>JARJIL010000001.1:109262993-110540493 GCA_038502395.1 Dittrichia graveolens | reverse complement strand
ATTTTTGGAAGTCAGTGCTTGTATTTGGTCGTCCAGTTCTTCCTATGGACTAAGGGGAGGAAAGGGGCATTCTTCACTCCTTCGCGACGCCTCCATGTACTACATAAGGGGCGGACTAAGGGCTCATTGGTTCTACCTTCTTTTCTTTGTCGGCGACAAGGGATCTCTCAACCCCCGCTAAGCATCCATAGCTAAATGGTTAAACATTTGAAGTTTGGTCTTCATTCAGTGAAAGGAGTGAAGCTTTCCGCAGCTGGAAAGCGGAGACCCACGAAGGCGAGATGATCCCAAAGCGAGAATGAAGCTAGAGCCATTACTTGACCAAGAACGTGAGAGGATTTCACACACCTTCCCCGGACCGGGTGGATACACTTTTTGACCCTTCCCAGGATTGAACTACGGGATCGATCTCTTATTTACCAAGATATGAAAGCCACGAGCCGCTTTCTTTCGATGTGCTGTCATGATCACATTCTCAGTTTCGTACGAGATTCCCAGTTTAGCTTACGGGGTCAAAGTCTTCTTTGGACTTTTCCAATTCTCTTTCTTTTTAATCAATCGGGGCGAGAGGGGGCTGCTTCGAGGAGGCGACACCCACTAGTTTTGTCTGGATCAAACTCTCCCCAAAGCAGGTAGGTGAGAAGGGCTCGGCTCCATGCAGGTCTTTCACCAACGGCTGGCACTGAATTAGCGCGATGCGAAAGAGTCCGGGCTTAGTCGGCGGGGATAAGATTCTATTCTCGGAGTCAGAACTACTCCTATGCAAGGCTGTCGTCTCATGCTACTAGGGCGGCTCCCTTCTCTTTAATCAATTAGGGGTGGTAGGCGCCTGTAAAGAAGATCGCTTCTATTACTACACAAGTCGATAAGTCCGAACTCTAACAACTTCAAGGACTAGGAAGGCCCCTTTTTACTCATCCGGATTTCCCTTTCATATAGGTGCTCCAGAAAGAAGATTGGATTCGACAAGAGTCTCAGCGAGAATAGGCAGCTTTAGCATCAAGCACATCATCATACCGATGTCTTGGGTATGTATCCACCTATATTGAATTGCAGATACAGAACTGATAAAATCGTTTTTGATTGGACTGAATATGAGCCTCCTATAGAAGATGAAAGAATATAGACAAGAAATCAAAGATAAAGAGGAGAACACTTTTTTGAGATAGGAATAGGCATCTATCTAGTGAATTCAACGGTTCCGGTATAAATGAAAGAAAAAAGGGAACGAGATCACAATCACAATGAGATTTTCATCTCAAAAAGGGGGATATGGCGATTTAGGTTCTACTATACAGAGGGAAAGCCGTGTGCAATGAAAAATGCAAGCACGGCTTGGGGAGGGAGTCTCAAAATAAGGATCTAAAGAAATGGTATTCCCATGAAAAAGACCAATTATTACCTGACCCATTGAATCATGACTATATCCGCTATTCTGATATTCAAATTCAATAGAGATGAAATTGGAACAAGTTGACCCCCCTTTTTTTATTTATTTTCATTTCTTTGGACTCCGCAAGAATTTGTCGATATTTTCGATTCAACCGTCTTGTTCCTAGATGTTCTATAGGAAGAAATTAGAATTTCGTTCCTCCACAGAGAACCTTTTATTCTAAGTCACAAGATAAGAAAAATTTTCACTATCTTTCTTTGATTACAGGATCAAGATTAATTTATATCTGTATAATATTTCTACTTGTATGCTTCTAGCCGGAATTTTATTAAAAATGGGAGCGTATGGATTGATTCGGATTAATATGGAATTATTACCACACGCCCATTCTATATTTTCTCCTTGGTTGATTATAGTAGGCACAATACAAATAATCTATGCAGCTTCAACATCTCCCGGCCAACGTAATTTAAAAAAAATTAGAAAAAGGATTAAAAAAGGGATGCAAGTACAATAAACTAAAGTTTAGTAATCCAACCCAAAAGGGGAAATCTCCTATTGTATATCGTTTTGGCGGCATGGCCGAGTGGTAAGGCGGGGGACTGCAAATCCTTTTTCCCCAGTTCAAATCCGGGTGCCGCCTCATCAACAAACGAATCAAAATCTCTTATTCTGTTCTGCTGGGGAAAATTTGATTGAGTTATATCAGCAGAACAGAATAAGGGGACTGTTGATACTTGGTTGATTCTAAACATCCGTTCTGCGGATTTTGTAAAAGATTGGAAATCCTTGAATTTTTACTGAAGAGTAACGGCAGCAAGTGATTGAGTTCAGTAGTTCCTCATATAAAATTATTGACTCTAGAGATATAGTAATATGGAGAAGACAAAATTGTTTCAAGCACCGACAGAACCGGAAGCGCCCCTTCTTTCAAAGAGAAGAGGACGGATTATTCACATTTCATTTGATGGTCAGAGGCGAATTGAAAGCTAAGCAGTGGTAATTCTAAAGATTCCCGGGGGGAAAAATAGAGATGTCTCCTACGTTACCCATAATATGTGGAAGTATCAACGTAATTTCATAGAGTCATTCGGTCTGAATGCTACATGAAGAACATAAGCCACGGGTTCAAATCCTGTCATCCCTACCTATTACTACTCAAAGGAGCAGTAACGAGGGATTTTTTGAGATAAATTCACATTGGACATATCATATAGAATCTTTCATTCTTATGATACTACATAGTGTAGATGTATTGGGGCCAACCCTTTTCTTTACAGTCTTATCTTTTATGATAAGAAAGCGCTCTTAGTTCAGTTCGGTAGAACGTGGGTCTCCAAAACCCGATGTCGTAGGTTCAAATCCTACAGAGCGTGATTCGGATCTTCTTCGATCGAATTCGACTGAAACACTAACTGGAACTGGAACAACAATCTTAGTTTGACCTCCTGAATATTAAAGAAAGGAGGAGGTCAATCAAAAAAAGAGATGTTAATTAATCAAAGGTCCAACTGATCGCCACGCCTGTATTGTAAATATGGTAAACGGGTTGATTATTCAGGGCGGTCAGTGATTGTCGTGGGCCCTTCACTTTCATTACATCGATGTGGATTGCCTCGCGAAATAGCAATAGAACTTTTCCAGGCATTTGTAATTCGTGACCTAATTAGAAAACATCTTGGGCCGATTTATCAGATTCTGATATTATTGAGCGATTTGGGCGCATATACAGAAAGTTAAAGCATTTCAAAGGTTTCCAAGGGTAATCCACTTTTATAGCTGGAAAGCAGTCAAGAATAAAGTAAACCTCTAAGTAATCTACTGCCCTAACTAAACCACCAAGAGCGGATAAGGCTAAAGGGTGTCAGCACCCACTCAAAGGATCCATTTCAAGCAAATTTTCAATTCAAAAAAATTTGTTGGAACGGCTAAAACTTTTTCGATCCACAAATTGTGCAAAAGCTTCTAATTCTGCGAATTGTGAATCGACTTCGAAATTGTTAATAGGTAAGAAAGTACTATAGCTTAAGAGCTATTTTGGGATGGAGGAATTTTCACTTTCATCCAAAAATTGACTCCAGTTTTTTATCTTGTTCTCCTTGCAAAATAAGTTATCTCTATGCACATTATTCTGATTCTTTAAATTCAAATTGAAAGAAACTAGAATTCTCAATTCTCGACGACGTCTAGACGATAAAATTTTTTCAGGAACGAACAAATCATAATTCTTTTTGTCTCTATTTAGAGTTTTTATTCCAAGACGGGAAAATCGTGTGGTTTTATGAAACCATGTGCTATGACTCGAATCCGTAGTCAATCCTATTTCTGATAGGGACAGTTGACAACTGAATCTGATTTTTCCCATTATTTTCATATCCGCAATAGTGCGAAAAAAGGCTTTGTACCGAGCCGTAAAGAATAAAATATTCTCAGAACTCTTAATTGATACGACATGCTATTTTTTCCATTCATTCCCTTTCAGGATCAGTCGTGTTCTTCCAAACTTTACCGATGGTATGGACGAATCCCTCGCTTCATCTAAATGTGTAAAAGATCCTAGCCGCACTTAAAAGCCGAGTACTCTACCGTTGAGTTAGCAACCCAAATTTTGATGCCTAATACCCCGTAGATTGTTCGAACTGTATAGGAACAATAATCAATTTTAGCTCGAATGGTTTGTAGTGGAACTCTACCTTCTCTGATCCATTCAACACGCGCAATTTCTTTTCCGTCGATCTTACTAACCACAATAGATCAAATAGCAATGGATATGACTATTCCAACAGTTAGACCTTTCTTTGATATGGATTCTCTATTCCTAATGGCCGTGGTACGAAAAATACTGTTAAAGAAAAGAGTAGACAAAGAATGAAAATATCCCTCTCGTCTATGACACCTAAATGGAAGAAAAATCCGGGTCAAACCCTTAATTTATCTTAACGTTAGGTTAATTTACTTCGCCGAGGTCGTAATGCCAGAGGAATCATTACCGCAGGGCATAGAGGGGGAGGTCATAAGCGTCTATACCGTAAAATAGATTTTCGATGGAATGAAAAAGACATATATGGTAGAATCGTAACCATAGAATACGACCCGAATCGAAATGCATACATTTGTCTCATACACTATAGGGATGGTGAGAAGAGATATAAAAAAAATATACATAGATATCTTTCTATGCATCATTAATATACGCAGAATCGCTCTACAACTTTTTATGGAATCAACAAAAAAAATTCTTGAGAAATACATTGACAATAATGAAACAGATCAAGAAAGGATTAATAAAACAAAACAAAATAAATTTGACTTGATTTCGCCTATGACTATAAAAAAAGGTTTTGATAATCTTAGAAATAGTAAGCGTAAATCACATATTTTTTTTGATTTATCTTACTTGTCACAAAAATATGTATTTTTTAAATTATCACAAACCCAAGTTATTAACTTCAATAAGTTAAGATCTATTCTTCAGCATAATGGACCGTCTTTTTTTCTTAAGAATGAAATAAAGGATTTTTTTGGAAGACAAGGAATATTTGATTCTGAAGTAAGACATAAGAAACTTCCAAATTATGGAATGAATCCATGGAAAAATTGGTTGAGAGGTCATTACCAATACGATTTATCTCAGATTCTATGGTCTAGATTAGTTCCACAAGAATGGCGAAATGGAATAAATCAATGTCATACGTCTCAAAATAAGGATCTAAAGAAATGGTATTCCCATGAAAAAGACCAATTATTTGATTACAAAAAAAATAAAATTCGAAAGTCTATTTATTACCAAATAAAGGAGAGAATTTTAAAAAAAATTATAGATATGATCGTTTATCCTATAAATATATTTGTTCTGAAACTAAGAAGAAGTCCTATATTTTTAGATCATCATTAGAAACAAATAAGAAGCAAGAAAATTCCACCAGAAATAAAGAAAAAATTTTGAACATATTCAAAAATCTTCCTATCAAGAATTATATAAGAAAAAGTGATATTATATGTATGGAAAAAAGTACAGATAGAAAATATTCGGGTTGGATTTTTAATACAAATATTCAGGTTGAACCTAAGAAGGACCAAATAAAGGATAAAATTAATATTTTTTTATCTTCCGATTGAATCAAATTCCAAAATCAGTTACAAAAAGGTCTTTTTTGATTGGATAGGAATGTCTTTTGATTGGATGGGAATGAATGAAAAATTCTTAATCTTAAATCGCCGCATATCGAATCCAAAAGTTTTTTTCTTTCCAGAGTTTGTGATACTTTATCATAAATATAAAGAGAAACCTTGGTTTATCCCAAGCAAGTTACTTCTTTTTAATTTGAATATAAATCCAAATTTTACTGAAAATCAAAATATCAATCGAAAGCAAGAGGAACATGAGGATTTTTTAAATTTTAGCCCAATCAACCCAAAACCATATTTTGAATTATAACTAGTTATGGTAGGCATCAAGGAGCTAAATGAAATATGTTCTTTTTATACATATGTTTATAAAAAAGCACTTACCTGAGTTTCCTTTTTTGCAAAATAGGAGAAAAAAAATACCAATTGAAATTTTTTGATTCATATATCATTATAGACAGCACTAAGAAGGATAAAGTCACAACTGTATAAAAATTCATCATCTTGGGGCACCCCTTCTCCCGAAGTTACGGGGCTATTTTGCCGAGTTTATCTAAAAGAATAGAATTTACGGTTGTGTAATTATGTAAATGAGCAAAATACCTCTGTTAATGAGTACTAATAATGATTATAAAAGGTTCTCGTATTAATAACGCTTCTTTAGTGAAATTCTCCCTTAATCGCCCGAATTACAAACACAAAAACTTCGTATACTTGACTAGGGATGTAAACGAGCCGAGCGGAGCCGAGTCAGACACTTATCAATCCGGGCTCGTTTAGGCTTTTTTAAGCTCGAGCTCGGCTTGTTTAGAGCTCATGATGTTGAGCTGGAGCTCGTTTAGGGTGGCGAGCTTAAACAATCTCATTTCGATCTTTTTGTAACACTAGAAGTTCGAAATTTTGTAATTTAATAAATAATCAAGTATTACAGTTTTGTTGATTTCCTAATTGAGATTAAGAGGTGTTTATAAACTTTAGGGGTTAAAGTTGTCATTTTTGAAACCAGAGAAGTAGAGGGACCATTTGTGCCAATTTCTATTGTTATATCTGTATATAGCCAACTTTGACCATTTGAAAGTCAAAGTCTTCATTTGTTTTCTGCACTCTAGCCGTGAATAGTTACATAAACACAACAACACATAACACCAAATCTGGTAGTTAACATCTGTGGTCTTCACTTGCACCCAACCCGTGAACAGTAACAACAAACAGATTGCACTCCCTATCCCATCAATGCAACAGTTCCCAAAAACATTCCATACCCATGAATAGTAACCCAATAACAACAATTTCAAACTTCAAATCATCTTAAAATACTTATCCCAATAATAAATCACACTATAATCCACCAACAGTTTTTTATACTTCAAGAACAGAACCACGTAGCATGTTTCTTCGGTAACATCCATCTTAAATCCATAAAAAACATATCTAAGTTGTAGCCTTCTCAACTTGCTATTAAAACCAGACCTAAGCACTCCATTAATCAAACTAATTCCAACTTCAAACAAAATAAACATACAGTTACTACTCACAGCAAACAGTAACCCACCTTCAACACATTTATACTTTATATCTAACTATTCCAACACTAACAGATAATACCACATCTGACATAGGACAGATCTGAATTTCAATTTCACTTTAAAAAACCCAAATTGCAATTTACAGTCCACTTTAGGCTAAACTGTTTTATTTCAAATTGCCCTTAAAGCCACAGGAGATAGCAATTGGTTCCCAATACAAACATAGTTATTAAATAAAATCTTGGATTTAGAGTCTAGAACGACACATTCGATTTGTAAGCGAATACGGTTCAAACAATAGAAACAAACAACACCCAAGAGATGGAAGAAAGTATTTGAATTTGAATTAAATAGTTAGAATAACTTTGTAAGCGAATACAGTTAAATTAATAAACTTCGTATAATTTATATTCTTGATTTTTTGTTATTCATCAATAGTAGTGAGTGGATAATTCTTGGCATAATTTATATGTTTTTATATTCATTCCCCCTACGTATTATAGTTGATATAATAACTGATTTCTTGGTTTTCGATAAAAGAATTAAAAAGATATTATAGTTTAAAATAATTGGGGGAAAATAATAAATCATGAATTTCAAATTCATTGGGGAGGGAGTTTGATGAAAATTTTCGGGTGATTTTAAAATAATTGGGGAGAAATAATAAATCGTGAATTTTATATTAATTGGGGAGGGGGTTTGGTGAAAATTATAGGGGTGTTTTATGAAATATGTGAGATTGTTGTATGAAAATATGAGAGGGGTTTTATAAAAATTATATATTAATATAACTAATTATAAGTTGTTTATAAATTATGTCTAATAAGTTAGACTTATATTCTTGTTCTCATTCTGTATGATTGCTTTGCTAGTTTCTAGGTGGTTTTAATTTGGAAGATTTAGACCGGACCAACTAAGAAAATTTTCTGCATGAGGACAAATAGATGACAGTGGAACTTGTTCTTATAAACTACATTAAATTTTGCAGTTTGCATGACAAAGATATGAACTTAGCTCCTCTTCTTCTTTGGTTGTTTTTTGGCCAAAAAAAGAACGAACTGAATTGGACATGGGTCAAAAAGATCTTTAATTGAGCTATGAGTGCTATAAGAGGCTTGAAAGGAGGAGGCTAATTGTTCAGTAGCCTAACCCAATTTTTGTTATGAGAATTGCTCTATAATGCGATATTGTGCTTGGAATTCTGTCCTTAAAGTTTTGTGCAACTAACAAGAACATGCAACTATTTTTATTCCTATTTTCAAGGATTTTCCAAGGTGTAGGCATGTTTTTGGATGTTTGTTGTACTGCTGAACCGACCCTAAAATAGGGAGAAAACTTGTAGCGGATGAAATTCTTATATTTTTAATGTTGCTTTGTTTGACCGGTGTAGGATGACAAAGAGGGTTCTAGGATGGTAGATGATGATAACTTCATCGATGATAGTGGTGTCCATCCTGCCGATCGTTATGGAAGTGACCATGGTGGTTATTCTCCCAGTCGTGCTCCTCAGGTAAAAAGCTCAAACATATATATGAAGCTTGTTTTGTGTGCAACTCGGCTTTAATAGTAAAATGCTTCAGCATATTTTTACAAACTATATGTGTGCTTTTATAAAAAGTGTTTTATTATAATATTATTTAATAAAATTGGGACGTTACACTTTTAAAAATCCGAGCACGAATAACTCACAATTAAATCGTCTTGTTTACATTACTACCTTGACCCGTTAAATATAATACGGGTCGGGTGGACGCTATAACTATAATATGTTTTGTGTATAAATAAAATAAAAATCTCGAAGTCTTTCACTTCAACGATTTCACACTCACCCTTCTGCTCGCTCTCTCGCTCTCTCTCTCATCTATCGTCTCTAGAACACACGACGCGCAGCCTAGACGATGACCAGAAAACTCTAACCAACTCCGCAATCTTGCTCGGAGATTCCACTACTAATCGTGGGTAATTTGTGATTTCATTTGCTTTTGTCTTTTGTGCCCTGATATTTCTTCCGATTAGGGCTCAAGAAATCGACGTGTTTATGTGATCTTGATTTCTAATTTCAATGTTACGTCATTTGATTTGAGAGAATTCGATGTTGCAAAGCAGGATATTCTCTTCCTTTTCTTGAACACTTGTTCTCATTCCTCCTTTAAATAGATAACCAGGGTTTTGAAAAATTTGTGGAAAGAACCTGAGGCACCGATGGTGTTACATACTATTTATTCTTATCTGCTGTATACTTGTATCTTCTTTTCTTACCCAAATTTGTTAGTACACATGTGCAGGTAGCATATGTCGGTGTAACGAATACTGTGAACTAAGTTGCTTCGTCTTCGTTTTTTGAAATTTTGTGTGAGAGTAGAGAGAGCAGAGGCTGCCAATGACTGCTTTGCTGTCCAGTGATCCAATGCATTTCGGATATTGGCCTTCTGACGATAAAATGGAAGAAAGTGGTGGTCGGTGGTATTTTTCATGGAAAGAAATCGAAGAGAACTCCCCATCCAGACCAGATGGCATTGATTTGTAGAAAGAGACTTGTCTAGCAAATCATATTGCACATTTTTGCAAGATTTGGGTACGAGTCTCAAATTGTAAGCTCCTTATTCCCCCCTCATATATCATTCTTATTGGTGTTAATTTCCTTATTTCTATGGGAATTGGATAGTTGCATGAATATATTTTCAATCACAACGCATATTTTCCCTATTGTGGTGGGTTTGGTGGTAACTAATGAAAAGTGCGTTAGGACTTATGCTGCAGCGTTGAATTTTTTATGTGAAACAACCCTTAGATCTTGAAGATTTGGTGATTGCATTTTTTCGAACGACATAGTCTAGATTGGTTTTTCTTCTCCCTTTTTTGAGCGCGGGTTGAGTTCATTAAATTTTTTTATATAAAGGCACCATCTTCGTTGAAGTTCTTTTATACGGGATACTTCTTTTAATCATGTTTATGGGCCTATAGAATCTTAATCATTGCAACTTGTTTGGTATAAGAGTTTGCAGTTGTCAATTATTCCTGGATCATGACATTCACCGTTGCCGTCTTGCAGTTCTGCTTTCTCACTATGTTACCTTCATTCTTCTTGTTATTCCTGCCCTGCATTAGGTTTGAACTCTCCATGATTTTTTATGCTGCAGTAATCGAGTATTGTGATGTTCTAGCGTCCCAAAGTGTTATCTTCGCCAAACTGTAATTAACAAGTTTTGTTTCTTGCTAGTAATCTTTATGCAATGCAGTGACATTTAACACTACTCTCTGCGTTTCATTTTTATCGTCCATATTACTATTTTAGTTTGTGTCAAAATAACCGTCTATTAAAACAACAAAATATTATTTAATAATTTTCCTACTTTACCCCTAATTAATTGTTGAAATATTACCAAAGGTGGGGGTGTTATGGCTGTGATTTACCTGGTGGTCTTGCGCATGTGCGTGTTCGTGTTGCCAATTAGATGTCAGTGACTTGTCGCATTTCAATTTTGTTACGTAGTTTTAGAAGGAATAATGTTAGTTTGATTAACCATTAAGAGTGAGGACTCTAGCGTGAATTTAACGAGACTAACAAGATGCTTCTGTTGAGGTTGCTGGTTGGTATACATATTCATGTTGGAATCTATGAAACCTGTTGTTTTAAGTTATTTTTCTTGAAATCTGATGGTTCCTACATTGTCTTGTTACTTAATCAGTCGTTCACTCTTTAGCTTAGCAGCTTTAGGGTGGTGGTTTGGGATTAGGCAACATCTGATGTACTTAATTTTTGGTTGGGCTCGAGGACTGGTATTTTAGTATTTATACAAGAGGGGGACAGGTGAAAGAAGTTGGAGGCTAGATGGACTCAACAACTTAGGGTACGGTAAATATTATTGAGTATTTTAAAATATATTAATAAAATGCACTTGGATAGATTAACACATTATAACTGATTTGAAGAGCAAAGTATCTTTATTTTCTCTCACCAAAGCTATAGATAATGACATGCTGGTGACTATTATACTTAGCGTGTATTCTTCCAGGGGCCTTACAGGTACTGTTTGTTAAAATAATCTTCACTTCGTAATTGTCATGGGCAGTCTTGGATGTGAGTATGTGACAATGTTCTTAATATTCAGTTTTTATTAATGCTTTTCCTACTTATACCTGTTGTGCTTCTCTACTGAAAATAATTGTTTTCGCTCAGAATCCAATAAGTAATAGATTGTGCTGGATGTTTCTATGATGCAGGCCCCAGGTAACCAACCATTGCCACGGCTATAATATTTTGTCACCGTTTCTTTCTCCGCCAATCACACGCAAAGAATGACAGGAGGGTGAGTTGTGCCTCATTTAGCTTTCATATAACTTCACATCTTTTCTATTGAATGCTTTTTGTTTTTATTTCGCGTGTGAAAACTAAAGTAAACAGTCATGCTAACCAAAACTTCAAATCAAGCAATACACAACAACAATTATACCCAATCCAACTGGATGGTCTGTTTTCTTTCATTATAGGAAATATCTATCATTTAAACACAATTGTTTGAGGTGATATTTATTAGTCTTCTCTGACTTGTAGCATTTTCTTTGTAGTTGTTACCCTTCTGCAGAGGTCAGTAACCAAATGTTAGAACTGTATGAACAAAACGGAGAGGCACCTTCTCAAACCAGTGAAGTTGTTGATGGCAGTACGGGTGGCGGGGTTACTCAAAAGGTCTCCACGAGATGTCCTCCGGTTGACGAAGATGGCCCAAATAACAGTAATTCCAGGGCGGGCACATCATCAAGACCCCCTCCTAAACAATCGTATTCAGATAACCACAGTGGGCCACCAAGGTCATCACAAAACAGAAGTAATGATTATGGAAACACAGACGGCCAGAAGATGGTTATGGTTCTGAAGGTGGACACGGTGAGGAAACTCGAGAAAGAAGGGAACCGGTGGAAGCGAAAGAGAAATACCTCGGGGGTCGGAATCTGGATTACAAAGGGTAGTCACCTCAGGATGCTATTTATAATATTGATAAAGATAAAGTCAAAGCAGCTCTTGAGAAAAGAAGGAAGGCTTGTGGTGGTGATGTAACTCGAACAACGGATTTCATGGATGAAGACGATTTGATTGAGAGAGAGTTAAGAAGATGGTATAGAGTTGGGTGCTGAATCGGAGAAAAGCAAACACGACCGAAAACATAATTGGTCAAAATCTTTAAATCACGTGGGTAATGATGATCTTGACGATGATCCATATCACAGTTCAACGAAAGGACAGTCGTCTCGGGGTCAAGAATTAGACCATGTGGAAGAAGGGGAAGTGGGAATGATGGATGATGGATATAATAATAGGTTACCGAAGTTTAGTAATTGTAAAACGGAAAGCCGCTCGAAGTCTACCTGATAAAAGGAGGAGAAATTAGAAGCCAATATCATATATTATTGAGTGTGGGCTGATCTTATATAATCAATCAACCATTTTTTTTAAGAGAACATCAGGTATGTGTTCATTGTACTTGTTCAAACTAAATTTTTGTTTCTTTATGCGTTCTGTAGTCATGAATTAGACCAACCTCTATATGAGCTTTTTTAGGGTACATTCACCTACAATTAGGGGTGTTCAAAACCGGATATCCGAACATTCGGATTGTTGGTTCTCGGTATCCGAATCCAAATCCGAAATTTCGGATCCGAATTTCGTATAGTTGGTTTTCAGAATCCAAATCCGAAATTTCGGATTCGGATATCCGAAATATCCGATAATTTTAAAATAATATATTTTTTATATAATTTAAAAAATATATAATTACTAAATAACCATATTTTAAACTTTAATCACCAAAAATTGCTCAAGTATGTTTCAAAATGAAAAATGCATGTACATAAAACTATATATCTTAAGAAAATTAAATAAATAAGCAATATAAAAATAAAAAAAGTAAAAAATATTTTTTCGGATAACCGACAATTCAAAAAATTACTATTCGAACCCGAAAATTCGGATAATTTCGGATAATTGATTCGGATGTTCGGATTCGGACTATTTTGAACACCCCTACCTACCATCTTTCTAATTTCTCGTTCTTACACACACACACACACACACCTCTACACCTGTGTGTTTTTAAATGTATTTCGACAGTTTGAGTGCATATATCAGAGTGGTGTAATTATTGTTATATCTTATTTTTTTTTTCTTATAGTTTTTGATACATAATGTTCAGTGTTGTAAAACTCGGCCTAGGCAGCCGAGTACTCGGAAATCGGCCACCTGCCAAGGCGAGTCGGGGCTACTCGGCCATGTTACTCGGTTCGGTCAAAACTCGGTCCTACTCGGTCAACTGAAGTGAAATTTTTATTTGAATTTTTCAGAGGCATACGGCACGCAAGTAACTATATTTTTTAATCTTATCTATTTCTCCTCTTCCGTTATTTATCACGACTACGAAATCAATAGTATCTCTTCCACTTTTTCTCATGACTGTCGACTATACGACGCAATTTGAAGTTTTTAACAATTATGTTTACGTTTATAACATATTTCTTGGGCCTATGAACAATTTTATTTATATATGAGTATTTACGAACATACTACATGTGAATTTTTGAATTTATACATAAAAAATCCCAATCCGTGTACTCCCCGCCTAGGCCGAGTACTCGCTACTCCTCGGTCGGCCGCTCGAGTAGCACCTAGCGATTTTTGCAACATTGATAATGTTTGGTATAAATATGATTATATATTTTTGTCCGTCTTATTTTTATCTACATTTTGATACAAGTTTTATTATAATACAACATTTATCTAAAGAACTATTTTCCAAAATCGTAAAGAACTATTCCCACATTAGGTTAGCAATCGAGTGTAGAACTAGGTACTGTGGCTGGACTTGTGTATACGGGACCTTATTGGACTATTGATTAGTTGCTGGCAGTCGATAATTGGACTTCTATATTTGTCGTGTAAATCTATAATCATAATACCTTCATCTTTACTAAAGGTTTACTTTGTGTCTTTCAGTAGTGTCACCTTGCGATGCTAGTTTAATGTTAGAAAGTTAATCTTGTGTTTGCCATTGTACTTAAAAGATTGGTGAGCTTCGTCTTTTAGGTTAAAAGGTTCCTTGGCCTCGGCTTGCTTTACTTTCTAGCCAATTTGTAAAGACTATTGATCTTGTAGGATCCGAGATGCTTTATCACAATGGCTGGTCTATTTATGATTGTGCCTTTTAGTTAGATGTTAGTGAATCTATCAAAGGAGGAAGTTATAAAAAAATATATAAATAAATGGGTTGGCGGGTTGAATAATGAACCGGCCCGTCTCCTCACCGGAGCGTGACTTGTTTATATAAAATATGTAACTAATATATATAATACATATACACATATATATACATGTAAAATCTCGTAATTTTCATAAAAAATCTCAATCCGAGTTTTTTAAAGTTCATTAAACTAATTATGTACTTATGGTTTTTGTTTTTCAAGCCTGTTAAAACCTTTTTGTTATATTTATCGACTTATTTTGTTAGAATATTTTAAATATTTATTTTTAAAAAATAAATTCCTTTATAATTTATTGTCTCCGCCGAGAAAACCAATTAATCGCCGCCAAGACCGATTAATCGCTTGGCGGTGGTCGACCACCGACATACCGCCGACCGATTTTTACGACCTTGACCCTAACCCGTTTGTGTCGATAATTGTCACCCCTACTCTTAACCCCTTAACCTTTATATATCTATGTATACACATACACACGGTAGAAAAGCTCATATAGAAGTCAGTAAATTACTGAAATTGGTTGACCGGAAAAAGCATAAAGAAACTAAAAACTTAGTTTAAACAAGTTTGGTAACCACATACCAGATGTTCTCTTAGAAACATGATTGATTGATTATATAGGATCTGCTAACATTCAATAATATAGGACACTTGATTCTAATTTCTCTTCCTTTCATCAGTGGGCTTCCCCTGGTCTTCCTTTTACGGTTACTAGACCATGGAGAACTATTATTACTTTTATTCCCATCATTTTCACTTCTCTTTCCACATGGTCGAAATCTTGATCCCGAGTATAGAAAAATCCCATTAATAAATATTTGCTGGTCGAACCAAGTTTTACTTCTGGAGCTCAGCAAGATATCTAAGGCAGTTGCTCCTCCAATAACTCTTCCTTTTACAAGGGTAGCATTCGACATCATTGGCAGGGTTTCCCTTGTTTTTAGGTTGTTTGGCAGCCTTTTGGGCAACCGTCTAGGCCCTTGCTCTCGCCCTTCCCAGCACCTTATGGCCTCTTTTTCTTTATGGCTCTTTCCCTCTTGGTCAGCAAGGGATCGTCTTACATTGACACATTCTATTCAGAAATCTTAAACGTCGCATGCAAGTGTGACATGTATTTCTCCCACCCAGATGCGCTATAGTTCATGACAAATTTATCATATGCTTTAAGGAGTGAGTTCATAATGGTCATTAATGTGGCCAACTTATAATCCATGGGAGTGTTAAGTCGCTCAAGCAGGCTATATAACTCTTCATTCCCAAAATATGGTACTTTAACTTTCATTCATTTCTCCATGTGGGACGGAAAACACCTTATAAGTTATAAGTTCAAAGTTGTGGGCTACTAATAACTTCCACAATGGTTTTAGTTGGATCACGGAGTTCCGACTCTTTTGAAAATTGGCTTGAATCGCTCCCTGATGGAACCTTGCCCAATATAAACATTCGTGCAACAATACTAAAGATCCTAACTGAGGTACCAAGCATGATTTATATTAAGGAGTTAAGGGTTAGTTATATTCTTTGCATAATTAATTCTTTGTTGCTTTTTCCCTGTAGTTCCCAATTGATTTAGATCAATATGATAGAAGAGAACAATTGAAGAAGAGTGGATTAGGAAAGGTTTGGTTGTATTTTTTTTTCTTTTCCACGATGGTGCTAATGCTCTTTTTTCATTGTGTGTGGCTGGGCGGATTATGCTATATTATAATCGTCTCTTTCAGGTCATTCTGTTCTTGTCAAAATTTGATGAAGAGACTACAGTCAATAGGAAGCTTGCTAAAGACTTTGTTGGCAAATGGGTAAGTATGGGAACATATCTTTGACCACATTCTTTTTATTTATTATCTATTTGTGAGGCTATCTGAAGGGTTGTGAATATATTATCTGGTCTAAAGCATGATTGTGTCGTGAAGTGAACCCTAGTCAATATTGTTGACTCCCATGTGAAGTAAGCAATTTTAACAAACAACTGCAAACTAGAATTCAACTATCATGGTAATATTACGGCTCCGTTCTCGAGTTATTTAAGGAAGGAAAAGGGAGGGATAGAAAGTGAAGGGAAAGAAAGGAAAAGAAAAGAAATAATCAAGTTGTGTTCTTGAGTTTGAGGGAAATGGAGGGGTACCTCTCTTCTTCCTAATCATCCCATATTTGGGGGGATAAGTTTTTAACCAAATAGCCCCTCCTTCCCCCTCCCTTTCCCTTTCCCTCCTTATGAACACATAATCTTCATGGTTTCCTTCCTTTCCCCTCCCTTTCCTTCCAAAAAATAACTCGCGAACACAGCGGTACGAGATACAACTACTTGATATACATGTCTTTATTCACCTGTTCGTCATTTTTAGTTATCTCATATGATTTTCCTTGGCGTCCATGATTTCTCACTTTCTTAATTATGCGTTTCTTATGTCATGATATTTCATGGCAACACAAATTTCTTTCTCATTTGCTCCCTGTCACAGACTCACAGGTTCACCACAACAGTCTTTCTTCCCTTTATCCTATTGTCATTAATGTCGATGAAAAAGTAGTGCTAGGGTTTTCTTTTCCTGAATGACGAGCCTATTAAATAAAAGGCTCATGAGAAACTATCAGCAGAAAGTTATAGATTGATGATAACTATCTCACGTTCTGATGAATGTATTGAGGGGTGATTTCTGAAGTTTTGTGTGTGTGTGTTTAGATCTTTCCTCTATGAAGAATCAAGTTAAGAGTTTGATTTGGTGGTAATGCATGATGTATTTAAATGAGTAGCTAGATATATTCAACCATGCATGCACTCCACTTGGAGTACAGTTCTGGCAGTGCTCAACTAGTTAATTTTATTTCACAATATGTTTGTGGATGTGGCTGAGCATTTGAAACAAATAAAAAACTATTCCTTTGGATTCTTAAGTATAGTTGGCATCTTATTTAGTTTCCAGGATGGTTTTTTCCCCTCCATACTATTCATGTGCTGACCTTGATTAATACTAACATCAACTTGTTACATGTAATGCAGAGTCGGCAAATCTTCAATAAAAGCACACGATTTGAGGACATGAGGAACTTTGAGGATGAAAGGACCCCCATCCGTCGGCCAAGAATGAAAAAGTATATTAAATGCTTGCGATGCACCTGTGTAACATATTAATCTCAATTGCATGCGAGTTGTATTATGATATGTTGCCACTCCCTAACAGGCCTATGAATAAAGATTCGGGTATGCAGTCTAGAGACGACGATTTTGATTTGGCTGAATATTCTCAGCAAGTTATATATATTCCACTGCTTTATTAAATTTATAGGTGGTGCTTCATGGTCAATCCATCTGTTCTCTACATATCATATATTCCTCGTTTGATGCTTTGATGGGGGTCATTGCAGGGAACAAAAATCTGGAAATTCATCTTCTGGATTACATGCATCAAGACCTGAAGCAATGCCACTAGATTTTGTCGTGCTCCTAAATTGAAAATTGATCCATACGAAGTCAGAGCCCGAGCTAAACAAGTTGTGCAAGATCAGCGTCGGCTCAAGGTCTGTGTTTAAAGCAAAAAACTTAAAACTTACTTGAATAACTGTTGAATACATATATATTGAATGGCTCCGTTCTCGAGTTATATAAGGATGGAAAAGGGAGGGAAAGAAAGTGAGGGGAAAGAAAGGAAAAGAAAAGAAATAATCAAACTACTTGATATACATGTCTTTATTCACCTGTTCGTCATTTTAGTTATCTCGTATGATTTTCCTTGGCGTCCATGATTTCTCACTTTCTTAATTATGCCTTTCTTATGTCATGATATTTCATGGCAACAACAAATTTCTTTCTCATTTGCTCCCTGTCACAGACTCACAGGTTCACCGCAACAGTCTTTCTTCCCTTTATCCTATTGTCATAAATGTTGATGAAAAAGTAGTGCTAGGGTTTTCTATTCCTGAATGCCAACGAGCCTATTATATAAAAGGCTCATGAGAAACTATCAGCAGAAAGTTATAGATTGATGATAATGATCTCACCTTCCGATGAATGTATTGAGGGGTGATTTCTGAAGTTTTGTGTGTGTGTGTGTAGTTTAGATCTTTCCTCTATGAAGAATCAAGTTAAGAGTTTGATTTATGGTAATGCATGATGTATTTAAATGAGTAGCAAGATATACTCAACCTTGCATGCACTCCACTTGGAGTACAGTTCTGGCAGTGCTCAACTAGTTAATCTTATTTAGTTTCCAGGATGGTTTTTTTTCCGTATATACTATTCATGTGCTGACCTTGATTAATACCAACATCAACTTGTTACATGTAATGCAGTGTCGGCAAATCTTCAATAAAAGCACACAATTTGAGGACATGAGGAACTTTGAGGATGAAAGGACCCCCATCCGTCGGCCAAGAATGAAAAAGTATATTAAATGCTTGTGATGCACCTGTGTAACATATTAATCTCAATTGCATGCGAGTTGTATTCTGATATGTTGCTACTCTCTAACAGGCGTATGAATAAAGATTCGGGTATGCAGTCTAGAGACGAAAATTTTGATTTGGCTGAATATTCTCAGCAAGTTATATATATTCCACTGCAAGTTATATATGGCTTCTTTTTATGTCATTAACTGCTTCAATGGTTGCTGCTTTGAAGATATAATAAATGCGCGTAAACATTTTGTTAAAATTTGGGATCGCAGGTGTAACTTTACGCTATTACTAGTCGCAATAAAATAGATAGGAGGGCATATGAATGATGATTTATGTTACAAGCAGTAGTTGCAGTAATCTTGAGAACAAAAGAACATATTTGGACCCTTGGTTAAAAAAATCTAAGGGCCAAGACCGAGTATATTCACATGATTTTTCTTAACATGTGGATAAACCTTTTTAGTTCACGTGTGAAGAAAAGTTCACACGTTTTACCCTTGTTCTCCCATGTGATCACAGATGAACAAGAGGTTACAATAGTTAAAAGCAGCTAAATAGAAGCAGCTTTAATCTACTAAACTTAGCGTGGAGTGTCGAGGTATGGTCAAGTACTTGTAGACCAGAATCCTAAACTTAGCGTGGAGTGTCGAGGTATGGTCAAGTACTTGTAGACCAGAATCAAGGAAGCCTGGGTTTCAAATTCGACATTGATCACCGAAAGAGTTTGTGGTTCAGCACAGCATCTTACTGTCTGCTGTTTGAAGCAATTTGAGTTGCCCGTGTTCGTGGCGGCTGATCGTTTTGCTGGTAGATTTAACGTAAACTGCCCGGGTTAATTGATTTATATTATCTGTCAATCTTCGAACTTTTATAAAGGGCGATGTCATATTTTGTTTATTTCATGTGCAATCTCAAATCTCAACACAGGAAACAACTTCAACTTGAGTTCCTAGATCATGGAGTTCCCACTCTTTTGAAAAATTGGCTTGAACCGATTCCTGATGGAAGCTTGCCCAATATAAACCTTCGTGCAGCAATATTAAAGATCCTAACTGAGGTACAAAGCATGATTCTATTTAAGGACTTAAGGGTTAGTTATATTCTTTGCATAATTAATCTTTGTTGCTTTTTTCCTGTAGTTCCCAATTGATTTAGACCAATATGATAGAAGAGAAAAATTGAAGAAGAGTGGATTAGGAAAGGTTGGGGTTGTAATTTTTTTCTTTCTTTTTTGCGATAGTGCTAATGTTTTTATCTGTTTTGTGTGACTGGGCTAATGATGCTATATTATAATCGTCTTTTATCAGGTCATTATGTTCTTGTCAAAATCTGATGAAGAGACTACATCCAGTATGAAGCTTGCTAAGGACTTGGTTGACAAATGGGCAAGTATGGGAACATATCTTTGACCACATTCTTTTTATTTATTATCTATTTGTGAGGCTATATGAAGGGTTGTGAATATATTATCTAGTCTGAAGCATGATTGTGTTGTAGAGTGAACCCTGGTCAATATTTGATGATTATTTCACCTTCTGATGAATGTATTTAGGGGTGATTTCTGAAGTTTTGTGTGTGTGTGTGTTTGTAGTTTAGATCTTTCCTCTGTCAAGAATCAAGTTAAGAGTTTGATTTCGTGGTAATGCATGATGTATTTTTATGAGTAGCAAGATTCTTTTAACCATGCATGCACTCCACTTGGAGTACAGTTCTGGCAGTGCTCAACTAGTTACTTCTATTTCATAGTAGGTTTGCGGATGTGACTGAGCATTTGAAACAACTGTTCCTTTGGATTCTTACGTATAGCTGCCTAGCTGGCATCTTATTTAGTTTCCAGGATGGATTTTTTTTTTCCGTATATATTATTTGCCGACCTTGATTGATACTAACATCAACTTGTTACATGTAATGCAGAGTCGGTCAATCTTTAATAAAAGCACATGATTTGAGGACATGAGGAACTTTGAGGGTGAAAGGACCCCCATCCGTCGGCCAACAATGAAAAAAGTATGTTAAATGCTCGCTGTGCACCTGTGTAACATATTATTCTCAATTAAATGCGAGTTGTATTCTAATATGTTTTGAGGGGGTCATCGAAGGGAACAAAAATCTGGAAATTCATCTTCTAGATTACATGCATCAAGGCCATCTTTTAAACCTTATTTCAAGAGTTTGTAACTTGCATTTTGCATGTAGAAAGACCATCTTTTAAACCTTTTTTTTTGTTTTATTTTGGTATGATTATTGCATTTTCTCTCTTCAACAATATGAAAATTGCTTGAGAATATGATATAAAACACACAAAGTGTCAAAACAAAATCATTTTGACAAATGTGACTTACATTTTCACAAAATACCATTTCATGAAAAGTTGAAAATGATTGGAAAATTCAAAAAATAATTTTGAAGTTACAACGAAATCCCGGCATGCAAGTCCCAAACTTATGCGTATATCTATATAAAACTATACAGATGTCCTAAGACTATGGATGAGAAAGGACGAGAGTGATTAACCTACGGTTTGCCTTTGCTACTTCATTTATAGGAAATCTAGGGTGTACGAAGCCTGCCCGGAACACAAGGCTCTGACTTGTTTAATTATTAAACGATCCTGCCTTAATCTAGGCTCGAGTTCGTTTAAGCTTGTCATGTTTCGAACTTATAGTGATGTAAGCTTTAGTAGCTCGTTTAAAAAAATAATTTTGAAGTTACAACGAAATCCTAGCATGCAAGTCACAAACTAATGCATATATCTATATAAAACTATACGGATGTCCTGAGACTATAAATGAGAAAGAACGAGAGTGATTAACCTACGGTTTGCCTTTGCTACTTCATTTATAGGAAATATAGGGTGTACCGAGGCTGCCCGGAACACAAGGCTCCGACTTGTTTAATTATTAAACGATCCTGCCTTAATCTAGGCTCGAGTTCGTTTAAGCTTGCCATGTTTCGAACTTATAGTGATCTAAGCTTGAGTAGCTCGTTTAAAAAAATAATTTTGAAGTTACAACAAAATCCCAGCATGCAAGTCCCAAACTTATGCATATATCTATGTAAACTGCCTTAATTTAGGCTCGTGTTCATTTGAGCACCGCCTATCATCCGCAGACTGATGGCCAATCTGAACGTACGATTCAAACGTTGGAAGATATGCTTCGTGCCTGTATACTCGAATTTGGTGGATCGTGGGATTCTCATCTCCCATTGATTGAATTTGCTTATAACAATTCATATCATTCCAGCATTGGAATGCCACCATACGAGATGCTTTACGAAAGACGATGTCGCACTGCGACCTGTTGGTTGGAGCCTTGCGAGAAGCAGTTCGCTGGACCTGAAATTGTCCAGATAACTTCTGACAAAGTGAATGTGGCTCTTGAAAAGCTAAAAGTAGCTCGGGACCCACAGAAGATGTATGCGGATCCAAAGCGTCGTCCCGCTACATTTGAAGTCGGTGACCGTGTGTTCTAAAAAGGTTCTCCTTGGATAGGCGTCATTCGTTTCGGGCGTAAGGGGAAGCTAAGTCCACGTTTCATTGGCACATTCAAAGTTATACGAAAAGTGAACAAACGGTGACTCTAGAGCTGCCGCCTGAACTATCTGGAATCCATGACACCTTTAACGTGTGCTACTTACGCAAGTGCCACGTTGATGAAGAACAAATTATTCCTTTGCAAGAATTGAAGGTTGACTCTTCTAAACGACTTGTAGAAGAACCTGTAGAGATTCTTGACACGAAAGTCAAGAAGTAACGTAAGAAAATAGTCAAGCTAGTTCTTGTAAAGTGGAAGCACAACTTAGGTCCAAACGTAACGTCGGAAACCGAGGACGAAATGTAAGCAAGATACCCTCACCTGTTTATCACTAAGTAGATTCCGAGGAAGGAACCTTCTTAAGGGGGTTAGATTTGTAACATCCTCGTATTGGGCCTAGTTGTAATTCCTATGTATGTGTATGTAAATTAGTGGAAATAATAATAAAGTATGTATTTTGTTGTTATGTGTTATATGTTTTAAGTAGTTGTATGTTAAAATATAAAAGTAGTAGTAAAGTAAGTAAGACGAATGAATTATGAATGGTTTTAAGTAAGGATTCCAGAAATATCCCCGTTAGTTAAAACGGGTAATTGTAGGTCAAGTTGTAAGTTAAAAAGGGGAACAAAATACCCCTTTGTTACTAGGCTTAAACCAAAGGCGGTTTATTCCTTTGAGATGTCACGTTTGTGTGTTGTGTTCAAACACAAACCCAGACAACTCTCAAACTTTCTCTACTCTTGTTCTTGAAGATCTCTTGAAGGATTTCTGGTTTTCAACTGATTTCTAGCAAGATAAAGACTTGTGATATCTTCATCTTCTTCATCATCATCTTCACCTTCTTGTTCTTCATTTGGTAAGAAACCTTACCAAGTGGGTTTTGTGGTTTAGTCAAGGTAAACTCAAATTGAGTTTTGGAATCAACTCTAATTGATCTCTACATCAATTACAAGTTGATTGGGACTCATTTGGTGAATTAAAATGATGTTTCGATTTAGTTTTTGAAACTTGGAAGAAATGGGTGAAAAGAATGATTTTGATTCTAGATCATGAATAAGTTGTTAGAATTAATGAAGGATATGTTTTTGGGATCATATGAATGTTCCCTAAGATGTATCAATGTTGAAAATGATTTAGAAACTCAGTTTTTGAAGATTTGAATCAAAACAGTCGGAACACGGGTGTTGTAGCCGACCTGTTCTTGAACAGGTCTGCTTACGGGCGCAAGGTCCTTTCTTGCGGCCGCAAGGGACCAAAATCTGATAAGCCAAGTATTAGAATCCGACACGCCTAATGTAAATCCGATGGCGCTTGCGGGCGCAAGGCACCGCCCTTGCGGCCGTAAGCAGTGTCGGAATCCGATGATTAGTGTCGGAATCCGATAGGAGGTATCGGAATCCGATATGAACTATTGAAATCCGATTGAAAGTATCGGAATCCGATAGAAGTGTCGGAATCCGCAAGTAGTGTCGGAATCCGACAGTTTTGTCAGATTTAGAGTGCTTACGGGCGCAAGCGAGATTGCTTGCAGGCGCAAGCATTTGTGCTTGCGGCCGCAAAGGGGTATTCTTTTGTGAGCAACTCAGAGATTGTTAAGTCTCTGTTGGTTGGTCTATGGTTCCTTTTGGGGTTCCTAATCTGTTATGTCTCGCTTGTATAGACGATTAATGTAAGTAATGATGTTATAGGTGATCTTGTCCCGTTAGCAAGTCTGAAGTAAACTATCTGTTGATTCTAAGCTATTCAGGTGAGTGTCTACGACCATGAGACTCAGTAGAATAAGACTTGCCTTTTAATTGACTATCTGAATGTATATGTATATGACTAACTTGCTTTTGCAGGTACGCTCAAAGAGGTAATTGTATGACTTATATGATGTTAGAATATGTATAAGGAGTATGCCAGTGGGTCCAGTTTGGAACCACTTAGTTAATACGTGATGATGTGACCGTATGAATAACTGTATGATGCTATATGTAAGATGATGGATCCCTGTGGGATCAAATGTACGTATATGTGTATGTGACCTCTCTGCAGACTATTTGACGCATGGTTAAGGTCAGCCGGTTAGCTGGATCCTAACAGGACTCCGGTCATTTCTTGATTTAACGGTGACTCAGGGTGCATCCCGGGTCAAGGTTCTGCAAAACCACCGTGCCTTAACGTGAGTGGTGATCAGCTGATTGTAGCTGGATTTCCTGTAGAGCCTCTGGCTCTATGAACGATGCTTGGTGGACTGCCTTGTGCTCCCCCACCAGCGCGGATTGGTCGTGTCTGATCCCCCGGTCTGAGTTATTGAGCGGGATTGATTACCCTGCAAGATACGACTCTTACCGATCTTATCAGCACATCGCTATGTGTTAAGCTAGCAATGATTGTTTATGATACGACGCATGACTTGCTATATTGATGCTTATGAATTGTATTGCCCCTTGTAGGTGGAACACTTATATTTTGTGATGTATTGTAAATAGATACTATGGTCGGTTCTTGTACTTGGTAACACCAATGTTCTTTTGATAATTTAAATGACAGTTGTTGTTTTAAAAGACAAAATTTCCGCTACTAAAATCTGTTTTAACATTAAAGCAACTGAATTCAGAAGCGGTGTTACAAATAGGTATCAGAGCCTAAGTTTGAGTGAATTGGGTACTTGAAAGAGTATTTGATCTCAAGCTCGGGCCCGACCATAAAGAAGTGTTCCTATGGGGGGATTGAGTGAGAGTTATATGTATGTTAGCACTATATGATGACTTGTTTGTGAGTTAAGTCAGTGGGATTGAGTATTAACTGCTCTTTCTCTGTCATGTAGAAGTCTAGAAAAAGATGTCTGCTGAACGTGGCCATGCAGAGTAGGCTATTAAAGAACTAGAGGATGAGGCTTCTCATATGCCTCATCAGGCCGAGGATCAACGATCTCAGCAAAATGTTGGTGGTGGCAGACCTGAGCCAAATCAGGCTGCTATTATAAGGCGTCTGGAGGAGGAGCTTCGAGTAACAAAGGAGCTCTTATTGCAAGCCACGCTGAACAAGCCCCGCAAGACTTGTTCGTATAAGAAATTCTTGACTTGACATCCTCCAACGTTCCAGGGGAGTGATAACCCCACAGTTACTATCCAATGGCTCCAGGAGATGGAGCAGGTGTTTGAATCTTGTGAATGTGAACCAGAGTACTGCGTCAAGTATGAAGTACGGATGTTGAAAGGCCGTGCCATCTTTTGGTGGGATACGGTGAAAGCCTCTGTTAATAAGGAGGTGTTGAATGCTCTCACCTGGGAGCAATTTTCTGAGAAGGTGCTGAAGAAGTATGGCACCGATTATGATCCGGAACATATGGAAAGAGATTTTAATGATCTCAAGAAAGGGGACACGCCAATCGAAGAACACATAACTGCATTTACTGATAAGATGCGGTTTGTTCCCCATTTGATTCCTGATGAGACCACCAAGATAAGGCGGTTTGTGGCAACTCTGCCACTGGAATTTCGCCCTCATGTACGGGCTGCTGTTGAACTTGATCGGGCGTTTGATATAGCCCGACAATTGGAAGGTGACCGTCTCTACTGCAAGGGCGAATCTCCTTGGTGTAATCCGTCTGATAAATCGGGTCCTTCCAAAGGACAATCCTCAGCAGGCAGGAAGACTGATTCCTCAAAGAAGCCGAGGCGTAATTCTCCTTGGTGTAATCCGTGCCGTACATACTAGAGGTGCGGACATAAGGACCTCGCTACGACCGAGTGTGGTTTCAAAGAGGATGTGTGGTGTCACAAGCCCGGGCACAAACTGACTGACTGCTCGGAAAGGCAGAATACTGGACCTAAAGGGTCTTCTTCTTCTTCTAGGGGACCGAAAAGAGATGACGCGCCCCGCGCGAAAGGCAGAGCTTTACAGATGACGGCTGATGAGGCCAAAGCAGCAGGGGATGTCGTTACGGGTACTTTCCTTATTAATTATCTCCCTGCTAGTGTTTTATTTGATTCTGGAGCTACCTACTCCTTTGTATCTGTGGCCTGTCATAGAAGATTGCAATTACCTGTTGTCCCTTTGATTGAGCCGCTCAGAGTAGAGGTCGCTGACGGCAAAGTAGTCTCTGTTACAGAGAAAGTCCCGATAGCTGTAATTTATATTGACGGGAGTAATATCCCTATTTCTTTCTTTGTTATGCCCATTGCGGGATTTGATGTCGTGATCGGGATGGATAGGCTCAGCAAGAGTGATGCTGAGATTATCTGTTCCAAGAAGATGATTAAGATCCCTCTCTCTGATGGATCTTATGCTGTTGCACGTGGAGAACGACGGGATTATGATATTCCCATTGTCTCCATGATTAAAGCTCAAAAGTCGATGGCCAAAGGTTGTGACTCTTATCTGGCATATGTTGTTGATGCTACGATGGAGAAGCGACCAGTTCGTGATATTCGGGTTGTGTCTGACTACCCTGAGGTATTCCCCGAAGAACTTCCGGGTTTGCCTCCAATACGTGATGTTCAATTCAAGATAGAGCTTATTCAAGGAGCTACACCTGTGGCTCGTTCTCTATATCGTCTTGCTCCTTCTGAAATAAGAGAGATGATTACTCAAATTCAGGAGTTGCTAGACAAAGGTTTTATTCGTTCGAGTTCCTCGCCGTGGGGAGCTCCTGTGTTATTTGTGAAGAAGAAGGACGGAACGATGCGAATGTGCATAGATTATAGGAACTGAACAAGCGAACTGTAAAGAATAAGTATCCGCTTCCTCGTATAGATGATCTGTTTGATCAGTTGCAGGGAGCTACATGCTTCTCTAAGATTGATCTTCGGTCGGGGTATCACCAAGTACGAGTTCGTGAAGAAGACGTTCCGAAAACTGCATTTCGAACTCGTTATGGTCACTACGAATTTCTGGTTATGCCGTTCGGCTTAACCAATGCCCCTGCCGTTTTCATGGATCTGATGAATCGGGTTTGTTGCCCGTTTCTTGACAGATCCGTGATTGTATTTATTGATGACATCCTTGTGTACTCGAAGACGGAAGCTGATCACGAGCTTCATCTTCGTCAGGTTCTCGAGACGTTAAAGCGAGAACAGTTGTATGCCAAGCTGTCCAAGTGTGAATTTTGGCTTAAGGAAGTTCATTTCCTCGGCCATGTTATATGTCATGATGGTGTCAAAGTAGATCCAGCTAAGGTGGAGGCTGTGATGAATTGGGGAGTTCCTCGGACTCATTCCGAAATTAAAAGCTTCCTTGGCTTGGCTGGCTACTATCGGCGGTTTATCCGCGATTTCTCGAAGCTTGCTGGTCCGTTGACCAAACTCACTCGCAAGGATGTTGCTTTTCTCTGTTCGGAAGCTTAAGAAGAAGCTTTTCAGACCTTGAAACGATTATTGTGTGAAGCTCCAATCCTTACTTTGCCTGAGGGTTCGGAGGACTTCACGGTTTATTGCGATGCTTCGTATGCGGGTTTGGGTTGCGTCCTGATGCAACGTGATAAAGTGATTGCCTATGCTTCTAGACAGTTAAAATCACATGAGCAGAACTACCCAACCCATGATCTTGAGCTTGCTTCCGTTGTCTTTGCACTGAAATTGTGGAGACATTATCTTTATGGCACAAAGTGTGTGATTTGCACAGATCACAAGAGTCTTCAGTATGTCTTTACTCAGAAAGAACTCAACATGCGGCAACGCCGTTGGTTGGAGTTAATAAAAGACTACGATTATGAGATCCGTTACCATCCTAGCAAGGCCAATGTTGTAGCAGACGCTTTGAGCCGTAAAGGACCGACAGTAGAAGCTAAGTTTATGAGGATCACTATTGTCTCAGATTTGATTTCTCGACTGAAGGAAGCTCAGCAGACAGCATTGCAAGAAGAAAATCTTAAGGCCGAGACAATAGTGAGTTGAAGACTTTTCAATCCAGGATTTGGGTACCTTCTGCGGGAGGTAACCGTGAGCTGATTCTGCAGGAGGCCCATAAGTCCAAATTATTTGTCCATCCGGGAATTACTAAGATGTACCACGACTTGAAGATGCTATACTGGTGGCCAACTCTGAAGAAAGACATCGCTTCATTCGTGGAAAGATGTCAGATCTGCGCGCAAGTGAAGACAGAGCACCAGAGACCTTATGGTAATCTGCAGCAGTTGGATATTCCGGAGTGGAAGTGGGAGAATATCACGATGGATTTCGTGACAAAGCTACCGAGAATGTTCGAGGGCACGACATGATTTGGGTTATCGTTGATCGACTGACGAAGAGTGCTCATTTCTTGGCAACAAACAAGTCTGCTTCGCTGACCCGTTTAGCCTAGTTGTATATCGATGAGATTGTGTCGCGTCACGGTCTTCCATGTTCTATTTTATCTGATCGTAACTCTCGGTTTGTCTCGAATTTTTGGCAGAGTCTGCAACGCGAACTTGGCACTCGTGTTCATTTGAGCACTGCCTATCATCCGCAGACTGATGGCCAATCTGAACGTACGATTCAAACGTTGGAAGATATGCTTCGTGCCTGTATACTCGAATTTGGTGGATCGTGGGATTCTCATCTCCCATTGATTGAATTTGCTTATAACAATTCATATCATTCCAGCATTGGAATGCCACCATACGAGATGCTTTACGAAAGACGATGTCGCACTCCGACCTGTTGGTTGGAGCCTTGCGAGAAGCAGTTCGCTGGACCTGAAATTGTCCAGATAACTTCTGACAAAGTGAATGTGACTCTTGAAAAGCTAAAAGTAGCTCGGGACCGACAGAAGATGTATGCGGATCCAAAGCGTCGTCCCGCTACATTTGAAGTCGGTGACCGTGTGTTCTAAAAAGTTTCTCCTTGGAAAGGCGTCATTCGTTTCAGGCGTAAAGGGAAGCTAAGTCCACGTTTTATTGGCCCATTCAAAGTTATACGAAAAGTGAACAAACGGTGACTCTAGAGCTGCCGCCTGAACTATCTGGAATCCATGACACCTTTAACGTGTGCTACTTACGCAAGTGCCACGTTGAGGAAGAACAAATTATTCCTTTGCAAGAATTGAAGGTTGACTCTTCTAAACGACTTGTAGAAGAACCTGTAGAGATTCTTGACACAAAAGTCAAGAAGTAACATAAGAAAATAGTCAAGCTAGTTCTGTAAAGTGGAAGCACAACTTAGGTCCAAACCTAACGTGGGAAACCGAGGACGAAATGAAAGCAAGATACCCTCACCTGTTTATCACTAAGTAGATTCCGAGGACGGAATCTTCTTAACGGGGGTAGATTTGTAACATCCTCGTATTGGGCCTAGTTGTAATTCCTATGTATGTGTATGTAAATTAGTGGAAATAATAATAAAGTATGTATTTTGTTTTTATGTGTTATATGTTTTAAGTAGTTGTATGTTAAAATATAAAAGTAGTAGTAAAGTAAGTAAGACGAATGAATTATGAATGGTTTTAAGTAAGGATTCCAGAAATATCCCCGTTAGTTAAAACGGGTAATTGTAGGTCAAGTTGTAAGTTAAAAAGGGGAACAAAATACCCCTTTGTTACTAGGCTTAAACCAAAGGCGGTTTATGCCTTTGAGATGTCACGTTTGTGTGTTGTGTTCAAACACAAACACAGACAACTCTCAAACTCTCTCTACTCTTGTTCTTGAAGATCTCTTGAAGGATTTCTGGTTTTCAACTGATTTCTAGCAAGATAAAGACTTGTGATATCTTCATCTTCTTCATCATCATCTTCACCTTCTTGTTCTTCATTTGGTAAGAAACCTTACCAAGTGGGTTTTGTGGTTTAGTCAAGGTAAACTCAAATTGAGTTTTGGAATCAACTCTAATTGATCTCTACATCAATTACAAGTTGATTGGGACTCATTTGGTGAATTAAAATGATGTTTCGATTTAGTTTATGAAACTTGGAAGAAATGGGTGAAAAGAATGATTTTGATTCTAGATCATGAATAAGTTGTTAGAATTAATGAAGGATATGTTTTTGGGATCATATGAATGTTCCCTAAGATGTATCAAAGTTGAAACTAGGTGGCCTGCAAGACGGGTTACTTTGGGGGAATTGTATTGCCCCTTGTGGGTGGAACACTTATATTTTGTGATGTATTGTAAATAGATACTATGGTCGGTTCCTTTACTTGGTAACACCAACGTTCTTTTGATAATGTAAATGACAGTTGTTGTTTTAAAAGACAAAATTTCCGCTGCTAAAATCTGTTTTGACATTAAACCAACTGAATTCAGAAACGGTGTTACATCAACCTACGGTTTGCCTTTGCTACTTCATTTATAGGAACTCTAGGGTGTACCGAGCCTGCCCGGAACACAAGGCTCCGACTTGTTTAATTATTAAACGATCCTGCCTTAATCTAGGCTCGAGTTCGTTTCACCTTATCATGTTTCGAACTTATAGTGATGTAAGCTTTTGTAGCTCGTTTAAAAAAATAATTTTGAAGTTACAACGAAATCCGAGCATGCAAGTTCCAAACTTGTGCGTATATCTATATAAAACTATACAGATGGTTTAAGACTATGGATAAGAAAGAACGAGAGTGATTAACCTACGGTTTGCCTTTGCTACTTCAGTTATAGGAAATCTAGGTGTACCGAGCCTACGCGAAACACAAGGCTCCGACTTGTTTAATTATTAAACGATCCTGCCTTAATCTAGGCTCGAGTTCGTTTAAGCTTGCCATGTTTCGAACTTATAGTGATCTAAGCTTGAGTAGCTCGTTTAAAAAATAATTTTGAAGTTACAACGAAATTCTAGCATGCAAGTCCCAAACTAATGCATATATCTATATAAAACTATACAGATGTCATGAGACTATGGATGAGAGAGAACGAGAGTGATTAACCTACGGTTTGCCTTTGCTACTTCATTTATAGGAAATCTAGGGTGTACCGAGCCTGCTCGGAACACAAGGCTCCGACTTTTTTAATTATTAAACGATCCCGCCTTAATCTAGGTTCGAGTTCGTTTCAGCTTGTCATGTTTCGAACTTATAATGATCTAAGCTTGAGTAGCTCGTTTAAAAAAATAATTTTGAAGTTACAAAGAAATCCTAGCATGCAAGTCCCAAACTAATGCATATATCTATATAAAACTATACAGATGTCCTGAGACTATGGATGAGAAAGAACGAGAGTGATTAACCTACGGTTTGCCTTTGCTACTTCATTTATAGGAAATCTAAGGTGTACCGAGCCTTCCCGGAACACAAGGCTCCGACTTGTTTAATTATGAAACGATCCCGCCTTAATCTAGGCTCGAGTACGTTTAAGCTTGTCATGTTTCGAACTTATAGGGATCTAAGCTTGAGTAGCTCGTTTAAAAAATAATTTTGAAGTTACAAAGAAATCCTAGCATGCAAGTCCCAAACTAATGCATATATCTATATAAAACTATACAGATGTCCTGAGACTATGGATGAGAAAGAACGAGAGTGATTAACCTACGGTTTGCCTTTGCTACTTCATTTATAGGAAATCTAGGGTGTACCGAGCCTTCCCGGAACACAAGGCTCCGACTTGTTTAATTATGAAACGATCCCGCCTTAATCTAGGCTCGAGTACGTTTAAGCTTGTCATGTTTCGAACTTATAGGGATCTAAGCTTGAGTAGCTCGTTTAAAAAAATAATTTTGAAGTTACAACGAAATCCCAGCATGCAAGTCCCAAACTTATGCATATATCTATGTAAAACTATACAGATGTCCCCACACTATGGATGAGAAAGAACGAGAGTGATCAACCTACGATTTGCCTTTGCTACTTCATTTATAGGAAATCTAGGATGTACCGAGCCTGCCCGGAACACAAGGCTCCGACTTGTTTAATTATTAAACGATCCTGCCTTAATCTAGGCTCGAGTTCGTTTAAGCTTGTCATGTATCGAACTTATAGTGATGTAAGCTTTAGTAGCTCGTTTAAAAAAATAATTTTGAAGTTACAACGAAATCCTAGCATGCAAGTCACAAACTAATGCATATATCTATATAAAACTATACAGATGTCCTGAGACTATGGATGAGAAAGAACGAGAGTGATTAACCTACGGTTTGCCTTTGCTACTTCATTTATAGGAAATCTAGGGTGTACCGAGCCTGCCCGGAACACAAGGCTCCAACTTGTTAAATTATTAAACGATCCTGCCTTAATCTAGGCTCGAGTTCCTTTAAGCTTGGCATGTTTCGAACTTATAGTGATCTAAGCTTGAGTAGCTCGTTTAAAAAAATAATTTTGAAGTTACAACGAAATCCCAGCATGCAAGTCCCAAACTTATGCATATATCTATGTAAAACTATACAGATGTCCCCATACTATGGATGAGAAAGAACGAGAGTGATCAACCTACGGTTTGCCTTTGCTACTTCATTTATAGGAAATCTAGGGTGTACCGAGCCTGCCCGGAACACAAGGCTCCGACTTGTTTAATTATTAAACGATCCTGCCTTAATCTAGGCTCGAGTTCGTTTAAGCTTGTCATGTTTCGAACTTATAGTGATGTAAGCTTTAGTAGCGCGTTTAAAAAAATAATTTTGAAGTTACAACGAAATTCTAGCATGCAAGTCCCAAACTAATGCATATATCTATATAAAACTATACAGATGTCATGAGACTATGGATGAGAGAGAACGAGAGTGATTAACCTACGGTTTGCCTTTGCTACTTCATTTATAGGAAATCTAGGGTGTACCGAGCCTGCTCGGAACACAAGGCTCCGACTTTTTTAATTATTAAACGATCCCGCCTTAATCTAGGTTCGAGTTCGTTTCAGCTTGTCATGTTTCGAACTTATAATGATCTAAGCTTGAGTAGCTCGTTTAAAAAAATAATTTTGAAGTTACAAAGAAATCCTAGCATGCAAGTCCCAAACTAATGCATATATCTATATAAAACTATACAGATGTCCTGAGACTATAGATGAGAAAGAACGAGAGTGATTAACCTACGGTTTGCCTTTGCTACTTCATTTATAGGAAATCTAAGGTGTACCGAGCCTTCCCGGAACACAAGGCTCCGACTTGTTTAATTATGAAACGATCCCGCCTTAATCTAGGCTCGAGTACGTTTAAGCTTGTCATGTTTCGAACTTATAGGGATCTAAGCTTGAGTAGCTCGTTTAAAAAATAATTTTGAAGTTACAAAGAAATCCTAGCATGCAAGTCCCAAACTAATGCATATATCTATATAAAACTATACAGATGTCCTGAGACTATGGATGAGAAAGAACGAGAGTGATTAACCTACGGTTTGCCTTTGCTACTTCATTTATAGGAAATCTAGGGTGTACCGAGCCTTCCCGGAACACAAGGCTCCGACTTGTTTAATTATGAAACGATCCCGCCTTAATCTAGGCTCGAGTACGTTTAAGCTTGTCATGTTTCGAACTTATAGGGATCTAAGCTTGAGTAGCTCGTTTAAAAAAATAATTTTGAAGTTACAACGAAATCCCAGCATGCAAGTCCCAAACTTATGCATATATCTATGTAAAACTATACAGATGTCCCCACACTATGGATGAGAAAGAACGAGAGTGATCAACCTACGATTTGCCTTTGCTACTTCATTTATAGGAAATCTAGGATGTACCGAGCCTGCCCGGAACACAAGGCTCCGACTTGTTTAATTATTAAACGATCCTGCCTTAATCTAGGCTCGAGTTCGTTTAAGCTTGTCATGTATCGAACTTATAGTGATGTAAGCTTTAGTAGCTCGTTTAAAAAAATAATTTTGAAGTTACAACGAAATCCTAGCATGCAAGTCACAAACTAATGCATATATCTATATAAAACTATACAGATGTCCTGAGACTATGGATGAGAAAGAACGAGAGTGATTAACCTACGGTTTGCCTTTGCTACTTCATTTATAGGAAATCTAGGGTGTACCGAGCCTGCCCGGAACACAAGGCTCCAACTTGTTAAATTATTAAACGATCCTGCCTTAATCTAGGCTCGAGTTCCTTTAAGCTTGGCATGTTTCGAACTTATAGTGATCTAAGCTTGAGTAGCTCGTTTAAAAAAATAATTTTGAAGTTACAACGAAATCCCAGCATGCAAGTCCCAAACTTATGCATATATCTATGTAAAACTATACAGATGTCCCCATACTATGGATGAGAAAGAACGAGAGTGATCAACCTACGGTTTGCCTTTGCTACTTCATTTATAGGAAATCTAGGGTGTACCGAGCCTGCCCGGAACACAAGGCTCCGACTTGTTTAATTATTAAACGATCCTGCCTTAATCTAGGCTCGAGTTCGTTTAAGCTTGTCATGTTTCGAACTTATAGTGATGTAAGCTTTAGTAGCGCGTTTAAAAAAATAATTTTGAAGTTACAACGAAATCCTTGCATGCAAGTCACAAACTAATGCATATATCTATATAAAACTATACAGATGTCCTGAGACTATGGATGAGAAAGAACGAGAGTGATTAACCTACGGTTTGCCTTTGCTACTTCATTTATAGGAAATCTAGGGTGTACCGAGCCTGCCCGGAACACAAGGCTCCGACTTGTTTAATTATTAAACGATCCTGCCTTAATCTAGGCTCGAGTTCCTTTAAGCTTGCCATGTTTCGAACTTATAGTGATCTAAGCTTGAGTAGCTCGTTTAAAAAAAAATTTTTGAAGTTACAACGAAATCCTAGCATGCAAGTCCCAAACTAAAGCATATATCTATATAAAACTATAAAGATGTCCTGAGACTATGGATGAGAAAGAACGAGTGTGATTAACCTACGGTTTGCCTTTGCTACTTCATTTATAGGAAATCTAGGGTGTACCGAGCCTGCCCGGAACACAAGGCTCCGACTTTTTTAATTATTAAATGATCCCGCCTTAATTTAGGCTCGAGTTCGTTTAAGCTTGTCATGTTTCGAACTTATAGTGATCTAAGCTTGAGTAGCTCATTTAAAAAATAATTTTGAAGTTACAACGAAATCCTAGCATGCAAGTCCCAAACTTATGCATATATCTATGTAAAACTATACAGATGTCCTGAGACTATGGATGAGAAAGAACGAGAGTGATCAACCTACGGTTTGCCTTTGCTACTTCATTTATAGGAAATCTAGGGTGTACCGAGCCTGCCCGGAACACAAGGCTCCGACTTGTTTAACTATTAAACGATCCTGCCTTAATCTAGGCTCGAGTTCGTTTAAGCTTGTCATGGTTCGAACTTATAGTGATGTAAGCTTGAGTAGCTCGTTTAAAAAAATAATTTTGAAGTTACAACGAAATCCCAGCATGCAAGTCCTAAACTTGTGCGTATATCTATATAAAACTATACAGATGGTTTAAGATTATGGATGAGAAAGAACGAGAGTGATTAACCTACGGTTTGCCTTTGCTACTTCATTTATAGGGAATCTAGGGTGTACCGAGCCTACCCGGAACACAAGGCTCCGAATTGTTTAATTATTAAACGATCCTGCCTTAATATAGGCTTGAGTTCGTTTAAGCTTGCCATGTTTCGAACTTATAGTGATCTAAGCTTGAGTAGCTCGTTTAAAAAAATAATTTTGAAGTTACAACGAAATCCTAGCATGCAAGTCCCAAACTAATGCATATATCTATATAAAACTATATACAGATGTCCTGATACTATGGATGAGAATGAACGAGAGTGATTAACCTATGGTTTGCCTTTGCTACTTCATTTATAGGAAATCTAGGGTGTACCGAGCCTGCTCGGAACACAAGGCTCCGACTTGTTTAATTATTAAACGATCCCGCCTTAATCTAGGCTTTTGTTCGTTTAAGCTTGGCATGTTTCGAACTTATAGTGATCTAAGCTTGAGTAGCTCGTTTAAAAAATAATTTTGAAGTTACAACGAAATCCCAGCATGCAAGTCCCAAACTTATGCATATATCTATATAAAACTATATAGATGTCCTGAGACTATGGATGAGAAAGAACGAGAGTGATTAACCTACGGTTTGCCTTTGGTACTTCATTTATAGGAAATATAGGGTGTACCGAGGCTGCCCGGAACACAAGGCTCCGACTTGTTTAATTATTAAACGATCCTGCCTTAATCTAGGCTCGAGTTCGTTTAAGCTTGCCATGTTTCGAACTTATAGTGATCTAAGCTTGAGTAGCTCGTCTGCAACTCGACTTGATTACATCCTTAAGAAAATCTAACAAAACAATGGTTTTTTTTTCTAGGATGTTAAAATTGATATGTGCCTTGCATAAAATAAGCATCTAAACTCTAAAATAAGGGTGAGCATGGTACTGGACTGAACCCACCGACACTGATTTTACCGAATATCGAATTTGGTTTAAAGACGGTACCGAATATCGTACCGAGTATTATAGATGATACCGGTACCGAGTACCTATTTTACTTTGTTGGTTCGGTACCGAGTACCGATTTTGCAATATTTCAAGTACCGAGTAGTGGTCCGAAAACTCTAACTCAGTATCGGTACCGGTACCGTTCCGGAACGGTTTGATATTTTCGGTACCAATGCTCACCCTTACTCTAAAATAGTGTGGAAAAATATTGGATTTCTTAAGCAAAGATATTGAAACACTATGGAAATTAAGAAATCGATAGGAAAAATATCAACAGAAGCATTTGAGAATGAATCTACGAAAGGAAGCTGGTTATGTTATAATATAATGCCTTTTTTTTGTAAATATTTACTTTTTCTAGTTATGGAAATTTTGTGATACGTCGTTTTATTGTCAATATTTATCTTGTTAAATTTTTTTAATCATGATTGATGATGTATTCAACTATTGATGTACAAGTTTTGGAAGCAGTAAACAAGAAACATAAAGAAAGAAACATAATAAATTCACGTATAATATACTTTAATTTTTTAATCTTTAATATATATTAAAATAATAGAATCGTTAAATTATTTTTGAAATATTTTTTACTAGTCAAGATCTTTTTTTTAAAATAACTTCAAATTTTCTTAAAATTTTTCCCACTAATAATCTCTATTTATTTTCTAAACCGGCTAACAACTATTAGCGTAAATATGTGAGCCTTTTTTCATCTGATTTTCATAAATGATCCTTGATTTGTTTATATGTTAAAGATTTTAAACTATAAATATTTAAAATTCACATCAACAATCTCCGTATTTATATACGAGATATTAAACTATTAAACTATCTATATTACAAGAATTTGGTACGTGTGATTTAATTCATTTTCTCTTCCATCAAAACTCGTCAATGCAATTAATATGTATTTATATATCATTTAATTTTTAAAATTTTTTTCTCGGATCACAAGAATAAAGAAGAACTATACACCTAACTCGAATAGTGATATTTTAATAGGATGAGGAGGGTTTCTTTTGTGAATTGTTTTTACTAGAAGAATTAATCTTGATTTTTGATTAAAAACATCAATTGCTAATGACGTCAATAACTCATTAATAACGGTATTTTAAAAAAAATCGAGTCTTATTAGATAGTTACATATTTACTCGGATGTAATTTATGATAGAGTAAACGAATAAAATACCTTTATGAAATAGATAATCACATGTGTTATGAAACAACTAATAACTTAGAATCACTTTCAATTGTTGATTTTTTGTTACTAAACCATAGAACTTTGTCGGATTATCAAACACCAAACTATAATTTTATAAAGACTACATTGATCACACCTCTATGAATCACATGTGATTATACTTTAATAAAATTTAAATCCAATCTAACAAAATGAGAAAATTTTTTTTGTCGAAAGTATATCAAGGGACATCTCTAGTGAAAGAGGGAAACACAAGGATCGCAACGGTATAATTCGTTTCGTCTAACGATTAACAGTTTGTGAGATAATTAATTTTAAATAAATTAGAGGAGAGAGAAAGTGAGGACCAATAGTTAAAAAGTCATAAATGTCCTCTTTTATACAAATATATCAATTTTGATTATAATTTAAGATTGAATCTGAACCATTAAATCTTAAAATCTAATAGCTATAAATTATCTTTAGGACCATAAATTAAATTAAGACTATATCGAACATTTCTAATTAAAAATATTCATGGTTCTCGTATTCAAACGATTTTCTCGCTTAGTCGGATTATGCCTGAATTACAAACACAGAACTTCGTATACTTGACCCGATTAATATAAAATGGGTCAGGTCGACGGGCTATTCACCGACCTAACAAGTCTCTTTTGTTTTGTGTAAATAAAATAAAAATCTCGAAGTCTTTTACTTGAACGATTTCACACTCGCCCTTCTGCTTTCTCTCTCTCATCTATCGTCTCTAGAACACACGACGCGCAGCCTAAACGACGACCAGAAAACGCTAACCAACACCGCAATCTTGCTCGGAGATTCCACTACTAATCGTCGGTAATTTGTGATTTCATTTGCTTTTTTCTTGTCCCTTTTTTGTCTTGTGTGCCCTAATATTTCTTGTTATAGGTAAATTCGTTCTATTTTTAGCACCGTTCCGATTAGGGCTCAAGAAATCGATGTGTTTACGTGATCTTGAATTCTAATTTCAATGTTACGTCACTTGACTTGAGAAAATTCGATGTTGCAAAGCAGGATATTCTCTTCCTTTTCTTGAAAACGTGTTATCATTCATCCTTTAAATACATAACTAGGGTTTTCAATCTGGTTCATTTTTTTTTTGAGTTAATTCTGAATTTCTTGCAGTCATATGTAAGGAATTAAGTCGTAATTATATGATTTAAATGAACTGTTTGTAGATGGATAATGGAAATAGTTCTTTTTTGAAGTCAATCTGTATAATGCCAGACCCTTTACAGGGCTCTTCAAATGGAGATAAAGATTTGATTGTGCAATCGGTAGTCTTGAAATTGGGATCGTTCATTTAAAGTCATATATTGTAGGTCATTGTCTTGAAAAGTAGACATACCCTTTCTTTTTTAGATATGCATGGTCAGTCGCATAATAGGTGATTATAGTTATGTTAGGTTTTTGAATGTTTCTTCAATCATGCTTGACGTGAATATAGGAAGTAATCTTGATTGTAAATGCTATGCGACATCTGTATTTGCTTGCGCTATTACCACACTGTACTTCAATTGACTGCTTTTGAAATTGAGCTTTACTTAAACATTATTGCATAGATCGTCGTCGAAATGGTGCACTGATAATACTGAGCCAAGATTTGTTTTTTACATGTTTGTTATCTCATGATTAATGGGAGGCTGTAGGAAGTCACTGATGTTCATTTTGTCGCTTTGATGCTACATGATTGAATCTGTAGTGTCACATGCGCTTGGAATCTATTTTAGTCTGGTTGTATAATTTTTAAGTTAATAGTCTAACTAAATGATTCCTGTAACCATTTTGTTTCATTTCCTTGTTTTTTCTCTCATATTATGTTGGTATACGTATTCAATTACACAATTACGGAGAATCCATTGTTACTTTTTGAAAATTTTGTGGAATGAGCTTGAGGCACCGATGGTGTTACATCCTATATATTCTTATCTGTTATATCTTCATTTTCTTACTCAAATTTTTTAGTACACATGTGCAGGTAGCATATCTGCATATGTCAGTGTAAGGAATACTGTGAACTAAGTGACTTTGTCTTCGTTCTTTGAAAATTTGGTAGAGAGTAGAGAGAGTAGAAGCTTCCAATGACTGCTTTGCTGTCCAGTGATCCTATGCATTTTGGAATGTATGAAGGGGGTCCATATAGGCATTCTGATGATAAAATGGAAGAAAGTGGTGGTCGGTGGTATTTTTCACGGAAAGAAATTGAAGAGAACTCCCCATCCAGACCAGATGGCATTGATTTGAAGAAAGAGACTTATCTACGCAAATCATATTGCACATTTTTGCAAGATTTGGGTATGAGGCTCAAAGTGTAAGCTCCTTATGCCCCCTCATATATCATTCTTATTCGTGTTAATTTTCTTATTTCTATGGGAATTGGATAGCTGCATGAATATATTATCAATCAAAATGCATATCTTCTGTTTTGTGGTGGGTTTGGTGGTAACTAATGAAAAGTGCATTAGGACTTATGCTGTAGCGTTGAATTTTTTTATGTGAAACAACCCTTAGATCATGAAGATTTGGTGATTGCATTTGTTCGAACTATATTGGTTTTTCTTCTCCCTTTTCTGAATGCCAGGTTGAATACATTAAAATTTTTGATATAAGGGCACCATCTTTGTTGCAGTTCTTTTATACGGGATACTTCTTTTAATCATGTTTATGGGCCTATAGAGTCTCAATCATTGTAACTTGTTTGTTATAAGAGTTTGCAGTTGTCAATTATTCTTGGATCATCACATTGACTGTTGCCGTTTTACAGTTCTGCTTTCTCACTATGTTATCTTCATTCTTCTTGTTATGCCTGCCCTGCAGTAGGTTTGAACTCCATGATTTTTTACGCAGCAGTAATCGACTATGGGTGATGTTCTAGTTTCCCAAAGTGTTTTCTTTGCCAAACTGTAATTAACAAGTTTTGTTTCTTGCTAGTAATCTTTATGCAATGCAGTGACATTTAACACTACTCTCTGCGTTTTATTTTTATTGCCCATATTACTGTTTTAGTTTGTGTTAAAACTCAAAATAATTGTCTATTAAAACAATAATATATTATTTACTAATTTTCCTACTTTACCCCTAATTAATTGTTGAAATATTGCTTTCCTAATTAATAATGCAAGGGACTAAAATGACATTTAGTTAACCCCAAATTGCATTAATTGTGCCTATCTTAATATGAATTATTCTGCCTGGACAAAAAAAAAGGGTGGAAGGGATTATTATGTTCTTTACCTTGGGCATGTGCTGGTTGATTGCAATTGACCTCCAATATTAAGGCTCTACTTATGTCTGTGAGACCCCAGGCTTTTTATGTCTTATATTTTACTTTTTTTCATTTGTGTGAAATTGTTAACCATGAAATTTCCCTTTAGACCCCCTTATCTGATGTCTATATTCTTTCTGCATTTGTAAGAAATTACCATCTATTTTTTTGTTGTTATATCTATCTCTCTAAAGGAGATACTGTGTCATAATCAGTTTGTTTTTCCTGGTTAGAATTTTGAAAGTATCTTAGCAAGTGTATACTTTGATGGTAATTTGCCCGCTCCCAAGTTATTGGTAATTTGGTCCTGTATCATAACCATTAAGAGTTAGGACTCTAGAGTAAAATTAAGGAGGCTAACAAATGCTTCTCTTGAGGTTTCTGGTTGGTATACATATTCATGTTGGAATCAATTTATAACCTGTTGTTTTAAGTTATTTTTCTTGATATTTGATGGTTCCGACATTGTCTTGTTACTTAATCTGTCGTTCACTCTTTAACTTAGCAGCTTTAGGGTGGTTGTTTGGGATTAGGCAACATCTGATGTACTTAATTTTTGGTTGGGCTTGAGGACTGGTTTTTTAGTATTCATACAAGAGGGGTACAGTAAATATTATTGAGTATTTTTAAAATATATGTATAAAATACACTTGGATAGATTAACACAGTATAACTGATTTGAAGAACAAAGTATCTTTATTTTCTGTCACCAAAGCTATAAATAGTGACATGCTGGTGAGTATTATACTTGGCGTGTATTCTTCCAGGGGGCCTTACAGGAACTGCGTGTTAAAATAATGTTCTCTTCGTAATTGTCATGATCAGTCTTGGATGTGACAATGTTCTTAATATTCAGTATTTATTAATGCATCTCTACTGAAAATAAATGTTTTCACTCTGAATCCAATAAGTAATAGATTCTGCTGGATGTTTCTATGATGCAGGCCCCAGGTAACCATTGCCACGGCTATAATATTTTGTCACCGTTTCTTTCTTCGTCAATCCCATGCAAAGAATGACAGGAGGGTGAGTTGTGCCTCCTTTAACTTTCATATATTTTCGCATCTATTCTATTGAATGTTTTTTGTTTTTATTTCGTGTGTGAAAACTAAAGTAAACAGTAATGCTAATCAAAACCTTAAATCAAGCAATACACAACAACAATTATACCCTATCCTGCCCTATGCAGTCAATCTCGGCGATATCTCGCCGAGATCTTGGATATCGGAGGTAGGCAAAATATCGGTTTCAAATATCGGTAGGTTATATCGGAGCCGAGAATCTCGGCGATATCGGCCGAGATTTAGCCGAGATTTGCAAAACGAGATATCGGTTTTTAACCAATTTTTGTATTGTGCAACTTTTTTTTTTGGGGGGGGGGGGGGTCTGCCCAAGTATTAACCTATTTAAAGCCCCAACCTACTTCTTAAATTATAGCTCTATCCCACTTTTAAATTAAACCTAAAAAAGTAACAGCCCTAAACACCTTTCATTTTCATCTGCTCACTGCTTCCATCGACTATAATACCTTTCTTCCTCCACTGTTCTATCGAAGTAGCAATAGCGACTCCAGCGACTCCACTGTTCCATCGAAGTAGCAGTAGCGACTCCACTGTTCCATCGAACTAGCGACTACCGACTAGCAGTATTTCTTTCATGCTACGAGCCTTTAACAATTCCCATATTAATATCTATTAACTTTTATGCTATACTTTTTATTTTAATTTTTTATGATTTTAATCTTATATATATATTCTACAAAATATAAAAAATCGATATCTTACCGCGATATCCGCGATTTCAAATATCGGTCCTTGACCGATATTTGATATATGACCGAGATAACTGCATAGATCTTGCCTGAGCGAGTGAGCGGGGTATTGAGTAGGTAAGATGTAGACTGTCATACCTCTAGCCTTGGATAGAGAGACTGCTTCGAGAGGGACGTCCGGGCTTTGACAAAGAGAAACAAGAAAAAATAATACAAGATTAAACAATAAAAATAAAATAAGTGTAAATATATAAAAATAAATAATAGTAATAACAATAAATAAATTAAAATAAAACTAATAATGAAAAAGGAAACGAATAAGTACATAAATAGAAAATAAATAAAAGGATACAAGAAAGTAAAACAAATATATAAGAAAATACAGTCACACTCACCCCACGAATGCACGCGCCACAAACACCCCTACACGCATGCGCGCACACACACATTTAGTAATTATGGTAACTAGTTATATGCGGAATTAATACGAACTTACGCCGGAGACATATTAGCTTATGTTTGGTATATTATTATATTTAATTTTGTTAATATTTATGGATACTCCACATAGTTACCTAGGGTGAATATAGGGACTTCTAATAATTGAGTTAGATATAATTATTTTTAGAGTTATTTACATTTTTGGTCATGTGGTTTACACAAAATTGCAAATTTAGTCCTTGTGCTTCAAAAATTACGACATTGATTCTTATGGTTTAGATTTTGTTGCAATGTTGGTCTCTTGTGTACTTGAATAGACAATAATGCCCTTACATCTTCTTTATTCATTTTTTTAATTCTAAATAATGATAGTCACTCTCTCTCACTCCTTTTCTCTCTCTATCGACAAAATCAACCAAACGGCAACCAATCGGGAACCTCTCACTAGCAACCCATCGACCACCACTCTAAACGCCACCTCCAGTTGACCTCTCAACTGCCGACGACCTCCATCACAACTACAACCGGCCGTCGCCGACCTTCACCATTTCCACCATCTGTTTCTCTCCATCTTACCCTTTCTCTCAAACAAAACCACCGGTCCACCTTTACCCCCAAATCGACCATCTCCACCCACACCACTGAATGCCGATCACCATCTCCACCTTATCTTTAAACTCCTCTTTTTTCTTCTATTTTCGATTTGGGATCTGTTTAATGATCTTAGATTTGGGACCTATTTGTGGAGGAACTAATTCAGGGTGGTGTTTGTTTATGGGTTTCAATTTGTTGAAGGTCGTCTGATTTATTAACGGTTCTTCGATTCTGTTTTCTTTGTTAGGCTTTCAATCTGTGCTTCCAAACCATTCTTCGAATTGTTAACGGGTCATGAGTTTATGCAAATCTCATATTTGGTTTTGAAGAACAAGATGGAGGGTGGAGGTGGGTGGTGGTAGATGGTGGTTTGTGGTGGTGGTGGATGATGGTGATGGTTCAACTCATTTTAAAGTATTAGTAAAAGTTAAGTTATGATTAAGTTTGTTTTCTATTTATTTAACTATTTATTAACTGAATTAAAATTTATTTTTATGTTTTAAAATGAATAAGAGTAAAAATAAAAGAATAAATTAAGAAAGAAAGGGCATTTATGTCTTTGTAAATGTTTTTGGACTAGCATTGAAACAAAAGTAAGACCATAAGGATCAATGTCGTAATTTTTAAAGCACAAGGACTAAATGTGAAATTTCATGCAAATCACGGGGACCAAAATTGTAATTAATTCTTATTATTATAAAGTTATTTGTTTTATTAGTTTATGACTCTATGTATAATTTTATGTTATTGTTTTTTTATTTAAACCAGCTCATACTCTATCTTAAACTCTATACTATAATTTACTTACCCATCTACCCCTCGATCCTAATTTTTCTCCTCCACGTAAACCTATATGAGATCATGTCCTCGGAGAGAGAAAGCTTGTGCAAATTAGTCCTCAATCTATCCTTCTACCTCAAAGATGGGCATCCACGCCTCCTCATGCTGTCAACTAAAATCGATTCCACCCTTCTAACTGTTGTCTCCTCTTAACGTGACCTAACTGCCGCAATCTCCTTGCTCTCATCTTGTCAACGACCGATGCCACTCCTAGTCTTCTCATGAGTACACTAGCCGGAATATTGTCTAACAAAATCTTCCCACAGGTCCACCTCAGCATCCTTATCTCCTACATTCTCATCTCTAATCTCTAGCTATCAACTTAGTATATTAGTCGTTGTCTTTGGTAGTGATACTCCTATTAAAGAAGGAGATCTTGTCAAGCACACCGGCTCTATTGCGAATGTCCTTGCAGGAGTGCCACATTCATCTTTTCCGCTTTCGCCTTTTTCGATGGCCAAAACTCAAGACCCATATAACATAGTTGGTCCATATGCTATTTTGTAGAATTTTCCCTTTTGCTTCAACAGGACCTTCTTGTTGCACAAGACTTTTGTCACCGCTCTCCACTTCTGCCACCCCGCTTGGATACGGTTGGCATCATTCTCATGATCTCATCTATCATCCCTGTCTTATGTAACACGGAGCCCACGTATTTAAAAGACATCTGTGGTCTCAAAACATGTTTCCCTATACGGATTTCCTCGCCATCGTTAGTTTTGGTCTTGTTGACATTGCAACAAAGTTATTTAGTCTTACTTCTACAAATTTGTAGCCCTATGTCGTCTAACGCTACCCTCCACTGCTCTAGCCATGTATTCAGCTCCTCTTTCTTTTCTGAAACTAAGACAATGTTGTTGCCGAAAAGCATGCACCATGGAACGCCTTCCTTGATCCCTTTGGTTAACTCGTCGAAAATCACTGCAAAAATAAGCGGGCTAAGAGAACACCCTTGGTGGAGGTTCCTTAAGACCGGGAAGTACTTGTTGTTTCCCACTGGGGTTCACACGTAGGACAACGCACAAGCATACATATCTTTTGGGACTTCAATGTATTTCCTTGAAATCAATCTATCGTTCAAGGTCCTCCAAATTAACTCCCTAGGTGCACTGTCACACACTTTCTCTGGATCTAGGGCTGTAAACAAACACGAACGGGGCTTGTTCATGTTCGTTCATTTAACTTTAGCTGAACAAATAAACGAACACGAATGGATAAACGAACGGGTTTCTGTATTCGTGTTTGTTCGTTTAACTTTAGCCGAACAAACAAATGAACAAGAACGATAAACGAACGGATAAACAAACGAACATAAACGAACTTCCCGTCGAACAATTTCATTAATGGTTCATGAACGTTTCGTTCGTTTATAGCCCTGTCTAGATCTATGAACACCAAGTATAGATCCTGTTATCTTTCCTAATGCTTCTCCACGAGGCTTCTAATTAGTAAATTGTATCTATTGAAGACCGTCATGCCATAAACCCCAAATTGGTTTCCCGTCACTCTTGTTTCTCGGCCCATCCTGTTCTCAATCGCTCTCTCCCACAGCTTCATAGTATGGCTAAAGAGTTTAATACCTCGATAGTTTTTGCAAATTTGGGCATCCCCCATGTTCTTGTATATCGGGATTATCTACTACGTCTCCATTCTTCTGGCATCTTAGCTGAAGTATAAATCAAGTTGATATAGTTGGTTAGTTGCTTAATGCCTGGCTCTCGAAGGCACCTCCACAGCTCGATAGGAATTTGATTTGGTCTTGCCACTTTGCCTCCTTACATCCTACGAAGGGCGCTTCTAACTTCCCCTCGGGAATCCTGGTGCAATAAAACTCGTTATGGACACGAAGAGCATCCTCTAAGCTTTATTTGTCGCCCGTCATTGCAGTCTACGTCTCCTGGTTAATTAAATGAAGAAAATAATCACCCCATATATGTCTAATTTCTTCACATTTGATATACTTGACACTTCCTAAATCTTTGCTCCTCTCCCTAGCTTTCGGTAGTTTGAAGATGTCATTTTGCCTCTCTTTAGAGTTAAATATCCTATACAGGCCTTCAAAAGCTTGTTCTTGTGTTTGGGCTACCACTTTCTTTGCTCCTCTTTTAGCTTCCTTATAACTATCCAAAGCCCTAATTCTATTTTCCTCTCCACTATCATTAGCTAAAACAAACTCTTTAAAGCAAGTCTGTTTCCTCTTAACCTTTGGTTGAACCTCATCGTTAAACCACCAAGATTCTTTTATGACCTTCTACGAACCTGAAGTTGATCCTAGAGCTTCTTTGGCTACTTCTCTAATAGTTTGCGCAATGCGGTTCCAAGCCTCGTCCGCATCCCCAGGGAGGCTTCTACCTACCTCTCTAGAGACTTCCGCTCTAAACACCTCAGACAACTTACCCTTTAGGTTTCTCCACAAAATTCTAGGTCTACTTACTTTCTCGGCTGCTGGAGCACCTTTCCTTAAATGGATGTCTAACACTAGTAAACGATGTTGGGCGGAACAAGACTCATTAGGTAGGACCTTGCAGTCTTTACAGTTCCTTAAATCCCCATTGCGCGCCATGAGGCAGTCGATTTGTGTGCTATCTTTCCAAATCAAACTATATGCATGCTGTCCATTACAGTTTCCATTGATTCCTATTATGGATCATTCTTGGTGGTCTTCTACATATATTATTGGTCTTTTAACGCACTTCTTTAAATATGTACCTTGGAGAAGGAAAAGTAAAAGAGGCAGTAGCAATGTCTGGAAATAGGAATTACGTTAAGTTTTCCCTGGGAAGCTAATGTACATCATGCTTTCCCCTTTCCGCTGCCAGAAGAAAACCTTGGAAACGTAAAAGATTAAATGGCATTTTCAAAATCTAATTTTCTATTGAGTGAAAGAAAAACTGCATTTTCCCCCCATTCTTGATACATTACACCTGTATACACACAGTTAGGAAGGGTAAAACTGTAGCAGGTGGCCAGTACAGTTTTTTGATACATCTCTTCTGTTTTTTGGTTTTTTGGGTTTACAACATATTCTTCTTGGTTTTGGTTCTCAGTATTTTGACTTTCCTGATTTGGGATCCCGATACTTTTGTTCCGTTGTAGAATTGTTTTTTCTTGATCTCGGGTACTTGGTTATGTAGGGCTTATAGATTTTTCTTAGTTTTGTTTTACAACTACTGTTCATGATGTCTCTAAGTTCTCATTTAGGACTTTCTTGAGTGTGGTTTTTGATTTTCTATTTACCATAGTAGTATTGACTTATTCTTAATAACTAAAGTAGGTAATGTTGGTATGTGTGGTTTGTTTTACACCTTGGCCAAGGAAATTTGAGCAAATTTGCTAAAAAACTTGGTGAGTGGTGAAAGAGGATTGCGGAGATGGCGGTGATGGCAATTGGCCAATAAACAAAGTAATGTATCTAGGTGTCGTTCTATTTGCTCCTAGACTTGTTGGCCTTGGTTGCCATCTGATTCAACTCTTCTTTTTTCCATAGATTATATGTTCTGTTCTTGAACAACCTTGGTGACCCATTGTTAATATACCAGCATTTTTGCGTTGGCCTAAATTTTCCGTTTTTCGATTTAGTTTATCTGTTGCGATTGCTGGTTCTGGGCAGAATCAAACATGATGCCTTATGGGTCATGGCACATGTCGTCTTTTTGTGACTGTCTCCCTCTTTGATCAAGCCAATTGTCTTGAAAATGGTTTTGAATGGCTAACAATGTTTCTGCGGCCACATGCTTACTGCATTCATGAATTACCTGTTAACACTGCTGATGTTGCATGCCATATACTGTTTTCTATCCCAAGATACAGAATTAACAAAAACCATTGGAATGTTCCATTAGCCATAGCTTTGTTAAAATAGATATATGGGGCATGGATGAATATTGATAACAGTGTCACATAGCAAATTAGAGGGCTTCCAAAAGCACGTAAGGGTTGTAACATTGTTTAATAGTAATTGTAAGATGTCTCTAATGTTGTGCAGTGGTCCGATAATAGTGTATACAAGTAAATACAATAACTAGACATGCTTTTGTTAGCAAGGCATATCATCTACTTTCCCTACCTGTGAATCAAGTCTATTGGCAACACGATAGTTCCAGACTTGTATCTGCCAGTATATTGAAATTCATAATTAATTGGGGCATGCGCACCCTCTCGCACACACCGTTTGAGCTTGGAGGCCTTATGGCAACAAGCTGTGTGTAATATCTGTTTCAGAAGCTGTGCACATATCTTTCTATTCTCCAGATGTTATTCATCATGAGGATCCCTCGACAACACTCTCTAGACAGACATACACACACACATACCCCCCACCCCCACCCTTATAAAAAACAGAGGAAAAAAATCCTCTTCATTGACATGCTATACGAGGATACATGGATAACAGTAGAGTGCACTTATTGATCGATGACTAACATGTGTGGATGGCAGACAATTGCAACTGTCTGCATGTTTCTTGCAGGCAAGGTTGAAGAAACTCCTCGTCCATTGAAAGATGTTATCCTTGTCTCCTATGAAATCAATAACAAAAAGGATCCTGAGGCAATACAAAGAATCAAACAGAAGGTATGATTGTTTCTGCTAAAATTCAGTTGATAGCTCTTGTTTGTGTGGCTGTGTGTATGTATGTATGTATATGTGCGCGAACACATAATTTTCTTTAGATATTGTGATGTGTTGAGTTCAAGTTATAAGTTTGAGATTTGAGAATCTACTGCTGTAGGTCTTCGCCTGCTTTGATTGCTTTTCATAAATTTGGCTTCCTTGATTCCTCAAGTGCGTGCTGGTACTAATACGTTTGTGTTGCAGGACGTGTACGAACAACAAAAGGAATTAATTTTACTTGGGGAGCGAGTCGTTCTTGCAACTCTGGGTTTTGATTTTAACGTGCATCATCCATATAAACCACTAGTAGAGGCCATAAAGAAGTTCAAAGTTGCTCAAAATGCCCTTGCTCAAGTTGCATGGAATTTTGTCAACGATGGGTAATGCTGTATTTCTTTTTGTGGTTTCTCTATGTAAATCCCAGCCTGTGGTGTCAAGTCTTCCTTTTTACCATTTTGACATGCAAAAGAGGCATGCAGGCTACGGACATCTCTCTGCTTGCAATTTAAACCCCATCACATTGCCGCTGGTGCTATTTTCCTTGCCGCCAAGTTCCTTAAAGTTAAGCTACCATCAGATGGTGAGAAAGTTTGGTGGCAGGAGTTTGATGTCACCCCACGCCAACTGGAGGGTCTGTTTTTTCCTTCGTAGAAAATATCTATCATTTAAACACAATTGCTTGAGGGGTGATATTTATTAGTCTTCTGACTTGTAGCATTTTCTTTGTTATTGTTACCCTTTTGCAGAGGTCAGTAACCAAATGTTAGAACTGTATGAGCAAAATCGAGTGGCACCTTCTCAAACCAGTGAAGTTGTTGATGGCAGTACGGGTGGCGGGGTTACTCAAAAGGGCCCCACCAGATGTCCTCCGGTTGACGAAGATGGCCCAAATAACAGTAATTCCAGGGCAGGCACGTCATCAAGGCCCCCTCCTGAACAATCGTATCAAGATAATTACAGTGGGCCACCAAGGTCATCACAAAACAGAAGTAATGATTATGGAAACACAGACACGAAGGGAGAGGTTGAAGTCAACAAAAGTCAACAACATTACGGGCCCGAAGATGGTAATGGTTCTGAAGGTGGACATGGCGAGGAAACTCGAGAAAGAAGGGAAACAGTAGAAGCGAAAGAGAAATACCTTGGGGGACGGAATCTGGATTACAAAGGGCAGTCACCTCAGGATGCTATAAAAAAGATTGATAAAGATAAAGTCAAAGCAGCTCTTGAGAAAAGAAGGAAGGCTCGTGGTGGTGATGTAACTCGTAGAACAGATTTCATGGATGAAGATGATTTGATTGAGAGGGAGCTAGAAGATGGTATAGAGTTGGCTGCTGAGTCGGAGAAAAGCAAACACGACAGAAAACATAATTGGTCAAAATCTTTAAATCAGGTGGGTAATGATGATCTTGAAGATGATCTATATCACAGTTCAACGAAAGGACAGTCGTCTCGGGGTCAAGATTTTGATCATGTGGAAGAAGGGGAAGTGGGAATGATGGATGATGGATATAATAATAATATTAGTAGGTCACCGAAGTCTAGTAATCGTAAAAGGAAAGCTGGAGGAAGTCCACCTGATAAAAGGAGGAGAAATTAGAAGTCAATATCATTATATTATTGAGTGTGGGCTGATCCTATATAATCAATGAATCATGTTTCTAAGAGAACATCTGGTATGTGTTCTTTGTACTTGTTCAAACTAAATTTTGGTTTCTTTATGCGTTCTCTGATCATGAAATTAGACCAATTTACCAACTTCTATATGAGCTTTTCTACGGTACGTTCACCTACCGTCTTTCTAATTTCTCGTTCTTACACACACACACGCACACACAAACACATACATCTGTGTGTTCAAATGTATTTCGACAGTTTGAGTGCGTATATCAGAGTTGTAGGTGATGGGACGGTTAGTCTCTTGTTGCAGTGTAAACCTTGATAACGAAGTTTGTCCATTGCGGGGTATGATGATATTTCATCAAGTCTCCCTAGTACGGCACGATCGAATAGAATGTTGGTCGTGTCGAAGTATATTAATAATTATGTAGGCCATCTCGGCGATCTTTAGTTGACAGGGTCCAATTATGCATTGTTATAATATTTCCCCCCGACACAGACCCAGAATACATCTAATTATATTGTGATGTTTGTGAAGGATTTGATAGGTATGCCTCAAATCTGCATGCTTTAGGATTTTATCGAAGGCGACGTCGTATATGTTTTAAGATACTTTTGGGCTACGCACGACTTTCGTTAAGTCGTACATATTTTAAAATACTTGTCCAGGATGATGTAATTAAAAATCTGTATGACCTGCAGGAGGTGTTAAAAACAATATGTGCAAGTATATGTGTTAAGATAATATGTTGGACTATCATGGTGTTTGTTAACCTTCACAAATTATATATATCTATCGTCGACGGTGAGTCATGAGAGAGAAGCTTAACTTAAACCGTAACCGTTGGATCAGATTTGAAACAAATTTCAGCCGTGTTAAATAGATATTGAATTAGTCATCTCATGTGTAAACTATTTCCACGTGTCTTTTGTATTTTGAAAAGTAATTTCACGTTTTTCTACTTTGCATATTTCTGCTCGGTCAAACCTCCTCAACAAATGTATATAGCATATGTTTGACTTAGAAATTTGAGAGCAAATATATATAGCATATGTTATTATACTTATTACGTAGTAAATTCAATTGTTTGTTAAGAAAGATTATTCTATTCGAATTTTTTTATTGAAAAAAAATTTAAAATTTTATTGTATTCTAACTCATAATAATATACCCGGGTTATGCACGGATGTTATACTAGTTATTATTACTCATAAGACTTATTTTTACCATTATAATATTAATATAGTTACTTTTGTATCTTATTTTTTTTCTTATAGCTTTCAGTATATAAATATGATTATATATTCGTGATCGTTTTATTTTTATATAAATTTTGATATCAATTTTATTATAAAACAACGTTTATTTAAAAAAATATTTTTCTGAATCGTACTACTAAAGTGAAGATAAAAACGAGAAGAATATAACTATGTATTTAACACTCCGTACTCCTTTTGTATTCATAAAATAATTCCTTATAGAAGATATACCTTACAATTGATAACTAAAAATACTAATCTCTCTAAACTTTATTTATTTTGTAAAGCCCATTAAGCCTCTTTTATAGAGGTCAGAACTCTAAATTACTTTTTAAATAGTAAATAATGTTATGTATATTTATATTTTAAAGTTTATTTTTTTTATGTTTTAAACATAAAACAAAAAAGCAAGTGCGAAGTAAACAGTACGTATGAAGTGTGAAGGCTGCATCTGATTCTAATAAGGGAGTGGCTAAATAGACACCCAATTTGACTAAAATGACACCCTTGAACTAATTATCTTGTCCTAGTCAATCTTGTCTTTATTTTTGTTTTAAAACTCATTTAACCACTTTCTAATATTCTTGTTTTATTTTTTGAGATGTGAAGTTCAAAAACACCGTTAACACTCCATAAATACTAAAAAGTCGCCCTTAAAATTTTTTATAAGTTAAAAAAGTTAAATATTTAAATAGACATATTTAGACTGTCTATGTTAAAACTAGGACAAGTAGTTGTGATTAACGTTGTGTTCCCGAGTTTTAGATTCGAAAGAAAAGAATAAAAAAAATTAATGAAAAAAGAGAAAAGAAGAGAAAAGTTAAATGAAATTTTCCATTCAAACCCTTTACAAATATTTTATGGTGTAATTACTTAATCTCAAGTATTTATGTATGTTGAAACATTAGTTATTATATACTTCCGCCGCAATAATCGGGTGGCAAACATGCATCTACTTAACCTTACGAGGTTTGCAAATAGTAAGAACCAACTTGGTAATTCATTATATACGGGTTTACTTACTTTAAGGTTGTTAGTCTAATACCCGTAAGTAATGGTCAAAACCGACTTGGCAATTAAGGGCATTGTTAGAAAATACCCACATTGGTTAGCAATCGAGTGTAGAACTAGATGCAGATCGGTGGCTAGACTTATGTACATGGGACCTTATCGGACTATTGATTAGTCCGACGATCGGACTCGTTTAAGTTCAACCCTAACCAAAAAATAAAAATGACTTGAACCCGTTTAAGTTCAACCCTAACCTGTTGATTTACGTGTTGGTTCGTGTGGGTCGATAATTGTCACCCCTACTCTTAACCCCTTATGTAACACCGCCTCAGCTATTGTCAAAAATCCGTGTAAATTTAAGTTTTTAAACTGCGTGGTTCGGTTTGTAACAAAAGTGTTTACCTGTTTGATTAACTAGCTAATAATTTAAAACAACGCAGCGGAATATTTAAAACCAAACAAACAAACCTATTAATTACCACAGATTTAAAACCACAATGATTTGGCGTTTATATTTACATAACAAAAATGATGCCAAATCATATACTGACAGTGTTACTACATCATCAACCGACGATTGTATACATTGTACCAGTTACAGTGTTCCTTCCCAAAAGATATATACAATTCCCAGCAAAGATCCCATCTCACCAGGTACACCTACTCCTTATTTGTAAAAAGATAATATCAACGGGATTAGCTATATAAAATAGCTAGTGAGTACTAACAGGCATGAAAAGCAATAAAGCAAGTCATATACATATCAAGAGTTAGCAATTAATGCTATCCTATGACATAGCGGAGTGCTGACATGTCCAGCGAGTGTATTATATTGCCGGGTTGCAAATCCAGCTCAAACCACTACCACCGGGGGAATCAAACACTGCCAACCGCGCTAGTGTCACCACGTGAGTGAACCACCATGCTCGTTTTGGAACCAAAAGCTCATAGTCTCAGCCATTTAAGGCAATCACCTCCCAGATAATTTAAGGAACGGCACTCGAGTACCGTTAGTCCAGAACATTATGCCCGAAGGCTCAGGACCCAGCCGAAGCTGACCTCAATCAAGAAACTGTCCGGACATATATATAGCTTATCAGAAAATCCTTTTCAGGAACAATTGCATGCATGCTTTTACAGATAACTTGTATTCATCAATATATATATATATATATATATATATATATGCACATGTATTTAAATACATGTTCACATATTAGATAATCATGGCTTTACAAACTTACATACATATAATTCTTGTGTGTACCATATTTAGCATACAATATCCGTGTAGTGCATTTACCAATTAAATCTCCCTTTATTGAACTCATGAAAGTCAATACTCACCTGTTAGGCTAGTATTAGGCAAACTACAGTATTGGTACTCCTGGCACAGTTGAAATACCTAATTACAGATTTGACATATCAGATTAGCTGTAAAACAGAACTGTCACAGGGCAAGGCACGCCCGTGACTCAAGGGGCACGCCCCGTACCCTGGTCACAGGTACGCCCCGTGGCCAAAGGCACTCCCCCGAGCCTTCTAGGGTTAGGCACGCCCGCACCTTTTCGAGGTACGCCCGTGCCTACCCGGGTACGCCCTAGGGCACGGTTGGATCTTGAAGGGTACGCCCGTGCCCTTTGACACACTTGCTATTTACCATTTCAAAATACCCAAAACTCATTTCTAACCATTTCCAGATGTTCCCTTTCATTCATATGTGAACCTATGTTACATAAACATGCTAAAACACATATTTTACACTTTATAACAACACATAGCAGATTTGGGACTCAATTTCACCATTTGACCCATTTTCACAAAATCATCCAATTCATCATTAAACATCAAGTTAATTACACCAACTGATTACTAAACATCTGGAATAGGATGAGGAACAACTTAGAACAATTAACTTCAAAGATTGAAGCTAATTTGAACATAACCCATTTGGACCTAAAACTTGAAATTGGTAGAACTCAAGGAAGAACTTACAAGAATCAAGAGATGTTGTTGAACAGATTGCAACCAAGATTAATCAACAGATTCTTGAATTAATTCCAGCTTTGAATCCACAACCTTGTTAATCCTTGCCTTAAGTTTCTTCAAGAACACAAGGAGAGAATGTGAGGTGTGTGTATGTATGTGTGGACGTGTGTGTGTACAGGGAGATATACATGAGAACTAACTTTAGTTCTCATTTATCCACAAGGGGTATTTTGTTCCCCTTTTCAATATACAACTCAACGCACGAATACCAGTTTTAACTAACGGGGATATTTTTAGAAATCTCGTTTGAAACCATTTAATATTTTATCATTACTTTCTATTTTCTTTATTATTTTTAAATTCCCATTTAATCAACCAATAACTTATTTCTTTAAATACTTAACATATATTCTTAATTTAATTCTTTTAAATTAATACACGTACCAAATGAAGCGCACGAATAGACCCGATTTGAGGATGTTACACCTTAACCTTTATATATCTATTTATACACATACACACGGTAAAAAGCTCATATAGAAGTCGGTAAATTGCTGAAATTGGTTGACCGAAAAAGGCACTCTGCTAAAGTTAAATTTGAGGTAATTGCATTTTGCTTCTATTCAACTATTTCATACAACTTTTCTTAATGATGCTCCTCTTTTCTGTACTACCTTCTGATTAATTTCTTCTCCCAGGTTATGTTATTTCTGTTTCAATATAAACTAGTGCTATACCCGTCCGTTGTCCGAGATATTTTTTCTAATAAATATATATGTTTGTGTATGTATGTCTTTATTTGTGATAGCGGAAAACTAATGCTACTTAGCACACGAAAAACACGACTTTGCTTTTGAGTATGTCACATTTATGCTTTTGAGTATGTCACATTTATGCTTTTGAGTTTTAAGGTGCGGCTGCTAATGGTGGTCGTGGTAATCGTGGTAGTAATGATATTGAATACAATTAGAAAATCAATTTAGAACTTACATTACCATTTTACCATTTTCATTAAAAAAACAAAATGAGTAAAAAACAAACTGATATATGACTATGATTGAATCTCGCGATTTCGTAATAATTTTAGTTCTTATAGGAATCACCACTATATTATATGTGTGTGTGTGCACACGCGCGTTAAACAACCAAGTTTATTACGAGAACCATGACATACATACATACATACACATAAAAAGAGTAAAATGGTTAAATATGTTTTACATTATTTCTCACTCTTAAATTTACATCACTGCTAATTACCACCGTTACCAATATCCCCATCGTTGTTACTTCTACTAAATACACATTTGTATTGCACATGAGCAACCATTCAGTAAAACCCCATAAAAACAATCACAATCGTACACAATTTTATGACCATAATGATGGTTACACATGTTTTATAAATGTTACTATAGTTTAAAGCTAATGTGCAAATATTTGATAAATAAGTATATTACGTTGGTGTAATTTTACTCAAAAAATAATTTTTTATAAAAAAAGATAACAATATGAGTGTTAAATTGAAAAAAACAAAATACTTGTCGATTTAATATAATTTTTATAATTTAAAACTGATTTTTGTTTTAAAAACATTTAAAGTATATGTTTGACTTTAGTTTTGATCGGGTCAACAGTTTATGGAAAAAAGTATAACAATACGGGTGTTAAATCAAAGAGAATAAAATACTCGAAAATTTGATATAATTTTTATATTTTTTAATTTTTGAATGTTAAAGATGTTTTCATTTTAAATATAAATGTAATGTTTGACTTGTTATTAGCAATATTTTAACAATTTAATCTTATCGTTGGTTAATATTTGAACCGGTCAACCGCCATGTCACATTTCCACGTCATAGATGATGTCATCATTTTTTTTGCCACATCAGCATTTTCTCTCTGCTCCGTCGGCAATATATATATTAAATTATACACACTTAGAATAATCTTGAAAATTGGTTTAGCCATCAAACATATAAACAGGAAGACAACATCTAATGGCAATGTCAAGCCTAATATTTGTAGAGAAATTTTGATTAATAGATAGAATCAACTTGGATAAATCAATACTTTTCAAAAGTAATTATTCGTCTCTAATGATTCAAGTTTCACGATATAACTTTGAAATAATCCAAAGATTTCCATCTATGAACAGAGGAATGAACCAAAGAATCTATGTATAGAGTTGTTTCACATGTAGCCTTATATGTGAAACCCTTCAAAACTAAGTCATTTTAAAATCATTTTAAAATAAAACTTATATTTCCTTAACAACCATCCTAATATCACGGTTTCCATAATTTGTTTCCATGTTTTCGTTAATTGCAATCACTTTAATTCTGAAGATTTAGCGTATGATTAATGGAGATCGTAATTAGCTTCTAATTGCCTAGTTCATTTTCCTCCAATCATCGGATTCATTTGTTGTTAAATTTAATGATATTTGACTCAATTAAATTTAATGATATTTGGCTCAATTAAATTTAATGATTTTTAAAAGAACTCAATCAAAACGACCAGGGTTTCGCATCTAAGTTTAGATATGAAACAACCCCATATTCACTTTTTCATATATATAGGGTAGAGATCAAGTAAAAAGAAAACTAAAGTAAAAAGGGTAAAAGGGATGATTATTTGATCATTTTTCTGTATATATATCAACTGATAATCGTTAGTTCATCATCTTTATTGATTAAAACTAGTTTTTCATCAATTTCTTTTTTATGAATCCAACATATTCATCACTTTTTAGATGAAAGCATTTTGTTCATCAACAAATTATGCCAAAATTTTGTTTTCAAAATCTGTATTTGAAATCAAAAAGAAATTGATGAAAACTAGTTTTAATCAATAAAGATGATGAACTAACGATTATCAGTTGATATATATACCGAAAAATGATCAAATAATCATCCCTTTTACACTTTTTACTTTAATTTTCTTTTTATTTGATCTTATCCCTATATATATATATATATATATATATATATATATATATATATATATGGGGAAGGTTCATTTGAGAACCGTTTCTATTGCGAGAACCGCGAGAACCAATCTTAGCCATTCATTTTGGATAATGGAATTGATGGATGAAGAGCGTGAGGGGATTGAGTGTGGTAGGGTGCATGTAAGGAATTCATGGGTGGACAATCCAATAGAAGGAGGAGGAATTGGACAGCCAAGATTGGTTCTCGCGGTTCTCGCAATAAGAACGGTTCTCAAAGGAACTTTTCACTATATATATATATATATATATAGGGGAGGGTTCAAACGAGAACTGTTTTTCGTACGAGAACTGCGAGAATCAATCTTAACTGTTCATTTTGGATAATGGAATTCATGGATGAAGAGCGTGGGGGGATTGAGTGTGGCAGGGTGCATGTAAGGAATTCATGGGTCGGTAATCCAATTGAAGGAGAGAGAATTGAACGGCTAAGATTGGTTCTCGCAGTTCTCATACGAAAAACAGTTCTCGTTTGAACTTTTGCCTATATATATAAGCAGTTCATTTTGGATGATGGAATTCATGGATAAAGAGCGTGGGGGGTTTGAGTGTGGTAGGGTGCATGTAAGAAATTCATGGGTGGGCAATCCAATAGGAGGGGGAATTGGACGGCTAAGATTGGTTTCGCGGTTCTCGCAATAAAAACGGTTCTCAAATGAACTTTTCAATATATATATATATATATATATATATATATATGTATGTATGTATGTAGAGGATGGATAATTAAATCAATGGGTATATTTTAGTAAATTATTTCAAACTTAATGGTTGTTGACAAAGGAATAAAGGGATAGAAAGGTAATTTTATAAAAAATAAAAGGAAACCAAATTAGTTGATTGCTTTCATCGGAACCCTCTCTCCCCTATCTTTATAATTAACCATAGCCCCCTCTTTTCAAAATAAGAAAACCCTAAATTAACAGTGAAACCCGGATGGGGGTTCCTCATCGGCGATTTTCATGGTCCAGTTTCTTTTTTTCATTTTGCGTACAAATATTGATGGGTTTCTTTTATTCCAGGGCTGATTTTGAGTTTGATGTTTTATAAAATAAACAATTTTTTCCTTACAATAACGATTCAGTGGCGGTAGTTGAATAATGGGGGTTTTACCACTAATATTCAAGTAATCCAATTGCTTTCTTTAAGGACGGAAACACTGTGATCAATCTCGACAATATAGGTACCGTGTATTTTCAATTGAGGCTATGTTTATCGGTGTAAACAAGGCGAGAATATGATGGCGGAGGTAAGGAGGCCGAAGCCGGTTAATCACTTTCCATCGTCCATATATCCAGTCCGCCGGAGAACCCTTATTCTGCCATGGATCCATCACCGTGCAGTTCTTGAGTTCATGTGGTTCCCCGAAACTGAGTCCAGGATCTCCTTCATCTTACTCAGCGACTTCCTTCACGTTTTCTATTTTTGTTGGTCTCTTACGCTGTGTTCTCGAATTTTAGATACGAAATAAAAGAACAGAAAAGAAAATTAAGGATAGAAAAGAAATGATAAGAGTTTTTGTTTTTCGCATTCCTAAGTTTGAAAGAAAAAAAGAGAAAGAGTATTGTTTTTATTTTGTATTCTCGAGTCGGAGAGAAAGGAAAAAATGTGTTGTATTACAATAATACCTTTATTTTCTAAAATTATTAGTTGTTAGTAGGGTTAATTTAGTCACTAATGAAAAATCATAATCTTTTCTTTCTTTTTCATCCAAATTTTCCTACTTTTAGAAGGAAAGTTTAGAAAATAATGTTAATGAAATTTTCCTTCCAAACCCTTTCACTTCTCTCCTTAAAAACACTCTGGAACACAAACTTTTTTAATTCTTTCTTTCTTCTTTACAAATCACTTCTTTTCTCTCCAAAATAAAATTCTGGAACACAACATTATTGTGCTCGTCGATGCCTTAGCCCATAGATGTTCTTTGTTCTGTAACCTCTAGTCTCTTCCTTATGAATTCTGAAGTTGGTTTAGTTGGGATATATGGTTCTTTTTTGGGTTTTAAGAAAGTACGGGTTTTTATGTTGGTGATAGGTGAAAGTGATTATACTCGTTGAATGTATGGTTCTTTTTTTTGGTTTATAATTTTGTTCACTTGTAAACATACCTAAAGAAACAATTGTGGTTCTTCATAGGTGAAAGTAAACATGTTAAACTGAAATTTTTGTTTTTTTTGTTTCTTATTGTTCATCGATGAACATGGGAAATTGCCTTACTTAAATAATTCAATAATGAACATTTGTATACCTAGTAATAATAAAAATCTTCAAGGTTAAAGCAAAAAAAAGTGAACACGGTGTGACCCTAAAATAACAAAATAAAACGAAAAAAACAGAGTTCATTATTGAACATCATAAAAATAACAATTTACTAATTAGTTATCCTAACTTATTTTATTTTTTATTTACAATTTAGGACATAGAAAAATAGGAAAGAGAAATAAATTGTAATGAGAAAATTTTAGTTTACTATTATGCCCTTTTGAATTAAAAGATATAAAAAATATGATTAATTTATGTTATTAGATCAAATATAAATAAAAGGTTAGGATTGTTTCTCGCACTTCTTGCAAAATGAATACTTCTCGCACGAACCCTCCTCTATGTATGTATATATATTGTTCTTCGCACCTCCTAAACGGATATTAGTTTATCTTGAAAACATCTTTTGGTATATAGTAAATGACAATTAACTAACATATAGTTGATTATACTAGAATCACCAACAATATTTGATGTCCCATAAGCAAGGAAGATATCAACACATGATTGGAGTTGTGACTGATTTCGGTTGAGGTTGTTTTGATGAGTGGAAATCCTAATCATACCTGAGGAGATGCAGGAAAGCATGCAGTCCATGGATGCACACCTGCCTTCTTCAGCTTTGAGTGAAGTTCAACTTGATGTTTATAACCCAATTTGTTTCATCACTATTCTCATATGCCTTACATGATTTTCACTTGATGCATTTTTAATTTAAGAAATAAACTTTAAAAGTACTCTCCACTTGATATATGTAACACCGTAAATTTTCAAGCCATTTTTTTTAAATCACTGCGGAAGCGTTAACTAATTTCATTTAAACAAACAACTACAAAGTACATAGTACTTTTACAAATCACAACATTCGTTTGTGTTACAAAAGATTTACAAACATGGCTCGTCTCTTCTCAAAACATAATATCAGAGCGTTGGTCAAATTTCCCTTCCCCAAAAACAAAGCTAAACAGCCAGACCTGCAAAAAGCAATCAACCGAGGGGAATTAGCACAAAGCTAAGTGAATGGAAGCTACAAACAAGCATCCTCAACAAACAAGCACAAGCAAACAGATCTCAACAGATCAAACAATCAATCACAAACCAATCCAATCTCTAGAGGAACGGCGGTTCTGCAGAACTTGCAACCGATGCGGGCCAAAGCAAAGGTTTACCGTTAGCTATTTGCTACTTGGTACGGTTAAACCCCTTCTACTGCAACAAATGCATAGAAGGTCCAGAACTGTGCAACCAATAGCAGGTAGCCCAGCCCAAAACATGCGATAGCTGACCCCTAACCATGCACGCATATAATTAACCATGCGTACAGGTCTCGCCACGTGCACACATAATTAACCATGTACACTGGCCACACAACAAACCAAACAATCCCAATCAGCAAGCAACAATCAACTATCAATGAATAACAATCATGCAGTCTGTTTACACAAATCAAGTAGCACCTTCCATACAATCAACTTAAACTTAAACAGTTTATCATGGCATATTGGACTAAGCAGTCTAGCAAGGCAACTCAAACTAAACAGTCTAGCAAGGCAACTCGGACTAAACAGTCTAGCAAGGCAACTCAGACTTAACAGTCTAGCATGGCATCTCAGATCATAAGAATATCTCAATTCATATAACCACAAATGTTACCACCATCACCACTCGTGAGTACACTTCCACTCACCTCAGTCCACGTTCCCGTCTGCTCAGTTGTCTAATATCACTGAGTCTTTGCAAATCCTGAGAACACAACAAACCGAAGTCAATCCCTAATAAATATATATCCATAATATATATTTATATCTCTATATAACTTGTAAACAACATACAATAATCATACAAACCCTAATCCATCACATCCCACATGAATACAAAGCAAAACAAACAAAATCCTTAAAAATAGCCTGTCGCGCCGCGACAAGCTCTTGCGTCGCACCGCGACGCATGCAGATTTGGGTATCGGATTCCGGGTTGCGGATTCTTGGTTTCTCGGATTTGGTCTCTCGGATTTGCTTCTATCGGATTTTCAAAGGATCCGGATTTCAGGGTGTCGCGCCGCGACGCGTCGGGTTTCACTTTCTTCTTCCTTTGAACTGTCGGATTTCCAGCCAACTTCTCATATATATTTCATATTCAACATTAATTTTCTCAACTAAAAACACTTCCAACACCCATGACACTTCATACAACATCACAACAAACATATATATCTCATCAAATCCAATTAAAACTCATTATTCAACAAAACCCATATATCAAGTTTTTGAGCTTTAAGCTCCTATCATGGTAGTTCTTTATTCAAACATGTATTTTATCATATAAACACATCAAAACAATCTATAGCATCATATGAACACATACCAACCTTCAGTTTGGATTATGAATCACCAAATCCTCTACTTGAAATTCCAAGTTTCTTGTTCTTTCTAGCTTTCTTCAACAGGAGGTTTTTATCACACAAACACACACTTCACCTTTACTATGTGCCAATAAAATGAAATCCACGTATACATACTCCTTTTATTCAAGCAGGAGGTGGCTAAACACATGCATACATACATACACATACATACATGACATACCACACATCACATAACTTTTTCTTTCTTTTTATTTCCTTTACAGAGTAACACAAACTTACATATATATATATATATATATATATATTCATAAATATATATTCTTTCAATTCCAATCAAATATGGATTCAATTAGTCACATAATCGACTCACGCAAATTAAATACGAAATCATCTGCCACTAGCCCGCTAATCAACTAGCCCGGGTTTGCGGATGTTACAATATATTCCATGGAGTATTAATATAGATGCTAGAAATTCTTTTTGAAAATTTTTATTTTTTTAAATTTCTCTAAAGATACATGAACTATCAATATTCGCATCTTTCGCCTTTGTAGACTGTTGCTTCACTGGTCCTCCCTGCTACGAAGATGGGGTCTGGACGTCGCGCTCCTTCGCTGGAGGTACCCGAGAGCAAACACAAAAATTAGAAAATGAAGGGAGAGAAGAATCTGAACCTTTTGACTTGGGTAGAGATGTATATTTATAGTGGCCGAGTTTAGGTATTAGCCGGCATGTATTAACCTGCCTCCTGACAGTTATTTTCTTGACCTGTTGTGTTTTGACCAATGGCATTAAATGAATTCTGGTGCTGTATTGCAGTGATCAGGTTTTATCTTTTATGCATATTGTCTTATCAATCTTTTATGCATAGGTATGCATATACACTATGAGAGACAAATATCAAAAACAAGTTAGCAATCTAAAACAAGTCGGCAGCCTATTCATTAAGAGAAGACTGATTCAAGAAAGCTAGCAACAAGTAATTAATGAGAAGACATAATTAGGAAAAATTAAGAAAAAGAAAAACCTTGAGATAAATCATATATAGAATTCTAAGTGTACAAGGGATTCTGATATTTCATAGCATTTGTTCCTTTCCTTTTGTAAGTTTATTGGGTGCTATGATCATTATTGCTTATTGGGTGCTATGGAATCAAACTATAGCTTTAACAAGTTTAATACACGAGTCTCTAACCTAGTTAAATTATAAATTAATTATTCGTAATATATATCTTTTACTTATTGATTTTAATTACCTCCTCCGTTATAAAATTAATATCCATCATATTATTTTATTTTGTTACAATTTATTGTCTACTTCTAAAAAATGATTGTCATTAAATGTTAATTTTGCTATTTTAGCCATAAGTAATCATCATTATTGCATCTTTGACAAGTGAATGATGTATTAAGTGCAAGGTTAAAAATAATATTTTTATTTAGTCATTTCATTATTTGTTCATTTAACTGGTTTGTGAGAGTAACATCACCTAAGTTAAATGATGTTTACAACATATATTATTTCCTCATTGTACATATCTTGAAATGTGTTTTTTTATTTGTGGAAAATAATTTTTGGAAAGGAAAGAGTATTACTTTTAGTAGTGAATTTTGTTTGTTTATTTTTACATTTGTAGGACATCAACTTAAAGAAATTTCAACATGTGTGACTACTAATGTAGGTAAATTAGAGGAATAAATATGGATAATATTGTTTTTACTAGTTATATTCCCACACCAATATTCATATGCATGTGTTAAAAAACTAAAAAAAATACGGGTTTTCAAGAATAAAACCTTTATAGTATATAATACGCGATCAATGGATGACAAGAACGAGAAGGAACAAAAGTAGTCTCCCTCTATACGTATCCACGTCCAAACTGAAGTTTCCAACACTAGAAAGTGTTAGCTCGTCTAAATATCTAATCCTTTGCAATCCTAAATGTTGTAACAACATAAGAACTCTTTTTATTTCTACAAGAACTAGACTTACAAGAGTGTGAGTGTGTGTGTTCGCGCTCGTAGATGCAGCGACATGTAGAATTAACACTTTGAGAGATATTGCCGCCGCGCCCGGGGGAGGGGGGGGGTTATGAAACCACTGGTATATACAAAATAATGTTTAGAACATCTTTATTAAAACAAATTTAAGATAAACCATGATCTGAAAATACATGTTAATCTTATGAATCTACAATTTAATTCTAGAGTGATTTAGATCACCATATGATGCACCACCCCTACAGTGAAAACATCCCTCCCTCCCTCCCTCTACATAACAATTTGCATCAACAAAATTTAGATGGATGGATTATTGCACAACATATGAATACTCTTATTCTCTCTAATTTTGTCTAGCAAACCCGAGTGCGAGTAAATCTTGATTTGTGCCAATGAAGTCGTAGTTACCTCCCGTGTTCAAATCGAAACTGATGGATCCACCACCGGCTTCGGTTTTGATCTTTATATCTTCTTTTACAGTCCCGTGTCCCTTCTTAACATCAAGGCTGAATTTGGTGTTGTTTTCTTCCCTTTGTTCGTTGTTTAGATTTTGCATGAGATCCGAGAGGGCTAGGTTGAAGTTGGTTAGTTCGGCTCGTGTTGCTTCAAGATTGCCTGATGAGTTCATGTCGAGAGAGAGGCTTTTTTGAGCGTTCTCTAATATTCCTTGCAAGTATTTCCCTTGAGTTTCTATTCTCATCTGTAGTTTCTTCTGTACCTGAGAATAACAAAGCATATGAATCAACTAAAATACCCTTTTCACAACTCAAATCAATGTCATCAAATTATGAGTGAAATGACTAAAATACCCTTTATGAGACATCTTAAAAAGGATATAAAGTAATGCACTTGTATACCTCAAACTGCTCTTGTAACCTCTTCTGTGCTTCAATCTGGCATAGGAGTGCATCTGCAATTGGGATATCACTGTATGCAAAAGAAAAAAGGATACAGAATGAGATTATCTTTAAGTTGAGTAGTATTTAATCAGCAAAATGCAAATGATGTGTACCCTGGTTCATGGTTTGGTATCAAGGAATTAGAGCTCGTGCCCGTTGAATGCAGATTGTAGTGTTCATAAGAATCACCTAAAAATTTGAATAACCATAAGGAATTACTGGAAAAGAACCTTATAAAATTGCAGTGAAAATGATAAATTTTTTTTTTTAAATGTGGTCGATTCTCACCGCTGTTCTCGTTGTTAGGATCGCCATTGTTTTGCTTCTTTGCCTGCTGTCCAAGTCTATACTTCTATAAACAACAAGAGTTCCAAGATTTAATACAACACTTCAACTTAGAAAACTAGACAAGGTCAACCAATTAAAGTTCCTGCTTGATTAATGAGTGTCAAACAAGTTATTTTTAAACTTCAAAGTCTACAAGAACACATTTGTGCTTGTAGAGAAAATTAGTAAAATACATCTAAGAATGTAAAGACTGTTATAATTTTTTTATTTTGGGAACATAAAATAAAACCAATCCATGTCAAATTTGAATTTGTAAAGTTCAAGATTTGAATTGTGAAAAGTCAAAACCTGTAAATGGCTCTTCAAATGGTACAATGTCAATCCCTTTAAGCCCATCAATCTCAGCACTGATTTCGGGGTTGCCTCTGAGAAATCAAACCCCATTTTAGTTAAAATCAGATCAATTGTGAAACTAAAAGTCAAAACAGAAGTCAAAACCTGATAGTATTTGGTCAGATTGATAATAGAACACTTTAAGCATGTCATGATCTTTATATTATCTAATTCTTGGTTGGGTTAATCTTGAAATTTGACCAAGACTTGGATGTAAAGATTCTTTATCCCATGAAGATGTAATCCACAAGTTAAGTTCAGAAAAGAGAGAAAATGGGAAAAAAATTTTGCTTCATATGCCCACAAATTAAAAATCCCAATATTATTAATTTTACAAATAAGGAAAATGGTTCATAAAGACCAAAACTTTCAATTGGTTCAACATTTTTGGATTCATTGAGAAACTACTGATCAAGATCAAGATTGTCAAATTCAACAGAAAACAAGACTTTGACCAATCTGAAACTCAAAATTGGATCATACAGCTTCAACAAGATGAACAACCCACAAATTTAAACTCCAAACCACACATTAATTAATAAAAGTTTAATAGATTATGATCAAAAGAGGTTAAATAAAGAACAGAGAAACTAACTGTCAGGGCCTCCAAGTTTAGTAACAGCATCAACAAATCTATCATGAAGATCAGCAGTCCATCTGAGCCTTGGTTTTGGGTCTCTTGTCATCACCACCCCACCAGTCTCAAACTCATAACATCCACCACCACCACCGCCGCCGTACCTGCCATCCATTTAAATACCACTATCACTATACCACCACTTTCTTTCACCAGTACCCACCACAACTTTGATTATGATGCTCTTTTTCCCAAAAATTCAACTTCTCCCACTACCAATTTTCTTTATTTGTTTTCTCTTTTTTTCTTTGTCCTCTTTGGGAATTTTGTTTATTTATGGATGGGTTCTTTCTTTTGTACAACAAAGACAGAGAAAGAAGCAACCAGAGAATGAATTCCCCACACCCAAAAGGCAAAAGTGCTATAAGTTTCAAAGATATATATATATATATATATATATATATACACACACTCACACCATGTATCTATAAATATTCCTTGAGAACTTATTGAAGTTTAATGTGAGAATTTGCTTTACAGACCAAGAATAAATTGAGGAACCAAAGCTTACAAAAGGGATGAAGTTTTGTTATCAAATATTTTAATCTTAGAAAAAACAAAAAATTTAAAATAAAAAACTAAATTAAATTAAGGGAAGTTGTTAGATTACATGTGTCATGTGCAATGAAGGTAAGTTTAAGATTTCTTAATTACAAAATTATCAATTAGGTTTAGTGATTTTATTAAAACCACCCTCTACCTCCTAGAAAGAATATAGGCAGCCCCTATTCTTTCTTCCTACCTTGAAGTCACAACTCACTACTTCCACTGAAATGTGTATGATTTGAAAATGACCTTTTTACCCTTTTTGCTCCCATTTGATGTCTTCTTAGTTATTGGTGTTTGTTTTTGTCTTGTGAAAAGCCACCTGCGGTTCTCCGGCTTTAGTTCCGAATGTTCTATTCTTGATTGCAATACTTTCCCAATTCAATTTAATTTAAATATTGAAAAAGTTTGATTACGTGTTGAAATGACTAAGATGCCCTCTCATTTATAACAGAAGAGTATGGTGTTTCCCACCTCACTTTTCATCTTCCATGTTTGCTACACGAAACTTTTGTATTCGGATTACGAAGATATTGACTTGCGAAAGAAATGATCTCATGAGAGTGCATGATCTCATGAAAAATACCAATTGTCGACTTTTCATTCAGAATGCCAGTTGTGTTGTGTGATCCATTTGATCTCGGAGGGGGGGGGTGTGATTGTCATTTCCTTTTCGCAAATTTGTCTGTCTTTAAGATCTTACGGTGACCGTTTTTTTCTTCAATTTGTGATGATTTTCATTGATTTTGTTGCTTGTTGTGATGTTTAAAAGAAAATGTTTCTATTCTAATGTTGAGAAATGCTGAAATTTCTTGGTTTTTCGTTTAATGTTGCTAAATTTAGCTTTATTTAGTGTGTCCTTTCTTGAAAAGCTTACTTCATGCTAGTTGATGAAGATCGTGATTCTCGATGATGATCACCATAAGAACACAAGAATATAAAAATTAAAGCAAATGTAATTAGAAAGTCATTTTTTGTAAAATAAGAACACATAATGATGACAAAGGTTGGTTGTTAACAAAGATAGAGTGATAAAAAATTAAAATACCATTTAACTAACGGTCAAAATTAACAACAGTGAACATAAAGAACCAAAAGTGAAACAAAGTGACAATCACAATAACTATTTTCATAATTTATAAAGTTAAAACAGTGGTAACAACCAAGATATCATTTATGAATTTAACTCTTTATGTAAATATGACTACCTCCAATGGTCTATAGCAATGAGAACTAAAATTGGCGAAGAGAAGGTGAACTCATGTTGTAATTGGACCTTTTACCAAACATGACTACCTAGGATGGTCCCTATACTTGTGTATGATTGGCTTTTTTGTCCCCATGCTTTAAAAGTGTGGGTATATCAACAGTAGTCATCATCAAAGACTCGAAGTGGCATATACTACTTAATGTCTAGTGAACCTATTAGATTGCAACTTGATTCCTCAAAAACCATCATCCTTTTGGTTTGATTCTTTTAGAGTTTTTTTTTCAGGACTTAAATTACGACCAAAATACAGTAAAGAATGTTATAGTAACATACTAAAAGATCTATTAGCTAAAAATCAATAAAACAGAGAAAACCACAACAATACTAGACCGGCCAAAACAAATTCTAGGAAACACATACAAACTCGGGTAAGAATTATACGCTACTGGAGCTACCAAATGATCGGTCAACAGGTTCATGATCCAGTCTATCCAAAATAAATGCACTTTTTTTTACTTCGAATTCAATTGAAAGAGCAAAGCTGAAAATCATACCAACAGTCTATCAAGTTCTTTTTTCTTTTTCTAAAAACTATACCATTCCTATTTCGCCAAATTAGGTAAGCCATTATTCTCACCAACACCTATTATCCTTAAAGTCAAATGTTTCTTATCATATTCACCGACTAAAACATTTGAAAATTACCTGAATCATATGATAAATCACCTAACATGAATCCATGGGTAAAATGAGTGAAAATATTGTGGATACCATGTGTATTTAAAAATATATTATAACGAAATATAATTGACCATTGTTGCTTATCTTAAATATTGACTATTTTTTATGTGTAATATTTTATAGGTCAAAGTACTTTAAAATACAACGAACTTAGGTTAAACTACTATTATATACAATTAACTTTTAAAACTCCTACATTGTATGCAATTGTTTACCTGAAGTGCAGGTAACCGGTAATTTTTAATTTTAAATTCATGTGTTCATGAGTGTTCTTCATATATATAAACACCATAAATACAATATGTACAAACAAACTCAAATATGTACAATTAAGATTAAAAAATCACCATCAAATAAGATAAAACCTAGTCTAGAACTGGAAACCAAATTACAAACCCATTAAAAATATGAGTTTAAAGGCAAAATGCAACCTTAAAACCTATTCAAACTAGAACATGAAAAGTCATTTGAACAAGAACAAGAATAAGAAATCGCACATGAAGCTGATGAACACATGCAGATAAACAAACCTAATATACAAAATTTGTGCATGAAAGACCCTAGATCTGTAACAAACCCCAAATCTAAATCTTTAACCTCTGTAACAAAAATCACACATGAAAAACCCTTATACAATCGAAAACGCTTGTTGTTCAAACCTTAAATTGGCGGAGGCTTGAAGCAAAAATCGTCATTAGAGGTTGGATCTTGAAGCTACGACAGTGATGAAACTAAATCTTGACAGATCAGCGGCGGTGGTGGTGGATCTTCTAGGCAGCGGCGGTGGATCTTCAAGGCAGCGGCGGTGATGGTGGTTTGAAGCAGAAACCGGTGGCGATGGTCGTGGTTGGAGAACCCATGAACGAGATCATTGGCGGCGAAGGTGGTTTGGACCACAAAATCGGCAGCGACGGTGGTCTGAGAAACCCAGAAATGGCACCGGATTTGTGTGGGTGTTTCTGTGGCTATTTTGGCAAGATTTGTAGGTGTTTGTGTTCTTACTTATTATAATTGTGGAAATGGTTAGAAAATGTAGTTTTATTAAAATTATTAAAAACAAAAAAATAAAAAATAAAATAAGGGTGACCGGTTGGTAAGTGGAACGTCACTCATTATAGCAGGTGAATTGTATAAAATGATTGGATTTTGTAACTTTGTTGTATAAATTTTTTTTAAAAGTCCGTTGTATACAATGGTAGCTTAGCCAAAGTTTGTTATATTTTGAATCAGTTTGCACTATTTTATATTGATCCAAATACTATTTATTTCTAATTATAATATATTAAGTTAAATTAATAATTTCTTTAAATCATCATGGATTTTTGGAAAAGAATCAATCTTGGACAAAATCTTCAAATATGAAGTCTTTTTTGGCATTGATCTCCCTCCGACTTTTTCAATATCATTTACTTTGCATGATTTAGTGGTTTATGCGTTTTACAACAATCACATTTACATAAAAATGAGAACTCAGAAATAACTAGAAATTAAGTTCATACATCACTTATTCATATGTGCATCAGGTTTCAAGTAACAAAATTACTAATTACTTTATGGAAAATGATAACCACAATTTTAGAAAAATATGGTTTTAATTTTTTTTAAATGGCAACTGTTATTTATGTATGTAAAGTTGAAATCTAAATAAAATATAATTAATATAGATTTTTTTTAAAAATATGAAAAGTTGATTATGAAACATGAGTTATGATTGTTATCAATGGAAATTAAATATTACATTTTTTACTCTTATCCATAGTTCTAAAGGCTGTGGTTATTAGGCATGACTTGAAATTAGCGTACAATATTAAAACTAAAATCTAATTAAGGTGGAGTTTGACGTAAAGTCTATGATGTCAGATCTTGGTTTGCGCAAGATGGTTCACGACATGGAGAAAGACAGTTCACGACGTGAAGTAACGGAAGCTCGATGTTAACATAAATTGACGGTTTTGAATTCAAATGATGGTTGCATGGGTGTGGATTCAAATTTTGAAGTTTGCATGGTTATCTTAAATTTGAAATACGGCCAATTAGTGTTTCAAATTGTTGATGCTTATCTTTGTTTAGTTTTCGTTTAGGATTTCTAGTTTGTGTCTGTAAATATCATAGCTATGTTTCATTTAATCTATGCGCTTTTGAGTTGAAATCTATGTAAACACTTAATTTAGTCATAATAAAGAAGTATATGGTTCCTGCCCGTGGACGTAGATCGTGATCATGACCAAACCATGTTATATCTTGGTGTCGTGTTTATCTTGTTTTGTTATCCGCATCTTCTAGCTGGTTCTTGTTAAGGTTTCAAGTTCGATCCTTACAAGGTGGTGATCCGATTCCTTACAATGTTTATCATTCTTCTTAATTTATGTAACATCTATATTTCAAAGTTAAATTGTTTAAGTTAAAGACCAAAACCATTTATATGTCATGTAGCATCAAACATATAAGATGGTCTTTCATGTAAAAGATAATACTTAGACCTAATAAGCTACACATTGAGGTTATACTAAACTTACACATACAATATTCTTAATTATATTGATTATAATTAACTATCTCTAAATCCCAAAGGATGCTAAATGAAAAATTCAAGACTATAAAAGTTGATGAAACCCAATGACAACAAGCATAATTTCAGGTTCATGGTTTGCAATCAGAATCATTGTATCTTATATTTTATTGTGCATATAATTGGTTGATTATTAAGTGAATGTTATATGTGTTTTAAATAATGCCAAAATAGAATCTGTATAAGTAAACCGCAATGGTTAAGGTAAGTCGATAAAAAAGAGGCTTAAACAATAACTATTTTTCGTGTGAGAATTGCATAGGCTAATTAATAAGCTCATTAATGACGCATTAATGAGTGGTATTTTTATAAAAATCAAGTCTCACTCATAGATGACAGTCTACATTGATGTAATTCACGGTTGAGTAAGTATTTAAATGACTAAAATACTCTATTGATGAGTCATTAATGGTGTTACAAATAGTTATCGTGCGAAAACGATTTTCATTTAAACTTTTTCCAATTGATAATAGGCAAATATTTGACTTTACATAGAACAATAAAAAGTTACTCCGATGAATCAAACCCTAATGTATGACATGCATTACACGATTTACCCCGAGCTACGATATTTGTGGACAAAATTTAGTTATATATAACCACTCAAATGTATAAAAACAGAAAAAAAAATATCCCTTGTACAAAAATTGTTTTTATATTAAATGTCATAATCTTAATTACACGAAAGGAATCTTAGCAAACCGAAAGAATCAAATGATGATTTTGATTCTCTTTTATAAGATTTATTTGTTTTATGATGCAACTATTTGGACCTCTTTGTTAGTTTAAATCGATCTTTTGATGTAATGTACCAACGTATGATATCTGGTATGTGAGAAAGAGGTTCAAATAGTTGTGTTCTTTTAGGGTTTTACAACTAAATTGTTTCAAAGTATAATTAAGTTTTTTTTCTTATGATGTATGTGAGTGTTTTGACCTTTGATATGACATGTTTGTGAGAGAGTGGTGGGTACCATTAATAACACCATTTTCTTATTATTATATGGTTATTAATTAAAACAAATTAATTATAATATTGTTTACATTTTAGAACATAAATTTCGAATTCATAAACTTCAAAATATTATCTATACTATATTATAATGTATTCAATATTTTCTCTTTTAAAAATTTTAGTACTACTTAATTTTAGATAGTACATGTTTTTATACAAATAGTACAAACACTTACAACGACAACTCAAACAATTATCTACTCGAGCTTATTCAACTAATTTTGTTCCTTTAACAACTCATTAAACATGAAACCAACAAAATAATTGATCTAGTTTTGGTTATATCACTCATATCAACACATTTTTAAGACTAGATTATTGTTAACTCTAATTGTTTAAAAAATACCTTTTTTTTCTTATTTTCTTATTTTTTTAAAAATTATGTTTAAAATAAATAAAATAGTTGACAGGACAAATAAATTAAAAAAAGAAGCGGATGTGTTGTTTAACAGAAAAGTTATATGCACAACATTCTCTTATCTATTCGTTTTTCATTCTTGTAACTTTTATTACATTTATTTATTTTATTTGTTTTCTCTTTGTATTTTTTTTCTTTATTAGTTATTTAATTTTATTTATTTAGTTAGTTATTATTAATATTATTTAATTTTTTTGTTTCTCATTATGTAGAGGTCTTTCGGGAAAGTCTCTCTAAGACCATGAGCATCCTTCCCCTTTATTTTCTTTGCAACATCAGGATCATATCATTTTTTTCCTTCCATCATCCTTCATCTCACTAACCTCACATTCATCCCCTTTAACCATTCTCTGTTTAAAAAATAAAATAAATAAATGTAGAGAGAGAGGAGAGAAATAGAGAGAAGAAGAGAGGGAAAGATACTCTATGTGAGTGGGAACCAGCAAAACCCATCATTTTCAATTATCGGGGTGGGGTGATGGAATTTTGGGATGTGAGTGTGGCTAACACATCATCCCGCGGGATAGATGTGCTTACCTAACAAGTAACTAAGGGTAGAGGTATAAGTGTCTATATCTTATCGTGGTCATAGTCTCATACTCCGCTTAAGCGGGATTTGGTATGGTTATTATTGTTGTGTATTATATAAATATCATACCCTTACATTTTTAAAACCGGATATGACATCAACTATAGACTATTCATTCTCGTTGCATTACTTGTATATAATACTATAATGTTAGTTTAAAATAAGTCAAAAGACCGTCAAGTTAGATTACACGTTTTAAAATTTAAATAATGTGACGTAACCTATGTAAGAATGGAGTGTAAAGAACTAGTTTGATGGTTCTCAATTAGAGAATAAAAATAACATTTTTCAAACGAGTAATTATGTACTTTTTTTTCACAAGTAATTATGTTACATAATTAATTATATTTTTGGTTCATGCGGTTTCTTATAACTTATGGATTTAATTCCTGGGTTTGACTTTACGGCTTTGTTCTCTCTGACCTAACTTTCTTACATATTTGATCTCCACTCAACTTAAAATGACTAAAATGTCCTCATCCTCTAAATTTTTTTCATTTTTTTATTTATAATTAGCTTTTAAATATTACTTAATATTAAATATGTTTAAAGATAGAAAATATCAAAGTTATCTAGTTATATCTTCATTAATAGATGTTTGTCAACTCATTACCTACCCATAACAGGTTAACACCACCGCCACCCTCAGCTCCACTGCCGGCATCACTACCATCACCATCTTTGTTCTATCGTCAACTTCGACCACCACCGTGGACATCACCACCACCATTTCAACTCTATATCTCTCTTCGCTCTCTTACCTACCTCAATTTCTAAAAATCTTCTTACTATTGTCTACCGACCACCACGGTAGATATCACCACAACACTACCGCCACTTGCACCAACTCCACCTCCCACTACCACAACTAATTACATCCACCACTACATCCTTCCTTGTGCCAGAGATCGTCAACGAACACCCCAAGCCTAATCAACTGAAACCAAATGAACCAAATGCTTGAAACCTTGTATGAATGAAACCAGACACAAATGGAACAAATGATTGAAACCTAATACACAAACTAGAAGTAGATGATGATGATGAAAGAAAACCCTAAACTAATTAAATCCTAGACGCAAAATGAATCAAGCCCTAGCTGAATCGAACCCTGAACCTAGATCAGAAACGGTTTTAGTTTTCTTGTGCATCTCTGGTGGTAGTATGCTTCTGTAGATTTGATCTAGAGACAGTGAGAGGATGTAACACCCAGAATTTTATTATTAAGTTTATGCAAGAAAAGTACAAGGTGTTACCGGAGTTATAAACGGATATACGTGATAAGATGGGGTTTTAAACTAGAGGGGCTAAAACCGTCAGATTGTAAGTTGATATAGTTCATGGGACTGTTATGTCAATTGCTCAAACTATATTTATATATATGTGCCAACTTTGACTTAGAAGTCAAAGTTTACCCCTTTGCTTCCTGCCATTCACGATCACAACCATAGCAGCTCATAACCTCTCCATTTTAGAGATCAAATCAGTGAATCAAGTGCCTATAGCCAAGATCTAACAAGTGTATAACTTGAGGTAAGCTTTCAAACCTTTTTTTTGAAGCTTTATATGTTTAATCACATGGTTTCAATGGTGGAATCATGTTATAGTTGTTTTGTATAGTTTAGATCATATATATCAGTTGTAGGAGGTGTAGGAAAACACCTCTAGTCAGTTTATGTCGAAGTTATGGGATTTCTTGGTGAAATCCGACTGTTCTTGGCAAGAACAGTCTGCTGGGCTGTAGTGTACAAGGCCCGTGTAGCGGTACACGGCCGTGTAGTAGTTATGGCGGTCACAGGGCCATATAAGGTTACATGGTCGTGTGGTATAAGAGTTACACGGCCCGTGTAGCGGTACACGGCCGTGTAGTGTGCAAGGCGGTCATAGGGCCATGTAGGGGTACATGGTCGTGTAGCATGAGTGGTACACGGCCCGTGTAGGGTGACTAGACCACACTGTCCATGTTGCCAGCTTAGGTCATGTAGCATTAATGGGACACGGCCCGTGTAGGCCCTATTTCAGATCAGAATGACTTATGTATTATTTACGTATTGTTTATATAGGAGGTGATTGACATATTACCTGTATCAGTGATCTATGAAGTATTGCATATTACAGTTATAAGGTGAGTCTTCTAGACTTCACTTCATATCATCAGCATGTGTAGTTTCATATCAGATTGCTAACATGCTATGTTATACATGTGAATATGTAAGCGTACTGCTATGTGAATATCATCAGCGTGGGTTTATATGATGTTTAGTCTGGTTTACTCACTAAGCTCTCGTAGCTTATCATATACTATTTTTTTAAAATGTTTTGCAGGTTTTATCAAACGCAAGGGCAAAGCTCCGGTTTGACTTCCAATTGTTAAACTCTTTGAAATTAACGCCTGGTTTGTAAATATCAAGTTTTTGGTACCAAACTTATGACAGTATTTATGTGAGTATCTATTGATACATCAGTTTTTCAATCAAGTATTGCTTCCGCTTTTACGTTAAAATTTGAGATGCGAACATTTATAGGTGTTTGATCTTATTATTTCAAATTTGGTTTTTGGGGCGTTACAACTTGGTATCAGAGCCACGGTTTGAGGGATCTGGGTGTGTACAAGACACATTCTGGACTTAAACCATGGTTCTGCGAATTTTGAAAATTGTCAAACTGGAGGCTTGCAGCTTGGTGAGTATACTAACAGTTATATTGATTATGTATTATGTGAGTATTATATACGAGTACATGATATGCTTAAGACAGATATGTTATATATATTTACAACTGTTAAGAGTTAGTTTTATGTGAGCATTCATAATAAATTAAATTGTTATATGAACATGTGATATGATTTATTAGTGATACATGGCCTAAGCCTGTAAATCGGGACTTTTTGTGATTAAGTTAAGATCAGACGTGTGTAATGTGTTTAGAGTAATATAAGGGCCCATATTATTACAAACACATGGTACATGTTGGAACTTAATGGAATCATGAGGAATCTTGTGAATCGGGTGAGGGGTACTTGTAAAGATAGTACACCTGAGAATATATGTAGAATGCCGTAGTATGTATAGAAATACTTTTGATATGATAATAGGTGTACTGATATGTGGATATACAAGTAATTGCTTGTTATATAGGATAGTGTGATAAAGCTACCTTTTGCTTTAATGCTTTATCTATACTACTAGAATGATATATACAAGAGGTTCAAGAGTAGTGTATAATCCTAAGAGTGATTTTAGTCACAGACGCGAAAGGATAAATATCAGTATTACAAGTGAACGCATTTTTATAAGAATAAAGTATGATAGGGTGTTTAAGCCCCAGATATAATTGTTAGATATCAGAACCTACATCTGAAGAATTCAGTGCAGAAAACTTAGTAAAGTGGTGAATCAGAGTTTATGCTATATATTGTTGTATGACTTGTGGAACAGATAAAAGAACAGAGAAATGATCAGATAAGAGTCAGTATCAAGATTAATAGAAAAAGGAGTGATAATAAAGCAGATTTACAGATGTCATGTACATAAAGTTATTATGAGAACTAATGTAAGTTAAAACAAAGTGGAAAGAGGTATGTATTGGTATGATCTATGATATTATTCAAATACGGTAAATGAGTGGAGTGTTTGCGAAATAAAGGCAAGTATAATGGTACGAGATGTGATTGATATTATGACTGACCAAGAATTGTTTTGTTACAGTGTAATGGACCCTAATGCGAATTCTAGAACAGAAAATGAAGTAAGAAATGAAGGAAACCCTGACATGGTTACTATAGGAGAGGTGGAAGATTATATTTCCCTTTATGGGGAAAGGCGTGGAGCCATACCTACCAAACACCTTAGGGGTGTCGTCTTGGACGAGTTTGAAAAATGTATTAAAACAGTTATGCCGTCTATTATGACTGAAATGAAGAATGAGATACGAAGTGTAGTCCGAGAAGAATTTCATATATTGAAGGATGAAATGATTAACGAGATAAAAGAAGATAAAATGGAGATAAAAGCCGAGGGATCCCATAGAAGAACAGGATGCGAGACTTGTGGTAAGAACCATACGGGCCAGTGTAAGTATAGAACTAAAGGTTGTTATACGTGTGGAGAAGTAGGACATAACTATAAGGATTGTTTATCTTTGGTAAAGTTTTGTTATAACTGTGCTCAGTACGGGCATGAGTCCTCAGAATGTCCTAACTAGCTGGAATTCGTCAGTGGAGATATTAAATAAAAATTGGAAACGATGTAAGGTTTCTTTTATTATGTATGTAAATGATGTAGAACCGGTATGTACTTTTCTTAGATAATAAATTGTTGAAAGAGGCATAATCACAGAAGATTTTGTGTTATTGGTTGAAGTACGGGTGAGAAATATTTTGTACCTATGAATATGAGTGAGTTCCAAATAGTAGTTGGAATGGACTGGTTAAATTATAACCAGGTTATGATGTTATGTGAACAGAAGTGATACGAGTTCATATCCCAAGTGGGGAAGAACTAATTATATATGCTAAAATTAAAACAGGTAGGTTATACGAGTGTACAGTTTCAAAAGCTGCGAAGTGTCTTCAGTATGGGTACATTATTTTTCTCAACCTATGTTATAAATATTAACTCATTAGAGGACCAAATGAGCTAGAAAGATATGAAAGTAGTATGTGAGTATCTTGTTAGGTAATTCAAGAAATAGACAAGGTTACTGCCAGACAGACAGTGTATGTTTAGAATTTGTGTGGTGTTGAAAGCTTCACTGATTATGAGAACTACGTACAGACTTGCTCCTTCAGAGATACAGGAATTATTGAAATGATTTCAAGAATTATTACATGTGGGGGGTTATAAGACCCAGTAGCATTTCATGATGTGTATTTATGTTATGTGTATTAATTATTGTGGGCTCAATAAAGTGATCATGAATATATGTCCGATGTTCAGAATATGAGAATTATTTGATCAGTTATAATGGGGTAAAGTGGTTGTCAAAGCTGACTCACGATCGGATTTTCTTCAGTCTCAGACCAGAAGGGATGGTATTCCTTAAACTGTGTTCAGAAATGTTTAGATATTTTGAAGTAGTTATGATACCTGTTAGCTTTGCTAACGCACCAGCAGTGATTATGTATTAAATGAATAGGGTGTATAAGTCAATGTTAAGTAAGTCAGTAATTGTGTTCTTCAACGATATATGTATTTATTTCAGAAGTTTATCAAATCATGAGAATCATGTTTGAAAAGTTTTAGTGACTCAGAGCATAAATTAGTTATATGTTAAGTTTTCAATATAAATTTAAGATGTAAGGAATGAAATTCTTTAGATAATTTATTAATAGGGGTGGGATCGAGATGAATTCTGAGAAGTAGAGAAGGTGATGAACTGGGAGCCGCCAAAGAACCCGACAGTAATCAACAGTTAGATGGGATTAATTGCATAAATTATGTGAAGCAACAGTTTGTACTACCTGAATCGACTGAAGAGACGATAGCATTGTGTGATGACAGTACATTGATTTGGATGGATGCAGAGGGGCAAAGTTATTATTTACACTTTTAAACAGTTTAATCGTATGAGAATGAGTATACAGACCCACACCTGATAGTAGTATATGTGGTATGTTAGTTATATGATACGTAAGGATATTACCTCAATAGTGGGTGGATATGTGGATGTAAGACTATTGTTGGTGCGCCGCAATAGCATTCATAGGCAGTGTAAGACTACCGCTTGTACGCTATGGTAGCATTCAGTATGATATGATGATATTAGGTATTTCTTTATGTGTAGAGTTGTTTACATGAAATTATAAAAGTTAGAAATAATTGTTGGATGAGAAGGACCTTTAAAGGCGATAGAAACAGTGGTCAGAATCGGTGAGGGAATTGTGAGTAGAATATTATATTATTCAGGGTAAGGCTAATGATATAGCCGACAGTTTGAACAGGAAATCAGAAATAATACTTGTATGAGTTAATTATGGCGGTACACGTAAGGTTACATGACCGTGTAGTAGTTATGGCGGTCACAGGGCCATGTAAGGTTACATGGTCGTGTAGTATAAGAGGTACACGGCCCGTGTAGCGGTACACGGCCGTGTAGTGTGCAAGGAGGTCATAGGGCCATGTAGGGGGTACATGGTCGTGTAGCATGAGTGGTACACGGCCCGTGTAGAGGTACACGGCCCGTGTAGGGTGACTAGACCATACTGTGCATGTTGCCAGCTTAGGTTGTGTAGCATTAATGGGACACGGCCCGTGTAGGGATACACGGCCCGTGCAGGCCCTATTTCAGATCAGAATGACTTATGTATTATTTACATATTGTTTATATAGCAGGTGATTGACATATTACCTGTATCAGTGATCTATGAAGTATTGCATATTACAGTTATAAGGTGAGTCTTCTAGACTTCACTTCATATCAGCAGCATGTGTAGTTTCATATCAGATTGCTAACATGCTATGTTATACATGTGAATATGTAAGCGTACTGCTATGTGCAGTATGGCTCAGATACGGTACAGTACTGTGACCTACGATGCTGCCCTGGGTCTAGAACCAGAGGCTAGCTTTGATTGCCAGACATACGTGTATTATCTTCATATGATTTTATACGTGGGTTTATATGATGTTTAGTCTGGTTTACTCACTAAGCTCTCGTAGCTTATCATATACTATTTTTTAAAAAATGTTTTGCAGGTTTTATCAAAGGCAAGGGCAAAGCTCCGGTTTGACTTCCAATTGTTAAACTCTTTGAAATTAACGCCTGGTTTGTAAATATCAAGTTTTTGGTACCAAACTTATGACAGTATTTATGTGAGTATCTATTGATACATCAGTTTTTCAATCAAGTATTGTTTCCGCTTTTACGTTAAAATTTGAGATGCGAACACTTATAGGTGTTTGATCTTATTATTTCAAATTTGGTTTTTGGGGCGTTACAGAGGACGGTGGCCGGAGCCTGTAGATGGTGAGAGGGGAAAAGAACAACAACAGTGGAGTTGATCCACCGACGCTTGTGGTTTGATTGGGTCTCTTGGGTCGGAATCGTACAACAACACATCTAAAGATCGCGAGAGGGGAAGAGAAAAGCAAAAGAGCGACGGTGGCCAGAGCCTGAAAACAGTGGTCGGATCCTTGACATAGTGAAGATATGGATTGATAAATTTAAGTGGGGTGTGGGGATATGAAGGAAACAATTTTAAATATTATTCAATATTAAAAACTAATTAAAACTAATAGAGAAATATGCATAGTATAATAAAGGAAGGGCACTTTGGTCAATTTATGTTGAGCATGGACCAAACATGCAAGAAAGTCGGGTCGGAAGGATCAAACTCAAAAAAAAGCGTACCCAGTGACTAAATCCATAATTTCCAATAAACCACATGGATCAAAAATATAATTAACAATATGTTAAATGACTTATTTTCTTTCAAAAGGAAAAACTTTTTTCATTGATTATTTATTTTTTATTGTAGATATATTATGTGTTAGTAATTTTAGTGTAATTCAATAGATTTTTAGTTGAGTTTTTTAAGAGGCCAAATGAAATGAAGTGCATACTCATTTAAGTTATAACATGGTAAAAGGATAGAGCCTCGTGTTACATTAGCAAGTGTTGATAAAGAGGCATAGTGACTATTTGATTTTGGATTCCAATATGACCCAAATGTAACGTCCCAGGGTTAAAATATTATCTTTAAGTTAATAATTAATATTCAAAAAATAATAATAAATAATAATAATTGATTATGTGTAGACAAAGTATAAGGATTGAAATTACCATATCTTACAAGATACAAAGTGCAGGGACTAAATTTGAATATGGATCAAAGTTTTATATATAAATAAATTGGAAATTCAAAAAATAAACTACCATTATACTTTAAAACTTTAGAAATTGCTGAAGAAAAATTGGGCTAGAGGAAGAAGTAATTACCTCAAGAAACAAGCACAATTAATTTGAATTAGTGTGATTATAACTACAAGCAAGTAAATTGTACATGAAATTCTTGAATTATTGCTTAACGAGTGTTCATATGGTGTTTAATGGAGTATAGTAGCTATTTGGTACATTTACATGTTAATTAATGTGTTAAAACAACCAAATAGGTTGTCTGAGTGTAAGGAACACTGAAGTATGTCAAAAATTGGTTTATGGAAACCAAATGGGTCAAAAATAGTAGTTGTTCAAGTGAGTAGACTGGCTATGCTCATGGTACACAGCCCGTGTTGAACTACGGAGCTCATGTAGCAGGACCGTATAAGTGTACATAGCATGTATCAAATTACATGGCCCATGTAGGGCCCTAGGGGCAACACCGGTTGTGTATTCCTTTGTGGTCGTGTAGGGTTAGCAGATCATTACACGGACGTGTAGTATATACCAGAAAACAAAATTTAGAGTTCTAATTATATTAATTATACTAATTATTATTGATTAGAAAAAACATCTAAACGTGTGGCTTACTAATCAAAAGACTATACTGTGAATAGTAAAACTATGTGAGTATATTAAACTTTTCTTTACTATAGATGCGTGATGTATAGAAACTATACAGTGCTTTATGTAGTACAACTTATATGTTACAGTACAATAAAGATACGGTTTATATGATACGGTATAGCATATATTATAGTAAAATGTACAATTGTGACTTGGTACCAAATGAAGAAGAAATGGGAGATCCAGTATGTGTTAGTGAATCTCAATGATACATTTGTTACATATATACAACCAATATAGCATTACAGCAATATAGTTATTCATCTTACAGATGAAAGATGTTTCTTGTCATTAACTGTTATAGTATTTGATTATTTGGTATGTTCACTAAACGAAAGCTTACTCTATTTGGTATTAATGTTTTACAGGAAATACGGGAATGGATAGGGGTAAAGCCCCAGCCACTTGAGATTTGAGAAGGAAGATAGCTCCTATGTTAAAACATACTGATCTTTTCTGACATCTTTGAATTATAATATAATAAATGTTAATAGCAACAATACAGTTTAAGTTGCATCTTTTGTGTACAAAACAAGTTTTCCTATAAAATGGTATGTGAATGTTTGTATAAAGAAAATGATTCTTACACCAGACTAATTTCGTATATTTCTCTACACTGTGATTGTGCTACTTACATGGCTAAGGCTTATAGTCAAACATATAATGATAAGTCTAGACACTTAGGTATTAGACATAACATCATTCTTGATTTGATGATAAGTGGGACGATTTTCAATTGAGTTTGTCCGATCACAATAAAAATTAGTAAACCACTTGGCAAAGACACTAGCTAGAGACTTAACACATAAGTCTGTAAATAAGGATGAGATAAAAGTTCATTTAATATTTCTAACTGTAAGATACCTAATTCCCTCTAATACAACATTGGAAGGTGAATTCCACGAGGTAAGTGCACAATTAGGTTCTCTTTGATTCGTTGGAGTTAGAATTATGAATTATATGACATGCTTTTTGGTTGGATGAATGCCTATAATGCAATTTGATTAATCGCCCAAATTTGATTGCCCATTGGATTTGACAAATCCTTACATTTTACAAAGGTATTATACAAATTCCTAAGGAATTCAATTTCTTGGTCTCGTCTCATTCTCAAACATCCTCTATTAAAAATCACCCCATCACCACTACTCTAATTCACCGACGACCATCGACGATTGTTCAAAAACCTACCACCATCGCTTATTATGGTTTACAAAACCACCACCATGGCTAACTTTGGTTCAGAAAACCACCACCACCATCGTTGACCCCTGCTTCATGAAACCACGAGCATCGCCGACTCTACTTCATGAAATCACCACAGTTACCAACTCTACTTCAAAAAACATCACCATCTCCGACTTTGGTTCACGAAACCTCCACCATCTGTGACTCTAGTTCCCTCCCATCAGCAATTTTCATTCCATTTCCTTCAATGGAGACCTCCACTCCTATCGATTAAGTTCACTCTACTTGGTTTTACTCCCTCAGCGATCTGGGTTCCATCTTCGACTAGTTTCCATCCTCAAAATGGCTGAATTCACATTTAATTCTATGATTTGAATTCCATTTATGGTTGTTTGACCTTCATGTTCATTTTGCAATTAGGGTTCTTCACTGGTACAATTTCTATTTCTTAATTGATTTTGACACGTTTGATTTCTTGATTTTGGTTTTTCACTTGTTCGATATTCTTACATTTGATATAGCGGACTCTTTTGTTCTTGATTGCTCTGGAGCTGGTTTTTGATTCTTCACCGACTTTGGTTCATTTGATTTATTAGGTTTGTTATATTTAAATTCGATGATGATAGAGTACTTGTTATACTGAAATTCTTGGCTTATTGTTTCAAACGAGCAAATGGAATTCTTTGGTTTTTGTTAGATTCCAATTTCCGTCTCATTTAAAAAGGATAAGTTTTTCATAGATCTAATTTATGTAAATTCCAATTCCTTTATGTTTAGTTTTGCAAACAACACCCCCTAAGATGATTGGAGCATCATAAGTTCTACATAATCATAAGACATATACTTGAAACTACAAGTGATCGTTAGGTTGAAACTTGAGGGGAAAAAATGAAAATATAGACGTATGACGAAAAGAGTTAGAATTTGATCCCTCAATGAGTGAATATTTTACCGTATATATTGCTTTGAAAATTCAACCCTATAATTTAACCAAATATATTTATTTAAAGCTAGAATTTGGTCCATGAATTAATTAACTATATTTATTTCATGCTGCATGACCCTCGTTGCTCTACGAGGAAGTAGCAATATTTTATTTATTTATTTATTTATTTTTAAATAGCAAACACACCTATTAAATCTACTCATAAATTTACTTTATTGTCTATAACGTAACTTGAATCCACAACCTCTAAAGGCCAAGAGTATAGCAACTATCAACCCAAATGCTAGATTAGCTACGTGCGGTCTAAGATGGAAACTATTGTCTAGATACCGTTGGGCTACGAACATTTTGTTATTTATTTAGTGAGCTTAGGAAGGAAAGGAATCTTCAGTTTCATCCGGTTGCCAAACCCGAAATGGCAGAGGAAAGAAAGAACCCGAAATAGGCATAGCGGAGATGGAGCCGCATGAACCCGAAGAAAGCCGATTGCTTTCGGGTATACCGTTACGTGCGGTCTAAGATGGGCAACTATTGTCCAGATACTGTTGGGCTATGAACATTTTGATATTTATTTATTTAGTGAGCTTAGAAAGAAAAACGGGGGAGTAGGAAAAAGACAAAAAGTCAATAACTAATGATGTAGACGAGGAACATCGGGAGGAAAGATCGGCGACGAATCTGAAGCAACATGACAACCCAGCCGGCTTATATTCCTTTTCCAAATTAAGTTTTAAATAATTATTACCTGCTCACACTTGGCGCAATCACAGTCGTCAGATCATTTGACCCTTACTTAAATATAAGATGATTGGACGGCTACACGGAGCTGGTTGTAGCGGAAGTGTACAGGCGTGAGGAGTAGGTGATTATGGCTATGGTGATTGCCAGCATGGATTATTCTCTCCGGCATACAAGCGGACTGGAATATTCGTGCTCTCACGTGCCACGTCTCACACTTAATATTCACACCCCCATTGGCCCATTATTTCTTTTTTTATGTCACAAATAAATTCGGTGCAGTTTATAATTCTAATCGTCAAAAAGATTCCAATTTCCAAACCATTTTTTAAAAATTATTTATTTTTTCAACTATAATTCATATCCGATAAAAATTATTCATACATAACAATTTATACATTATCAAATTATACCATATATGGTTAAATGTTTGTACTTGTATATGAACAAATTTTGTTAAGTAACGAATCAACTCTTATTAAGTTATGACATGTGCAAACTACTGATTAGTTTTTCTCATCTCATCTTTTGATTTTTTCACTTATCTTGGTCTTTTGAGTATAAGAAAAGTAGAAATATATAATTAAATATTTATCTAAGTTACAAAATTAAGTGATGATTTTTTACAATTTGTCATATATAACACAAATAATTGTTTAAACAAACAATCTCTTACCAACTTTATTAAATTACGTATTTACAAATACGTAGTTTTGAATAAGCAATCTCAAACACTCTTTAATTTTAACTATATTTTGAATCGGATAACACGAACTAAATTTACCATATGATTTCTATTTTAGGTACGGAATAATCAAGTTTACAAGAGTGAAAAACATGTGACGTGCTAAACCGGATGTGAAACTATCGTCAAACAGGTAACAACTTATAATATAAAGTTAATAATATTATTTTTTTTCATGTCACTAACGACAATCATATAATGCGGGTTGCGCTATACTTAATTGTATACTAGTGAACCAACAGAATTCAAGAAACTGTAAAAAAAAACCACTAGGATTTGAAAACAGTTAAATTGAAAATATAATAAACTTGTCTTGTTTATTATTATATATAATCAACTTTATTTTTTTTAGATAACATAATCAATTTTTTATAATCTTTTCATTGTACGCAAAAAACTTTTTGTGTGTCTTAACTTTTATTGCATACAATAAACTTTGTCAAAACTCTCTCATTATATACAATAAGTTGGATACATTAAGAAGAATATGAAAGTTGATTGTCTTATTTTTAAAAATAAAACATTTGCAAATTTGATATTTTATAAAACTAATTAAACTAATTATATTTTCGTATAATTTACCATAGTAATTAAAACTAATTAAACTAATTATATTTTCGTATAATTATATTTTGTTAATACCATAGTAATTAAAACTAATTAAACTAATTATATTTTCGTATAATTTACTTTTTGCAAATTTGATATTTTTATACCATTAAAACAGTCTAAAAAATATAAAATAAACATTTACCGTTTTATTGATTTCTTTAATGATTGCGTTGTACTTGAAGAAATATATATTAATTTAAAATCTGCATGCTTTATCTTTTTGAGGCTTTCTACCACAATCTTCCTTTCCAGCTTTAGTTTTCTGTTGATTTTCATGACACAAAATCTGTTTTGCTTATTAGACCACCTGTGGTGGTGATTGCATCACTGCCGATCTGTGCTATCACTAACTGTCACGTTCACATAACTGATTTATAAATTACTAGTAACTAATTGTTCCTAGTATTAATTGTTACGAATGGACTCAATTTTTTTAATATTTATTTTTAAGAGCACCCGTTGTATTGATTGTGAGGATGATGCGTGCATAATGAGGAGGGTGTAGTGGGCTTGACGACGTTATGAGATAGCTCTCTTCATATATAAAAAAAAGATAGGATAGTGATATTCTTCTTATAAAATAAATGTTCTTACTTATTTTTCTAACGAAATCGATACAGGGTGAAATACTAAATTTTATGATACAGGTAAAGCCAAAAAAAAGATAGAAACATAAAAATTTTAGATAAGGATTAAAGAGATTTTTTTAGAGAGTTACATTATTATAAGATTAACGTCAAAATTAATAAAAGAGGTAAGAAAAGAAAATTTATAAATTTTATATATTATCTTATGATGAGTAAAATAATAAAATAGTAGAAAGATATATATTTTTAATAGGATTATTATGTGAAAAGAATAATAATAATAAGGTGTAATAAATTTGGGAAGAAAAATAGAAAAGGGGCAGAGTATAGTATAGGGAATAAAGATAGAGAGAGGGACACGTTGCAATGAAAGCGGGAAAGACGGGTAGCGGCAGAATATTCCACCATCAGACGGACCCCACTCTCAACGACAAAATGAGAGGAGCAGATTTGTCAACAAACAAATACTTATTAACGCTGGTTGGTTAAAAATAGTTTAATTATTAAAGTTTTAGTTTAATTTTGATTTAATTATTTAATTTTTTTTTAAATTGTTTTATTATAAAGTTTGAATTTGTCATGATTTAATTTTCAAAGTTATATTTTTTTTTGTTTTAAACCTTAAAGTTAATTTTCAAGTGATTTAACCTTTAAATTTTATTAAAAAATAGTTTAACCCATTAACTTTTGGTTAAGTTTCTAAAAAAACTAACATGTATAATCAAGTAAAGTGGATAAAATCAAAAAAACATATAAAACTTTAGGAATTAATTAGGTTTTCTAAGAAAACTTCAAGGTTTAAAAATTTTAAAAAATTATGAGGTTTAAATTAAAACAAATTCAAAACTTCATGGTTTTGATGATTGTGTTGGGCCGTTATTCATCATTCTAAAGACCCGAACTTAAATCGTATGCTACAAGCATAAAGAAAAAGTTAGAAGGAGATCTAAGGCCTAAACCTCCGATCCACCCTCCGATAGTTAAGTTAGTACTTGTAGATTTACATAGAAGAATATAAGATTAATTAGTTTTGGAATGAAAGTAGAGAGAGGGTAGGGGAGAGTGAGAAGTAATCCAAACCTTGTGGGTGCCCCTCCTTTTATTGGGGGAGGCGGGGAGCTGCGCAATGTCAATTATGTATTTTAATGGTACTGTCTATGTGGCACTCGTTACTTCAAGCCAACACCAACCCCAACTTGATGTATCGCAAATCCATATACTTTCAAGCATGCCCATATCACAAGTGAAGGAAAGAGAGGAGAGATGAGAGAGAAAGAGAGAAATATGGATAAAATATAAAGAAGAGAATGTTTTTTTAAAAACTTTGAAGTATGTGAAGTTCGAGAAGTATGAGTATTTCTTAGGTTAAAATATGAAAAAAATAAAATAAAAGTAAAGTGTGATGCTTTTCGGTAAAAAAGAAAGTATGAGAAGTATGAGGATATGTGTACTATTGGCTTTAAATGGTTTAGAAAAAGCACTTATCTTTAGACACATATGTTTTAGCGTTAGGGTTTCGTTCCATGGTCTCCTATTATCCATCTCCATCTTTGTTGACTTTCGACGCTAGTGCTGATCTGATTTTCGATGTGTTCCAATCTAACGCCGACCCTGACATTGTGGGCCGTGGTTACCTCGATGTCAGTTTCATGGTTTACAACATCCCAATGTTGGTTTCGTGTGTCGCTGTTAAACACATAGTTAGGGTTCGTCCATCGTCACTATCATCACTGTCTATTGGCTATAACGTTAAGGTTCTTGTAGCAATCGAAGATGGTGGATGTTTTTGCAGTCATGGACGATGGAGGGTATTCTTGAAGGCATCCAACAATAGTTGGTTCAAAAAACCTAATTTTCTTTGAGGTCGAGAAAATCAGTTAAAGAAACAATATATCAATTAATTTAGAAGTCCCCACTTATTTTAGATATGAAAAAAGAAATAAGTAATTCTGTCTTTGAGTCCTTGAATTATCGTAACACATGATTCAACAAACAAAACAAGTTTTAAATAACAGTTTTTTTTTACTTCTAACATATATATACATAAAAAGAACCAATGTAAAGAAAATTGTAACATTGATCTCGAAACTATTACTGTTCGAAAACTAACGAAACATCCAAATTATACGTATTAGAAACACCCCACATATCGTGGGCACCTTTCAACTTGTATAGTTGTATGCCAACTGGTTGCTGGTAACCTCGATTCTACTTGCCATATGACTCATTACCTATTAAACTGCTATCTTTGCAGCAAACTCAGGGTTTTGCATAATTGCATCCAGCTACTTGATTTAAAATGAGAGCATCTATTCTCTAACCATCCACACCAACTAATCTGTACCTTATAAAAACACAACCCAATCTGTACCTCATCCACACCATCTGATCTTTGCAGCTAACTCCAGGTTTTGCATCCGTCTCCGACTAGTAATCGGTCTTGATAACTTCCGAATAATGTTGAGTTTTAGAATTTCAAAATTCGCTACATTTCTATTGCAATACATATATAGTTTCTAGCCAAATTGGCAAAATTTTGGAATTCATCCTTTTTCTACCGGAATTGTTTTTTTGATTTCGCTTCTAATGGTTATGAAATTCATTTGTTCTTTTTTGAGGAAGCTGGGTGTTACATTGTTTTCGGAAAAAGGTGGTATTTTAGTAATTTTACCAAATAGAACGTGTAACGATTACTTTCAAAATGTACTGTTTGAGGTAAAAACATAACCACTTTCTATTTTTCTAACTGCAGTATCAATCCAAGTTCATAGCCATAATCTACATGAGCTACACATATGATCACACCAAACAACCTTTGAAGCCTTTTCTCAAAGCAGATTCATCCAAGTTCCTTCCAATGAACACAAGTTTGTTAACTCTCTTCTCATCTGGAGCCCATGGTTTGCCTGGGCAACCATCTAAAGTGGAATGCACCCCCTTAATGAATCAAAGATCACAACGCAACAAATGGATCAACATCTATGTTTTCAGTTTATTGTTGAGGGACCCAAATAAGCAAAAATATAATTAAAGAATGAATTAAGATATAACCTGAAATACGTAGCGTGTCTCAGAATCACTCACAGACAAGACGCCTTTCATCCTATAAAGATCTTCCCCTTTTTCCTCGACCAGCCTTTCAAGCCAATCATCAAGCTGGAAGAATGTGCATTGGAGTTAAAAAAGGGTTGAATTTGAAGTAATTCTCTAAATTTCTGAGGGTAAAACTATAAAAGCGGCAAAAGAAGACATAAAACGACCCAAAGAGAATAGATTGAATAAGGCATACCACATATGTATATATTACCTCATCAAGGTCCAGAGTTCCTTCAGAAACAATGCTGACACTGGATACAGAAGAATCGTGCTTGTGATCATGATGATGCCCTTGGTGGCATTCTATTAGAAACCAGTATATTCATATGAATAATAAAGCATAATTTTCACCATTCGGAATTCATATGATTAAAAAACATCTCGGACATATGAAAAAAATAAAATAAATAGGGGGTGGAAAGCAAAAGTGATAAGTACCATTCCCATGCTTATGTTCGTGAGTGTGGTTTTCACAATGAGAAGAACCATCTGATGGAACTTCAGAATCAATTCTGCATAACCAAAAGGCCATATAAGAAACAAATATTATGTTATCAATTATCAATTACGTAAATTTCAGTTGTCTTTATTAACTATGCAAGAATTCTGGGCCGAGTTGAAGTTATATTGTCTGTAACTGTACTCCTATGTTTATACTTTTTATGGCGTGATTGTGCGGACAGCCATGTATGTACATGAACCAAGTGCGCGCACAGTGTGGGTGCTTATGTACATATGAAAGAAATGCCATATAATCATTACCTGTCAAGATCGTAACCTCCCACTCCCAACACAAAATCCATATCAACAATGCCAAATTTAGCTTGTTTTATCTGTGCCATTCCATTTATATGCTGGAAAATGCATCAAATCCTAAGTCAAAAGTACATTAACTAATACCATGCTGGTAAAAACATCAATTGGTAAATCAGCAACTTAATTTAATTTCACAGTTTTAAACAGAGAAGAAACTAACTCTATGTAGAGATGTGATGGTAAACAAATTTATTGATTTAGAAACAAAAACAATTATATGGGTAATTTAATATGATATCAAAAGTCAAGGAAAGGGGGTATGCTGTTTCTTAGAATATATACCTGTATCAACATTCCAGACTGCTAGCATTGGTGGTAGGTTAGGACTAGGTATTATGTTAGTGTATGTGGTAATACATATATAGTCACTATTGGTTCATTCACTAACATAATGCAGGATACATAGAAACTTTCCAACCTCAAACTTATCCAGCAGTATCAATACTAAAAATATGAAAGACTATACAATGATGGTTTGTCTTTACGTTGATGATATGTATATGATGACCATTGGCACAACTCTGAACGGTATATCTGAAATGAAATCCTACTTATCCACGAACTTGAAGATGAAAGATCTTGGAGAAGTAGATACATTCTAGGCGTGAAAGTGACAAAAATGAAAGATCAAATCTCTCGGAGTGAGTTTTATTACTTATAGAAGATACCAAGGTTCAACATACACACATAAAGGAGTTCAACACTATTTTTTTTATCAAAGTGTGCAACTTGAAGTGGATTGCAGTTGAGTATGTTAGGTATTGCACTTGACCAGACATTGATATTGTTCTGAGCATTGAGCAAGTTCATACACAAGTAACCTGATTTCCATTAACACCGGAAAGCAGTCTCTAGAGTGTTAGTGTACCTGAAAACAAAGTCCTCTAAAACTGACGGCCAGTCCTACCTTGGAGTTTTTGAAGGATACTTGGATGCAAGCTAGATAAATCACATAGGTGATTTGAAATCCATGAGGAGGTGGATCTATATTCTTTCTTGAGGAGCGGTATAATGAGCAGGCACAGAGGTTGCTATTTGAAATATGTTGCTGGCTATCCAGCTGTGGTTCAGTCCAATGTCCTCAATTGGACAATTGCCATGTACTATGGCAATAAATTACATTGTCTAAAGCTTATACCTCTGTGTACAACAAAAAGTCATGACATATTTGTCTTGCACAACCATATGAGATCAGCAATTGAGAATGGTGTAGCATTAGTGTTACATGTCAACGCATGTAGAAACTTGGTAGATATAGTCACCACTCACCAAACCTTTGACGAGAGACTAAGGGCTACTAACAAAGGCATCGGTCTTTGAAACCACAAGTGAATCTGATAGTGATAGATTGAGGTATTTGATTATTCTCTTTCGTTCCAATTGCAGTAAGTTGGTGTAACCAACATCCTTAAAACCACATAGGTGACTCCTACTGAAAATAAACTAAAATTATAATCATTCCTAAATTCTTTTAGTCTTGTTAATAACCAAGACATTAGTCAACACAAAACAACTTGGCATCGACATCCAAAAGACTCAAAATCATTACTACATCAACTCATGTTTTCCACATTACCAAATCTCTACATTCCCCTTGGTAAATCCAATTCGAGAACTTAATTACTAAAACAAATTAAAAGCATTGCACTTCCTTCCATCAAAACAATTTACCATTGTACTATAAGGGACCTGACCGCCTGAACAAAACTTATTTTGCTGTACACGAAATTTCAATGCAAGTAACACCTTAACCCAATCCTCTCAAGCTTTATCCGTGTTGCAAAAAAAGTAACTTGATTCCAAACTAAAATTGTGACAGAATCTTGTCACTTCGGTAATTATCATTTCCTTTTTAGATATTGGTTAGAGGCTTCTATTGTTAGCATCGATAGGAGTTTAGTGTGAGGTAGTTTAGTGGCAGAATACATGAAATCAGTGATCACTTCCCTGTGTTCAGTTTTAAATTCTATGTTCTATAAGAGAACATTCCGTCAAATAAGACTTTTGGAGTTAATATTCTCAAATAAATGTCTATTCTGGAGAAAAATTACTTAACACATCATTACGAACTTTATAGGTGATAAATGTTTTATAAGCAACATTGTATGATAGTATAAGAAGCTTCACCTTAATATGTCAGACAAATATGCAAGGGAACAAAGCAACCAATGAAAGTATGAAACAATGTCATGTCAGTTTATTTCTGAAAGCTATCACACTATTGTCAGTCATTATAGCACTTCCAGCTTCTTAATACAAAAATACAAGAGAACTCATACATAAGGAAAACTTTACCTTAATTTTCTTTGTCAAAGCCTCCAAGTCAGCATCGTTTACCAAATCTATCTGCCATATTGTTAGGCAGAAACGAACAGCAGTTGGATAAAGACAAATAAGTAATAGAAAAATGTAAGAGAAAAAAGAAAAAGAAAAAGGAGAAACCTTGTTCAGAATAATACGATCGGCATACGCAACTTGTTCAATCGCTTCGTTTACCACAAATCTTGGTTTCACCTCATCCAAATGCTGCGTGACATGCTTACAGTCAACCAGTGTAACAACTCCATCAAGTTTCACATAACGAGAAATTTGCTCATCGGTGTAAAACGTTTCGATGACTGGACCAGGTTTTGCAAGGCCTACAAAATGTATGAAACAGAGACACAGAGTATATATTTCACTTCATTACAAGAAGAGATGAAATCAATACATGCATCTAACCTAACAAGCCAAACTCAAGTTTAAGATCAGGATCACCATGAGATGAAAACATAACAAGAATTAAGAAAATGGTAATATGGACAGTTCAACAAACAAGCCAATTGAATAAAAAAGGGTTGTCAAATATCAATTCCCATGCCTCTAAAACTTTGAACTTGGACAGATAAGTCTGTATTAGCCTGTAACATACCAGTGGTTTCAATGACTATATGATCGAATTTGTCTCTCCTTTTTTTAACCAACTCCAAAAGCATTGTCACTAGCTCACCACGCACAGTACAACATAAGCAACCATTATTCACCATGACAATATCCTCATTAGCAGAGGAATGACTTGCCACCAATGAACCATCAATATCTACCTCCCCAAACTGCAAAACCATATAAACAAAATCTAATGAAAATTACAAAAACAATATAGTTTCTTTAATCACGAGTAATTTGTGTTCTCAGATAAACTCCGTTTGCAATTTGGTAGCCACTTAATTGCACTTGAGTCTTGATACAGTAAGCTAACCACTGTATATCTAGCATACCTCATTTTCGATCACAGCAATCCGCTTGCCATGCTGAGCTGTCAGTATATGATTCAGTAGAGTTGTCTGCCATCCAAGGAAGTGTAAATGATCAAATTCAAGTTGTTATATTCTTCCAGCCTCAATTCATACATGATCATGATTTCAATTAATAACGGAATTCATTGTCTATAGAAAGTAAATGATCACAGAAAACTTTACACAAGACATACATCACGTAAGATACCTAATTACCGACCTTTCCAGAACCGAGAAAACCAGTGATGATGGTGGCCGGAACGCGATCATCCAAATTCAATGCTGCAGAGAGTGAAGCGTCGTGTTGTTGTTCGTAGTTAGCAACGGAGCACATGTTTCGAGAATAGGGCTGACGGAAAAGAAGAGAGTAGAGGCTTCTGATGAAGAATTGAGACAAAACAGGGGTGCTGGAAGGATAACCTAATCGACTTTGTTGAAAAGATTGATGGAGGTTTCCGATCGCCGTCGGCGAAAGGAGACGCCTTAACAAGGTGGCCATTTGTCGCCGGCGAATTCCAACGATGGTTTTGCAGATGTGTTAAAACCCTATTGAGCGGAGAAGAGGGTTTTACCGATTCCGTGCTAAACCATTAACAGGCAGAAATTTTACTTTCTTTTTTATTTCGAAATTTAATATTAATTTAGAGTTAATTTCATAAATGGTCATTTAACTAACCAAGAATTATAAGTTTAATCCTTTTTTTGAAAAAGTTGCAAACATTATCCTTAAACTACCACTTTATTGCATGGGTAATCCTTTCTAACGTTTTCTGTTAATTAACTCTGTTAATTTTTATGAAATTACTATTATGCCCTTATTCATCTCCTTTTATATATTTCTTCTTATTATTATTAATATTACTATTATTAAATTATTCATCTCCACACAACACGGACTTCTCTCTCTCTCTCTCAAGTCTTTGAACAGCAATCGAGTCTTCGAACAAAGCACCCGCAATCGAGTCTTTGAACAAAGCACCGGCAGCGATTGGTCACCGGCAGAGCCACCATCGTACACCGGCACCGCAATCGCAACCGGCGACTGGCGCTCCCACTTGTTCGTGGCTCTCAGTCATCGCCGTCACCATCGTAAGTGGTATTCCATCTCTACAATAGAGTCGCCATCGTACACCACTATTCGTTCGTGTGTGTGTTTTAGATTTAGGGTTTCTAAGTAACAATTTAGGTTTGCAATTTAGGGTTTTATGGGTTTCGAATTCTGGGTTGTTTTAACCGTTTGGGTTTCCTTTTTGGTGGTGGGTTTTGATTTTGTAGTGGTGGTTGCAGAGAAGGTGTCGACAGTGGTGGTTGTGTGTGTTCTTGTTGGTTGGTGTTTTAGAGAGAGAGAGAGATAGAGAGTGTGTGTGTGTGTGTGTGTTTGTTCTTGGTGGCGATGGTAATGCCAACGACGAAGTTGGCGGTGGTGATGGCAGAGGCGGAGATGGGCGATGGTGATGGCAGAGGTGGGCGGTGGCAGTGGTGGTTTTTTTGGTGGTTGGAACGAGAGAGAGAGAGAGAGAAATCTGTGTAAAGTTGTATTTTAAAAAATTAATATTTATAAAACCAATTAATAATTAGAAAATGGTAAAATGACATAAATACCCTTGATTTGACATAGATAACGGAAAACGTTAGAAAGGATTACCCATGCAACAAAGTGGTAGTTTAAGGATGATGTTTGCAACTTTTTCAAAAAAAAAAGAACTAAATTTACAATTCGTGATTAGTTAAAGAACCATTTATGAAATTAACTCATTAATTTATTATACTGAATAAAGCATTTAGTTTTTCTAAAATTTTAAATATATATTACAAATGCAAATTATTTAATAAAAAATACATACTATTTTAAGAACTAAATAAATTATATAATTTATTTTAAAAAGTTAAGTTAATCCAAATTAATATAAGATTTTAAGTACAAATTAAAAAAATAAATAAACTAATGTCATTTTTTATCATTAAAAATAATATTTTAAATATCTGACATTTTAAGTATTAATTAGGAATGTATGTTAACACCCATCAACTTAAAAATTTTATAACCCAAATTTATAAATATTTACAAATTTAAATAAAATAAAAATGAAAAACTATCAAAGATATGATATATGTGTTTTGGGTATTTTTCAAAAATATAATTTTAAGTTTTCAGTCATGTTCACAAGTTATATATTTATGATGCTTTTGTATGAATTTCATGTATCATGATAGCGTACTAGTTGAATGGTTCATGTAATTGAGTATAATATAACATAATAAATAAAGAAATGTTTAATAACTGAATAAATCAAACGGGAGTACAAATATTCGATTATCTGACTAAAATACAATTCTAGTACAATATGTTAAGCCTAATAAAAATATCAAACTAAATTCATTTTGAATAACCAAACTTAACTACATTATCAACATTCAAACATGAGAAATTGGATAATGAGATGATTTTGATTGTTTTGAAAAAGATATAATTTAGTACCTTGAGTTTTGAGTATGTATTGAAAAACAACTTCAAATATTAACCCAAGTACCCAACAATATTACTCACTGCATGCATCAACGTATGTGCATATAAATCATAAAAAATACAATAAGTAAAGTATTTAATTCTTAATACCAGTCAAAACCGGGTTCTAACCATTTACTTTGAATAGATGAGTTTTAGTTTAGTTATTGATATATTATTTACCATAGGTCAAATGAAATATATAGATTACCTAGATTATACAGTCCAATGGAAATGTGGTAATTATGGTTCATTTGAAAATCTTAAGGATTATTTCAAAATATAATTTAACCATAATTTCGTATTGTTATTATATAAAACTCAGATTATAAATTATAACGAATACATAAATCATCTCATTGGTTCATAATAATACTGTCTCAAAATTCAAATGTCACACTCTTAACTTTCTTTTATGACATGCAAAACTCTAGACCGGTTAATCACTTACTAATAATATATTTATTAAATCCATCATAGTTTAGTCAATATTTTATCGTAAAATCATTGACATAGATAAACAAATCAAGAGTTTAACATTGTATGATTATGTTAACGAAAGAGATAATTGATTTAAGGATTTATAAACATAAACTACCTTATAAAAAAGGATTATACTTTGTTAATTGCTTGTAGATAGAATTCTCGTATATCCTAAATCAAAAATACCTCATAGAAAGGGATTACTAATATAATGATTCATAACTATAAAAATTAAACATAAATATGTTCACTAGTTTACAGTTGTATAAAAAATAAGCAAGAAAATACTTATTTGAAAAATATTAAGTGTCATTGTTTCAATTTACATAAAATTAAATTTAGTAAGCCACTTTCTTCAATAGTTATGAAATAGATTTTTTATTAATAAAAAATTAAAAATATTATTTTTTTAATTTTGTGTCAGGTTATTGTAAAATTTACATCAAAACATATATAAGAATAAAACAAGCATAAATATATAATTATAATTATACCAATTATTATACATTAAAACTTATAAAATAAAATTTATAAACATACATAATTAAATATAAATATATAATTTATAAATACGCTACTTTATATTTTTCATATATCCCTCATAATCAAATTCAAATTTAAGTAAAGGAAATCGAGAGGAAAATAGTCAAAATGAAAAGTCATTTTGTCTCGTAAATCAAAATTGGATTAAATTAAGGGTCTTAAAATTGTTACCTAAAAAAGAAAAACTCACATTTTAAGATATATGTCATTAAATACTGTCTGGTTAATATAATATTGTTTTTAATCTTGTATTTAGGACATCATTAATTTGCAAAAGCTAAAATAACTTTAATTAGTTGAAGGCATTACAGGAAAACATGTGAATCATAATCTTTATTCTCAAAAGTAGATAATTATTTTGGGACAAGATAAAATAGTATAACTGCCCCAATAATTTTATGACGGGGTTGTTTGTATGTTATTGTTTGAACATAGATAATTTAGTACAAAAGTGGTTAGTGATTGGTTGCGAAGGTTTTAAACTTAAATGTCTTCTAATATGTACAAAGATAAAGATTACCATCAATAGCAATAAAAGCGAAAGAGAAAGGTATTTTGTTACGGAAAGATATAGTTTGGACTCATAAATGCTAGAACCTATCATAGTTTAGTTGACAAGGTTTATTGTAAGAGAGATTATTCTTTCATAGAAGAAAACTCATTCTTTCAAATAAGTTACAACACTTTTGAAGTCGGCGTATAAGTTAGTGAAATATTCATTTTTCATATAAGAATCACCTCCCATTTAGAAATCATATCGGGAGAATTTTGGAGTATCCATTTTCTCTTCAACAGTTGAACCAGCTAAGAGCCTCCCCTAGGATCCTACAAGTACCATGACCTGGTTGCTTCCACCAATTAGTCTAGGAGCTTAGATATCTTAAACAAGTGTGCATACTTTACACTGTTCAACTTATTTACTAAGCAGGTTTTGCATTGTATTTGATTTTGTCATATATGTAGTGGTGACAAGCAGGTTTTCTAAATCTTTCAAGCATCATTGCTAATAAGGACATAGGATAACTCAAGAAGATTTCATAGTTAGGATCAAAGTGCCATAATTTTTAATAGGGTTTGAATCATTGCATTACTCTATGATATGTGTTAACTTTTATATACCATGTGTGTATGTGAGAGTGGTGTGAGTACAATCATCAACAACATCCTTCCAAATAGCCTTTCAAATGAGATTGATGTATAGCTTAGGACTTCCTAACTAACTTAGGGGATGTTTGTTACAACCGAATAATTAAGTACCGAATAATTCTATAATCTGAATCATTCAAAGACTTTGTATGAAACTACCTCCGAATTTGGCATGTTGTTTGATAAGAGTTCTGAATGATGCAAATTATTATTTTAACCTTAATAGTGATTTAGTATATTATAATATATGATTGTTTAACAAGGCAACATGTGAAAGAATGGATATCAGGGTAAAATACTTTGTGCTTAATGAGTCATAATACACTTTAAGGTGGAATGATTCAACAACGTTCTTTTATTTCATTCAGCACATTCTTCATTCGGAGGCAACAATCAAACATGTTGAATACTGAACGATTCGCATTCAGTGCCGAATGGTTCAATTCGGAAGCAAACAACAACCCCTTAATGTTACATAGATTTAGGAGTTGTTTGTTAAAACAGAATGATTAAGCACTGAATAATTATGTGATCTGAATAATTCAAAGGCTCTGTATGAAACCGACTCTGAATGTGATATGTTGTTTGATAAAGGTTCTGAATGATACAAATTACCATTTTAACCTTAATAGTGATATATTATATTATAAGATAAGATATGATATGATTGTTTAACAGGGCGACATGTGAAAGAAAGAGTATTAGCATAAAATACTTGGTGCTTAATGATTTAAAATATAGTTTAAGGTAGAATGATTGAACATTGCTCTTCTGTTTCATTCAGCACAATCTTCATTCAAAGGCGGCAATCAAACACGCTAAATGCTAAACGATTCGACATTCAGCGTTGAATGGTTCCATTAAACAACAAACAAACAACATTTTAGGTGTTTAATTTGCGTTTCTAGAAAGATAATTAAAAACATAAATAATCAAAAAGTAGTATTGAGCTAATAATCATATGGAACAAAGATGATTATATGTGTTTCTTATATATATATATATATATATATATATATATTGAAAAATTTATTTGAGAACCGTTTTTATTGCAGAACCGCGAGAACCAATCTAAGCCGTCAAATTTCCCTTCCTTCAATTGGATTGTCCACCCATGAATTCCTTACATGTACCTTGCCACACCCAATCCCTCCACGCTCTTCATCCATGAATCCCACTTACCAATTGAACGGCTAAGATTGGTTCGACGGTTCTCACACTAATAATGGTTCTCAAATGAACCTTCCCCTATATATATACATATATATACATATATATAGGGGAGGGTTCAAACAAGAACTGTTTTTCGTACGAAAACTACGAGAACTAATCTTGGCCGTTCATCTTGGATAATAGAATTAATGGATGAAGAGCGTAGGGGGATTGAGTGTGACATGGTACATGTAAGTAATTCATGGGTGAGCAATCCAATTGAAGGAAGGGGAATTAGACGGCTAAGATTGGTTCTCGCGGTTCTCGTACGAAAAACAGTTCTCGTTTGAACTTTTGCATATATACAGGGGTGTCTTTAAGGGAGTGTAGGAGATGCGGTCGCATAGGGCCCACATGTCAAAGGGGGCCCACTTTTATTTGTGTGTATTATAATTTTCAAAAGCCCACGGTTAAAAAATAAAAATTTAGATTGCCCATGTTTTGATTAATATATTAAAGAAGGGAACATGTTGATCGGATACTTCAAGGAGTTCAAAGAAAGAGAGTTATCTAAGGCTTGATGATACTAAGAAACTTGTCATTGAAATGAATATTGATTCGGTATTCCCTCAAAGGCGTCAGGTTCGTAAAAAAAAATTTGAGGAGAATCAAAGTGATCAAGGTGTCTTACTTTCAGCTCAGGAGAATTAAAAAGTTAATTATTTTTTATATGTTATTGATCAATCTAGTGCTTCTCTTAAAACCAGATTTGAACAGTACAAAGAGTATGAAAAAATATTTTGCGTTTTGTTTCCTAAAAGATTGAATGAATTTGATGACAAAAATCTTAAGTCATGTTGTAGTCGTCTTGAATCCACACTTAAGTATGATGGACAATTACAAATGATATTTATATGAAGTTGAAGCTGTTTGACACGTTTTTATCCGGGGAAACTATCCGACCTAACGATGTCTTAAAATACCTAAAAGAAGTTGATTGTTTTCCTAATGCAATTGTTGCATATAGAGTCTTGTTAACTATTCAGTAACTAATGCATCTGAAGAAAGAAGTTTCTCAAAACTTAAGCTGTTGAAGTCTTACTTACGGTTTAAAATGTCATTAGAAAGGCTTAATAAATTGATAATAATAGTTATTAAGAATAGTGTGTGTGTATAGGGCCCATTTTTTAATTTCGCACAGGGCCTTCAAAATTCACGAAACGCCCCTGTATATATATATATATAGTTATGAAAAACATTGAAGGTTGGAGTTGGGACATGTGTAAACGCAATCTTACACATGCACTCTTGGGTATGGATGTATATATTTGTTGGTATAATTCTGTGAAAAACTAGACAAACTAAATACATACAAACCCATAACATGTTTACATCAACTTTATCGGAAATTAAGATTTTAACAATATCCATAACAAAGAATCAAATGATAATTACATTTTTTTTAAAAAGGCAAAGAAAACAAACTCATAATTAACCATCAACTTGATTAGGACCTTGGAAATCTTGACACAAGATCTCATTTATGTCAAAAAGGGTGTGTGTATTTACCAATCACTATGTCAATATGTATTAGAGACAATCAATGTCACCTACCTTGTCCTAAGCTCCATCAAGCACTTAATACAAAGATTTTAATCACTATTTTATTTTAAGTTTATTTTTTTAATGAAAGCCACTTCAATAATAATAAAAAAGAAGACGTACATAGGAGCTAGGGTTCTCGTGAATTTTTAAGATCACGTGTGAAAATGAAAATTAAGCCCCTTAAAAACACACACACATATACATATAAGCAAAAATTCACTGATACAGCGATATTTCAGTAACTAAAACCAAATAACGGTGATTAAATTGTTTATCTTTCATAGTTATTTGCATCGTAAAGTTTTTTAACATTATTGTAAGTAAAGTATGAATCAACTCTAAATTATCAATACTCTACAATATATCAATCTCAATAGCTATCACGTACTATCAATATATTAAGTCTTTCCTGGAAAATTCTAGACCGCAAGTTGGACTTTAACAACTTAAATTTTGAAATTTCTTCTAACAATTGAAAGTTGAAACATTTAACAACTATTATATATCTAAACAAACCTGATTTGTGATTTAGATAGAATGTTAAATATTTTGCTTTCTCCTTGATTGCCACGACCTCAACGCCTCATATTTCCATCTTGATTCACGAAGGACAAATGAGTTTTTCTAATATGTATTTTTTTTGGGCTTACAGAATAACTATTTTAAATATGAGCTTCATAGTATTCTATTTTAATAAGTACCTTTGAAAAACTATAACACTATATTTATATATAATATACATATATAAAAAGCTAGGGCCCCTTAAGTTTAAATATAGACCCAGTGCAGTCGCACCTATTCCACTTCTTCAAAGACATTCTTAATTACATAGAAGCTCCAGCCTCCAAGTCTAGAAAAAATCAAGTATATCCATCAATAAACAGTCGATATTTATGAAGACTTTTGACATCTTCATGCCAAATAGAAATTGTGTTTTCAACAGTAGTATGAATCAATCGATCGATTACTTGAGCTCCAATATGTTAACTTGTTCTTGTATGTACAATTAATCACATAGGCAAAACTTCAAACGAGAACTGTTTTTCGTACGAGAACCGCGAGAACCAATCTTAGCCGTCCAATTCCCCTCTTTCGATTGGATTGCCCACCCATGAATTCCTTACTTGCACCCTGCCACACTCAATCCCTCCACGCTCTTCATCCATGAATTCCATTATCCAAAATGAACGGCTAAGATTGGTTCTTACAGTTCTCGTACGAAAAACAGTTCTCGTTTGAACCCTCCCCTAATCACATATTTGGTTAATTAAGTCATTGTTTACCATCCTCACTACTATACTTATGTTGCATGCCGAACAATGAAATAATCACCCGGCATCCTCGATCGTCATCCATCGATGCCTGGTCTTCGATTGAAATCGACGCTAAACAACGAAATCGATGTTTGGTTTCCGGCAATGTTCGACGAATAATATATACCTTATATATCTTGCGGAAGAAATGATATATGCTTAATTGGCCTCTCACTAACTTCTTAATTAACAGAATTAGATGCTTAGTCGATTGCTTAAAAACAACCCTAATCTTGTGAGAAGTGAGAACATCGATGCTTGGTCGACGGTGATGGTGGCCTTCAACATCAGCTAGGAATAGATTGTCTTTGATTAGCAGCAAAAAGGATAATTAAACAAGAGCTTCGGCATAACTATCACTTTGTCTAGTTGATTAGAAAAGATTTAATTAGATTACTTGTTACATTTTTTTATTGAAAAAAGAGCTTAATTAATTCCTTAAATATTTTTAAAAAATTAGTTTTATACCGCAAACGAGAAATTACAAAATCTTTAGTACTTTTTTATGCTATTTATCATTTTGAAAAATCAAGTCAATATCTATTATTATTATTATTATTATTATTTAAGAATTTCTTGGATCAAGAAAAAAACAGTGCGGCAATGTTCCTCGTGTTTGTAGTCAGAAAAAACTTAGTAGCAAAGTGATGTAGAAAACTTAGTATTATATATAGATACAGAATATACACTTGATGCAACGGTCTGCGTAAATATACATGATAGTATTGTATTCATAGTAATATTTTTTGCTCGATAATTTATTCGTTTTTAAAATAGGTGATGTGTTTCTTTTTTATATTATCATGGGTCAATAAAATTTGCAATAACTGGTAAAATTTATTAAGAGTGTTGGAATCATAATTCAACTTTATTAAACTTATTACCCACTAAAAAAATCCAATAATGTTTTTATCAAGATTTACTGGTTCTAATTATACACAATTTCTAATGATTAAGTTAAAATATATATTATATAATAGAATATTTAACAGGAAAAGTTTAATCATTAAATTTATTTAAGTATGAATTTAATTTGCTTTGACTTGATTTTTTTATAAATATTTTTTATTATAGAAGGTTTAGTTATTAAAATGATATATAAGACTGTCATTAACTCTACCTAATAGTACTTCATTTAACAATTTCAACTATCATTTCATGTTTTATTTAATTTTCTATAATTTCATAATGTGTTGTAATTGTTTGTACAAAATGCATAAATATTTACTAGTGGAGTACCCGCGCAATGCGACGGCGGCGAATAAAGAGAAGGTTGTGATGAGTTTTGTGTAGAATAATCACAAAGAGCTAATATGAGTTTGTGAAGATTCCTTGCGAGATGAAGATAATATGAGTTTGTGAAGATTCTTTGCGAGAGATACTTTGAAATTAAGAATTAAATTGCTAACTCTGAGTTATTTGTCTTTTAGTTTGTTGGAAGAGTTTTGTCGTATGGCTGAATCATGAAGTTGCTGATCATACATGTTTCATAGTTCCAATTATTATGTAATCGAGTTAGAATGCAATGTTTATAAATTTCAACTCTTTGACTCTTTCATTTGTTTGGTGTTTGTGAAATCTTTTGAACTTGATTTATTGAAAACAAGAATTTAGGTGATCTCATGAATCAAAAGTTAATATTAAAACTATATGATTAAACTTAATTCAGTTATAAGTATAGTGATCTCATGAATCAAAAGTTAATATTAAAAATATATGGTTAGAAATAATTCAGTTATAAGTATTGGTTTAAATTCATTAATTGTCGGTTATGTTTTCAATATTTATTTGTTTAAACTCATTAATTGTGGACTTAAAAGGAGGGGTAAAGGAGAGGTATAAAGGAGGGGTATTTTAGTAAATTTACTCTTCTTAAAATTAAGAGTTTTTAAGGTGGTAAATGCATTATATAGGAGTAAGATACTACTTAAAATTCAAAGATTAAGACATTTAAGAAACGGAATGTAAAATACATTATATGTTAGTATATATCTAGTAAGGTTCAATACATAACCAACCATATATGCAGAACCTACAGAACCAATCACAGCCTTTAGATTTGAAGATCAATGGTTGAGATTATGACTGAATATACATTAAAATAAACCAATGGCTTATAATTGTAATGTCTCATAAACGAGTTATTAATAGATCATTAAGGAAGCGTTAATGAGGGGTATTAAGAAAAAATCAAGTCTTGATCATCAATGACGGTCTAGCCGGCTCAATTCACAGTTGGGTAAATATATAAATGACCAAAATACTCTTAGAGTCATAATGTTACAAGTAGTTATCGTACGAAAAACAATTCTCGATTGAACTTTTCCATATACACACACACACACACACTATAATGGTACCCGCGCAATGTTGTTGTGACGAATAATTTTTACGTGATTACATGCAATTTTATAGAATATAGAAGTAAGGTGTTAGGCGAATTGTTTCTACCCGGTAAAATATCATTTCATTTCTTTCTCTTCTTTTTCCATCAACACTTATTTTTTATTTTTTAAAAAACAACAAAACAACTATTTACTTTATTTTATATGGTTGGGAAACTGTATAGTTATGGAAGAGTATTTTTATTGGTGAGTATTTAAAGTATGTGAGAGAGTGTATGGTTGAAAAATTAAGGTTACTTGAGGGGTATATTAGTAATTTTCGATTGTTGAAAATTTTCTCACAGTTATTGCACGAAAAAAGTCGTCGTTTGAACTTTTTCATATGTGTGTGTAGAGGGAAGTCCATCAAGAACCAATTTTATTGTGAGAATAGCGAGAACTTATGAAGTATAATCAAATACATCTGTAAATTCATTCGATTCATGATTATGCAACATATTTAAAGTGTTTCACGAGTTTTCAGATAAATTTAGTCAAAAAATGTGAAAAAATCGCATATATAATAAATTGCATTTAACGCACTTTGCATATTTGAAACATTTTTATGTTTTGTGAATTTCTTATCATTATTCGACCCTGATATATTGAGAACTCATAAACCACTACAATAAAGTTGTATAATCATGAATCTAATAAGTTTATAAATGAATTTGACTATATTATACGGCCATACAGGTTATTGTAGTTCTCGATGAACTTTCTCCTATGCATGTGGCTACTTATCTAATTACTATTACTCCCAAATTTTTCTAGATGAATCATGTGAAGTTTAAGTTTTTGCTAAATTTGGTTACAAGTTTTTATTTTTATTTTTATTTTTATAAAAGTGATAAAAGAGGATTTAGCGTTACTACACGTTAAAAAACACCTAGGAAACAATATGAAACATGTGAAGAAAAAACAAGAAAAGAATGATGCCATTATACCACCCATGAAATTGAACATTACAAAGCCTCTTTGCTAATCAAAACTCTCGGTTGTTTCACTCTCCCAGCTGTTGATTTCAATTCATGCCCCAATTTTTAAACCCCAACCCCACCCCCCCAAACTTCTCAATTTTCCACTCGATCACAACAATGTCCGAAGACAATCCTGAGACGAATGTAATTCCCACCACTCCAAGGCGGCCTAGGTCCATAGAGGACGATGAAAGTGGACACTCGTTGGACTTAAAATCCATGGAGGTTGTTGAGGTGAAGACTGAAACCGAGAGCCAAGATTATGACGAGGAGTATGAAGATAAACCCTCGAAAAGCGAGGTCATGGGTTGGTGTTTTTATGAATTGTGTTCCTATTTTACGCACACTGTTCTTCTTACAATCGTGTTTCCTCTCATTGTAAGTCAGACTTTTAGTAGCGAGCCACTAGAACCGGCTCGAGGGTGGTACACAAATGGTAAAGGTCTTCACTGTACGAAAAAGGAAACCGTGTTGTAAGTCTCGTATCCTTTTTAAATCTATAACCTCCAATGCTTATGATACAAGAAAAATGACTTTTAGAATGTTAAAAAGCTAAAAAGTTCTCTCAAAAAAAATTTAAACATTAAATTGGTTAAACCTTTATACACCAAGAATTGAAGAATGCTCCAAATTACATTTAGAAGTCTTGATTCAAAGCAATTTTGTCTAAAACATAATAAATTAAATATATATTTGGTAGTTTAACTAGATGTGAGTATGTGACCCATATATAGAGACTCGTTTTATTCGTTAACTCGTGACATGTAGAAGTTAATTATATATGTATATATAGGAGAGAGCTCAAACGAGAATTGTTTTATATATATATATATATGATGGATTATTATTATAGGATGGTTACTTTGTTCTTGATTGATTATTTATAATAACTTGTATTTGTTTTTCTCTGTTTCTAACTTTTTATTTGAAACCTGTCATATTGTATTTTCTTTATGGAAGTAATCGCTTACAAAGTATTCAAACAATTTAATATTTATTATTTTTATTGTCAAAATACATTATTATTTTCCAGTATAATTTATTTGTAAAAAGTGCTTTCTAACTTGAGGTTATGGACTCTAGTTCTCATGTAGTGGATGAGTGTGTCATGTGTGTTTTTTGCTGTTAAAAAAGTTTATTACACGTTAGCGGTCATAATTACTTATAAGTTAATTAGAAAAGAGCGTGTGTAGCTAGAAACATATTGATAGATATTTTTATACTTACAAATACTTAAATGAATTAAACATTATATTATACTAATTTATGTGGTACATCGATAATAGCCGTATTTCTTATAAAACTATCAAGTTTAACATCATTACTTTATTACATTATATATATATATATATATATATATATATATAACATTTATCAGGAAAAGTTACTGTTTAATTTAATGTTCATTGAACAGTAAGTCTTCGTATAAAATTTTATAACCATAATTGTAGTTGGTGGATTAGTAAGGGTGACATTTTTTAAGTCTTAGGTCCCAGGTTCGATTCTTTCTAACTTAGTTTTTTTTGTCAATAGTATTACAATTTTGTTATTATTTTATTCAAAGACTTAATTTTATGTTTTTTTTTGTGTTATAACTTAAAATATAACATCTAGTGTAAATATAAATATAGGTTTTTCATCGTATTATTTTTATCTATATTTTAATGCAAATTTTATCTTAAAATGATATTTCTATTTCTATGATCTAATACTAAAAAAAAATATTTCATTTAATAACTGTTATATTAGGTTATTATTTACATCGAAATATATATGAAAATTACTTGGTTGCAAATATGTATATTTAAACTTGCACCAAACATTATATTAAAACGTAACAAAGTGAGAAATACGTAGGACGGGGTATTTACAATTTTTTCCTATTTTATTTTAATATTTATGTTAGAATATTATTTTTATATTTCATTTATGCTAAAGTGCAATAAAATGCATGACTTTACGTACAAACGTAATATTTTTTAAAGAAAAATTAATTTAACACCTTTGAATAAAAAATCTGCCTTATTGATTAATTTCAGGTTTGAAGCATTAACATACGCTAGAGTTAAAGTTGGCAGCATGAAATTCTCAGCACTAGAATGGACTTCAATCTCTTGGTTTTCCGGCCTAATTGTCGCCGCACCGCTGCTCGCCTCCGTCTCTATCCACCTCGACCACCGCCGCAACTCTCAACTCATAACAGCCGTCGCCACTGCCATCGGCGCCCTCTTTTGCCTCCCCGCTGGCGCCATCAAAACCGTTTGGATCATGCCACCCTACATCGCCGCCATCGTCGCTTCAAACGCAGTCGGAGCCGCCTTCCACAACCGCCACCTCGGACTCATGGTCCGCGGCTTCGTCGGCGAAAATATCCGTAAACTCCAGTTCCCCGACCGTCAAGCCGTCTCCAGCTGGCTCTCACTCTACGCCACCGCCGGCGGCTGCCTCGGCTCCGCCGCCATCGCATCCTTCACTTACTACATGCTCCGTAACTCCGAAGGTTTTATAAGCTTATGGGTTGTTTCAATCTTCTCCGGCATTTTATGGTTCGCCGGAATCGCACACATCATCACCGCTACTCGATCAAACGGAACCGAACCATCAATTGAAAACCCTAAAGTCCCCGTCAACCATTTTATTTCAATTTTCCGATACCCACATGCTGCCGGAAGTCTCGTCGGAGTCTTCCTCTCATCATTCTCAACAATGAGCGTATTCACCGGCGGAATTCTGTACATCGTCGGTCAACTCTGTGTTCCCCCAAAAGATTTACTATTCGTTTGGCTAACATATTTCTTTTTCCCAATTTTAGTCCTCCCATTACTACAACCAATTCAAAAGGTCATCCAATCAGACGCCGTTAAAATGCAAATTTTAGGGTTTTTGCTCTCTACACTTTCTTCGGGAATTGGGTTTTATTACCGGAAAGCAAACTGGCACAATAATCACGTGTTATTTCTTGCGGCCGCACAGAGCATAGCTTCCGGTGTTCTTCATGCTTACAGTCGAATTTTGTTGATGGATTGCGCGCCGGCGGGTAAAGAAGGTGTGTTCGCTGCGTGGTTTTCGTGGGTGCGAATGTTTGGTGCGTTTGTTGGGTTTGCGATCGGGTCAAGTGGCGTAGGGAACATTAATCGGGCGTTTGGGGCGGCATTTGCAGCGGCTGTTATTGGTATTGTTGCTTTGATCTTTAGTAACGTTAGTAGTTATGGCGGAGCTGTGGCGGCCGGTCATGTGCGTAAGCGGCGGGAGATGTTGTCGCCGGTGCGGGGATGGAAAGATGCGGATAATGAAAAAGAACAAAGGATTCCGGCGGAACAAGAAGATCGAAGCGTTGAAGTTTGACTTGTGTTTTTGTTTATAAATATTATATTTTGACTTTGTTGGAAATTGGAGACGATGAATAGTTGTCTTTGTTCTTGTCATTCTTTGTTAACAAATAATCTATGGATGCTTCATTACATGCCTTTTGTTTCATGAGCATTTTGTGGCTGCGTACAATGTTTCACTCTCTCTATAAGCGGTACACTTTGTTGTCTTATAAAGATAAAGATGAGCGAGCATATGGATTGCTTTAATCATGGTTTAGCAGAAAATAGACCTAACATGTGATATTTGGTGTGTTCAATGTAATTGGTCGGAGGTGTTAACAACCAACCATATGTCATATGTGGTATGCCCGACTCTTGGTGTTACAAACTTGATTTGAGATGGGTCCCCTCCCAAAAGAAAGGAGAAGAAATATGATCCTGGACTCTTTCGGGATCGGTCCGGTTCTCGCATAAGACCATTCCGTTTTTGGATGATTCATTTTTTTCGGACCAGTCCAACTTCGATCCAGACTCGTGCGGTTTTCGTTTGAATATTTTTTTGGTTTGTTTTAGACATTTCCGGTTTTGTATTTTAAGTTTTTGACAATTAAATTGTAAAAATCCGTAAGTTATAAACATATATAATTGTTGAAAATATATGCTCATCTTATTGAAAATTTTAATTATTGTGTACTTGTACGAAATAAAATTATATATTGTTAAAAATAACTAAAATTTTCTTCCAAATTAAACTACGCATTGTTTGAAATAAATAATGTAGAAAGAAGTTTGGTGTAAAAAAATGGAAAAGGTGGTGAGGTATTTATAGAGTATTTGTAAAAAAAAACTAGCCATTGAGACCGGTTTGGACTAACCCGTCCGACTCGTTTTTTAGGACCGATTTAGACTCTTGGACCGTCTCGGTCCGGACCGACTTTCGGATTGGTTCGTGAGGTCCTCTCCTCCGGACTGGTTTGGACCGTGGACGATCACGGTGGTCTTAGACCGGTTCAAGACCGGTCCGGTCTTGATGGTCTTCGTCAGACCGGTCGGACTAGTCCTATTTGTTCATCTCTACAACTCAATCCCGATACCTTAATGAAAGGATACTAACTCGTTTGGGCCGGCATGTTTCATATAGGTAGTCGTTCTTAGTCCATAACACTTGGGCTCAATTTTGTTTTAAAGTCTCAATTTTCAATTTTCCTTAATTGCATAAATTTCCAATTTTGTCTTCTCAAGTGATTTTTGAGATTTCCCCTGATCACGCAATGTTATGTTAATTTAATGATTTAATCTATATAACACCTGATAACTGCTATAACTAGCATCATTAGTTACCACGTCATTAACAAGTCATGGCGATAACTAGCATCATTATCATTACTAATCGACATGTTAGCATCGATTTCTTTTTTATTTTCACTTTTTTATAAAAACGCATAGTATTTATAAAATAAATACTAGATTAGTATTTGAATAATTAACTAAAATAAAATAAATAAATTTCATTAAAATACCACAATACTTCCTAAGATTCAATTAAAATAACTAAAATACAATAAAAACTAGCTTAATTATTTTTAAAGTTGATCAATCTTAGTTGTGTCCAAAGTTGGAAAATATGCTCAACGAGATCCCTCCAAAGATTATGGTGCATACCTCTATAATGTAGTGTCTTAGTGTTCGATATTTGCAAACTAAATCTCTTGCTAATAGAACCACTCAAGTTGTTGCTTTCATTTTTCACTTCACACCATCATCTTGAAGGCTTGTTGTGTATCCTTGGTCTTCGATAATATTATTATACAAAATTATCCACTCATTGCCCAAAACATTTTTAAGTGATTAGGTGCTACAGAGTAAGTAGAGATACATTCTACGATTCAGAGAAACAATTCATTACTCATCTAAGGTCTAAAATATGTATGAGGGTATGTAGGACTTTTAGCAAATTAATCTCGTATGAAACGATCATCAACACCATCTCTATCTTTGCGAATGCATTGTCGGTGATTTGACACTCTTTGTTTTGTATTTTCGGCCTCGTCTCCTAGTAATATTTGGGCCGCTAACCCCATGACATCAAATGCCTTATCGTCGGACGAATTGTCAATCAAATTGAATGCTTCCATTTGTTTGAAAGAGATTCAGAAATATGAAAGTATATACGTATTTGAAGTGTTCTTTTGAATGTGTATGTAATCTATGGTTTGGAGAACCGTTTTTCGTACGAGAACTACGAGAACCAATCTTAGCCGTTCAGTTCCCCCTCCTTCAATTGGATTGCCCACCCATGAATTTCTTATATGCACCCTGCCACACTCAATCCCCCACGCTCTTCATCCATGAATTCCATTATCTAAAATGAACGGCTAAGATTGGTTCTCGCAGTTCTCGTACGAAAAACAGTTCTCGTTTGAACCATCCCCTATATATATATATATCAAATTCTAGCCGTTATGTATATATAGTCTTTGGTATGTCCGTTGGTTTATTAAAAAAACGATAAGAACGAGCTCACCTCGTTACCATGACAAAGAGGCAAACTATAACATACATATAACAAGATGGTTGCAATGGCTATGACGAATTGTTGGCCTCGTTTTGGCTCATGATGACCGATGATGAGCAACCATTACTAGGGGTGTTCAATCGGTCGGTTGTCGGTTTATAAATTTAATCAGTTCGGTTTAATTGATTTTAGAAAAAAACTAACCTGGCATAATCCAAACCAGAAGTATACTAAACCAAATCAATCCAACTGAATAGCAATCGAGTTAATTGGTTCGGGTCTCGTAAAACCACGTAAGATATTTTCCAAAAAAACATATACAGGATTTACCATTAGTCATACGCACTTGGCCCTTGACCACAAGATTACAAGATCACCAAATTGAAATAACTCATATTAGTATATTGGGTGCAAAATAATCAAGCAATATGTCAAATCATGATATCACTATAATTTTCAACACGAAGGGGTATTTTGGTCATTTTATATATTTACCCAACTGTGAATTGCGTCCAGATGAATAATATTATTTAATGAGTTTTAATTTTCTCAAAATACCCCTTATTAATGCAGCATTAATGAACCGTTAACGAGTCACTAATGAGCCACTACAAATTCTTAGCCATTGAAGATTGATTTATTTTAAATCAAAAGCTAAGATTGGTTTTCACACAAAAAAACAGTTCTATTTTAAACCATGTATATATATCTACACACACACACGTGCGCGCGCACACACACATGTATATCTATATACTACTATATAAACCATTTATCTTTATCTATTCTTCACTTTAAGTGTTTTCAAATTTAATCAAGACAACATCTTGACCTTTTATTCTATCTAGATTAATTTCACCGACATAATCTTTAACCATTTCATTCTCTCCACTACTTCACTTAACTTTTCATTCATTCAAAATACACTCATCCCTAACACACTCCTTCATACCAACACAATTCTCTACCACATCAACACATTTTCTGACATCTTATTATTTTTCTCTCCTTATTTTATAAATAGAAATCATTTTTTCATATTTTAATGTTTTTTAAAAGTAATAAAAGAGTTGATGGGAATAAAAATGTAAAAAAATGGACATGTTGCTCAATAAAAACTATTTCTTGACATTAAATCACAAAAATAACATATCGTTATATTCTTAAAAACATATTACAAAGCAAAATTATTTACGACCGTTGTATTAAGCGGATATGATGCTTGTATAAATAAAGACTTATGGGTTATATCTTGTTCTAAACTTTATTCTTTCATTTTTTCTGCCAAAGAGAAAACTAGAAAAGTTATCACTCAACCACGTTTTCACCTATCTTCTCTACTCATCAAACAAGCACTGTTTAATCAACTGACGACAAATTAAAGTTATGGTCTTGTTGCAGTTCGTCAATAAAGGGATTTGAATAATGGCGATTTAACTTAAAATGTATCGAAACAATTTCTCATTCCACAGGAACTTTTCCCAAATAGCATCGTCGAATACAGCAAATACGTTGATTGAGTGTTTCGGCAACACGAAGGAGGATTTAATATCCAAACTTGCATCAGTCTTGCAATCTTGTTCACACCCTAATCATGATCCTCAAGTTATTCAACAAGGCAAACAACTTCATGCTCAGATAATTGTCAATGGAATCGATCATGTGGGTCTACTGGGTTCAAGATTACTCGGAATGTATATACTTTGTGGAAAATACTTTGATGCCAAGACTATGTTTCATAAACTTGATTTGTTCTACGCATCGCCATGGAATTGGTTGATCAGAGGGTTCACTATGATGGGGTGTTTCGATTCTGCAGTCTTGGTTTACTTTAAGATGCTGGGATATGGAACGTGTCCCGATAAGTATACTTTCCCATATGTAATCAAGGCTTGTGGTAAATTAGGAGCAATTGAGTTGGCTAAATCTGTTCATCACACCATTCAGACGATGGGTTTTGAGATTGATGTTTATGTTGGTAGTTCTTTAATCAAATTATATGCTGAAAATGGTTGCATTGATGATGCACGTCACCTGTTTGATAAATTGCCTCAAAGAGATGATGTATTGTGGAATGTTATCCTCAATGGTTACTTGAAGCATGCGGATTATAAACATGTCATCTTACTCTTTAATCAAATGAGGAATTCTAAGACTCGACCAGGGTCAGTGACATATGCTTGTGTTCTATCTGCCTGTGCTTCTGATGCTAATATTACGCTTGGCACTCAACTTCATGGACTTCTTATAAAATGTGGACTAGTTGCAGATCCTCAAGTGCTCAACACGCTAATCGGAGTTTATGCAAAGTGCCGAAAACTGTTTGATGCCTTAGTGTTATTTGATAGCATGCAAGAACCTGGTTCGGTTACTTGGAATGTGATAATTGGCGGGCATGTCCAAAATGGACTTATGAATGAAGCTTTAGATTTGCTTCGTGAAATGATATCTATTGGCACCAAGCCAGATACCATCACTTTAGCTAGCTTCCTTCCCTCTGTATCTGAATCAGCCGGTGTAAAACAAGGTAAGGAGATCCATTGCTTCATTTTAAGACAGAATGTACATTTGGATGTATACTTGAAGAATGCGCTTATTGATATGTACTTTAAGTGTAGGAAGGTAGAAATGGCGGGAAATGTTTTCAAATGTAATACTGACATAGACATTGTCATATGCACTGCTATGATATCTGGGTATGTGCTTAACGGTATGGACTCTGATGCATTAAAGATCTTTAGATTGTTGCTTAGTAAGAAAATGAGACCGAATGCAGTTACACTTTCAAGTTTGTTACCTGCTTGTGCTGGTTTGGCTGCTTTAAATCTGGGCAAAGAATTACATGGTCAGATTTTGAAAAATGGGATAGGAGGAAAGTGTTATGTGGGAACAGCAGTTGTAGACATGTATGCAAAATGTGGAAGACTTGATCTTGCACATGAAGTGTTTGTAAAAATGTCTGAAAAGGATTCTGTTTGTTGGAACTCGATGATTACTAGCTTTTGCCAGAGTGGGCAGCCAGAGAAAGCCATTGATGTGTTTCGTGAGATGGGTTCAAAAGGAGCCAAATATGATTCAGTAAGCATATCTGCTGTTCTTTCTGCTTGTGCAAATTTACCATTACTCGGGTATGGGAAAGCAATCCACGGGTTCATGACAAGAGGTGCATTGAAAACCGATCTTTATGCAGAAAGTGCACTAATTGACGTGTATGCTAAATGTGGAAACTTGGAATCTGGTAGAAATGTTTTCAATTTAATGGAAGAGAAAAGTGAAGTATCATGGAATAGTATCATTTCGGCTTATGGGAACCATGGTGATCTTCAAGAATGTCTTTCTATGTTTCACCAAATGAAAGAATTTGGATTCCAGCCTGACCATGTGACATTTCTTGCAATAATTTCTGCTTGTGATCATGCTGGTTTGGTTGATGATGGTTATCATTATTTTAAGTCCATGATAAACGAGTATGGAATTGAAGCTAAAATGGAGCATTACACTTGCATGATTGACTTGTTTGGGCGAGCGGGTAGATTAAATGAAGCCTTTGAGATCATAAAGTCTATGCCTTTTGATCCAGATGCTGGCGTCTGGGGCACGTTGCTAGGCGCGTCTAGAGTTCATGGGAATGTTGAACTGGCTGAAATGGCCTCAAGTCACCTCTTTGAAATGGACCCGAAAAATTCTGGGTATTATGTGCTGCTTTCTAATGTACAGGCTGATGCTGGGAAATGGGAAGGAGTCAATAAAACAAGAAGTTTAATGAAACATAGGGGTGTTGAAAAAGTACCCGGGTATAGCTGGGTCGAGTTGAATAACGAGACCCATGTTTTTGGTGCTGCGGATACAGGTAACCATCCGTCCGATGAGATTTATAGCTTGTTAAAGAACTTACTTTTGGTGCTTAAGGATGAAGGGTATGTAACTAATGATATACATTATAACATGCTAGCAGTTAATTGATTGAATTCTTTAATTAAAGTGATCATTTCTTTCATCAGAATTCGTATGAAACCAAAGTTATGAATTTCATATCATCGATCAGTTCATAACAATTTTTTTATTTATGAATGCGTTTAGCATGCATAATCTTGGGGATAAGGTGGTGTTTGACCCCAATTAAGGTTCTGAGAACATAGAAATGATCCACCCACTCACTGATCAAGAAGTGTAAGATTGATGTCTTTCATATTTCCTTTACTCTCTTTATTCTCAAAAGTTTTATATATTTAGGGGATGGTTCATTTGAGAACCATTTTATTGTGAGTATCGTAAGAACTAATCTTGGCAATTGATTAAAATAAATTAATTGTCAATAAAAATGACTGCTCCTTAATGATACATTAATGGCTCATTGATTGATGATATCTTGTATTTTTTTTTCTTTTTTTGTTGATTTCATCTTGCTAGAACATGAATATTCAGGATGATGAACATGTGAATGAATTTAATTTAAAAAAGTCAAAATTCAGAAAAAAAAACCTGTAAGATGATTAAAAGGTTATTACTTGACCAAATTAGAAATTGAAAAATGATATATTCTTCTACAGTTTTGTTATACTTCATCCTTTTACATCGCAAGATACATGTGAAATCTACTAATTCTCTTTCCTCATACTATCCATTGATTTTGACACTTGTGTTAATCTTGTAGTAAAAGAATGAGTAGAAAGAAATAGTAAGCGAATCTTGATTGACTGACACTAGGAACCGATTCGGAGACTTTCGGAATAGAATGTTCCCAGCTAAGACTCTAAGAGTGATTCTATGTCCTGTAGCTTCTAAGGCATTAGCTTCAAAGCCAGAAATGACTATAAGCTGATAGAGTCGTTTTAACATGCCATGAACCGGGATATATCACATCTCTTAGAAATTTGGTTGTATTTTTCTAGTTGTATACAACAAAGATTTCAACAAAGTTCGTTATGTTTTCAAACACTTTGTCTTTCCTTTTGCCTTCTTAGTCACTGAACTAACAATTTTCACCATTGATATTTAGAGTAATCGGGATTTATGGATCACCAACTGGTCGTCAAGTTCTGAAACCTATATTTTTGTCAATGAGATAGACCCCCACAAAACTTAATGACTTAGTGTAATTGTGCACCTTCATTGTGTTACCAATCAGGTGACTGAACTTGGCAGGTTTAATTGTACATGTCTCTTGAAAGAGTAACCCGTATATTGACAAATTGCAGGTTTGGTGACCTACTTGCTAAGACTATCAACATCCAACCCGGACTTACCCTGCCAACCCCACCGCCACATCAGCATCCACATCATCTCCCACCTCTAACCCTATTAAACCCACAAACCCCCACATCCAACCCTCTTCAATCCCACATCAAATATTAATAAAATATATTAAATAGGAGAGAGAAAGAGAGAAGAAAAGAAAAAAAGGTTTACCCGTTACGGGTTCGACAACTAGCCGGCCACCCAACCAGAGCCAACCCTACAAACAACGATGGTGTTCTAGTAGGGTTCCCCCCTCTAACCAGCGCTGGTTAGGGGGCCGATGCGCCCAGTCTAAATACTACAATGATAACTAAATTGTATAAAGTGGAAGTACCAAGAGTATAGTAGTCAATATAACCCATATTTATTCATTAGATTCCATGCAGTTATAAACCTATTTCACAAAAAAATTGGTAACTGAGTAAAGGAAAACAAAAACACCCTCCAACATTCTTCGTTGTAAACCTAAAAGCACAATATATCACTTCAATGTTTTAACTCGGTCCCAACTAACAATCTCAGAAAGAATAGGCCCAGAAGAGAGAATTTCGAGTATATAGACACGCACTCAAACCATCATCATCGTTGTATCAATCCTTTTTTTTGGGTAGAATCAAAAGAACCCGTCACTTGTTCCCACGGAAAAACATGTACACTTTCTGTATAAACAAACACAAACAGAAAGCATGAGAGACCTACATTTACAAACAAGAATTAGACATTGAAAACATAATGAAGTTTTTAACTCTCTACCTGAAGTACCCAGAAGCTTAAAAGCGACTCTAAGCAAAATAATCCGAATCCTACCAAGTAGAAAATCTGTAAAACAACAAAAGGTGCAGATGGTTGTAATTTTCTGGTGACCCAAACTATACAGTATACACGGTGATTGTAACTTGCAAAATGTTACTAAAATGCACAGATGTATTCAGTTGCTTTTCAAATTTGAAATTAAGGTATATGCATTACACAAACACATACATACATACATATATATATAAAATAAGAGCAACAGATAAATTCAACACTAACCCCCACTAATATATGGTCAGAAAAGACGTCAACAGCAGCAAGGATGCCCCTGGTAATAAAAACAAGTACACAGCTGTTAGGAGAAGGATGTCAAGAACAAACATGTAAAGGAAGCTCTTATCATACTCATACCATCTGAAATAAAAATTATCTCAATAATTATAATTTCAAAACAATTGTAAGAATGAGATGCCAGCAGATTTGAAGTATACACCGCTGCTTAGCAGCTGAGTGAGCAGGGAGGTTAGCAGACCAAATTTGCAACATTTCTCCACCAAATTTAAGAGATCACACAATTGAATTTAACATTTAAGGGTGTTGTTTTTCAAGATTTACCAAGTTCTTCATTTATCACCAACTCCAATTACACAGCCTTATTATACTATCAAAAAATTAAGTGTACAAAGTTGCTAGTTATTTTAATTAAGGGGAAAAGGACATATTGTACTTCACGTACATTTCCAGTCATCCACTCATCCCACAATATTTAGTCAAGAATTATAACTTACGTTAATGACTTCCCATGAAAAATGATCGGAGGAGCAATGGCAGCAAATATACAAAATCCAAGATGAAGCTGCAAAATGCAATGGATACAAATTGTAAAGAAAAACGATAAAAGCAACCGTCTAACTGTTTGATTTTTCAATAGGGTCACTTACCAAGTAGAACAAGAAAAACCAACTAAATTTCAAAGCACTGTCAGTCCTGCCAACACATGGAACAAAAAGCATTGAGAACCATATTCAATAATGACTCGAGCACTTTCACATACTAATATATATAGAAAGAGAGGGTGGTTGAAACGAGAACCTTTTTCAGCCATTAGATGATTAAATTAAAGAGCTAAGATCAAGTATCACATTTTAGTGAATAACTTGATAACCAAGTAGATTAAGATAATCAAAAAGGGTAAAAATGAAATCTTATCCCCTAAGATATCCCAACCCTAAACTAAACCCTCTCTCACCCTCATTCACAGTAGCATTTCAACTGGCTCCTTCATCCTCATTCTCTCAAAGCTTTCCATCACCACCAACTCCCTCCCGCTCTATTCCACCTCCCAATCCCTCATTAAAGGGTAGCTGCTCAACACCGCCTCTCAACGCTGCAATGACTTCATCCCACTCTGCACCATCTCCCATTCCCATCACCTCCATCACAAGAACGACGGCGGAAAAAAGGAGCAGAAATACAAACCCGCAGCCTTGGCGAGTCAAGACTTTTCAAGAGGAATGTTCAATGAAGCTTTCCAAGTTCTTAGTTGATAAAAATGGCCAACACATTGATGAAAATGAGCCGAGCTACTCGAACACGGATCGTTAAAAGCTCAAAATAAAGCTCATTTAGTAAACGAGCATGAGCTCAAGCCTCAAAGAGTGGGCTCATTTATATATAAGAGAGGGTTCAAACGAGAACTGTTTTTCGTACGAGAACCAATCTTGGCTATTCAAGTGGTAAGTGGAATTCATGGATGAAGAGCGGATTGAGTGTGGAAAGGTGCATGTAAGGAATTCATAGGTGGGCAATCCAATTGAAAGAGGGGGAATTGGACAGCTAAGATTGGTTCTCGCAATTCTCGTACGAAAAACAGTTCTCGTTTGAACTTCTCCCTATATATATAGGGGAGGGTTCAAACGGGAACTATTATTCGTACCAGAACTGCGAGAACCAATCTTGGTCATTCAAGTGGTAAATGGAATTCATGGATGAAGAGCGTGGGGGGATTGAGTGTGGCAAGGTGCATGTAAGGAATTCATGGGTGGGCAATCCAATTAAAGGAGGGGGAATTGGACAGCTAAGATTGGTTCTCGCAGTTCTCGTACGAAAAAAAGTTCTCTTTTGAACTTTTCCCTATATATATATATATATATATATATATATATATATATATATTGTATTAGTAAAAGTTCAAAATAATACCATGAGCCTAAACAAGTGAAGCCTTAACGAGCTCGAGTATAGCTTAACGAGCTGAGCTCAATCCTAAAAAAAACTAAACGAGCCCGGCTCGGTAAGTACCGTCTTCGAGCTCGGCTTAGCTCGTTTACATCCCTAATTACTACTACCTCACTACCGGAAACTGATATGATTTTCTTTTAGGCTTTTGTTCAATGATTTGGTATTAGGTTGTTCACATGTAGTTACTAATGTTGATATGAGAAGTTGGGTTTATTATAAGTAGTTCACTAGCGAACATCTTAGGTTCAATGTCTATACTTGTTATTTTCGATGAAAATTGTGTATTTGTTACATGGTGAATTATGTGTGTTAAATTAATTTCAAAATGACCACAAGTGAACATCTGGTAATCATACTTTATTAATTGAAAAGATTATTTTCATAAGTTGTTCGCAAATGAACACATAAACTCGACAATCAAAAAGATTATTTTCATAAGCTTTTGGCAAGTAAACACAAAGCTTAATGATTTAAAAGTATGTTCCATTAAAAAAAGTCGGTGTTTTTATAGTTATTTCCGTGAACATGGATGTATTGAAAAGATTATTTTCATAAGTTGTTCGCAAATGAACACATAAACTCGACAAACAAAAAGATTATTTTCATAAGCTTTTGGCAAGTAAACACAAAACTTAATGATTTAAAAGTATGTTCCATTAAAAAAAGTCGGTGTTTTTATAGTTATTTCCGTGAACATGGATGTATGAATGTATAACCATTGTAATTTTGTGTACTTGAAATGTTGTTCACAGGTGAACAACGTTTTTTCTCATTTTCTGAGTAATTGAGAGTGACTTTTTTGTGTGACCGAAACAACGTTTTTTCTGAGTAATTGAGAGTGACCTTTTTTTTGTGACTGATGGAGGAGACGAGAGAGGAGAGAAGTAATTGGGGACAACAATAAATTTTTTGTTACCATTATACCCTTTTAATTATATAACATTAAAAATCAGATTAATGCGAGCCTTTAGGTGAAAACTCAGCATGCGTGGGTGGGAGTGTGTGTGTGCACGCGCGTTAGAGAGAGAGAGTGGGAGGGAAAGAGAGAGAGAGAGTAAATAGGTGCATACCTCATTGCACGATAGAGTGGCCTGTACCATAGAACATAGGAAAGGGGTACTCCAAGAAGAGCGTAAATTGTTGCAAGGAAAAATATCTTGACACCTGTAGAGAAAGGCATAAAAAAGCTGTGAGCTGAAGAAAGTTGACCAAATTCAAGTGGTTCCTCAAAATATCTCAGATGAACGAAAATAATACAAAAGATAAATGATTAACTTACCACCGCCTTTAATCCAACAGACGATCACGGCTACAACATTAAATGTAAGGCAGAGAACTATCCCTGCATGGTGAAGCAAGGCTCGATGCTTAACCAAAAGAAATAATTAACGAAAAAGCTAATGATCATGACTGCAGATCACTGAAAAAGGTTAAGAATTAATGGCCGTACACAATTATCACAACTCAAAGATAGAATGGTTGAATAGACAAATAGTATGAAAAATTATTATGTTTTATAAAGTTGCTCAAATACCTGTAAGGTATCGTTTCCTAAGCTTAAAAGTTCCAAATAAAGAAAAGCAAACAAACAACACAGAAATATAAAATCCAAAGTATTACTAAGAGCACTCTACAGCAGTTGATTTATTTTCCTTGTACAAAAAGTATTTGGAAACAGAGAAGTTCAAATGCCATACCTAACCAACTTGCAAAAGCCAAATACTGCAACTTTTGAGCATGAACAGGTATCTCATTTGATATATCATGATGAATTATCGGGAAAAATGGAGGCCAGTTTCTATCATCTGTGGGGATACCCGCTGTTTTCTCATAGTATAAGAGTAAAGTGTCAAACCATCCCAGAATGAATAAAAGTATAGTCAGGAAAATGACAGTAATTAGTAGTAATACTTACCACCCGCAACAGCTTCTTCTCTTCGCTTGATGTCCTATGGAATACATAATAGAAGATGATTTCATATCACTTCAGCATGCATGGTAAATAAATACAATAGCAAATCTAGAGTAAATTTTTTTTGAAAATGGCAACATCTGACTCTTTCTTTTGTTAATATAAATATATAATATTTTAATTCATATGCAACAGAAATGAAGGAATCACACACATTAACAAGTATATGTAATGTATATATGTACGAATGTAACTGCTCAAAGTAGAAACGTAAAACCAACCCTTTCTTTTCTTTTCAAGTCTGCTTCCCAGTTTGAAAGTTCTTGCTCTTTCTTCTTTGGATCCTGTAACATCACAGAGCTCAATACAATAAGCATCTCCACAGAGGGCCCAAAAGTACTAATTGAGGATTGGTATCATAATACATTCACTGAATCCAATGGTATGTCCACATTTGCATCATGTTTTTGACCAAAACCAAGGGTACTAGCAACAATTTGAGGAATACGGGATTTTGATCCAGGAGCAGCACTGCCATTCTGCAATGAAAGCCATAAAGATGAGAAGACGGGATAGAAGAGAATTAAACTAAGGTGCGCAAAGTACAAACTAAAATTCGCAACTATGTCATGTGATAATATCGTTCAAGCTCGTTATGAAGGTAAGCCTAGACCTGATGCATACTCGCCTATGAATAATATAGACTAGTCTTTTATAGTCTCCATAAGGAATAAACATCCAAGTATTTGTGTCACACAGAAAGATCTTAAGATGCTTATTGGGAACAGTTATTTCAAGAAAACACAGATGCTGGTTAAGGTCACACAAATTTGCAACTTGCAAAGACATAACTATTGGTTGTTCCTACGAACCTCAGTTATACCATTAAATATTAATTTGACCCTGATGAGATCTACTGAAAATAATATATTCTAGTTTTTAATGCAGGTAATTGTATCATGTGAAATCTTAAATAGAAGAAAATAATAAGCCTTTTGTATAAAAGTAGTTCGGATTGGTAGAGGTATGACTGGCTGCATCTTACCTCCCCCATACCCTGCTTAGGTGGGATTGGGTATTGTTCTTGTTATTGTTGTTTTACAAAAGTAGTTTGGGCTGGAGCATCCGTTAAGTTTGTGCAGAGTACAGCAACAGATTTGAGCAAATCACAATCTTAAATAATAATCTTGCACAGTGTATTAACATCATAGTTCATATATATTGGAGATACCACTTAACAAAAGCTGGCAGTAAAATGTTGTGTGCAATAACTCCCCCCAACCCCACCTAGGTAGCTGTAGGTTTTCTTCTCTTGTCTCTTCCAATTGAATCATCCTTGCTACTCTACTCTATTCACCGATAAACAATAAACTATTTATCTTTTAATAAAAAATAGTGTTCGCCATCCACATGTTTTGCTGTTTTTCTTAAAGCCAGGCCTAAATTATTATCTCCAGGAACCTTGCTAGTTATATAGCCCTGATCAGAATTTAGGATATAAACGTAACAGCAACTTCTGATTTCTTTATATTTCCTTCTTTGTTCCAGTTGCAGTTTGTATCTACTTTGTGACAAGATCACAGATAAACACTAAAGTTCCAAAAACCGCCCCTCTGCATTCAAAGAAGCTTGCAATAAAGACTTCCCCCACCTAACCTTCACACTGTTGACAAACCTTGATGTTGTAGGATTACCCCTTTTTTCTTCCAACTGATTGTCCGGCACTTCTGCTTCACAAATCTCCCCTTTTATACCACCAAGGGTTCAGTCATCTTGTGATATCTGTAAAAATCATGAAAAGGGCCGAGCCTTGACGAACTTGTAAGGTTAGGCCCTTGCAAGGGAAGGTCATAATTTCTGCACAACCTTAGCCACATCATATTGTTCTTATCACATCAATCATTCACATTACTTACTAAATTATTCTGGAAAACTATTTGATACTATAGCAAGTAAAATAAGTGTTGACCGACCTGGCCAGTTTATCTTGTGTTCTGCCCATTTTTACCCACTGATCCCAGGTGTCAGTCCAAGGAGAAAGTGATTTGCCTAAATTACTAATAATGATCGTCTTTAAGCGAAAATGATACTTGCATACCCATCCCCACATCTAAAGATCTTTCAAGTTTGCAGGTGTCTCTTTGAACTGTTCTTGGAAATTTCCATTTGTGGGGAAAGATGATGCCTAGTTACGGAATAAACTTTCAGCAGTAAGAAGTAAGAACATAATTAGCATATTGCAGAGTGATACAACCAGTTAATGCATGATCAAGCTGGTTGTGGCTTATTTTTTAACATTCACTGCCAAATATTTCCAACCACTTTCTTTCTAACAATGATTACAAGAATGATACAGGACACACCTTGATTTGATAAGATATGAGAATGACAAAAGAAAATATACAGTAAAACCTAAATTTCATGTGAAAGTCTACGACATCTATAATTCAGAAATCAAAACCATAATGCAATGCCAATTCATCCACAATACTACATAACATCTGTATTGCACATCATCCTTCTTGAGCTGTGACAAAAAAAGCCATATAAGTATATAACCTCTCCCTTTTTAGAAAATGGTACTCCTAGAATACAAGAATTGATTAATTGTTTCGACTTTTACAGGCTAACAGTCATAAATCCCATAAAAGATATAGGTTTTATTATATTCAAAGAAATACAAGGGACAGTGTCAAAATAGAAACATGCGTGTGACACTGTGACAACATATTCAGAAACTAACCCATTTTATCACAAAAATTCAATATATATATTCACATTTTGGAAATAATTATAGTTAATGCTAATGTACCAGTGCTTTTTTGTTATGTGATATGCCAGTAAAGGAATTAAGTGTGACCCAAACATTCAAATTTCAGTTTTTCGATAGCATTGTAATAAAAATTTTGGGTGAAGTTGGCAAAGAAAAATATCATTTTTTTAGTTGTAAATAAGTATATAAATAAACAAGAAGCATCTTCTTTGTTTCCATAACCTTTAAAGCGATTAACAAAACAAAAGTTAAGAAGATGACAAAAATCAGAATCACGAATTTTTTGCATCCTATTACACCATTTCCAAATGCGAAATATTTTGAATTGTAGAATGTAGCTACAGTATACGCACGAGATTTTGTAACAGAAATCAAAACCATATAATTTAATTTTTTTGATACATCCGCCGTGCCAAAAAGAATGCAACAATTTCCATTCTGCCATTCTGGCGCGTTTCCGGAAATGCAACACTTACTTCTTAGTTATTTTTAAAAATCTCTATGCTATTACACTGGTGAGTAATCACATGATACTGGTAACTTGGATGTATTTCACAGTTTATTTTCATTTGGTCAAAGCCAGAAGTTGCATTTTTGAGTTTTGGTATTAAAGCAAGTATCATGTTTATAGTTTCTAAAAATAACAATCATAACTAATGTTTCATGATCAACCTTCCATGTTTACAAAGAAATCCAACTGAATCATCTTTAATTACTAATTAGTATTTAAACTTTCCATATATGACATACGGTTACTATTTTTAAAAATTAAAACCATATTTTATTACATACCACATAGCATTTTCCTATATAAATTAATGTAATCCCACTTCCACAAGTTCATCCAAACGTTTAACAATCAATACAACCCAAATATAACTCCTTTAACCTCACAAGTACCATAACTGTCTTATTAGAAATAATTTATTAATTTAGGACCAGGTACCAATTTTGAGGGAATATAGCTAATTTCAGCTAGTGTCCATTGGAAATACTATGTTAGCATGCCTAAACGACACCCGCAAGAACAAACATTCTACTTAGATATAATCTTTCATTAATTTCTTCCAAAATCACGAATAATTAGGAGGCATTACAATCCTATACACAATTCAGCATCATTAAACTCAGATCTACCGCAAAAATTACACAAATCACATGCAAAATATACACAAGACCCTACACACTGCGGATACACGCACATTAACCTCAAATAGCAAATTAACCACTAAATTAGACCGAGTCTTGTTCAAAAACTAAACATCCAGCTAGAAAATTGGTAGATCTGATAAAAGATAGTGCGTGAAATTTGGAGTTACCGAAAATGGATTGACTTCTTCATCAAAAGGATTCGGATCGTCGCGGTGATTCATGGCTAAATTTGGAATTGAGACCTAAATTTTTGCACCGTATGGTGTGGTTTGTAGTTGAACTTATGTCTCTCTCTCCCCTCTTTGCGAGTGGAAAGAACACTTGCGTAAGCTCTCTGCCACGAACGAACGCGGGATATTTAAGCAGGAGTTGAGTTTTTTAGGTTTTAGCCCTCCAAGTTTTCAATGTACTATAAATTGTGCTCATAAAATTACAAAGTTCTACAAAGGATTTATTTTTCTTTTTTCTATCAAATTTAACTAGTATCGTTCACACAATACTATTGTGGGCATCGTAAATAGTTTCTGTTTTGTAACATGTCATTTTTAAGAATATAATTGTATGTTATTCGCGCTATTCAATGATACGAAAAAGTTTTTTTTCAGCAACATGTCTATTTTTTTTCAATTTTGCTTTTATTTGCATAAACTATTTTACTAATTTTAAAAATAAATTTTAGAAGAAATTATAATAAGAAAAAAGATTTACATTTATGAAAGAATAAAAGAGAAGTTAATAAGATTTTAAAAATTTTGTTAATGTAGTTGGAGAATTGTGTTTTATGAAAGAGTGTGTTAACTCATGAGTATATTTTAAATGAATAAAAAGTTAAAGTAAATTAGAAGAGAGTGAAATGATTAAAGATTGAGTAAATGTGATTAATTTAGATAGAATAATATATTAAAATATTGTCTTAATTAAATTTTAAAAACTCTTAAAATTAAAGAGAAAAAAAATGTTAATAATTTATATATTAGTATAGACTATAGATGTGTTCTTATAACAAAGTTTGTAGTCTATGGTTCGATACATATTTGCATTCTTTCCTTGTTTATTATGTAATTTTTCATATCATCTTAATCTTAATTTAAAGTGAAAATTTCAAATTCCACTTTCTTTAATTATCTCTAATTTAATCAATAAAAACACTTAATTTTCTTTAATTTTGACTTTTGATGCAAAATTAGCATCTAACTTTGACTTTTTCGTCTAATCCTATTTACAATTTCAATTGGAGAATTCTGTAAAAAAAACACATGAGTCGTTATGGTTTACTCAGTTTCGTTTTACCACGCATTCATCATCTCATTTTACACCTCAACCGTTTATTGTAATTGATTTCTGTATTCACTTCTCCATTGCTAAAAAAACCCTAAGTCACAACTCTTACCTTTCCTGTTCTTGCTTTCTTCCTTATGAACATATCTTTTATATATATTTTTAATTTCATCAATCGAAGGTAACAAAGCTTTTTAAATCTTACAATATTAAATTCGTAACCATGCATCCAAATACATGTATCATTTATTCAGTTATTTTTTAATTTACATCAATCGAAGGTAACAAAGCTTTTTATGCTCTTATAAAGTTGTATGGATTAAAGATGATTTACATGTTTTAAGTTTATTACGTAAGTAAAGAACACGAGAACCTATTCTTGCAGGCACAGAGAAGCAACTTGAAAAACAAACAAATGAAGTAACTTAGACAAATCTTTTTTATCGGTAACCTTCAACCAATCAATTGAATATTGACTAATACATAATAATCAAACACTACTTGAAAACAAATTTTCTTCTCACAAACAAAATATTCTAAATATTTTCTGGAAATTATTGCTCCTGGTGGACCATTTGAGATTGTGATCCCGATTTATGGATCTTGCAGTACAAGAAAACTAAAAAGAGGATAAAACCATCTATCTCGACCTTTTTTATTCAATAAATATTAGTTAATCGTATATGGTATTAGAATACCCTTTCTCATTTAATCTATTTAAATTTCATATAAGTTACTTTCAGATTTATTCATTAAAAATAATCGATTTAATACATTTCTTATGTGACTATAGTTTATACTTTTATATGTTGGATATAATGCATGAAGATGAGATAAAAGGTAACATGTGTACAACAAACATGGAGCCTATTAAGAATTTGAGAGTTTTAGTTATATGAAATGTGTAACATATGAAATTGTATGGGGGTGAGTGATAAAACAACATATGAAACTCCGAGGGTATTGTATGTGTCACTATTGTGTCGGTTGTGTCACACATCCACCATCACATTATTATATATCTACGTGACAGAATCAGAAGAAATATATATATGTAACAACGTAAACTCAGAACTTGTCTAAAATTTATTATATCGGTTTTGTTTAATATAGTTTTTATTAAAATTATAGTGATAATTTTTAGTTATTAGATTTCAAGATTAATTATCCAGATTTAATCTTTGATAATAACTAAAATTGATACAATTCTGACTTTTTGTATATTGGTCATCGCTTTCTCTTTCCTCTAATTTATTTAAAATTAATTATCTCACAAACCGTTAATCGTTAGACGAAACCAATTATACCGTTGCGATCCTCGTGTTCCACTCTTTTATTAGAGAGGTTACTTGATATACTTTTGACAAAAAAAATTCTTTTCATTTTGTTAGGTTGGACTTAAATTTTATTAATGTATAATCACATGTGATTCATAACAATATTACATGCGTTGTTTTATTAATTTTTTTATCTTCTTAAATTGTATATCATTTAACGTTTGTTAATTTTAAATGTTTGCTTAAAAAATCAACGTTTGCTTAAAACCGTTTATACATGTATGTACATAATCAATTTCACTCAATCCAATTGCATTGTCTACCCATGAATGCATATATTGTGTACTAGCAACACCCTATCCCCTCTATCAAAGGTTCAGATGTGTTCTCCTTCGAATTCGATGTCTTTTATATTGGTTCTCGTAATAAGAATGGTTCTCGTTTGAACAATCCCCTATGCAATCATATATGATTGAATACCAAATCTCATGTTTTTTGGTATTTAATCACATGTGAATCTGTACAAACTCTCGTGTGATTCTATACAAAATCACATGTGATTAAATATGCAATCATATGTGATTGAATACCAAATCTTATGTTTTTGGTATTCAATCACATGTGATTGAATACGCAATCACATGTGATTGAATACGCAATCACATGTTATTGGTTCTGTCAAATATGTGACATAAAAAGGCAACATTTAAACAAATCACCTGTAATTATGTGCATGTATAAGAGATAGATAATCACATGTGTTATGAAACAACTAATAACTTAGAATCACTTTCAATTGTTGATTTTTTGTTACTAAACCATAGAACTTCGCCGGATTATCAAACACCAAACTATAATTTTATAAAGACTATATTGATCACACCTATATGGATCACATGTGATTAAACTTTAATAAAATTTAAGTCTAACATAACAAAATGAAAAAAAATTTTTTATCGAAAGTATATCAAGTGACCTATTTAATAAAAGAGGGGAACACAAGAATCGCAATGGTATAATTCGTTTCGTCTAACGATTAACGGTTTGTAAGATAATTAATTTTAAATAAATTAGAGGAGAGAAAAAGTGGGGACCAATAGTTAAAAAGTCATAAATGTCCTCTTTTATACAAATATATCAATTTTGATTATAATCTAATATTGAATCTGGACCATTAAATATTAAAATCTAATAGATATAAATTATCTCTCAGGACTATAAATTAAATTAGGACTGTAATGAACATTTCTCTATAAATATAACAAATTTCTTAATGTTCACGCATTATGATAGAATTTATAGATAATTTATTTTACACTTTTAAATAACTTTACAACATCCTTTAAAATAACAAATAACACCACATGTAGAGAAATAAGGTGATACCACGCCGTTGATGCTGTCAACTAAGAAGTCATCCAAGAAATTAAAGTTGACTATTTAGAAACTAACTAATAATTTATTGGAAAATTAAGAGGAAGGATTATATATGGGTAAATAGCTTAAGGGTGTGTTTAGTTGAGAGAAAAGAAATTGGAAAAATTGGTTTATATTGTTTGAGAGAAATTATTATAGTTTTGGAAGGAGAAATGGTTTCTCCACCCATTTCTATTTCTACCCTTCCTTTATATTTTCATTTCTTTTCAAATTGTGGAGAAACATTATGGAGAAATGGAGAGAAATGACAACCAATGTCTATTCATTATTGTCGATGTCCGGTTGCGATGTGTTTCCTGCATTCTAATCATCATCGTCGACGTCCGGCAAGGCGGCCAACGCCGCAACCGCCGTTCGGCAACCTGAGCCACCATTTCTCCGTTTTATTTCTTTTCTGATACTAAATAAGGAAATCAATTCCAATTCTCTACACATTGTTATTTCTCCCCATTTCCATTTTCATTTCTGCTGATTTTTTTCTATCTACCAAACATCCTATAATTTCTTCGATCTTAAACCACAAAAATATCTGAAGTAACATATATATATATATATATATATATATATCTTAATGATGTAGGTGTCGACCAATTAGTAAAAATCTTACAATCGAGGTATTGTAAGAATCTTGGTGTATGTTTATTTTCTGTTAGGTATAGTAACACCCTATAGTCTAAATTCATGAGTTAACCTAATAATTTCGAAATCAGCTTAAAACTATGTGGAAGGTATTAGTAGCTCGTAATTTTAAACTCATAAGGTAACTCAACTTTAATTCATTTATCAATATGGGATGAGAGAACTACGTACGTTGATGTGAAACACACTAGCAACGTACTTTAGTGGCGTAAAATAAGATTGTTTTGAAAGCATATTAACGCATTTAAAAATATAATATAAGCTATTAATACAATGATTTGATAGGTAACCCGATATCAAGCTACCAAAAAAATGTAATTACGTTATTAATCCAGTTATCATATACTTAGGGTTGTTTGGTAGAGAGAAATAAAAATAGAAATAAGGGAGAAGTGAAAATGGGAAGAAATGAAAATTTATGGAGAATTGGAATTGATTCCCTTGTTTGGTATCATCAAATAAATGAAACAAAGAAACGGTGGCTCAGGTTGCCGGACGGCGGTTGTGGTGTTGGCTGCCTCGCCGGACGTCGACAATGATGAGTAGAACGCCGGAAACACAGCCCAACCGAATATCGAGGATGATGAATAGACATCGGTTGCCATTTCTCCACAATTCGAAGAGAAATGAAAATACAAAAGAATTAAAAAAATGAGTGGATAAATCATTTTTCCTCCCAAATCTGTAACAATTTCTTTCAAACAAGAGAAACCAATTCTCCCCATTTATTTTATCTCAACCAAACACCCCCTAAAGAGTATACATTGATTATCATGCACAAATCATACATATGTTTGGCAGAATATATTATGAGTTTTGCCCTTAAACTTCTAACTCTAAAATTGACGTAATCGCCAAATATACATTCATTTCATATTTGTTTTACATTGAGTGACGAACCTAAAAATATAAGTTAAGAATTGCACGGGTTATTTCGTGTTAAATATATATATACAACAAATGGAACTCCGAACCTTAAATCGACCCAAAAGCCTTGATTTTATGCAATTTCATCCCCGAACTTTAACCAAATCTTTGTTGACGAGATATCCAAAAGATCGAAGGATTTATTAGCAAAATCTAATCGGTATGAAGAACATAATCGCTAGTACGTATTCAAACACACGCTCGCCTGGAAACGCTTGGCTAAGTTTTCACGTGCCGGTCTCGTGTGGGATTTAGAGTTGGTGTTCCCGGAATTCGAAGGAGGGTGATAGTACATACGAGCAGTTTGAGGGCAATAGGAATGAAATCTAGCCAGCATTCTTATAATTACCCCTAACCGTAACATCTCGTATTTTCCCATTTAAATAAATCAATTTGATCGATCGGTGCTTATAGTAACAAATTAGGACGTTTGAAATTGAATTGCAGGTTGATGAAAACGTAGGAGATCTATCTAATGGCAAAGAGAGTGCAAAAAAATGTGAATCAAGAGTGTTTTAAGGGGAAAACTTGCGGTGATTTGATATGTTTTAAAAAAAAAGAAATACAATGATGTGACCTGGCAATGATTTGGTTACTGTTCTCCGACTTGTGGTGATTGGATCTAATAATAATAATTTAGTTTCTATTATGTGAAATTTTCTATATTTAAATTACTTAACAAATAAAGTTGCAACTTTAAAAATTATGTGTATATGTTGTTAAATTAATATTTTAAAATTAGTTGTTTAAACTTAGCGGTACTTATGTAATGTATAATGCTAATAGATTATTGCAACCAAACAAACATTGGAGATGATTATTTCACGAAAAAAAATTGATTTTTTTATATAAGGTATAACACCTTTGAAGCTTATGTACAATTAGTAAAACATTTTTTATCCATGAATAAATTATTTTCTTCCGTGAAAAAAATCACTTTTCAACATTATGATATAGTGATATACCCCATGTACATGTGTTTGATGATTTCAATAGTGATCATGCGGGTTGAGTTATATGTTTCATCTATTTGTTACCTTTAGGTTCATTGATTTTTACGATAAGACCATGCGTTACGGGTAACCCGAAGGGGGCAGGTACCTTCGGGTACCCATCGGGAACACCAAAACGTGAAAATCATCTTGTTTGTTGAATTCGGGTTTACCGAAAATGGAGTAAATTATAAATTGTGTTTGTATGGTTTGGCCTAATCTATAGATTTAATTCTTGTGTCGTAATTTTCAATTGAATAGAAACTCTTATATAGGCAAAAGTTCAAACGAGAACTGTTTTTCGTACGAGAACCAATACTAGCTGTCCAATTCCCCCTCCTTCAATTGGATTGCCCACCCATGAATTCCTTACATGCATCCTGCCACACTTAATCTCACCACACTCTTCATCCATGAATTTCATTATCCAAAATGAACGGCCAAGATTGGTTCTCGCAGTTCTCGTTTGAACCCTCCGCCTCTTATATAATTAGTTACTCCACATAAAATACCTTTATCTTTTTGCTTAATCATTTTTCTATACTCTTGAACAGAGGTATGAAAATCTAAATCTTGCATCCATTATACTCTGGTACATATTGCCACCTTTAGAGTCGAGCTTGTAGATCTAAACATATTGCCACCTCTAGAGTCGAGCTTGTAGATCTAAACATATTGCCACCTCTAGAGTCAAGTAGGGTTAGAGAGATGGAAGAGAGATCAAAATAGAAAGTAGAGATCAACAAACATTAAAAGATTAGAAAGAGACAAGTGATAGTAAATTACAGAAAGAAAAAGTGATTTTATTTTTTATAATTAATTTTTTTTGTAAGACTTCGGTAATATTTTAAAATTATCTATAAATTAATTAAAATAAAATGAATAAATAAATATAATAAAAATAATATGGTCATTGGAGATAAATTATGTAAATTTGTATATCTAATGTTTTTTAGTTTATTAAATTCAAAATCTTTTATCATTCATTTTGTGCGCAAAAACTCTTACCGAAAGTCATGTATATGAGATCTCGTGTCATGCGTTTAATTTGTATATCTAACGTTTTTAAGTTTATTAATTTTTGCAAAAGAAAAAAAAATCATATTGTCTGGTAATTTCAGATTATTCGAGATCCTTTTTCAAACATTTTGAGACACCTTGTCGATTCATGAAAACAGATAAAAGTGTAATTGGACTATTATCTATTATTGCGCACTGTAATTTAATATTAACTAGATTAAATGTTCGTATGATACACATGTTGTTTAATAAAATGATAGATATTAAACATTAACAAAAATATTATATAATTATAAAACGTTAAAGAAATAGTGACAAATAATGTCAACATCTAGACCAGCGATGGAAACGTCAACGCAAGATTAAAGGCATACGTGACAGAAGCGGCATGATATCATGATACAAAGAAACATGATTATTTTTTGTACAAGTCATCAATCATTATTGTTATTAATTAAAACAATAAAGTCAAATAGTTATTGGTTATAATTAAAAACAATTTAAAATTGTTATACAATATTTTAAAATGATAAATTTAAAAATTTAGTTAAAATGATATTTTAAAATGTTTTAAAGGATTAATATGATATTTGAAAATTAAATTTTGGTAGATAGTATGGCTTGACAATGTCGAGCCAAGACTATCGTGAAGTAAACATAGCGTCTGTCTCAACCTTGACTATGGAATCCGATTTCCTAACGACAAACACACCCTTTATTCAAGGGGAAATGATCCGTAATATTAATATCATCTAACTTAGATGATATTACACTCATAAATTATTTAAATAAGTAAATACAGAATAACTAAATTATCCTTCATTAAAATGGTTTATAAGTGTAATATCATTTAAGTGAAGCGAGAGATAGAGTGGATTCAAAGTTAATACATTCTATCATTCTAATTACCTTTCACGCGCTTAATTAGGGAGTGTTTGTTTTAGTTTATTTACGGCTTATTTTTTAGGTTTTAGTTTATTTTTTCTGGTTTATTTTTTGACTTTTGAGTTTATTATAATTTACAAGAAGAAAATAAGTTAAAGCTAAAAAACCGAAAAATAAGCCTAAGTAAGCTAAAACAAACACCCCTTAGTCATTTATTCCTTTTTTCTGCTATCGGTTTCACTATGAAATCCCTCCGGCACTACAAGCTCTTCCTCTTCTCACCGGTGATCGATTTATCTCTCTTGTATTATATCCCTCCCCGGCGGTGACTGGATTCCACCATCCTCTCTACCGGTTTTCTCAACAGTGGTACAAACAAGTTCTTCTTTAAGGTAAACAATAAGAAAACTACAACTACACATGTTGGCTATTTATTCTCAAAACTCTGGTTACTTTGCTAACACCCATAAATTTTGAATTCAAAGGTTAATAATTTTGCTTTCTTTTGTAGTTTTCATCTAATGGTTGCATGAGTTTTATGCATCCATATTGCGAAGTGGAATGCTCTTTTTAGTGTCTTTAGAAGGAAAGCTTAAAGGGCCCCCCATCCTTCAATACCATGAGCGGGTCGACCAGGCCAGTTCAGCGTATTCACAAAGCCAGTTTCCCAGTCAAGACCCAGAAGGTAAACTAATTAGTCAAACAATGGTAGTACAAAGCAGTAAAAGAACAATATTGAGCTGATTAGAGGCTATTTTGACCTAATGTGCTTGGAAATTTGTTTATTTGGCTAATTTTATCTCAAATGTGTGTATGTAAACCTTCAAAACTTAGCTAAAAATGAAACAGGTAGAGTGGATTCAAAGTTACTTGAAACTTATGTAGATGTTTATGATCACCCAAACTGCTTTGTTAGAAATTAGATTATTATATCAAGAGTGTAGTTTGTCAACCGCCTCCAGATCATAAGATGAAAAAGCAAATACCTTTCAATTGACATGACCATTTCAGTTTCTGAGCGTAAAAGTTTTTTCATACACCAAGAAACTAATTTTAGCCTTCATTCAAGATGCCCACTATCAGTGACAGCGTCACTAAATCTAAAACATGGAGCAAGATCAGAGACAACAACAGAGACTTAGCGGCCCTCAGAAAATTCCAAAAGATGAGGAAGAAAGAAAAGCATCAAAGGGATGAAAACCCACAAGAATTTGTAAATGGCAGCAGAACCCTTAATGGGTCAGATGAGTTGAGGAGAAAGAAGATGAAGAGAGATGAAAAGAAAATCAACAAAAATGGTGCTGATGTGGATCAGGTTAGAAAAAGCGAAGACAATGTTTTGGTTTCTGGGAAAGATATTAATGATTCAAAGTACAAAGCTTTGAATTCATTTTCAGAATCTAAACTTCCTGAAGAATTATTGGAGTGTTGCAAGAATTTTAGTAAGCCTTCTCCAATTCAGTCGAATTCTTGGCCTTTTCTTTTACATGGTCGTAATTTTATTGGGATTGTTAAATCTGGCTCAGGTAATTTGCTCCTTTTGTTTTGAAATTATTGTGGGTTTGGATTATAAAGTAGATATTATGTGATTTTTTTTTAGGGTTTATTTGGTGTTAATTTTGATTTGATCAGGGAAGACGTTGGCATTTGGGATACCCGCCATGAATCATATTTTGAACAAGAGGAAAAACAAAACAAGCATGAACGTGACTCCTCAATGTCTAGTACTTTCACCGACAAGGGAGCTTGCTCAACAGGTGTGTACACGTGTAATCTTGTTCTTAGAATGCTTTATTGATATGATCTTCAATTTTTGTCCTGTTTAGTATAAATTCTACTTTATATATGCATGAGCAAAACCTCTTGGCGCAACTTAGCAGCAGGTACATTATTATTTAAGTTATGTTTTTGAACTTGAAAAACTTTGAATTTTTCTCATGTATAGTATCTATTTAACTTGGGTTGGATTTGGCAGATTTTTGATGTTCTATCTGATGCTGGAAAACCCAGTGGCATTCAATCAGTTTGTGTATATGGAGGAACTTCTAAAGAACGACAAATATCCGCTCTAAAATCTGGTGTGGTAAGATCACGTTTCCACTCCCCATTTTCACAATATGGTTGGTTATTGTATTGATCCAACACACACACACGCACACGCACACACACCACATACATGTACATGTCCTTGCTGTAATTTCACCTACATCTCCCTTTCTCTTTCAGGATATTGTTATTGGAACACCCGGCCATTTGAAGGAGTTAACAGAAATGGGCTTATGCCATCTACATGAGGTCTCTTTTGTGGTAAGAAAATGCAATTTCTGGAATGTATGTGGAAACGACAAGGGTATGAATTTAATAAGCAAATGCAATTTCTGAATTTGGCTTTTTCTTGGAGGTGCTTGACTGCTTGAGTTTGGATTTGAATCAGAAGTTCATTCCATTCTTAGCAAAACCGGTTCTAGTACGTGACCGTTTTTAGTTTGGAGTTCTACATTGTTGCAAAATAACTTTTAGTCCAGTTTTTGCAGCTTTCAATGTTGCAGTATCAACATCAGTTTCATTGGAGCACTCTGTTTGACTTAAAAAGTTAAACTGTAGCTCTTTCTTCTGTCAATCTTCATGCTAATATTATTTATAAAATTCTACAGATCGTCAAGTTGTAATGTTCAGCTCAACTTGGCCCTTAGCCATGAATCAACTCTCTCAGGAATTCATGGATCCAAATCCTGTTAAGGTGTTCTTGTTAGCTTTATAGTTTACATCTATTTTAACTATAAAAAGTAACTCTTTGCACATAAGTGTACTTTTATAGTCTGCAATTCGCCTTTCCGAAACGTGATTTGTATGTCAGGTTGTTGTAGGATTAGAGGATGTACCTGCCGACCATGATGTCATGCAGATAGCCGAGGTACTCTGATCTGCTAAATTTTACAATCTCATGCTATGTATGCTCTTGGATCCTAATCAAAGTCTAACTTGGAGCTATAAAATTCAAAAGTAGTGTTTCTTTCATCTCAAAATCATGTTATGTGCTTCTGGACCTTGATTAGTGTTGTTTCACTTGGGTTTTGTTTCGGCTGCTTGATACGGGCATATAACCCCTTTTCATGTGGGCAAATTCTCTCATATGGGCATGTCATTCTCACTTGAATTGGGTCAATTTAATAGTTTTGCTTTTTTGTACAAGTAATATGACCCATATTTTGTTATATACACTTGGTTTATACACTCTTAATGTTGGTATATGGCAGTCATATTTCTCATTCATAAGGCTTATGTTTGACTATATGAGGGCTTTATTTGAGCGATATTGTGCCTCTTTTTGTTGTCCAATCCTCACAAATTTCTAGGTATATTTATAATGCATCTAATGAGTAGTTTCTTTTTATTTATGTAGGTAATGAGAGCTTTATCTTATCGTCGCCAGAAGCAGAAGTTACTCCCATGGCTCCGTTTTGAGTATAACGACATCAGAATGCGGCTTTCCAATCTGTTAGGGAAGCGCTTCGAGGCCTCTCGCACACTACACTGGGGCACTCTTGACATATTGGGCCTATCTGCACGCACCAGGGTCATGATAAGTCCTGTTTGGAAAAGATTCTTTAATATTTGTCAGCCACAATACAAGGAGTTATGCTTAGAGTTCTTCTCGACATTCCACTTCCAAACTCCTTGCAATGATTATTCTTATCCTCAGTCACTCACTTTCAGACTTGGGGGTGAGGATAGACATTGCTCATTGAGAGAGTTCGCATTGAGGATGGGATTACATGGAGGAAGAACTTGACACAACTTTGTTTGTGAGGGGCATTACAGGCTTTCCTGAGGGGATGAACCCCCATCAATTTTGGAATGAGATTGGAGATGTGGCCTACAACGGAAACAACAAGAGCACGAAGCTCCGAGATCCATTACACCGCATTCTCCACCGTGTTATTGCACATTCTATTGCAGGGAGGAGGGAGAGTACAGGGGTTGTTACCATGGTTGATCTGTTTTTCCTCTATTGCTTCATTCATCCAGCCACATGTAATTTGGCTTATGCATTGGCTGAGTACCTGATGACGAGCATGGGCAAGAAGGCTACAGGATATATTTGTGGTGGTTCTTATGTCACACAACTGGCTAGATCTTATGGGATTCTGAATCCCGAGGTGTGTGCCTCCATGCTATCCTTCTTGCCTACACAATATATTGATATGACAGTCCTCCAGAACATGAGGGCTGTGGAGCGCTTCCCTAATGGAGACATTAAACTGCTAGATGGGCACGGGAACCCGTGGTCAACGCTAGAGCGGGGGGATGGTCCACTGGAGCAGTCACAATCAGAGGGAGTAGGATCAGAAGCAGACCCACGGCCACGACAGGGTGATCCAGAGCCGCACCAGCCACCAGCACGTCAAAACGGTACAACGGGTCAATCAGTGGTGTTAAGACTCTCTGAGCTACAGCAGCAGCAGCAGCAGATCATTCAAAATCAGCAGACCATGATCTGCGTGCAGCAGGCCCATCACTCCCACCTCCAATGGATGGCCACGACTCTCCAACGCATAGCGACACATGTGGGCATTCGAGGCCTGTCTCAGGTGCCGCCACCTGTTGCAGACCTGCCGGATGACATCACCACACTTTTCACGGCAGCTCAGCAGCAGAAGGATGACAATTCGCCTCCACCACCCCTTGGGACTTAGTCTGCTGGCCCTACTACTCATCCTGATTTCTTTTGTACTAATGTTTATAGTTTCTGGCTGCACTCCTTTTGGGATATCATTGTACAATCTATGATTACTTGGCAGTTTTTAGTTATATCTGTTGTCGATACTGTTTGGCTTGCATAATTTTCATGCATTTTTTTGTTTTCCTTTTGTGGAGGATTCTTTGAGGTCGGAATGCACTTTAAATCATGTTTGCGACAGTATTAGCTTCATGGTTTCCATGTATTTTATAAAATTCTGCAGATTGTCAAGTTGTACTTTTCAGCACAACTTGGCCGTTAGCTGTGAATTAACTCTCTCAGAAAATTCATGGATCATGATCTTTGCTAGCTTCATAGTATCAATGTATTTTGACTATGAAAAGTAAGTCTTCACAGATACTTGTTTTCCAAAACGGGATTGTTTACGAGGTGGTTGTAGCCGTGTAGGATCAGAAGATTTAGCTGCCAACCATGATGTTATGCAGATAGTTGAGGAACTATCATCTGCTAGTGTGTCACAGTTTTATGTTATGTAAGCTTCTGGTCCTTGATTAGAGTCCATTTTTGAGCTATAAAGTAAAAGGCAGTGCTTCTTTTAGCTAAAAATATTGTTGCTTTCTCCATGATTGTAGCAATTCTATTGATCTTGAGATGAAAAACCAATATAAATACATACATAAGTACAAACAAATACAGACACATGATATTTCTTGCCTTCAAATATAGGTGTTGTAAGATCAGCATAGTTACACTGCTATGGGTGTTTCTTTCTTGCGACCTTTATCTCTTTCTAGCAACCTCAATTCCTCTCTCTCTCTCTATTAGTGAGTATATTATTTTTTTTTATCTCTCTCTCTATTAGTGAGTATATTATTTTTTTTTTATCTCTCTCTCTATTAGTGAGTATATTATTTTTTTTATTGGGGAAAATTCTTACGATAGTAACTAAGTTTAAAAACTATTCCACCAAAGTCACTTCCTCTTTATTTCACATTGTGCAATTTCCCATGGGTGACCTTAATGAAACCGTTTTCAAACTTGATTATTATTCTCTGAAACAAAACCCCTTTTGTTTCTTAATTATAAAATTCAAATCTAGCACTCTTCAAATTTAGAATCTACACAAACGATTATGCAAACTTTATGCGTTTTGAACATTTTTTTCTAATCTGCAAATAGCAACGTATTTAGCTGCTCAAGGGCTAGATAATCCAAATCTTTAAGTTGTTACGACAACCGAGGATTATGTCCACGGAATTGGGAGAACGAAGCGTGCTAGTAAGAAAGAAGTTGCACATACCGTCTTCACAAAGGATAACAAGGTAATCTCCAAAAGTGTGTTGCTTATGTTCTTCAACCACCATCACATACTAGGGGTCCAGGGTGGTTTGACTTATGTTGTCAACTGGTTCAACTCTTATTTCAAAAATAATTTGTTATGAGATTATGAAATTGAAGATAAAAATATGATGTTTTTGTGAATATAGGAAATCACCACCACGGTGGCCTAGTGGTAAGGCATCCTGAAGTCCTCAAAAAGGTCTTAGGTTCAAATCTCCCAAGTATACATCTTGGGGGTGGCCAAGGAAGGGTCCGGAAATTATCACGGGGATACCCCCGTTAGGCCGCGTACATCTAAGTCAAAGACTCGCCCGCTATGAGTAACTCTATCAGGGAGAACCTTTCTATTTAGTATTTACCCGTTTTGTTAATATAGGAATTGAAGCTGCATGTAGCCCATTTCAAAGGGATTTGTAGATGCATCTAAGGCCACCAATATTACATTTTATTATAATGACGAAGACTAATTTTAGATTTTGACCAAAAACCATATGTTATTATCTTTTTTTATAAGCATCTCATGTTTTAATGTAGTCTATGATAATTGTTGATAAAATTGCAATTGGTTTGGGGTTTACACATAGTATTTACATTTTTTTTAAACAGTTTCGCCTCAGCGGTAGTGGCACAGTCGAAACCGGTTGATTTAATCCGGGCCCCAGTTTCGAACCACTCCAACTACACCCCCTTAATTACACATAGTATTTACATGATTATGATTTATTTATTCATATGATTACGATTAATTTTTTTTTCTTGGATGCAATTTTATTGTATTTTTATTTAGGGTTAACTAAACTTGCATTCATCCTACTTTGATTCAACTGTAACTATGCGTACCGTAATCTAATTTTATTTTTCCATGTAACAACTTCGAAAGCTTTGTGCCTTGTGTTTCAGTTGAACTGGCTGATTGATGATATGAAACTTATCTGCAACTATTTACAAAAAGCTACTGCTGTGTTAGCAAAATAACCCACGACTATCGAAATTTGGAAATCTCGCACTAGCCCAAACAGGTGCAAGAATAGGTGTTAAAGTATTGCAAACATGTACTGTACTTAAAAGCAGTGGTCTGTGATTAAACTCAGGCGAGGTTTTGACCGTTTTGTACAAAGAAATGCAAAGAGCAACGGGAAGTGCACAACCAACTGCAAAATACACCTGGCAATTTCTCTATTCAAAACACTAAAACCACATGCGACGGAATCATATAAATGCTACTGTATTATGTCCTTAGCTTATTGCTTTCACTCGTCGATTTTGCTTTGTTCTTCGGAAGGGGGGAAAACTTGTAAAACCAACTCTACCAATTCTTCTACACTTTCTCCCAGTCGTGTATCAAGATCCTCAGCCATGGGGTCAATTTCCACAGCAGAAGATGGCCTGATGTTGATGATGCTGGTGATCTCAGACTTCGTAAGCTTGTAAGGTTTACATTTAGTCACAAACTCAGCAATGCTCTCTCTTGTTTGACTGCAAGCAGCAGTCTGCACCAGGTAATCATAAACCTTGAATTCTGAAGGTGCTATGGGAGCAAGAACCCGTGTGGGGTCTTTTGCAGCACCTCTAGAACGCAAAAAGTCGAGTACTTCAAAATTTGTAAGCATGCCAGCGTTTTCTTTTAGTATCTTCATCAATAGAAACGGAGAACCTGAGTCAAAGATACAGAAGTCTGATAAATGAAACAATTTTTTACCTCATTTGTTATGAACTTACAAAACTTAATCAAATAAATGCAGTTTCGTTTTTGAGGTTTCTTAAACCTTTTTTCTACTACTCTTTTTGATTAAAATGTACTTTGTTCCCAATTTTTGTAATCATATATTGGCAACGAATACTAGAATAGCATAGTGTTCATACTAGATCTGAAAGGAATTTAATTATGATACATTATAGTGATATATCATCCTACTATTTCTTCCTACTTCATCCTCCTACTCATCACAAGATGACACGTGCAATTCACGAATTTTCTTTCCTCACCCCCTCCAGTGATTTTCACACTTGTGTTGGTCTTGTGAGTAGGAAGATAAATAGGAGGAAATAGTAGGAGGATATATCACCTCTCAAACAACATATATATTGAATAGCGCAAATACTCCTTCGATTGTTACATTTTCTTTCAAATACTCAGCCTTTCAGATCTTCCTTTTTCATTTTATTTGCTCTCCTACACTCAATCAGTTAATGAATTGTGCATACATAATGTATATATCTCATTTAGCAATTTGTTGGCAATTTAGTAACTGCACGTAATGTGTTCGATTAGGTGTCTAGGAAAAAGCTGGTTACATTATGCTAGCATTCTGGGTCCAAATCTGCATAATTGTTGTTTTCCTTTACCTCTCATTCTTTTTTTACTAAATATTCCTTTACCTAGGAGCACAAGATGTTTGTTTCTTAGGTGTGGTATTGTGTTGTATCCTGCTCGGATTGCTCATCTTACCATCGTCACTCATCACTAACACCGTCTCTGATTTTGGCTTTTGTTTATAAACATTCTGTTATTTCACTGGAAGATAACCCAGGTACCATAAACTTCAGATTTTCAGTTCTTAAATCTAAAAATCCCATCATTTTAAAAAACCCTTAATGTTAAAAAAACCTAAAGCAAAAGATATATTCATGTAAATTGGATCATTTTCATCAACCATGGCAAGAATAATGTTGATCTTATCAGGATTCGTTAGGGGCAGCAAATTTGTTTTCCTAATTGCACCTATCTGAAGCTAATGTGGAGTTCAGAGATAAGTAAGTGACTCTTAATGCACATGCTGTATCTTATGTTAATTAGATTCCATCCTTCTATCTATTTTACTATTATGTAAGCTTCTTTTGTCCAAAAATATTTACTTTATTGTTACTCTTGATTTCATGAAGTTGTAGCTCAAAATTTACAAGCAATACGGTTTGATCTTATATGAAGAGTTTCAGGTTGGAGTTGAAGTTAAGAGTTTCAGGTTTGATCTTCTCATAAACACCGATAGGCTTTTAAAGTTTGGACTAGGGTATCCAGGGTGTATCTTAGGTGTTTCCCAACCAAATGGTTGTGGGTTCAAGGCCCATTGTGGATAAAGGTGTAGATTAGTGGGTATGTATCTTTGCCTTTCCAGGAAGAATAAAATGTTACTCCTAAACAGCCATAATCTAACTTTAAATAACTTAGGGACTTCATCAAACACCTAATATGCAACTTTTAGTATGTATCAAGTACATACATCCTAACAAACATATCATCCCGCCACACTAGATGAGCTACTTAACACGTATGAAGCTATACAATGCCTAAATGCTCAATGATCTATAATTTCTACATGATATAAATAAATTGGTCAATTGGATGAGAGAATGGAGCACTTACTTGAGTTGTAACAGCGAGAAGATCTTGATTGACTAATTACAGTTGATATTCTTCTCAAACGAAATCTTTAATCTATGTTTAAATCATGAAATCAAATCAAGAAACAACCTCATTAATATTATTACATTTTAATTTATTAACAATCAAAATCACAAAACAGATTAAGAATTATGCCACGACATGAAAACAGCACACCATCAAAAATTCATAGCTGCTGTTTCAACAAATTCATAGATCCCATATGCCCTCTCAGGGGCAATTCCACATTATAAACAATGGGGTCATTACACCCCACTTGGATAATTTTTAGACACATTGCTATATTATATTAGAAGACATAGTTTATAAAAAATACATGGCTATCTCAGCTTCTATTCTCCGGAAGAAAGTGAAGCCCTTGTTTCACTATCACTGTTGACAATGCCAGCAGTAATGATACAGCTCTTGAGTAATTGAAAAATAACATATTTAACCGAGAGACTCTTTGTGTTTTAAAAGCAAAATGGGCTCATGTTAGATGTACAACACATGTTTGGAATCTAGTTGTCCAAGATGGCATAAAAGAACTTCGTGGGTCAGTAGAGAGAGTTAGGCACTCAGGGCAGCAGTGAGATATGTAAGGCAATCACCAGCTAGGGTGAAGAGGTTTAAGGAGCATGCTAAGTTGGAAAGAATTGACTGTGAAAAGTCATTGTGTTTGGATGTTCCAACCCGTTGGAACTCTACTTACTTAATGCTATCTGTTGCTATTGTATGAGAAAGCATTTGACAGGTTAACTAGAGAAGATTATGTTTACAGAAGTGATCTTGGAGATGTTGATAGGCTTGGAGTGCCATTATATGAGGATTGGGATAATATGAGGAGATTAGCAGGGTTTCTTTAACATTTTTATCTGCTTACTTTAAGAGTTTCTAGCACAAGGTATATCACTTCTAATACTTTTATTGATTATAATAGTTGCATCCTTGGTGTCTTCTGTCTTGAAAGAATGTGGTGCCAATGAAGATGAGCAACTTAGAAAAATGGCGTCTAAAATGAAGTGTAAGTTTGATAAATACTGGGGTGACATTGCTAAGTTTAATTTATTGGTGTTTATTGCTCCTATATTTGATCCAAGGCAGAAAAAGAAGGATCTTAAACTTACTTTGTTTGATATGTATGGATTTGAGAATGGAAAGATGGTATTTGATTTATGTGAGAATGCATTGACCGAATTGTTTGATGAGTACAAGAGGACCCATTCTGATAATTCTTCAAGAAATGAAAGACCTTCACCTAATGTCTCTCAATCTGATACTTCATTTGAGACTGGTTTGTTTGGTAACAATAGTGATGCCATTAGTATTGTAAGAATAGCAGAAGTAAAGAGGATGAGGGCCGAATCTGGGGAAGCAAGTGAGATGAAGTCAGAGCTGGACAGATACCAAAAAGATGACATTGAAGAAGACAGAGACTATTTAAACAGTGCAGAATTTATTTTATTGGATTGGTGGAAGAAAAGACCATATTTTTCGATACTATCTCTTCTTGCCTGTGACATTCTAGATTTCTAGCTATTCCAATTTCTACAATGGCTTCGAAGTCTGCTTTAAGTACAGGGGGAAGAGTACTTGACTCTTTCAGAAGTTCTTTAACTCCAGCAACTGTACAAGCTCAGATATGTGGTCAAGATTGGATTTGGACATCCAATAAGGCTGTTAATGTTGAAGAATCCCTTGAAGATATCGATGAACTTGAGGAAGGTAATATTTTTAGTTTTTTACTATATATGTGTGTGTGTATATATATATATATACATTAGTTTGAACTTGAATAAGGCTGTTATTTAATTCTTTTCCTTTTTTTTTAAATTGCAGAAGTGAGGAAATCCTTCAAAGAAGCAACAGTTATTCATGTTTAAAATTAAATTTGTTAGTTATTACATATGACTTTGTGGTGCTTATTTGGATGTTTGACACTCCAGATCTAGACTATGTTATATGATATTTTGTTGTTATCTGGATGTTTGCCATTTTGTCAAGGTTGTAGAAGTCGCTAGGCGGGAGCCGGGCGGTAGGCGGGGAGTAGTGAGTACTCGGCCTAGGCGGGAAGTACTCGGATTGGATTTTTTAATGTAAAAATTTCAAAATTATATATACTACATGTTCATAAATAGTCAAATATATATATATATATAAAATTGTTCATAGACCCTCAACATACGTTTAGAAAATAGAAACACTAATATAATTGTTCAAGACATTAACTACTAGTTCAAACACAAATTTCATCTACTTGTTACTCATCTTCTTGCCCGTATTGTTCAATGATATGAACCCCAGTTGTTGAATGGCCCTAATTTTTATGAGGCTTTAAAATATTAAAAAAAAAGCTTTCTTTTGACCATTGACCCGCCTAGACCCGACTTTGACCAGGATCTTGGAATTAGACCGACTAGCATATATACTGCAAGGTCAAGGACCGCCGAGCGACTAGGCGCCGCCTAGCCCAACTTCTACAACACTGCATTTTGTTATTTGATATTTTGTTATATGGAGTTAATGTGGATGTTCATCATTTTTTTGTTAAAGATGTAATGTGGATGTTCATCACTTTTTTATTAAGTGGATCAAATTACAATTGGTTTAATCATGTTTGCAATTTAGATTTATAGTAGAATATTGTTTAAACTTTAAATATTGGGAATAAATCTAATAATTCAGATACGAAAATGTGAATTTGAGTCGGTTTTCATGTTCAATTTCGAATTTTCGAATTTACTTAAAAAACTTTCAAACCGGAACAACCCTATTCGAATTCAAGAAAACCGAAATTCGATTTGATGAACACCCCTAATTAGTTACCTAAAGTCCTAATCTGTAACATAATCAAGTATTCAATGTAAGACTGTAAGTGTAAGTGTGTAACTGTGTAACAATGTCGACAGCCTGTTAAAAAAACAAAAACAGCAGCCCAGTTCAATTAAAACCAAAATCCAAGTATACACGAGACCATAACTTCAAAAATCGTTTACCTGTAGGCTGTCGCCTATACTCGAATTAGGTTTATGTTGGTCCCATCGAGAAGCAACCGAACCAGAAATCGAAGATGAAGGACTGGTTTATACTTGGTGATGAAGAAATCTGGCAGCAAATGGAAGAAGGACCGAAGGAGACACGATTTAGTCTTCAATCGCGGATCGATTTTGTCTTCAATGGCTGTGGATGGTCTCAATCGAGCAAGAAAGTAAGCCGGCAGAGTTTTTGCGTGAAAAATGAAAATGGAAGAGAGAGATCGACTAGCGAGCTTAAAACCTAATTTTTTTGTTGACCGGGAAGACCGAGTTGACCACGAGTTACCTTAACTCACCTCGGTTAGGATTAGGAATGGCAACCACCCCTTTGGGGATTTTTTATGCCCCGTCCCCAACTCCGACCCGAACCCGAACAGTAAAAAAAATACAGTTTTATAATATCAAGCAAAAAAGACATTATAAAAGGACAAAAACTGAAAAATTATGCCCAAATACAATACAAACAAGTCTTTGTTAAGAAAAAAAATAGCAAACAAACAGATGTGATTTCTGAACTAATATATATATATATATATATATCAATTAAGTTTAAAAAACTGCAAACAACTTTCCAATTAAAGAACCTACAGCAAGCAATTGGTCGTGATTTGTGAATTAATTGGCTGTGACTTGTGAGTTAATCTTGAAAAAAAACACCACATAAATTTCTACTAATTAAAAAAATTTCTACAAATTGATAAGAACAGCCCGTTTATACAATAAATCAACAACTAATGAAGTCCAGTTTATACAATAAATCATCAATTATGAACAAACCCATTAATCAAAAGAGAAATGGAAGAAACATAAGTACATGAATCAATTAACCAAAAGAGAAATGAAAGAAACAAGATTCATAACTTGTCGAGGAAGGCATAATCGCGAGACCTACCGCGAGATGGCAATGTCGACTGTCGAGGAAGGCACAGTCGCGTGACCTGTGAGATGTCGCTGTCAAGACCTTGTTTGTCGGTCAAGTGTCTCGAAGATGTTAGTGGTCGAGTGTCTCGAAGATGTTCGTCGGTCGAAGAGAGAATACTCGTAGGCGTCAATTGCAGGGGTCGAAGGCATGGGGGCTGGGGTTCGACGGTCGAAGAGAGGGATGGCACCGCCGATTGCAGGGGTCGAAGTCTCGAAGGCGTGGGGGCTGGACCGCTGGAGGCTGTGTAGTTGGAGGCGTGAGATGAATTGTGAAGTTGAAAAGTCCCTAAATGTATTTATATTTTCTTAAAATCATATATATATTTAATAATTAATAAATAAATAAAAATATATATCGGGGCGGGGTGGGGGTACCTTGCCCCGATACTGAACCCGAAGAAATCCCCAAAATTTTCCCTAATCCCGACCCGAAATAATTTGACCCGACCCGAACTTCATCAGGTTTCCCCCGTCGGGTTCGGGGTTTTTTGGCATCCCCAGGTAGGATCCGAGTACCGACTACCAGGTACTTGGCCGAGTAGGCCAAGTTTTGTAACACCGAGTATATGTCAATAAATTAAAAGATAAAAACCAAATAAATATCATTAAATAAAACTCACCAGACAAAAATTTTAAAAATTATTAGTGATTTATAAAAGACTATTATAGTACCCATGCAATACGACGGTTAGAAATAATTTATGTTCGATAACATATCCGTTTTGATAACGTAAGACTATTATATTAACAGATTATGATGACATCAAACAATTTCGTTTATAATATATGTATTTTCTTTCTCCTTTGTTCATTTCTTTTATTTCTATTTTCTTTATAACTGTTTTATTATTTTTTTAAATAAATATTTAAAAACAATAAAATGAAAAACAAAAAGAATATTAAATATACTATAAACTAAATCTTTTGTTTTAATTACACGAGACATTTAAAAAATCTAAAAATATCTATAAATTTAGGTTATATGTTATAAGTTTATGAGTTTTTAGCTACACGTATTTTCTAATACTTAAATTAAAATATGTGTTATATGATAAAATATTTAGAATTTTTTTATAAAGATCATTTTTATTTAATTTTTAATTTATATTTAATATATATATCATATAAGTTGAAAATTAGTTTTCATTGAATTGACTTTTTTACACATTATTTATTATGGAATGTTTAGTTATAAAAATTGTATTTAAGAATCTAATTAACTCCATATGATAGTTTCCTTATAAGTTTAAATAAGGGATAAATTAGTAATTTTAAATTACTTAAAATTTTTACGATTACAATGACTTGAATTATTTATAATATAGTATAGATAAGATAAGTTTTTGTAAATAACAAGGAGGATATTGATCTCAAATATTGTGTTTTGGCACTTATGGTAAATATCTATAAAAACCAATTATTTTATTATTTTTCAAGATTTGATTTTCACAACCTATATTTCCCAAAGATTTAAAACTCAAACCAATCTAACACAACATATAGTAGTGTGGTACAACTGATATATTATTTTAATGGATATTTTGCTAGAAATATTGATGAAAGGAAAGACAAAACAACAAAAAAAACATTCAAATTTTAAAAGTCAAAAGTGAATTGAGCTAGGCCTCCACAGTTGATTAACAAAGTCAACATAATTTATAACTATATTTATTAAAAAATGAAATGTACATATTGGTTTCCCATAACAATTTATTATGAGTTGATATTTATTGTATTGTAAATATTGATCAATTGGTTGGTATTAATAAACCTAAAAAATAACGTAGTATTTTAAAATTTTAGTTTTTCGGTTAACATTCCGTCTCTAAAATCATGAACCGTACCCGAACCAAATAACCGAATTTTTTAGGTTGGTTAACCAAACTGGAAAAAATAAAATATCCAGTTCGGTGAAACTAGATTTCGGCATGGTTTTGCGGTTGTTAGGTTCGGTTTTTCGGTCTCGGATATTTTGAACACCTCTAGCAGGTGGGTAGCTCAATCTAACTTGTCAAGCAAACTTAGAATGTAATGGCTCACTGGATGAGAGGATTCTGGTTCATTGATCTTTTGATTACCAAAAACCCATAGAAGTTCAAATATATAACTAGCACCGCCGGAATTGGACTTGGGGTTTTGGGGATGACTTGACTTCATTCAAGAGGTTTCGCGGCGATATCCTTGTATGGTGAACCTATTCACATACTTTTGTTTCAAGTTTTTGAGCTGTAAATGTATTTTATTATAGAGTTCTGTTCTATTACCGTATAAAAAGTTATTAAAGAGTGATGATTTACCATTAAGGTACAATCATTGTGTAATAACATCATAACGACAATGATAATCAATTCCCTTCAAGAAGGTTCAACTTTGTATTTCAACATAATTTGTTATGAAATTGTAAAGTAAAATACGATGTTTTGAAGCGATCGATATTTGCAGATGCACTTAAGGCCTCCAAGAGTACATTTGAACTCAAAAGATCACAACTTTTGCTTGCAAACCATTTGATTGAACTCTATGTATTGCCATTTATTTATTTTCTATTTAACAAACTTTAAAAACTTTCTTTTATGTGTATCAATCAAATGGTTAATTGATTATATGAAACTTATCTTCAAAGGCCTAAGGATACATACGAAAAGAAGTTTTTTTTAAAGCTTATTATGTAGAAAAATAAAAATACGATACATACAATTATAGTTTGGTCAAAGTCGGAAACAATTTGAGGCGATTAACTCTTTTAGATATCATTTATCGAACAAAAACCAATGTCGATCCAATCATACCACATTTATCTATACTATATAGGCCTTTTGCTTAAATTCTTAAATATTAAGTGTTTTGAAATTACTAAATTACCCCTCATATAAACTAAATTAAGTAACTATTAGATATAGTAATAAGATTCTTATATTCCATTTTAATAACTAAACTTTACATATTTAAGAAAATCAAAGTCAATACAATTTTTTTTGAAAGTTAAAGCCAATACAAATTAACTTAATTATTAAAAAAATATTTTCATAACCTTTTTTTCAATTATGGAGAACAAAAAAGTAAAGAAAATGAAAAAAGATAAAGAAAATCTACATGTTACAAAACGAAAATTATTCGCTGTCACCGTATTACATGAATACCATACTCCATACGTCTTGAAAACGGATATGTTAAAGAGTAGAAATTATTCGTTGCCACCGCATTGCGCATGTATTATGCTAGTACATTTAAATTAGTTTGGAAATCTTTAACAAGCACAAACAGGTGAACGAACGAAGGGATGTTATGCTAATACAAACGCATACGTAAAACAAGGTTTAAGTGTTTAACACGAAGACATACAAAGAGCAAGGTGAAGTGCAGAACCAAACTGCAAAATTTACTTGGTCAGTCATTTCTCTTGTCAAAACACTAAAACCACATAAGAGGAAATCAAATAAAGGCTACTACATCATGTCCTTAGCTTATTGCTTTCATTCATCAGTTTTCTCTTCCTATGTTGAGTTAGTGCAGTAGTTCATTCCAATAACATTGAGAGGGCAATGTTCATATTATCTTTCCCATTCTCATTATGTATTATTATATCACACCATAGGCATATAGATACTCCAACTTGATACACCCCCAATACAGTTGTATTAACCTTTTCAATACAGCCGTATATTGACCCTTATATTATTTTGGTAGGACAGACGAACCAACCAATCACATTGATTTAATAAAAAAAATGGCATAGGGCAGTAGTAGTTTTTCTTTTTCTTATTTTGGTTGGACCTTATAGGGTTTACTGATGGACCTTTCCTTCTCCTAAATAAAGGGGTCAAATATTCTCTAAAAAACTCCTAAACTATTTGTCATTGACAAGGTTAATACAATATTCGTGAAGAAAGACCAACATTCCTTCAGGTCAACAGAACCCGACTCCACCCTGACAAAAGAGGGATGATGTGACCTGTTACCCAAAATTTACTAAAAGTTAAAATCTACATGCAATTAAAGGTAACAAGGACACCTTAGAGATATGACAAAAACCACATTAAGTTCTTAGATGATACATAATAGGTCCAGGAAAGATGCAACCTAAACAATTTCATAAATGGCTCAAGAATGAGGGCAAACTACAATCCAACATTATGGGCGACTAGAACCTTTTGTTGTAGAAGCAGAGAGAAGCACTGCCCAACACCATACACTCATACAGGGCATAAGAATGAAGGCAAACTACAAACATTATTAAAATATGAGATGAGATGCCTGAATGCTATATTCTATCATTCAAATGGTTTGCAAGGGATTAAATAAAAAAATGACTTATTTAACTCCTTGATGTGAGGATCTTTATGTTAAAGATAGAGACCAAAGAAAATATCCATCACAAAAGTTCTAGTCGGTGTTCTTTATTACCTGCACAGCACTGGCACAAACTGAATCCAGTTTCTGAAACTTTCTTGACAAAATGTTGAAATTTGGTTATGAATAGGAAATGGCAGCTAGAGTGCATCAAGTATGAAAACTGGCAAAGTTTACCAAATCAGAATCAGAATCTCATAATCATATGAAGCAGATGTTGTAAAAGAGCTGTAGCGGCAAATATGTTTAACCCGCAAACAAAGGCCAATCACAATTGCCATGCTGCAATGCTCAAATATCGGTGTAGAAGTGACACTAAAAGAAAGTAACTAAGTTTCATTGTTTCCTCTCAACTTACATGTAGTAAAATTGGCATGAGACTCTGTATATAAGCATACAATGAAAATAAATAAATAAGATTACTTACTGAACATAATTATGCTTGTCATCTACCACAATGGCATCTTCTGCAATCAACTAATCACTTTAAACCTTCTAAAAAGTAAGGATGCTCAGGATGGTGTAAGAACGAATGACATAATAAATGCATCCCCGACCCAATAATATCTGGTTTTGGGTTTTCCCATCAGGTTTGGGACTTCTTTTTCTCGTCCCCATCTATTTTTGCTAAAATTGGTATAAGCAAAGGGGAAATGTGAACTATCCATATACTCGCATCGAATATATGGTTGGCTGATGTTATGCACGTATACAACTACAAGCTAATAGCAATAATTTGAGTAGTTCACTCATTTGTGATGATTAGAGGTAGCAATATCTGGTGGGTTGGGTCGAAAGGGTCTGGGTAAAAACAGGCTCAGTTCAAGTCGGGCAATTTTGAAAAAAGTATCAAACAGGTTTGGGTTGAAACCAGCCGTTTAAAAAAAATAATACCATAAAAAAGAAACTTGGAATAAAATGATCATAAATCAGTCCCCTCACCCATCAAATAAAGCCCAACAAAACTGTCCTAAAAATAGCTCTATGGCAGCAACATAGCAGAAGTCGGCAGCACCAATAAACCAGCAAACCACAACTCAAGACCCACATGAACCATAACAAATAAAGGTATTCAAGGCAGAAACAAAAAACCAAGAAAGCAGCTAAGCCTCTAGACAATTCATCAGACAACATACACGCAAGAAATAATCTTCAACAAATAAACCCAATCAAGCTGACTATAGCTTAACCGTAACCAATAACTAATTCAGAATATATAAAAACTAACAGCTGCGAAGGATTCAAAATCCAATACACCATCTGCTGCCATATACCTCCAAGCTGTCACACAAAAAACACGAGCAAAAAGTCAAAAACAACTATAAACTCATATCAAATACTATGCCATTCAATCCACCAAATGAAAGAACTTTATCTAGCAAACAGCCATTTCCAAGTTTTTGAAGCAAAACATGGACATGAAAATGCCATGGAAGTATAAGAAAAACCAAAAATGAAGCCAAACCAAACCCAAAAACATAATGATAAAGCAAAGTGGCACGTCAAAAAACACAAGATAAGAAAATCAAACCTTTTTGAACCCTAACCATATATAATGTAATCAACGAAATTCATGATGGAAGCAGAGAATAAGCGAACCCTAACCTTACCAAACCAGTGAAATCGACAAACTTGATGATGGAACAAGAGATTGAGTGACCAGCAAACCCTCACCACAAAAACACGATTGTTGCAGAGGTCAGCGACGGGAAGGGATTGTCGGAGAGGTCCGAGTTGCGAGGAGAGGCTTGCCGTCGAAGAAGAGAATCAGAGATCAGAGTAGCAGTCGCTGGTGGGGAGGGGTGGCAGTCTTCATCGGGGAGATCGAATCAGTGAAAACTTTAAAGACAAGTTCTTGTTTACCTGAATCCATGATGACCCATTCTGACTGTCATGTTGCCGAAATAGACCTGCCCAAGTAACTTATCCAGAATTGCAGATCCAATTTGACCTTTTGTAAAAAAAGGTCACCCAAATGGATCCATGTGTTTCATTTAATCGCCCAAGTTGACCCAAACTTTACATCATTTTTAAGTTTCAGTACTATTGGGGTTCTGATAGACCGGCGAAACCAACAGTCTGATCACAGGTTGCCTAAAAGCACCCAAGGATCCCATTAAGTCGTCGTGACAAGCAATCAATATCATATCGTGATCTTCGTCTTCATATTTGAGGCTAAAGCTTCCAAGGCTAAGGTGAAACCTTGTGGCAACCAGCTCCTCCAACTTTAACAATCCATCTGAAAGACTGAATGGAAACTTTATAGTATTTTCTCTGTATGTCGCCTTAATTGTAAAATTTTCCAATGTGTTTGCTTCTATATTCTTGGTACCCTTTTCAGTGATGGTTATTTTGGGCTCTGCACATCCATCAGGCAGATCTGTCAGTTCCTGTCTGTGGAGTACTAGTGTGGAACTATGCTTACCATGTTTGGTAAGATTTGCAGAATCACTGGTTATAGTTGTTGTGCCTAAAGACTCGTCAGAAAGCCCGAAAACTGGCGCAGGTGTGTCTTCAGATGCACGATTGTCATCCATTTGATCCGGCTTCAGAAGGGAATCACTTTCATTCGGAGTCCTGCTATATGGCCACCTAGCTATACCTAAACTCCTGCAAACACGTTTCAATGTAGATCTGCTAACTGCATACATCATACAAGGTGAAAAGACATTCTTAGAAGGAAAGCACATAAATATAGATATCAGAATATCACTACAGGTGGCAAACATAACATGTTGCGTGGTTGGGTTTCAATAAGGGGTGTTTTGAGGACTGGTTAACCTCAATTTTAAAAAACCTTAAACCCTTCCTTATACATGGATTGGCTCATTGTCCAAAAAGTCCAACCTAAACCTAATTTCATTTAGCATAAATAACTTCTATAACAAAAGGGATAAAAAAAAGTAAGACTGTAACTGTATCAGATATATAATAATCAATATGTGAAATTATGGTTTAATCCTCTAACTTTACCCCCTTATCGGTTTAACCCACAAACTTTTATCCACATCCCAAAGTTTTGCTGACATAGTATTTAACACCTTGACCTTTTTTCTTTTGCAACAGTTTCGTCCTTTATCTTACCTGTTAATGGTTTGACCAGTGAAATTGGCTATATTTTTTATTTTCATAGATTTATTTTTATTTTATTTTTATAAAGTTATTAATTTTTAAATTTTTATAGATTTATTATTATTACTGTTATTACCGGGCCACTATCAAACCCCGAATACCTTTGAACACCCAAATTGAACCACCTTCAAACAACCAAAAAAAAAGAAGAATCAAACAAACACACCCAAATTGAGCACATTGTACCCATCGCACATACATTCCTACTGAACACGGATTGACACACCTTGTTGAACACACACACAAACATACCTATTGCAGGAGTTTTTGAGTTGCTTAGAATTGAAACCGGAGATTGCGCAGGGGTTGTGTATGAGAGAGAGAGAGAGAGAGAGAGAGAGAGAGAGAGAGACAGAGTTGGATGGATGGGGGTGTTATTTGTTTTACAGCTATGAGAATGGGTGCTTTCTCAGAGAGGTATGCGGTATGCCAACCAGCATGCTGCTTTTCCTATTCACGGAACTTCATTAAGATCCCTTGAAATCAAAGCTCATTCATCACACCACCAAACATTATTCATGCCTCCGGGTATGAGGATGCCAACAGAAATTACTATGATGTCTCCAAGACAGTCATATGGATTTATGGAACTGGGTTGTTGACGATGATGGACCAGATCAGCTTCCGTGGCCAGGAAGCTTTCATCAGGTGGCTATAATCATCGTGGTTGGATGATTTAAGGATAAGGGTATATTTGTAATGTAACATGGATAAGGGTATTTTAAAACTTGGAAAACACCAAGGATCTAGTGAACCCTCACGCAAACTGGTGAAGCACCCATATCCGGAAAGAACCCAGAATTTTGAACCCATCATAGTTGCAAACTTGCAATCTTTAAAAGTAGAAACCAGATTGATTTTAAGAGGCACTAGGCGCTCCGTGGCAATAAGTAGGGGTGAGATCAGTTCAAAAATGGAACCAAACTGAAAAAGACCTGACCAGACCAAAACCTATATAAAACAAGGATCGAAGACCGGACCGACCGGTCCCGGTCCGGTTCGGTTTAGTTCACCAAGTTTTCGGTCTATTGGTTGTGCTATACTCTGTATCCAATCAAACTAGACCGGACCGAAACCCGAAATCTATAAAAAACAAGGACTGAAGACCGGACCAACTGGGTCCACTCCGGTCCGGTTCGGTTCTTCGGTCTATCAGGCTGCATGCTCACCCCTAGCAATAAGGGTTTGGGAAGTCGGGGCGCTAGGCACTAGGCAAAAGGCTCTTGCCACAAGCACACGAGATGCTCAATATTCACAAACTGCTTGAAAATCACTTAACTATCACACGTACTGCCTTATAAAAACATAAACACTAAAGTACTACAATTAAGCATACCAAAAGCCCAAAAAGCAAAACATATCAATGTCAAAAGCTAACATGATTATCATCAAGATATTAACTAATTTAAACTGATGTAAACATTTAAATAATAAGAGCAAGTAAACTGATTATATAAAGATGTAAGGAACTAAACATTAAAACTGATTTAAACAATTAAACAAGTAAAATGATTTAAAAAACTGATCATGTAAAATTAAATAATTACACAATTCACATGCAACATGCAAGTATTTGAACATTTAAATAGATCATGTGTCAATGACAATACAAATTGGTTAACAAAACAACAGATCATGTATAAAGTAATGTATAGGTATAAACAGATCATACATCTTATCATTCATATTAGCAAAATAACATATAACCTATTTAATGAATAGATCATTGATCATATACCTGTTCAAACAGAGCATGATTAACTAACCATTTGAACAAAACATAATCAACATTCAACAGGGCCTACCATGTCAAACAAGTTACCAGAATAAAGATATAATAGAGAAAACAATGCTAGAGCATTACTAAAAGATCATAGATATAAACTACATAAAAGGGAAACACTGTATCAGATAAAACAGGGCAGCACTGCATCAGTTATGAAGTATACATAAAGCATGATTAACACTGCATCAGAACTCACCCTTTGAATTTTTTTATCCTTGCTCTTCTGTAAGTCTCCCCTATGTTACTGCTCCTAGGTCATGACTCTTCGTTTTCTACAGCCTAGATAACTTCTGCCCAGATTATTTGTTTTACTGTTGTTCAAGCCCACAAATTAGATCGGTCCTCTATTTGATTTACTACAGGGCTAACAAAAACCCCAAATCATGTTCTAAGTTCTATGTGCTAAAAGGGCCTAACGTTAAGGTAGTGCCCAAGCACCAGCGTCATACCGCTTCATGCAGTCGCATCGCCTAGCCCATATATAAGCATTAATCCGACCACCTCATAGAGCCTAGAGCCTTGATTTCGACTTGACAAGAAACAAGATATAAAAATTCAGACAATAAATGATTAGGACTGTCATTCTGTCAATGGAGCGGATTTGATCGGATCTACTAAAGATTTGACCGACCCATAGACTAATTTAATTGGATTTGGATCTAATTCATTAGCAATGGATCTTTGTCTTGGGATGACCCATTTAAGATTATTTATATCTATCTATAAAATATAATTTCTCACCGAACCCCATCTACCATCCCCGCCTCCACCCTCACCACCATTACATCCCCCCCCTCCCCCGCGGGTGCGGCCACCTTGCTACCATTTCTAGATGATAACCAACATTTTACTTTTCTATTTTTCAAAGTTATAGATCTGCGGTGATCAATATAATTCATAAGTCGATGATAGCATTATATTATTCTAACAAAACAATAGAAAATGCCAACTGGATTTGTAGTTAAATTGTGTATTCTTAAAGAAGCCTCCATAATCCTTGTAATTTAATTAAGGTTTTTTTTCATAAAATAATTCTATTATATTAAAGATCAAGTCAAATGACACAATTTGGTGATGGGAGATGGCAAGTGTTGCTGATGGCAGACGACGGTGGGTCATGGTGGCCGCAGGGGTTGTTGGGTGATAGTGGCGGAGATGGTGGGTGGTGGGCGGTGGACCGGTGGTGGGTGGCGGCGACGTTGGCAGGGGGATACGTGGAGAGTGGTGGTGGTTGAAGGGGATAGTAGTGGTTAAAGTGAAATTTTAGTAATATTTAAACGGGTCGATCGACAAACGTAGTGATCCAAGTAAATGGGTTGACCTATTGGATCTCTCGTTGGGTCGATAGATCTAACTTTTGGACCCGTTGAATCATATAAATGGAGAAAATCAAATCGGATCTGGAGCGGGATCTGCCCATTGACACCCCTAGGATGCAGTCAGATCCCTCGTTCCAGAGCCTTGACTATGAAAGCGTCACTAGTGGTTAAGGGGAGACAGGGGTTATTTAATAAGTTATATATGAGATATATACAGGCTTGTATATATTTAACTTAAAGGGTTTAATCGACTCAAAAAATAAAGTTTAGGGACTTATCTGCAATGAAAACAGATATGTCCAGTTTTACAAAATGTGGAAATCCAAGGCAGCATTGTTAACTAGTTTGAACTGTTACAAGTCATGTTTCTTTAAGAATAAATATACTGTCAAACAAGTAAAACTATTTAATCATAAAGATTATTGCTCAAAGTGTGATAGTACATAGATCTTACAAAAGCCTTATTATTATAGGGTTAATTACACCATTGGTCCCTGTGGTTTACCCTAAATCACGGATCTGGTCCTCGTGCTTGAAATCACACTGGTGATCTACATGATTAGATTCATAGGAACTTTTGTCACTTTTATAAACAAAACTAAATAAATAATTGAATGGCCTCTAAAATAGATTTAATAGTTCAATGGCCTTAAAGAGAATTTTTTAATGCTTGGGTGGCCTATGTATACATATACACTACCCCTTCTATAAATAAATGATGTGTTAAATATAAAATATGATTATAATAAACTATATGATTACAATAATCAATCTAACTTTATATAATACACCAATGTAGAAGGGTCATCAGTCATCACTTATGCAATCTAAATAAAATTCTCATGGCTTTCGGCTCATTTGACCCGTTTCAAGTTTAGGCAAGTCTTTTAGCTTAACCAGTTGGGAATGTATCATAAACCTATAACAACCCATTCATATGTAAAGGGATCGGAATTGCACCTCTAGACATCAACAACAAGATATGAACTTACCACGAAGACTATCCGCAGCTTCCTCCATTGTCTTTCCATAATGTTTTCTGATTTCCTCCAAACTAATCTGCCTGTCAATTCTTTTCCTTTTTTTGCTTGGTTCATTAGTCTTCTCAGTATATTTTCTTCTCTTTTTTCCAGAATGAATATCAAAATCTTCAATCCCTCCCTCCAAACAAGGAACAACACTGTGGCTTGTCCCTGTGGCAGCAGAGTTAGATGGCTCATTTTCCAATTTATCCTCCTCCATATGATGCTCCACATTAGCAGCTTTACTCTGGTCCTTCGAGACTGTAACATCAAGAATATTATGTTCAAACTCTATCAAAGGTTGCTGATTTTCCAATTCTGGTAGTAGCTTTACTTCTTCGTTCAAAGGTGGAGATTTAAGGTCCCAATTAAACGGAGTTCCTCCTATGACTTGTGGAGACGACATAACACCTACTTGCACTCTAGATGCCTTTTTAATCTGCTGCTTCACTGTTTTCACCATTCTTTGTAGGTCTGCTTCATTTTCACAATGTTTTGGCAAAAATAACTCTATAACATATTCATCATCTGCTTGAACACTCTTTAGATAGACAGCTAAACAACTAGTTATCCCATTAACACGTGCAAAGGGAGCCAAAGGGTACTCATCTTCACTCAGTTTTGTTACATCACCACAGAAACATAAACCATGAGACATCAATGACCTCCCAACAACTCCTTGGGATTTGTCCAAGTGTCTCTGGCTGCAGGCTTCTTGAAATCCCCACATGCTGAAGTCTCGAACATAGAATGGTAGATCAGCTGTTGAAACGCAAACTTTCCCTATACAGCTTTTGTTAAAGCTACTACAGCTTCGCTCTAAATTTCCAGAATTGGCCACAACACTACTGTATCCAGAAAGAGCCCACGTCAGAGCTAGAGGTAATTTGTGAATGTCACATACTGTCTTCAAAGCAAAGAAGATATCATCCAGCTCATGTTGACGTCTATCATCTACAACCTGTGTCTGAAAGTTCAAAGATATAGCCACAAAAAACATACAGCCACAAGAAACATCAACCATTATATACATACATATATATATGTACGAGAATTGTTTATAACATCATTAATGACTGGGTAATTTGATCATTTTTATATTTTTCCCAACCTTGAATTATGTCTAGGTGGACCGTCAATAATGTGCGAGACTTGATTTGCCCAAAATACCCCTCATTAATGAGTCAATCATTAGTCATTAATGAGCCAACCATTAGCCACCAAAATTATTAGCCATTGATTTATTTTAAAAGAGCCAAGATTGGTTCTTGTACGAAAAACAATTCTCATTTGAACCCTCCCCAAATGAGAACCGTTTTTCGTACGAGAACTGCGAGGACCAATATTGGCCCTTGATTAAAATAAATTAATGGCTAATAATGGCGACTAATGATTGGCTCATTAATGGCGCATTAATGAGGGGTATTTTGGACAAATCAAGTCTCGCACATTAAAGATGGTCCACCCGGACGCAATTCACGGTTGGGAAAAATATATGAATGATCAAAATACCATGATGTTACAAACAGTTCTCGCCGTTCTCGTGCGAAAAACCATTTTTCGTTTGAACTTTTCCATATATATATATATAAACACATATGTGTGTATGTATATATACAGAGAGAGAGAGAGAGAGAGATTAGTACGCAACTCACATTATAACTATGACTATGATCCTCAAATACGTTTGGAGACTTCAGATTCTCTTCCTGCCAGGTAGAATCAATATTAAAGGGTGAACCAAATTATGGCTTTCTAACAGCAGAGAAGAAGTATGTATATATGCATGCAATGAGTGAGAATAAGAATATGGCAGAAAGAGTGCAGCAACCTTTAGCGCTCTGGAGACTTCCCGGACCTCAAAAGCATAATCAATGTAATTTGATGATGTTATGAGTTCAAGCACACCTACACAGCAACCACTGCTGGGTTCAAATACAGGCAGATTAATATATCCACGGATATTGTAACAAGCAGCCCAATCTTGTACACATTGTCTGGTTGATAAGCTATGTATGTCCAAACTCCATTCCGGCAACTTTTGCTGATAAACACGACCAGGCGGACTGAGTTCTTCTCTGTGCTCCTCATCCACAACAAACATACGCTGCTCAGACTCTAATCTATATAAGTAAAGCCCTTCATCAACCACACCAAGACCAAAAGGTTGGTCCAAAGTCGTTAGCAAGCAGCGGTTCCGCACAGAAACAGGTGACCAAAACTGAACAAGAACACGTGGCTCACGGAAACTTAAACAAGTAAGAGCAGCTGTGATTTTTTCCTTTATCATCTGTGGGTCTATGATACTTTGATCTACCATCAGCTTAGAAAAACCTAAGAATACAGGAATCAAAGCAAAGTGAGATTTTTTAAAATAGAACCTCATTTCCTCATATAAAAACAACAAACGAAAGGATGGTCTAACAATGTAATTCTGACAATGGTATTAACTGAATAACATTATGCGTAGCGGGACCAAATTGTAAAACAGATGGTACAAATAGCTGTTTAGTATTTCAAAGTAACAACAATAACAACAACATACCCAATCCCACTTAAGAAGGGTATGAAGAGGTAAGATGTAGACAGTCATGTCTTTACATGAGAGTGAGAGTAGAGAGACTACTTCTCTAAAGACCGGCTAGTCATGTGTCGTTTAAAGTTTATTTATAATAAGTAGTTGTACTACAATATAAGATGATAGATATTTCCATATGATGTTTCTATTATATGATATAATTATTATTATATATATCTTTTCTTTTCCTCTTTTCATTTCAATATATTTGTTTATTTGTTTTTGTATTTATTTAGTTTATTATTATATATTTCATTTCTTTCCCTCTTTTCATTTCAATTTATTTATTTATTTGCTTATGTACTTATTTATTTTTATTATTGTTATGAGTTAATATATTCATAATTTCTTAATTATTATTATATTGGTTCCCCTTTATTATTATAGAGTGATCTATAATTACTTAAAAGTGTGTCTAAAGAAGCGCAACCTAATCATCTACCCTAATTCTCCTTCTCCCTGTGATCCTATCATGGGTCATCTCCTCGGAAACCCCTAGTTCCTCCATGTCTAGCTTCATTCTACCTTCCCATCTTAGTTTCGGACAACCCTTTCCTCTTAGGCTATTAACTATTACAGAGGCCACTCTCCTAAATAGCATTATTTGCAATTACCTTCGGACGTGGCCCAAACATTGAAAGTCTCCCCTCTCTCAATTTAATCAGGATTAGCACAACCTCACACCCAACCCTAATGACACCATTTGGTATGATGTGAGCCAAGCTCTTCCCTCAAGACCACCTTAGTGTCCTTATCTTCTCAAGCTTCCATATTCCTCTCTTCCGCATTCTTTAGCGGCCATCACCACCATATAAAATTTACTCTTCAACTTCACCAGTACTTTTTTGTCACATAAAACCCCGAATGGTTGCTCTCTACTTCAAAAATGTTGCCTTTATACAACGGTTCACGTGTTCATCTACTTACCCTGACTTATGCATCATGGAGCTCAAATACTTAAAACTCTCCTTTGGGGTAGAGTACGTGGCCTCCTGTCGATCTCATGAATTTTATTTTTGTTGATTCCGTACTAGCGCAATGTCCTTGTTCAATTCTTGATACATAGATCACAATTATCTTCACAATAAAAGATCATTCTCCAATCATTCTAATGGTGTTTTCATATTTTTGAGTCTTAATCATGAATTTTTGGGTTAACAGGCTTGTATATCATATAACTATAATAGTATAATCCAACTCAAATTCATCCAACAAATCATTGTGGACGTACTTATTAACTTATCAATTAGTTATGACAATATCTTATAGTTAGTTAGCTTTCAACTTTTAAAGCACTATGGTCATACTTGTCTTACAATTTGTAATTATATTAAAACAACATTGTAGAAAGAAGATTATATGTTTGTGCATAATATGCATACAGTCTTATAAATTTTAAGGTACCAAGCCTAAGAGGATTTGTAAGTTACACACAGATTCTATCAAGAGTTTGTAAAGATAAATCAATTTCCATTACGTTTTCATGTTGGATTTTCAAACAAATCTGTTCAAGTGATGCATCGTAACTGATCAATGGGTCACTTCATCAAATCATGAATCTGTCGTATTAAAATTTTTAGTCATGTTATACCATAGAATGGTCAATCCAGATTATATTCATAACCAAATAAATGTAACAATAGACAACTAGATCGGATATAAAGTGTACGACCACTTGATCAATCATCGTACTGATTAACTTGACTTCCCAAACCAAATTACAGAATTGTCAACGCATATATGAACAAAAACAAAAGTTTTGGTTTAGGTTTGTGGAAATAGGGTTCTCATGTGATATAAAGAACAAACAAGATCACAGGTTCAAGCTTACTGGCAGGAAGAGGTGATTGTGGTTCCTCCACCTCTCGATTCACATAAACCCTAAGAGATGTTAAATATCTTCGATTATCTGGTCTTGCAGATGGCAGAGGCTCGTACAAGCAAGAGTATCTCGTTTTCAACGCATCCAAAACCTTTGAGCGACTGCTTTCTCCAACGGAACTCATTTTCCCTCTTGCTTCAATAATCTATCGTGTTGAGAGGGTCATCCAACAGGACCAATTGAACTAACCTGGTGGATAGATAACCGTGTACGGTTCACTACTTAAATAGAACTCCCAGGAAATTTTTTTTGATGTATACACATTTATAATTAAATTTTAACAATAAAAAATTATAAATATGTATCTCGAGTCATCTCGATTTTTCTCTTCTACTTGACACACTCATTAAGAAACACTCTTTTTGTCTTCCATTACTATACACTTCTCCACACAAAAATTAATAAGAAAGGTTGTCTTCTTGTTCTTAAATTTTTGTTTTGAAAATGAATAAAAGGGTTGATGAAAAGAAAAGAGAAATAAATAAAACGATATTTTATCGGATAGAAATTATTTTAAAATAGTTTATAAACATTTTAAAATCTTTTTAATTATAACCAATAAATATATGGTCTTATTGCCCTAATTATAACAAAATGCTCATTAGTTTGTAAAAGAAATACAACCATGCCTCTTCATATTATGATATCATGTTATTCCCGTCACGTCTGTTTTCAACCTTGCGTTGACGCTTTCACCGCTATCGTCAGTTTTTTAAATTCTTATTTTTTTATGTTTTATAATTATATAATACATTTTAATTTATGTTTAATATTTATCATTTCGTGTATTACACGGACATCTAATCTAGTATCTAGTAATCTAGTAATAATATTAATAAAAGACTAACATTAATCAATTAAATTAAATGACCTAGATCAATATTGTTGATAAATATAAAAGCAATTAAAACTATTAAAAATAGAGTTACTTAGTCGAAGTTATTAAGTATTAAAATCAACTTTCGATATATGTTTACTATCATTGTTAAATTAAAAAAAATATTCTTACACAACAAAATACATAATAATTTTATACATTAAATATTTGTAACTTATTATATATATAAATAAACTGTTATATGTAAATTAGTGCCCTTAATTTTAACACGTTAGAAAAAAAAAATGAAGTCAAATTTGCAGGTAAGAAGACAGGAGATGTGAAATCAAATTCCGTCCAACCACTATTTTACACTTTTCTTTCTTTTCTCACCGCCATCGATCAGATCTTCTTCATGATTTATCATTTTTCAAGACTTCACTCAATTATTTTCTTCTTCATTTTAAAATTATTTCTTTGGTCTACACAATCGCATATGCCAAAAGTGTAATTATTTGTATATAATAATTTTTTATCATACGTAACAAAAAGTTGTTACTTGAATTATTATATTTATAGATAAGGATTAATAGTCGGTGGATTAGTAGGGACAAAAATATTCTAATTGTTATGTATGACAAAAAGTTATTTCGTACAAATTATCGCCCATACGAAAACTATGGACCAGATCTCGGAGATTTCCCTTTTTTTTCCTGATATCATCTTATCTTCTTCAAATGATTTATTTTATAAATTTGTTGGGTTAACAACTGAGCCAGAAGCTCGTCGATTTGGTATTCCCTTTAATTTATTTTTTGGTTTTAAAAAAACTCAAGTAAAGATAACATATGACAGATTTACATGATTTTCTCCATCGATCACCAATTTTATTTGAAGAACTTGTTAAATATATAGTAGATTGTAGACATAAATAGGTTTGTATATTCTTTGGTTTACTATTGGCATATTGTACGGTATAAATGTGTTTTTTGTAACTTCTAATCTTTGTATTATTCATACGGGTGTTCAATGCAATTAATCTTAAGGGAATTTATATACATTACAACATGATATCAAGCCAGGTTAAATAAAAATAGGATTCATCGCTGGACACAAATTTTTTTTCGCTGCCGTATTCGATTCTCCACGAGTTGTGGTTTCATTCAAATTGATATTGAAATTCTTTTCACTCATTCAACTTGATAGTGGAATTCAACGTGGACACATACAATTAATGAATTAATTTCTGTTTGATTGTGTGCACTTCCGTTTTGCGTTGCAACGATACGTACACTGGAGATCGAGTTCTTGTTGTTCGGTTTTCTGGCAAACCCTAGCATCCGGCTCTACTTTCCCCGATCACTGCTGCCTCGCCGTTCGTGTGCTCTTGCATTCAACCTACAAGCCTTCTACCCGCGGTGAGCATCTTTCGGTATCTTTTATTAGTTCTTTTTATTTTTTATTTTTGAGTTCCAATTATTATTACCATGTCGTCCTCGTCGTCTACTCATTTTGTGTCCCCCACCTCTACGCAACTTGTATTTGCTATTGGTAACGTGTACCCGCAATTCAGCTTTAAGCTTTCAGTTGATGATGCACGTTACAAACTTTGACGTCATATATTTATTGATACTTGTAAAGGGGCCGAAGTGATGGGTCACATTACCGGTAAAACCCTTCTTACGTGTGATGTGATGAAGATTGGCATGCTATTGATTCGCGTATAAAATCTTGGTTTTACTCTACTTGCGAATCTAACTTACTACAAACCATCTCAAGTGATAACTGCACTGTAAAAGATCTTTGGGATAATTTTGACAAGTTCTTTTTAAATAATAAGATGTTAAGAAGTCTTAGGTGTCGTTTGTTTATTAAGAGGTCCTGAGTCTGAATCTGAATACCATGTCTGAATATTAAGAGATGATTCTGACGTCTGAATGTTTATTCATATTTTGCTGTTTGTTTTTTGAAATATCTGAATGGTTATAATTATCTGTTTTATAATATTTTATATTTAATTGTTACATATTTAACTAAATTTAAACTTTTCTAATTATAAAGTAATTAAAATATTTTAATAACAAATATCGAACCATAATAATGATATAGTATAGGGAAGTAAAAAAAATATATAAGAGAGATGCGCGGCGGCGTACGGCGGCCAACGGTGACCGTGAAAAGTGTCCATGTATGTAGAGTATTGAAGGAGTAGATGTTGACGTGAATTAGTGAAGGAAGAAGTGTGTTTGTTATAGGATAATGAAACATAAATTTTGTTAATATGTTATAAGAGGTAATTTTATCTTTCATTCATTAAGGAGTTTTAAGAGGTTTTCAGATCTTAATGAAAAGAAAAAACAAACAGCCCTTACATCTTAATACCTCTTATTGATTCCGATTAAGATGTATTAAGATATTTTTCAGAAAAACAAATGACCCTTTACTTTGCAAACCATGTTTCACAATACAAAAAAAGGGGCTATGACAATTACTGAATATTGCCATCATCTAAAAAATATTGTTGATTCTTTAGGTGATCTTGATAAAGAAATTTCTGAACAAGAATTTGTGATGCAAATCTTGCAACAATTACCACCATCCTACCAAAGCCTTATTGATGTCATAACACACACCAAACCATTTCCAACTTTTCTTAAAGCCAAAAACATTTTGTTACTTCATGAATCACGTGAAGAAAACAATGACACCGTCTCAGATACACCCTTAACTAATTTTGCTGCCCTTCACTCTTTCTCTAATGCTAATAATAATGAAAAAGGCAAAAATAAGAATAATAAGGGTAATAAAAATACTTGGCGGGCAGCTCCTAGGGGGGAGGTTCTTCTAGTGTGTATGCTCGTCCACCTTCTTTTGCAGTAATAATTTAATATATATTGTTTACGGAGCAGAGAGAAAATATGATGTGGCAAAAAAATGATGTTGTAATTGATGACATGTAAATGTGACATGAACAAATAGAAGATTTTGATTGGTAGAAAATGTGAGAAATGGTTTAAATTCAATTTAATTGAAGAGTTTGGATGTAAATTGTGAGGGAGTTGTATGAAATATGTGAGGGGGTTTTATAAAAATTGTATATTAATGTAATTAGTTGTAGGTTGTTTGTAAATTATGTTTAATAACTTGTGATATATTTTGTTTTGAAAAAAATAATTATATATTTGTGTCCGTCTCATTTTTATGTACGTTTTGATATAAATTTTATCGTAATATGACTTATTTAAAAAATTGGTATATTTTAATTTTTTTATCCATCGATAGTAACGAATAGGTAATTATTAGACATATTATTCATTTTTATATTTATTCCCTCTACGTAACCTAAACGATATTTCACTGATTTACTGGTCTTTCGATAAAAAGATTTAAAATATACCGTTTTTTAAATTTTTTCATATTACGAGAAAATTTGTAAAACCGTTGGTTAGTGGCATAAAACTATTTACAAAACTACTACTACCACTTTAGTGCTCTTTAAAATTGATTGTTAACGTGTGTGAATAAATAACCGTACAAAAGCTATAACCATACATAATTACTAGGTAGTGAAACAACATTCATGTTAGTGGAATTTTTAACTATCTTTACAACTTCAAATTTTATATAAAGATTTTAATTGTCTAAGTTTCCTTATTTTTTAACTAATAACTTCATACAGAAAATTAAGGTTATTATTACATGGATATTTGAATTTAATGTTATATTGTGTTTTTAGTTGTATTTAATTAAATAATAAATTATACTTAAGCAATTTACATATGTATAGATAGAATCTATTCTATGTTAGTATCTAAATTTTATGTGATCTACATTGTGTATACTTAGATTGATGCCATTATTATTTAATTTTTAATAAGTTTAGTTTACAATTCTAAAGATTCAAACATATAATTGACTAATAAAATGTCTTTTAAGCACTTGATATCATAATATCAACAATAATATTATGCATGTGTCTTTACAATGTCGTGACAAAGCTATATCACGATAAGCACATTAATATTAAACTATAAACTTTTAGACGTGTAATATATTTTATATCTTTTAAAAAAGAATATGTATAAAAATTATCAAATATAAAAGTTTTATTTACGTACCCGGGCAACGCACGGGTATAACACTAGTTCAGGTGGTGGTCAAGGAAATTCACAGGTTTCATAGGTTCCATATCAACCTCAGTTTGCTAAGTATGCACCACCAAATGCTCATTTTGCTATGCAACCACTTCAACAATTTCAACCGGTCCCTGCTTTACACCCGAACATGCAACCGGGTCTATCTGCTCCACTATTTTACCTGCCAATGCAACCGTTACATCAGCCCAACACTGGCGGCCTGTCACCATAAGCTGCCTACTATGCTGCTCAACCGTCGGCTCTAGCTCCTACTACCGCCTTCCCACATCAGCAACCATAGTTTACCGATCTCGCGTCAATGTTTAGCTCCATGTCCGTGCAACCTCAGAATTCTGACCTGGATTATTACATGGATATCGGGGCAAGCTCTCACATGACACATAATCAAGGTAATCTCACTTCTCTAACAAAATGTGATAATAATCGTGTAATTATGGTTGGTAATGGTGCGTTATTACCGGTTCAACACATTGGCACTTCATATTTTCCTTTTTCTCGAAACAAATTTCTTTTATCTCGTATTCTTGTTTCTGATCAAATTGTTAAAAACTTAATTTATGTACGTCGTTTTACTATTGATAATAGGGTATCAGTTGAATTTGACCCATTTGGCTTTTCCATAAAGGATCTTAAAATAGGTAAACCCCTACATAGGTCTAACAGTATCGGTGATCTTTATCCGGTTCTACTGTCACTCTTACCGTCCACTGCTCTTGCCATTTCCCATGCCCTTGTTGCAGTGTCGACTCCTAGCTGGCATCGTCGGCTTGGTCACTTTGGTGCTTCAGTTTTTCAATTTTTAGTTTCTCGTAATTTTATTCCTTGTTCGAATAATTCGTTGCCTACTTGTCATGCATATCAACTGGGCAAACATTGTCGTCTTTCATTTAGTAGTTATGTTACTAAAACTACTGAGTTATTTGAATTGGTACATTCAGATTTATAGACATCACCTGTTTCTAGTATGAGTTATTTTAAATACTATATATTATTTCCGGATGACTTCTCTCACTTTTTATGGGCGTTTCCATTGCGTGTGAAATCCGATGTGTTTAAAGTGTTTTGCAATTTTCGTTCATATGTTAAAAATCAACTCAAAACCGACATTCAGTCTTTCCAATGTGATAATGGACGCGAATTTAATAATTCCAATTTTCTTAATCTTCTTCAAACAAATGGAATTAGACTTCGGTTTTCTTGTCCTTTTACTTCACAAACTGCCATTCGGTCCATCAACAATCTTGTACGCACTTTATTATTTCAGGCCTCTCTTCCCTCCAAATTTTGGGTTGAAGCCCTTTTAGCGGTTGTTCACACCATTAATCTATTACCAACAACCCTTTATTTTCGGTCACCGTTTGAGTTGTTATTTGACATCTTTCTGACTTTCACTCATCTCCGGGTTTTCGGATGCCTTTGCTATCCAAACCTTTCTTCTACGGTTCCTCATAAGCTAGCGCCACGGTCAACCACATGTGTTTACTTGGGAACTGGCTTCATATCATCGTGGTCATCGATGTTTTGATCTTGTTACTAACAATATCATCATTTCCCGTCATGTCTACTTTGATGAAGGCCACTTCCCTTACTCGTCCTTTCATTCTTCTCCGGGTCCGTCAGACTATGACATCTTCATTGATGATCACGACTTGACACCTACTGGTATCACTCTTCCCATCGTAGTACAACCTGACTTTGCAACGCAACTTGACACCTACTGGTATCACTCTTCCCATCGTAGTACAACCCGACTTTACAACGCAACCATCAGTTGCTGCCGCAACACTGCGGCCCAAGCCATCTGCGTCACCTCAACCACACGGCTGTCCCGGCGGCGTCAATTCCAGCTCTTCCCTGGCCCCTACCGTTTTAGCTGGTTCGTCTATACCTTCGGATGATTCCTATATATTTGCGGGGTCATCTGGTCACCCATGATCACCCATGATCACCCATTCAAAGACAGGGTATCTGAAACCCCGTCAGCTTCATAATATTTCTGTCACCGATGAGCCGTCTCCGATCCCGCGATTCACTGCTTAGGCTCTTGGTGATCCTTATTGGAAAGATGCCATGGACTCTGAAATGTCTGCCTTGCTTTCAAATCACACTTAGGATCTTGTACCACGTCCCCCATATGTTAATATCATAGGGTGTTGGTGGGTTTACCGTCACAAGTTTGATTGTAACACGCACTTGACCGTTATAAAGGTCGGTTGGTTGCTCAAGGTTTCTCTCAACAAGCTGGTATCGACTTTGATGAAACCTTTAGCCTCGTTGTCAAAGTGGCGACTATCGGCACAGTTTTGAGCATTGTTGTTTCTCTGCATTGTCCAATTCACCAACTTGATGTTAAGAATGTGTTTTTAAATGGTGACCTAACCAGAGAGGTTTATATGAAACAACCACCTAGGTATGTTCATCAGTACTATCCGGATCATGTGTTTCGGCTCCGTAAGGCCCTTTATGGTCTAAAACAAGCCCCTCACACGTGGTATCGTCGATTTGCGATTTTTATAGCTTCTCATGGTTTCACCGTTGGCAAATCCGATAGTTCTCTCTTTGTTTTTCATCGTGGTTGTGAAACTATATATCTTTTGTTATATGTCGATGATATAATCTTAACCGCTTCATCACCCAGCTTAGTTATTATTGTCATTTCTCGTTTACTGTCTGAGTTTGCTATGACTGGTTTGGGTGCTCTTTCCTTTTTTCTTGGAATAACGGCTATCCGCTCTGCCATAGGCTTGTTTCTCGCTAAGCCAGCTTTTGATTGTAACATTCTTTCGTGTGTTGGCATGGAATCTTGTAATCCATGTAACACGCCCGCAGATACCAAGTCCAAGATTCCTCCTATGGGTAAGCCCCACCTTATATAGGAGTCTTTCTGGTGGCCTACAGTATCTCACTTTCACTCGTCCGGACATGTCTTATGTAGTTCAATAAGTGTGTCTACTTATGCATGACCCACGTGAACCACACTTTAATGCCCTCAAACGAATTCTACGATACTTACAAGGTACTCTTACTCATGGACTTCATATCCGTCCCTCTACTGTCGATTGTCCGGTTGCTTATACGGATGCTGACCAGGCTGGCTGTCCCGCCACATGCCGATCCACCTCCGGGTTTTGTGTCTATTTAGGCAATAACCTTGTGTCTTGGTCATCCAAGAGACAACCAGTTGTTTCTCGTTCCAGTGCGGAAGCTGAATATCGTGAAATCGGAAATTCTGTTGCTAAAGCAGCTTGGCTTCGTAATCTTCTTCTTGAGTTGCATTTTCCACTCTCTCGTTCCACAATCATTTTCTGTGATAATGTGAGTGCCATGTATTTAGCTTTGAACCAGGTACATCACCAACATACCAAGCATGTGGAAATTGACTTACACTTTGTTAGGGAGCGTGTTGCTATTAAAGATGTGCGTGTGTTGCATGTTCCGTCTTCTCACCAGTTTGCAGATATATTTACAAAAGGCTTACCTACATAGTTGTTTCTAGATTTTAGATCTAGTCTGAACATTCAGGAACCTGAAGCTCGGACTACGGGGTATGTGTTAAATAGTAGACATATATAGGTTTGTATATTCTTTGGTTTACTATTGACATACTGTATAGTATAGGGGTGTCTTATGTAACTTATATAATCTTTGTATTATTTATAGTGGTGTTCAATGCAATCAACACTAACGGGATTTCCTTACATTCCAATAGATCTAATAGACCATTTCTTTTCTCCGTTATTTGAAACACACACTGAAAAAGACATACATGGATTTGTGAATTACACGTACACAGACGGGAAACAGATACGGGGACATTGAAACAAGTATACAAAGACTAAAATGGAATTACCAAAACACACAACCTCCACCACCCTCGGCCACCTTCGTCTCTCATGATTTGGAACTCACACACGGATAATCATTTACATGCACCCAAAGTCATGAAGTGCGCGCGGATAGATGGAAAAATGCTTAAAAACCCCAAGAATGGAGCCTGATCACCACCACAATCGTCACACAAATTGACCATATGTCGCACATGGTCAATAACCCACGGGTAAAAGAAATTGGTAACCGTAAATAGATCGAGAAGAGAGGGAGATCGAAGGAAAAAATACGGGAAAAATAATGAGAGAGAAAGCACCAACGATATTTTGGTGGTGTCGGTGGCCGGATTCTTGTGGGCCATGGCGTCGCCGGACCTATGGCGGATGTGGCCAGAATCAAGGAGGTAGCTCGAAAAGAAAAGATGGTGGTGTTTGGTGGAGTGTGAAAGCGATTTTGAAGGAAAAAAACACGAGGGTGGTATTTATACCAACAATGAAAAGTGGTCAACTATATACGACAATATTTGATTAATGTTAGTTTGTCTCAACCCATGGAAGATGATAGTGTATATACATACCTACCTCCGTAGTAGGAGGTAGGTCTGATATAATAACACAAGTCACAAGCTCAACCCTCACAAAAAAACATTAATAAGTTAATAAAAAAGCTGATAAGACAATAGGTATAAAAGACAAAACTTGATCACTGCAGTATAGCATAGAATATATTTAATGTTATTGGTCAAAACACAACAGCTCAAGAAAATAACTGCCAGGAGGCAGGTCAATACATGCACCCGACCTTGGTCACGAGGTTCAGATTCTTCTCTCTCTTAAGAAAATAACTGGGTAATATCCAAACTCAGCCATTATAAATACACATCTCTATTCAAGTCAAAAGGTTCAGATTCTTCTCTCTCTTAATTTACTTCGAGCATTTAATCTGTTCTCCAAACACTTAACCTTGCACCCGACCTTGGTCACGAGCATGAGCTCGTGGCGAGGCTAAATTTCGTGTTTGCTCTCAGGTACCTCCGGCGAAGGAGAGTGACGTCTAGACCCCATCTTCGGTACGGAGGACCGGTGAAGCAACATCCAAAATTAGTATATTTAACTTTCCCTATGGAGAATTGGAATTTGTTTAACATCCAAAATCTCACGAGAAAACAAAGCTCAAGAATTGGCCTCAAAGTAAATCTATAGAAAACAAAGCTCTTTGAAATTGGAATGCGGATGTTCTTAATTGGATGTCCTCTAGAATTGGTTGCACTTCAAGTTCTTTCCCTTTCTCTTGTCTGGGATACCTATTGGGTTACCTATGTCTAGGTCCTCTAATTGGCAACCATTACTCTCAAAGTTTGAATATGAGCTCTCAAAAGTCAAAATGGATGGCCTTAGCTGTATCTTTTGGTTGCAGAATTGTCCTTTGCAAATCAGTTTTTGACACGCTTGTAAGGCATAAGAAAAAGTTTTGAATCAATTGGAAAAGATAAGAAAAGATTTTTTGTGGTGATCCGATAAAAATAAAAGAAAACTAGCGTGAATTAGCTAGAGAGAGATTCTAGCACCCAAAGGAAAAGGGGGCCTCAAAGTGGGAAGGTTGAAAGCCTTAAACATATGGCCAATCTCCAAGTGGCGGTGGAGACTAAAAATAGATAGTGGCTCGCTTTGGAAATCTGCTATTGTCTCGCTTCATGGCCACAAAAGAAATTTGAGAATAAGTCTATCGAGTCCAAAAAGAAAGGCGTTTAGTGCTCAATTGTTAACATTCAAAGACACTCTCTAGCCTTAAATATTGATCTTCATGCGTTGTTCACTTCTGAATATGCTAATAATCAATCTCCTTAATAAGGGGTTGCAACTAGATAGCCTTGGTTGTGTTCTTTGTGATGCAAGCTTTGAATCGAGTATCATACGAGGGATCTAATGTCGTACATTCGTAATTGGTTGAGCTTACAATCGGATTTTCCGGGATCAATCCTAGATCTAATCAACTGAGGAGTTTAGGGTTTAAAAGGTTCTCCTCTAGTTGCCTTTTTCACGACGATCTTTGCTTACTGCTAGACTCTTTGATCGCACATAAACTATAAGATCTTCGTGGAAAAGGACTCTCTGACTTCGATTTTAATAGGAAAGTTGATTAGTATTTCTTTTCTTTGGCTAAATACTAAAGGCAAATTGCGTAGGAAACCTTTTTATTATATTGGTGTACAAATCCTGTTCAATAGTCTCTCATGTAATGTTCTTGTACTTTTGCTAGCTACTTGCTAGTCTTTATATATATTAATTCTTTTACCGTTTAAAAAAACTTGCCCTCCATTACTAAACAATTATATGTAAAAAAGTAAATTTGAACATAAATAAAAATATAAGACACATATGCAAGAACAATGATTTTATGATGGCCTTTTTCTTTCCTACCTAAACTTTTTGTATGGAGTATAACCTAACCTATTAATTATTTCAGCTCTCAAGGCAGGAACACTTATAGAGGGTTGCTCCTTTATAAGGTGTTGTGTTTATTGAGTAATCATACGTGTATCTAAGTTTGGATGGTCTTGACTAGTCTTATTATGTAAATAAGTATAAGTATGTGGACTGATATACTTTGTGACTTCAAAATATCCACTTTGTTTACACTTGCATGCACGAAGTTTCTTTTTGCAGCCACATTGTTTCAACTTGCATCCAATTTATCCAAATGGTTTGACTTGTTCCAACAACCTCAAATTGTATATGTGTCTTAATGGTGTAGAGTTTGATAGCTTTAATAAGTTCTTCCTTATTAGTAAAAGAATCTCTTCCTAACTCTTGATTGAAATCATGTTCACTTAGAGATATCTTCCAATTGCCGGTGATTGTCATCTCTATTCCCTCTAAATTAGTAAAAGTAGAAATCATAATTCATTCCATGTACATGTATGTCCAGTCTTTCACTTTCCCGAGTTTAATTATTAGTTTCATCTTCACCAATAATTCCATCATCTTCTAGCATGTCTTCTACATCAAACTCATTGTCCATGTCGAATCCACTATCCATTGCATTGTCCACCACAACTATTTGGGTGATCATGCTAAAGTCTTCATTCTGAATCATGTTGACATAACATTAACATGACTCATATTAGGTAAGAGCTCACTACCTCTTTCTTCTAGCAAAACTGATTCTTGAGTTCTACAAAATAATATCAAACCAAATTAATGAAAACAAGAATAACTAAAATCATGAAATTAACACAAAAGATGTTTAATATACCTGCATACCACCTCTTTATTTTGTATTGATTCATTGTCTTCAATATCTAAATAAAGATTGATGTTACTTAGCTTTGGATGGAGACTAAGCACATTAAACACGATGCTAACATCCTCATTGCCTTCAATGAGGATAGAGATATATTTCATCACTTTTTCCACAACCGAAGGATATATGCAAACTATCTTGATATGGTGGTGTTTTTAATCAATAGATGTAGTAAGATGGATTTGGTTTACTAAATTGTTGTATTTGATTCCATACTGGACTTTAAGAGACCTTTTTGGAGCTTTATCGTATGGTACACCTTCTAGTCCGTCACATATTATGCCCCTAATAGCATAATATTGTAATAAACTTTTGTGACATACCTAAACAATTTTGTCCAAAAACAAAATACAAACAATTAGAAATACTATACTATAACAGATTTTTATCATACACTACACCTTCTACTATGATCAGCCTCAATAGTTTGTGAAACTACATATAATACTTAATTTTTAGGCTAGCGGTCAACCCGAGGGTTGGGTGAGCTTCGGCTTCCTCGACTTTTCCGTTTGACCATTGCATAACGTTTAAAAAAATTCCTTTTTTCCTTCTTTCTCCCGTGTGAATATACCATTACACAATTTAAAATTTACATCTCAAATCCTATATTTATCTCTATCTTTCTTCTTCTCTTCTACTACAAAAAATATTTAGTTTTACACAATATGGATTCACCACAATCCGCTTCATCATCACCTCTATCAACCGAAGAGAGGAAGATGGAATTTTTATAGGGTTGGTTCGAGAAGCGGCAAATGCAATTTTCGGTCGTCAACAAGAGTCAGTAGTGGGGGAAGATAGAAAGAGGTTGGGTAACTGCAAACGAGAGGCTTATAAATGACTATTTTGGCGACAACACTGTTTACTCGACGGAGATGATGTTTAGGTGGCGGTTCCGGGTGAGCAAACAATTATTCGAACAAATAGTTAATGATTTAGAAGCCGGGTATGTGTATTTTAAACAAAAGTGGGATGCCAGAGGGAATAAAGATTTATCTCCGATACAAAAGTGTACTCCCGCTATTCGGCAATTGGCGTATGAAGTAGCCTCCGACTCGCTTGACGAGTACATAAAACGTCATGGCATTGCCTACACAAATTCTACCGAGGTATTGTTGAACTTTATGGTAGGCAATATTTACGTAAACCTACTTTTGTTGATATTCAACAGTTATACACCGCACTTGGAGAAAAACACGGATTCCCGGCATGCTCGGTAGCGTAGACTGTACTCGTTGGGCGTGGGTAAATTTTCCAGTTGCATGGCGGGATCAGTGAATGAGAGGTGATCATGAATACCCGACAATAATGCTAGAGGATATGGCCTCACATGATCTATGGAATATGGCACTCATACTTCGGTGTTACGGGTTCTAATAACGACATCAATGTTCTCGATCAGTCACCCGTCTTCAATGACATCTGCGAAGGAAAAGCACCCGAGTGTCCATTTGAGGTGAATGGAGTCATCTAGCTACAAGCACATATATTATATAAATGATTGGATATATCCAAAATGGGCTACTTCCGTAAAATCATTTACGTGCCCACAAGATGATAAACGAAAAAGGTTCAAGTTCGCGCAAGAACCGACACAGAAAGATGTTGAGCAGGCTTTTGGTGTGCTCAAACAACGTTGACACATCCTTCATAATCCGGCATGTGGTTAGCATCCAACATGATTGGGGGACATCATGTACGCTTGTATCATATTACACAATTTGGTACTCACAGATGAAGACCATGGTATTTGTAGTTTTGATGAAAACGAACTTCTATCGTCGGACATTGAAACACGAATAAGTGAACAAGCACGCGCGAGAAACATTCGAGAAGTCAAAAATCGACGCATGATAACCTTCGATCGGATTTCGTCAAACATATTTCACGTATTCAATTTTCGGCCAATGAGGACAACTAGATGTTTTTATTATTTTTTACTTCCGATTTAGAATTTTGTAATTTTTATTTTCTAATAATAATGTTTTATTATTGTTATGATTTTTTTAATTATTTGTTATAATTTTATTTTTATACAATTTATAAATATTTTATTTTAGTTAAAAGTTAAATGTAAAATAAAATAAATTTAAAAAATGGAGAAATATTGAGTTAGTTGGGTTATGCTATACTTGGTTTTTGGATAAGAGAGAGAAAAGGGAGAAAAAAGTGATGTGATGCTCATATGACATTTGGGTAAGATATAAAGGAGAAAAATAGGCTATACTCATGGTCTTAGTAAGCTCATGTACGAGTTAAAATACACACAAATCTTACAAAGAAGTTGTTTGCTTGACAAGAAAAATTATAATGGTTTGATGAGTATTGGAATAAATATAATTGCAGGGAGAAACTATAATCACCTTAGATGGGTTCTTGAAATACTATATGAGAAAATTACCGGCGATTAACTAGGATCAGAATACATCGGTGAATACCTAGCAGAGAAGGTGCGTTAAAGATCACTAGGAAGGGATGGTGAGGTCTGATCGACAATGAAGGTTAGGGCAGCGATGGTGAAATCTTTTGTAGGGCTTCGATTGGTTGGGAAGGCCGATGTCGTACGTTTTTTAAATCTCGGTTAATATTTTTGGGTTTTGTTCAATATAGTCCTTAATAAAAGCATAGTCCTGAGTGATAATTTTTAGCCATTAGATTTCAAAATCAATGGTCTAGATTTAATCTTAGATAATAATTAAAATTGATTTAAAGAAGAACAATTCTGACTTTTTGCATATTGGTCCCCACTTTCTCTTTACTCTAATTTATTTAAAATTAATTATCTCACAAACCGGTAATCGTTAGACGAAACGAATTATACCGTTACGATCCTCGTGTTCCCCTCTTTTATTAAAGAGGTCCCTTGATATACTTTTGACAAACTTTTTTTTTCATTTTTTTAGGTTGGACTTAAATTTTGTTAATGTATAATCACATGTGATTTATAACAATATTCAATGTGTTGTTTTATTAATTTTTTTTATCTTCTTAAATTGTATATCATTTAACGTTTATTAATTTTGAATGTTTGCTTAAATAAATCAACGTTTGCTTAAAACCATTTATACATGTATGTACATATTCAATTTCACCAAATCCAATTGCATTGTCTATTCATGAATGCATATATTGTGTACTAGCAACACCCTATCCCCTTTATCAAAGGTCTAGATGTGTTCTCCTTAGAATTCGATGTCTTTTATATTGGTTCTCGTAATAAGAATGGTTCTCGTTTGAACAATCCTCTATGCAATCATATATGATTGAATACCAAATCTCATGTTTTTTGGTATTCATTCACATTTGAATCTGTACAAACTATCGTGTGATTCTGTACAAAATCACATGTGATTGAATACCAAATCTTATGTTTTTGGTATTCAATCACATGTGATTCTGTACAAAATCACATGTGATTGAATACGCAATCACATGTGATTGATTCTGTCAAATATGTGACATAAAAATGCTACATTTAATCTAATCACCTGTAATTATGTGTATGTATAAGAGATAGATAATCATATGTGTTATGAAACAACTAATAACTTAGAATCACTTTCAATTGTTGATTTTTTGTTACTAAACCATAGAACTTTGCCAGATTATCAAACACCAAACTATAATTTTATAAGGACTATATTGATCACACCTCTATGAATCACATGTGATTATACTTTAATAAAATTTAAGTCCAATTTTATAAAATGAGAAAAATTTTTTTTGTCGAAAGTATATCAAGTGACCTCTCTAATAAAAGAAGGGAACACAAGGATCGCAACGGTATAATTCGTTTCGTCTAACGATTAACGGTTTGTGAGATAATTAATTTTAAATAAATTAGAGGAGAGAGAAAGTGGGGACCAATAGTTAAAAAGTTATAAATGCCTTTTTTTATACAAATATATCAATTTTGATTATAATCTAAGATTGAATCTGGATCATCGAATCTTAAAATCTAATGGCTATAAATTATCCCTTTTGACTATAAATTAAATTAGAACTATATTGAACATTTCTCTAATATTTTTATCTTACAATGTTTTGGTAAATATTTTTATAAAGTAAACCGGTTTAGTAAAAAACTTTGCTTAAGAGAGTGAAACTATTTGTAATGTCTAATCCTCACAGTCGATAGTTAATTGTATTTGCTCACACTCTTAAATGTTTGTATACCTTGAAAAATACAAATACTTAATCACATCTGATGTAGTGAATGTTGCATCATAATATATATATATATATATATATATATATATATAAGGCTGGCAATTTCTAGGTCGACCTGAAACCCGACACGAAAAAAGTGACACGAATCCGAAACGGGTCAAAAGCGGGTTGACACGAAATTGATATGAAAATAAATGGGTCGGGTTAGGGTCAACCCACCAACCTGAAAATAACCCGTTTATAAGTAAAACTATAACATTTTAAAATTTTCTTTAATACTTGAAATTTAAATTTTGAAAAGAAGATTATAAATTCAAATAAGAGAGTGACATTTTAGGACAATAAAATCCGCTAAAAAAAGTACAAAACCCTTAAACGTTAAAAATCTCAAAATAAACAATAAAAGATTTACAGTTAAAACAATAGTACATTATTTTAGTATTTGTTATTTTTACTATATGATTTTGATACTTTTACATTTGATTATTTGATAGGTGATACTTTAGTATTTTGGATCGATTCATAATTCTATTTAATGATGAATAATCTTATATTATTTGGTTGTTCAATGACATTATTTATTTGTATAGAATAATAATACATCATAGTTTTTATTATATTCATTTGTATAAGCAAATAAAAAAGTAAAATCAAATTTTCAATCAAACTGAAATAAATACCAAATTTAAAGTTCGAATACAACGAAACAAACATTGATTATTAAAGTTAGAATATAAATGAAAATTATTTTCGAAATTTGTGCCGAACGTTGGTAAACAAACATGGAATTTGAAATATTGATAAAGAAAATCGTAGTTGAAACGGAAAACCGTATTAAAAAATCGTACCCGAAAACCGGATTCGAAAATCATACCAAAAACCGTATTCGAAAACCAAAAAAATTCTCGTTGATGGCATTTAGCCTAAATGGGTCGACCCGAAGGTTGACACGAAAAAAACTGACACGACCCGAACCTGACACGAAAATAAATAGGGCGAAATTGGGTCGACACGAAACTGACCCAAACCCGAATAACATGAACCCGACCCAAATTGACAGCCTTATATATATATATATAGGGTAGAGATCAAGTAAAAAGGATTTTATGGTAAAAAGGGTAAGGGGCAATAAAAAAATCATTTTTATTGATTAAAACTAGTTCTTAATCAATTTATTTTTTATGAATCCAACATATTCATCACTTTTTACAGAGCAAAAGAGATTTTCAAATATAGATTTTGAAACCAAAATTTTGGAATAATTTGTTGATGAACAAAATGCTTTCATCTAAAAAGTGATGAATATGTTGGATTCATGAAAAAGAAATTGATGAAGAACTAGTTTTAATCAATAAAGATGATAAACTAACAATTATCAGTTGATGTATATAACGAAAAATGATCAAATAATCATCTCTCTTACACTTTTTACATTAATTTCCTTTTTATTTGATCTCATCCCTATATATATATATATATATATATATAAGAAATAATCAATACAGTTCTAATTTAATTTATAGCTATTAGATTTTAAAATTCAATAGTCTAGATTCAATCTTAGATTATAATCAAAATTAATATATTTGTATGAAAGATGATATTTATGACTTTTTAACTATTATTCCTCACTTTCTCTCTCCTCTAATTTATTTAAAATTAATTATCTCAAAAACCGTTAATCGTTAAACGAAAGGAATTATACCGTTGCGATCCTCGTGTTCCCCTCTTTTATTAGAGAGGTCACTTGATATACTTTCGAATTTTTTTTTCTCATTTTGTTAGATTGGATTTAAATTTTATTAAAGTATAATCACATGTGATTCATAGAGGTGTGATCAATATAGTCTTTATAAAATTATAGTTTGGTGTTTGATAGGCGAAGTTCTATGGTTTAGTAACAAAAAAAATCAACAATTGAAAGTGATTCTAAGTTATTAGTTGTTTTATAACACATGTGATTATCTATCTCTTATACATGCACATAATTACAGGTGATTTGATTAAATGTAGCATATTTGTGTCACATATTTGACAGAATCAATCACTTGTGATTGCGTATTCAATCACATGTGATTGCATATTCAATCATATGTGATTTTGTACAGAATCACATGTGATTGAATACCAAAAACATAAGATTTGGTATTCAAGATTTGGTATTCAATCACATATGATTGCATATTTAATGACATGTGATTTTGTACAGAATCACACAAGAGTTTGTACATATTCACCTGTGATTGAATACAAAAAAACATGAGATTTGGTATTCAATCATATATGATTGTATAGGGGATTGTTCAAACGAAAATCATTCTTATTACGAGAATCAATATAAAAGATATCGAATTCGAAGGAGAACACATCCGGACCTTTGATAGAGGAGATAGGATGTTGCTAGTACACAATATATGCATTCATGGGTAGACAATGCAATTGGATTGGGTGAAATTGAATATGTACATACATGTATAAACGGTTTTAAGCAAACGTTGATTTTTTAAGCAAACATTCAAAATTAATAAACGTTAAATGATATACAATTTAAGAAGATAAAAATTTAGTAAAACAACACATGTAATGTTGTTATGAATCACACGTGATTATACATTAATAAAATTTAAGTCCAATCTTACAAAATGAAAAAAAAAAGTTTGTCAAAAGTATATCAAGTGACCTCTCTAATAAAAGAGGGGAACACGAGGATCGTAACGGTATAATTGGTTTCGTCTAACAATTACTTATTTGTGAGATAATTTAAATAAATTAGAGAAAAGAGAAAGTGGAGGACCAATATGCAAAAAGTCAGAATTGTCCTTCCTTATATCAATTTTAATTATTACCTAATATTAAATCTAAACCATTGATCTTGAAATCTAATGGCTAAAAATTGTCCCTCGGGACTATGATTTTAATAAGGTCTATATTGAACAAAACCCATATATATATCACTCAAAAAGCTAAGTTATTATACGATATATACCTTTATTAAACATTAAAAAACCTTTATTAACCATTTCTTGATATATCACACATAACTCATAATAGAAAATTATCTATTATCATTTAGTTCTATTTCTAGAGAATAAATCTAATCAGAAATAAACTCACACAAAATATCCACAATTAACTTTAAAGTTAATTAGCACACATATACAGGTATAAGGTTTTATCAAAACATACCCGTTTCCTCTTCATCGGTGGTGGCATTATCACTAGCCATGATATTGAACACCCCACCCTCTCGCACAGTAGGGTTCTTTCTCTTTTGTCCTGCTGATGATCCCTCAACCGCTTCTGCCCTAGTCCCTGTCCCAGTCTTTCTCCCAGAAGGACAATCACCAGCCCTATGTCCCTCATTCGGACAGTTCCAGCACACACTTCGAGGAAAATCACATTCCCTAGCTTCATGCCCTAACGCTCCACAACGCATACATCGCATGGTCTGAACTGTACACTGCCCAGAATGGTTAGATCTACACCGTCTACACCATTGCGGTCTCTGACCAGAACCCTCAGTGGTTACCCCATTGTCCTGACTTCCCTGTGACTGATTTCCTTGCCAACTCCTCTTTGGCTGATTACCAGTCAGTTCATACCTCGGCTTCTGCACAGCCACCTCATCTCGATTTTGCTTATCTCTTGCCTGTATGTCCCCCTCAGCAGACTTTGCCAAGGTGAAAGCCTGAGACAACGATCCGGCCAATCGAGTTGTGCTCCTGTACTCTAGAAGTAATGCTCCAATGAAATGTTGAACCTGAGAAGGTTCATCCGGCACCCACTGAGTTACAAACCTCAATTTAGAATTGAACCGTTCAATCAATTCATCCACATACATCTTTTTCGTCATTCGCAGTTCCATGAACTCTTGCCTTATTTTGTTCAACTCAAAAGCATTGCAATACTGTTCACACAATTTATTTCGAAATTGATCCCAAGTAATTGCATCCATCTGAGCTCTCGATAAATGTGTAGTGATAGAATCCCACCAAACCATCGCTTTTCCTTTCAACATCCTGGTGGCAAAACAAACCCTCATTTCTTCTTCGCAATTGCAAGCATCCAAAATCCTTGAAATATCTCGCAACCAATTCAGGGTAACATTTGGATCTGTGCTACCATGATACTCCTTGGGTTTACAATCCAAGAACTGTTTATACATACACGGTTGTTTAAATCCCATACCAGGTGGAAATCCCATAAAAGGATATGGCATCGATCCTTGCAAAATCATCGGATAGTAAAATGGTTGAGACACTGGTGGAAATGGTATCGATGTAGGAGACATCCCTGTATACATAGTATTATCCGGGTAAATTGGTGGTATCTCAAGTGTAGTAGAAGCCACTGTAACAACCGGTGGTTGATTCACAAAATCCTGCCTCTGTTGATCCAACTCTTTTCTCAAATCTTGTAACTGACCCTCAAGCTGAAAGATGTACTCATCTCTCTCATCTCCTGTTGTACCAGATGTACCAACACTCTGTAGAGTTTCCACTGCTGCCGGGACAATAGGGGCGCCAGTTGAGTTCTCATTATCAGCCATTGTTTTCTGTAACAATCACATCTCACCAACTGATTAGTTTAAAACCGTTAGTATAACACATACTAACCACCCAAGCAATACTCACATTCACCCTAATCCCCACACTCAAGGAATAATTGACCCCCAACTCGAGCCAAGATTTGGGAATGCAACACTTCCACTGTGCCTACATCGCCAAACCAAGGCTCTGATACCAAACTTGTAACACCGTATTTTCACCCATAAATTTTTCATTTAATTTAACACTGCGGAAGTGTTTACCAAAACATAAAAGTATTTACAACTGAAGTTAAACCACTGTTTAACAAAACCAATTAGTTTAAAATACAGTATTACAAAAACTACGGCTCGTCACAATTCCAATCAGAGTGCCTTTCAATTATTCCCCAGGCTACACCTCCCTCACGACTAAACCGCAGAACTCATCAGCCACCTGCAAAAGTAGTGAGAGGTGGGGGATTAGCACAAAGCTAAGTGAATGGAAGTAAACCAACACAGATATACTAGCAAATAACCGCATGATATCAACAACAGTAAACACATAATCACCCTTTGCCTCACAAGAAGACCGGCGGTTTTGCAGGAACCTACAACCAATGCCGGCCAAGCAAAGGTTTACCAATAGTCTATTTGCTATTCTCATACAGTATTATCTTAAGTTGCAACGAATGCATCAAAAGACCACAATACTGATTAGCCAATAGCAAACAAACCCAGCCCAATTTGCCCAGCCGATAGCTGACTTCACAATAGGCGAAACAATCATTTAACATATCACAGTTAATCAATTAATAGACAATAATCTATCTATGCATCAATCCGATAATAGTTGCAACCCAAGCCAGTTACAACTAATAATACCCGTGAGTAAACATCCACTCACCTCGAGTTCTCGAACTCCCACTCGGTGGTCTAATATTACTGAGCCTTGTCTTTTCCTGAGATCAGAATAAACTGAAATCAGTAACCGATTCATAAATATATACCAAACACATATATTTATATCCTTTTAAATCAAACATCACATGTAAGATTCACATATGCATAAACACTTAGCATATAGCATCAAATAATCAACACACACCCAAAACTATCGGATTTCAAGGGAAATCGATACAACCATCGGATTCTAGCAAAATCCGATACATCTGTCGGTTTTGAACAAATCCTCAACACTTGTCGGATTTCAAGGAAATCCGACACTTCCCTTGGATTTCACGCTTCGAACTTCAATTATCGGATTTCTTCGTAGGATTATACACATTCGTATTTCACTCGAGGAACCCACCATCGGATTTCAACAATCGGATTTCCAGAGTTCCGGATTTCACAACACCCGGATTTCCAACATTCGGACTTCCCTTCATCTTCTTTACAATCCAACAACTTTAAAAACTCCATGAATCATATTACCGGTTCATATAATTCATATAAACACTTACCAAAACAACCACAAACATGTTTAAACATGCAAACATGCATCATAAACACCTTAACACCCAAGAACACGAAATCCTCCAAACCCATAAAGCAATTTCACATGTTCATAAACAAAACCCAGCATGCTCATCATGTTTCAAGAAGCATAGCAATAATCAAACAAGAATCAACAAACCTTAAACTTGAGTTCACGAATTCAAATCACCAAATCCGATTGATTCCTTCTTCCTTTCCTCTCGGCAAACACACAACACACACACACACAAGAACTTCAAAGTGAAGAATGCTTAATGAAACCCACGTATTAATGTGTTGAAAACACAAGCAGGATGTGTCACTCCTCAAAACTCGCAATTGCATGCACACACACACAACCGCACATGTATATATAAACCAATATATATATTTTTAAACCAACATATAATTAAATTAGTTAATCATTTGATTAAATATCAATTAAACAATTAATCAAATACTAATCATGCATAAATATACCCAAGCCTACGAAACTGCTAGGCCCAAAATCAGGATGTTACATAAATGAACTATAATTATAAAATATAATTCAATGACTATTATACCCTCTTTTAAATCTATTTATAAAACATCACCTATACACTTACTACTCATATTTATCTAAGTTATATATATATATATACACACACACGATTCTATTAATTAATTTAAATGATCAAGTACGGTTCATGCGTGTATATATATCATGCGTAATTCTTTTGTTTTAAGGAATTAGAATTGATTAAAACAATTATGTTTTTCTTAATTGTGTAGGTACTTTGATTGATGCATTAATTACATGGTATATATATACACATGAATCGTATATAATATATATATATATATAAAATATAGGGCAAAATGCATGAAAATACAATAAACTATGCCTAAATTGCCATTGTATACAACCGACTTTATTTTGTATCTAAAAATACAACCAACTTTCTAAAATTAGTCATTGTATGCAATTGATGACCTGCTTAGCAAGTTGCATGTCACTTTTTTAATTTTATGATTTTCTAGATTATCGTTATTCAATGTTCTTGATCTTCTTAGATATATTCATATGTTCAAGAACAAAAGAAGACCACAACTGTCTGGAATCCATGTAAACAAAAATTAAAATGAATAAGATCTAATCTAAACGTGAAAATACGAACAACAATGAATATTAATGTGGACAAAATCAGACTTAAACAAATGACTATGAACAAGTTCAGATGTGTACTTATACATAAAGAATCATGCGCCAAACAAAAGCAAATTTGAGTTGAACTTTGAAGGAGGATGTCGAACAAGATGAAGAACCATGAAATGGATCGAGCCCCAAATGGATTTGAGAACACCGATTTGGAATGGATCTAGCCTAAACAATCGAGTCCCAAATGAAGAAACCTTGAAACGATCACATTTCAAATCAATCCTTTGAACTAGATCTGTGAACATCTAACCGTTGCGAAGCTCAAACAACAAACCATAGATGCCAATTTGAATGGATATGAAGAACATGGAACCACAGAACCCAATCGACAGTTGTTTCACACGAACCATTAGGCATGGAACATGCTGAACAATAATATCAACTAAACTTTGAAGGATTTTTATTCTTCATCGATCGATTTTTTCGGTACCTATCATCCAAGATTCAAAGAAACCCAGATTAGAAATGCAGATGAAGTTAGGGTTTTGATGAAAGAATCATATCTTAAATTTCAAACCCACATCTGTTTTGGTAGATTCCAAGAATCACGAAGAAAGTTTTATGGTATAGTTTTGTTCATGAGCATCATCTCCAATTATATGTGAGATGCCAAGAGGAGTAAAGAAGAACATTCATAATTTTTTTAAATAAAAAGAATAAAATAGGAAAATAGTGAAAAAATGGGTAAAACTTGTTATTCACCTGCAATCATAGGTGACTTGTATACAATGGGCCCATTTTAAAAGTTGGTCGTATTTTTTGATACAAAATGAAGTTGGTTGTATACAATGATAATTTAGGTATAGTTTGTTGTATTTTCGCGTATTTTGCCCTATAATATATATATATATATATATATAAAACTCGATCATCTATATTAATTAATAGAATCGTATGTGTATATATATATAATATATATATATATATATATATATATATATAACTTGGATAAATATAAGTAGTAAGGGTATAAGTGTTATTTTATAAATAGATGTTAAAGAGGGGTATAATAGTTATTTAATTATATTTTATAATTATATCTAATTTAAAACGATTAAAAATTGATAAAAATGATGATTTAGGCAATTATAATATTTTAAAAGCTTGAGAAGAATATATAAGATATTTATAAATTAAATTGAGCAAATAACATATTTTAATGTTTAATAAGGATATATATGAAATTAATCATGTATTTCCTCAAATTGTTAAATGCATGTATTCCTTGAAAAATACAAATACTTAATCACATTTGTTGTAGTGAATGTTGCATCATAAATTATATATCACTCAAAAAGCTAAATTATTATTATTATCTTCTAATATAAATAAAAGACTAATTTAATAAAATTTATTAGATGATCTGAACCATTCATTTAAAATAATATTTAATTTTATTCATTCATTCACTTAAAATCAAAAAATTAATTTTGACTTTTTAGAGTCAAAATTATTAGAGATAATTTCATATATGCCCTTATTAAATAATATAAAATCGTATTTACCCACCTTAATTTACAAATATCATATTTACCCTTTATAATATTTTAAAATATCATAATTAACCAAATTGTTAGTTTTATCATTCTAAAATATTTTACAATCATTTTAAATTCTTTTTATTTATAACTAATAACGTTTAACTTTATTACCATTAATTGTAACATGAATAATGATTAATGACTTATATAAGAAATACAATCACGTCTCTTCGTATCATGGTAACACGTTTCTGCCGTCAAGTCTGCCCTCCTACTCTCGTTGATGTTTCCACCGCTGGTTAGATTGTTGATGCCGTACGTCGTCGTTCTTTAAATTCCCATTTAATTTACGTTTTATTATTATTTAATACGTTTTTATTAATATTTCATATTTATTATCGTTTAAACCAACTCGTGTATCACACATGCATTTAGTCTAATACGAAATATAAGAATATCACATTAATTATCCACGTGCCTTTAATTAGGACCAATTAATTCTTGTATGAATCGAGTGACCGAGGGATCTATTTTAGTCTTTTTTTAATTCATTGAGCGTTATCAATCTTGGTTAACATGAAATAAAAGTCGATCTTAATTATCGGTAGATGTTCTTATCCCATAATATTACATCAGATATTTAAATTTTGGATACTTATCTCTTATATATTGTACTCTTATATATTAAGAATTATGTAATAAATAAGATTAACTTCTTCCTCTCTATTATCTTTCTCTTGTTTTCTCTATATTCACAACACGTTATCAGCACAAACTTCTTTATAAAAACCAAAGCTTCTCACAACAGTTTATACAATCGGCAAACCCAAGTTACGGTTGTCTAGAAAAAGTTCATCAGTTTCTTTTGTGATATGCTGGCGAGATGATACTATCAATTCCATATACCTTCTTTAAGAACAATTAATGTGACTCAAGAATCTGATCTTCAAGAAATTCGGACGCATCAAACCCTAATCGAGGAAATAAAAAAATCTGAGGATTGATATCAAAGTTCTTATCGTCAACTTTGAGGTATGTTTTTTTTTTTTTATCCATTTACGTTTGCCCTATATACTTTGTAATATATGTAGGTGGAATCTCTTGAGGTAAAGGAACAATATTTATATCACAGATGATAATATAATACCCACATATCACATTATAAACACTATATAAGAAAGATGGCTTTGTATATATAAACTTAAGATAACTTTAAAATATTTACGGATAGTGGACAAACAAAAAATATGTTCATATCAACAATTATGAATTGGAAATTACATATTACTTAGGTTTTATGTAAAATTTCAAACTTCGATGAAATTGGATATGAAATCGTTTGGTTCACAATAATTTTATTTTAAGAAGAAAAAAAAGCTAATTAAATAAGAAATTATAAATTTTGACGTGATTTTATATCCGAGTTTTTAGTCAAATTTAGTTATCTTTTTGTAGTTATGTAATTCAAAGATAATTCTTATAATTTATGATTTGATTTGATATTCTTGTGATGAGAACTTATTTAATTTTCAAACTATTTAACTTCTTGACACTCTATAAATTTATAATTGTTTATCAAAACGAAATACGTATTGTTTTTTCTTAGTTTGAAAAAACATTATCAATAAAAGCAGATTTACAAGTATTACGTCATCCCTCATTGAATATGCAATAATTGTCTTTTGGTTTTATCTTAACATGGTGTTTGGTTCGCAAAATGTTTATGAGGGAATTGAAATCTGTCAAGAAATTTAAATTGGAATTTGGTTTCGGTAATGTAAAATAGCATAATTGTCCTTCTTGTTTATTTATTTATTTTTAGTTTGTTTTATAACTTTTATGTAAAATATATTATATAAATTATAAAATATTAAAATTTTATTTTATTGATTGAGGATTCATAGCAATAAATTATGAAAATCACGCTAATAAACATTATAAGTGAATATCATTACAATACACATATGCATAAATCCAAGTATCATCAGTCTCAAATCACCGACGTCTCAAATCATCAGTTTCACATTGTAAGTCGGACAAATTCAACATTGTGGAGGAAAACAAATATAGAGAGAAGGGAGACTCATCTGAGGCTAAGGCGAAAGGCGGCGACGGAACAGCGAAATCTGGCGATTGTGACTGATGAGGAAGATGTTGCGACGGAGGGTCTGGAGGCAACGATGGAGGGTCTAAAGGTGGTAGCGGATGAAGGGTCTAAAGGCGGCGGCGAAGGAAGGGTTTGGAGGCGACGGTGGAGGAGGGCTGCGACGGATGGTCTAGTGGAGGAAGGCTACGGCGAAGGGTCTGGATGCGGCAACGGAAGAAGGTTGCTACGGGGTCAGGTGGTGGCAGACGAATGTTGTGGCGGGGGTCTGAAGGTGGTGGCAGACGAATGTTGTGGCGGAGGGTCTGGCAGAGGAAAGCTGCGTTGGAGGGTCTGGCGAAGGAAGCCTACGACGGAGGGTCTGGCGGAGGAAGGCTACGGCAGAGAGTCTGGAGGCAACGACGGAGGAAGGCTGCAGTGGAAGGTCTGGCGGAGGAAGGCTGCGGCAGAGGGTCTGGAGATGACGGCGGAGGAAGGCTGCAGTTCAGGGTCTGGCGGAGGAAGCCGCGACCGAGGGTCTGGAGACGGTGACAAATGAAGCTGCGGCGGAGGATCTAGAGGTGGCGACGGAGGAAGAAGTCGTCGGTGTTTGGAGGGTAGAGTCGGCTCACATGTTATGTCGATGGAACGAGATAGATATATTAGGGCTATAGAGATGTTTAAGGGTAATAAGGTAATATTTCACATTCCCTCATTCAAATGATTTTAAAATCCCTCCATCTAGTGATGGAATTCACTTTTCCTCATTTGATGGATTCCAATTATTTCAAATTCCCTCCTTAAAGTGAACCAAACACAAGAATCCTTAGGAATTGGATTCCAATTCCTTCAGAATCCCAAGGATTCCTGCAAACCAAACGCTACCTAAGTGTTACAAGTGTAAGAGGGATGATTAATGATAATTTTTTTAGTATATACATCAACTGATAATTGTTTGTTTACCATCTTTATTGATTAAAACTAGTTATTTATCGATTTCTTTTTGATGAATCCAACATATTAATCACTTTTTAGATGAAAACATTTTGTTCATCAACAAATTATTCCAAAATTTTGGTTTCAAAATCTGTATTTGAAAATCTCTTTTGCTCTGTAAATAGTGATGAATATGTTGGATTTATCAAAATAAATCAATAAAAAAACTAGTTTTAATCAATAAAAAGGATTTTTATTGTTGCATCTTACCCTTTTTACCATAAAATCCTTTTTACTTGATCTCTACCATATATATATATATATATATATATATAGTGAAAGGTTCATTTGAGAACCGTTTTTATTGCGAGAACCGCGAGAACCAATTTAGCCGTCCAATCCCCCCTCCTTCAATTGGATTGCCCACCCATGAATTCCTTCCATGCACCCTGCCACATTCAATCCCCCCACGCTCTTCATCCATGAATTCCATTATCCAAAATCAACGATTGGTTCTCGCAGTTCTCGCAATAAAAACGGTTCTCAAATGAACCTTCCCCTATATATATATATATATATATATATATATATATATATATATAAAGGAGAAGATTCATTTGAGAACCGGTTTTATTACGAAAACTGCGAGAACCGTTTGTAGCCATTGATTATAATTAATCAAAAGTTAATATTAGTTGTAGCAAACATGTAATTTAAAAGACACAACCATCATTCTCAATTTCCAAAAATGTTAGAGGGTTATTTTAGGCAAATAGACTAAATAAATGGGGGGACCACTTACCCCCACTTTCTTAAAGCTAAAATATCTATCAAACGTAAAGGTATTAAAATCCGAAAAGTATACCAAATTAACAAGAAAAATATGTTCTTTAATATGACATCCATATTGCTACACTTTTTAAAATAAAAAGATTTTGTTTTTGCCGGGGTTTTGTAGGGTTTAGGGTTTAGATTTGTGCATATAACATTTGATTTTTTTCAGGCACGGGTGCATATTTACACAACATGTTCATACTACATAAGTGCTTCTGGGTGCATATGTACGTGTGTATCTGGTGCAGATATGCATATGCACATGTAGACATACCACTAGCTTTTTTTCAAAGAAAAAAAATTCGTGTTTTTTGGGTTTTTTTCTAAAGCAGCATCAGATATGTGCAAATATACAAACATGCATATATATATATATGTATATATATATATGAAAATGCAAATATATAAACATGCATTTTTTATGTGAAAGTGTTGTTGTTTGTATTTTAGACCGTTGTTACTTGCATTTCACATGCTGCTGTTTGCATTTTAGATTGTTGGTACTTGCATTTTACATGGTGCTGTTTGCACTTTAGACTTTTGTTACTTGAAGTTCACAGCTGCATGTTCATATTTAAAATTTGTATTTTCGTAATCATTAACATGCAAATAACACATTTCCTTTTAGATCTATAATTTACAGATGTTAAATAGCTGTTTTTGGTCTTCATTTTCATCTAGGTTGCATTTTGGATATCTTCTTCATCTAAATTGCATTTTGATTTTCATCTTCATCCACACATGCATGTTCAGATATTAATTTTGTATTTTCGTAATTGCATTTTCAAAATAAAATATTTAGAAATATGGGAAGAGTGATCTTGAATTAAATAGTAAGAAAAACTGAACCTAATGATATAATTTTTTTGTTAAAAATCTTAAACATGACATAGTTATGATCATTAGAAGAATTAATGGGTTTTTTGTAAAAAGCTGATGGGCTGAGGAGGAGGCGCGTGAGTTGCTAATGAAAAATTTCAATTCCTTTTTTGCGAGAAGTGTGAGAAACTGGTTTTTTGTGAGAAGTGCGAGAAGTCTTTTTAGCCATTAGATGATGATATCAATGGTTATTAACAAGTGTAGCATTTTCGTAATTAAAACAAACTTAAAAGGTATTAAATTAAATGTAAAATGGGTATAATAGACATTTTAAAGCTAAAACCATCTTTTCACTCCTCTCTCTTCTAACTTTCCATATAACCTAACCCTAATCCCTCTTCCCTCAAAACACCCCAGCCGATGGACACCCTTTCCTCTGGCTCCCATCATTGCTCCAATCCCTCTCAAAACCCTAATTAATCCTTCAGATCTGAACCATAGCCTCCATCCATACAATGTCGGAGATGATGGAGTAAGGTCGCCGGATAGTGAGATAGGGACGCCGCTTCATCACCACCACCTCATTTCATCTATTTTATCTACAAACAATTGGTTTCCTTCTCTTCTCCCTTCGATCTCTGACTTAAATCGGCAGATACCACCATCCCCGGTAGCTTTCTCGTGTCACCGAGCCACACGTGTGCCACCGCCGACTCATCTGCATCTTGACCCGTGCCAGCGCCGACTCGCTTGCTGCCAAATCTACACCATCGTACGATCACAATTGCCGCTTCATGGAAACGTTTAAGTGATCGATCGATGTCCAGAATCAATGGAAACGTTTAAGTTCATTTTTTTTATCCGGAAAATCATTCAAGTTTGTCCAGAATCGATGTCCTCGTTTTCTTTTTTACTGATTTAATGAATTTTGTTTGTTTTGGCTTGCTTATGGTTCACGCAAGTTTCTGATAAAACAATCTACTTTTTTTGTTGCCTTTGTTTTTCTTTTGTTTTGTTTTAGATGTTTTTTCATTATTAAACTTTTGGGGAGTCGTCTTTTGGGGAGTCGTTTTTTTTGTTTTGTTTTGTTTATTAGTGAACTCAAATTTTTAAATATTGCTTTTTGTTGATTTTAGGTTATTCATTGTTGAATGTAAGTATAATTTGTTAATTTTTTTGTTAATTGTCGAACTTAATGATTAGTTTTTAATTTTTTCTTTTCATATTTCTAGTTTTTAAATTTGTTGTTCGTTAATGAATACTGAAAAAAAGAACTTTCAAAAATTTGGTATTATGCTTGTAACATGCTCACTAGTGAACATTAAATTATACAGTTTAAAAAGTTTATTAATGTTTTTTTATAACTGTTCTTTGATGTGTTCACTAATGAAGACTAAATATGTATTGTTTTATCAAAACGAAATTTGTATTGTTTATCAAAACGAAATATGTATTGTTTTATGTCTTCATAATTTACTTTTTTATGTTTACTAATTTACCCTTTTTAATTAAATAAAAATATTAATTATATTAAATTTGAACCACAAGATTAAAAACCAATTAATGGCTGAAATTGCTTCTCGCAAAAAAAATACTTCTCGCATGAACCCTCCCATATATACACACACACACACAAGCATCGTACCCGCGCAAGGCTGCGACGGCAATAGTTTTTGGTTTGTAACATATTGTTTTTTAAGAATGTAATATTATGTTATTCATGCGATTCAATGTCACGAAAACGTTTTCAGCAACATGTCCGTTTTTATATTTATGAAATAAGGAGAGAGAAGTTAATAAGATTTTAAAAATTATTTTGATGTGGGTGGATAATTATATTTGTGTGAGAGAGTGTGTTAGTGAAGAGTATATTTTAAATAAATAAAAAGTTAAAATAAATTTAAAAAGTGAAATGATTAAATATTGAGTGGATAAGATTAATTTAAATAAAAAGAAGATGAGGATTAAAGTAGTCTTAATAATTTAAAGGTTGTACACTGTGCATAATTGTTTGGACTACTTAAATTTAAGTAGGCTTAATAATTTGAGGAGAGAGAAACATAGATGTATTATATAGTAGTAAAGATAAAGATGGTAAGAATTCATATAGTCCTACCCTTAAATATAAGACTCAAAGGCCAATTTACAGCCACTCATTTAAAAGGAAAAAATAGAAATTGCAAAAAAAATCTTAAGCATACACCTCTCCTTAAGGCTTTCCAAAAGTTTCCTCTTTTAATTTTTATTTATCCCTTAAATCTTTAAATGATCATAACTATTTCAATTTTTAGAATTTGAGCAAAAAAAATTTATACAAATCTAATCATTTTTAATCCTCTTTCAAACAAGACCACTCTTCTCATATTTCTAAAAATTTTATTTTGAAAATGCAAACTATATGAAAATGATACTAAAATGTTATCATCTTGAATTATATGAATTCTTATCATTTTCGGTTGAAAATATTATCATTTCAACCGGTGGCTAGAAGTTATCATTTTCGGTGGCTGCAAAATGTTATCATTTTCAATTGGAATTCTTATCATTTTCGGCTAGAAAATTATCATTTTCGAGTGGCTGGAAGTTATTATTTTCGGAGGCTGAAGATCATTTTCGGGATAGAAGTTAAAAAGAAATGAAGGGGAGAAATTCATGGGATGGAGGATTTCCATAATACCATTCCTTATATAATTAAATCTTATAATGTATACTTAATTACAAAAAACCATTATTAAATCTGGTCTAGATTTTACTTTTAGGTTCTATGTTTAGGCATAAGACTTTTATTGATCCATTATATATATATATATATATATATATATATATATATATATATATTCTTATATATTAATATTATATAGTCTATCATGTCAAATCTTGACAAACAAAAACTTTTGGCTTTGAACATTACTGGAAAAACTATTTGTTTTTGAGTATTTATGCCAAGATACACTTATATGCTAATTTTAATATGATTTTATTTTCTTGCTTTTATAAAATCATCATGAAACATGTTCTCATCCAAGATGTCAATATGAAAATATTATTGTAAAGTTGTAAGGAAATTTAAAAACTTTATATGAACATGTTTTTAGTGATATGCTGATTATTAAATTATTTGTTTAAAAAAATTATATCTTATCTTGCTAGGGTTACTTTACATAAATGACGTAGTATTAATAAGATATATATATATATATATATATATATGATATGATACGATGTGTCGAATAGATACAAATATAAAGTTATTTATATGAAAAAAATTGCAGGCGGACGTGTGCATCCAAAGTTGTGACTTGTGACATTCCCTTTATAGCTCATTGTAAATGAATACTTCTAAGTTTGAAATAATTATTTTGTAAATGAAAATAACTCGACCATATTTATAATTACTCATGAGTTGATATTATGGTGAGAGAAGACTATATATGAGAAATATACCATGTATCTAATAGATACTCATATGAAGTTATTTATTTGAAGATTTTACGACAAATATATGACACCCGAAGTTATGACATTCCCTATAGCTCATTGTAAATGAATTCATCGAAAGATTGAATGATTTATTCTATAGCTATATAAGTGGGAATAACTCGGTCATATCCATAATTATTCTAGTTGTTACAATATAGAGAGAAGGCTATATATATAAGAAACATGCTAAGTGCAGTTTAAAATTGATATTTGCTATTTGCTTTTGACCAAGTAAACAATGAGTAAAACAATAAGCTTTCAATATAAAACCCGTCTTGTTGGCTTAATTACATTCTCAGAGGTGAATATGATAACATAGTAATATATATAAATATGATGATTATCAAACTGGTTAAGATAATTATCTTGGTACACGTGTTAAGAAAGTAGTATATTTTGTTTGCTCATAAGAAAGTTAATTTATAATCTATGATTATATAAAAGGCCAAGACCAATTACATCAGCATGACAAACAATAAAATGATGCAAAACCTTAACCAGAGAAGTAAAAAGAAAGTTTTAAACATTACACCAATTAATTGGTTTATTCGATCAGAAGCCAAAATGGAAATGCAACATATTTATGCTACTAGCTTGGTCAATATACATTCTGATTTCCTCATCCTTATTCGAACTCGAGTACGTCTAATTTGTTGGTTGAAATCGAACGAGTTTTCCCTTGGCTGTGTACTTGATTTCAAAAGCTTGCTCCAGATTCAGTCTTTGTTGCTAAATTTTCTCTCTACAAAGGATTAGAAGACAAGAATTACTAAATAGTATACAACATTAGTGATGTCCACGCTTTTCTTATGTGTAGCTGAAACACATGAACTATTTTGTGAATAGGCATAGTTCTGTGGTCAAAGCAACTTCGGCACTTTCGTGTACCCATTGGACTAATTTTCAGCGACTTTTCTCTTGCATCACTAAATGACATTTTTCTTGAAATGATGGGTAAGCTTTAGCGTTTCATACTTATTGCAAGATACATCTAACCTTATTTACTAAGATCGAATGTGTGCTAGACAAGACGTACATTATTATAATAATTCAAATAAAAGAAAATAAAAACTACCTTTAGTAATTCGTCAATGCGAATGAAACATTCAGCATAACTTTCTTGCGGGACAACTGTTACAAGCTCGATTACTCCAACAACCTCCATAACATCCCAACAATTGTATACAGGCACAACTAAGTGCCCCATACATTGATAAGGGTCATAGCTTGTCCGTTGATTTGCGAACCCTGTTTGAGCGGCTATGCCAGGGAAGAAATTCTCACCTCTTAATTCTGGTACCACAGAACCATGAGAGTGTTGGACACATAACTTCTTGTACCCTTTAAGCCCTTTATGGTTGTTGGTTAACTGAAAAGGCTGATCTATCATTGTAAGATGCAACCCATTCTGAGTTCGTGTGCAGGTCCAGTACTGAAGTAAAGCTGGTTGTACGTCAAAGTGAAAATTATCAAACGTGTTTTTGATCTTAGACTGCATGACTGATGGAGTAAGCTGACAACAGTTTTGAAAGGAAAAGATGGTTCATAAAGGTGTTTCAGTATTAAACTTTATAACAGTTCAATGAGCTTATTTGAGGGTGCACTTAACAAGCCCATCTACAATAATGGGTCATTTATTTTCCTCTAGAGAAATTATTTGAAGGTTCAATTACCATTCCCTTCTACATTAAGAGGTCATTTAGTTTTGAACTTGTTTCTAGAGAAAGAGCTTATTTGAGGGTTAAATTAAGAAGCCCTTCTACCTTAAGTTAAGAGGTCATTTAGCGAGTCAAATATACTGATGCAGACCATTAAAAAGGGAGGGGAAGAAAATTACAATTCTACTTTGCAGTTTTGCTTGGCAGTGTTCATGGTTTAATTCAGCTGTAGTTTATATCAAGGTTCTAAAAAACGTAAGGCATGACGTGGCGGCGAGATCAAGCCTCAAGCTTTAGGAGCCATGACGAGTCTTGACGTTTTTTAAGGAGGCACTTAAGGCGACAATTTTGTATATACTTTATAAATATCTATATCCAATTTATCATTATTAATATGCAAATTGCACAAAATTACACAAATTAGGAGCAAAGTAACATATACAAATTACAAAAATACAAATTTATAGAAGTTCAATACAAGCGATTGCAAAATCTATATAAAAAAAGTCAATTTAAAAAAAAATATTTTCTGTGCGGTTACGCCTTAGAAAACTCGCCCTTTGGCGCATAAAGGCGCGACTTATGCCACGCCTAACCCCACCGCCAAGGGCTATTCCTTAACGTCGGAGTCGTGCCTCGCGTCTTGGCGCGTTTTTTAGAACCATGGTTTATATCAAACTATTGTAACGGAAATAGTAACAAATACTCACACAAACACACTCATATATATATATATGTATATGTATATAGTGGTATCAAGGTATTGAAATGTATAAATTTAGGAGTAGATTAGTGTGTGCGTGTATTTTGCTGTTTAAAAAAATATATATTAGCATAACAGAAGCAAAAAATTAAAACAAATCGCAAATTGTTTAAAAAACAAAAACCTATTCCAAGGTCTAAAACCAAATTAAGTTGTTGCACATATACATGCCGTTTAATGGACATTCAATGTTAACTAAACGGACATACTTACGGCTCTAATGCTTTAGTTTAATTGAGTTCAAATTTTGAACTGGCTTTTAAACAGTGAGCTTATTTGAGGGTGCACTTAACAAGCCCTTCTACAGCAATGGGTCATCAGTTTCAAACTGGCTTCTAGAGAAACAATTACCAATCCCTTCTACTTAAGGGGTCATTTAGTTTTGAACTGGTGTCTGAGAAAGAGCTTATTTGAGGGTTAAATTAACAAGCCCTTAATTCTACCTTAAGTTAAGAGGTCATTTAGCGAGTCAAATATACTGATGCAGATCATTAAAAAGGGACGGGAAGAAAATTACAATTCTACTTTGCAGTTTTAATTTGCTTGGCAGTGTTCATGGTTTAATTCAGCTGTAGTTTATATCAAGGTTCTAAAAAACGTAAGGCGTGACGTGGCGGCGAGCGCTTTAGGAGTCATGGTAAGTCATTACGTTTTTTAAGGCGACACTTAAGGCTACAATTTTGTATATACTTTATAAATATCTATACCCAATTTATCATTATTAATATAGAAATTACACAAAGTTGTACAAATTAGGAGCAAAGTAACATATATAAATTACAAAATACAAATTTCTAGAAGTTCAATACAAGCGATTGCAAAATGTATACAAAAAAAGCCAATTTTTTTTTAAAAAATTTTTATGTGCGTCACGCCTTAAAAAACTCGCCATTTGGCGCGTAAAGGCGCGACTTATGCCGCCTTGTCTTACGCCACACCTAACCCACCGCCAAAGGCTATTGTCGGAGTCGTGCCTTGGCGCGTTTTTTAGAACCATGGTTTATATCAAAATAATGTAACGGAAATGGTAACAAATACACACACACACACACACACACATATATATATATATATATATATATAGAGAGAGAGAGAGCGCATCAATATAGAACCACTCTTAAACATAAGAACTAAAGAACCATTTTGGACCTTTAGATTAACTTGATCAAGGGCTGATATTAAGTTGTGACAAAATTGTAATTATCATACATAATTATGAACTATAATTAAAAAGAAGGGCAAAAAAGGAATTGAAAAAACATTCATCAGCTCCTCACGCCTCCTCAGCTCACTATCACATTTATTAAAAAAAAACCCATTAATCATTCTAATGATCATAACTATCTTATGTTTAAGATTTTTAACAAAAAAATTATACCATTAGGTTTAGTTTTTCTTGCTCTTTAATTCAAGACCACTCTTCCCATATTTCTAATAATTTTATTTTGAAAATGCAATTACAAAAGTGCAAACTTCATATCTAAACATGCGTATGTGGATGAAGATGATAATCAAAATGTAATTCTTCATACTCCAAAAAATTGGTTGATAATTCAATGATTTTTTTAACTGATGTAGTGTTTTGTGTATGAAATTTGCATTGTAGTGTTGTATATGGAATTTGCATTTTGGGTTTGAACATGTAATTTGTTAAGCGTGAAATAAATTTTGGCTAATTCAGTGACGCACTATAATGCATTTTGGTTTATTTGATGTTATATTTTACATTTTTTGCTTATTGTATACTTTCTTCATGAATTATTAACATGCATTTTCATTGAATCAGATTGTGAAATGCAGATGAGAGTCGTGGGTTTTCATTTTCATTTGCTAATCTGCATTTTCATTGAATGCGTTTGTGAAGTGCATTTTTATTGAATCAGATTTGTGAAATGCACATGAGAGTCGTGAGTTTGCATTTTTGTTATCTTCTTTATGTGGTTTGCATTTTCGTTAAACATTTTGCATTTTGGTTATATGTTCTTTTTTTTTTCATTTTCGGTAGCAAATATACGAACATGCATATATATATGAAAATGCGATGTGAAAGTGCTGCTGTTTGCATTTTAGACTGTTGTTACTTGCATTTCACATGCTGCTATTTGTATTTTAGACTGTTGTTACTTGCATTTCACATGCTGCTGTTTGCATTTTAGACTGTTGTTACTTGCATTTCATATGCTGCTGTTTGCATTTTAGACTGTTGTTTCGTCAAACAATTTGCATTTTGAAAAAAAAATTTAGAAAACATATCAATCATGGTCCTGATTTAAAGAGGATAAAAAACTGAATCTAAATTTGCATTTTTTTTATTATCACATTCATCTGGTTTGCATTTTGATTATCTTATTCATTTGGGTTGCATTTTGGTATCTTATTCATTTGGGTTGCATTTTGGTATCTTCTTCATCTGGATTGCATTTTTGTTATCTTCTTTATGTGGCTTGCCTTTTGCATTTGCATTTTCGTTAAATAATTTTTATTTTTATTTGTCTTCATTTTTCATTTTCGGCAGCAAATATACGAACATGCATATATGAAAATGCAAATAAATGAACATGCATTTTGGTTGTGTAACTGCTGTCATTTGCATTTTAGACTTTTATTGATTGCATTTTTATGTGAAAAAGCTACTGTTTGCATTTTAGATTATTGTTGCTTGCATTTTTTTATGTGGAAATGTTGGTGTTGCTTGTATTTTTTATTGTTGTTGTTTGCATTTTAGATTGTTGATGCTTGCATTTTAGATTGTTGTTGCTTCCATTCGTCTCATCTGTACTTTTTTCATTTTTGTAGCATTTACATAGTCGTCAAACAATTTGCATTTTCGACACCACTTGCATTTTCATTTACTAATGAGAGTCGTGGGTTTGCATTTTCATTGTCCTGCATTTTCATTGAATCAGAGAAATGCAGATGAGGGTTGTGAATTTGCATTTTCATTTGCTAATTCGCATTTTCGTAATTGCATTTTAAAAATAAAAATATTAGAAATATAGGAAGAGTGGTCTTGATTAAAAAAGGATTAAAAAACTAGTTGATTGATATAATTTTTTTCTCAAATTCTCAATTTTAAATTAGTTATGGCAAATTAAAAATTTGAGGGGTGAAGTTTTTTTAAATTGTTCAAGAGCTGTGGAAGGGGAGGCGTGAGTGTTAAATTGTAATTTAGTTTCCAGTTTTGCCCTACCCTTGATGTCACGTGTCATCGTCAGGTTTGTTCTTTAGGTTCTATGAATAAGTAAGGTTCTATGTATAACCTCACCCTATATATATATATACTAGCATCGTACCCGCACAATGCTGCAGAGTCGAATAGTTTTTGTTTTATAATATGCCGCTTAAAAAAAATGTAATGATATGTTATTCGCAAAATTCAATGTCACAAAAAAATTTCTTTAGCAACATGTCCCATTTTTTTTCAAATTTTCTTTTATTTGCATAAACTATTTTATTAATTTTAAAAATAAAATCTAAAAGACATTAAAATAAGGAAAAAAAATCATATTTGTGAAATAAGGATAGAGAAGTTAATAAGATATTAGAAATTATGTTGTTATAGGTGTATAATTATGTTTGTGTGAGAGTATATTTTAATTGAATAAAAAGTTAAAGTAAATTAGGAGAGAGATTGAAATGGTTAAAGATTGAGTGGATGAGATTAAGTTAAATAGAATGAAAGGCCGAGATGTTGTTTTGATGTATTAAATGCTTTATATATATATATATATATATATATATATATATATATATAGGGATGAGATCAAATAAAAAGAAAATCAAAGTAGTATTAATGTATTAAAATGTATAGATTTAGGAGTAGATTAGTGTGTGCGTGTATTTTGTTGTTTAAAAAATATATATTAGCATAACAGAAGCAAAAAATTAAAACAAATCGCAAATTGTTCAAAAAACAAAAACCTATTCCAAGGTCTAAAACCAAATTAAGTTGTTGCACATATACATGCCGTTTAATGGACATTAAATGTTAACTAAACGGACATACTTACAGCTCTAATGCTTTAGTTTAGGGTTTTTTTTTTAATTTTATTTTTTTTGACATTAAAACTTGTATGAGTAAAAACAATTAAAAAAAGAAAAACATTTTAGTGCATAAGGTGTACAAAGCTACAAACTTCAACATGCATCTAAACTTCTATTTTAGTTATAAAAGTCAGGTCGTTAATTACTTAACAAATTAACCTAAAATAAACATATAGTAAAGTCTTGGTTCGGTTCAATTCACTTTTACAAGGATTAATACCAAACATAAATAGTGAGAAAGAATTGTTTCACTCGGTTTTGTTGTTAGGTTCGAGACACCTAAAACAATCGTTAGAATAATACGGAAAACAAAAAAAATAAATGAACACGAATATAACGTGGTTTGGTCGTCAAGAACACGTTCTACGATGTCCACGGATAGAAACTGAGACTTCTTTTTTATGACTCAAGGTATTTTTCAATATACATGTAACCTGACCCTAGCCTTAGTATTTATAAAAAAACAAACTAGAAATCCAAATCCTAATCTTATAACCTATTTAAAAGAAAATGTTGATGACATCCTTTTTAATAAAATCATGTTTTTAAAAGTGATGATGTCATGCTACAAAAAGGGCTACACGCTAAGAAATTTTAAACCAATTGGAAGGGAGTTTTATAAAACATGGGGCTTTTAAGAAAATATGAGGGGGTTTTAAAAAATTGTAGGTTATTTATAAATTATGTTATTTATAAATATAATTATATAACTAATTATAATTTATTATAGGTTATTTATAAAATATGTTTAGTAACTTGTGATATATTTGTTTAGAGAAAAAATAATTATATATTTGCAACCATCTCATTTTTATCTACGTTTTGGTGTAAATTTTATTGTAATACGACACTTTTTTAAAATTAGTATATTCTTAATTTTTTGTTATCCATTAATAGTAGTGGGTTGGTAATTTTTTATTTAGATGAGGGGTTTTTTTGAATTATGGTGATAAACCGAGTGATCAACTTGAATATGCTATTCAAAGTGTTTAGTTATTATTTTTAAAACATCTTATCTTATATACTTATTAAAAGAAAAGGATGACAAAACTAAAGTTCCACCAATCATAAAATCCCATTTAAAAAAAACTAAAAAAATCGTGTTTAAGAATATAATGACGTCATTAAAAAAACCAATTTTTGAATTTTAGATTAGTTACAACTAATTTATTCAAATTAATGCTTCAATTTATAACTAAATGAAAGTTATTGAACGTATTAAAATTTATGACCAAATTAAAATTTATTTTAATATCTTTAACTAATTAACCAAATTTTAATATGATATTTAATTAATTTATTAGTTAAAACTTTAATTGCAATTCGAAAACCTCAGTCGTATAAAAAAACAAGAAAGTAGTTAAAAGTGTTAGTTTTTACCCATATAGGCAACACACCTAGGACGACCCTAACACATTTGCAAAATACACCAAGCTAACACGTCTGAATTCATGACCCATGATCAGCAAATATAAGACCCATTTGCATCAAACAACAACCAGAATACAACAAAACTAAAAAGTAGCCACAAAATAGCAAGAACAAGATATTAGCTCACCATCTAAATCCATGACCCATAATCCATCCGAAACATACCCATAATCCAAAAAGAGTCCTATAAACAGAAAAAACACTATATAAGGTTGCTTAAATTATATGGATCAAAGATATGAAACCATAAGGCAAAGACAAAATAGCAAGACATATAGTCATAATCATGCTCATCCTTGACCCATTAACATCCAAGTGCCAAAACATACCAAAGTGTCCAGAAAACAGTCGAAATACAAGTAAAGTAAATAATACGTGGAGCTTAAATTAGGAAAATAGAGGAAGTGAATAAACATATCATAGTATATAAGGTCAGTACAGCCGCCGTTCCACTCGCAGGACTACCCTTCAGAACATAAATACCACGTCGCAGTCTACCTCAAATTATCACTCGAGCACCTCGAGAAACCTTCGGTCCATCCCCTTTACCAGAATAATTCACTACAAGAAAAAAGACATTTGGACATGGTAAACTTTCTGCGATGACACATGTCCTTGCTAAAACCTCACTACAAGACAAAAGACAGTAACTTTTTGACTCTGTTAGGTTGGAAAAGGGTAAAAGGATTCGGCGACGATTTGTCGTCGCTAAAGGGCGATTTTAATTTTTTTATTTTTCCTTTCCCAGAAAATCACTTTTAGACGGTAGAAATCCGGCCCTTTTTTCATGGACTTTCTGCGACGGCTTTTTGGGTTTTACCGAGGACTTTGTCCTTGTAGAAAGTCACAACCTAGTTTAACCTACCAACCTCCTTCTCTCTTCATTTTCACCCCTTTTCACCTCCATTCATTTTCGCGGTTCAACATCGGTTGGGAAGCTAAATTTCGTGTTTTTACCAAGTTTATGGGAGAAATGGCGACGTCAAATGCTTGATTTATCATCATCTTCCTTTTCTTTGTCAAAACCATGGTTGATTCCGGTGAAAGCTCCATTTTTTCCGGCCAACTCTTGAATATCGGTAAATAATAGTGTATTGCTTTAAGTTAGTGCCTATTAGTTGATATATCCATAACTCCTCCATGTTTTTTTGTTAGTTTAAAGTTTTCTTCAATTTTCTGGTGAAACTCCGGTGATCAAAGAAGGTAATAAGGTTTGTATTTTGTCATAAATTGTTTATATAAGTGCTTAAATATATTATATATTACATATCACTTTATATATATATAGCTTTCTCCGTTTCCGGCGACGTTCTAGCGAAATTCCAGTGAGTCTCCGACAAATGAATAAATTCAGATCCTCCACTCTTCTTCTTACAATTTTCTTGTCCAAGGTTAGTTTTTATGGTAAATCTAATTTAAGACGATGCTTAGATCTTAGTTTTTTTATTGTATTTGATTATATAGGATTTGTTAGAATATTTTGATAAGATAATTTTTGTTATTTTTATATGTTTGGCATGTTAGGTTTTTATTGTCTAACCATTGTAAAGTATGTTTCAATTGTGTATATGACATGTATTAGTTGTGTGTAAGGTTAATTTTTAAAAATACTCATATGTAAATTTAAAGGTTAGTTTGAAAAGGGTATATATATATATATATCCCTAATTAGCTTTATTGTGTATATGGTATATATTCCTAATTAGTTTTATTGTGTATATGATATATGTTAGGTTGAGGTATTTAAGTTGTTAACGTATGCTTGCTTACTCGAGTAGGAAGATAAAAAACCAATGTATGTACGTATTTCTTATATACATTTTGTTTAATGTGTGTAGTTATAAAATAGAAATTAAAATCAACTTGTTCAACTAAGTTAATTTTGAATTAATTTTTGTAAGGATCAATTTGTTTAATTTAGTTATAAAATAGAAAATCTAGTGGATAGGCATTTGATAAACTAAAATATATAATGATAAACTAAAATATTTGAATACTATATATATAAGAAAGTAAAATATAATGATAAACAAATATATACATATATATAGACACACATTATATATACACGTAATCATAAACTAAAATATACAACTTGAAATTTTTTAGTTTAATTATATACATTGCTTAAACTGAATACATATATATATATATGTATATGTATATGTATATCGATCTTGGTGATTATGTTATATCCATTGCTCAAAATGAACATATATATATGTATACGTATATCGATCTTGTTGATTGTTATGTTAGTTGGGAATTTGAATAAATATCATATGTGAATTTTAAAGACTGGTAAAATTATGGATTACATTTTACAGTTGTTATGCTGTCAAAATTTTATGTTATATATAGCACGTTATTAATGATTATATATATGTGTGTATATCAATCTTGTTGATTGTTATGTTAGTTTAAAAGTTAAATAAATATTATATGTGAATTTTATATTATATATAGCACCTTATTAATTATAACAATTTTAACTTTTATATTTACACAACAACAAATGGAGTAACTCAGACAAGTGTTAGGTGAACATCGTGAGTATAATCGTGGACGGGAAAGAAAGTTACCGGTTGCTGCATCTATTCCAAACTACCGGCCACCAAAAAAAAGGGTATACACACAAAGAGAAATTGACGAAATGATGGGTAATCGGGACGCTACAAACAACGCAAATATCATATGAGTATTAGTTATATATATATATATATATATATATATATATATTGTTATTTAATTACATTAAACTAGTTTGTAAAAACGATTATATTTTTTTGTGTAAAACTATGTTTGTGTAAGTAGTTTATTAAAAACTGGTATCAAAACAGTTTTAGCTTTTAGCAGGACGACAAGTCGTGTCTAAACAGTATTTAAAATATTATATGTGAATTTTATATTATATATAACACGTTATTAATTATAACAATTTTAACTTTTTATATTTACACAACAAATGGAGTAACTCAGACAAGTGTTAGGTGAACATCGTGGGCATAATCGTGGACAGGAAAGAAAGTTACCGGTTGCTGCATCTATTTCAAACTACCAGCCACAAAAAAGGGTATACACACAAAGAGAAGTTCACGAAATGATGCGTAATCGGGACGCTACAAACAACACAAATATCATATGAGTATTAGTTATATATATATTGTTATTTAATTACATTAAACTAGTTTGTAAAAACGATACTATTTCTGTGTGTAAAACTATGTTTGTGTAAGTAATTTGTTAAAAACTGGTATCAAAACAGTTTTAGCTTTTAGATTTAGCAGATAAATATTGAATAATTACAAAAATAAAAATAAAAAAACACTTTTAGCGACGACAAGTCGTGTCTAAAAAGTATTTAAAATATTTTTTTAAAAAGGTTTTCGCGACAACTATGTCGTCGCTTAAGGTTTCTGCGAGGACAATATGTCGTTCCTAAAAGTTTTTTAAGTTTAATTTTGCTTTTGGAGAGGACAATAGGTGTTCCACTTTCGGCGACGACATGTCCTGTCTAAAAAGTATCGCAGACGAGCATTCAACTACGGCACTTTGGCGACGACATGTTGTCGCGAAAAAGCTTTAGCATGGACTTTTAGACTTTTGGCGACGACTTTTGTCATCGCTAAAAGCTGATTTTCTTGTAGTGTAAGGGAAATCAGGTTCTTCCGAAGACCCAAAACATACATGCAATTAAACCGCATGACCGCTCCATCATGCAAATTAGTCTACACCGTACCACTACCTTTAGTACACCGAATCCCATCGTCCCCTAACTTCACCTTACCGTTCCACTTCTTAAAAGGAAGTATATAGATCACATGAGAACGCCATGTGATGAGATGACCCCGTATCCAAAATCCAGGTATCTGGACTATCATAGTCTCTCCTGATGTGACCAATCTCCTTACAATGATAACACATTACTTTTCTCGTGTATTTTGTTTTCGAATGCGACTCACCCTGTCCTCCCATTCCATCATGTGCCCTTCCCCTACCCACGTATAGACCCGAACTGGACTCCCCTTCATTACCAGAAACCATACACTTAAGTTCCTTTGGCAATAAGGCATCCTTTACTTCAGCAACATAAATTGTTGACCTACCATACAACATGGTATCAACAAAGTTCTCATATAAATGCGGTAGTGAACACATCAAAATAAGGGCAAGATCTTCATCATCAATTTTAACATCCACAACTTTCAAATCAAGGGTAATACGGTTAAAATCATCCATATGATCTATTACCTAGGTACCTTCTGACATCCGGAAGGTATACAACATCTGCTTCTTATAAATCCTATTCATGAGGTTATTCTTCTGATGCTTCTCACACAGTTTCTCCCACAGACCAGCAGCCGTTGCTGGATCCACCACCCCCTCAATACCTCATCAGTCAAGTATAGCAAAACGGCAGAATACACTTTTGCTAGAACATCTCTTTTCACATCCTCCTCATATTTTTTGGTAGATTATCTTCTCCTTCTAACGCTGCCGCGCAACCCTGCTGAACAAGAAGAGCCTTCATTTTTACCTTCCACAGCGTGAAATCGTTCGAACCATTGAATTTCTCCAAATCAAACTTGACCGACGACATCTTCACAATCAACAAATACGTGAGCCCGGTGAACAGAATCATGGCTTTGATACCACTTGTTAGGATCGAGACATCTAAAACAAGCGTTAGAAATGCGGAAAACATAAAAATAAATGAACACGAGATATAACATGGTTCGGTTGTCAAGAACACGACCTACGTCCACGGGCGGGAACAAAGACTTCTTCATTATGGCTCAAGGTATTTTTCAATGTACATGTGACTTGACCCTAGCCTTGGTATTTATAAGAAAAAACAAACTAGAAATCGTAATCCTAATATAATTCAAATAAACAAAGATAAATACCTAATTTGAATAACAAACTTTGATTTGGCCATATCTCATAATGAGATAACCATGCAATTTCAACTTTTCAATTTCACTTATCCACTCCATCCAACAAGTATTCAAATTAATTAATTCCAAACCCGGCAATTTACATTAACATCGAGCTTCCCATTTAATTAGATTCTAGTTTCAAATATCATACCGCTAATCAAGTCACACCCAACATTTGCACCATTAAAAAAATCCCTAGTGAAATATTGCACTTCTCGTTTGGCCGCTTTGTCTCGATTCACACGATTTCATGCTCACATATTAAAGCCCTAAATTGACCTATTTTTCCTTATAGAATTGCACAAAAAAACATCTAGTTTGCAACATGTGTGAAATAGATGCATCTTCAAAAATAGAAAGGACTTACTTTGAAGAGTACATCATATACATATTCAAAAGTAGATGACGTATAGTAATACCCTGAATTTCAGTCCAACCAACCTAGCTATATAGATAGATCAACGCAGCCGGAGCCATTCGATCTAGAATTGATAAGTAGTATATGTATATTGTAGACAAATACCCAAAGATGGCTAGGTTTTATTTATCAATAACAAAAGCTTTTACAATGAATGAAAAAATGATGATATATAGAAAGAAAACTAGAGCAAAACCAGAAAAAGGAAAAAAAGAGTGACTAAAATAACCTTACAAATAAAATATCTAATTATGCTAACACTCCCCCTCAAACTCACGATGCTACAACAATAAGCATGGAGAGTTTCAAAACTAAGAATCGAAAGCGCGAAGTCGAGTGTGCCTTAGTAAAAGCAATCTGTAGCGAAGATGAAACATAAGGCAGTGACATAGTCCCATACTGAAGATGATGACGAGTAAAGTGACAATCAATTTCAATTTGCTTAGTTCTATCATGAAAAATTGAGTTATGCGCAATCTGTATCACACTTTGATTGTCACAATGCAAAGGAATAGACGGGAAACATCAATGCCCATATCTGCAAGTAACCAACGCAGCCAAATAATCTCGCATGTAGTCACGGCCATTGCACGATACTCAGCTTCGGTGAAAGATCAAGAAACAACATCTTGTTTCTTTTTCTTCCATGAAATAAGGGAATCACCATCCCAATCAGCATCACTATAAGCGCGTAGCTCTAACGAAGATGTCTAAGGAAGAAGAAGACTTTGAAACTGAGTGCCTCTTAGATATCAGAGAATATGAAGAACATCACCCCAATGATCAGTAGTTGGAGCAGTAACAAACTGTGTTACTGACTAACAATGTGAACTCCATGTGCTATGTCTGGGCGAGTAATTGTGAGATAAATCATGCCTTCCCACAATTGTACGATATAAAGTAGGGTCTGACAAAGTTACACCATCAGTAGGAGTCTAACAAGAATTGTTTCCAAGTGTGTATCAACAGTTCTCTGTCAGATAGACAAGTTCGTTCAAACAAATAAGATATATACTTTGACTGAGATAAAAGATACCCTTTAAACCCTAATCCCTAGAAAATAACGCAACATTCCCAAGTCTTTCATAGCAAAGTGATCAATCAAGGCACGTTTTAAGGACTCAGTACCAAATTAGTCATCGCCTGTGATAATCATATCAACAACATATACGGATAACAGAATTCGACCTGCATCGGTATTTTAACAAATAATGCAGAATCATGGTTGCTAGTTATAAATCCAAGAGAGGTAATTACCGTGGAGAATTTCTCAAACCAAGCACGAGGGGCTTGTTTGAGGCCATAAAGTGCCTTATAAAGGTGACATACTTCACCCGTTTGATGAGCAATACCACGAGGTCTCATGTAAACCTCCTCATGAAGATCACCATTCAAAAAGGAAATTTTTACATCCATCTGACATATTTTCCATTTCTAAACAGAGGAAATTGCACGAGTACGAACTATCGTCATTTTTGTTAGTGGAGCAAACATTTCTATTGGGCACTTGAGCTGACAATAATAACGAGCGGGCTGTTTCAACAAGATGCCGATGTTTTCTTTTAGCAACACTATTCTGTTGGGGAGTATCAATACAAGAGGTTTGGCTTATGGTTCCATCCGAAGCAAGTAATTTTGAAAAATCATTAGATGTATACACCCCCTAAGTCATACATGAAACATTTTATGACAGTAGAATGTGGGTTTTAACTAGAGCTCTAAAATCCCCCGATATGTACAAGAAATTAGACCTTCGTTTCATGAGATAAACCAAGTGCAAGAATGAAGTCATCAATAAAGGAAACATTGTATATGGAACCCCCTTTTGAGGACATTACAGAGGGCCCCCACACATAAGAATGTATAAGATCAAAACAAGCAAAAGAAGAAATACTTTTATTAAAAGGTAAAGTAGAAAACTTAGCTAGTTTACAACCACTACAATCGGATATGTCATGAGTGCTCAAATTTCCTAAGACGGATGCGGAAGCTAAGTACTATAAACAAGGCCTAGAAACATGACCTAAACAAGAATGCCAAAGATAAAAACTAGAAAGGCAAATGATTCAATCGAAATGAAGACAAATCCACACCCGCAGTAGTAGCAGCAACATCTAATACTTTAAGTTCATCCACGACATAGAGGTTCCCTTGTCTACGGCCGGTCCTAATCAGCTTCTGAGAAAGTGGGTTCTGTACAAACAAAAATCAGGAGAAAACACTTACGTAACTGTCTAAGTGAAACAAAGTTTAATGAGAGTTAAGGAATAAAATAAACGCATTAGGAAGCGATAAATTTGGAGTTACAACCGAACCAACACCTTCCAACGGCATAGATGTACTGTTGGCAACCATAATATAGATCAGAAGACGAATAATTAGGGTACATGTGGTGAGAAGCACCCAAATCCATTATCCATAAGGAAGATGATGTACCTGAACTACTTGATGAAGACAGACCTGTATGAGAAGAGGTAAACAAGGCATTAGGCGGTGGTGATTGTGATGCAAGTAACAGCTGGAACTGTTGAAACTTCTCAAACATCAAAGGATCCATAGACGGGGCAGCGGTTCTAGTTATGGACTGAAGTGGGTGAGGGGTCCAGGAGCATGCTGTTGCTGAGATGAACGAGTTTGTTGCCAAGATGGGCGTTGTTGCGATTGCAGCATGGTTGTTGAGGTGGACTTAATTTATTGTTTCTTTTCTCTACCAAGCAATATAGGACACTGAGATTTCCAATGATTTTTTTTGGTGGAAAAAGTCACATTTATCCACAACTTTAACATTAGTTTTGGGGTAAGAATGAGACTCAGGTCGTTGAGGTGTGGCAAAAGCAACATGAGTAACTAGGGGTTTAGACCCCTTATTATTCCGAGACTTGAACGAATCTCCCCTTCTAATAGTTCACTAAAACATTCATCCATGGCAACTTTAACACCAGTTTTAGGGTAATCATTAGACTGATGTCGTTTAGGAGTGGCAAAAACAATAGGAGTAATAGTTCACTAACAACAGAATCTCCTCTACTAATAGTTCACTAACAACAGAATCAATAGACGGAAGTGGATTATGATGCAAAATTGTCGCGCGCAAGCCCTCAAAGTTTGATCAAAGAGCCATAAGAAACTGTACCAAGCGTTGTTCTTTCCTCCTAGCAATATATGGTGTAAATGCTTGTAACTCAACAGATTTTGTCAATGCTAACCGATCCCATAGGTCAGACATACTAGCATAAAAATCCTGGATGCTCATATCATTTTGTTGAAGTGCACGAACTAATGTTATTTTGCAAAATTCGATTGAGTGTATAATTGAGCCAAGTGATCCCAAACTTGTTTAGTAGTATCATATTTGATTGAACTACTGAATTGTTGATCCATGTGAATTATCTTCGAATTATCTATATCCCAAGCATCAATCAATTTTTCATCTTTTGGTTTAATGTGTGTCCCATTTATGTAACCCGACATAGATTTACCATGCATGCAGAAATTTTTTCATAACATTACTCCAATTCCCATATTTTTACCATTTTAACCAAACACCAATCGAGTATAGAGAATCATCTTTTCCCATTGGAAAAAAAAACAAGATAGAAATATAATCTGCTATACAAGATTACGATTTAGAATTAATTCTAGAGAAAACAATTGCCACCAACTACTATTGCTTTTGTTTAATCGAACAGCAGAAAGAAGATTCACAAGCTTCAATTAATTGGCGCGCGCGAGCACACACATATATATATATATATATATCAGTCGAATATGGAGAACAAAAAGAATAGCTATATATATATATATATATCAGTCGAATATGGAGAACAAAAAGAATAGCATTGAAGTTTTGATTGGTAGTAAAGCTTTCTCACCAAGACGAACAAATGAAGAAAAAAACTTACGCACAACCCTATTACGGAGAATTGAAATGATTCCGAAGAGACCAAGAAAATATGATCCACGAAACTAGCGTTTGCCAATAAGAACACGTTTTAACACAATCCATTGGTATGGGTAGAAGGCTTTGATACCTTGTAGAAAAATATCCCAAAGACGGCTAGGGTTTATTTATCTTACTCCTTTATAATACATTTACAATCTTAAAAACTCTTAATTTTAAGTAACTTGAAATTACAAATCTACCCATATGTTATTTCTAACTTGTACAACCGTAAGAGTCATCATATGTGGAAAGTCAACAAGGAATTAAATTGAATAAGCATAGACTTTTGGTGGAAGGAATAGATTATTGTAAAATTAGAAAGTCAATGAAGTAACGAAACCTATATATTGATTGCATAGTTAAATGGAAAGTTAGAATCTCATAGAAATCAAATTATAAGGTAACGAAATCAACTGCAGTATTTTTCATTATTTGTAGAAGAAGCAGAAGAAGAAATACGGTGCAAAAGAAACACCTCACAAAGTTGCCAACATGAGAGGAAAGAGTACGAACATGCAGAAGAAGCAGTTAATCGAGCGGATTTTGAGTCAACCAATTTTCATATTTTTTCTAAGCTACAACCAAAACCTATATCCACAAGCGTTTTTATATTCATATGTGTGTGCATCGACTATAATTCCAGTTTTGGCAAAAATTAATTTGTGTTTTGATCATCATTAATTTGTGTTCCACAAAAATTACTGTTATTAAATTACTCACAATAAGAGATTCCATATATCATTATAACTTGTTTATTAATGTAGGTTGTTACAGTTATTTTTATGCATTTTGTTTTGCTTTTATATAAATTTTTTATATATGGTTGTCCATGTTGGAGACTTGGAGGTAGTGTGTCTTCTTTGACCGGCCTACATTTTTAATGAAGAAACTCCAAGACGGCATAAGCAAAGCTTGGAATTGAAGTTGATACTAAAGTTTAATTAATGGTCATGTAAGATTAGCTTTTACTCCAAGACGGCACGCTACTGAGTTGTTTTTACTTAGTTATATACTATTGTAATATCTTGAAAACAATTGTCATTATTTTATTTAGATAACATGTTTACAGTTTACATCCAAGTGATCGATATTCTGGAATTTTGATAGACAAAATAATTACCTTTTGAATTCAAAAATCTTGTTGTTTATGATAAAGAGATTAACGACTAACACAATCTTTAAAGATCATTATTTTGCTGTTTTACTAATTTCTTGCAATTTGTTGGTCACTTCTGGTATTAATCCAAGGATACAACTAATGATAGTGGGATATGCTCATGGAATAACAGGTTAATAAAGAATATCCGGAATAAGAACACACGCGTGAAGCTTGAAGATGGTTTTACGATGCAATACAAAAACAAACATGTGGAATTTCGCAATACTTTATATTATTCTATACGGTTTTACCTTAGGTTCGGTTGGACAAATGTAAGTAGAACAATAGTTGTAAGAAGATTAATATCATTATTATTCTTTTGTTATATTATTTATGAATTTATTTTTAAAAGAAACCTTTAGGGAACAAAATTTGGTTTAGAAAATTGTTGATATGCACATGCACAGGTAGACGAGGGTATACGAAGTGCATCTTTGGGAATTGGGATAATAGCTGTAAGGGGTGTTTATGGATGGTTAACCGAGCATTCGGATAACCGGACTATCGTTTCGCAAATTCGTGAACCTAAATCTAGATAAAAAAAAGTCGGTTAACAGATATTTTCGGTTCGCTTATAACTAAATAACCATTTCTAACTATTAAATATATTTTTAATATAAAAACTATCAAAAGTAGTAGCCATATCTCAATTTGGACATTGTTTAAAAGAGAGACTTATACACATTACAAATCAGTTTATTTAGCTATCAACTAATTATGATAGAAGGAAAATAGTATGAATAAAGACATGAATAAAATAGAGTGAAATTAAGTTAGAAAGTAGTAATTAATAAGGTTTCTAAACCAAGTCAACCTAATTAATAATTATATATCTGGAATAAGAAATGTACATATTGGTTTCCGGTAACAATTTATACATAACTAATTATTGTATTGTAAATGTTGATCAATTACTAAAAAATAGCTTAGTATTTTTAAATTTTCAGTATGAATTTGCAGTTTTTAGTTTTGGTTTGATAGTTTCAGACATTTTGAATACCCCTAGCTTTACTTTTTATTAATTTTTTTAAACACGTCAAAAGTCATTTAAAGTGTGAGGGTGTCTATTTAGCAAAACTCTTATTTTTTATTTTGGGTGTCTTGGAATGTCTATTTAGCAACACCCTTTATTCAAAAGCAAAAAGCCTTCAAATTCTGTAGCTTCGTAATAAACAGTTGCATTATTCGTTGTAATAATATATTATCTAAATAACCATTTCAGACTCAAGAAAAGATCAAGGCTGATATGTTATTATAAATGATGAAGATCGGGGTTCATGAAGATTGAAGAACAATTGAGCATAGTTTATTAAGCAAGGAAGAATTTGACTTTAGAATTTCAACTAATTAACCTACAAACCCAAAAGGATTTTAATGCACGCTGTTGGTTTTGAAACCTCGATCTCCGCTACACCCGAGAAAATGGGAATTAGTCAATAAGGTTAGATTCATTTGAACATTTGAAGATAGCCATGTTGTAGCACTTCGACTCTTGCAAGATTCATTTGAAGGCGACTACTACCACTAATGATTACCAAACGTCCTCACTATATGTCGTCGTTGTAAAGTGTGGGTACCTTACTATATAATATATAAATCGTTTAGCTCTTTCTCCTAAAAGTCCTAATCTCTTAATTTTAAATAATTTCAAATTACTAACTTACGCCTCATTTAAACCTAAAAAACCCATTGAATTGAGTTAATTACATTCTTAAATATCATTTTAATCATTAAACCTTTCATATTAAACAATGTTTAAAAATGTCAAGTCAATGCAAATTAAATTTTAACCTATAAGATATTAAATATAAATTTAAAATTAAATAAAAAAATCTCAATAGAAATATTATTTTAAATATTCTATCACATATTAATTGAAGTATTAGAAAATTCATATAACTAAAATTCATAAACCTAACCCGAATTTATAAATGTTTTTGAATTTTTATAAATGACTCGTATAATTACAATAAAAAGTTTAATTTATAATATATTTAACATTCTATATTTTGTTTTACTTGAACTCTTAAAATTTTAAGTAATAGAAAATAAACAACATAATCTTAAATATCCTTACATTTTTTAAAACACACCAACTAACCAATATATTATTTTATACCAAGACAATTCCTTATCCAAATCAACATAATTCCCAAAGTCATTTATATGTTTCATCATATTATTTTCTAAGTATAGATTTTTTTTATTGTTTTTTAAAAATTAACAAAAGAGTTGGTGGATAATAAAGAATTAAAGAAAATGAAAAGGGGAGAAAGAAAATAAACACGTTGCAAATTAAAATGATTTGATGTCACCATAGTGTGTGAATACCTATGTTATCAAAATCGGACATATTTATCGAGTAGGAATTATTCGTCACCGCCGCATTACGCGGGTACCATGCTAGTCAATAACAAAAGCATTTTACAATAAACGAAAAAATGACGTTATATAGAAAGAAAACTAGGGCAAAACCAAAAAAAGGAAAAAAAAGAGTCTAAAATAGCCTTACAAATAAAATATCTAATTATGCTAACATATATCATATAAAATGCCAAGACCAATTACAACAGCATGACATAATAAAATGACGCAAAACCTTAACCGGAGAAGTAAAAATGAGAGTATTAAACAGGAAACCAATTATTTCGTTTATTCAGAAATACCAAAATTGAAATGCAACATACTTATGCTAGTAGCTTGGTCAATAAACATTCTGATTTCCTTAACTCGAGTACGTATGTACTTAATCGGCTCTATGTGATCCTGCACGTCTAATTTGTTGGTTGAAATTGAACGAGTTTTCCCATTGTTGTCGTCTGTGTACATGATTTCAAAAGCTTGCTGTTGATTCTGTCTTTGTTGCTAAATTTTCTCTCTACAAGGGATTAGAAGACAAAGAATTACTAAATAGTATATAACATTAGTATGACGGGTAAGCTTTCGCTCTTCATACAATCATACTTATTGCAAGATATATCTAACCTTATTTACTAAGATCAAATGTGTGCTAGACAACACGGACATTAAATTAAAAACTACCTTTAGTAATTCGTCAATACGAATGAAACATTCAGCATAACTTTCTTGCGGGACAACTGTTACAAGCTCGATTACTCCAACAATCTCCATAACATCCGAACAATTCTATACAGGCACAACTAAGTGGCCCATACATTGATAAGGGTCATAGCTTGTCCGTTCATTTGCGAACCCTGTTTGAGCGGCTATGCCAGGGAAGAAATTCTCACCCCTTAATTCTGGTACCACAGAACCATGAGAGTGTTGGACACATAACTTCCTGTACCCTTTAAGCCCTTTATGGTTGTTGGTTAACCGAAAAGAATGGTCTATCATTGTAAGATGCAACCCATTCTGAGTTCGTGGCAGGTCCAATACTGAAGTAAAGCTGGTTGTACGTCAAAGTGAAAATTATCAAACGTGTTTTCTATCTTAGACTGCATGATTGATAGAGTAAGTTGACAAAACAGTTTGAAAGGAGATGATGGTTCAGCAAAGATGTGTCAACAATTTTATAGAGTTCAAATTTTGAACTGGCTTTTAGACAATGAGCTTATTTGAAGGTGCACTTAACAAGCCCTTCTACAGCAGTGGGTCATTCATTTTCGAACTGGCTTCTAGTGAAATTATTTGAAGGTTCAATTACCAATCCCTTCTACATTAAGGGGTCATTTAGTTTTAAACTGGTGTCTGAGAAAGAGCTTATTTGAGGGTTAAATTAACAAGCCCTTCTACCTTAAGTTAAGAGGTCATTTAGCGAGTCAAATATACTGATGCAGACCAGTAAAAAGGGACGGATAAAAAATTACAATTCTACTTTGCAGTTTTGCTTGGTAGTGTTCATGGTTTAGTTCAGCTGTAGTATATATCAAAATACTGTAACGGAAATAGTAACGAACACACACACACACACACACACACACACACATATATATATATATATATATATATATTGAAAAGTTTATTTGAGAACCGTTTTTATTGTAAGAATCGCGAGAACCAATCTTAGTCATCCAATTCCCTCTCTTTCAATTGGATTTCCCACCCATGAATTTCTTACATGCATCCTGTCACACCCAATCCCTCACGCATATATATATATATATATATATATAGGGGTTCATTTGAGAACCAGTTTTATTTCGAGAATCGCGAGAACCGTTTGTAGCAATTGATCATAATTAATCAAAGGTTTATATTAATAATTGCAAACATGTAATTAATTCAAAACACAACCGTCATTTTTAGTTTCCAAAAATGCTGAAGGGGTATATTAGGCAAATTGCCTAATTAAAGGGGGGATCACTTACCCCCAATTTTTTAAAACTAAAATATCTACCAAACGCAAAGGTATTAAAATACGAAAATTCTACAAAATTAACGAGAAAATTCTGCTCTTTAATATGACATCTATATTGCTATAATTTTTCAAAGAAATTTTTTTCATTTTTGTCGGGTTTTTTCTTCAACATAGCATTAGATCTTTGCACATGTGTACGTACCACTGTCTTTTTTTTCGAGCACACAGGACATACAGGTGCACATGTGCAAATTACAATAGGTGCACATGTGCATATACCACTGCCTTTTTTCAACACATACAATAAAGTCACATATACATTGTGCATATGTGCGCAACCTTTTCATAATACTAGGTTCGTTCATGTACATTTTTGTTCATTTTTAAATGATAAACAAACGCAAACGAAGGAACACACACTATAATACAAATCCAAACATTATTAAACAGAAATAAACACTATATATACATGGGCACACATATAATATAAATATATATATATATATATATAATATAAACGAACATAAAAACGGATAACCAAACGTTCATAAACATAAATGAATGTGAGTTCTGTTCGTGTTCATTCGTTTAATTAAACGAAAGAAGACTATTGTTCGTGTTCGTTTTTTTGTTCGGTTAAAGTTAAATGAACGAACACGAACAAACCCCCGTTTGTTTTCGTTTAAAACTCTAGTGTAGGTACAACTCAAAGTTTGTTTAGTCAAACTCATTTCTAACTCAAAAAATTCTAACAAAAAAGATCGGTGGGATATAAGTATCTAACATATTACTAAAATTCAATAAAAATATAAATGGTTGTGATTAATATATAGAGAAGGAGATAAAGGAAAAATAAATAAATAAAGTAATTCTTGCAACTTATAAAAATTGAAAAAACAAGAAAAAAAGAAAAAATTAATTAAAATTAATGCATTGTATGATAAAATAAAAATATTATCAATTTTAAACACCAAAAAGGCCTCTATACACAGCGATTTGCTAAAATATATATTTTTAATTACATATTTGTCCTTTTGATATAAATAAGGTACGTTGTTAAAAACATTATCTAATTGATCCACATTGGTTCTCGCGGGTTCTCGTAATAAAATTGGTTCTCAAATGAACTTTTTCCTATATATATAGGGGAGTGTTCAAACGAGAACTGTTTTTCGTACGGGAACCAATCTTGACCCTTCATTTTGGATAATGGAATTCATGGATGAAGAGCGTGGGGGGATTGAGTGTGGCAGGATGCATGTAAGGAATTCATGGTGGGCAATCCAATCGAAGGAGGTGGAATTGGACGGCTAAGATTGGTTCTCGTACGAAAAACAATTCTCGTTGAACTTTTGCGTATATATATATATATATTATGAGGAAGGTTTATTTGAGAACCGTTTTTATTGCGAGAACCGCGAGAACCAATCTTAGCCGTCCAATTCCCTCTCATTCAATTGGATTGCCCACCCATAAATTCCTTGCATGCACCATGCCACACTCAATTCCCCCACGCTCTTCATCCATGAATTCCATTATCCAAAATGAACAGCTAAGATTGGTTCTCCCGGTTCTCGCAATAAAAACGGTTCTTAAATGAACTTTTCCCTATTATTCCAAGGTCTAAAACCAAATTAAGTTGTTGCACATATATCTGCCGTTCAATGTTAACTAAACGGACATACTTACGGCTCTAATGTTTTAGTTTAAGGTTCTTTTTATTTTTATTTATTTTTAATTTTATTTTTTTGACATTAAAACTTGTATAAGTACAGACATTTAAAATTAGAAAAAGAACTAAGTGCATAAGTACAAAGCTACAAACTTCAACATGGCATCTAAACTTTTATTTTAGTTATAAATGGTCAGGTCGTTACTTACCAATTCAACCTAAAATAAACATATAGTAAAATCTTGGTTCGGTTCAGCTTACTTTTACAAGGATTAATACCAAACATAAATAGTGAAAAGAATTGCTTCACTCGGTTTTGCACCATTAAAAAACCCCTGGTGAAGTATTGCACTTCTCAATTGGCCGCTTAGTCTCGATTCAGACGATTTCATGATCACCTATTAAAGCACTAAATTGACCTATTTGTCGTTAGACGGAAAGGAATGACAAAGGAATTGAGTGGACAAAGGAATGGAATGGAGGAGGTAATGGAATGAGTCATTACAATCCAAGGACATGTTTGGTTTCTTTGTCGGAATAAAATGAATCATTACTATATGATGTTTTATAGAGAGAAATAGACATCTGAATGAAATAAAATAAATTTTAATAAAAGAATTAAGAAAAAAAATATTAAATTGTAGCAATTAATTCTATTTCTTGAAAGAATGAAAATCCTTAAAATAGAGGGAATCACATTCCTACATGAATAACAAGTATCTTCTCACAAGGAAATTGAATAATTATTTCCTTTCCCTTCCCCATTCCACCATAACAAACCCAACCCTAGATTGCAAGTGTGTGCACTAGATGCATCTTCAAAAACACAAAGGACTTACTTTGGAGAGTACATCATATACATATTCAAAAGTAGATAACGTATCACCCTAGATTTCCGTCCAAATTTAAACCGTTTCAACCCAATTAATAGTCTTGGTTTAATGTAATACAAGTTATAAGTGGAAGTTAATTATCTTAATGATAAAAGATCAAAAACCAAGTTACAAAAGAAAAACTTCCAATCACAACCGACTTGAAGTCCCCTTGAATGCACCTACCCATCAAACAAGCCATTACCTACTTCCGTAAATCATTTACATGCCCACAAGACGATTAACGAAACAATTCAAGTCCGCACAAGAACATGTTGGATGGCATAACCCGGGAGACATCATGTAGGCTTGTATCATATTACACAATTTGATACTTAAAAACGAAGACCATGCAATTTGTAGTTTCAAAGAAAACGATCTTCTATCATCGGATATCAAACACAAATAAGTGAAAAAATCGGGAGACACATAATATCCAACTTCACGCCAACAAGGATGACTAGATGTTTTTATTATTTATTATTTCTGATTTAGAGTTTTGTAATTTTTATATTCTAATAATAATGTTTATTATTGTTATCAATTTTTTTTATTTGTTATAATTTTATTTTTATACAATTTATAAATATTTTAGTTTATTTAAAAGTGAAATGTAAAATAAATTAAATTAAAAAGTTGGAAAATATTGAGTTAGTTGGGTTACGCTATACTTGGGTTTTGGGTAAGAAAGAGAAAATGAAGGGAAAAGTGATGTGGCGCTGATATGACATTTGGGTAAGATAAAAGAGAAAGACGGGCTATACTCATGGTCTTAGTGAACTCATGAATGGGTTAAGATACACAAATCTTACAAAAAGTTGTTTGCTTGACAAGAAAAACTATAATGGTTTCATGAGTATTGGAACAAATATAATAATAAGGAGAAACTATAATCACCGTCCATGGGTTCTTGAAATACTATATGAAGAAATTACCGGCTATTACGGGGAGAAGACACCGGTGAATACCTAGCAGAGAAGGTGCGTTAAAGATCACTAGGAAGGGATGGTGAGGTCTAATCGACAATGAAGGTTAGGGCAGCAGATGGTGAAATCTTTCGTAGGGCTTCTATTGGTTGGGAAGGCCGATGTGGTACGTTTTTTAAATCTCCGTTAGTTTTTTTATTTTAAAGTAGTATGGTAAACTTTTTTAAAACCACTATGTTTTGGTAAATATTTTTATAAAGTAAACGGGTTTAGTAAAAAACTTTGCTTAAGAGAGTGAAACTATTTGTAAAATACAAATATTTAATCACATTTGTTGAATTGTTGTAGTGAATGTTGTAACATTAATTATATATCACTCAAAAAGCTAAATCAACTAAGGTTTCTAAGGTAGTTGTATTGGGGTTGCTTAAGTTTAGTGTTGCTCATGACCTAAGGTCATGGGTTCAAATCTCGTCCTAGATACATTTGGTGTAGATTAGGAGTTGTTAAAAAAACATTAAAAAGCTAAATTATTAATCGATATATAATAGTATACATTAATGACCAATGTGCCTTTAATTACGACCAATTAATTAATTAATTATATATAGGATCAATATACAACCCTTCTTATACGTAGAACCTAAAGAACTATCATCCAACGATTGATCTCATCGTGTAGCTTAAGGGCATGATTGGTTTTTTGGTCTTTCCGTGATTTTTCTGTAGAGTTTTTGATAATTACATTGTCAATCTCACGATTTTTGTTTCACTAGTTTTATTCGCAACACATGGATGATAACTATAATGAATTCGACAGTAATGTATCGCAAGCCAGACCTGTTTAATTATATGCACAAATATTAGTTTTTTTGTTTATCTTCTTTGTGTTTGCATTTGTATCTTTATTTCTATTATTTGTTACTCTTGTTTTTGTTTAATTGTTTAACCTCAGTTAGTCAGCGATAGTATATATATATATATATATATATATATATATATATATATTTGCATTTTCATAAACGTAACATGTTCACATGTTACAAACATCAAGTATGAAGACGAATGCAATATATAGTTGAAAATGATGACATACAACATTTCCTTGACAATGCACTTTGTTTCTAGTTTGCATTTCATGTGATAAATGTGTCACACAATTAACATATTCACTCAAAAAGGCAAGTTATTACTTTTAAAAGGTATCATATATACTGGAAATTCACATTATTTAGGTTGTATTTTAAATGACAACATTGTCTTCTTTAACTTTCATTTGTCATTTTTGCATTTTGGTAAATTTGATTTAAAAAAAGACTTCATTGTTACTGAAATGCAGAATATTTGTTTAAAATGATAAATGTATATCAACATTAAGATAATGAAAACATTCAAAAGTTTTGTTGATAATGCACTTTGTTTGTAGTTTTGCATTTTAATTGATAAATGCAAGTTATTACATTTAAAAGTTATAAAGTCTTGTGTATTAATGCAAAATGCAAAATACATAAAACTTTAGTTTTGCATTTCAATTGATAAATGCAAGTTATTACATTTGTTTTTAGTTTTGCATTTCAGTTGTTTAATGTGATTTATTATAAAGTCTTCATTGCTATTGAAATGCAAAAAATTTAAGTGACACCGGTGTCCTCTGTATTAATGCAAAATGCAAAATACTGATTGTAATGGTTGAAGTTTTCAACCATACATACAATTTCTGAAAATGCACAAATAAATTCATACTATAGTTTGGATTTTTGACAATGATTATTGTTTTGTCACAACAAACAGGTATGAAAATGATAAATTTGATTGGCATTCATTGCACTTTTTTTTGCATTTTTAACCTAAGAATCGGAAGTTTTCAAACATGCAATGAAAAAAATTAACTTTAGAAAACAGATTTGAAAGTCCAAAGATGTGATACAATATGAGTAAACTTGGAGATATTTGTATGAAAGATGAAGAACAAGTCAAGAACACAAAGTATGAACACTTTGCTCAAATGCTTGAAGATATGGTTCTATTAATCTGAACGTCAGTTACAAGCTTTTAAGATTACAAGTGCAAAGGTTACCTTGCAAACTATGTTTGCAAGGTATAAATACTACAAGCCTCATGGCCTAAGTCTTATGGGCTTCTAACTCTAGACTAGAAGAATACAAGTGTGGGCCAAGCCCATTACATTTACTAGTCTAGAAAGCATATATAAATATTACAAAAAAATACAAGGCCTACAAACATATAATGGACTAACAAGATTTACCATCATCATCGGTGTTGTAAACACCTTTCTCACTGACTTCACTAAGTTCGCAAGGATTTTCATCTTCTTCGTTAGTTCTTTGATTAACACTAGCATTTTGATGTTCGATATCATCATTGTCGTTTTCGATGTTTATAACTTTTCCATCATACTCAATAATTCTCGCAAACGATAACCTTAATCTCCCACTTCACCTCATATGTTTATCCACCGCAAAAGTTTGAATCAACTAAGTATTCATCATCTGATTTTGCATTTCAAAAGAACAAAAATAAGAAAGGATTTCTTACTATTTTGCGCAACCGGTGTTCTTCGCTTCAATCCTTCTTACTCAGACCTAATCGTCAACGATCAAAATTGAATTTATGCACTCGTAACTTCCTATACTACGGGATATGGCTTTCCTTTTGCATTTGGTTTATATTTTGAAAGATAGGGGTTGTGAGATTTCAGCGTGGAAAACGGTAGTTGATTTGCTAGTTTATGGTTTTTTACATTTTTGCCCTCTTATGTGTATTAAAATTGGTTTATTATTAATTGAGATTATGTGTTTCTTAAATGCAATCCTATCCATTCATTTCTAAATCTAATGGTTTATATTGATTATTTAGGTTCTATAGATAAGAAGGATTCTATATATAACCTAACCCTATATAGGTGGAGGTTCAAATGAAAATGGGAAATTAAATAAGAATGAGAGACTCAATCTCAGCCATCTAATTTTTAATCAAATCCCGATCCGGAAGTCGATCTTATATGCCGCTTAAAAAATTCACGTGGTGGCAATTATGTAATTAATCACAATTTTATAATGTTTGACATGTTTCATATATCCTAAGATGACATTTCTTTGATTTTTATTCCCTTTTCATTTATGTATGCTTGTGCTTCACCGCTTTAATTTTTTCTTTGACATTTCAGATTTGAAATACTACTGTTTCATGACTGAAATATGAAAGAAAAAAATTTACTGCTTCACCTTTTTCTTTGATATTTCAGATGTGAACAAAGAAAAAAAAGTCACAACTTCACTTTTTTCTACTGAAATATAATTGATTTACGTTTGAAATATTGAAGAAAAAATAGTGAAACAGTAGAGTATAAGCAAACATATATACTTGATTCATATATGAAATATCAAAATACAAATATGTATCAATAGTTCATATCTGAAATATCAAAGAAGTACACACGCTCGTTGAAGTAATTTGATTGTAAAATCACGATTAATGACAATATTGCCACCACGTGACTTTTTTAGATCGAGTGATTAAAATTGGATGTATATATATTTGAATGTGTTTGAGTGTGTTTGTGTGTATATATACACTTAAATGTAATTATTTAAAAAATTAAACAAATTTAAACATTAATTTTGATGTATTACCAAATTCAACAAAGTATATATACACACACACAAGTATAAACATCACAATTCATCAAAGTTTATATATATACACACACGCATTCATATATATATATATATAGAGAGAGAAAAGTTCATGCGAAAAGTAGATTTTTTAGGAAAAGGACGAGAAGCATTTAGAGCCATCATATCACTTAATCAAGGGCTAAGATCAAATATGGAATTTTGGTAAATAAAATGTTATTTAAGGAGATTTAAATTAAATCAAAAGGACAAATTAGTCATTTGTTATTCAAATAACATTCCTTAATATATTTATTTATAATAAAAAAATCATTTCCTTATTTGACCAATATCTCCCACGGCTCCCTCATATATTTCTTACTCTCTCTCTCTCTTAGTATTCCCTCAAAGATCTCTCTCTATCTTCATCCTCTCAGATCTTCTCTCACACTCTCAAATCCATCACCACCGTTGAGGTCCATCATTCCACCACCACTGACCCAAGATCGGTCTACCCCTACGAGTTAAAGCCGTCGTGGACCTTCATCAGGTTACAAAGTAAATTTTCAAAATCCAAATTCTTCACCTTCCCACCACCGCCGCCTACCACCGCCGTTGCCTACCACCGTCGTTGTACCAAATCCGAAGTTGCCGTTCCCCGCGTTCCCCATCAAGCTTTTGTCGTCATCGTCGCACCTTTGCCACTTCCAGTCGACGTCCTATGCACTCTCCCTCCCTACGCTCTCTCCGAAGTCAGATCTCTGTCATCGTCGGTTTGTTCTAAAATTTCTTAGAATTTTATGTTTTTTAGTTTTTTTTTCTTTTTCTGTTTTCTAAATTAATTAATCAAGTAAAATTTTGTTTTTGTATAATTATTGTAATCGAATGTAGTATTTGTGTGAAAGATTATTTTTAGATCACATTGTGTATTGGAGAAAATATAAATTGTGTTCAAGAGTGCATTCTAAAGTATTTTAAGTGTATGGTTTGTTTATCATTAAACATTTATATTTGTTCAATAATAAACATGGTTGTCTTTTTGTTGTGTATGAATTGTTGATTTTATTAGAAATAAAAAATTTTGGTTTGCTTTTTGTTGTTAACCAATGAACACCGAACAAAGACAATGAAGATAAAGAACGACTAGATGTTCAGTAATGAATATTTCATATACAAAAAAGAAAAGTTATTTTTTACGTCTAGTATGTTATTCAATAATGAACAATCACGAATGATAGTTGGAAAAAATGATACCAAAAAAAAGAAAAAACATAAAGATTAAAAAGAGAAAGAAAAACATTTAATGATGAAAGAATATAAAATCCAGAGTTTATTAGTGAACAAGTGTAATAAATAACATTTATTGATTCAAAACTTTTAATTTTTTATTGTGTTCATCGTTGAATATCGTAAAATTATTAATTTTTATTAAATTATATTAAATTTATTTTGTTTAAAAATTGAAGGAGAGAGAAAAACAAGAGATAGAAATAGATTGGAGAGATAAAAATTTTGTTTTACAATTGTATCCTTTTGAATTAAAAAAATAAAAAATAAGATTAATCTAAGCCATTAGATCAAATATAAATAAAAGGTTAAGGATTGCTTCTCGCACTTTTAAAAAATAAGACATTTTTCGCATTAACCATCCCCTTGATATATACACTAGCATAGTACCATGCAATGCAACGGCTAGAAATAATTTCTACTCGATAACATGTCCGTTTTTAATAACATAAGACTATTATATCACGCATTATAATGACATCGAACAATTCTCGTTTGCAATATATCTATTTTCTTTCCCATGTTTCAATTTCTTTTATTTCTCTTATCCTTATAACTCTTTTATTAATTTTAAAAAACAATAAAATGAGAAACAAAAAGAATATTAAATATATTATAAAATAAACTTTTTGTTTTAATTACACGAGTCATTTAAAAAATATGGAAATGTCTATAAATTTAGGTTACATATTATTAGGTTTGTAAATTTTAGCTATACGTATTTTTTAATACTTAAATTAAAATATGTGTTACATGATAAAATATTAAAACTATTATTTTTATGAAGATTATTTTTATTTAATTTTTAATTTGTATTTAATATCATATAGGTTGAAAATTAATTTACATTGACTTGATTTTTTTATATATTATTTATTATGGAAGCTTTAGCTATAAAAATAGTATTTAAGAATCTAATAGCTAATATGAGTTTGTGAAGATTCTTTGCGAGATAAAGATAATATGAGTTTGTGAAGATTTTTTGCGAGAGCCACTTTGAAATTAAGAATTAAATTGCTAACTCTGAGTTATTTATCTTTCAGTTTGTTGGAAGAGTTTTGTCGCATGGCTGAATCATAAAGTTGTTGATTATATATATGTATGTATATGTGTGTGTAATGTTTCATAGTTCCAATTATTATGTAATTGAGTTAGAACGCAATGTTTATAAATTTTAACTCTTTAACTCTTTCATTTGTTTGGTGTTTGTGAACTCTCTTGAAGTTGATTTTTTGAAAACAGGAATTTAGGTGATCTTATGAATCAAAAGTTAATATTAAAAATATATGATTAGACTTAATTCAGTTATAAGTATGGTGATCTCATGAATCAAAAATTAATATTAAAAATATATGGTTAGAAATAATTCAGTTATAAGTATTGGTTTAAATTCATTGTCGGTTATGTTTTCAATATTTATTTGTTTAAATTCATTAATTGTGGACTTAAAGAAGAGGTATAAAGGAAGTGTATTTTAGTAAATTTACTGTTCTTAAAATTAAGAGTTTTTTAGGTGGTAAATGCATTATATAGGAGTAAGATATATATATATATGGTAAGGTTATACATAGAACCATCTTTATCCATAGAACTTGAAGAACAAATCTCATTCACTCATTTAAAAGGACAAAGGTGAAACTAAAATTTAAAAACAAAACTTATGCCCTTTAACAACTCTTCCAAAATTAAGAGAACCATTAACCCCTTAAATTTTCAATTTGATATAACTAATTCAATTCTAAGAATTAAAACGAGAAAATGATACTATTAGATACGGTGTTTTATCGTCTTTAAATCAAGATCAATCTCAACATATTTATGAAACTTCTTTTTTTTTTTTGAAAATACATGTCTGAAAATGCAAAATGCAAATTCGGAAATACAAATGTATCTAAAGGGAAAAAATAAAACAAAAGAAAATATACTACTAAATCAAAATAAATTAAAATGCAAATCAAACATTTATATGTGAAACAACATGATACATAATTAAAATGCAAAACCAATATCCTTATATCCACCACTCAAAATGCAAAAACCCAAGATGATACATAATTCTTATTCTTATTAAATGAATATACTCATGAGTAAAAAATGAAAATGCAAACACGATCTAACTAAAAAGATAAAAATGCACCTCGTGATTTTAAAGTTGCATTTTCACATGCATATCCCACTATTTTCCTTTGATCTAACTGCACCTCTTTGTTAACGTTATGATTTCGTCCATACAGGTGTCGCCGAAGTCCATGGTTGTAGGCTATGACAAGTTAAACGTCGACTTCAAACAACCCAATGACTTCAAAACCATGGAGATTTAAGTACCATTATCAATCCGCAACAAGTATTTCGCTGGTGATTTACACGAATCGTGGTGGTTATTTGAGTATGGTGGTTGACAGCGATATTCAGTGATTGATTTTAAAGGATTACGGATGCTACTCAAAATCATGATGATAAAGAGACAAAAGAGATCTACAAAAATTATATGGAGAGAAACAAGATCTAAATTTTGAAACGTGTGGATATGACGAAATAATAGAAACTTTTTTTTGGACTTCCAAATCTACCCCTGCACATATTGTTTACAAAGTATATTATTAGTTACAAATATGTTTTTCTCTCTCTTAATCTCAACCGCCGATAGATAAATCTAATGGTTATAATTATTGGTTTTATGGGTTCTATAAATAAACAATGGTTCTACACCAATCCTTTCTTCTATTTTATATATATATATATATATATATATATATATATATATATATATATATATATATATATGGAGAAGTTCATACGAGAACTGTTTTTCGTATATATAACTGTTTGTAACATCTTCGTACCTATAACTGTTTGTAACATTATTAATGAATTGTTAATACTTAATAGGAGTATTTTGGTCTTTTATATATTTACCCAACTCCTTCATTAATTCCTCATTAATAAGTCATTAATGTGTCATTATGAATGATTAATAAGCCATCAAATTTCCTTAGCTATTGATTAATTTTAATCCAGTACTAACATTGGTTCTCGCAGTTCTCGTATGAAAAACATTCATATATATATATATAGAACACACACAAACATATTTATATAAATACATATAGATGGACACACTTAAATGCATTCATATATAGATAGATAGACACACATAAACACATTCATTTATTTATAAACACACGAACAACCACACTTAAACGCATATATGTACATAGTAAGATTGTTATCTATAGATACACACACCAACACTTAATTTAACACAATTAGCAAAATCAAAAACCCCAAAAACAAGTCAATTACCCATCTATCTACAGTATTATCATCTTATCTAACAATTTAAACTACAATTAGCAAGATTAAAAAACACAATTAGCATAATAAAAGATCCCAAACACAAGATTGTCATAATCTCATCTACCGATGTTATAATCTTATTTAACAATATAAACCACAATTTGTAAGATTAAAGACCACATTTATTAAATTAGCAAAATTAAAAAACCTAAAAATAACACCTAATATAACAATGTTATCATCTAATCTAAGGGATAACATCTTGAAATTGGACATACCTGAGTTGAGGAGCAGGTGCAGCGACAACTCTGTGACAACTCCGTGGAGGTCGGGTAGTGGCAAGGGCGACAAGGGGAGAGGTGGTAGTGGTGGCTAGGAAGCAATGGCGGCATAGTGGTGGACCAGTGGTGAGGTGGTGGCTGACGGACGCGATCGATCTCAGAGCTGAGACACAGTCGATCAATCCGACAAAAGAGGCTAAAACCTTTATTTATTCCGGAAGCAACAGCGGTGATGGTATTTGTGGCGATATGGCTCAATAGAGGTGACAAGCAAAAATTAGGGAGGGGGAATTTGCCCAGGCATTTTTTAGGGTCAATAGTGGCGACATTTAGCGCGCTAGCTAGACGTTGCCGCTATTAGCCCCATCGCCGCTATTGCCGTGAATTCTTGTAGTGAATACTTCTAGATGTTAATTTCCTTATATATGGATTTTGGTCTAGGCAAATACAATGGGTACGTATGTAATCCAATATTAATCGGATGATTAAGTTTATTGTCCAACACTATGAACGTTAAATAAAAAAATGCTTTAATTGTGAGTGCATATACGGGCGCGCAAGTCACACTTGATCATTGACCAATTTGATCATTTATATAAATATGCAATCTACAGTTACGTTCTCAAAATCCCTTTTATAAGGAGAGTACCATTTTTAATAATTATTTTAATCGTTGTACCATATATAAACTAAAAATATCCCTCATGACACCAACCGGCCACAGAAATTCAAATTTCATCTTTCATGTCTTTAGGTTGGGCTATAATAATAAGGCGAGTGGGAGGAGGTTTGGGCATTGTGGGGAGGTGCACATATGGCGTGAAGGTCTTAATTAATTGGCTAAACCACCACTATGTGGTGGGATACGGATGAAGGTCAGGCATAGTGAGGGCTTGTATGCTAGCTGCTGCTTTTTTTAAAAAAAATGATTTTTGGTTAGTTGATTTATTAGTAAGTCAGGTCCAAAAAATCACAGTATGGTCGAAAATAGTGAAAATTTAACGTAATGGTGTTCGAAATTAATCTCCAATTAATTAACTTATCTAAACCCCTTTAGCTTTCTATTGATGTCATATGCAACCCTCTAACAATAATTTTAATCAAGTCTCACATCATTATCCAAAAGTCGAGTAAAAAGTGTTGGCTTTAAAACGAAAATAACAACCAAACAATTAAAGATTTCTTGCTTTATTTCGTAACTCTGTGTGTACAAATCCCTATCTGCTATTACATATATATATAGGGTTGAGGATGATGATTTTCCGGCGGTTCTCCGTCAACAGACGACAGCCATTGGCGGTGGGCAGGGGCGGATGGTTGTCTCTGGTGGTGGGGCTGAGTAAATAAATATTCTATCTACTAAAATACAACATAACTTATACTAATGTTTTATGAATCAAGATTAAAAGTAACAGTCTCCCCCTTAATATTGATCCTCGTGAAGTAGATCTCTAACTCCAAGTAGTTGCCTTATGATGACTAATCTTGTTCTCCAATGGTTTTGTCGGTACGTCATCCCGTTGTAAATCTCCACTGACATATACAACTGCAATGTCATTTCTTTCGACACAGTCTCGAATGAAATGATATTTAGTATCAATGTGCTTGCTTCGTCCATGAAATACTAGATTTTTCATGAGTGCGATTGTTGACTTGTTATCCACGGAGATCGTGATCCTTTTGTTCTTCGTCTTCTGTAATCTTGCTAAGTAATCTTTTTAACCAAAGTGCATGTGTTGTTGCTGCTGTAGCTGTAATGAATTATGATTCTCATGAGGATAATGATAGTGTTCCTTACTTCTGAGTGTTCCAACTAATAGGTGAATTTCCGAAGTAGAAGATTATTCATGTTGTGCCTTTACTTCTCTTGTATTGACACCATAATTGCTATCACTGTAACCTTGTATCTTGTTTCCTCCGTCATGTCTGTAGGTTATACCATAGTTCTTCGTTCCTTGTATGTAACACATTATCTGTCTAATCGCTTTCATGTGTCGTTCTTGAGGTTTCTGCATGAAAAGGCTAAGTAACCCCACCGGATAACTTAGATCTCGTCTTGTATGTAGTAAACATTGTAGACATCCTATTATGCTTCGATATTGTGCGGCATCAACATATTCTTCTTCTATTAGTTTCGTAAGTTTTAGTCGTGGCTCCATAGGAATCTTTGCATCATTGCAATCAAGCATTCCTGCATCTCTGAGTATTTTATTTGCATAGCGAGTTTGCTTTATTGAGATTTCTCCTTCGTGTCGTGTAACTTCAATTCCAAGATAATAAGCGAGCAAAACGAGGTCGCTCATTTCAAACATGTTCTTCATTTGATCCTTAAATGTATCAATCTCTTTCTTCGATGTACGTGTGATTATTAAATCGTCAACATATACTCCTACTAACAGAGTTGAACCTTTGTTAGTTCTTGTGTAGACTGCTTATTCCAATGCGCATTTCTTGAAACCAGGTGTCTTAAGTAAGACTGTCAATTCGGGTCTGGTTCGTGTTATCAGGTTTGTGTCGTTCGGGTTCGGGTTAGTTTCGTGTCGACCCATTTATTTTCGTGTCAGGTTCGGGTCGTGTCAGTTTTTTCCGTGTCGGGTTCATGTCGACCCATTTAGGCCAAATGTCATCAACGAGAATTTTTTCGGTTTTCAGGTACGATTTTCGAATACAGTTTTCAAGTACGATTTCCGAATATGGTTTTCCATTTCAACTATGATTTTTTTATCAATATTTCAAATTCCATGTTTGTTTTCCAACGTTCGGCACAAATTTCGAAAACGATTTTCATTTATATTATAACTTCAATAATCAATGTTTATTTCGGTTGTATTCGAACTTTAAATTCGGTATTTATTTCAGTTTGATTGAAATTTTGATTTTACTTTTTTATTCACTTATACAAATGAATATAATAAAAATTATGATGTATTACTATTCTATACCAATAAATAATGTCATTGAACAACCAAATAATTTAAGATTATTTATCATTAAATAAAATTATGAATCGATCCAAAATACTAAAGTATTACCTATCAAATAATCAAATGTAAAAGTATCAAAATCATATAGTGAAAGTAAGAAATACTAAAATAACGTACTGTTGTTTTAACTGTAAATCTTTTATTGTTTATTTTGAGTTTTTGATGTTTAAGGGTTTTGTACTTTTGTTTGGCGGGTTTTATTGTCCTAAAATGTCACTCCTTTTTTGAATTGCCAGCTTTAGTCTTAGTCTCCTTCTTTTATGAATCCTTAATTCTCTGTGTAAGAATGCTCGTGGAGCTTGCTTCAAGTCATAAAGTGTCTTATCTAACTTTGTCTCCTTCTTTTATGAATCCTTAGTCTTAGTCTTAGTCTTAAGTGTCTTATCTAACTTTGTGTACCATGCTCGTGAAGCTTGCTTCAAGCCATAAAGTGCTTTTATTAGTGTGTACAATTTTCTTTCGTCTCTTTCTTTTATGAATCCTTAATTCTCTGTGTAAGAATGCTATTTTACATCAAGATGATGTACTTCCCATCTGTCCATGCTACTGGTGCAAAAATCTTCATCATAGTCTATGCCGTGTTCTTGAATGTATCCTTTGGCTACTAGTCATGCTTTGTATTTCAATATCTTTCCACTGGTGTCTCTCTTTGTCTTATATATCCACATCGCTTGAATCCATTTTACTTCCATTGCTGCTGCTCTGAAATTTCTTGGTTTATCTTCTAACAACAACAATTCTTTTGTTTCGTTGTAGATATCATCTAATATCTCATCTAATATCTCATCTGATCTATTGTAGACATCGTTTAGAGGTCTATAACCTCTTGTAGGTGTATGATCAATTCTTTCTTGTTCCGTAGAAACTAGTGAATCTGGAGTATTGGGAATTTCGTCATTGATATTATTAATGTCTAGGGTGACATCATCATGAGAGATGTACCGATCTTCTTGAGTTTTATTTTCTGTAATCAATCCATTCTGGTTCGTCTAAATCATATTCTTTGGTGCATTCTTCCCAATTCCATGTTTCATTCTCCTTGAACCTTACGTCCCGACTGACGTGAATCTTCATTCTTTGTTGGATCAAATAACCGATATGCTTTTATCCTGGTTCACTGCCCAAATATACCATGCATATACTTCTATCATCCAACTTCGTCAAGTGTTGTGACGGTACTTTTACGTATGCAATGCATCCGAAAATCCTAAGATGGTGAAGACTTGGTTTTCTTCTTTTCGGTGCTTCATACGGAGTGATGTTCTCAAGTGACTTTGTTGGCGTACAATTCAGTATCACTATGGCGTGTCTAACTGCTTCTGCCCAAAAATTTTGAGGCATGTTCATTGCTTTCTGCATCTAGTTGTTGAAAATACTGTTTTATTCCTTCGTTCCACGACTCCGAGTTAAATGCCTTGTGATGCCATTGTCTTTGCAATATTGTGAGAATTCTTTTGATGTGAATTCTCCTCCTCTATTTTTTCTGAAAATCTTCATTTTGACTCCTAGTTCATTCTCCACCCTTTGTTTGAATTTCTTGAAGATCTCAAAAGCTTGATCTTTTGAATCTTGGAAATATTCTCACATATATCTTGAATAGTTATCTACTAACAAGAATATCTATTTTTACCCGATGGAGTAGGCGATGATATAGGACCACATAAGTTTCCACAAACTAACTCCAAAGATTTCTCCGATCTTGACTTTGCTTGTTGTGGGAAAAGTTCTCTGCTTTGTCTTCTAATTAAACAAATATCACAAATATTTGTTGTATTCTTGATTGGTGGTATACCATAAACCAATTCCTTCTAGTTGATTTTCTTCATTGAGTCAAAATTCAAATGAGTCAATCTTGCATGCTACAACCGGTCTTTATCATGTAGGTTGGCTAGCAAACAAACTGGTTTACCAATGTTCAAGTTTGCCTTGTATAACCGATTCTTGGTCGCGTAACTCTAGTAGAATGTTATTGCTTGAGTCGTATAACAAAACATATCTCCTTCCATAACTATCTTGCAACCATTTTCTGTCAATTGTCCAAGGCTTAATATATTATTTTTCAGATTTACAATGTAATATAGCTAAGAAATAATCCTCTGTTCTTTATTTTTGCACTCCAGTATTATGGAGCCTTTTCCTCTTATTTCTACATATGATCCATCTCCAAATTGTATGTTTCCGGAGATTTTTCCATCAATTTCTTTGAAGTGATCTTTGATTTCCGTCATGTAGTTGCTGGCACCATTGTCTAGGTACCAAAGACTCTCGAATTTTAATAGAACCAGCGTCATTCTAAATCTTCCTCAATAAGATTTAACAACTTCATTTCTTGTACTTTTTGTGGACAATTCCTCGAATAATGTCCATACTTGTTGCAGTTATAACATTGTACTTTACTCATATCAGGAGTAAATTTCTTCCACCTGTTATTAGTTATACTTCATGTCTGATCTGAAATTATTTTCCCCTCGTCCTTGTGAGTGGTTAATTTTCCCACGTCCACATCCTCTGAAAGATTGCCTTCAATCTTCTTGTCGTGTGAACATCAAGTCTTCTTAAGTGTTCGTAGATTTTCCTTTCTTGAATTTTAATATTTCTTTGAATGTCTTTAGTCTTCCAATTGCTTCGTCTAAAGACATAATATTCAGATATGAGTATTTTTCAATGAATGCAACAATCTAAAGAAATCTATCTCGTACAGCATTTAGTAATTTTCATATAAGAGTAGAATCTTCATATGCTAAACCCAAGCTTGCTGCTTTGTTGATAATATTCGTCAATTTTGTAGTAATTAAATCTATCTATTCATTTTCTTTCATTTGTAACAACTCAAAATCTGATTTGATTGTTTGTAACTTTGCCTATTGAACACCGGTGACACCAATGTGTCTTGTTCTTAAGGCTTGCTGTCTTGTATTTAGATACAAGAAGTAAGTGATTTTCTGATAATACTTGATAAATATAGGTAATTGCATTCTTGTCTATATTTTTATCGACTTCGTCAGTCGCTTTATATTCAATTGTTTCCGATAACTAATTTGCTACCAATATAACTTGCATCCGAATTGTCAAAGTTGTGTAATTTATTGATTTTAACATCGAGTATTTGAAAGGGTTAAAAAACCTAAATTCTTTCTTCCTTTCTCACTATCTTCGCAATGATAGTTGTAGATTTGTTTAATAAAAGATAACCTTAAAAACTTTTGATAAATTTTTTTTAAGATTGTTCGTTTATAAATATGAGAAATGTTCAATACAGTCCTAATTTAATTTATAGTCATGAAGGACAATTTATAGCCATTAGATTTTAAGATTCAATGGTACAGATTCAATCTTAGATTATAATCAAAATTGATATATTTGTATGAAGAAGGACATTTCTGACTTTTTAACTATTGGTCCCCACTTTCTCTCTCATCTAATTTATTTAAAATTAATTATCTCACAAACCGTTAATCGTTAGACGAGACGAATTATACTGTTGCGATCCTCGTGTTCCCCTCTTTTATTAGAGAGACCACTTGATATACTTTCGACAAAAAAATTTCTCATTTTGTTAGATTGGACTTAAATTTTATTAAAGTATAATCACATGTGATTCATAGAGGTGTGATCAATATAATCTTTATAAAATTATAGTTTGGTGTTTGATAATCCGGCGAAGTTCTATGGTTTATTAACAAAAAATCAACAAGTGAAAGTGATTATAAGTTATTAGTTGTTTCATAATACATGTGATTATTTATCTCTTATACATGCACATAATTACATGTGATTTGATTAAATGTAGCATTTTTATGTCACATATTTGAGAGAATCAATCACATGTGATTGCGTATTCAATCACATATGATTGCGTACAGAATCACATGTGATTGAATACCAAAAACATAAGATTTGGTATTCAATCACATATGATTGCATATTTAATCACTTGTGATTTTGTATAGAATTACACGAGAGTTTGTACAGATTCACATGTGATTGAATACCAAAAAACATGAGATTTGGTATTCAATCATATGTGATTGCATAGGAGATTGTTCAAACGAGAGCCATTTTTCTTACGAGAACCAATATAAAAAACATCGAATTTGAAGGAGAACACATCTGTACCTTTGATAGAGGGGATAGGGTGTTGCTAGTACACAATATATGCATTCATGGGTAGACAATGCAATTGAATTGGGTGAAATTGAATATGTACATACATGTATAAACGGTTTTAAGCGAACGTTGATTTTTTAAGCGAACGTTGATTTTTTAAGCAAACATTCAAAATTAATAAACGTTAAATGATATACAATTTAAGAAGATATAAAAATTAATAAAACAACACAGGTAATATTGTTATGAATCACATGTGATTATACATTAATAAAATTTAAGTCCAAACTAAAAAAATGAAAAAAAAAAGTTTGTCAAAAGTATATCAAGTGGCTCTCTAATAAAACACGGGAACACGAGGATCACAACGGTATAATTCGTTTCGTCTAACGATTAACGGTTTGTGAGATAATTAATTTTAAATAAATTAGAGGAAAGAGAAAGTGGGGACCAATATGTAAAAAGTCAGAATTGCCCATTTCATATCAATTTTAATTATTATCTAGACCATTGATCTTGAAATCTAATGGCTAAAAATTGTCCCTCAAGACTATAATTTTCATTAAGACTATATTGAACAAAACCCTTATAAATATACCAAAAAGAATTTTAAAAAATTGTGATGAAATCCTTTTAAAAAACGTAAATCTTTTTTTTTTTAAATAATATTTAATAACTATTTTAATTAGGTTTTTTTTAAAGAAATGATAACGTTTGTTTTTTATAAAAAAATCGTGGTTCTTTTTCAAAAAGGTTGAAAAGGTTAAGGGGGTGTTTGTTTTAGCTTATTTTGAGTTTATTTTTCGGGCTTATTTTTCATAAGCTCGTTTTTTCTAGCTTATTTTTCATGAATCCAACTTATTTTCTTCTTGTAACTCATAATAAGCTCAAAAGTTAGAAAATAAGCCGGGAAAAACTAGCTTATAAAAAATAAACCCGGAAAATAAGCTCAAGATAAGCTAAAACAATCACCCCCTAAGTAAACGGAAAAGAAAAAAAATTAGGGTTTCTTATCCGTTTCATCTTCAAGCGAAAAAAAGGCAGCCCTTTGCGGCGCTCCCTTTTCTCGTCGAACTGAGTAAGTGGCTGGTGCCTCCCTTCTTCAATTTTTTCAATCTGCGGTGGCTTCTGTGGCGGCGATCGATTCTGTTTGATCGTTAGTCTGTCACCACCGTATGGTTCATTCTTCTGGTTGTCTACCTTTTCCCATAGGGTGCCGGAATGGCGCCTCTGGGTATCCAAATGTTGTTTTTCTGGTGATTTCTTTGATGATCTCGGTAGATGATGAAACTTTGGTTCACAACCAAATCTCTGATACCATTAGATTTAAAATGAAAATAACAACAAAACAATCAAACATTTCTTGCTTTATTTTGTAATTCTGTCAGTACAAATCCCTATCTGCTATTACATATATATAGGGGTGAGGATGACTGTTTTCCGGCGGTTCTCCGTCAACAGACGGCGGTTGGCGGTGGACGGCGGCTGACGGTGGCGGATGGTTGTCTCCGGTGGTGGGGCTGAGTAAATACATATTCTATCTGCTAAAATATAATATAACAAGAGATCAAATCAACAGCTTCTCTAACATACAAGCAGCCACAGATCAAATCCGTAGCATCTCTTTTATGCTAACTGTAAGATGGTATCATGTTCCAACTCTCAAAATCGGAAGGACCGTTGAAGCTCATGTTCTGATCGTGATCTTCGAGCCTATCAAAGGTTCGATATACTTAGGATTACCAGAAGCTTTTTGGTTGATACCTTCAGGGAGAGATATTCCATTTTGTGATGGAAAATCAGGAATTGTGACGTCCCTACAATCGAATTGAAGAAGATACATAGTAAACGGATGTATACAATCTACAGAAATCAAACGAATCATTAATGTTCTGAAATGACCTACTGCGGCCGGTAGGGCATGTCAAATATAGCAGTTGTGGGTTCAGAAGTACTCCCAGCAGCGGTTGGATTAATTTCAGTTTCAAGGGCTGAAAAAGCTGTGGTAGTCTTATATTTTGGCATCCATGGCCATTCAGGAATTCCTACACTCTAGTACGAACATTCCTGAAGGTAGATTGACAGACTGCGAGCAAGCAGAAAGACAAAAGTTAAGGTGAGAAGAACTTCACAAATTCTAATCTTCACACAAATTAATTAAAGATACTTTAATCGTTGGACTGCCCTAATGCTGAGTCCAAACATGACCTTTCAAGAAGGACCATATGCACAGGCAATGAGGAGCTCGCACAATAGCCCCCTGAGGGAGTTGGGATCAACCCAAGACCTTTTCAAAAATTCTAATTCTTGAAACAATCAATTGTAATAATCAAGCTCAATATATTATACGTACGTCGGGTGAGAGAAGTATACTTTTAAGTCTCTTTGCAGGCATGCATGATCAAGTACCAAATAACCGGTAGTTGATAAGAAAAGGTCCTGTAAATAAGTGATCATGTTATCCCTTTCTTTGTAATATCCTATGTGAACACAAGACATGGATTAATGTCAATCTCGAGATCATTCATGATTATGTTTCTCAATTCTTGATTGATAACAAGTTGTCATTGATCCATCATCAATGTAACCTAAGCACGGCCATGCATATAGTGTCGGCACTCAATCATTAAGGTGCCAATGGATCTCTCTAAACAAACAAGGAACAAATTTTTTTGACTACATAGTTCCCCACATTGATCATACTCTACCCAAAAATCCCTTTATAATAGCTAGTTAGGGATTGCGTTAGAAAACGATCAAAGTAAAGCAGACCCATGTTTTGAATCATATGTTTATCTGGTCTAAGGATAAGATAGTATTATCATCCCTAGTCACTCATGATGGAATCCATGAAGTGAACTAGGGTGTAGGTCTTTCCGTCACTTGAAACTCGTTTAAGTACAAGTAAGTATTGTGTCCTTGTACTCAATCCAAGATGAATATATGACCAACCTCTTATTTCAATCTTCCTTCCCATGAAGAATGACTGACTATGAAAGTTTATAATGTATAAACATTCATGGAAGTAGGTAATTATGCTAAGAGGGAACAATAAAGAATTAAGTAAAAGTAACCGCATCATGTGTATATAGATCTCTATTATATAATCCAAACAAATACAAGTTACATTACTGTTAATATTCTCAAGAATTTAAAACATATCAAACATAAACTAAAACAATACTCAAGCTAAGTCACTTTAAAATCTAACACCTATAGCTCTAGTGTGAGATTCATGTACAACGGCTTAGTAAACGGATTTGTTAAATTGCTCTCCATAGGTACTCTCCTATAGCAATATCACAACTTTCAATCACGTCTAGGTAAAATGGTAAATTTTAGGAATATGCATCATTTGCTTATGAGCTCTTGGTTCCTTTGCTAGAGGCTTTGCACCCTTATTGTCACAAAATATAATAATAAGGTCAATTATTCTTTAGGTACCTCCGCATTATCATGCTTGGTTTCAACCATTTTAGGTTGAGTGCTAGTGCTAACATCAAGTCTTTTATTGGTTAACTCTTGAGCTTCTTCAAGATCAACTTGCATCCTACTTGACTGCTTGGCTATCAGTTCTCTTTCAAGAAAAACTTTCGCTTGAGCAACAAATACTTTGTTATCAAAAGGTTTGTAAAACAAATATCCTATAGCTCCAGTAGGATACCCAATCAAAAACATTTTTCAGATTAGGATTCTAATTTTTCTTTAGCTTCCTGTCTCACGTAAGCAAGACAACCCCAAGATAGGCAAAGTAAAGAGCCTTGTTGTTCCATATCTCATAAGGTTTTTTCTTGACATTCTTAGTTGGTATGAGGTTAAGTATTCTTACCGCTATCTCAAAAGCATAACCCTAGAAAAAAAATGGATAGCTCAGTGCAACTCATCATAGCCGGACTATGTCCAACAATGACCTGTTCCCGTTCTCGGTAACACCACTCTATTATGGTGTCCTAGGAGGTGTCATTGTAAGATAATCCCATAATCCTTAGATAATCATGAAACTCTAAACTAATATAATCACCGCCTCTATCAGATCTTATTATTTTAATTCTTTTGCCAAACTGATTCTAAACTTTGATTTTGAAAGTCTTGAACACTTTAAAGGTTTCAAACTTATGTCTATCAAATAGACATATCCACACCTACTGTAATCATGTATAAAGGTAACGAATTATCTACAGTTATCTCTTATGACATGCTTGAATGGACCACAGACATAAGTGTGCACTATGTCCAACAAGTCCTTGCCCATCTCATTAACACCGGTGAAGAGTGGACCCATGATCAAATTATTACAAAATCTCATCCTCTTGGATTTTGGTGATACGAGTCTTGTTTATATGACCAAGACGATTATGCCGTAAAGAAAACTTGTCATAAACCATCTTCGGACCTAGAATCAATATTCAAGATTGTTCTATTATTTTAAACGCATGCATCAGCTTCATAAATACCATGACATGGATAAGTTTTAAAATAACAAATACTATCTTCAAAGAAAGATACGATTCCATTACTAAATCGTTAATAAAAACCATCATACAAAGCCCAAAATAAAATAATATTTCGTGCAACGTAGGGCATATAACATACATCATGTAAAATAATAGAGTAGCCACTCGGACAACAACCTTGTTTCCCATGATTAGATTCAGCTCTCCATTCTCAAGACTTATACTTTTCCTTAGCACCTAAATAATGTTACAAACGTGAGTGCCACAACTAGTATCTAAAATCTAGCCATCTAAAGTAGAAGTATGATGAAGTTCAATCATGAACGTACCTAAAGATGAGGCGCCTCTAATGCTCAAAGCATTGAGATTGTTGAGACCCTTTACGTACTTTAGGCAACTTTGATGCCAATGCCCTTTCTCCCTACAAAAGAAACAAACTGCTTATTCCAAAGTCTTAGCTTAGAGAATCTTCCCCTTAGCCTTTGGCTCCGGTTTAGGACTAGGCTTGCCCTTTTCTTTACCCTTAAGGGTAAAAGCTAGTTTCTTATTCGTCCCTTCATGGATATTCAAGATGGGATTAGATGAGGAGGGCTTGTATTTCTTCATGCAAGACTCAATAGTCTTCGGCATACCATGTAGCTCCATAAGAGATTTGTTATACAATGCATATGATAGCTCATAGTGAACTTGTAATATGCAGTAGGCAAGGACTCGAGGATAAGATCTATATATATCTCCCGCCCAAGGACAAAACCCAACCTCTCCAATCACTCGATGTGTGCTTTCATCCACAACATATAGAAGCTTACGTTCTCGCTAGCCTGAAGTCAACTACCTAGGAGGTCCTTAAGACACTCATAATGTTCTTGCTTAGAGTATTGTTGGAACGTATCCTTTAACTGGTTATTCATGTCAAAATTACAAAGATGCTTTGTTTTCTTTTGAAGCTTCGAGCTCATAGCACTCAACATGAGGCAACTTACCTAGTTAGTGTCTATGAGATGTTTTTCTTATGCCTCTTGAATGGGCCTAGTTGTGTTAGACACAGGTGGTTCCAGAAGGACTTCATCTATGGCTTGCAACTTTCTCTAATGACGCAAGATAATCCCAATTTTCCTTGACCAATCCATGAAGTTACTAACTTCAATTTTCTCTATTTTAAGGAAAACTCTTAGTGAAATCTGGTGTTGATGTCCCTTTTAGATTCCATATATTAAAAGCAAAATAGTTTTAGTTAGTATGATTGATCTTCATTAAAATAATTACTCAAGATGTTAAAAAACAATTAATTTAACAAGGTTAATAACCATATTTTACCTCATAATGTGATGGGTTTGCTGCGGATCACTTGACAAAGCTATTTAGGCCGGCAACTATATTATCTATTGTTACAACCCTTACATCCTTGCAGGTTCCATTGACATCCACTTTGTCAATTGATACGTTTGATCCCTCCACACCAAACCTAAACCAAAATTCTCGATTGACTCGTTCTAAGCTTGACAGTCACCGGGAATTTCAATTTGAAATTCTAAATCATCCATAAAGATACGTGTGGTACTCTCGACCAAAGATTGGCTCGTGCTAAGCTCGATAACCAACCTTGCGAGTTGTCACACTCACCTTCCACACAGCTACACAAGGAATGACTCATGCTAAGCTCGACAATTATCTAAGTTTTGCTGGATTCAGGTGACATCATATTACGGATGGCGTGTGATTTATGTGTAGAAAACAGACTTTAGTTTTCCGGTTAAAAACCATATACTTTTTATTAACAAGGATGATTTACAATTTTAAATATAATACCAAGTTTATATTTTATAAGCTAATATTTTTGTATAAGCCAGATTTGTAAACCATATTTAGAAAACTCTTGTGATTTTATTAGAATTTCAAAAAATATTGTAGCATACTAAGATCCTAAACAACCATGCATAATAAATCACATCACACACATACAAATATATATAGATGGTAATCATGCCCAAAAACCCTATGTGTTTTTCCCGTGAGCCAAAACGAGGAAAACAAGGTAGACTATGGACAAACTTCTAAAGACCCGCCATGTGTGCTCCCATTGAATCTGCCGTCTCCACTACGCCTCTCAGAACCGTGATCACCAATACATCACCTCTATGATTCTTGAGGTTTCCTCCGGACTTCTAAATACAAATACAGATGAAAAAGGAAATGGCATGTAAGCCACGAAAAATCCTAACTTCTAGTACATGTAAAAAGGAAATACAATGGCATGTAAGCCATAATAATTATTACAAACCATTGTGACCTAAGACACCAAATGAATGAATAAATAAATCTATCACAACCAAACATCACAACACATGGGTCAAGGGCAAAGTGATTACCAACACATGTAACTCAAAACAATGAAAACATCTAAAACATATTGTGCCACCTGAGATAGTCCAATTGACGGCAGACAAAGTTGCGCTTGCTCGCGAACGATTACGAGTAGCCCGTGAACGACAGAAAAAGTATTCTGATAAAAAGCATAGACCAAAGACGTTCGAAGTAGGCAAGAAAGTGATGCTCAAGGTTTCGCCATGGAAGGGCATCATTCGGTTCGGGAAGCGTGGTAAACTAGGACCTAGGTTTATTGGTCCATTCTTGGTACTTGAAAGAATTGGAGATCATGCATACAAGTTAGAGTTGCCAGCGGAATTAGAGGGTATCCATAATGTGTTTCACGTTTGCTATTTACGAAAGTATCTAGCAGAGGAGCCGAGTTTACTACCTCTTCCGGAACTTCGAATAGATGAACATAAGTGGCGATCCTAGATCGTAAAGTTAAGCAATTGAGGAAGAAACGTGTCAAGTTGGTGAAAGTCCAATGGAAGAATAAGCATGGAGGGGACATGACTTGGGAAACCGAAGAGGAGATGAAAGCTAGATATCCCCAACTTTTTTTTTAATAGATTCCGAGGACGGAATCCTTTTAAGAAGGGGAGAATTGTAACGACCCGAATATTTTAATAATATTTATCAGGAAATGAATATTATTTTCGAATTTCAACTTGGCAATAATAATAAAGGGATATTATTATTTAAAAGAAAAGTAAAAGAAAAGAAAAGAAAAGAAAAGAAAAGAAAAGAATAGCAAAGAAAAGAAAAGAAAACAAAAGAATAGAAAAGAAGAGGAAATAAAAGAAAAGAAAAAAATAAAATTCCGGAAAAGTCAAGGTCGCGACGCGACGCGTTTGAGGTCGCGGCGTGACACGTCGGGGCGACACGTGTCGGTTGCGTGTGACAGGCGGTAGCGTGTGTCAGGTCGGTTGCATGTGTCAGGACGTCGCGACGCGACGCGACGCGTCGGCCAAAAAAAATAGGTCTATAAATAGAAGAGCATTGCCATCCGATTTTCACACACATACTTATACCATTTCGTTACTCTGCCCATTTTTCGAGGGATATCAAGTTTAGTGAACTTTCAAGGGTGTCGGGTCTCGTTAGAACTCGTATTCGAGGTGCGGGGTGAACGGAGATAGCGTTTCGGGCGTAGTTTTGAGTGTGGTTTCGCTTTTGTGACCCCGAAAGGTATATTCTTCTAGACTTAAGCTAACATTTCAGTTGTATGGCTCGATATTCTACATGCATGTCGTTCTAGCATGTTTTGATGGACTTTCTAAGATCACGACGCGTATATCTTTTATCGAAAGTATATTTTTACATATCTAGGTTATTCGAGGTGGTTGAGGTCGATTTCTTGACGATCCGAGAGTGTAGTTCGTCGAAGCTAGATCGTGCATTTATTTTCTGGACTGAGGTGAGTTCAGTAGTCTTTTACAAAACCGAGTACATAGACAAAACCTTATTTTCGAAATAAAGATGATTATACATATATCTATATATTGATTGATGATACATATTATGTGTTCTAAGTTAAATACTCGTTGCATGCATGATCAAACACGAAATACGCATGTTACGATTATTCACGATTTTATTACGATTTATATGTGACTTACGAGTTATTGCATTCATGTATTTTTGTAGCGGGGGTAGAATACGATATTACCCATATTGTGGATTTGCGGGCCTAGTTGGCATGATTGACCTTCTAGGATTAAAGTGCTAGCCAACAAGAGTCATTTGGTCTTTGTAGAAGACTATTTTGACACGTGGTACGCGGACACTTCGGTGTTCAAGTACCGGAGTGATGTAGGCCAAGGAGGCTAGATCATACATCACGTGAGTGTGAGGAGAAGCTGAAATACGATCGGCTTCGTTTGGACTCGTACTAGAACGACAACACAGTACTTGTACTCGCACCGTCAGAGTAGCGAAAGTGGAGTCTCGGGATTTATGTTCTCGGGTGGGAGTCGCGCCCCGCTTGAAAACATAGGTTGGCCGGGCACGCAAGTAGTGAACCTTGGGTTTTCTAGTGTGGGTTTAGACTCTACATTAGAATCACCCTATTGATATGATCTATGCGATATGATTTATGCGATATGATATATGCGATTATGATGCGATATGATCTATGAAATATTATGCGGTATGATTATGATTATGTGCGATTGGCTTTATGAAATGATTTGTAAATATTTGACCCATTTGGTGCTATGTGATCTGCGGGTTCTCGGTACGGGTCAAATACGTTAAGGGTGGGATATGGTATTTATTTACATGTCATATTCTACTTACAAACATGTTTTATGGTTTTTTATTACAACTCCTATTGACTCACTTAGCGTACGCTGACACTTGTTTCTTTCGAAATGTGTCTTGTACTCACGCAGGTGGCTTAGAGGTTGTGGTTCTGCGAGGAGGGTAGTATTAGTTCTGGTTTATGTTTTGGTATCAACAAACTATCCGGTTATGTAATAAATTCATAACATCGAACTTGTACTCACTTACGAATGATTGTGGTCGTAACCCCGTGGTTTATTTTATGAAGGATTCTGTAATCGCCCCTATGGCGAAAACAACTATTCCCATTTATGACTTTTAAGACTTCCGCCGCATGTTTTTGCTATTAATTAAAGGTTTTTATAAATGGTGAAATTTTTTGAAAAAAAAAATCATGGGCGTTACACTTGTGAAGCCTCTACACAACTCACGAGACAGTTTCATGACATGCTATTTAAAAACACTTCTTTAGGGCCCGTGAAGAAATCTACATGGCTTGTGAAGAACAAAAAACACACACTACACTAATACACGACCCATGACCCTAGAAGATGATCGTATAGACCTTTATGACTCGTGTAGAAACCTACATGGCCCTTGAAGGTCCACCAAATAGTGAAGAATTTAAATTTTCAGTTTTCAAGCCATCATGTGCAAAACCTTTGTAAAGATGGCTCCGATACAATTATTGGGATATGGTAGTATGCTACGAGTGTAGCGGAAGCAACAAAACCAAGCAAACATATACATATAAAACTTTACCCCCACATTCCACCTACTGGACCCAACTAAAAAGAAGTAATGAAACAAGAACAAGGGTGGGGAGTTATACCTTCTATCGAACACAGCAAGAATGTAATGATGAAACTTGTTGAGGATGACAAGGTCACAAACGATTTCCCCTTTATCAAGTAGTTCATCCCAAGTTTGTTTAATCCCCAAGTGCTAGCAAGCCTTTGAGTAAGCTTCAATACCTTGAACTTAATTTTGGAACAACAACAAACTCAGCCTCTTGCACCAATACTCAAGAACACTTAAGAACAAGTGTCAAACCCTCTCTAAATGTCAATGTATGTGTATTGCAAGAAATAGCAAGAGAGAGGTGTCCAAGACTTTTATGCCACCTTCCCCAGCCTCTAAGGCTAGAAAAATCTGTCCATAAATGTCCTAGAGCCAAGCAAGGACTTTGGTACACGTTGTTTAAGTGCATGTCTTAATACAAATAAAATATGCTACCAGACACCGCTACACGATCCGTGTGATCTACACATGAGTCGTGTTGCCTTCACAACTAGTGTAGAATTTACACCTCTTGTAAAACTCACAAAACCCAAACTCGTTTTGTTTATGCTTTTGGGATCAATCCTCACCATGTGACACAAAACCCAAACTCGTCGGTTGGCAGGCTCTACCAATTAGTGGATGTAACACCTTTTGTAAGACCCCGCCTACCATGACACAATATTGTCTGCTTTGTTTTTTTGGCACACGACTTTGTTTCTAACGATTAATAGAGAACTTCATGTGTCACCTAGTATTGCTCCCTCTCAAACAAGCTTAACTGTAGAGTTCTTATAGGATCTATCATTAGCTAATGAGGTAGAGTAGAAAATATTGTAGCATGGTGTACAAGGGTCTTACACATTATATCTTTTGGATTCTACATTATAAAGACACATCGAGCTAATTAATGAGCCTATCTGGACCCTCTAAAGCCCGTGCATGGATCAACAAATTTGTAACACTTATTATTCCTCAAACACACACCATACCTTAAAAAATCATAAATGTGACGGAAAATCATGATATTGTATCAGTTTTAGTTGCCTCCAATCCTATTCTTGATACATATCCATACGAAAGGAATTAAACTTTGAGGTTTTTGAACTACTTTGGTTGTTGGTAATGTCTCACATCGGACAAAAAAGTTACTTTGTAATGTGATTAATAAGGATCATGAGCTATTTTACTCATAGCCAATTAGTTTTGAGTTTGGAACCTCACAAATTTACATGGTATCAAAGCAAGTTCACACGTGGTTGATCAATGGCTACAAGTACTCCACCTAACTCATAAGTGTAACACCATAAATTTATAAATATTATTAAAATGACGTGGTAAGTAAAAGTCAAGGAAAATGAATAAAAGTTATAAATTATTAAATGGTTTAAAATAATGATTCGAAATATATCTTTGTTGAAATTTATGGTGTAACGCCCCAAAAACCAAAATTTGAAATATTAAGATCAAACACCTATAAGTGTTCGCATCTGAAAGTTTAACATAAAAGCGGAAGCATTACTTGATTGAAAAACTGATGTATCAATAGATACTCACAGAAATACTGACATAAGTTTGGTACCAAAAACTTGATATTTACAAACAAGGCGTTAATCTCAAAGAGTTTATCAAATACTAGTCAAACCGAAGCTTTGCCCTTGTCTTTGCTAAAAACCTGCAAAACATTTTTAAAAAATAGTATCTGATAAGCTACGAGAGCTTAGTGAGTAAACTGGACTAAACATCATATAAACCCACGTATAAAATCATATGAAGATAATACACGTATGTCTGGCAAACAATGCTAGCCTCTGGTTCTAGCCCCAGGGCAGCAACATGGGTCACATTACTGTACCATAGTTGAGCCTTACTGAACTTAGCAGTAAGCACCCCACCTTTAAGACTTACTGCACAACGCAGCAAGCTTATACACACATATGAATAACATGACATGTTAATAATCTGATATAATAGCATACATGCTGCACATATGAAGTGAAATCTAGAAGACTCACCTTCTGATATTTATAATCTGAACCGATCCACAAACGATAATGATCAATGTAAAGGTCCACAACTTGTTTCTACAACATAATATCAATAATATATGTATTAACATCTGCTGGCTAATCAAACTGAACTGAACAAGGCTAGGGCACGGCCGAACCTGTCAAAGGCACGCCCGTGCCTGCAACTAAGGAACGCCCGTGCCTGCAACTAAGGCACGGCTGGGCTTGACCCAGGCATGGGCGTACCTATCCTGCAGTCACGCCCGTGCCTTGTTGGTTCTATGTGCACAAGACACAAATTAATACGATATTACTGATAATAAATAAACCCATAGGGTCACACATTTACAATCAATGGACACCAATTACATATTTGAATATGATTTAAATATGTTTCCAACTCATTATATATATATATATATATATAAGTATATATGCATTGTTGCATATTATTATTTATGTGAAATAATAATATCACTCTTGTATATTGATACAAGATAATGCATATCAAATACATAGATATAAACATATGATTTTATATGTATGTATGTATATATATGCATAAATATATATTTGTTACATATAAATTGTTACTAATAACAAATTATATAAATGTATGTATATCCTTGTTACAAGTAAAGAGTTACTAGTAACAATCAAGTATGTATATAAAATACATGTAGATGTATTTTATACATAGTATGGCACATCTAGTATATCTTTTATATATGTATTTATGAAGGAAACTAGAAAATCCCTCATTAATTCAAATGGGGGCCATGTTGTGTATACTTGAAAGCAATCAACCAAGGCATGGACTAGATGTACAAGCATGGAAGGAAGGCAAGAGGGGACCCTCCCCCCTCACCTATTTTCGGCCGAAAATGGGAGCCAAAGGGGGCCTCCCTCTTGTTGCTTCACTTCTTGATCTTATTTAGTACATGCATGGTTCTTTGTTCTAACTATTGCATGCTACCACCTTTAGGCTTCTTTTAGAAAAGTTCTAAGTATTCTTGAAGCTTTGAAAACATCTCTACATTCTTGTATTGGTGTTCTTCAAGTAAGTCAAGTGTGGTGCTACAATACATACATCTTGTTCAAGAAGAAGAACAAAGGTTGTTGCTTGCATTCTTGAATATCAAGGGTTGGAGAGACTAGCATCTTGGAGGTGTTGGACTCATTGATTTGTGGATACCTTGGAGGAAGTCTTCTCTTGGCTTCTCATAGATCAACCACTTCATCAACGGTTTACTCACGCTACAAAGGTTGTAGTTCTAAACACCCTATGGTTGTTTTGTTTCTTAAGGCTTGCATATGGATCATTGGTGGGGAGTTTTAAAAGTTTAAAATTGTTGTTCATGCTTCTGTTGCTAAAATATATTTTTGAAAAACCGAACAAACCCCAACATGCCTAACTAAGGTACGCCCGTGACTATGCTTAAAAGCACGGGGGTACCTGAAGAACTAGGGTTTGCCACGGGGTGAAAGGCACGCCCGTACCCTCCTTGGGTACGCCCGTGCCCTCCCCTGGTCTGCACAGTTCTGACCGACAGAAGCTGTAAATCCGGCCAAAACTCATATAAATCAATACCAATCAATCTAAAAACGTGTATAGGGTGTTTTCCTACACCCATAACACCTAAACAACATAATCAACAACAAATTAACATACTTTGATCCTTGTGATCAATCCTTGACTCATAGAACATGAAGAACACTAAAAATAGTTATGAATTCATACCTCTATCAAGCAAGGCTGATATGATGCTAACTAATTGATAATCTTGCTGTAATTACTAATCCAAAATCGCCAGAAGTAAGGTTGAGCAGCTGAGTTCTAGTTGGAAACATGTATGTTGCGATAAGAGTTCTTGTACATAAAAGTCTATACATATCTATAAGTTTGGCTGAATTACACAAATGTTCCCTGGACTTAAGTTAGCTTATAATCTGACATTTTAAGTCCCTCTAGTTTTAAAAACACATCTAATCTCATATATCCATTTGTACATTTCTCGCATTGACTTAATAATAAAATTATGGGTGTTACATATGGATATCATATGGATGAGTTGTAACTTGGATAGGGAGCATGATACCCGCTAATTAACTTAAACCGACCCAAAGTCACACACCTCCTCTATTACTTAGAAACCTCCATGTCTATCTCTTCTTGGTTTCTTTTGGAAGATCTCGAAGAAAGAAGACAAAGGATTGAGGAAAACAAACTGAAATTTCGAGATTCAATCAAGAATCATAACCTTCTATCTTGGCACAATTGAATCAAGAACAAGAAATAATAGTAAGTACTTCTTCTCCTAATGGTGTTCTTGAGTCAAGAAAGTAAGATTTGATGACTCAAAGTATATGTATCATTTCTATTGAATCCATGGATAGGTTCTAATCTAATTTTTGGAAATTAGGAACTTAAGTTTATAGATTTTATCATCTATGATCAAGAATTGGGATTAGGGTTCTTAATGGGTCAAATGGGTTTTCTTGAAAAAAAACCTTGAAATTGGAAGTTGAAAATGGATAAAATGATGTTAAGAGGTGTTATGAAGTTTACTATGATCATACCTAATGATTGGAATTATTTAAAATTAAGTTTGGAGTGTTTTGGTTAAAATTCCCGTAAATGGCAGAACCAAAATTGCGAACCTACAACTACGGACGTAGAAAGGAGGAAGTACATCCTACAGCCGTAGAAAGTATTATTACGGTCGTAAAAGGGAGGGTGTACCTACTATGGCCGTAGAAGGGAAACCTAAGGCCATAGAAGGGGTTGTTTCGTCTTTATTGGGCATTTAAGTGGAGTTAATTAAGACTATATACATAGAGAGAGAAGGGTTCATGCGAAAAGGATGTTATTTGCGAAAAGTGCGAGAAGCATTCCGAGCCATTTGATCATTTAATCAAGGGTTATAATTCTTGATGGCATTTTAGTAATTAAAAACAATTTTAATAATTAAATTTAATTAAATAAAGGGTAATAAAGTAATTACTCCCTTCTCTCTCCTATCTCCCTCTCTCTCCCCTCTATTTTGTTCCACCATCCCACACTCCCACCTCTCAGTTTTAAAAAATTTCAAAAGCACTCTTTCTCTCTCTGCACCGGCGCCGCCCACCGCCGGCCACCTACATCTCTCCGGCGCGGTTTTCTGCATCCGTCTCTGCTTGCCGCGGGTCTGCTAGATCTGCGCCGTAACCGCCGGCCACCTGCATCTCTCCGGCCACGTCTCCAAGCAACCCTTCTCAACAGCAACAAAGGGGACCCGATTTGAAACAGCAATAGCGAGAACCCTAACACCACCGGATCAGAACGCCGCAAGCCACGAGATCTAAACCGTTGCAGCCACCAGATCTGAACCGCCATCGGCCGAAAGCCACCCGATCTAAACCGCCGTTAGCCACCACCGATTTTGTCTACGAACAGGGTTTGTTTCCGATTTAAGCCACCGTAAGCCACCACCGATCTTCTCGCCTCTTTCTGGTTTCTTGCCCTTTTTTTCTTTAGAATCATGTTTCGCGTATTCCTTTTCTTGATCTGACTTCATCTATCGCTAATGACCCTCGCCGCCGTTATCGCCATCGTCGTGAGTTGCATGTGTATTCTAATTTTTTTCTAAATTTTATGTTTTTTTCATTTTTGCTTTCTGTGTTTTTTAATTATGTAAATTATTACTTGGTATAATTATTGTAATTGAAGTAGTATTTTTAAGTGTTACAGATTTTTTAGATGCATTTGTGTCAATTGTGTTGAGATGTGATTTTTAAAAGTTTGTTTTTGTTGTTTATAATTTGTAAATCATCAAACATTTATGTTGTTCAATAATAAACATTGTTGTTTTTTTGTTTTTCAAAATCAATTTTGAAATATATACCTATTGCATCAAGTGGGTAGCATATATGTTCAGAATCAAATTTAAACATTTATGTTTATTCAATAATAAACATGGTTTATTTTTTGATGTTAACTAATGAACACAGATAATGGATACAAAAAATGTTTGGTTGTTCGGTGATGAATATGTCAGATATTAAAAAGATAGGTAACTTTTGACATTTGCAATGTTGTTCAATAATAAACAACCATGAATGATGTTTCAAAAAAATAATACTAAAAAAAGAAAAAGAACGTAAATTTAAAAAGAGAAAAAAAGAGATTAATATAAATTCAGAGTTTATTAATAAACTTAATGTAATGATTCAAAACTTTTAAATTTTTAACTATGTTCATCGTTGAATATCGTAAAATTATTAATTATTATTAAATTATTTCTAATTTATTTTGTTAAAAGATTTTATGAGAGAGAAAAGTAAGAGAGAGAAATAGATTGGAGAGAGAAAAATATTGTTTATTATTATACCCTTTTGAATTAAATAAATAAAAAAAATATGATTAATCTATGTCATTAGATCAAAATGCAAATAAGTGGCTAGGATCGCTTCTCGCACTTTTCACAAATAAAACACTTTTCGCATGAACCCTCCCATATATATATATATATATATATATATATATATATATATATTGATACATATGTAGGAGATCATTGGTAACCTTAGTTTACTGAAGAAGATAGATAGACCGTGTAGTTATGGGTTAAACAGACTTCAAAGCCGTAACAGATCAACTAATGTGAGTACCTCGATCTACTACTCGTAAATAGTGATTCTTGATTTAATATAATTTTATGTGAATGCATATATGAGTGATATTAATATGGTGCAATGTTATAAATTAACAAACGAGATTGGGATAAATAGTACGTTTAGTTTAAGTGGTAATAACCACTAATATGCCAAACATTTAAAATGATACATATAAGAGTTATGCAATACTCACACGAATACATTTGTGGTCATATAGATACAAAATATCTATAGTATTATGTATATGGTTACAGTACTTACTTGGATACAACAATATTTGTACAAATATAAGTGTTACGAGTACGCAGTTATAGTTATACAAATATAGTACCTATATATATACACTAGAACTGTTTTTCAGATACAAGGTTTATAATTATACAAATATGGTACTCGGATTGATATACAAATACCCTTATTGTTATACAGCTATTACAGAGATATACACATACAATACTTATACAAATATACTTACCGTTATACGGTTATGAATATACAGATACGACTACAATTATATAATTGTGAATGTAGAGATGCGGTAGTTCTACAGACACTACTATAACTATACAAATACAAACGTTATACAGATATGATTGTTATACAGATATAACTACAATGTTTGAATACAACTACGGTTACAGTAGTTGAGATATGGATATAATTACAATGTGGGAATACAACTACGGTTAGAGTAGTTGTGATACAGTTACAGATGCAACGCAGGAATACCATTATCGTTACAATAATTGAAATATGAATACAGTTATAATAAAATCACAGTCACGGAATAGACATATTACCAATATTGTTTTGAACCGATATAGATACCGAAACAATTATTATACAAACATATTAATGAACTACAAAACTTACACAATGAATAAATCTTAACCATGTAATGAATATTCTTTATACCAACGCATTAATGAAACAATTATCATACAAACGTATTAATTAACTACAGAACTTACCAAAAGAATAAAGTTTAACCATATTGTGAATATTTTTTATAAGTACTTATTTTGAGTTGCTCAACGGGCTTTAGAGCTCAAGTGATACTTAATTCTAACTTTTTCAGGTACTTAAAAATTTATAGGTGTTGATTCAGTGGATAAACTCGTTTTTTGCAACCAAATTGTTTAAAGCTTATTTCATGTAAATTGTTCCCCAACTTTCAAATCATATGATTTAGTTATCAAGTGTTTGTAACGATTTATAATTTTTTAGCACATACTTCCACTACTATTTCTAAACTGGATTATTGGTTGCAATAAAGTTTGTTTATTAACAAACATTTTTCATAAATTACTATATTGAAAATGGGGTGTTACAATAAGTATCCAATTGTTAGGCGCAAAAAAGAAAAGAACGCCACATGTGAGGGGGGTGTTGTGTAATGTCTCACATTTGGTGAAAAGCGGCTTTGTAATGTGTTTAAAGTGGTGGGAGTGATTACCTTCGATCACACCCATCACATCATCAAATCAGCTTTTCACTCCCAATACTCAGCTCACCACATAGACTTGTAATGCTCACTCATCACCATGCCAAAATTTAGGACCCACCTTATTTATTAATTTCATATCTAATAATACTCAATAATTAATATCTACTATGAAAGCTAAAACAACAATCGCAACATGGAATGTATTTTATGAAAGCTTTAAGTAATTAAAGTTTTTTATTTTGTATGGTATGTTTTGTGTTTAGCAAAAAGTGAAACAAGTCAAATTTAAAGGAGTAAAAAATTGTTCATGTTCTACAAAGGAGAGTAAATATGAGGATGTTGTTATGAACTTCCCTATGCTATTTAAATGAAGTATAGAGAGAATAATGGAGCCGCCATCTTCTTGTTTTTCTTCTCTGCGTTTTTTTTTTTTTTTTTTCAGATTTCATTTTCTAAATAAAACATAAAAACGCATGAAATACTCCTCCACGCCACTACTACTAAGCGGATTATGCCACGCCAAATAAGACACCACGCGACCAAGTTGTGATTTTGATCACCTTCTACCACGGCGTTATAGGGGTTCATCCACATAGCGAAAGCCGGTCATGTACTCTAATGACTCTTAATAAGGATCATGAGTAACTCTACTCACAGCCAATTAGTTCTAAGTTAGAATCTTACAAACTTACAATTGGTAGTGTTGATTTGATGACAAAATAATTTATGGGCTAAAATAAATAAAAGGTCGATACTATCTGTTAAGTAAATATTGGCGTAGTTTTGAGAACTTAAAATTAATGAATTCAAATGTCGCAGGTATATCCTAAAAAATATTACATATTTGTGATAAAAAAAATCAAATTTTGGTAGGCCCTGAGTATTAGAGAATTGGACAAAAGCCATTTGAGGCTTGATTTTGATCAGGAACGATGACGAGGGTTTGGTCAGCCGATTCAAACATCAACGTAAAACTCGATTTTGAATAAGTTAAGGTTACCAATTCTTAATTAACCCTAACAATCGATTAACGTATTCCGCATAAAACAAGCAAAAATTTCCAACTTCTAGCAGAGATAAAACAATCGACCACATGAGCAGGGGTAACGAATGAAGAACACAAAATAATCAGATCTAATTACTTTCAAAAATCAAAACACTAACCTTAATAAATTCATAGGAGGCTGTGATAACAATTATAGGATTCATGGTATCAAGTATCAACAATATCTCGAAGGAATCAACAGCAATAATATGGAACTCACATGTAAGTTTGTATGCATAAGTGAGATAAAAACCAAGAGCAACACGTACACATTAATCGTATATTATGAATGCTTAGTTTATTAGGTTTGTAAACTTTTATTTATACCTTTATCGAATTTATAATAACTACCTCAACACCCTGAACTTAGCCATATGTAATAAGGTTACTAAACTTACAAATTAAACCTCACTAAAATATAATGAATACAATAAACACGGATCGAACACTTTCGTTCAAGAGAAATATTGTTAGTGAAGACAAACTCCTCTTTGAAGGTTAAGGAATGAACGTAAGTTGAATTCGTTACATCCAAACAAAGAACTGTACATCCGGTGCTATCGATCATTTTTATTTTGTAAATATTTACTTGCCTTATTATTCTTGCACCACATTTATTATTGTTATTATTATTATTAATTATCATCATCATCATCATCATCATCATTATTATTATTATTATTATTATTATTATTATTATTATTATTATTATTATTATTATTATTATTATTATTATTATTACTACATCCAAGAAATTAAATGATTAAATATTATTATGATCATTATTATCATCATCATTATTATTAATAATATCATCATTATCATTATTATCATTAATATCATCATCATCATCATCATCTCATCATCATCATCATTATTATTATTATTATTATTATTATTATTATTATTATTATTATTATTATTATTATTACATCCAAAAATTTAAATGGGTAAATATTCAGATTTTACACGTATTACATTTTAACTATTTCTGTAAACGTATGTTTACTTCGTATATACTTTCTAATTGAGTCGTATCAATCGAGAGTTAAAGTTCGAATCGACCTAAGTCAAGCTTGATAGCCGAAGAACATGAACAATATGTATTAATATTATCATCGAATATATTTATACTTGTAATTAAGTCAAATTGAGTGAAGCACGAATCTAGTGGTTGCTTGGTCCAGCTATAGCTCGAGCTTCACAATGAAGGTTCTATCAAGCTCCAACCGATTTTGAGCTTTGAGTTTACTAATGAAGTCAAGCTCAAGCTTGATATTACATTTGTAGTCTTTGATGATCAACTTTTATCATGTGCTTATGAATTGTGATTGATGTGTTAAAAATATATGTTTATATATTAAATAACTTTTACATAGAAAAAGAATTAACATGTAAATTTCAATATATAAGGGGTATTTTGAAAAAATCAAAATCGCAAATTAATGATGACTAATCTGAAGTCAATTCACAATTGGGTAAATATATAAATAATATCTCTATTAATGAGCCATATATTAATGGTGTTAGAAACATTCTCGTATAAAAAACAGTTTTTGAATGAATTTTTCCATACACACACACACATATATATATCTTACTCCTTTATAATGCATTTATAACTTTAAAAACTCTTAGGTGGCATTTGGTTGGCAGAATGTTTTAAAAGGAATTGAAATCTATGAAGGAATTGGAATTTGTCAGGAATTGAAATTTGAATCTGTGATCTGTTTGGTTGGCAGGAAATGGAAATGGAAATGGAATTAAAATTTGGTTTCAGTAATATAAAATAACAGAATTGTCCTTCTTGTTTTTTACTTATTTTTAGTTTGTTTTATAACTTTTATGTAAAAATATATTATATAAATTATAAAAATATTAAAATTTTATTTTATTGATTGAGCATTCATATCAATAAATTATGAAAATCACGCTAATAAAAATCATAAGTTAGTAGCATTATAATACACATCTGCATAAATTCAAATATCATCGGTCTCAAATCATCAATTTCACATTGTAAGTCGAAAAGATTCAACATTATGGAAGAAAGTAGAGAGAGGGAGAAGGGAGACTCATATGAGGCTAAGGCAGAAGGCGGCGACGGAATGGCAAAATCTGGCGACTGCAACTGCGACTGATGAAGAGATATTGCAGCGGAGGGTCCGGAGGCGGCGGCGGCGGAGGAAGGCTGTGGCATAGGGTGGGGGGGGCTGCGATGGAGGAAGGCTGCGGCGGAGGATCCGCAAACTGCAATGGAAGAAGGTTGCGACGGAGGGTCTAGAGGCGGCGAAGGAGGAAGGCTACAACGGAGGGTCCATAAGCGACGGCGGAGGAAGGCGGCGATGGAGGAAGGCTACGGCAGTGGGTCGGGAGGTGGCGATGGAGGAAGGCGGCAACGGAGGAAGGCTGTTGCGAAGGATTTGAAGGCGCCGATGGAGGAAGGCTGCGGTGAAAGGTCTCGAGGTGGCGACGGGGGAAGGCTGCGGTGGAGGGTCTAGAGGCAAAGGCGGAGGCAAAAGCCGTCGGTGTTTGGAGGGTAGAGTCAGCTCACGTGTTATGTCGATGGAAGGAGATAGATATATTAGAGTTATAGAGATGTTTAAAGGTAACAAGATAATATTCCACATTCCTTCATTCAAAGGATTTTAAAATCCCTCCATCTAGTGATGGAATTCACTTTCCCTCATTTGATGGATTCCAATTCCTTCAGATTCCCTCATTAAAGTGAACCAAACACAGGAATCCTTAGGAATTTGATTCCTATTCCTTCAGAATCCCAAGGATTCCTGCCACTCTCATAATTTACTTTAGCTTTTTATCTATTTAAAATACATCATTTTAACAATTTCATTCTCTCTCCTGATTTATTTTAAGTTTTTATTTATTTAAAATATCTCTTTAACACTAAAACACTCCTTTATAATGCATTTATAACTTTAAAAACTCTTAATTTTAAGAAACATGAATGTACTAAAATACCCCTTTTAACCATTTCATTCACTCTCATAATTTACTTTAACTTTTTATCTATTTAAAATACCTCTTTTTAACAATTTCATTCTCTCTCTCAATTTATTTTAACTTTTTATCTATTTAAAATATCTCTCTAACACTAAAACATTCTCTCACACAAACACAATTATCCACCCACATCAACATAATTTTCAAAATCTTATTAACTTCCCCCTCCTTATTTCATAAATATAAATCTTTTTCTTATTTTAATGTCTTTTAGAATTTGTTTTTAAAATTAATAAAATAGTTGATGCAAATAAAAAAAATAAAAAAACTAATGTTGTACGATACTTTTTATTGAGCGAATAACATATTATTACATTTTTAAAAGCAACATGATGTAAAAAATAGAAACTACTTGCCGCCGTAGCATTGCGCAGGTATCTTGCTAATATATATATATATTAATCATCAGCCATCTGGACGATTAACTTGATAGCGTGCATACTAACCTGGGTAGTCGAAAAAGGCATAAGGTTGCGTAAGTCGGCATCACAAGCAATGAATATCATATCATTGTCTTCATCCACGTATTTTAGATGAAGTTTTGAATTTTTAAGCTTGATCCTTTGGGCAACTTGGTGTTTAAGTTCCGACAGTGGTGATGAAAGAGGGGTTTGAAACTTAACTATATCATCCTTAAATTTTGCTTTCACCGTCACCATTCTTGTATCCGAGACACTAACCACATTCTTCTCTGGGGATGCTTGATGTATACCCAAACGTGCTTGTGGTGCCTCTATAAAATTATCTGATTCTCTTACTGATGGATTTGACTTGGAGACAAAAGCCTTATGCTTCCCACAAATCCACCACTTACCTGAAAAACCATGACGATTACTTGAACAACTCCACCGCTTTACCTTTACCAGCAGGATCACAACAACATATATATTAAAACGAGCATATTTCTTCTTACGACTCGGCGTTGGCCAATTGGGTATATTTAGCTTACGACAAACACGCTTCAGTGTAGACCGGCTAACTAACAATAGAATAAACAAAATGAGAATCAAGGAAACATATATATATTTCGATAAACATAGGACAAATATAATCGTGCTTACCACCAAAATTCCTGGAAGCTTCCTCTATTGGCTTTCCAAAATATTTCTGGATAGTCTCTGGTGTAACAGAATCCATTTTACTCTTTCTCCTTCGTTTAGTAGAGCCTCTTTCTTCTCCGGAATTGTACTTTTTTCCCTTAGCAACTACATCAATTTTCACGCCTATAACATCATCATCATCTACAGACGTTTCCTCTGTGTTGGTCATAGCAATATTCAGATTCTTGTGACAATCGTTGCCAAAATCACATCGATCAAGAGCACTTGTGCAATCAATCTGATCACTAGTTTCCTGAACTGTTTGTGGATCTTGACGTAGTCTATCTCTTGACAAGGATTCGAGACTCAGGGAAACTTCACCTACTGACTTTCCATAATATTTCTCCTCTGCAATAAGATAATTGCTTTTTCTTTGTTTCGTAGATGCTCCTTTTTCTCCTGAATTATATCCTGTGTCATTAATATTACTACTCTGGTTCTTGTGGTCACTGCTACCAATATCACCTTCATCTTGAGCATTAATGCAATGAATTTGATCAATGGATTCCCCTACAGTTTGTGAATCTAGTGGAGCTATATCTGTTGACAAGGATCCAAGACTAACAGAAATTTCATCAGTTAGAAGATCACTTTGAGGATTTCTCCTTTGTCTCATACAGGCTCCTTTGTCCCCCTTAAGTTTATTGCTTGTAGCATCATCCATAGGCACTCTGTCTCTGTCTGCATTAGTGATAGCATTACTCCGGTTCTTGTTAGAAACTTGACCCAAATCACTTTGATCTTGAACATTTATGCAATCATTTTGACTATTAGACTCCCCGACTCTCTGTGAATCTTTTGGATCTAAATGAATGATTTCTTTAGGTATTGACGTCTCCATGATATGAAGCTGCATTGATAATGACTGTTGACTGACTATCGTTGGCATTCCTATCACTTCGGTGCTCGATGGGTCTTCAAATTTGAAAGAAGATAACTTAACATGTAACAACTTAACATGTAACTTCAAGTTTTGCACCAAGTTTTGTAGCTCCGTACTTTCTTTCATATTAACAGGTAAAAAAAATTCTAATAAATAATTGTCGTCATGTTCAATACTATGTAAGTAGATGGAAAAGCAGCTAGTTAACCCGCTCATGCATGCATTGTGAACCAAAGAATACTCATCTTCTCCTAGTTTTGTAACATCTGCACAAAAACATGAACCATGAGACGCCAATGCCCTCCCAACAACACCTTCGGATTTTAGCAAGTGATGCTCACTACAGGCTCCCCGAAATTTCCAAAAACGCAAGTCATGAACGTAAAATGGTAGACCACTTGTTGAAATGCATACTTTCCCTATGCAACTAGATTTAAAGCTACTACACGTCATTTCTATGTTTCTTCCATTAACTACCAAGCAATTTCTCGAGGAAACTCTCCACGTCTGCGCGAGTGGTAACTTGTGTATGTCACAAACATCTTTCAAAGTTCTAAAGATTTCATCAAGCTCATGTTCTCTGTTTTTGCAGTCAACCTGTGCATAAATTCACTTATCCGCAATAGAAGGTATGATATTATATATACAATCACTTATCAGCAATAGAAGGTATGATATGATATATACAAACAGAAACATTTTAATCCATAACAACCTATAAATGTTGGATTAATCGGTTTTTTCATTTGTGTGCTTAATATATGTTTTTTTTAAGTCCATGTTGGCCACTCTCCCATGGGTCTAGCAAGAGAATAGATAGTGTGCATGATTTGTGCCACGTCCACATGTAGTTTAGGAGTAGTTGGCCACTTTTGTTTCTTCTATTTAAGGATTATTTCTTCGTAACGTGATTCAAGATGATTATTAAAGATGTAGTCTTTTATGGTTTTTATTCATCTTGGGCAGCACATTGTCACCCTTCTTTTTATGTTTTTCCTTCATGAGTTTATTAGAGTATGAGATGCTCTTTGATATCCAACACTTGGTATCAGAGCATTGTTCGGCTTAAGGGAGTGCAAGACCGTTTTCATAGTGGGTCAGAGGGTGGTGGTATTCATCCTTGATCAAGTTTTGTTCCATGTTGAAGGAGCCTAATCGGAAGCGAAAAAACAAGCAGAAGAAATTAGAAACGGGTCGAGTTTTTGGTTTGGTTTGTTTGTAGTTAAAAGAAAACAGAAGAAGCCGGAGCTTTGTTTTCTTGGGCGGTGGAAGAGGACTCTTGGAACGGGTGGATTGGAAAAGGTTGGGGCTACCACAAGGAAAACAAGAATGGCAAAAAACAACGGTGTGAACATTATGGCGTTGGAGTTCAAATCGGGTGGCTTTGGATGTGGCCGGGAAAGAGGTCATGGATCCATGAAGAGTCGAGATGTTAATGAACGATTCCAACGGGATGCCATGTTACATGTGTACCGGTCTTGTTGAAAAAAATCGAGGGGTTGAGCTAGAGAAGACTTTGGACATGACCGAGGTGGAGGTCGGGTGTGCGACGGTTATCTGGCGGTTATCTGTCGGTTTTTCGGTGATGGTTATCTTTATCTAGGCATTTTTTGGTTGGCGAGGGGCGCTGCCCCTTAGACCCCGCCAGGGGCGATGCCCCTTGGAACCCCACCAAGGGCGACACCCCCGGACCCCGTATTCTACCAACTTAGCTTATCAGAGTGTGCACTCCGCACCTCCAAACCCGAATTATAACTAAGTCTAGAATCGGCTAGTCTTATATTAATCCCGATCATACTAAATGGCTTGATAACACTAAAATTAACAATAGAAGGCGTGTTCCTTCATGAGTTCATGTCAGTCTCCTATGTTTGAAGGGAGCGATGAGCTGGCTGCCTTTCTAAGATGATTGCATGAGATGGAGCAAGTGCTCAACTTGCAAGTGTGATGAAGACCATAAAGTAATTAAAAGTATGCGGTGCGAATGCTAAAAGGGATGGTTCTTGAATAGTGGGACATTTACGTACAGTGAGCCACTTTAGAAAAGGATGTGGTTGGTAGTTTGACGTGGAACATGTTTGCGGAGAAGATCGATCTGCATGCAAGGACTACTACGTACACAAAGCGTCATATTAACAAGATTGAGAGGGACTAATTTCTTACAATGAAAAAGGGTGATAAGTCGATCAAGGAGCACTCGCGTTTATTCATTGAAAAACTTAATTAGGCTAGCTTGTTAATAAAGGAATAAAGGTAAAACAGATTTGTTGAAACTCTACCTTCGTGTAATCGAGTTGTTGTGAGGAAGACAAAGACTTTGAATAAATAAATTCAAGAGGCTATTTAAGTTAGTTGAAGACGGTATGTATCGAGCTTAAGAAGCAGATTTTTCATGGACCAAATTACGTGGGAAATTTCTACGGATTTCCCACATTTTTTAGTCAAAAAGAAAATTTTCAACAATCCGAGAGAAATGATCTTCCCACGGAGATTTTATCCACGGTTGATTATGTGAAAAATCTGAGAGAAACATCCTTTTCTCACGTATATCCCACGGATTTGTCCGACACAAAAGCGAATACGTTGTGTTGTAGTGATATATATAAAGTTATGTTACATATAGAACCCTTCTTATATATAGAAACTAATATAAACCATTAGATTTAGAATTGATGGCTAAGATTGCATTTAAGAAACACATAATCGCAATCATTAATAAGCCTAATTTAGTACATATAAAAGGACAAAAATGTAATATACCATAAACCAGCAACTCAACTGCCATTTTTGAAGCTAAAATCTCGCAACTAACAAAAATAGACCAAATGCAAAAAGGAAAGACATATCTTATAGTATAGTAATATTATCATTTTTCTTAACACGTGATATACATTTATCATTTTTATCTATATTTTGTATTTTTTTTAATACATGATGTACATTTATCATTTGAATCAAAAATATTTTCCATTTCAATAACAATTAAAAATGTATAATAATCACATTGACCAAAATGCAAAAAGTTAAAGAAGATATTGTTGTCACTTAAAATGCAACTTTAACCATGTGCATTTACAAATATTTTGTATTTCAATAACAATGAAGGTTTTATAACAATGCAAAATACAAAATACAGATAAAAATATAACATACAGCAGTTTTTTTTTGCATTTTGGCCCTATGAAAATGAAGATTTTACATGTAAAATGAAGATTTTCACATCATCCTTTTTTTTTGAATTTTAACCTTCAAAAGTTATACATTTACATTATGGATTTTCATGTGATAATTTTCACATCATCCTTTTTTTCGGATTTTAACCTTCAAAAGTTATACATTTACATTATGGATTTTCATGTGATAAATGTTATACAAATTTTTTGAAGGTAAAAATTAGTATAAATCTGATAAATGTTTCACATCATTTTTCTTAATACAAAGCCGATTGATAGAAAAAAATTCGTGAATTTCACAATGTAATTAGCAAAATCTCTACAATACTTTCTACCACATCGTAGAATCAAAAATCAAAATCAGTGACATCAATGAATGAAATATACCGATTTGAAAAAACGCTAAAAATGGTAATTGTTAATTGCCTAATTAACGAAAATAACAATTACCGATCATGCCCTTAAGCTAGCTAATGAGTTCAACGGTTAAATGATGGTTCTTTAGGTTCTATGTATTAGAAGGGTTCCATAGTTGTTAAATAATAAATTGTAATGTATAGTGTAGGTTCCTTTGTGTAAATACTTTGTATTATATATTCTGATTGGTGAATGCAATACGCCTTAACAGGTTTCCATAATACATAACATAGTATCGAGCCTAACCTCATCGGCCTACGTTACTTTTTTTCCGATCCACTTATCGACCGGTGCCCTCCCGTCGCCGGACCCCTCTTCCGCTGCCACTCTCTCCGGAACCCTAGCCGTGGCCGCCTGCTGTCTAGCCGCTAGCTGCTTGTGTTTAGACTGTTCCTGCCGCTAAACCCTAGCCGCTATAGTGGCCCTCGCTGCTGCTAAACCCTTGTGTTTACCGGTTGCTACAGTGGCCCTCGCTTGTGTTTACCGGTTGCTCTTCATTGGTCGTTGCTGCATATCTAGCGCCGGCACATAGGTTGCGATCGCCGGTTCCTTGCGCGGGTTCTTTGCTCTCGCCGCTTACTTCTTCACCGGTTTTTCCTGTCGCTATGGTCACCGGTTTACCGGTTGTTTGCTCCTGCCTCTGCTCTCGCTGCTTGTTGCTTTGCTTTTGTAGATTGCTTTCAAGAACATACGGCTTTTTTAAATAAAGCTTTTTGTGCAACTGCTTCTTCACCGGCTTTTTGTGAGAGCTTTTTTGCAGATTGCTTTGCTTTGCTTTTGGAGAAAGTGTCCCAGAAACCTTTTTTAAATAAAGCTTTTTTGTCGGTACATGCTTTGGAGAAAGTGTTGCTTCTCCTGGTTGTTTTGAAGACTCAAGGCATTTTGTCGGTACATGCTTTTTTAAATAAAGCTTTTTGTTAACACAGTTTCTGGTGAAGCTTTCTTGTGGGTGCTATTTTGAGATAAAGCTTTTCACTTAAGCTTTTGGAGAAATTCCTGCTTTTTGTCTTTTCTTAACCGAGTGCTTGCTGCCGTCTTGCATCGCCATTGCCTTGTTATTTTTATCTTTCGCTAGTAGCATTATTATTAGTCATGGTCGCCAATGATTCCAACCCCCACCCACCCCGACTGCTTCCCAACTAGTGTTTGCGATTGGTAATGTTTACCCCCAGTTCAGTTTCAAACTCACAACTGACGGGTCGCGTTATAAATTGTGGCGTCGTATTTTCACTGACATGTGTAAAGGGGCTAAATTTATGGGTCACATCACTGGAAAATCCAAACCTAAAAGTGATGATGATGAGGATTGGGAAGCCATTGACTCTCGTATTAAATCTTGGTTTTACTCCACTTGTGAACCTAATCTGCTTAATATCATCACTAAAGATAATTGTACTGCGAAAGATTTATGGGAAGCCCTTGATGCTCATTTCTTAAATAACAAATTATCCAGTAGTCTCCAACTTCAAACCATTTTTCGGAACACCAAAAAAGGTGCTCTTTCGATTATGGATTACTGCCATACCTTAAAAGATATTGCTGACTCTTTAGCTGATGTTGATACTAAGATTACTAATTAGGACCTTGTTTTACATATCCTACAGAACTTACCACCCTCATACCAAAGCTTGGTTGATGTTATCACCCACACCAAACATTTTCCCTCCTTCCTTGAGGCCAAAAACATGTTACTCTTGCATGAGTGCGTAAAGACCAACCCAAACACTCCGTTGACACCCAACCTAGTTCTGCCCTTTAATCTACCTTTGCTACCAATAATAATGGGAAAGGGAAACATAAAAATAATCGGGGAAACAAAAACACGGGACGGGTGGCACCTAAAGGTAATTCGGGAGGGGGGAGTGCTTCGGCTACTATTAGTGGTTATTCTGGTGATGCAGGTAATTCTGGTGGTCCACCAGCTTTCAATGCTCAACTTCTTCAACTTCTACAAAATGTTATGCATCAACAGCAATCTCAGGCTTCTCAGCATGGAGGATCTCACCGCTTGTTGACACCTCCTGCTCCTTCACATGTGGGATATACTCTACCATCTGCTCTATATGTTGTGCCTTCTACATCCCCTCGGGCTCCTGCAACTCAACCTCAGTTCACAGATCTAGCCTCGCTCTTCAGCTCAATGTCTGTCAAGCAACCAACACAGAGTCACGACAACAACTACTACATGGACACCGGTGCAAGCTCTCACATGTCCTTCAACCAAGGTAACTTGATTTCTCTTAAACCTTGTGGCAAGTCAAAAGTAATCATGGTTGGTAATGGTGCTCTACTTCGAGTGTCTTGTATTGGTGATACATTCCTTCCCTTTTCACAAAATAAACCGGCACTTAAAAATGTTCTTGTTTCTGATCAAATGGTTACAAATTTGATTTCTGTTTGCAAATTCACTCTTGATTTCCCAAAAATGACTGCTCAAGCAGTCTACGATCCGAACTGGAAGGCAGCCATGGACTCTGAAATGTCTGCCTTACTTTCGAATCACACATGGGATTTGGTTCCCCCTCTAGCTAACGTCAACATCGTTGGTTGTCGGTGGCTATATCGTCATAAGCTTGATAGCCAGGGCCGTCTTGACCAATACAAAGGTCGTTTGGTTGTTCAGGGATTTTCTCAGCAACCTGATCTTGACTATGACCAAACTTTTAGTCCGGTTGTGAAACCGGCTACTATTCGGATCCCACTCAGTATCTCTATCTCTTTGAACTGGCCCATCCATCAGCTTGATGTCAAAAATGCCTTTTTAAATGGTGATTTGTCTGAGGAAGTTTACATGAAACAGCCTCCAGGTTACGTTCACCCATCCTATCCGGAGCATGTTTGTCGTCTTTGCAAAGCTCTTTATGGGCTTAAGCAAGCCCCGCGTGCTTGGTTTCAATGATTTGCTATCTTCATCACCTCTCTTGGGTTCTCTTCCAGCAAATCTGATAGCTCGCTGTTTGTCTATCAACATGGTCGTGACACCATATACTTATTATTATATGTTGATGACATAATTTTAACGGCCTCCTCCCCTGAGTTGGTCGATCGTGTCATCTCTCGGCTCTCATCTAAGTTCAAAATGACTGATCTTGGTGCTCTCTTTTTTCTTGGGATAGCTGCCATTCGTTCGTCCTCGGGTCTTTTCTTGTCTCAAATTGCTTTTGCCCAGGATATCATTTCTTGTGCTGGAATGGATACTTGTAATCCATGTTCCACATCTGTAGAGACAAAGTCCAAACTCCCATCTTCTGGTACGCCAGTTTCTGACCCGACTCTTTATCGGGGTCTTGCTGGGGCCCTGCAGTACCTCACGTTTACTCGTCCGGACATCTCTTATGCTATTCAGCAAATCTGTCTTTTTATGCATGATCCTTGCATACCGCATCTGAATGCCCTTAAACGTATTTTGCATTACTTAAAGGGTACTCTTTCCCATGGTCTTTGTCTTCGCCCCTCGTCTGTTAATCGTTTGGTGTCCTACACTGATGCTGATTGGGCCGGCTGTCCTCAAACACGCCAGTCCACCTCCGGGTTCTGCATTTTTCTGGGTGAAAATGTTGTCTCTTGGTCGTCCAAGAGACAACATGTTGTCTCACGCTCCAGTGCTGAAGCTGAATATCGTGGCATTGCTAATGTCGTTGCCGAGTCTGTCTGGCTTCGCAACCTTCTGATCGAGTTGCGCCTTTCTCTTACCCGTGCCACGATTGTTTTTTGTGATAATGTAAGTGTCATGTATTTAGCTAGTAACCCGGTTCAGCACCAGCGTACCAAACATGTGGAAATTGACTTACACTTTGTTAAAGAATGTGATGCTTTGGGGCAAGTGCGTGTATTGCATGTGCCCTCGTCTCATCAGTTTGCAGATATATTTACTAAAGGCCTTCCTACACAGCTATTCTTAGACTTTAGATCCAGTCTGAGCATTCGTCCTCCTCCCGCTCTGACTGCGGGGGGTGTGTTAAATAAGAAATTGTAATGTATAGTATAGGGTCCTTTGTGTAAATACTTTGTATTATATATTCTGATTGGTGAATGCAATATGCCCTAACGAGTTTTCACAATACGTAAAAATATTGATCCTATTTCTATATATGTATATATAAAGAATGGTGCTCTTTAACGACCTATAAATATAAATATTAATAATTCAACCTGGTCTTGAAGAAACTTAGCAAACAAGTTGATAGGAATTGAATAATAGGTAATTAATCTGCAGGCATAACGAAAGTAGTTTAAATAATAAGCGATCGATCACTAAACCCCCTCGTAAAATACGTACGTAACTTGAGTGGACCACATAAAACATACTAGCTAAAGAACAAGAATATAAATTATAGTATATTCACTTCCAACTCACATATGCAGGAGAATCAAATGCTTGTGGTGATGTCAGCTTTGCCGCCTGCAAGATAACATGGTACAATCTAAAAGTTAAGAAATTATCATTAACAAGCAAAGACACGCTCCACATAAAACATACTAACTAGCTAGTGCCAATTCTAATTTGGACAAAATCAAGTTTATTTTTCAACATTGGAAGTGTGAAACACACCATGCACATAGAATATAGTAGTGCCAAACTTGAAGCTCAATACGTAATCATAGACTCAACAATTCGTACTCCATATGCACAAATTAAACTATTTAAGATTATGATATATCTACAAACAATAAAACCTAATCAGCAATTGAGAAATGAACTACGCTAAAACTAACACAAAAAAAACATATAAGTACAATCAAATAAAATATAAAAATAGCTTGTATAAACACAAGAAAACAAGTAGAACCATATGCATTAAAAAATGCACAAACACACAATGAGTATCTCAATATAATATAAAGGATTCAGATATCCTCTCGGGTAGAGCATTCAACATGATCAGTCATGTCCCTTACAACAAAAACCAATAGGACCAAAAAAGGATCCCAATTTACTTAAAATAAGGTTTGGCTGCTTTGTGTTGAGAGGAAACATGATCGCTCATGTTCTCCTTAAGTTGAGAGGATCCAAATCCTGACATAAAATATCATATATCATATAAAGGAATAAGGTGTAAAACTAACCTCAAGGGCTCGGTGAATTTCTTGAACATCATAAGCACAATCAAGATATTCTGAAGACGCGATGCACTCAAGTACACCAACACATAGTTTAGTAGTGGAATCAAACACGGGCAAAACCAAATATCCTTGAAGATTCCAATGAATGGCAGAGTCTCTCAGTGGATGGTTTTTCAAATTGTAATTGCTTATATTTGAATTCCACTCTGGCAATCGGCGCCTAAATACTCGTACAACGGGCACAAGGTCTTCTTCCTCACACTCTTCGTCCACATAAAACCAATTACGCTCAGATTCTTTCCTGTAAAGAAAAAGTCCCTCATCGTGTATACCGATGCCAAATGGTTGATCTACAGTTCCTAGTAACTTGTACTTCCCAACTTGAGAAGGTGACCAGAATTGAATGAGATTGCGCTGGTCACGTAGAGTTAAGAGTGTAAGTGCTTTTTCAATCTTAACATTTACTTCATCATGACATCCATTTTCATTTCTCTTAATGAAACCTGTAGTTTAAAAGTACAAGTTAATAACAAATCCTATAACATATATAGTGTGGAACTAGAAAACTAAACATTCATGTACGAAATCATCTTCAATACCACGAGGGAAAATAATATATAGTTACAAATCAATAAAGATAGTGTTTATTTTAGAAGAAACAATCGATTGGACAAAAGTTAGAAACCCTAACATTAGTAATTGATTCGAAGATGAAAAGATGAAGCGGAAATCGATTGGACTAGATATCACCGTCGATGAAGTGGTCAATAAAGCAGTTATCGATCAAGCTAGTGGTTGGCTATGATGTGCAGTATAGAGGCATTGTCGACACAAGTTAATTTTGAGGAAAAAAATCTCTATTTTGAAACAAAGGGTGTCCCACATCTTCACAAAATAGAGAAAAAAAAGACCTACAAACCTCTTATTTGTGTGTGTGTGTGTGTGTATATATATATATATATAGACAGTCTGATCCTTTAATGTTTGCCCACCGCAAACAAAAGAGGTAAATAGATCTGTTTTATAAAACACAAACACCACCTTATTCTCAATCACAAACATCATTTCCCACTACCCACAGCCACAAGCACCACCAGCCAAATCCCTACCTCAAACCACCAACTTGCCACCCCCACCACCACCACCCACCACCTACGTCCACAGTCACTGCCACCATCAACCTAGCCGCCCAAACCATCACACGCTGACACCACACACCATGCCTACTACCACCACCAACATCACCCACACACCAACATGATGTGGATGGTTAGTGGTGGTGGTAGTGGTGGAGGGTGGCCGTGATGATCGGTGTTGAGAGTGGGAGGCGGTGGGTGATGTAGTGGTATGTAGCAGCATGTGGTGATGCATAGTGGTGGTAGTGATGGCGGTCGCGGAAGTAGTGGTTACAAGGATATAAGTGGCCAATCAATGAATGAGAAGAAAACCATCCAAGGAGAAAGCATCTAGTAATCGAACTACACAAGATCAGTGTTTTTCCATCATTTCTTAAAGAAGAGACAATTAAGAAGCCTTTTTCTGTTTAAGAAAAACAAACACACTTTTTACTTATTGACTCAACCTGAAACCCGACCCAAATATCCGAATTTTATCCTAAACACAACCCAGAAGTTTTCCCAATAAAATGGATCAACACAAAACATCACACGAACCGAAGACGAATTAAAGCGACATATCGAGCCAAACCAGAAAGGAAATTAACTTGCATTGAAAATGAATCGACATAAAAATAACATGAAAATGGGTGAACACAAAAATAACAACACTCATTTAACTTAAATACGACCCGAATTATTCACAAGAGAGGAAACCTAGATGAAAGATTTTCTGAATCTACCCAACAGACTAGTAAGTAGTAACCTAAATTAATCTACTATAGGTAAATGTAAGTAAACAAGATTACGCTAAAACCAACCTTCTTCAATAGTCGAAACCTATTAAGAAGTCTCTCGGTTTCACCTTATACTTCTATATTGCTTTTACAACTATACAATAATTGATTTATTTTAGTATTCATAATTAATTGATTTTGTTATATATGTTGTCAAGACTTATTCATAAGATTTTTATTTTATTTATTTATTTTTGTTTTTCATCTACCAAGTCAAGAATGTACATTATTTCTATATAATTTAATCCACACAACTGTGTTCTAGAAAACCATTTAGTATTTTAATCCATTACCATCATTCTTCTTTTTCCTTTTTTGACCAGCATCATTATTGATTTATTTCTCTCACTAATCCCACCAACTTCCCCATGCTACCAATTTTAGTTTTCATTTTTCAAAATCTCACATCTCTATCTATTCCAAGGCTTTAGACCAACTCATTATCTTCCTAGATCTAGACTATCGGTATCTCCTTAAATAGTCACCCGAAAATAAAACCACGGCCAGATTCTTTGAAAAAAAGTTGCCGTAATCTCCTCTTCAAACATTCATAGTCAGAAAGTAGAAGAGTCGGAGAACAGTTGCCGGAGTCGCTTCATCCTTGATCACTGTCAGGGACATGACTGGTTTAGATCGTTTAGCCCAGGTCTTTCAGCAGCTCAGGACTTGAATGTGCTATTTCATTAAAAAACTTAAATGATGGTGGTTTTGTGTAGACTTCGTGTCTTCGAGTTCGTGTCAGATAAAGAAGAACGTAAATATAAATAAATATATATATATATATATATAATATATATCATATTTAAGAAAAATACAATTATTAACTATAACTAACGCATAATGGCCTAGCGACGAATATATGTTTATATTGTTAACAAAGCTAAATTTGTTGTTTTAACAAGGATAGTAACTAAAATCATTTTTTTTACTAAAGGAAAAAAACCAATTGTGTTGTTATAATAAAAATAAAAAGTTTAATAAGAAAAATAAAATAAATAAACATAGAGCACAAAAAAACACATGGAAGAAAAGCTAGAAAACAGTCGGTGGAAAGAGAATCGAACTTGTAACTAAAGGGAAAAAATGGCAAGGCAATAAACGGTCGAACTGCTGAACATTTAGAAGCCATTTTTGACATTTATCTATACATATAGTGGTGCATTTTAAAAAACCCCGCAATGAATAGTAAAACGGCGCATAGTAATTTATTTCAAAATGTATATATTATAAAGAGTTAATTACACGGATTATCTTTTTAACATATGCTTAAATTACATTTTTAGATTTTTATTTGAAAATCTTATAAAATCGATCCTTAATTTTTAAAAGTTAAACACGGACGGTCTAAAGATAACTTTAACGGAGTTGCCATTAAACTTATCAAAATGACAATGTTACTCTTTTTTAATATTACATGAATGGTCCTTTAATAAAAAGTAAATTAACTTTTAGTTTTAATTTTATCTTTTTTATTAGAGTTAATTTTTTAAATGGTCATTTAACTAACCCCAAATTACAAGTGTAGTCCTTTTTTTTAAAAGTTACAAATTTGATCCTTTAACTACCATTTTATTACACTTGTTATCCTTTCTAAAGATTTCCGTTAATCTAGTCCGTATCCTTTCTAAAGATTTCCGTTAATCTAGTCCGTCATGTGCTTCGCACATGAAAGCATTTTTGTCTTTTTATCATCTTTTTACTTTTTAATTGATTTACCAAATAAAATATATGCTATTTTAAAAAATGAAAAAAAAGGTTAAGAACTCTTTTAAGGTTAGTCTCTATACCTACACACACTACCTGCACGCACAAACACACACACCCACATTCACTCTCTACACCTCTTCTCTCTCATCTTTTTGACTTCTTTCTAACTCCCCCTCCCTTCACACACACACACACACACACAAGACACCCCTGCACCTTCCACCAACATTGTCGCCGTCACACCCACCACCATTGCCCTCGTACCTACCGCCGTTGCCGCCACCTCTCCCTTTCTCTCTTTTTTTTCTTTCTTATTTTCTTAAATATTCCATCCATAGCCATTGTTGAAGAAACAAACAGCCTCCACCGCCATCTATGGGCATCGTCGAAGCTAAGTTTGTCTTCCCCGTTTGACACCACCATCAACCACGCCGTCAACCTCTATAACCAATCATTTCAATGGCGAGGTTCTCTACGAGTCTGACTTCTCAACCGAAAAAAGCAAATCCAAAATATCCACCGACGCAACTGTGGACTCCCTCGATCTAGATCTATTGCTGCATTGCTCTTAGATCCAACTATCCACCGATACATCCTCCATTGCTCTCATATTCATGTGTATTTCTTTAGGATCTACTTTTTTTCTTCCAGATCTATGTGGTGGTGGTGAATCTAGGTTAGAAATCAAATTGTGGTGAAGAGGAGAATGAGGGAGAGTCTAGGTAGAGAGTATGTGTGTGTGTTTTTACGGAGTGGGATAAAGATGGAAAGAGAGATGAGTAAGAGATTATATATGTGTGTGTGTTCTTACAGATGAGTAAGAGATTGTATGTGTGTGTGTTTTTACAGAGAGAAAGATTGATAGAGATGAGCGAGAGACGTGTGTGTGTGTGTTTTTAATTTTAAAAATCCTAAATATTATTTAATATTAAAAAGATGTAAAAAGACAAAAATGCCCTTATGTGTAGTGCACACGAGGGGACTTAACGGACTAGATTAACGGAAATCGTTAGAAAGGACAACAAGTGCAACAAAATGGTAGTTAAATGATCAAATTTGCAACTTTTTTAAAAAAAGGACTAAACTTGCAATTTACGGTTAGTTAAAGGATCATTTATGAAATTAACTCTTTTTTATTATTTAGTAAAATCTCATCTGTACCAAATAATCATTTACGTATTAATTTTTCTTTTTTAATGTTTAGTTACTAATTTGTGTTCTTCAATCATTCTCTTCTTCTTAGTGTTCTTGAAAATTTCAAAAATCATTTATACAAATTAGTAATCTTAATAACAAATCTAGACAAATAGAAACCCCAAATTTGCCCACACAGATTTGAAGAAAACACACACATAGACACAGACACTCAAAGATCTACAAACACACATAAAGAACACATACACACACAAACTTGAAGAACACACACCTTGACACACACACACACACTCGAAGATCTACAACCCTCAAAGCCAGATTCAAACCCTAACACAAATCTAGAATAATGAAAGAATAAGCCATAAATTGAAGAACACACACCTACAAGCATATCCCACCTGCAACCATGAACCTACCACCGAAATCACCACCTATGAACACGGATCTTGAGAGGGAAAACGTAAAAGAAGAAGACCAAGGGGATGCCGATGGTGGATTTAGCTAGTGAGAGGGGATGATGGCGTTAGAGTCAACTAGTGAGAGGGGATGATGGTACTGGAGTCTATTTGTTGCGAGTGTAGGTGGTAGGCAGCAGAAGTTGGTTGCCGGGAAAGGGTGATGGCGGCGGTGATCTTGTTAGAATAGGATATATATATATAGAGAGAGAGAGAGAAAGAGAGTGTCTTATAAATGGTGTTTGAGTTTTTTTTTAATTTATATAATAATGCCTTATAGAATATTATTTAATTATTTTATAAATAATGATTTTCTAAATGATTTAAAATTAAATATATTGCATAAGAACCGATTGTGTAAAGGGCAAGATGGTCATTTTCAAAATTTTAACATTTGTTGATGGCTAAAATACCGTTTGTGTTCAACTTTTGAAAATTAAGCACCGGCTTTGCAAAATTTTCAAATAAAGGGCTAATAGTGTGATTTAGGCATATGTTAAAGGACCACCCGTGTAATTAACTCTATTATAAATTATAGGTTAAGTGCACCAAATTATAATAAACTATTCCCAATTTAATATTATGTGTAACAAACTAAACTTTTTTTTGAAAAAATGTATTGAACTACCTAAAATTTTCAATTAATGCAACATGACCTTCTATTGAAGGTTACCAACTCATTTTGGTTTTTAATATTTTATTTTTATTTATTTATCATCATCATCATCATCATCATCTATCCAAAACAATACCCTCACCAATCACTTTATTTCTCTTTCATTACCGCCCATCTCACCGGAGACGCCCACCATCGCCTTCTTTGCCCTATCGCCGGAGACCTCACCCTTGCCGCTACCACCATCATCACTAGAGACCGCACCCCTGCCGTCGCATCACCACCACCTGCTCTCTCTCTCTGCTCCTACACATCGCATCACCACCGTCTCTTCATTAAAAAGACCATCACCGGTCCATCACCGCTGCTCTTGCGACAGTGCGACGCCACCACCATCACCATAATCACACGAGCCCTAGTTCCCGTGATCTATGTTTTAAAAAATCTACAGCCAAACAACAAAGATAAAGGTGGAGGTGGGGAGGTGCATGAAGATCAGATCTGCGGTGGTACTAAGGATGTCCGAATCACGTCACAAACCCTATAATCAAACAACTCATTCATGGATGAAGATGATTCAAACAACTATTAGGTTCGGTCTTGATGATTTCTGATCCAGATCTAGGGTTTATTAAACAATTTCTTTTTAAATTTTGAATTTTTCACTTTCTAAAGGATCTATATAACGTGAATCTGGGTTTTTGATCCAAGACAATGATGAATCTGGGTTTTTTAAAGATAAATAGGAATATGCAAATCATTTATAAATTTGGGTTTTTTGTGATTGATTTCTAGTGTGAATTTGGGAATCTATTTCTAATTCGAATTTGTTAATCGATCGAGGTTTTATGAATCAATAAGGTTTCTAGTTTGTAGGTTTTACTTACAACTTGTGGCTTTGATGATGAATTGGTGATGAGCTATTGTTTCATCATCTTGAACCTATTGATGAAGAACAATAACATATTCATCATAAACCCAAATCTTATTATCTTCATAAATTTCTAATATATATAGAAGACTAACCATTATCAATTTAATTAAAGAATCTTAGCCTTTCATTTACTCACATTTAAATCTAGACCATTCATTTTAAGTAACATTGAAACTCAATTTTGACGTTTCAATTTTGACTTTAATTAGTCAAACTTTGAACTAAATTTTTACTTTAAATTAACAAGAAGTATTCAAATTACTAAAATTAAAAAAATAATAATTTTATTAATTTAGATTTCACATCGTATATGTAGGATTTAGTTTATATTTTATTAATATTTAAATATTATCTTTTATCTATTATTTCTTTAATCTCTTGTCTTATAATAATACTAAGAGACTAATATACATTCGTTATTATTTTACATTAAAAAATTATCATCGCCCGTGTAATACACGAGGAAATTAACTAGCAATAATAATAATAATAATAATAATAATAATAATAATAATAATTATAATAATAATAATAATAATAATAATAATAATAAAATTAAAATAAAATATTTAAAAAAATCAAGATAACCAGATAACTTTCAATAGAATGTCATATTACATTAATTGAAAATTAAGGGTAGTTTAATGCGTTTTTGCAAAAAAAATTTAGTTTGTTACACATAATATTAAATTGGGGATAGTTTATTACATTTCGGTTCACTTACTTCTAAATTATATTATTTGAAAAACATTACGAATAAAGTAATGTGAAAAGTGTAAAGAAATTCTATAAGGTACAAGATTTATTTTGGAATATAAAGTAGTTTCAAATTTATGATTAAAAAAAGTTCATCATTTTTAGTTACATTAATTTTTAATTTTTTGAAAAACAAAGAATAAATTAATAAAAATATCGAATATTGAGACAATAATACAAGGAATAAGATTGATGTAATTTTAAATTACATTAACTATTGACTCAAAATGTTATTCATATCACTTTGGTTAAACACGGTCTGTAATATTAAAAATAAACATAAGACCTTATTTTAAATTAAAATTGGAACCACTTTTTAGAGTTTGCTTTTATATTTATAAGAGAACATTACTAATCATGTCTGACAATAATATAATGAGGATCTCGATCCTTAATTTATCGATTCAAGTGATTTTAAAGAAAAATTTATGTTACAATATATAATAATATTAAAAACAATTTCTATCTTAAAAAGCATGCATGTAGATCTAACTATCTAAGCAAAGAAAAAGAATTTATATTTGGCGTACGTAAAGTATTTTTATTTTTAGATAACCTCAAATTCAAGCTAGCCTTCTTAGCTAGAATATTAATCGATCAACTATAAAAAATGTAAAGACTAAAAAATAAAAATAAAAATAGGACTTTATACTTTTTAATAGTGAATTTAGTGGGCTAGGTTCGTATTGACATCCATATAGGGTAGTATGCAAGCCCCAAGTCACGCATCATGAGGGAATAATACACTCCACCATTTTTTTTAAAAAAACCTCACTGCCCAGACTCGAACCCAAGACCTGAGCTATGGGGTAAAACCCCTATACCACTAGGCTGCGCCTTAGTAGTAAATGGTTTTTTACCGCGCGTGGTTAATGAAATGGTTTTGTACTAGTTGTCTATTTGTAGTTTGTGTGTGAGAGAGAGAGGTAGGTACGTTTAGAAAAGAAGCATTAGTTTTGTGTGTGTATATGTACTAGTAAGGTACCCGCGTAATGCTACGACGGCAAATAATTTCTATTTTACATTATGTTATTTTTAAACATGTAATAATATGTTGCTTTTAAATAAATAAAAAGTTAAAATAAATTAGAAGAAAGAATGAAATTGTTAAAAAGGAGTGTTTTAAAAGTTAAAGTAAATTAGGATAAACAATGAAATGATTAAAAATGGTTATTTTAATACATTAAGGTTACTTAAAAATAAGTTTTTTAAAGTTGTAAATATATTATAAATGAATAAGATAATTTATTAATTCTTTTTCCATTCTTTTTTTATTGATTTTGACTCATATGTAAGTGTGTAACCCTTCTATTATAGATAGTTCAATTAGTTTTTAAAGTTCAATTCAATTTAACCGGTGCAACCCCTTAACTGGTCTAGTTCAACTTTCAAAACAAAATGAGCATTTCCGTTCATCTCCGCCGATCCTATTCTACGTAATGGACTCTCCTTCCTAGAAAAACCCACGTCGCCATCGTTTAGACCACGCGTATTTAATGAAATGGTTTTTTTACCACGCGTAGTTAATGAAATGGTTTTGTACTAGTTGTCTATTTGTAGTGTGTGTTTGAGAGACAGGTAGCTAGGTTTAGATAAGAAGCATTAGTTTATATATATATATATACTAACATCGTACCCGCGCAATGCTGCGGAGTCGAATAGTTTTTGTTTTGTAATATGTCACTTTCAAAAATATAATGATATGTTATTCGCAAAATTCAATATCACAAAAAAATTTCTTTAGCAACATGTCCCATTTTTTTCAATTTTTCTTTTATTTGCATAAACTATTTTATTAATTTTAAAAATAAAATCTAAAAGACATTAAAATAAGGAAAAATCATATTTGTGAAATGAAGATAGAGAAGTTAATAAGATATTAGAAATTGTGTTGCTATGGGTGTATATTTATGTTTATGTGAGAGTATATTTTAATTTATTAAAAAGTTAAAGTAAATTAGGAGAGATAGTGGAATGGTTAAAGATTGAGTGTATTAGATTAATTTAGATAGAATGAAAGGTCAAGATATTGTTTTGATTGAATTTTAAGAAGTCTTAAAATTAAGGAGGAGAGAGAGTGTTAAATGCTTTATATAGTAGTAGTAGTATATATATATATATATATAAAGTATTTAGGTAGTTTTTGCTTAAACTCTTAAATTTTAAGTGTTTTGAAATTACTAAATCACCCATCATATAAACTAAATTAAGTAACTATTAAATATATATATATATATATATATAAAATAAAGTATTTAGGTATTTTTTGCTTAAACTCTTAAATTTTAAGTGTTTTAAAATTACTAAATCACCAATCATATAAACTAAATTAAGTAACTATTAGATATAGTTAATAAGATTCTTATATTCTATTTTAATAACTAAACTTTACATATTTAAGAAAATCAAAGTCAATATAATTTTATTCAATTCGTTGTCGCCGCATTACGCGGGTATAATGCTAGTATGTGTGTATATATATATATATAATTTTAAGTATTGCGAGAACTAATATTGGTGTCCGACTAAAATAAATCGATAACCAATAAAAATAACGACTTATCAATAATGCATTAATTACGAGAGATATTTTGAGAAAATCAAGTTTTGCTCTTAAGGATGGTCTACCCGGACGCAATTCACGGTTGAAAAAATATATAAAAGACCAAAATACCCATATGAACGAGCATTAACGATGATTACAAATAGTAATCGCGATATTCATAATAACAACGGTTATAAATTGAACTTCTCCTTATATTTATAAATATTGAGGAAGGAGGATCTTGATGAAAATAATGAAAGATGCATGTCGAGTGACTAACTTATATTGCAAACAACCCATGAGGATAGAATTCGAAATTACCAGATTTAAAGAAGAGTTCACCTGTATTTGTATTGTGAGACGGATGAGGTTCATGATCTTGCACCGACAGCTGATCAATCTCCTTCTGAGGGTTGAAAACCAAAAGTCGAGTCAAGTACTTCTCCCTACATGAAATATCTCTCGGGTCTTCTAAACGTGGTATTAAGCTGGACTGATATTTTGTTGGTTCCAGAAATGAACTTTTAAGATCTGGTCTGATTCCATGCGAACTCGCCATAAGAGGCCGGCTAGCTTTGTAGGTGAGAAATATGATCAGATGGTGATTATTTCTTTTCAAGCAAACCAAGTTAGATATCTAATATATATACGTCAAGGACCAAAATTTAAGTCTTTGAAAAAAACAGGAGTAATTTACAAGATATGCATGGAACCTTCTCATAACTTTCGCCGCAAATGAAGGGAAATTACAATTGCTTTAATGGTTCATAATAAAATATTAATAATAATAGTATAGTAATAATTAAATGCTATTTTAATTAAAATAAGAGTTTAAAAAAGTTTAACCTGCTAGTAATACTATTAACTTGCTATCAAAGGTAACAATACCTTAAATAGTAGTTTTTAAAACTTTGGTACATTAAACGATAGGTTTCAAAGATGATATATACAATAGCAAAAAGTGACAACTTCAATATATTTTTAATTATTAAACCCTATCCAAAACCCTAAAGGTTGTGATTATCATTTTTCTATCTTTATTATACTACAACAAAATGGGGCTAATGCAACACTTTAGATGCAACACTTATGAAAATTGTTGCATTATGTATTAACATTGTTCATAAAGCAACACTTTGAAAATAAGTGTTGCATATTAATATGTAATACAACACTTTTCTTGAAGTGTTGCAAAGTTTTATACAAAATTGCAATATTTAGAAAAGGTGTTGCACTTGTTAAGGCTTAAAAGCAACACTTAGTTTTACGTGTTGCAAACTTTAAAGAAAAATGCAACAATTTTAACAAGTGTTGCATTGATAAACTTAAAAGAGTTGCAAATTTGTGAGAAAAGTAACATTTTGATAAGTGTTACACTGTTACATTTGTTAAAATTCAAAAGACACACGTAGCTTAAATGGTTACTAAGGAACTTTATTGTTGTAATTTAATATAGGGGGAGAATGTTTGCATCAATTAGGTCATACTGCTTTAGTACTTTTAAGAGTCCTAAGACAAAGTATAAATTTTATAAATATGTTAATTAACGCCCACGACATAAAAATCAAATAATTAAATAATTAATTAATTAGAAGTGAATAAATTGTTTGAAATATCTTATCATTGTTCACTAGGTGTACTTTATCTCATTGAAGAATCGAGTGAAGGGACATGTGTGAAAATGTTAAATTGAGATAATATATGTGGAGTTTTGGTGGGAAATAAGGTTTTGGGAGCGGGAACGGGGAAAAGGGAAATTGGAGTTCAAAATTTTGGAAGGAATTAGTTTAGCAAGTATTAAGGTAGCGTTTCGTTCGCGTATTGTTTTTTGAAGAAATTGGAATGTAGGAAGGAATTGGAATTTGAAGGATTTGGATTTGGAATCTAATATTGGCTCACTGTGTTTGGTTAGCTATACTAAGGAATTGGAATTCATACGGTTGAAGCCCTAATCCCCACAGTCACCATCCCAACCTCCACCACCGCCCTAATCCCCACGGTCGAAGGTCGCCAGTCACCACAGTCGAAGCTCTAATCGAGGTCCTCACAGTTGAAGCCCTAATCGCACGAAGTCGCCATGATCAAAGCTTTGATGGTCCTCACAGTCAAAGCCCTAATCGAGGTCGTCGCCACAGTCGCCGGTTGTCGATCGAAGCTTCGATGGTCCTCACAGTCGAAGCCCTAATCGAGGTCGTCGCCACAGTCACTGGTTTTCGGTCGAAGCCCTAATCGAGGTCGTCGCCACAGTCACTGGTTGTCGGTCGAAGCCCCGATAATCCTCAAAGTCGCCGATTGTCGGTCTCCGGTCGCCGGTCGCCTGTTGCCGGTCGTAGATTGCGAGGCATCGCCGGTCACATGTTAGGTCCAGATCTTGATGAGTAGGAAGGAATTTGAATTCCTTGGCTAAATGGAAGGAATTTGAATTCCTTTGGTTATGGGAAAATTTTCCATACGTGAGAATCCAATTCCATAGCTAAAAGATGAACCAAACATTGAAATGTCTAGGAATTGGATTCCAATTCCTACAAATTCCTAAAAATTCCATCCAACCAAACAGCCCCTAATAGTTTTAGGGGTGAATTTTGGAGGGAATTTGATTTTAGTAATGGATGATAATTATTATTATAATAATGTATTTAGATATAAAGAATATAAATTTTTTGAATAAATCTCTAACGTCACAAAACAATTGGATGTATATATATAAAATTATATATAATATATATGAATACAAATTTTAAATAAAAGAAATAAGATATATATATATATATATATAAGAATATTTAATATAGTCCAAAATTTATAGTCTTAAAGAACTAATTTTAGTCTTTGGATCAATGTCATCAATAATCTAGATTGATAGTTGTATATGGTTCATGATGAATAAAACATAATGTGCCATTACACGTTCTATAACAATATCTTAGCAGGGTTTGATAAGTCATAATGTGTCTCAATATGTTGTTAACTTATATATACTAGTGTTGCATTAGTGTTTTTTGTTAATGATAAGGTAATATCGGTCTATTACGGATCTTAAAAGGCCGTAAGGGTGTAACCTAGCTAAAACAACCTGTAAGTTACTCGAGATCAACTTGAAATATATTGGAAATTGACTCGATGTCAATGAGTCGAGACTGAGCTACTCGAGTAGAGAGCCCTGTTAAGTTCAATTTTCATGGTAGTAACATACTAACATCTAGTCCCATAGTGTTGCTTAAAAAGGAATTACTACTATTTCTACTTGAGCTTAAGAGTGTCATCTAAATTACAATGTTTGGCTCGTCTCAGTTTGATTACACCACTAAGCCCGCAAGTACCATAATAGGTCATTGTGAGGCGATCACATATATTAATGGATTATAAGTTTACAACTATCCTACTATTTCTTTCGATTTTATCCTCCTACTCTTCATAAGATGACATGTGGAATCCACTAATTTTCTTTCCTCAATAATAATTTCCTCTATTAATTTTGACACTTGTGTTAAATTTGTAAGTAGGAGAATAAGTTGAAGAAAATAGTAAAAGAATATATCACTTCACAAATGAAATTTATATCATTTACATTTATTTACATACATAATATTAGTCATGATAATAATTTTAAATATATGTTGTAACTACTAATAATTTTAATTACATCATCTTTAGTAATTTCACATAAGGGGTAACGAATTAGAAAAATATTATCAAAAATCAACCTCATTTTCCTCCACTATCGTTTCCCAATTGAGGCAAATCAACAAGTTAATTAATCTCAAACCAGTTATCGGCGGTATCCTCTCTCCTAATGTTGCAAACTCACCAAATAAATCTCGAATCCCACACCAAAATAACCTCAAAGCACACATTCGATCACCGGTTACGGTTGTTTCTTTATTTCCCGATTGAAGCAAATCAACAATTTAGCCTCAATCCTCGAATTCGATTACCAGAAGTAGTGATATTAAGAAAACCCTCCCGATTGAAGGTACGTTTTGATTGTTAATTAATCCTTATTTTTCTTCAAGATACGTGGTCTCGATTCACATTGCCTCTGAAATTCGATAATTGTGTTATTAATCTCCATTCATTGCCCTTCTTGAAGGGTATTTTTGTTTTTTGTATGGTAACGAACTGCATTATACTCTATACTTATTCATCACTCGATTGTGTTGTAACCTCAATCTGTTCATCCTCGTGATTAAGGGTTTTATGAGGCCACACTTCTGATTTTGACGATTGGTATTTTGGTGGTTTATGATTCTTGTGAATTTTGGCTTCAAAGAGATCTCAACTTTTGTTTCATAGCCAAAGTAGTTAATTTTTACATTTCATTTTAATCAATCGTTTTTCTACAGATGAAAATAATTTTGCCAAGCTTGTGTTTATTATTTTATTACACCACAATCGTAGCACTATGTTATAAGATGCTATATAACAAGTTATATAAAAAGCACTACATAATCCTAGCCTAATGGATTTTGGAATTAATGAACAAGTGTTTGTAATGTTTATGGAATATGAGATGCTTAATTGAATATGTGTGTGTTATCTGATAGCTAAACACGCTTGTTATGTGCTTGTGAGGTGATGAGGAAGATAATGGTGGTTTAAGGCTGCTCTCCTCATCCGTTCTGCTTTTCAATTGGAGCATTATCTTTTTCCACAACAAAGGTAAAACACTTAATCATAATACTTATATTCTTACTTGTGGAATACCTTTGGCTAAATAAGAGTTGTTAAGAGCTTAAAATTAGAGAAGTTACCAACATTACGCATACGACCATTGATAGTGTGTGTCTGTTTTGTGTGTGGGTGTGATAATGAGTTCTACTAGAGAATATGTCTTTTTTAGGGGTGTTGAAACATCACAATTAGATAACAAACACAATAATTCATGAATACTTTTCAATTGATCTTCTTACACTTATAAATACAGAAATGGTTTGTTAAGCTAAAAAACATATTTTAACTATGAATCATGCATAGAAACACAATCTGCAAGTGACAAATCAATTAATTTTTACATTCACATTCTAACAATCAAATATAATTCTGTTCTTAGAAAGAAACTAGATAAACTAATAAAAATACAGTGTTTATGCCTAATAGCCATTACCAAGAAGACTATTACTTATGTCTAGAGAATAGCCACCAATCTGAACAAGAGCCTTACTAAACATCTGTTCTTTTCTTTCTTTTTTTGGTTAATGGTTGTTAATATTAGTCTTGCCTTTCAATGAAAACATAATTGAACATGAACATTACCCCAAGTTTTCACAAATCAACAACCATTCAAATGAAGAAAAAAAATTCAACCTCCAAATATAAACCAAACCTGTTGAAGTGTTGAGTCTCATTTGTTTCACTCAAACATATAAAAAAACAGCAACTAATAACAACATTCGGATATAGCAAAACATTATATGATCATTTAATACAAGGGGGTGAAGAAATAAATTAGATGTATGATTAGTACATAACTATTATGTTAAAAATTAATTATAGTCAATGACATATATGCACCGCAAGAACATTAGAGATACAAGGGAGACCTAAGTTCAACATCAGTCAATAAAAGATGAATATTACCATTAAACCATCAAATCATATTAAAAAAATATAAAGGGGAAATCATCTTCCGGTGAACAATTAGCTTTACATGTCGGGTTATTCGGGTAAGGGTTATTTCCAACAGACCTGTGTCATACTATTCATACTTGGTTTAAGATGTTAATTTACCGACTACTTGCACATAAAATAGAGTTGAGTTGTTGGGGACTTCCTGTTATGGTTCTAATCTAGCTATCTACTATTGTTTATTTCATTATGTCATAAGCTTAGTTTAACAAATCAACACATCAAAAGAGATGAATTGTTTATTGTTTAAGTTTGTAAAGTATAAGCTTTCATTTACACACATAATGTCTTACGATATACATATATCATTTAACGTATGAGTTAATGAATCTTCTTTATTAGACTTGTTATTTCTTGAGATACGACATCACATGGGGAATGATAGATCTTGGATGTATATGCCTAGACGGTTTCGAATTACTACGGTTATGGAGTAGAAAAGAAGTGATAGTAAATTTTAAACTATTCATAGTTATTATTAAAAGTTGTTGATTGGTAACATGACTATTTATTTATTGGTTACAATTTATATATTTTCTTAAACCAATAGGTCCTTTTCTGGCTATAATGAGTAAGGAGTATGATGGACGTCGAAGATTTTATGGTAGAGGTGTTAGTAATAAATTGATGAAAAAGGTGACATGTGGTGAGGAAGTATATGGTTCTAGAGGTGCTTGATATACGTGGAGAGCTTGAAGTAGAACATGAAAGGAAAATATATTTGGTACAAGGTAAGCTTCTAAGCTTCATCACTACAATTATCTTACTATTTACATCCATAAAAAATATATACTAACAATATTATTTATCATTTTTGTGTAGGATATGTTCTTTGTAAAAGCGATTAAAGATTTCCAACTTTTATAAAATGTAATAGATATGAATATCATTTCGATCGATCAACAACTTAATGCGTTGAGTATACTCATTGTAGTAATTCTTATGGCAATTTTATTTATTATATTCGTATTGTTAATGATTGAAATAAATTTAGAAATTCTTTGTGGTTTTTGAGTAAAATATGATGGTTGTGTATTATACAAAATAAACATTTATCACATTCGTGTTGTTTCAATTAGTATTAATATGAATTAATGAAAAAATGTTGCATTTACACTCAATTTATTTAAAAAAAGTGTTGCTCTTACTAGGAAAAATGTTGCTATTAAATAAAATAAAATTACATAAAGTGTTGTTTTAGATGATAGAAAGTGTTGCATTTTTGTAGTAAAAACCACCAAAAAGTGTCGCATTTGCCACTTAAAAGTGTTGTGATACTTAATTGAAAGTAAAATAAAAAAGTGTTGCACTTGATGTAAAAAGTGTTGCATCTTATAAGTGTCACAATTCTTAAGGATATGCAACGTTTTCAAAAAGCGTTGCATATTATAATAAAATGGTTGCTTTAGACCTAAGGCAACGCGACCTAAAGCAGCATTTGATAAAGTGTCGCACTAGCTATAATGCAACATTTTCTATGGCTAACGCAACACTTTATCAATGTTGCCTTAGGTTCATTTTGTAGTAGTATTAGTTAATTTATTTTATCTTATTTTGTTGTACATATTCTTTTAAATACGCAAAATATTGTCAAATTATATTGCACATTTGCACCTATATATATATATATATATATACTCACACACAGTAGAATCATCTATAATTTTAAGCATAAATAAATATAGAAAACAACAATAATGTTTGTAACAGAATGGTGAGCAACCAGTCCGAACCGGCTTGGACAGAACCCGGTTCACATAATGGATAATCTATGTTGGAAGTCGAATATGTAGCTTAGTCATCTCTCAAGATAATTTGCAAACCTTAAGAAAAATCGTGCAGAAAAACTTCTTCTCACGTCAAGATTAGCACAGAAAATTTGAAAAATATATCAACTTTTTTTAACGGCTGTTTCAAAATTTAAAATTTTCATTTAAGCATAATTAAGATATTGAACCATATTTTTACAAACATTACAATATATACCCCTCAATTTAAACTATTGCATTGTCCCCGATGCAATCTTAAAAAAGCAGGTTGAAAAAAAACTGATTTGAAAAAACTAGAATGAAAAGAAAATCCAACTACTTACTTTTGTAGGAATCATGGTTGCATTTATCACGTACAACAAGCTTTTTAAATTCCTCGGTAATCCGTATGGACGAGTGAAGTCTTGTCAGAGTTTATAAGAAACATACCCATAAAGTTTATTTATCTAAGTCTCGATTAACAAACTCGATCCTAGAAAAATACAAAATTTGACTTTTCAATCATATCTTTTGCTTTTGATCACGTCATGATTAGCACACAAATTTTGAAAAAAGTGGCCAATTTTTTATTTTAAATGGGCAAATATTTTAAAATTTAAAATTTTCATTTAAGCACAATTACGATATTCAACCATATTTTACCAAACATTAATGTATATACCCCTTTACTGTTTAAAACATTGCATTGTCCCTAATGCAATCTTTAAAAAGCGGGTTAAAAATAACTTATTTGAAAAAACTAGAATGAAAAAGACGAAAAAAGTAATAATACTCACTTTTGTTGAAATCACGGGTGCACTTACGTGCAACAAGCCTTTTAAAGCTCTAGGTAATCCGAGTGGACGAGTGAAGTTTTGTGAAGGTTTACAGGTAACATACCCACAAAGTTCATTTATCTAAGACTCGATTAACTAACTCGACCCTAAAAAATACAACATTTGACTTTTCAGTCATATCTTTTGCTTCTTCATGAAACATGTCAAAATAAGATTAACAAACTATTCTAAGAAAAATAATGTAAATTAGAGCCTAAGCGCACGACTCCCCCGCAACGAAACCATTTTGACAACCATCGTTTAAATCATCAAAACCAAGTTAAATAACGTAATATAGGGTAAGTGGGTATCGTTCTTATAAGAGAGTCGGAGGTTAAGAGTCTAAATTAAACTAATTAACCGTCTAATATTCAGATTAATTAAATTACTACTCAAAGAAAGCAAAGAAACAAGCAAGACACGAAAAAACTGAAGTTTCTATCTAGAAAATTTATCTAAAAAACACACACAGAAATCACGTATAACTAATTCAGAAAAATCCTGAAATATTAGGGAAACTAAACTATGATGTTAACTACCGACATACGAAAAATCACGCAAAAATAAAATTGTTAAGGCCCTGAAACAATGTCAAGAACATAATTGAGCTAAATTTGATAGTAGACGTAAACTGATGATTGGAATACGTTTTGAAAACCTAAACAGACACGAATAGACTAGAAACTTTTATTGTACCTAAACACATATACTAAGAATGTTCACACAAAGAGTTAGCCAAAAACTTAACCATTTAGTATTTGAAACAGAAAAACGTATTGCTGCCGACAAAGTTGAAACAATAAATAATCCAATTTCTAAGATATTTCGGCCAACGAAAGCAAAAAGAATATAAAACGAAGTAATGATAATTAGATATTTTTAAGACAAATAAATAAAAGATGTTAAACTAAACTAATAAACTACGAATTTAACGAAACGGTTAATTACTAAACTAAGACTAGAACTAAATATTTTTTGGTTTTTATAATTTTGAAAACTAATAACTAATAAAAAGCTTAAATTTTAACTAATTAAAACTTGAACTTTAAAATCAAAAAATGAATAATAACAAAATGAAAGCACCCTTTTAACTATTCATCAAGGTACGTAAATAATTTAGAATTTTATTATTCAAAAACCGTTTTATTATGCACATGATATTAGTTCAACTATTAATAAGAAGTCTAACTCATTGGCATAATCCATATATACCCAAACCATCCGTCTTCTCACATACACCTTCACATCTCCTTAATTTCTTTTCCATTTATTGGCCTTAAGCCCACGTCTCCCCTCCCCAACACATGACACACATATATTTATGTAACTGATATATAATACTAGAGGTTTTGGGCTTTGCACAGGTAACATATCTATAAATTTATACTATATTATAAAACATTTAAATATTTTATTTAAAATTTTAAATTATAAGTATTTTAAATTTACTAAATTATCTATCATATAAACTAAATTAAATAACTATTAGATGTAGTTAATAACTGCGTTCACTTCCAGTAAAATTCTTCATTTTTCCACAAAATTTTTCTAAGAACACTGAAAATTAGAAAATATGTTCACTTGCTTATTTTTCCAAGAAAACAAAAAACTCTCTCATTTTTTCACATTTTCCCAAACTCCTCAATTTTTTCAAATTCCCATATTTTTTCAAGAAAACAATTCAACTAAATATGTTTTTCATTTTTCTCTGAAAAAGAAAAATTTCACAATCATCTAAACACGTTTTCTATTTTTTTTTGAAAATGAAAACTTCACTATTTTTCATAGAAAAACAGAAAATTTTTCTCCTGCTAAACGCAGCCAGGATTCTTATATTCCATTTTAATAATTAAACTTTACATATTTAAGAAAATAAAAGTTAATATAATTTTTTTGAAAGTCAAAGCCAAAAAAAATTAACTTAATTATTAAAAAATATTTTCATAACTTTTTTTTCAATTATGGAGAACAAAAAAGTAAATGAAATGGAAAAAAGATAAAAAAATAGACATGTTACCAAATTATTCGTTGTCACCATATGTAGTGAATACCATACTCACTACGTCTTGAAAACGGACAAGTTAACGCACATAAATTATTTGTTGCAGCCGCATTATACGAGTATCATGCTATAGCTGAAATGTATACATGTACAACCTATACGTTCGGAAAGATCAGTAAGAGGATGTAATCAGTAATTGTTATTCAGTTAATGATACGGTTCAGCCCAATAGGCCCATCAGAGTACGTAAACGTCCAGCCCGGTTCGAGGAATAGCAAGTGTGATCCGGTCCAATTATCATGTTAACGTTAGATATGTTTGAGTCAAACTTAGTTGGCATAATATTAGGAGTAGTTGAGTCTTGCATGTTTACAATTCTGTTGAGTCAAGTTAGTGGTCCACGTTTCACGTCTGCATGAAATTAGGGGAAGTAGAGAGTCAGTACGCATGTTTATATAAATTGTTGCATGAGTGGTAATATACACAGAAAATTGCTCCAGTTTCATTTGCCTTACTTTACATTCAATTTAATTTTGCAATCGGGAGATTCACCATCTCGAAACGATCGTATCATCTGGTGCTTTCATTGTCATCATGCCTCCTCGTCGTGAAACCCCCCTCTCGAAGAGACATTGGCAGCCATGGCTGACAATCTTAAACAACTGTTGCACGCCACCAACACATCCTCCAATTGTCTCGATACCCTCACACACGCTATCTCCAAACAGTCGGATACCTTCGCTACCCAACTCTCCAAACAAACTGACACCACAGCCGCCCTTGTGAACGCCATTCTCAAACCCGACCACACCATCGCCTCGTCCTCAACCACTCAAACCGACCCACCACATACACCACCTAGCAACCCACACATCCATCCACCTCCACCACATGTTCCAAGCCACCCCTTACCATTTCGCCCACCAAAACTACACCTTCCACCCTTCGATGGCAGCAACCCCCTTGATTGGTTATTTCAAGCTGAACAATATTTTGCATTCTATAATATCCCACCGACCCAACGTCTATCCTTAATCGCCTTTTATCTCTCCGGTGACGCCTTAAGTTGGTATAAGTATCTTTTCAACAACAAGCTACTTACCACTTGGGACGCATTCACAAAAGCCTTAGAAACCCGATTTAGACCTTCCACCTATGACAATCATCAAGCTGCGTTGTTCAAACACCGACAAACATCGACACTCGCGGCATACCAAACCGAGTTTGAAAAGATTAGCAACCGCATCGTTGGCCTACCACCTGAAGCACTTCTAAATTGTTATATTTCAGGTTTTCGATCAGACATCCAACAAGAACTTTCCATCCAGCAGCCTAAGTCCATCACACAAGTAATTGCTCTTGCCAAATTGATCGAAGACAAACTCAACGATCCAAATCTCGTACTGCTTACGGTAACCGCTTCTCATCCATTCCCTTATCTTCTACACCTACTGTCTCCACCACCACAACACCTATGTATCCAAATTCCTCAATAGCTAGCACCACTACCACCTACTCACGACCCACCGCCACTCTTCCATTTTCCCGCCTATCTTCCGATGCTCTCCAAAAACGCCGAGCAGCTGGTCTATGATTTCGATGTCCCGAAAAGTTCCACCCTGGTCATAAATGTAATCCCCCACAATTCCTATTAATAGTCGACAACGACAACACTCAACCACCCGAGACACCACCCAACCACACTATATACCAACCAACCGAAACAATCACAACCACCAGCCCACTTCCCGATGACTCATCGCAATTTCTCTCCCTATCCACGGCAGCCCTTCTTGGCCTAGCTTCACCAAAGGCCCTCCGTATTACGGGTCATATAGGAGGACATCCGGTTTCCATTCTTATCGACTCTGGGAGCACTCACAACATACTTCAACCACGTGTGGTTTCCTTTCTCAAAATACCTACAAACCAAATCAACAAATTTCCTGTTATGATAGGCAATGGCTCCTTTTTGGAATGTAATGGGTTTTGTCCAGAAGTAGAAATTCACCTAAATGACACCCCTTTTCAAATCCCATTTTTTGTCCTTCTAATCGAGGGCGCAGATGTCGTTCTTGGTATGGCATGGCTCAGCTCGCTTGGCCCGATAATCGCCGACTTCACCATTCTACAACTTTCCTTCCATGCCAAAGGCCAACAATTAACACTCACCGGTGAACCACTTACCACACCAGTCACACCTAGTTCCCTCCGGCTTCTCTTGCGTAAAGATGCCGTAGCATCCATCCACACACTTCTTTTCACCAATGATATTCCTCCATCCACCATACATAAACAAGAAACCACCCAATTAGACCCACATATCGCAGCCATGCTAGATAACTACAACTTCCTTTTTCAAGCCCCAACCAACCTTCCCCCACCTCGTTCTCACGATCATCACATTCCTACCATACCCAATGCTCCACCGGTAAACGTAAAACCGTACCGATACCCGCATTTCCAAAAACAGATAATTACCGATCTCATTACTTACATGCTCAAAGAAGGTCTCATACAACCAAGTCAAAGCCCTTACTTCTCACCAGTGCTCCTAGTAAAAAAAAGACGGCACTTGGCGCTTTTGCGTCGACTACCGAGCACTAAACGCAATAACCATTCGCGACCGATACCCAATTCCAACCGTCGATGAACTCCTTGATGAACTTCACGGTGCTGAAATCTTCTCAAAAATAGACCTACGTGCCGGGTACCATCAGATTCGTGTGGCACCACAAGATACCCACAAGACATCTTTCCGAACGGTTGACGGACACTATGAGTTTTTGGTAATGCCTTTTGGACTCTCAAATGCTCCAGCCACATTTCAAGCAGCAATGAACGATCTCTTCCGAAACGTACTCCGATGATTTGTTCTTGTCTTTTTTGACGACATTCTTGTCTGTAGTTCGTCTCTAAAGGAGCATTACAAGCACTTAAAATATGTCCTGGAGGCATTGACATCACAATAGTTTTATGTAAAAAAATCAAAGTGTACTTTTGGAGTACCAAAAATTCATTACCTGGGCCATATTATTTCCAAATATGGAGTGGAAGTCGATTCGGAGAAAATTGATTCAATAATGGAATGGCCACAACCCAAAACCCTCACACAACTACGTGGATTTCTCGGCTTAACGGGTTACTATCGCCGTTTCGTTCGGAATTACTCGAGAATTGCCTTACCCCTTACCGACCTCTTGCAACAAAACCAATTTTCATGGACACCTAAAGCAACCCAGGCCTTCCAACAACTAAAAACAGCGATGGTATCCTTGACGGTGTTAGCCTTCCAACAAAACCAATTTTCATGGGCAGTCGAATGCAAACAGCATCGGCGTATGTACGTGAACTATATGCAATCACGGAGGCAGTCAAGAAATGGCGTTCCTATCTTCTCGGTTGCAAGTTTCGTATCTTTACAGACCAAAAGAGCTTAAAGCACTTGCTTTCCCAGATCGTACAAACCCCGGAACAACACAAATGGGCAGCTAAACTTTTGGGATATGAGTTCGAACTCCACTACACACCGGGTAAGGAGAACAAAGTGGCAGACGCATTGAGCCGAATCCACTGCCCACAGCTCCTTGCAATGACCGGACCAGCCTTTGACTGGATCAACGACCTTCGAGACTACTATCAAAAAACACCAGCGGGTCAATCCTTCATCACCGATGTCTCTGAGCATCCAGATAAGTACCCCCATTATCGAATTCATGACTTGTTGATTTACGTTCATAACAAGTTGTTCATACCCGATGCTTCTAACTTACGACAATGGTTGTTGCATGAATTTCACTCTTCACCAATCGGTGGCCACTCCGGTCGCACAACCACATTACGAAGACTACAAGCTTCTTTCTTTTGGCCACACCAAAAACACGAAGACATACAGTACATTAAAGAGTGTACAGTTTGTCAACAAGTCAAATACCCAACTCACAAACCATACGGCTTGTTGCAACCCTTATCCATACCAAATCAAGTCTGGGAAGACATTTCGATGGACTTCATTACACATCTTCCACAATCAAATGGTAAAACAGCTATATGGGTTGTTGTGGACCACCTTACAAAATTCGCTCACTTCATACCATTATCTTCCAACTTCACAGCCACTTCATTGGCAAGTCTTTTCCTTAACCATACTTACCGATTGCATGGAATTCCAAAATCAATTGTCACAGATCGTGATCTTATTTTTTGAGTCGATTCTGGAAGGAACTATTTGCGGCAGTTGGCACACGCCTTCTTCACTCCACAGCTTATCACCCACAATCAGACGGCCAAACGGAGGTCGTCAACCGTTGTTTACAATCATACTTACGTTGTTTTGTAGGTGACGAACCAAGGAATTGGTGCAAGTTATTGTATCTGGCAGAATTTTGGTACAACACATCATTCCATTCGGCAATTAATAGACTCCATTTCAAGCTCTTTACGGTAAAGAACCACCCAAGATTCCAGATTACATCCTTGGGTCATCAAAAACAGAATCGATCGAGACCACCATGCTCGAACATCAGCGTGTCGTTTCGTTACTCAAAGAGAATTTGCGTAGTACAAGACAACGGATGCAAGAACAAGCCAATAAACATCGCCAAGGGAAGGACTTTAATGTGGGAGATTTGGTATTATTGAGGCTACGGAAGTACATGCAATCATCAGTTAACAAGAGACACTCGGAGAAGCTCAGCAAGTGATATTTTGGACCCTTTAAAGTCATCGAAAAAATCGGACAGGTAGCATACCGACTACAGTTACCACCGGGATCACGAATTCATCCCGTTTTCCACGTCTCGTTACTTAAACCAAGTTACGGTCAAGACGACCCATCCACAGAACCGCTTCCGGTAACTATTGTTGGCGACTGCCAAGAGACTCCAGAGATGATATTAGACTCCAAAATTTCAGCTGAAGGAACATCATTGATACTAGTCAAATGGAAAAATCAGCAGGTGGAGGAAGCAACATGGGAGGAAGAAGTCGACATTCTTCGAAGATTTCCAAATACTCTCGTTCAAAGATATGGATTTCCCAACCTTGAGGACAAGGTCAAAGTCAACGAGGGGGAAATTGATACGGTTCAACCCAATAGGCCCATCAGAGTACATAAACGTCCAGCCCGGTTCGAGGAATAGCAAGTGTGATCCGGTCCAATTATCATGTTAACGTTCGATATGTTTGAGTCAAACTTAGTTGGCATAATATTAGGAGTAGTTGAGTCTTGCATGTTTACAATTCTGTTGAGTCAAGTTAGTGGTCCACGTTTCACGTCTGCATGAAATTAGGGGAAGTAGAGAGTCAGTACGCATGTTTATATAAATTGTTAAATGAGTGGTAATATACACAGAAAATTGCTCCAGTTTCATTTGCCTTACTTTACATTCAATTTAATTTTGCAATCGGGAGATTGACCATCTCGAAACGGTCGTATCAGTTAACATATAAAACTACAAAAGGCCACTTGTAGAGAGCAGCCGACAAAATTTGATGAACCGGTTACAAATAACTCCCTTCAAACTTCAAATATTCTCAAGAGGCATCATTTAATCTGGTTAGATTTGATGAACCTGAAATGCTTTTTCAATTACTTCTTTGAGTTTATTTGACCATTGACCTACTGTTCTTCATTTATATGAAGCGACCCGAATTATATAGATAAAATTCATGAGTGTATAGCTCCCTTGCTTCTGCAAGCTTTGAATGGTTCTGTGAGTCTAGGAGTGTCAATGGGTCGGATCTTGATCTAGGACCCGATCCCATATGCTCCATTTATATGATCTAACGGGTCAAAAAACTAGATCTATTGACCCAATAAGTGATCCAATAGGTCGACCTATTTAATTGGATCACTACATGGGTAGATCCAAGATCTGTCTCGGTCGATCCATTTAATATTAAATTACAATTTTATTTTAACAACCACAAACCATCATCAATTTATTATTCACCACCCACCACCCACTGCCACTGCCACTGCCGCCCGTTACCTCCCTCACCATCCGTTGCCGCCATCACCTTCACGGCCCCCGTCGTCACCACCTCTTCCCACCGTTACCGCCATCACCACCACCATTACAGCCGCCGCCCGTTATTGCCTACACCACCCACCTCCGCCACCATTGTCACTGCCGCCGCCACCACCGTCACCACCACCTCCGCCACCACCCTTGTCACCGCCGCCGCCACCACCACCATCGTCAACACCGCCGCCGCCGTCAACGTCACCGTCACCGTCACCATCACCGGCCTAGGTAGACTGTAGGGTGGGGGTAGGTGGGGTGGGTAGGGTGGGGTGGGGTTAATATTTGATTTACTTATTATTTAAATAATAATAAGTAATTAATATTAAATGAGTCGATTCGGGTCAAGATCCCATAGTAATTGATCCGATTCAAATCCAATTAAATTGATCTTTATGTTATTGGATCTTATCCAAATTCAATTAAAAGGGTCGACGGGTCAGGTTAGATTATCAGAAGATTCGATCCAATCTGCTCCATTGACAGCCCTAGTTCTGTCAATGTTAATGAACACCAACTGCGTGCTCCTTGGCTAGAACCTCTAAGGGGTCAAAAATAGGTTAGACTTGAGTAGGCTGAAAAAAGATCAAACCCTTTTAATCAAATTTTTAATTTTTGTAGTCTCTTTGAAATTTTTATGGAACGATGTATCTTTCCGGAGTATATTTATGTACTTGCTTATTTAGTCTAAATAACACTTCCTAAAATAAAGTGATATTGCTATGTGGAATAAACTACAAGAAAATCCCAAATTCAAATGCTTACATTATATTGCAATTTAATACAGTTAGGGGTGTTAAATCGGTCGGTTGTCGGTTTTATGGATTTAATCGGTTTGATTTAACTAAATTTTAGAAAAAGATTTAACCGACCATAATCCAAACCATAAGAATACTAAACCAGCCAATCCAACCGAATAACCATTGGTTTAATTGGTTTGGAGCCCATAAAATCAAGTAAGAAATTTGTAAAAAAACACATACAATACTTACTATTAATCACACATACTTGACACTTGACCACACATACATTTCTTGTAACATCCTCAAATTGGGCCTATTCGTGCGCTCCATTTAATACGTGAATTAATAAAAAGAATTAAATTAAGAATATATGTTAAGTGTTTAAAGATAATAAGTCATTGGTTAATTATATTGGAATTTAAAAATAATAAAGAAAATAGATAATAAGGATTAAATATTAAATGGTTTCAAGCGAGGTTTTCAAAAATATCTCTGCTAGTTAAAACGGGTATTCGTGCGTTGAGTTGTATGTTAAAAAGGGGAACAAAATACCCCATTGTGGATAAATGAGAACCAATATTGGTTCTCATGTCTATCCATCTCAAACACACACGACATACACACACCTCACTCAACTCTCTCTTTTCTTTGTGTTCTTGAAGAAGACTAAGGCAAGAATCAAGGAAGGATTTATCAAGGGCTGGAATTTATCAAGTAATCAAGTTCCCAATCTGTTCTTGTAATCTTCTACATCAGCTACTGATTCTTGTAAGTTCCTCTTCATGATTCTTCTAAGTTTTACCTAAATTCCAAGTTTAGGTTCAAATGGGTCCATGTCTAAATTGGCTTCAATATTTGAAGTTAATTGTTCTAAGTTGTTCCTAAACCAATTCCAGATGTATAGAAATCAGTTGGTGTAATTAACTTGATGTTTATGATTGAATTGGATGATTTTGTGAAAATGGGTCAAAAGTAGAAATTGATCCCAAATCTGCTATATGTTCTTATAATGTGTAAAAGATGTGTTTTTAGCATGTTAATGTAACAATAGGTTCATATGTGAATGAAAGGGAACATCTGGAAATGGTTAGAAATGAGTTTTGGGTATTTTGGAATGGTAAACAGCAGGTTCTGGTCGAACCTGCTACTGTGTGTCAAAGGGCACGGGCGTACCCTTCAAGATCCAACCGTGCCCTAGGGCGTACCCGGGTAGGCACGGGTGTACCTCGAAAACGTACGGGCGTGCCTAACCCTAGATGACCCGGGGGAGTGCCTTTGGTCACGGGGAGTACCTGTGACCAGGGTACGGGGCGTGCCCCTTGAGTCACGGGCGTGTCTTGCCCTGTGATAGTCCTGTTTTACACCAAATCTGATATGTGAAATCTATAATTAGGTATTCCGACTGTACCAAAAGTGCCAATACTGTAGTTTGCCTAATATTATCCTAACAGGTGAGTATTGACTTTCATGAGTTCAATAAAGGGAGATTTAATTGTTAAATGCACTACACGGTTATTGTATGCTAAATATGGTACACACAAGAGTTATATGTATGAAAGTAAGTAAAGCCATGATTATCTGATATGTGAACATGTATTTAAATACATGTGCATATATATATATATATTGATGAATACCAGTTATCTGTAAAAGCATGCATGCAATTGTTCCTGAAAAGGATTTTCTGATGAGCTATATGTATGTCCGGACAGTTTCTTGATTAAGGTCAGCTTCGGCTGGGTCTTGGGTCTTCGGGCATAATGTTCCAGACTAACGGTACTCGAGTGTCGTTCCTTAGATTATCTGGGAGGTGATTGCCTTAAATGGCTGAGCTTATGAGCTTTTGGTTCCAAAACGAGCATGGTGGTTCACTCATGTGGTGACACCAGCGCGGTTGGCAGTGTTTGATTCCCCCGGTGGTAGTGGTTTGAGCTGGATTTGCAACCCGGCAATATAATACACTCGCTGGACATGTCAGCACTCCGCTATGTGATAGGATAGCATTATTTGCTAACTCTTGATATGTATATGACTTGCTTTATTGCTTTTCATGCCTGTTAGTACTCACTAGCTATTTTATATAGCTAATCCCGTTGATACTTCCTTTTTACAGATAAGGAGTAGGTGTGTCTGGTGAGATGGGATTCTCTGCTGGGAATTGTATATGTCTTTTGGGAAGGAACACTGTAATGGTATTTTGAATACAATGGTCGGTTGTTGATGTAGTAACACTGATAGTATGTGATTTGGCACCATTTTTTATGTGTAAATATAAACGCCAAATCATAGTGGTTTTAACCTGTAATAATTAATAGGTTTGTTTGTTTGGTTTTAAATATTCTGCTGCGTTGTTTTAAATTACTAGTTAGATAATCAAACAGGTAAACCCTTTTATTACAAATGGAACCACGCAGTTTAAAAACTTAGATTTTCACGGATTTTGATAATAGCTGAGCCGGTGTTACATTTCTCATCTATATTTACATAGTACATACACTCACACATACATACATACATCATAATCAATTCTTTATTGATTTATTCAAATAATATTGTACCTTTATCTTTTCTAGAAAATCTTAATTAATTAATCCTCCAAAATTAATTAACGCACCACGAACTCATACTAAATCCAATATATCTAACTAATAAAATCATACGATATAAAAAAATCATTTTAATCACATGATTACTACCAACACGAATAAACAAACACAAATCACCCACCTCCGACCCACTCACGACTAGGCCGGGTTTTCGGATGTTACATATATATTATATATATATATATATGAAGAATGTTCAATATAGTTCATACTTAATTCATAGTCCTAAGCGACTAACTTTAGCCTTTGGATCAATGACATCAATGGTCCAGATTGTATTTTAAAAATTTGGGCGGAGTGGCATTTTCATAATTCACATGTGATGCTTTTACAAATCACATGTTATTGTATACTGAATCACCTGTGATTGAATATTAAAATTTTAGGACTATGTTTTTTACATGGACTTTATTGAACATAACTCATATATATATATATATATATATATATATATACTAGCTAAGTGACCCGTGTGTCAACACGGGAGATGATGTAAGTTAAATTTAAACTTATATAGCTTTAAGGAGTTCTAACACATATAGTAAAAATAATTAGAAATAAATTAAAGTAATTCCGATTAACAGAAAATTATGGTTGGCAGATTCGAGAAACAATGTTGATCATGACAGTAAATTCAAGTTCATTAGTTTATTGTACTTCATATCTTTAATTTTACTTAAAAATTTCATTAACTTTAATATATACATATTGAAAATCATCCGAAGATTAAAACGATTAGTGACTATAAAATAACGATGAAATCATTTACTCGATCATATTTGTATATATTTACACAAGTATATATATATATATATATATATCCTCTCATCATAAAGCATATAAAATGAATATAAATTTATTGGACTTTATATAAATTTTGAACTAATTTCTAATTTGAAATTAAATGCACCGTTAGATATATCATTTAAAGTAATCCGTGAATTTGTTCTATCATCTTCAATTGTTATTGAACTGTTATGAATAGAGTTGTCATGTATAGAATGAATCACCTTTGATTTCTTCCTTTCTTTTGATGCTATTCCAATGAATGTCGCTTTGGAGCAGATGAAGGAGGTTGTTTATTCTCTATAATTAATGACTATAATAAAAATAACAATATATTATATTAGCATATGTAAATCATTTTCATAATATGTAAACAAAACTTATTTACTTGAAGAACAATAAAGAAATAGTGCAATTTTTTCAAGGAGTTGCAAAGAATTTTGTGTTAGGGATGTTGTGATTGGTGGAAATTTAGTTTTATCATTCTTTTCTTTTAATAAGGTTATAAGATAAGATGTTTTAAAATCAATAATTAAACACTTTGAATAGCATATTCAAGTTAATCACTTAGCTCATCACCATAATCCCCAAAAAAACCTTAGCTAAACAAAAAATTACCTACCAACTACTATTAATGTATAACAAAAAATTAAGAATAAACTAATTTTAAATAAGTGTCATATTACAATAAAATTTACACTAAAACGTAGATAAAAATTAGACGGTCGCAAATATGTAATTATTTTTTCTCTAAATAAAATATATCACAAGTTACTAAACATAATTTATAAACAACCTATAATTAATTACATTAATATACAATTTTTATAAAACTCCCTCACATTTTCTTAAAAGTCCCTCACATGTTTTATAAAACCCCTTCACAATTTTCATCCAGCTCACTCAATCTTATTATCTATTTATAAAATTCCTTATAAATAGATGATGTCATCATTTTTAAAAACATAATTTTTTGAAAAGGATGATGACATCATCATCCTTTTCTTTTAAATAGGTTATAAGATAAGATAAGATATAGGAGAGGGTTAAAACGAGAACTGTTTTTTGTACGAGAACCGATCTTAGCCCTTATTAATGGATCATTAATTACTCATTAATGACGCATTAATGAAGGTTATTTCATGAAAATCAAGCCTCGCAAATTAATGACGGTTCATTTGGACGCAATTTACGATTGAGTAAATATATAAATTACCAAAATACCCTATTAATGAGTCATTAATGACGTTAAAAACAATTCTCGCATTTCTCGTACGAAAAATAGTTCTCGTTTGAACCCTTTCATATATATATATGAAAGAGTTCAAACGAGAACTGTTTTTCGTACGAGAACTACAAGAACCAATCTTAGCCCTTGATTTAAATAAATCAATGGTCATTAAGCCCTCATTAATGAGTGTTATTTTAGAAAAATCAAGCCTCGCAAATTAATGACGGTTTAGCCGGACGTAATTCACGGTTGGGTAACTATATATATGACCAAATACCCTTATCTATGAGTCATTAATGATGTTACAAATAGTTCTTACAGTTCTTGTATAAAAAACAGTTCTCGTTTAAATCTTAGTTCCTTGCAAAACGTAGTGTTTACATAATCTGCATTCAAATATTGCATGCTCCAGTTTATTCCAGTATTAAATTACTTTAAAAATGATATTGTAATTTTTTTAAATGAAATTGTACGTTTCTAGATAAAACTAAAGTAAACTGAACTATCAAAAGTAACGTCATTAGTATTTAATATTAATAATAATTTTCAACCTATTAGCTAGCCTGTTAACACAAAAGTAAATTTTCCTATTATAGTGAAATATTTAATATAGTCCATATTTTTCATATTTTTGAAGGATTAATTTTAGCTTTTTAGATCAACAATATCAATAATTCAGATTGTATTTTAAAATTTTGAATGAAGTGATATTTTCGTAATTTTCTGTAATTCACATGTGATACTTTCACAAATCATATGTGATTATATACTCTATTTTAGGACTATTTTTTTATATGGAATATATTAAACACAACTCTCAGATAATAATATTATAAATTTATATTGTCTCGATCAATAAATTAAAAACTTAACAAACAATTATTGGATATTAGCGTTAGGTGTGAAAAGTGAAAAGGGTCACGGGCGCCCAATGTAATTTTGAAAAGTCGTCCTGGGACAGGCCAGCTGAGATTTTTTATATTTTGGAAGGTTCACGTTTACCATTTAATATATTTCGAAGCTTATCCTTGTTACGTTATCATCTCTTTGTATTGTACGAAGTAGGCTTTACAATAATTAGCATTTCTATGGAAATCCGCCAAGCATAACATGGACGGGTTCTTGAGATTTCATTCAACAAATGGCGGTAAATCTGGTTTCGATGTGAGGAATAAGATCGCTATGGAACCGCCGACAGTTGCGCCTTCAGGCGAGTCCAGATACCTGAGAGCTCTATGGGTTTCCGGAAAAGAAGAACCGTCTGCAGATTCATCTATATCCCCAACCTACGGTACGTTCATCCGTCTTAATTAGCTGTAATAGGAAAATATATTTTCATATTTTACACCTTAATTAGCCTATGAAAAATCAACAAAACAATTTTCTCTAAGCCTAAGACCTTAAATAAATAATAAAAACATTAAAATATGTATGCTTCTGAGACGTGACTGAGATGTAGTTTCTGTAAATGATAGGTTTTAAGCTAGGAGCTGACAGAAAGAACCTACATGATAAGATAAAAGCTGCACTAAAGCTCTTAAGTTTACGTGAAGGTCGTGTAATTATTCAGTTTTGGTGGCCTCTTGACTACGGGAAGCACAAATTACTTACAACCGTCGATCAACCTTTTGGTGTTGGGGCAGTTGATGAAGCTGGAGTAATTGATGAAGGGCTTCGTTCATATAGGATACACTCTGTGGACAACCCGGTTCTTGTGGTTAAGGATCTTGAAGATGAGGAAACAGACCATAATAGCCCTCTTGCTCGAGTATTTAGCCGCGAATTGCCAGAGTGGACTTTTGATATTACTAATTACTCACCAACACATTTCCCACAACAAGACTGTGCAATTCGCTGCAACTTCCATGGATATATTGCTTTACCTGTGTTTGATTCAACTGCAGGGTTATGTGTTGGTGTGCTTGAACTATTGACTTCTTCAAAGTATATTAGTTATGCTTTTGAGGTTCAACAAATCCACAAGGCACTCAAGGTTTCCATCTTTCCTCCCAAAGTTGATCTTAATGGCTGTAAAGATTTCAATCTTGATCTTACGATCTTTTGGTTTTTTAAAACTAAAATGTGTCGATTTTTGGTTGGATCTCTTCGGCCATATCTTGACTATAGCTCGCAAGATCTCGATCCGTTTCAGTTCTACATGGTTGGGTGTTCGTCAACTAAAAATTTACAAAAATGTTAGTTTGTAACACCCAAAACCTAGAAAGAATATTTTGTGTGTGTATTTACACACAGAACACCTAGAAAGAATAGTTTGTGTACACACAAAATATTCTTTACAGGTTTTGGGCTGTTACATAGTTTTGTTAAAATACAAAGAGAAATTAAAAGGCGACCAGTAAAGAAGATTTTACAAAAATTTCGGGTTCATTATTTATATTTAAATTCATAAAATCTATTTTGAAATATAAATCTCCGGGATTGTACTATCAATAATATGTTTAACCTTAGAATATAACATTATTTTATCACAAAATTACTATTTGATACACACTACACATATAAAGAATTTAAGATATTTGGGTAAAGTCTTTCTATTATGATTCCACATCAGCCCGGGTGTAAATTGAGCTGATGAGTTATAAATTTAGGTGTCTCCTCTCCTTAATACATAATTGCATACCCCTACAAGCTAGTTTTAAGAGGGTGAGTTCTACATTTGGGTTTATCGTGTGATAAGGGCCTAGTATGAGATGGGTTAGTATCATATTGAAAGCCAGTACATACAAAAGCAATGATACATATATACGTTATCCCGGGCTCTACTTGATTTTTGAAATAATGTACTTTGAAATAGATGCTTCATTGATGTGGATCTAATTTAGATTTAAATGAATGCATCATATCAAAATTAATGCATATGTATACGACATTAAAAGTGATGCATACATCCGGAGGGAAATGCACCAACCATACATGCATGAATTAATTCCAAATACACATGTTGAAATAAGTGTATAAAGATTTTAATTGCATTTAATACATCAAAATATATGTATACATTCACAAGTAATGCGCTAGTTAAAATGCATTATGCTGTATGCCTTTATCTATACTACTATATAAAGTATTTAAGACTCTCTCTCCTCCTTAATTTTAAAACTTCTTAAAATTCAATCAAAACAACATCTTGGCCTTTCATTCTATTTAACTTAATCTCATCCACTCAATCTTTAACCATTCCAATCTCTCTCCTAATTTACTTTAACTTTTTATTCAATTAAAATATACTCTCACATAAACATAATTATACACCCATAACAACATAATTTCTAATATCTTATTAACTTCTCTATCCTTATTTCACAAATATGATTTTTTCCTTATTTTAAAGTCTTTTAGATTTTATTTTTAAAATTAATAAAATAGTTTATACAAATAAAAGAAAAATTAAAAAAATGGGACATGTTGCTAAAGAAATTTTTTTGTGACATTGAATTTTATGAATAACATATCATTATATTTTTAAAAGCGACATATTATAAAACAAAAACTATTCGACTCCGCAGCATTGCGCGGGCACGATGCTAGTCCAAAAGTAATGCATACACCCAAAAGTCCAAAACTAGTACATTGAAGAAGTAATGCATAACCATGAACTATACAATAATTCCTATTAAAAACTGCACAAAACACTCTTTCTATTACTTAAAATTTGACTTGATCATAATCCTTCTTCACAACCTTTAACATCACCAATATATGATGGATAGGGCTCACTCGCCGTAAACGAACCGAACTGAGTATCAACGAGATTTGTTCTTGTTCGTCCGTTTAACTTTAGCGAAACAATAAACGAACACGAACGGTTAAAAAACGGATTTTTGTGTTTTTGTTCGTGTTCGTTCGTTTAACTTCAGCGGAACAAATAAACGAACATGAACGATAAACAAAAGAGCTTTTGAGTTCGACTGTTTAAAATATTTTTTAGTTAGAGTATATTTTTGTTTGTTCGTTTAAACGATAAACGAATGTAAATAAAGTAACACACACTATAATGCAATGAACAAGATCTGAAAATCGCATCAACAAATCAATGGCCACACAAATCAAGAACAATATCTGAAATGCTATTACTCAAGAACAAGATCCAAAAGAGAGGGAGAGAGAGAGAGAGAGTGCGACCATAGATGTTGCACATGGGGAGAAGAAACCTTAAACCATCTCCTTGCACTCCACCGATCTGAAATTGCATGTGGAGGGGGTGTCTTCTCTTGCGAGGATGTAGAGTAGGTGGCGGTGGTGAAAGAGAGAAGAGAAGACGATGGTGGTGGTGAAAGAGAAGGGGGATGGTGGCGGTGGTGAAGGAGAGAGAAAGGGGTAGTGGCGGTGGTGAGAGAGAGGAGGGACGGTGGCGGTGATTAAAGAGAGAAGGGGTGGGGGCGGGAATAGTGGCGAGAGAGAGAAGGGGGTGGGTGGTGGCTGTAAGGTAGGAAAAGGGAGCGAAGATTGGTGCATGTCTAGGGGTGTTCAATTGATTGTTGGTTTTATGGATTTAATCGGTTTAGTTTTATTGGATTTTAGAAAAAAAATTAACCGGCCATAGTCCAAGCTAAAAGTAAACTAAACCAAACGAATCCAACCCAATAACCATGACGTTAATTGGTTCGGGCCCCATAAAACCAATTAAAAAAACACATACAAGACTTACCATTAGTCATACACACTTGTGAGTTGACCACAAGATCATCAAATTCAAATAAATTATATTACTATATTAAGTACAAAATAATAATCAATCTACCAAAACCATTATATAATTTTCAAAAACACATAGTTGACTTTTGTTTACCCACAAAAGTTTTTAAGAAATTATTAATATATTCACTAATTCAAATGAACTCAAATGAAATAAATTATTTCAAGTTAGTTATATGATATAGTGTGTGTATATATATATCATAAATATTAAAATACAATCCCTTTATTTGTTTAGGTATTCGGTCGGCCCCCAAAAAAAAAACATCATATCCAAATCCAAACCGTAATCCAATTAAATATTCGAATGTATCCAAATAACCGATCCAATTAAATTCAATTAAGCCATAATCAATTAACCCAAAATTATATGGATCAGATGGATTTTCAAGTGAAACCAATTAGTGAACACCCCTATGCATGTCTATAATTTGTTAGTTTTAATAATATTTTTTAATTATTTAAAATAAGGAAATAAATAAAAAAGGAAACACGAGGATAATGGTCTTTTCAACTTACCTTGGTCTTTTTAGTTGTATCGTCCCGGACTATTAGTGAAACAAAACGCAAACAATAGGAACCTAGCGTAATAAATGTAGTTTAAGGAACAAAAATGTAATAAATGACATACCACATGGACCAAATATGTAATTAGCTCTTTTTTAATTTCTTAACTATGCAATTTAAACTTTTGATGATAAGCCTAAGCAGGTGATCCTCACTTTTTTAAGTTTATATCAGAATTCCAAGAATCATGTATTTGGTTGTATTCTCGTTTAAGCTTTCCTCATTTCCAAACTGTTTTTTATCTTGTAGAAGGCAGATTTGACATCCCCTCAAGCAGTTGATTGTCCTGCTCTTGATGTAGGTTTGATCTTTATGACTAGTTTCTTACTTACATACAAGTTTTTTTATGTTATACATAATCACATGTATTGGTCCATTGGAGAGACTTAAATATACAGGTTCACAATGAGCATAAGCAAAATGAGTTGGAAAAAATCTTCAGGATTCTAAAAGAAGTGTGTGGCATTCACAAATTACCTCTTGCTCAGACATGGGCTATGTCACCGTCGAGTAGTTTTGCCTGCCATGAACAAATTCCAGAGAAGACCTGTAATAGTTTCGACATCAGATGCCTTAAGAAAGTTTGTATGTCAACCTCTGCTCTGCCATTTCATGTTGAAGACTCAAGCATGTGGCATTTCCGGAAAGCCTGTAGAGACCAACACTTGGACAGGTCTCGTAGCTTTGTTGGAAAAGTGTTGTTATCCCGTAGTTCATGTTTTTGTGGAGACGTAACCAAACTCAGTGAGGACGAGTACCCTTTGGTCTACAAGGCATGCATGAGTCGATTAACAAGCTGCCTTGCAATCTTCTTGCATAGTATTCAAGACAATAATGACTACGTGTTGGAATTTTTTCTACCATTGGACATGGAAGATGGCAGAAGTTTACCAAACTTGGTGCAAACATTGAAAGAAAATTTCAAAATAGTTTCTGGATTTGAACTGGGTAACATATCATGCATCGGACCACCACCTTTGGATGTTAGTTGTCTATCGTTGAATAGATACCCCCATACCATCCAAACATCCTCGAATGCAACATCAAAAAGTAACATATTGGAGGCAATTTCATCGGATTCAGAGTCAATGGTGACGAACGTTGCTAAAACCAAGTCTGCAAATGTACTGAACAAGTTGTCATTAGAGCAAAATGACTCCAATAATTACAGTTACATAAGCACTGCCGCAGAAAATTTTACTGCTGATTCATTCAGAGTCAACATTAATTCAAGAGAAAATGAAAATAATTCATATGCAAGTTTGCCAGAAAAGAGTAATATGATTACTGATGCTGGAGACAAGAAGAACCGTTTGAAACAAGGCAGAAAGCGTAAAGTTGATTCTCTTAGAATGGAGGCGGTTCAGCAACATCTTGGAAAACCAATATGTGAAGCTGCCAAGAGCCTTGATGGCAAGTCGTGTTTACTTGTAATCTTGTATACAGTTGTTTGCAGTCCTTCCTTTACTTTTTTAATAATACTTGTATCGGTTTGTTGTCTTTTCAGTTAGTCGGTCTACCTTGAAGCGTTTTTGTCGAGAGCATGAGATGCGACGTTGGCCATTGCCAAAGCACAACAAAAAAGCTGCTACTGTCACCAACTTAAGGCTACCGCAAAGATCAGGGTCAAAGCAACAGTTACAACAGCCTACAAATGTACTTTCTAGTATGCATGTTGTTGTGTCCCTGCTGATACGTGTTAAGAGGTGGAGTTGTTCAGGTAAACGCCATGTATTTTCAGGCAGGTGGTGGAGTTGTGGCAAGCATAGCTATCTTCCTGCTAAATCAGACTATATATACCAAGTGGCACGCCTGATGGTACAGTTAAGACGGTGGAGAAATAATATTTCAACAAGGCACGCATTGCAGAAAAGAGATCACATTGCTATGAGCGAGAGCTCATCAAAACCCAAATATACAACAAATATCACAAACCCATATTCGTATTATAATTGGCAGCTTTCAAAGCCAGTCCTTGTTCATGCATCCCCAAAGGAACATGGGGCAGAATACATATACCGGGTGGCACACCTGATGGTGCTGTTAAGAAGGTGGAGAAATAAGATATCCATCAGGCATCCATTGCAGAAAAGAGATCACCCTGCTGCAATTGAGAGCACATCAAAACTCAAACATACAACAAATATCACAAACCTGTATTCTCATTTTGATTGGCAGCTTCCAGAGCCTATCCTTGTTCATGCATCCCCAAAGCAGAAAGGGGCAGATAGTCTATACCGAGTGGCACACCTGATGGTGCTGTTAAGACGGTGGAGAAATAAAACTTCAATCAGACATGCATTGCAGAAAAGAGATCACACTGCTGTGAGTGAGCACACATCAAATACGAAATATACAACAGATATAACAAAGCCAAAGCAGAATGTGTCAGATATAAGGATGGTGACAGTCAAGGCAACTTATAAAGATGATATGATAAAGTTCCAATTCCCTATTTCATCAGGCCTTTCAGAACTAGAAACACAAGTGGCACAAAGAATTAATTTAAAAAGTAGAAGATTTCGTATAAAATACAAGGATGAAGACAATGACCTAATACTACTTGCTTGTGATGCCGACTTACGCAATCTATTAAGGTTTTCAGCTAGTAATGGTACTTTCAAATTCTTCATAACGATGGTAGATGATTAGTCCATAAACAAATGCTGCTTCAGCATTTGTGATGTTCTGTCCTGTTTTCTGGTTCAAAGTAGAAACGTTTTAAAGATCGAAAGTAAAGAAATCTTATATAAGGGGGATGTAGCGATCATACAATTTATCCATTAATGTCTATGTGAAATCTATATGCGTTCATCCTATATGTTATTTTGGTATGTGATTCAATTACATGACAATCATACATGTGTAGAACTATGGTAAGAAACATGTAAAGACTAACCTCTTTCGTGGTGGTTAGAAATGGTACATCCACATTATCAAATAGCTTATAGGCCCGTCAACGGGACACGTGGTTCAGATCGAATGGTTAGAAAAATATTACTAACCAATTTGGGTGCTCCGGCAAGGGGCCACACTGCATAGTTGGAGCCAGAATGCAAGGTTAGATTAGATTGACCAATAGAACATTGAATAAAAATCGGTTAACATCACCATTTGCATGTTTTTGCCAAGATGTTTATAAACATGTTTCTGTCAGGAAAATGTCAATAGTTGTTGGGCAAAAATGTATTACTCGCTCACATAAGACCATGAAGTCATGAACTCATCAAGCCCTATACCTTATGCAAGTGTTTTAAGGCAGCTTTAATCATTTGCAAGAAGCTCAACGGCACACGGCCTCCTGTCTTCTAGGTCCTTATATATATATATATATATATATATATATATATATATATATATATATATATATATATATGTTTTAGGGTCACTAAGACTATAAACAACTTTAAATTGGCTAATTTGATTTGGTTTTTATTTTGACATATGTTTCAAAACATCACATAGTTTGATTCCCTAACAAAGTAACATAAATATCAATTTGTTTTTGAGTGATTATAAAAATGGATTGAAGATAGGGATGAGTTCGGTTCCAAAACCGGACCGAACACGAAAATGTCCAAAATCTAGAACCGAGAGCTGTCCCGTTTAGGTGTAACCGGTTCCGGTTCTTCGGTCCCAAAACCCGCAAACGCGAAATATTTGAAACATCGGTTGCATGCTATATATTACATACCAAAAAAACAAAATAAATTTGATTAACTTATGATGATTGTTAGAATGTTATTTTCTACTTATATATTCAAAAAATAATCATACGTGAACAGTAAAGCAAAAAGAATTTATCACTATCATCAAAAAGTTATTTTCTACTTCCAAGGAATCAACAATGTTAAAATATTTCTTTCCCTTTCAAAAAAAAAAACATTGAAAGAGATGAGTGAATATGAAGATGACATACTAACTTACTAGAATATCTTCCATGAAAGAGAGAACCCAACTATCCATCAATGGCATTGAATAGAGGGAAGAAATGTCAATTAACTCCTATTCAAGAGATTTTAACAGTTGAGTGACGAGTTGCTAATGAAACATTGGATGTCTCTTATCAAGTTTTCTATGACTCACACACATGTGTTTGTATATATGTGTTTGTATATATGTGTGTATATATACACACACAAACATGCAAACAAACATATTTGAGAGGGACATGGATGACGGGATATGTGTTTATCGTTAAAAAGGATATTGAGAGGGATGTCGGCGAAGTTGATGGTGGCCCCACCTTGGAGGAAGAGAAAGGCATAAAATTCACAGATTTCGAGTAAAGCAATGAAAACAGAGAAATTTAATAGAGATTGGTTTTCCGAATGCTTTCAAGAATCGCCATAGGTTTTGAGGTGATTGAATTGTCGATCTTTGGTAGAGGTGGAGGTATATGGTGCCTACTTGATATGTAATAACGTTTTTGTCAATTAGCGTATTAGGTTAGGCTTTTAAAAAAAAATTCATCATTGCCCCTGTTGATACAACTTTTCTGTATTTTAGTTTGTTTGTTAGGTAGATATTTTTTTGATAACATGAATAAAATGGTCTAACCTTGTATGTGCATATATAAGGGTGGAATGTAATTAGTGCTTTCATCCATTATCTTTTTAGTAATTTGTATTAAAATGAAATTTGATTTGATTTGATTTAAAACACTCGTTTGAATGAAACTAATTTAATTGGTTTTTCTAATTGTTTACTTTGAATAATAATTTAGCATCGATGCATCAAATTAAGTATAATATTGTAGACGTTATAATCAATTTTTTTCTAGACACTCTTCAAAATATTTACTTTCTGTTTGTGTTTTTGGTTTTAGCACATATTATGTTTATTGGTGCATATTTAAATTTCAATTGCATCCAAAATTATCAACACACGTCGTCTATTGTAGTGAGTTGCATCTATGTATTTCCAATACGATATAAATATGCATAAACATGCATTAATGTAGTGAACTTATGTTATTTATTTATCACGAAATCCTTTGTGCCCCTTAGAAACAATTCTTAAAAATACCGAAGGTTTTGAATAGACCTAATTACCTAAACCTTGACGTTTACCCTAAAATATGTGATCAATCTAGCTATTGCGCTAAGGGTGAGCACAAAAACCGATTAACCAAACCATAACCGATTTAACCAATAAAATAGACCCAAACTAACCGATCAATTTCAAAATCCGATGGTTCGGTTTCTAAATTTTGGTTAGCCGATAAGGGCGGTTCAATTACGATTAATCACAAAAACCGCCTCATTGTTAACAAACCGCCCCAATAAAACATTTTGTAATTTTTGTATTATTTATCTATACTAACTAGTTTATAGATCTGTGCACGCACATGTATTATAAAAGTAAACTTGAAATTCAACAAAATTAAATAGAAAACTATTTCAAAGTATGTGAATTTTTGTAAATAACACTAAAATACAAACTATAAAACAAAAGTATACTAAAATACAAACTATAAAACAAAAATTCATAAAAGAGAGCAACTTTTGTATTATTAGAATCTCATAAGATTAAATAATGAAAACTAAACAGGTTTAACATTACCATATACATATCATATCACAAAATTTAAGTTTTGCATAAGGGAAAAACAAACACTTCCTTGAAAAATATTACCAAGTTCAACTAGTAAATCGTACCCGGTGCAAATTACTATTCAAGAGTCCAACGTCCCAATAATCATCAAAATCATCTAATGAAGAAGTTTAACATATTGTTTTCTAAATATAATTTATATTCTTAAATATCATTACCAACAATAATAATAAGTGAAACTCAAATAGTAAAACTTACGGTGATTTGAAGTGTAACTCAAATAAGGAACTTAAGAAAAAAGATCTAACCTTCATAAATGATGAATTCAAATAAAACATAACCACATAGAACCAATGGGAAAAAAAGAGGGAAAGAAGAAGCAAAACACAGTAAAAGATAATGTTTGTAGCAAATTCAACAAAGGAATGAGAGTTGAACCTAATCCTCCAAAGATCCTTGATGGTATGTATGGTTAAGAAATTTGAATTTCCTGATTGTGGTAGTTTAGGAAGAAAATGACAAATTGTACGAAAATGCAATGAACTTTATCTTAGTTACCATAGTATACAACCAACTTTCAATTTTTAGAATAATATAATTAACTTTAATAATCTTCTCGTTGTATACAAATAACTTTTTTATGTGTCTATTATTTAGTTACCATTGTATACAATGCGAGAATTATGAAAGTTGGTTGTATTAGTTTTAAGAAAATAAAGTTAATTGTATATAATGGTAACTAAAACAAAGTTCATTGTGTTTTAATACAATTTGCTCTTTGGAAAATAATGCCCCTTGACACAAATTTTTCATAGACGCAGAGGTTGATCACGAGAGGTGTAATTCATCAAAAAGGTAAATCTGAAAAACAAATGCACATAAAAACAGCATGAATAGAGATTTAGCAACATCAAATATTTGTCAAAATCAATATCCATCGTATGTGTTATTATTTATAAAATTCAAAATGGTAGTTATTTTAATGGCTTTATTGGAAACCAAATATGATAAAAGAGAAAGAAACACTACACATTTGCATATTACCATCTAAATAATATTGCTTTTTGTCCACAAAATACTGCTATTTAGTCTTTGAAGAAAAGAATTTTATATATGTATTTGGCAAATGATGAACAGACAAAATTGATCTATCTTCAAACCTTGGTGATGGGTTGTTCCATTATTATAATTGTCACCCAACCAAAACCCGTCAAAACCCTACAGAAAGACAAAAGCATTAAGCATGCATCTCATATATTAGGAAATAAGATTCATGTAATTGGCGCACATGGTCGCTACCCTATCACCCATTGTCTCAACCATCCCAAATCTATCCCTTCCTAAAAAATAATTAAAAATAAGAAGTGTTAGATTAAGAACCACATAGATTTCCACCATAGGCTTAACAATATCAAATTGAAATCTAGTAAGAATAAATGCAAATGTGACATGTACCAAAGACTCTGAGTCTTTGAAACTTGAACCATATGGATAAATGATCTAAGGAACCCAGGACTAAGTCAAACCAAAGAAACTCCAGGTTTCACAGAGAGTGAAACACATAGAAAACAAGCTGAATACATGCAAAGAAATTTTGTAAGTCATAGTTAGAAAGAAAAATAGAATTTTTAATGAGATGAAATTAGCAATTTTTTAATCGGCAAACAACAACTAAAAGCTTGAAGGTTAACCTATTGGCCCTTGAAAATACACCATGGATTAGTTCTAGAGTGCAAAATTATCGGCTAGTCGATTAACATCAATCTCAATTTGAAAACTAACATGTAGCCTGTCTCATATAAGAGTATGGTTGACCCGTAGACATTTATATTTGAACCATTACACCAAAGAAACATCTACAATAAACCAAAGAAATAAAATTGCATGCTTACCACCAAAATAAACAGGATGGAACTATCAAACCATCACAAAACCTGTTTCAAGAAACACAAAAATATAATAAGAAAAAAGAAATGGAAATTTCAATCTTGATTCAACTGAAACACACATGCACTAAATCATGTTAACAAATATAACAAATACTTAAGCATCATGATTAACACATCATGGTTAACAAACATGATGGAATAGCGTTAACAATATATCTATAGTGAAAACATGACTAATAGACACAACTTTTAGATTTCAATGACCATAGTTGTTTATATATTTAATATTGTGTTTGATAAACCTTTTTGTTTGAGTAAGTAATTGATCAACTACAAAAGTTTATTTACCTTCCTTATGTGATCCGTTTGCCTTATATATAAATGACGAGCACAATGAGCACTTAAATGTTGAAAACTATAACCATACATATTTAAGTTAATATTAATCTTTACACCACAAACAATAAAGAAGCTAAATCATTTGTCAAGAGGATATAAAGCTTTCGAATTTGCATAGTCTTAGTAATATATATCAAACACAATACTATCGGGGGATAAAAGAGAACCGTTGTACTAAAAAATCACAACCGACCTTGCATTTAAAAATGATTAGGATATTTTTTCCATCGACTTTCTTGAACTAAAAACACAGAATAAGAGAACCTCAATGTTATCAAAATCGTCATGTTTTGATTCTTAATAAAAAGTAAATGAAATATCTACTCACTTTGGGATATGGCTTGGAAATATGATGTAGATTTCAGGAATTGTTTCTATTAGATTATGGCCTGGAAATACAATGCAAGAAATACAAAATCAAAAACTGAGATTATTAGAAGAAATTAACATAATATTCGTGAGCGTCACATGAATTCATGATCTATCTTGCCTCTCCACCTCAGAATATCAGGCCTATTTGAAACCAATGCAAGTTTACAGTATTTATATACCTAAATTATCATAGCTTTAAACAGCAAAAGCATATCACAACACTTGTTGGTTGTTACCTACATATTCTAATCTATTTAAGCTAATTATTTCATTCTGAGTATTCAAATATATATAATCACTTCCAAACTGCATATCCTTACACCCTTAAACTCTAATCCATTTTAAAAGGTTTAGCAACAATGAAATATAATATTGAATTTTGCAATTACCTGGAGTCATAACGATCACATTTATACATTTTTATGTATGTTGAAGTAGTAAAGTTCCTAATCTGATGGAAAGTCGTGGTAAACCCAAAATTCTTGTCCATCTTCAACCTTCAAATCGAATCAGGACACAACTTCAAGATAGAACAAAATTCAAAAATCATGAATTTGAGTTTTTAAGTTCTTAAGGTGCGTTTGGTTCGCTAGAATTGGATGGAATTGGAATTGAGCATTTTTAAATCTTGTTTGTGTTTGGTTCGCGGAATTCATGAAATGGAATTTGACCATTCTAATGAACTCCTTAAATCAAGGAATTGGGAAATCCTTTCCTAAATGGATGAAATTCGTCAAATTCATAAGGAATCTTAAAACATAATTGTTGTCTTCTACCCAACCCCACCCCCGCCACCACCCTACCCCACCCACCCCATGCTATCCCTACCCCACCCACCCACCCCACCCTACCCCACCCACCCCATGCTACCCCACACTCTACCCTACCCTACCCCCACCCCCATCTCTACCCTACCCTACTCTACACCATCCCATCCCACCCTACTCTACCCTACCATACCCTTACCCTACTCCATCTTTACTTAACATACCCAACCTTACCCTACCCCTACCCCATCATACCTACTTCACCATATCCTATTCTACCGCTGCCGCCATCATCACCACCACCACCGCCGCCACCACCACCACCACCACCGCCACCACCACCACCACTTCCGCCACACCACCACCCCCACCACCATTGTTGCTGCCGCTACCACCACCACCGTCGTCGTCATCAACACCACCGAGCCCCGCCGCTGACCATTGCTCACTACCACCCCCGCCACAAACCACACCCGCCGCCGTCGCCATTGCCGCCCTTGGTAGACTGTAGGTTGGTGGTGGGGTAGGGTGGGGGTAAGGTAGGGTAGGTAAGGAGGGGTGGGGTGAGGGTAGGGTGGGGTAGGGTAGGGGTAGGGTGGGTGAGGTAGGTGGGTAGGGGTAGGGTGGATGGGGGTAGGGTAAGTGTATGGGTAGGGTAAGGTGGGTGGGGTAGGGTAGTGGGGTAAGGTAGGGATGGGGGGTACTTATTATATAAATAATAATAACTAATTAATATTAAATAGTCGGTCAAAATCCAATAGTAATTAATCCGATCTAAATCCAATTAAATGGATCTCCATGTTATTGGATCGGATCCAAATCTAATTAAATGGGTCGACGGATCAAGTCAGATCTTTAAAAGATCTGATCTGATCCGATCTGGTCCATTGATAGCCCTAGGGTGGGGTAGGGTGGCAGAGGGGGTAGGGGTGGGGTAGGGTGGTAGGCGGTTGATTGTATAATTTATTTTGGTTTATACATATTGAATTAATTTATTTTTGGCTAGATTCCAATTTTGGTCTTTACTAACTAAACAAGATATACTTTTTCACAAATTCCAATTCCTTCATATTCATTTCGCGAACCAAACGGACCTGTTGGGAAAAATAGGCTTACAAATATATCCTCTTTTGTTGACACAAAAATATATAACTTGTTTATATAATTGTATGTACTAACATTAACATATGTGCACATATACATATATATATATATATATTAAAATCAAATATATTCTCTTCTATGATCTACAAAATAAGCTTCATCAAATGGCCAAGCTCCAATCGTCAAGATCCGAGTTCAAGTAGAAGCCGATGTCGAAGATTCCTACAAATAAACGTTCAAAGTTTATGAGCTTACAAAATAAATAATTAAATGAGTTTAAGTTTTTATAAAATAATTTTTATAAAAACTTTTATAAAAATTGAGAAACTTTTTATAAAATCACAAGTTTGGTAGTCAAAGCAAATGAATTCCTATTTTGGCAAAAACTAAACATAATCTTCTATGGAAATAAGCCAAAACCATACTTAGCAAAAGGAATCTCTCAAAGAGGTAAACTTCCAACATGCTTTGTGCATTTGGTTTCTAAACTACCATTTTTATGATTAAATTCAAACTTAAGAAGTATGGCACTAACCCAACTTTTCTAAAGCTTCTTTTCAGTGCATTTTTATGGTAAAAATGGGTTGTGTGTGGTTTTGGTAAAAGCCCAACGTCTATGTGCACAAGGCTCAAAAATCTCCAGCAGGCCGACGGTCGATGCCACGGTCGACCGTGGATCGACCGTGGATCATCTGGACACTTTTTGAGCATCAAACTTTTTCCTTATTTAAAGCAACTCAAGTCTTGTGTTTTACCAACCTCTTGCAATCTGAAAAAATACAGAATACATAAAAATCTTGTGAGCTCATATTCCTTGATAATTCAATCTTTCAAGATCAAGAATCAAGCAAGAGTGAAAGTCTTCAAGTTCATATACTTCATTACATTCATATACATTTGTAATAGTGTGAGGATAATCTCTAGCCTATAGAATTAGAGAGAAGTGAGGATCAACTCTAGCCTTTCCAATTAGAGTGAAGTGAGGTTTATCTTAACCTTGTTTGCAAGAGTGAAGTGTAATTCTTGTAAGCTAAAGAGAGAAGTTGTAAAAGGTTTATCTCTACCTTCAAAGAGAGAAGATAGTGGAGCAACTCTTGGTGGGTGAGGCCAAGGAGTGGATGTAGAGCAAGGTTGTTAACCCTTGCTTGAACCACTATAAATCATTGTGTCCAAACTAATTCATTGGTGATATCTTCCTTCCCTAAACTCTTTAATTATTTGCAAATATTGTTAAAAACTTTAGAAAGTGGGCATATAACCTATTCACCCCCCCTCTAGGTTCTAACAATTGGTATTAGAGCAAGTTGCTCTAGATAATTTTTGAAAAGTCGTTTTAAATCTTCTAAAAAAAATTTTCAAAAATTTTTGAGTTGACAAAATGGGACAAAATTATGTAGAGGGGAATTCTATGGTTAGACCTCCACTTCTTGAAGAAGAAGGGTTTTGTTATTGGAAACAAAGATTCATGACTTATGTCAAAGCCAAAGATGTTGATCTTTGGGATATTATTGAAGAAGGGGATTATGTACCAAAAACCTTTGATTCCAAACAAGATGCCTTTGTTCCACTTCCTAAAGAAAAATGGGATCAAGAGGATAAGAAAATGGTTTCTAAAAATTTTGAAGCAAAACTCTTTATTTACAATGCTTTGCCTAGAAAAGAATTTGAAAGAGTTTTTATGTGTGAAAGTGCAAATGCTATTTGGAAATCTCTTGTCACCACACATCAAGGAAATGCTCAAGTTCTAGATAACAAAATTGAATTACTTGTGCAACAATATGAACAATTTCAAATACTAGATGATATGAAAATTGATGAAGCTTTTGCAAAGTTTAATACTATTGTTACTAGTCTCAAGTCACTTGGGACTACTTACTCTAACAAAAAGATTGTAAGAAAGTTTCTTAGGGCTCTTTCACCAAAATGGAGGGCAAAGGTGACGGCTATTGAGGAGTCAAAAGATTTGAACATACTTCAAATGGATGAGCTAATAGGAAATCTCAAAGTGTATGAAGTGATCATGCAAAAGGATGATGAGATTGCCAAGCTAAAGAAAGAGAAGAGCAAGTCCATTGCACTTAAAGCCAAACATATCAAAGATTCCTCTAGTGATGAAGGAAATGAAACAAATAGTGATGAGGATGAAGAGTATGCCATGATGGTGAGGAACTTTAAAAAGTTCTTCAAAAGAAAAGGCAAGCATGTGAAAGCTCCATTTGATCCTAAGAAGTACAAGCAAGACAAGGATGCCAAGAAAGAAAAGAAATCATCTAGAGAATGCTATGGATGTGGAGACTCTTCACATCTCATAAGTGATTGTCCAAAGGTAGCCTCAAAGAAAAAGGAAAATCACAAAGCCTTCCTAGGAGGTGCATGGAGTGATAGTGGTGATGAAAACCAAGAAGAAACAAAAGAAGAAAAATGTCTCATGGCCTTTGAGACAAGTGAGGTACACTCCGATTCTAGCTACTATAGTGACAATAATGGCCATCAATATGATCAATTATGTGATTTTAGCTAAAAAATACTTACTAAAAATGAGGAGTTAAAAAATGAGAATAAAAGTTTGAAAAAGGAAAATATCAAGTTGAAAAATGAAAATGATGACTTAGTTATAAAGATAAAAGATCTAGAAAACAAAATTGCATCTCATACACATACAAGCATAAAAGATTTGGAGAGTAAGCTAAAAACAAACTTGGATACAACCACACTGTCAAAATTTGAGAATAGTTCAACAAAGTTAGATGAAATGTTAAAGATTCAAAAATCATCAAAAGATAAGGGTGGCATTGGATTCTCTGGACACTCAAACAACATGCCAATAAGTCACTTGAAAACCATTCAATTTGTGAAAGAAAAAGGGAAAGAAAAAATCCAGGACCTCCACGGTCGATCCACGGTCGATACCGTGCATCGACCGTCGGGTCACTGGAATTTTCAAAAGAACAAAAATGTAAACATTGTCTCTAGCTCTTCCACTTGTATGCCCAAGGTTGCAAGTAATGAGTTAATGAGAAAGTTTTATACTCCAACAACAAAGCATGAACTTGGATTCAAGAAACCTAAATCAAATGTGACTCAAAAACCAAAATACTCTCAATCCATAAACCCTAAGAACACATGGTATTATAAAAGTTTTAGAATCACACAAAGATGGATTAGAATAGGAGTTTTTGATGCTAACCATCCAGGACCCATGAAACATTGGGTACCAAAAGCTTGAATGAAAACTTCATATGTGTAGGGCTGCAATAAAAGTGAGAATATGTCTCATGAATGGATTCTTGATAGTGGTTGTTCAAAACACATGACCGGTAATAGAGAACTCTTCACCTCATACAAGGATTATGATGGAGGACATGTTGTGTTTGGAAGCAATCTAAGAGGAAAGGTGATTGGTAAAGGTAACATTCTTCATGACAATATCAAATTCTTGAATGTTGAGCATGTTAGTGGTTTAGCTTGCAATTTAATAAGTATTGGTCAACTATGTGATAAAGATCTAAATGTTAAATTCACCAAACATGAAAGCTTAATATGCAAAGATGATAAAGTTTTAGTAAAAGGTGTTAGGAGAAATGGACTATATACATGTAGACTTGGTGATAATCCTAACACAAGTATGTCTTGCATCTATAATTGATAATTCAACATTATGGCATAGAAGACTAGGTCATGCCAACATGAGACTACTACAAACATTGACTAGAAATGAGCTTGTTAAAGACTTACCAAATATTAAATTCGATAATCATTTTTGTGATGCATGTAAAATAGGAAAACAAGTACATTCATCTCATAAATCTAAAAATGCTATAACTACAAAAAGATGTCTTGAACTATTGCATATGGATCTTTTTGGCCCTTCATCAATTCAAAGTTATGGGGGAAACTTCTACACACTAGTTGTTGTAGATGACTTTTCTAGATATACATGGACACTATTTTTGAAAAACAAAAATGAAGCTTTTGACAAATTTAAAACTCTTGGCAAGAAAATTCAAAACCAATTTAGTTGTACGATCATTTCAATTCGTACCGACCATGGAAGAGAATTTGACAATGAAGCGCAATTTGGAGCATTTTGTGAAAAACATGGAGTGTCTCATAACTTTTCGGCTCCTCGCACTCCCCAATCAAATGGGGTTTTTGAAAGGAAAAATAGGACTTTACAAGAAATGAGTAGGACAATGCTAAATGAACAATCCATTCCACAAAAGTTTTGGTGTGATGCGGTCTCAACGGCTACATATATCCTAAATAGAGTCTTGATTAGACCAATGCTAATTAAAACACCCTATGAAATCATCAAAGGTAGAAAACCATCCTTAGGACATCTTAAGGTATTTGGTAGTAAATGCTATTTCCTTAATACCAAAGACTACTTGACAAAATTTGATCCTAAAGCATATGAGGGTGTCTTCTTAGGATACTCCTTGAATAGTAAAGCCTATAGAGTATTAAACAAATCCACTATGGTTGTGGAGGAATCCCTTAATGTCACATTTGATGAATCTCCACTTCCTCCTAAGACTCAACCCTTAGTAGATGATGACAAATTATAAGAAGAAGCCATAGAACAACAACTCTCAAAATTAGACATAAATCATCATAGTGTTCAAATCCCAATAATAGATAACAAAACCACAAGTAATGAAAATGAAATTAAAGAAAATAGGAACCATCCAATAACTCAAGTCATAGGAAACTTGAATCAAAGACTCACTAGATCCCAAGCCCAAAACCTTAATACTTTCTTTGCCTTTGTGTCACACATAGAACCCAAAAATATTAAAGAGGCAATTAAAGATGAAAATTGGGTAATGGCAATGCAAGAAGAGTTAAATCAATTCACTAGAAGCCAAGTTTGGGACTTAGTACCTTTACCTAGTGGTCACACAATAATTGGAACTAAATGGGTTTTTAGAAACAAAGTTGATGAAAATGGAAATATCACTAGAAACAAAGCTAGACTAGTAGCCCAAGGATATAACCAACAAGAAGGGATAGATTATGATGAAACCTTTGCTCCGGTTGCTAGATTAGAATCCATAAGGATTCTACTTGCTTATGCTTGTGCTCAAAATTTTAAACTATATCAAATGGATGTCAAAAGTGCTTTTTTAAACGGGTTTATAAATGAAGAAGTTTATGTATGTCAACCTCCCGGTTTTGAAGACCCCATTCATCCATCTTATGTATATAAACTTAGAAAAGCATTGTATGGCCTTAAACAAGCTCCTAGAGCTTGGTATGATAGATTAAAATCATTCTTGTTGAAAAATGAATATAATATGGGTAAAGTTGATAATACATTGTTCACAAAGAAAAGAAAAGATGACATCTTGCTTGTACAAATTTATGTGGATGATATCATATTTGGATCAACATGCCAAGACTTGTGTGATGAATTTTCAAAACTTATGCATAATGAATTTGAAATGAGTATGATGGGTGAATTGAATTACTTTCTTGGACTCCAAATAAAACAATATGAAGATGGTACATTCATAAATCAACAGAAGTATATTAAAGACATGCTTAAGAAATTCGATTTTGAAAATGTGAAACCAATGAGTACACCTATGGCTACAAACACACACTTGACACAAGATGAAGAGGGTGAAAGATTTGATAGTACAAGATATCGTGGTATGATCGGGAGCTTGCTTTATCTAACGGCAAGTCGTCCCGATATTATGTATAGTGTATGTGTGTGTGCTCGTTTTCAGGAAAATCCAAAGAAATCACACTATGAGGCCGTCAAACGAATATTCCGATACATTAAAGGAAAAATCAACTTGGGATTGTGGTATCCAAAGTGGAGCGGCTTAGATATAATGTGCTATGCGGATTCGGATCTCGGTGGATGCTACCTGGATAGAAAAAGTACAAGTGGAGTATGTGCTTTTATTGGATTGGCACTTACCTCATGGCTCTCGAAAAAGCAAACATCCGTTGCCTTGTCAACAACCGAAGCCGAATATGTAGCCGCCGGAAGAGCATGCGCTCAGGTCTTATGGATGCAACAAGCTTTATTGGACTATGAGGTACATCTATCCGAAATTCCTATTATGTGTGATAATAAAAGTGCCATTGATTTAAGTAAAAATCCTGTATTGCATTCAAGAACTAAACACATCGAAATTAGACATCACTTTCTACGTGATAATGTGCAAAAAGGCAATATAAGCTTAGAAAAAGTTACGTCATGTGAAAATATTGCTGACATATTCACTAAACCACTAAAAAGGAAGTATTTAACACAATAAGACTTGGTTTGGGGATGATGGAACATGTACCTTAAGAGATAAACACCTAAAAACTGAAAAACAGCAAAAAAAATGCTACCCAGTGGCTCCACGGTCGATACCATGTATCGACCGTAGGGGCACTGCCAAAAGTTTGAGAAACACGCGGTCGATACCACGGTCGACCGTGTCTCGACCGTCAGGGTACTGCAGAAACACCAAAACGGACTTAAAAAGGGCGCGGTCGATATCACGGTCGACCGTGTATCGACCGTATGGTACCTGACGATTTTTAACCCTATTTTACTCTCTCTTTCTTACACTTTCTCTTCCCCACACAAACCCTAGCCGCCATTAACAACTAAGAGCTTAAAAAATACCTCAAAAATCAAGGTTTTTACTACGGTTGAAGCGGTAATCGAAGGCACGGTTGGATTCACGGTTGATCCACGGTTGAAGACTCATCCTCTCTTGCCTTTTCCCTTCCTCACGAATTTCTTGTTCAAGGTATAAGTTTATCTTTTCTTCCTTTTTTTCTTAGGGCTCTCTCTTTGCACCAAAGAATCATGTGGATCTTAGGATTAGGTTGATTTTTGGAAAAGAAAATATGTTAGGTTTGTTGAGTAGTAAATGGTATATGAAAATGATGGGTTCAGTTTTAAATATAGATGATGTCTAAGTTATTATTATAATATTCAATTAGTATATGCATATCATGTCAAAAAAGGACAAAAATGAAAACTTGAAAACCGTCCACTGCCGGTCGAACCACGGTCGACCGTACTTCTACCGCAACATATCACCAAAAATCCAGACCAACGACGGTCGATCCACGGTCGATACCGTGCATCGACCGTAAGCCCACTGGAAATTTTTTGAACTTTTAAATTTTTATGTTTTGACTTTTAATGTCCAAACTCAATGTAGTTTTGCTTAATATACATCAACTAACCTTAGTAACCACATGATTCATAAAATTTTCAAAATCTTCTCAAATTTAGGCACACACTAGTCATAATACTATATATTTGTACTTAATCATATAATTATTGTCTCTATAGATAATCATGCCACGTGTTCGCACATCGGCTTCAAGAAAACCCGACAACCCTACCCTCGTCAATCCGCCAATGCTCTAAAGAAACGGGCCATAAACGAGGGTCGTGTAGTTGCGGTCAATCAACTTGACCAATATAGGACCCAAGCCACCTTTGAGGCTATTGGGTGGACTATTTTCCTTTCTCTCTCAAATGTCATTTATAAAAATCGTCTCTATGAATTTTATGCCTCCTTCATCTATAATGAGGATGATGAAGTAATCACCTTCAACATTGAAGGTAAGGACTTTACCTTCACTCTTGTCCAACTAGGTAGGATTCTACACATCCCATCCTCCGGCCTCAAATACTATCATACCGGTCATAGCCTCACAAACCTTCCACCCGTCTTCACCATTCCTGAAATCATTGGGTCAATTTGCAAACCAAATGTTCCCCACACCACAACCAATCTTTTCGGAAGAGATCTTCTTCCCGAATGTGCCGTTTGGAACAAAATCATTGATTCCAGTATCTTTCCCAAATCTGGGAATCATTCTGAAATAAGTGCTATTCAAGCTGTTCTTCTTCATGCTCTTAAAACGGGGACCGAGATCAACCTCACGCACATTCTTGCTAAACGCATGAGTGGTCTCGTGACAAGTCGTAGGGATCTTCCCTATGGCCATCTTCTATCTCTTCTGTTTACGAATCTACCGGATGTTTCTCGCATTGTCTCAACTCCGGGATCCTCCATGCCCATCGACCTTGCGACACTTCGCAAGATGTCTTCCCATAAAGGGACGAAACGGGCACACTCTTCCTCTTCCGGAGATACGGAAGCCGAGATTGACAAATTCCCCTTTGGTGAAGAAGAGGAAGGTGAAGCGGAGAGTTCAATTCCTCCGGATTTCGGCATGGTTGAAGGCACCACCGATGAACGAATTGCAGCACTAAATCGCAATGTGAATGCTTTACGGAATGAAACTCGCTCTCTCCGTAAAGAAATGAAAGGGGTAAAGGGCATGTTGAGATCAATTATGAATGCTCTTAAATGTAATTCCGGAACCGATGGGGGTGAGCCGTCTCAATCATGAGTCTATGTTTTATGATTACCACATTTGTCTTTCAAACAATTTATTTCTATGTATTCACACAATATGGTATTTATGTTGGTTATGTGCTACAATATTTTATGCTATGATGTACGTTCTGTGGTTTGATATGCATGCTTTCCATATAACATGTATTGTGATTAATACTGACTATGCTCACATCACTCGTGCAAGTCTTTGGTAGAATTTTGTATGTACTCTAGCTCATCCAAATCAAGATATGGTGATCTACGTTTAAGGGGGAGCTTATGTCAAGGGGGAGTCTCCTTTTTGTTTAAGACAAAAAAGGGGGAGAAGATAGAAGAATATATAGAAGATAGAAGAATATATAAATATATATGTATATATGCACATGTTAACATGTTAAAGTTATATATACAATTTATTATACAAGTTATAAATTTTTGTCTTCAACAAAAAGGGGGAGATTGTTGGGAAAAATAGGCTTACAAATATATCCTCTTTTGTTGACACAAAAATATATAACTTGTTTATATAATTGTATGTACTAACATTAACATATGTGCACATATACATATATATATATATATATATATATATATTAAAATCAAATATATTCTCTTCTATGATCTACAAAATAAGCTTCATCAAATGGCCAAGCTCCAATCGTCAAGATCCGAGTTCAAGTAGAAGCCGATGTCGAAGATTCCTACAAATAAACGTTCAAAGTTTATGAGCTTACAAAATAAATAATTAAATGAGTTTAAGTTTTTATAAAATAATTTTTATAAAAACTTTTATAAAAATTGAGAAACTTTTTATAAAATCACAAGCTTGGTAGTCAAAGCAAATGAATTCCTATTTTGGCAAATACTAAACATAATCTTCTATTGAAATAAGCCAAAACCATATTTAGCAAAAGGAATCTCTCAAAGAGGTAAGCTTCCAACATGCTTTGTGCATTTGGTTTCTAAACTACCATTTTTATGATTAAATTCAAACTTAAGAAATATGGCACTAACCCAACTTTTCTAAAGCTTCTTTTCAGTGCATTTTTACGGTAAAAATGGGTTGTGTGTGGTTTCGGTAAAAGCCCAACGTCTATGTGCACAAGGCTCAAAAATCTCCAGCAGGCCGACGGTCGATGCCACGGTCGACCGTGGATCGACCGTGGATCATCTGGACACTTTTTGAGCATCAAACTTTTTCCTTATTTAAAGCAACTCAAGTCTTGTGTTTTACCAACCTCTTGCAATCTGAAAAAATACAGAATACATAAAAATCTTGTGAGCTCATATTCCTTGATAATTCAATCTTTCAAGATCAAGAATCAAGCAAGAGTGAAAGTCTTCAAGTTCATATACTTCATTACATTCATATACATTTGTAATAGTGTGAGGATAATCTCTAGCCTATAGAATTAGAGAGAAGTGAGGATCAACTCTAGCCTTTCCAATTAGAGTGAAGTGAGGTTTATCTTAACCTTGTTTGCAAGAGTGAAGTGTAATTCTTGTAAGCTAAAGAGAGAAGTTGTAAAAGGTTTATCTCTACCTTCAAAGAGAGAAGATAGTGGAGCAACTCTTGGTGGGTGAGGCCAAGGAGTGGATGTAGAGCAAGGTTGTTAACCCTTGCTTGAACCACTATAAATCATTGTGTCCAAACTAATTCATTGGTGATATCTTCCTTCCCTAAACTCTTTAATTATTTGCAAATATTGTTAAAAACTTTAGAAAGTGGGCATATAACCTATTCACCCCCCCTCTAGGTTCTAACAGGACCCTTAAAACTTATGATGAAATCAGTGATGAAATGAATACATGTCGATACGTTCAAATTGAAAGCAGTTTATATGGGGATGAAGTTTCCAATTGAAAGTCTTCCCTTGTGACCGCAAGCGATTAAAAATTAGGGTTTATGAGGCTGTAAATTGTAGAGACGAAGAAAAGAGAAATAAAGGATAGGTAAGCAAACTTCTAGGTGGTTATTGTAAGCTTAATTGCTTGAGTTACTTGGCCTTTATGGCATGTGCTTTATGTGACCCTTGTGATTTGATGAGTTTGGTCCTGACCAGTGTTTCAGATATAGTACTTTGTACCATGATGGTTCCTAACCATTGTGTGACGTGTATTGGTTTATGTGGCTTCGGCAATTGGGAACCTAGATGAACGGGTGGTTAAGGAATTGGTGCAAAGAGTGGAGGGGGATGATAGTACCTATTATGACCGTGTGGTTCAATGGGCTAACGAGCCACCGAGCCTAAGCAACACGAGTGAACTTGGGGAACAGGTCATTCACTCCAAATAACCGTTGTATTGTGGGATACTACGTGCTTCCCCTACCTTGACGGGGAGATCTGGTTATCCCCCATGTGAGCATATGTTGACTGTGGCTAGCTACCACGTGAAGATATTATGGCTCAATGGATAGACCCGCATCCTTATGTGATTATGTGAATATCATTAAAGCATGAATATTGCCAAACTTGTGTTTTTAAAGAAGATAACTTGATTTTGAAAGACTAAAGTTTTTGGTTGTACTCACTAGCTTTGTTTATAGCTAACTTGATGTATAAAATGGGTTGTATCCGCAGGTTGTCTAGTGGCCTTGTGAGACGAGTAGATGCCCTGGGCATAGCTTTGGCTTGTTTGCGATTCCGGTAATTCTGGATTTCCTATTCATTTGTCTATGATGGTGAGATTGACTATGGTAACACCAAAAGATTTGGGTCTTATTAGACAACACAATTTATTGTTAAAATGATATCGTATTTTGTGAAATACTTTAAAGAAATCTTAATGCTTCCGCTAATAGTTAAAGAGTTTTATATAAACTATGCTTTAAATTGAGTTTTGGAAAAGTTTAAATTTGGACTGAAAATCAGGATGTTACATTTCTGTATACCACTTATTTCACTTTTAGTCCTTTATTCCAAAAAGTTGCGGATTAAATCCTTTAAATTAGAATTTTGCACACTTTTAGTCCTTTCCCTAAACAAACGTTGAATATTAACGTTAGTTTAAGGGTATTATCGTCAAATCCATGCTATAAAACCAACACCCGCCTAATTAAACAACTGGCTTCAACGTTCATCCATTGACGAAGAAGAATAAGAAGGCTAAGGGCGACGATGGTGTTCTGTACGTGCGGAAAGGTTGCTGTAATTCGAACTTCATGGACATCCCATAACCCCGGTCATAGGTTCTATGCTTGTCCTCAACAGGTAACATTTAATTTTCCCCAAAATTAGGTTTTTCATCAAACTCCATTTGTCTGAGTTGGAGCTAATCTAAGTCCGATTTTTCTGTTTCTTGAATTAGGGTTCGTCTTACAGATTTATTGGGTGGTTTGACCCCGTTATGTGCAATCGTTCAGTTGACATTATTCCATGGTTATTTAGGTCCAAGAGCAAGACAAATTTGAAAGCAAGTTTAGCACAATATAGGAGATTGAAGGTGTATTTGTTTGTCAGTTGGATGATATTTTTAGGGTATTTAATGTACTAGGGTGCTTGGTTATGCTCCTGTTTTTTGTAAGTTATTTTACTGAATTTATTACATCAAATCTTTACTATTGAGAATATGTGATCCCTTCTCTTTATTACCATCTATGTTACTACAATTAGTGTGGGTGAATTAATTGGGTTACTTCAGTATGTTACTTAATTGATTGGGTGGTTGGAATTGAAGTGAGTTCTTTATTACCAAATCTTTACATCAAATCTTTATTACCATCTATGTTACCGTGGAGTTAAATCAATTTGGAGGAGAGTTAATTGGTGTGGGTGAGAGTTACTGCGGTATTAATTGGGTAGTTGGAATTAAAGTGAATTTGGAGGTTCATTTTGTGTTTAAATAGCTTTGGTATGTAAATTGTAATCACATACACTTACACTACTCACACAACTTTGAAAATGGATGATGCTCCTGCTGTAGACAGATACTTCACTATTAGTTTGAGAAACATATCAGGAAGAATGGTAGGCTGGTAAGTAAGCCTTTGATTATGTTATTGAGTAAATGTATGTATATACACTATGTGTTTTTTTGATATATTTTACAGACCATTCCTGTCTATTTCGTGATACCCGGTGAATATGCATGTCTATGGGGACAAGAGAAGGAAACTGGAGATTACTAATCATGTTGTGGTTACCGGAGATTTTGACTTGTTAGGGAAATTTCACAAGTGGGCTACTAACTGTTGGTTAAGGTTCACCATTGATGAGGAGGCCCTGAATGAAGGGGAGGATGTTGTGTTTAATGTGACCAAGGTGTAGATGGGGTGATGGTGATGGTGTTTTGTAACATTTTACATGATGTTAGTAGTGTATATATGGTGATGGTCTTTTGTAATGGTGATTGTCTTTTGTAATGGTGATGGTCTTTTGTGTTAAGTTAGTATGGTAATATAATGGCTCCTCGTGTAATGTTCACTGCATATTAATGGAAAAGTGTGTTTTGAAGCAAACGACATATTGTGTTTAAACAAAACCAACATTAAACATGCATTTTTTTGTTTTAAGTTAGTATGGTAATGTAACGGCTCCTCATGTAATGTTTAAACAAAACCCATACAGGATCCATTTCAACATCCTTGTCAGTGTGCAAATGAAAGTCAGACATGTCAACATCTACCTCATCAACATAATTCTCATGATCCTGAAAGTATTCACTGTCCTCACTATCAACACTGCCCTCATTAACATCATCACATTTACCTTTTCCCCTAGCTACTATTGGGCCATAATCATATATATCATTTTCTTGGTTAGGTTGAGAAACACCAAATGACATATTTCTCAAATGGTTCAAAGTTAATTAGATCGACAAGGCCTATGGATACACTTTGAGAAGGCACACTTGGAGGTTCAACAGTTTGAGGATCAATAGCGGATGGTTCAACATGAGGTTCATTAATAGTTGGTTCAACATGGGGTTCATCGTTTTCACTTTGCCCATCAAACATAAGCATCTTAGAAGATGAACTTTTTGGTCTTGGTCAGGAACATCAATTTCCTTAATCGTTACCTTAGATGGAGATACGAAATAAGTGTGAACTGTTGTGGTCATATGTTTAGTGAAAACATGCATTTATGAACACCAATGTACTTGTTCAATTTCAAAATATCAGAATCACAACCACCAAAAGCTTCAAGCCCAAAATCTAGGTCACTTCCAGGGATTATAAAATGGTAATAAGTTTCCATGTCTTCAAAATAACACAACTTTAATATTATCTCATCCAAGTCTAATGGAGAGAACAAATCAACGTCCACAAAATCTACATAACTCAACTTACCTTTTACATATCTTCTTCCTAGAAACTTCGTAAAACGGCCACCATGGTGCAATTTTGATAGAAAACAGGTTAGGGTCACCTCCTACAGTTTCGAAAACCATCAACTAAAATCAAACGCATTGCAATACAAAAACCATTGACGATAATCAGGAACGTCATTTCAAACTTATCATATAACTCATTGCAATCAACTTCATCGTTGTCGGGACGAATGTAATGACAAGGAACCACCATTATATTGCAAAATCTGAGCTTCACTTCTTCAATTACAGGATCTAGGGCAAATTTCAGTGAGGCAAAAGGATGAAGAGAGTTGAAGAGAGAGTAGAGTGTAATTTAGTCACAAACGTCTGATATTCATTTAGAGTGAAGACACAGACATAGCTTGGATTTGACGAAAATACCCCTAAACTAACGTTAAGATTCAACATCCGTTTAGGGAAAGGACTAAAAGTGTGCAAAATTCTAATTTAAATGATTTAATCCGTAACTTTTTGGAAGAAAGGACTAAAAGTGAAATAAGTGATATACAGAAAAGACCAAATTTGTAATTAACTCTTTAAGGAATGATAAATCCTTTAGGATTTAACTAGTATAGAACCCGCGCAATACGACGGTGGCGGCGAATAACTTGTGCTTGATAAACATTTCTTGTTTCGATAATATAAGGGTATTGTATTTGCGGAATATTGTAGCAAATACTTTTATTCGACATAATATTTGTTTTCTATACTTTTTCTATTTTATTTATTTCTATTTTTCGCCGTCAACCCTTTTATTCGGTTTTAAAGTAATTTTACAAAAAGAATAAAAATAAGAAAAAGAATACCAAATCATGTTTAATGAGTTGTTTAAAACAATAGTTACCATAACTGATGAGTTAATTAGGGAGATTATCATTGAACTATTGCTTCAAGTATTTGTACTTTTAACATAAAAACGTGTACTACTTAAAATTAAATAGTCTTAAAAATTTTAAGAGTGAATGTTAAATGCTTTATAATGTAGTATAGATTATTATGTTTATATTTTTAAGATATGACCTAATCTTTGGTTTGAACATAATTTTATATATATTTACACATTGGATTAATGGATTTGAATAAAATTGAGTTTCAAACTTTTGACAGTCAAAATTAAGTTTCAATTTTAAATAATTGAATGGTTAGGATTTAATTTTGACCAAACGAAGGGCTAGAATTATACAATTAAGTCGATGAAAGATAGTCTTTTATTTATAGGTCAATAATGGTTTAATTATCAAAGTTTTCGTTCAATTTCGGTTTAACCATCAAAGTTTTTTTCTAAATGAAATTACCATAAAGTTTGAATTTGTTATGATTTAAACTTTTGAGTTTGAATTTGAGTTTCAAACTTTTGACAAGTGAACCAACGAAACCATGTATGTTATCACAGTACATGTTCAACGAACATGCATTCTAACGACTGTTTCCCCCTTTAGATTTGATTCAGCCATAAGACGCCGGAGGTCTGCATCACTTGAAATTCGACAACAGTTACCGTTGGTGTCTTTATAGTTGAGACAGAAAGTTCTTTGCTTTAATTCCTCAAATCTCACTGTCACTTCCGTGTGCAGGTCAGTTAACCTAGCCGAATAAGGCAGTGGAAATTTAATCCAATTATTGTTGTATTCAACTTTTATTGTCTGCCCCATATAACTGGAGTGTAAGCCATAACCCTGTAAAGGATTAAAGCACAGAAAAGCTAATGTCATGTAACATTACTTCTTGTTATGATTTATTAACATTACGTGAACAATGATTCTTGAAATGATATAAGAAAAGTTCAACAAGTAATATCAAGAACCGACTTCTTAAAGAGACTGTAGCTAAGATTTCAAGGATCCAAGTGTTCTTAATCATAACATCCTGAGTAAATTTGATTACACTAATATCAAAAGTTTTACTTCAGTGTTAATTTTATCAATCTTCCCCATATAATTGGTCTGTAATCCATAATCCTGCAAAGGATTAAAGTACAGGAAAACTAATAAATTGTTTATTAATAGGAACATAGACACACATGTATATAATGGGCCATGTTTGACCATAACATGTGAGGATCTTAACCTGGTTTCGTTAACGCACATAGGTTAAAATTAGTCTTGTATGATGAATTTAAAAGTCAAACTAACCTGCAGTAGTTGGCACAGTTGTTCGAAATCTTCAGAGTAACTTTCTTTCGGTATAACGGTGACAAGCTCGATGATCCCGGCAAGTTTCTTCCCAGCACCCTGACCATAAAACACAGGCAAAACAAGCTGTCCTTTGCCCACTGCTTCTGCATCATGTGGATCTTGACTAAGCACAAAATGTCTTGTCCTGTTATCTGCAATCCGTGTTTGAGCTGCTCGGCCTGCAAACCAGTTCCCCACGCTTGTTTCAAGTCCAACAAAGCGATTTTTCACAAAACATCTCCTCCTGTGATCCTCGAGTGCTATGTGGTCTCCAGTTGATACATAAGGTTGATTTGACAACGTTAGATTGAAACCGCTGTCCTCCGAGTTAGAAGGTGTGCTGCTGCATGCCCAAAACTGAAGCAACCCTGATTCGTTAGAGAAATTAAATCTTCTAAACACTTCATCGATAATGGACATGATTTTTGGATCCGGTGACAATATGATCAACAGCTCCACCACAAAATTGGAATGGTACAGGGTGGGTTCCATGCTACTGCATAGACAAACAAATGAACAATCAGTACATCTTGTGTTAGCGTCAGAGCAAACTCGCGAGGGGTCATACAAGACACCTGACTTCTTGAATATTTAAGATTCTTGTGAAATGACAAACAACATGCCACTATGCCAGCAAGATTGAAACCTGAGACTGCAACCTTACGTGTCTAATTCGTCCTAAAATTAACCTGTCCACTTTCGTCATCATTATTTTTAGTATAAGATTTGGTCACTCTTGCTTGACCTGAACTTTTTAACCCTGGCGTTTGGACCAAATTACGAACTTATCCATTCGAAAATACAAAATTACTCTTGACCCTTTTAATTTATTCATTTATTTGAATTTTAATATATTAAGTAAAGTTTAAAAAACCATTAATTATTTTTAAATAAAAACTTTAATAATAACTAATATTAATCTAAAATTACTCCAGATAGCATGTTCATCTTGCCAAGACCTGCGTCTGCATAGAGAGGGGGGGGGGGGGGGGGGTAGGGTGGTCGGAGGTGTTTGGGGATGGCCGGAGTTAGCCTGCGTCGGTCGAGACCCACACCCAAATCTGCTTCGACCACCATCGCAACAGACACACACACACACCTCCTACCACCACCACGACCATCACAGTCACCGTCTCCGGCTAACTCCACAATTTCCGGTAACCACCTTCAAGGAAAGAAATAGAATCCAGAAACCAAATCAAACACAAATACACTACACACCTGATCTATGAAAACATACCAAAGAATCGAGAAACCCTAAACTGGAAAGTGGGTTTCGTCCGACTTGGCGGAGGCGATGATGGAGATCTTTGGTTGAGAGAGGGAGGGAGAGAGAGAGAGAGAGAGAGAGAGGTGCCCGTCAGATATTTGGTAAGGAGGTCGCCGAGAGGGGCATTCCTTGTGAAACTCCCACTAAACCAATAGCAGAGAAAAGGGAATGGAAGGTCTCAATTTTGAAAATATAGATCCGAGGCAATGGTATTCATACTCCTCGTTTCTTTCTAATCGTTTTCTTTCTTTCCAAATTACAAGTTTAGTTCCGGTGGTAAGATAGATTCGAACTTGTAAATTCCATAAATAATATGTAAAATAACTTTTACACAATTTTTGAGGAAGAATTAGGGAAAACATTTACGGTTGGATCCGGAACGATCGAAAATGGTAGGGTAGCACCCTTTTTTTTTTAAGTATAAGGGTGAAGAATGTAATTTTTAGAAGTTCAGGGACCAAACTGTAAATTTTGGAAGGGAGAGATGGAGATCTTTGGTTGAGAGAGGGAGGGAGAGAGAGAGAGAGAGAGAGGTGCCCGTCATATTTGGTAAGGAGGTCGCCGAGAGGGGCATTCCTTGTGAAACTCCCACTAAACCAATAGCAGAGAAAAGGGAATGGAACGTCTCAATTTTGGAAATATAGATCCGAGGCAATGGTATTCATACTCCTCGTTTCTTTCTAATCGTTTTCTTTCTTTCCAAATTACAAGTTTAGTTCCGGTGGTAAGATGGATTCGAACTTGTAGATTCCATAAATAATATGTAAAATAACTTTTACACAATTTTTGAGGAAGAATTAGGGAAAACGTTTACGGTTGGATCCGGAACGATCGAAAATGGTAGGGTAGCACCCTTTTTTTTGAAAGTATAAGGGTGAAGAATGTAATTTTTAGAAGTTCAGGGACCAAACTGTAAATTTTGGAAACTTAGCTTTCTGATGACGAGGCAGCCACATGCAGCTGACATGGCGCTGATTGGACAATGAAGTGGCACTGACTAGGTCGTCTTCTCTGGCTTGACAGCAGGTTTCTAGCGAGTTTTCCAGCGGCCAGTCAAAGGAGAGAGAAACAACTTTGACCAGGTTTTCGAGGGCCTTTCAATGGTCGAAAAATTACAAAAAATATATTTTCGGAATCGTGAGAACCTGACCTTTCTGATGGTACTATCAGAATACGTTTTTGAGACAAAAATTTCAAACCCAAAAACGGACCGTCACTGAAAAAGTGGCCAACAAGGCTTTGATACCACTTGTTAGGATCGGAAAGTTCTTCCATTAACAACAGGAATAGAATTACAATGCCACTATATCATTAAATGAGTTCACTTGGCAAGATGATTTTTTCTTTGGGCGGTGGACATGTTCTTCAACAAAAGGGGCTACTGTAGTTATGGTAGCTACGGTGTTTGAAGTCTAACATGGAGTCCGGAACACAAAAAACTCCAACACTAGCCCTTTCAACTTATTGTTTCTTGCAAAAAACATGCTCGTGAAAATAAAGGGATTAAAGTTACTAACCGAGAGAGAATTTTAGGTCGTTACACAATGTGTGTTTTGTTATTGTGCACCAATACCTTTGGGAGGAAAGGACTACCATATTTTTTTATGTTCGGTTCTCATTGCATTTGAACTAAGGGTGTAAGATATACTGAACCCGACCAACTCGATCTAACCCGAACCAAAATTAACTTATTAGGATCTAAAATGCTTAATCAGATTAATCAAGTTGACTCAACTAACCCGAAGTATATAGGTCGAGTTTTGGGTTATGAATTAATTTTCATGTCTTTATTCGGATTTGGGTCAACCAGAATAACCAGAAGCATTTTGTTAATCTCATAATTTACTTATATTAAGCCCGCGTGTTTTGTATGCGCGCGCATATATGGAGTTTAGAATCAAATTGTTCCTAGTCATTCTGATGACATCCTGGTGTTAATGAAACAAGGAAAGACTGCCAATTGAATCATCACATACTAATTATTCAAATTTGTTAAACTTTAGTAGACCATGAACTAAAGTTGGAAGAGGTTATGGTTTGCTGCGAGTGCAAGGATAGTCTTATGGTTGCTGCTAGTGGGAATCGCTTTCAAGATTGGTGAAAATTTTGAGGATTTAGTATTGGTTGAGGCACTTAGAGAGTTAGAGGAACTCCTGACTTGACTCATTCTATACTTCATAGCTGTGAAAGTTTGAGGAATGCTGGAATTGAGCTAGTGGGATTGAGCAAGGATAGTCTTATGGTTGCTGCTAGTGGGAATCGCTTTCAAGATTGGTGAAAATTTTGAGGATTTAGTATTGGTTGAAGCACTTAGAGAGTTAGAGGAACTCCTGACTTGACTCATTCTATACTTCATAGCTGTGAAAGTTTGAGGAATGCTGGAATTGAGCTACACCAATTTGAGAACTTCATATTTGATTTTAATGGTTAGTGAAGCTGCTCACTTACTTTAACAGCACTGAAGAATGACCATTTTCATGTTCAAGGCTTTAGTTTGATCAATGTTCAAGATACCAACTGCTTAAATAATCACTCTTTCTCATACCATGTGTGGAAAGTTTACTTGATGGACATAAGGACACTGGGTGAATTTTACTGAATTTTGTACATATCTACCCAAGAACAATATATTCCACCTCCATGGTAAAGGTTATGCTACATATTGTCTCAGAAAATAGCTCATCAAGAACATGTATTTTCTTGATCCTTGGGGTCAAGGATCCAAACCAGAAAACAAGAAGACAAAACAAAGATAATTATTCCATGTTTCGAGCCATGAGCACTCCCATAACTAATCCTGAAGTTCGAGAAGCAGGTTTTCTCCCAACTCAACAGATTCACTCTCAATATCCTTCTCAGTATTCCTAATGTCGATTTATAATAATTCATGGACTTAACTAACAAAAATAACAATTCGATGGGTTAAACCCATGTAACATCATGAGATCTGTTTAGTGACCTAATCATCCATTGTAATACACTAGTTGTACACAAAAGATTGGAATTCCTGAATACAGAGTACGTTTGCCCTCTTTCTTTCTCATACTGTGTGCCTAATAGTCATTCAAAACAGAGGATTATTAGGTCCCTAATCAGTCATCTTGATTCATTATGACAACCGTTGGTGAATTCCAACCTCGGTGATTATTGAATCCAAACATACTCCAATGCAAAATCATCGCAGACACAAAACCCTAAAATCACAAGAACTTCTCGAAACCCTCTACGATAATCCTTTCTAGAAACAAAATGGTCATGAATCATGATCTCAACATGATTTACACTGTTCATAAATCTTTTTAATTAACATAAATGAACTATAAAATGGGCATTACTCATAAATTATTAACTAAAATCAAATTTACTTACTTAAAAACCCTTTAATGCGTACCTTTTAATTTAGTTGTATTGAAGCGGCAGCAATTTCGCCTAGCACTCTGAACTTGTTTCACCTTCGATCGACTTCGCTACCAGATCTGTGTTAAAGAAAAAGATACAAAAACGAAGCTTAAGAAGACATCAAAAGCGAAAAGCAAAAACCAGAAAAGCAAAGAAGTGGAAGGTGAGGGCAAAACACTATGCCCGTGACCCGTATATGAAAGCAACAACAGTGTCGATAGTGTCAATTTACCCTTATTTAAACCAATAAGGAATTCATTATATGAAGTTACTTAAAATTCTTAATTACCATTTTTATAACTAAACATTTCATAATAAATAATGTTTAAAAAAGTAATGTTCATACAAATTAATTTTCAACCTATATAATATTAAATACAAATTAAAAATAAAATAAAAAGAATCTTCAAAAAAATAATAGTTTAAATATTTTATCATATAAGACATATTTTAATTTAAGTATTAGAAAATACGTATAATTAAAACTTATAAACCTAATAACATGTAACATAAATTTATAGATATTTTCGGATTTTTTAAATGACTTATGTAATTAAAACAAAAGGTTTAATTTATAGTATATTTAATAATCTTTTTGTTTCTCTTTTTATTGTTTTTAAAATTTTATTTTAAAATTAATAAAAGAGTTATAAAGAAAAGAGAAATAAAAAAATGGAAATTATCCGGAAAAAGAAAATAGATATATTGCGAACGAAATTTTTCGATATCATTATAATGCGTAAATATTATAGCCTTACATTAATAAAAACGAACATGTTATCGAGTAAGAATTATTTCTAGCCGCTACATTATGCAGATGCTATGCTAGTGTAACATAACATATGATTACTAATTTTAGAAATTATAATTATCTTTTTTTACTTTTATCCTCCTATTATATATAATATACTTAAATATTAATTATTTCTTTGTTTTCGAGAGAAAGTGGGCTTTGGGGCCCACCGTTGCATCTTCACATTCTCATGGCTATCTTCCGGTCGGAGATGTAGAGGTGGCAAATTTGAGCCCACTTATTTTAAATTATCTATACTATTATATAAACTATTTAATATTTTCTTTATTTTTAAATTTTAAGACTTCGTAAAATTCAATCAATATAAAATCTTGACCCTTCATTTAATCTAAGTTAATCTCATCCACTCAATCTTTAACTATTTTATTCTCTCCTAATTTACTTTAACTTTTTATTCAAAATATATTCTCTCATATTAACATAACTACACACCCACATCAACATAATTTTTAAAATCTTATTAACTCTTTTCTTTATTTCATCAATATAAATCTTTTTTCTTATTTTATTGTCTTTTATAATTTATTTTTAAAATTAATAAAATAGTTAAATGTAAATAAAAGAAAATTTGAAAAAAAAACGGACATGTAGAAAACTTTTTCGTGACATTGAATCGCGCGATTAACATATCATTACATCTTTAAAAGCGACATATTGTAAATCAAAAACTATTTGTCGCCGTAGCATTGCGCGGGTATGATGCTAGTGTTTTATAAATGGTTCAGAAGTTGCCCAAAGTGCTTTTTGCATGAATAAAACCTTCTAAATCATTGTTTGAAAAAGTTGGTGAAACTTGAAATTATATAATTTTTATAATCAGATTTGACACACTAGTTCTTTTGGGCTCATTTACTGATTGGTTGAACAGTAGTAGCCTTACTATTGCATCAGAGTGGGATTTCACTGTGCCAATTCAGTAGAGGGCTATCAGTAAACCTTTGTTTTGACCGGCATTGGTTTTAGGTTCTGCGCCAAACCGCCGGTCTTCTTAGATTTGTGATTACATGTTTAGTATTGGCTTGATGTTTGCTTTTGGGTTTTGCCTCTACTCACTTAGCTTTGTGCTAATTCCCCACAGTTGTTGCTTTTTGCAGGTTTGTGCTGGTGAGTGTTCGTTGAAGGAGAAGTTGACCTAACTCTGATGTCTAGGTTTAAAAACGAAACGAGCCAGACTATTTTGTAACACAGAGTTATGTTTGTTGGATTTAAAGAACAAATATTTTGTTATGTAAATTTTTGTGAATGAAATGTATGTTTAATTAATTAAAGCTTCCGCAACGCAAATTAAAAAAAATGGCTTAGATTTTACCGTGTTACAGTTTGGTATCAGAGCCTTGGTTTGGCGATGCATACACGACTAGAGTGTTGCATTCCCAAATCTTGGCTCGTGACAGGTCAATCCTTCCTTAGGGGGAATTAGAGTGAGTTAGAGTTGTTTGTAGTAGTTAGTATTTTGAGTAATAACAGTTTATACTAATGAGTTGTGAGATGATGTGATTGTAACAGATTTGGCTGAAAGAGAGACCCCTATCCTCCTTCCTGTGAACCAATCATCAGCAGAGGCACCTGTAATAGAAGATTTGGATGCTACTAACCGAGCAGGAACATCTGGGCAGGAACAAGAAGAAGACCAAAGCGAATACATATTCAAGTTGGAGAATGAACTACTGGATCTTAGAACTAAGATTCATAACTTAGAACAAAGATTAACCCACCCTGAACCAACTCCAGTGCCAACTGCGATTTCTACTCAGGCAACCATACCGCCAGTATCAATACCCCTACCACCTATGACACAGATGATGCAGCAACCGTTTTACTATCCGTATCCACAACCAGGAGCTTACCCTTTTGCGTTCCCTGGGTATAAGCAACCATACACATATAAACAGTTCCTTGACTGTAAGCCTTCTGAATATAGTGGAAGTCTTGACCCTAACATAACCTTGAACTGGCTGAGGGAAATGGTGAAGGCACTTGATGCCTGTAACTGTGAGAATGAATTGAAGGTGAAATATGCATCGAGGATGCTGAAAGGTGATGTTATGGTTTGGTGGGATTCTATCACCGGCCATTTTACTGAACAACAACAGGAAAGCATTACTTGGAGTCAGTTCCAAGAAAAACTTTGTGAACAATATTGCAGTACTTTTGAGGTTACCAAGATCAAGAAAGAATTCATGGAATTACAAATGACTGGAAACATGACAGTGGATGATCTGATTAAGCAATTTAATCAGAAGATGAGGTTTGTTAAACACTGGGTACCTGACGAAGAGTCCAAGATCGCTCACTTTGTTGGAGCACTACACCCCGATTTTCGTAGCGCCACTAGGTGGGTTACCACCTTATCACAGGCTTTCACATTAGCCAAGTCAGCAGAAGGGGATTTGATTGCCAAGAACAGGTTGAGTGGGGAGAAGATTGCCCAACAAAAATCAAGGATTGATCATTATAATACCCAACAGAGACAGGGTGGACAGGTAGTGGGAACAGATAGGGAGACCAGAATAGGAGGTCTAATGTAAGTGGATCAGCTCAAAGGGCACCGTGGTGTGGTAGGTGCAAGTCATACCACAATAGGCAGTGTACGCCCCAAACTATGAGATGTGCTAAATGTGGCCAGTTTGGTCATGATCTGAAGAACTGCAGGTACCTGCGCAGTGTTTGTTGGAACTGCCAGAAAGAAGGGCACAGAGTGGGAGAGTGCCCAGTAGGAAAGAAAGCATGGTCTGGTGCAGGGGCGGGGACAGCTAGGGGATCATCTTTAGCTGGTCAGAAGAGGAAGAATCCACCTACTACTGAGGGTATGGCTTTTAAAATGACAGTGGAGGATGTCACCACTATTGATGATGTTATAACTGGTATGTTATTGATTAACTCTATCCCTACAAGAGTATTATTTGATTATGGAGCTAATCGCTCATTTGTGTCTATGGAGTTTTGTGGTAGATTAAATGTACCTATTATTAAACTTGCTAGTACCCTAGAGATAGAAGTAGCTGATGGCATGATGGTTCCAGTCACGACTGCTGTGGCTGGAGCTAAGATTGATATAGATGGTGTGTGTTTTCCTGTTTATTTTCTTGTCATGCCTCTATCTGGTTTTGATGTGGTACTTGGTATGGATTGGCTGAGTTTGAATCAAGCAAGTATAAAATGCCACAAGAAGTTGATCTCGTTTCCATTAGCGGATGGTACAAAGGTGATAGCAAGGGGTAAGAAAGTCGGGTCTGTAATTTCAACAATTTCTTGTTTAAAGGCTAAGAAAGTCGGGTGGTAACGGAATACCCGGAGGTGTTTCCAGAGGAATTACCTGGGCTGCCTCCAGTTCGAGAGGTAGAATTTAAGATAGATTTGATTTCTGGTTCTCGACCAGTAGCTAAAGCACCGTACAGACTGGCGCCTTAAGAAATCCGTGAGATGATGACACAGACTCAAGACTTGTTAGATAAAGGTTTTATTCGTCCAAGTTCGTCTCCGTGGGGTGCACCAGTATTATTTGTGAAGAAGAAAGATGGTACATTACGTATGTGTATCGATTACCGGGAATTGAACAAAATAACGATAAAGAATAAGTACCCATTGCCCAGAACTGATGATTTGTTCGATCAACTACAAGGAGCCTCTTTCTTCTCAAAGATTGATTTAAGATCGGGTTACCATCAGGTACGGGTGTCAAAGGAAGATGTGTCAAAGACAGCTTTCCGTACGCGATATGGTCACTATGATTTCCTGGTTATGCCATTCGGTCTAACCAATGCACCTGCGATATTTATGGATCTCATGAACAGGGTCTGTCGACCATTTCTTGATAAGTTTGTTATTGTCTTCATTGATGAAATTTTAATTTATTCAAAGACTGAGTTAGAGCATGAACAGCATTTGAGACAGATCTTGGAAACCCTGAAGAAAGAACAGTTGTATGCAAAGTTCTCGAAATGTGAATTTTGGTTAAGGGAAGTACAATTTTTAGGGCACATAATTTGTAATGAAGGGGTAAAAGTGGATCCTTCGATGGTAGAGGCAGTAATGAGTTGGAATGCTCCAAGAACACCATCAGAGATAAAGAGTTTTCTGGGTTTGGCAGGATTTACCCCAGATTTATCAAGGATTTCTCTAAGATTGCGGGTCCGTTAGCTAAGCTAACTCAGAAAGATGTAAAGTTCGTATGGGGTAACGATCAAGATAGAGCTTTCCAGATGTTAAAGGAATTGTTGTGTCAGGCTCCAATCCTTGCTTTTCCAAGTGGATCGGAAGATTTTACAGTGTATTGTGATGCATCATTGGCTGGTTTAGGATGTGTATTAATGCAGAGAGATCGGGTGATTGCGTATGCTTCCAGATAGTTAAAACCTCATGAAAAGAATTACCCGACTCACGATTTGGAGCTAGCAGCTGTAGTATTTGCGCTGAAACTGTGGAGACATTACTTGTACAGCACCAAATGTGTAATTTGTAAAGATCATAAGAGCCTACAGTATGTATTTACTTAGAAAGAATTGAATATGAGACAGAGGCGATGGGTGGAATTGATAAAAGATTATGACTGTGAGATTAAATATCACCCTGGAAAGACAAACGTGGTGGCAGATGCCTTGAGTCGTAAAGGAACTGGAAGTTCTATTCAGTTTATGAGAATTGAGATAGTATCTGACCTGGTAGATAGACTAAAGACTGCTCAGTTGGAAGCCCTAAAAGAAGAAAATCTAAAGACTGAGTTAATGAAAAAGTGAAAAGATGAACTGAATGACGATTCTTGTGGATTGAAAATGTTTAAAACTCGTGTATGGGTACCTATGCTTTGAGAACTAAGAAAATTAATTTTGACAGAAGCACACAAGTCGAGATTGTCTATACACTCAGGAAGCACTAAAATGTATAACGATCTGAAAGTACTTTACTGGTGGCCTACGATGAAGGCAGATGTGGCACACTTTGTGGAATCATGTCATATTTGTGCGCAAGTGAAAGCAGAACATCAGAAGCCTTATGGGTCTTTGAAACAGTTAGAGATTCCTGAGTGGAAGTGGGAACACATCACGATGGATTTTGTGACAAAACTACCCAAACACAAAAGAATCATGATATGATATGGGTGATTGTGGACCGACTGACAAAGAGTGCTCACTTTTTGGCTACTTGTGAGACGGCTTCTTTGGGTAAATTGGCACAATTATACATCGACGAGATTGTTGCAAGGCATGGTATACCGTTGTCAATTGTGTCTGACAGAGATTCAAGGTTTGTATCCAATTTCTGGAGGAGTTTGCAAAAAGAATTGGGAACAAGGATTAATTTGAGTATAGCCTATCATCCTCAGACAGATGGTCAGACTGAACGAACCATACAGACACTCGAGGATATGCTGCGAGCTTATGTATTAGAATATGGTGGATCTTGGGATTCACACCTGCCTTTGATAGTATTTGCATACAACAACTCTCATTACTCCAGTATTGGAATGCCTCCGTATGAAATGTTGTATGGTCATCGTTGCCGTACTCCGACTTGTTGGTTAGAGGCGGGTGAGAAACAGTTTACAGGTCCCGAGATAGTAAAGTTGACTATTGATAAGGTTGCTATAGCCAGAGATAAATTGAAAGCAGCCTGAGATAGAAAGATAATGTATGCTGATCCGAAACGACATCAAGTAAAGTTTGATGTGGGGGAGTTAATGTATCTGAAAGTTTCTCCATGGAAAGGGGTAATTCGTTTTGGCAAACGCGAGAAGTTTGCTCCCCGTTACATTGGTCCTTTCCGTATTCGTCAAATAGTGAATCCGATGCTCAAGTTGCGGATTTCTAAGAATCCGATGGTGCCAAATCCGATAGTTTTGGAAATTCGATATTTCATGTTTTTGATTTGTGATTGTTTGTTATTTGTGGTTTATTTGATAAATGAATTATAAATATATGTGGTTAGATATATTTATAAGAATAAGACTGATTGGTTGTTATTATGTTTTCAGGCAATCCAAAGGCTCAGTAACATTAGACTTCTAAGTACATCTGAGATTGAAAGGTGAGTGGATGTTGAACGTGAATGGTAAAGATTATGGTTAATGTTATTGATGTGATGCATGATTGTGATTGAAGAATTGTTATTGGAACTGTTGATTGTGAATATTATTTATTGATGTCTACTGCATGACTATTTCATCGATACACACTCTTAGTATGATTTTGAGTTGCGTTTGGAGAAGCTAGCTACACGTGGAATTGGGCTGGGATCGTTTACTGGTTGGTTGAACAGTGGTAGCCTTACTGTTGCATCAGAGTGGGATTTCACTCTGCCAATTCAGTAGAGGGCTATCGGTAAACCTTTGCTTTGGCCGGCATTGGTTGTAGGTTCTGCGCCGAACCGCCAGTCTTCGTAGATTTGTGATTACATGTTTAATATTGGCTTGATGTTTGCTTTTGGGTTTTGCCTCTACTCACTTAGACTTGTGCTAATTCCCCACAGTTGTTGCTTTTTGCAGGTTTGTGCTGGTGAGTATTCGTTGAAGGAGAAGTTGACCTAACTTTGATGTTTAGATTTAAAAACGAAACGAGCCGGTCTATTTTGTAACACAGTGTTATGTTTGTTGGATTTAAAGAACAAATATTTTGTTATGTAAATGTTTGTGAATGAAATGTATGTTTAATTAATTAAAGCTTCCTGTTAATTGATGGTAATCCTTGACCCTCTCAATTACATTATCGATCAAATATATAGAGTACAAAAACAAGTCTATCCCTACAATCAAGGGAAGATAAGCAGGAGAAGATAAATAGGATAATTACAAAAATGAATACAAATCTATGCTATATTTATCACGTTAACAGCCTCCCTCAGTTGGAGCAGGAGGAGGACGAATGGTCAAACTCTCTGAAATCCAGGAAAAGTTGACGAGGTAAGCCCTTGTGAAGTTATCAGCATACTGGTAGGTAGACGGGACATGAAGTACGCGCACATGACCTAGAGCTACCTTTTCACGAAAAAAATGAATGTCCATCTCAATGTGCTTCGTGCGTTGATGTTGAACAGGATTACCCGATAGATAAACAACTGAAACATTGTCACAAAAGACTAGGGTTGACTTACGAAGCGGAACCCGTAGTTCAAGAACAACAACATTTGCAACTCCGTGATATTCTGCTTCGGCGCTAGATCGCGAGAGAGTATCTTGACGTTTAGCAGATCAAGAAATTAAATTATCACCCAAAATAACACAATAGCCGGAGGTTGATCTGCGGATGTCGGGACAACCACCCCGGTCTGCATCAGTGTATACGATAAGTTGACCGGGAGATGAAGGCGTCAGATGCAAGCCAAGTGTAATGGTGTCTTTTAGATATCGAATAATGCGTTTCAGAGCATTGAAATGTGGTTCCCGTGGAGCATGCAAAAATAAACATACCTGTTGGACTGCGTAGGTGATGTCGGGCCTTGTAAAAGTGAGGTATTGGAGAGCTCCAGCAAGGCTACGATAGGTGGTTGAGTCCTGTAAAGGGGACCCGGCAGAAGCACTTAGTTTGGAATTTGTATCAACGGGGGTAGCAGCGGGTTTGCAATTTTCCATGTGTGCGCGTATAAGAATACTCTCTGCATATTTTTGTTGAGATAAAAAAATACCCTTTTGAGATTGAGTGACAGAGATCCCCAAAAAGTAAGACAAATCACCAAGGTCTGTCATTTCAAACTCACGTTGAAGCGAGTTTATGATTTCGGTTTGCAGGTGGGATGAAGATGAAGTAAGTATGATGTCATCAACGTACAAGAGCAAGTATGCAATGGCATTGTCTTTGTGGAAGACAAAAAGAGACGTGTCACTTTGAGTACAAACGAAACCGAGCTTCAAAAGATGTTGAGCAAACCGTTGATACCATGCCCGTGGTGCTTGTTTCAGACCATATAAAGATTTCCGTAGCTTGCAAACATAGCCCGGATATAAAGAATTTGAAAACCCCGGTGGCTGATGCATATAAACAGTCTCGTGTAAGTCACCATGCAAAAAAGCGTTTTTAATGTCCAATTGGCGAATAGGCCATTGTTTACCCAATGCAAGGGACAGTACAGTACGGATGGTGGCCGGTTTGACCACGGGACTGAATGTCTCATCACAATCAACTCCTACCTCTTGTGATTTCCCATTAACCACCAAACGAGCTTTGTAACGCTCAAGAGAACCATTTGCATTATACTTATGGCGAAAAATCCAATGACAACGAATTATATTGGCGTCCGAAGGACGAGGTACTAAATCCCAAGTATTTTGTTTAAGCAATGCATTATATTCAGTGGTCATGGCAGCGGTCCAGTTTGGGTCTAGGAGGGCGAGTTTGGGATTGGATGGGATAGGAGAGATGGGTTGAGAGTGGAGAGAATATATGGGGTTAGGTTTGATGATACCACTTTTGGATCTAGTTTGCATGGGGTGATGAGACTAGGGGGAGGGCGGAGTGGGTTGAGGGATGTCGCAAGGGGGTGGCGACGGTGGGAAAAGAGGAGCGGAAGGAGTGGTGACAGGGTCGGTATCATGAGGAATGGTGAATGAGGTAAGGAGAAACGGGAATATCGTTGAGAAAGTTATATGAAGTAGGTTGATATTTGGAGAGATCGGAAAAAGGGAAAGTGTGTTCGTTGAAAGTGGCGTGACAGGAGATAAAGAATTGTTTTGTCGTAATATCGTAGCATAAGTAGCCACGGTGATGGGAGGGGTATACTAGAAAAACACAAGGTGTGGAGCGAGGAGAGAGTTTGTGTTGAGTAGTGGATGAGAGGTTAGGGTAGCAAAGACATCCAAACGTCCTAAGATGAGTGTATGTTGGAAGACGATGATAAAGTAACGAGGTGGGAGTATGGTTATTGATAGTGGTGGAGGGAAGAATGTTTAGGATATAAGTGGCGAAGTGAAGGGCAAAGTTCCAATATGAGGGCGGGAGAGAGGCATGGAGAAGGTTGGTGCGAATTAGATTATTAATGGTGCGAAGAGTGCGTTCAGCTTTACCATTTTGTGGTGAGGTGTAAGGGCAAGAAAATCGAATGTGCATGCCATTAGTGTCGCAAAATTGATGAAATTGAGAATTATTGAATTCGCGACCATTATCACATTGGAACATTTTTATTTTTTTTCAAATTGGGTTTGGATGTACTTATAAAAGGTAAGAAAAACAGAGAAAACTTGAGCTTTTGATTTTAAGGGGAAAGTCCAAATAAAGTGTGAGAAGTCATCAAGCATAACAACATAATATTTCTGACCAAGGTTAGATATAACAGGAGACGTCCATAGATCAGCATGAATAATATCAAATGGATTGTAAGTAATAGAAGTGGAAGTAGAAAAACGTAAACGACAATGTTTTCCCAAAGAACAAGCATTACAAGAATTAGAACTATCTATTTTATTATTTGAAAAACAAAGACTATGTCTAAGTAGACGTAAAACTGATTCGCCACGGTGACCAAGGCGGTTGTGCCAAGTGGAGGAGGAAGAAGTGTGAAGAGCGATAGGCTGGCTACGAACACTGGTGGTTGAAGGAAAAGGATAGAGCTCAGTATTGATGTTGCATCTGGTGATGAGTTTTCCCGTGATGAGATCCTTCACAGAAAAACCGTAAGGGTCAAATTCGAGAGAAACCTTATTGTCATGAGTAAAAGAACGAACATAAATAAGTTTTTTAATAAGTTTGGGAACATGGAGAATATTATTAAGGTGGAAAGAATTATTGTTATGGGTGAGGGTGGTAGAGCCTAAACCAAGAGCCGGAGTAGCATTTCCATTACCAACTAAAATAGAGTGCGGTTTGCTTAAAGTAAATAAATGAGAGAAATTACCTGCGCCATTTGCAACATGAGAGGTAGACCCCGTGTCCATGTACCAAGTGTTATCGGGCTGCTGAAGGTGCATTGTGTTGAAAGCTGTGTCCAACTTGGTAAGGGTCATAGGCGGTGTAGTGAGATATGGGGCTCCCATATAAAAGGCTGGTTGTAAATTCTGCTGCTGTGTGGGCCGTGGGCCAGGTCCAAGCAGGCCCATCTGCTGCTGTGTGGGATATGGACAAGGTGGTGCCCAACTCGTGTACCATGGTGGAGCCCAAGAATGAGTTTGATAATGTTGCTGTTGCCTTCCACCGCTGCGACTGCCCCCTCGACTGCGACCACCACGTTCTCTGCCCTGCCGCCGCCACCACCGGGTAGTTACCACTGTTGCAGCCTCCGCGACCACCACCACGATCAGAGTGGGGCGGCTGTTCACAATCGCGAGGCGCCGACGACTCGGCGGCTGATGAAGAATCTGATTTTTGTGTCACCAGAACCTGAGGAGATCGAGATTCTTGTTTTAATTTGCGAGTTGCTTCAAGAGAAAGTTGGGAACGGGCTTTGTTAAAGGACAGAAGCGGATCGGATTGTTGGATGAATGTCGCAATAGTGTCATAGTCTCCTTTCGGAAGACCGGCGACAAGTTGAAGCACCTTCTTTTCATCAGAAACTTTTTGACCCACATTGGCGAGCTGATCAGCAATGTTTTTGATGCGAGAACAATATTCATGGACATTAGGAAAGTCCTCCAAATGGATGTTGTTGAACTGTTCTTCAAGATAAACGGCCCGAGTAGCTTTATTGTCTTGGATAATGTCGGCAAGGTTGTTCCAGAGCTGTTGAGCGGTGGCCCCTGGGGTCATTACGGTTTGAAGCAGATCGGTACACATAGTGGCAAGAATCCACTGTTTTACAATGGCATCCAAACGATTCCATGTTGGTTGATCAATGACGGCCGGTTTTGGAGCAGCGAGATCGATATGATCGATGACATCATAGGCGGTGGTATGAATGAGAAATAATTCCACCCACGAAGCATAATGAGAATCTGTTTGATTTAAGACGAGAGGGATGGAATTTTTGATGTTGTTTACGCCAAAGGCTGGATGGAAGGGAGATTTGGAGGGCTGGTCGCTGGCCATGATGAAGAAAAACCGGCGAGAGGGAGGGGTAGAAGAGGGCTGCCGGCCGGAATCTAGGAGAGGGAGAGAGAGAGCCTAACATGGCTCTGATACCATGTTAATTGATGGTAATCCTTGACCCTCTCAATTACATTATCGATCAAATATATAGAGTACAAAAACAAGTCTATCCCTACAATAAAGGGAAGATAAGCAGGAGAAGATACATAGGATAATTACAAAAATGAATACAAATCTATTCTATATTTATCACGTTAACACTTCCGCAACGTAAATTAAAAAAAATGGCTTAGATTTTATGGTGTTACAAGTAGAATCTTCAAATGTTAATCCCAAGCTCGCTGCTTTGTTGATAATACTTATCAATTTCTTAGTAAATGAATCTATCGATTCATTTTCTTTCATCTATAACAACTCAAAATCTGATTTGAGTGTTTGTAATTTCGCCTGTTGAACACTCGTTACTCCAACGTGTCTTGTTTTCAAGGCTTCTCAAATTGCCTTTGCAGTCTTGTATTTAGATACAAGAAGTAACTGTTCTTCCAACAATGCTTGATAAATATAGGCAATTGCATTCTTGTCTATATTTTCATCGACTTCATCTGTCGATTCATACTCAATTGCTTCTCATAACTGATTTGCTTCCAATATAACTTGCATCCGAATTGCCCAAGTTGTGTAATTTGACGATTTTAACATCGAGCATTTGAAATGAGTTGTAAAACCTAAATTCTTTCTTCCTTTCTCACTATCTTTGCTTTTTGACATAATTAAAAATTTAAGAGGATAACCTTAATTAAAGGTTTTGATAAAAAACAAAAGTTTGATTATTTTTTAAATAACAAAAAAAGGAATTTAATAAAAAATCTTATTTTGTGATGAATTTTCCTATTAAAAAAAACGTAATTTCCTTTTTTTAAAAATAATAGTTTTTAATAATGATTTTAAAAATAAGTTTTTTTAAAGTAACTTTTGTTATTTAAAAAAAGTGGTCTCCATTTTTGAGGAAAGAAAAAAAAACTTTCTATGTTTTAAAATAAGGAAGTTAAAAATTAAAAGGGTTAAAATGGATGGAAAGGAAAATACGGTTTCTTATTTTATCTTGTTCACTTTGAGAAGGCGCTTGCGGTGCTTTTGTTATTCCGATGAAAAGAAAAGCCGGTGCCTTCCTTCGTTTTTCCGATCGACTTGCAACCTCGTTCGTGGCGGCGTGCGATGCTTGTCCTTTTAGTCGAGTAAACCTTCGATTTGTTTCTGGTCTCAATTTGGCGATGAAAGTTGAGTAAACCCTCGATTTCTCGCCGGCGACTGTGCTCCGATGGTTGCCCCTTGTCGGATTTTGCCCTTGTTCGGATGGTGGTACTCCCTGCCTCCGATTTGATGTTTCTACCGGTTGCTCCGGCCGTCTTCTCCGATCAGGTATGTCCCCTTTTCGGTTGTGGGTGCCAGATGGTGGTAAAAACCAACTCTCTGTTGTTTTGGCCGCCCTGGGTATCCGCCTTGATGAATTTTCCCGTCACTCTGGGTAAACCCCGCTGATTTCTAACAACACCTCCCTGGTGGTGTTCTTCTGTTGAATCTCCGGTGCCGGTTTTTTGGTAGATGATGAGAACTTGGCAAACAACCAAAGCTTTGATACCAAATGTTAGGATCGATAAACAAAAACAGAGAAACAATCTTGCCAAAGTTCTTCCTTTATTTCTGAATTTTCGATTCTTTGTTATGTACAAAAGATTACATATATATAGGGTGAGTTTTGGCGGTTTTCCTGCGGTTCTTCGTCAACTGACGACGGTGGTTGGCGGCTGTTACCTCCGGTGGTGGGGCTATATATACATATATTCTATCTACTTTAAATAATAAAACTATACTATTCTTTTTGACAATTATTCCAACAGTCTCCCCTAATTGTCAAAAGTCTTCAATCTTCTAATCTTCAAGTCTTCGAGCTTATGATGATGAAAAACACCATCTTCTTCTTGATCTTCGATATCTCCATTTGTATAGTAGTCCAAGATGCTAGGATCTTTGTTTTCCTCATTTTTTGCATATTCTTCTTCAGCCTTATGAACTTCTGCAAACCCGAGGTCGCTTTGACAAATGTTGTGAACAAATCCATGGTCATACAGACCAACTTCAATTGAGTTCGTCTCTTGGCTTATATTCTTCCTTGGAGTGCTAAGATCTCCTTGATCTCTGGTTCTGGTAACCCCATCTGAACCTGTAATGCTTTGATCACGTATATATCCCGATTGACCAACTCCTTTGTTGCTTGAGACATGCTTGGTGGGTTTTGTTGTTGTATCAATTCCTGCTACAGTTTCTTCAAAATGTTCAACAATCCATCTGCTCGATCTTCAACAAAAACCATAAGCAATGTTGGCTCCAAGTCTTCTTCAATGAGATTAGATTGATCCTTCTCTTGATTTTTCTATGGACATTTGTTTGTGTAGTGTCCATAATTGTTACACCTGAAACATTGTACTTTGCTCTTATCTACAGTAGAAATCTTTGATCTGTTATCAGTTTCCCTTTTGAAACTGTTATTCCCTTGTGAGTGGTTAAATCTGCCACGTCCATGTCCTCTGAAAGATTGCCTCCGATCTTCTTTTCGTGTGAAATCGAGGGTTTACTCCATAACAAGCACAACCATGTTCAACCCATGCTTATGGTTGAACCAACGCCACCTCTTCAACGGGCGTCCATTTAATCGCCTTTGCCCGGCCCTCGAACTTTTTCTTTCCCGCTTGAGTTGTCGGGATTTCGTCTTGGGCTGGGTTCGATTGTTGGGTTGGCAAAGATTGGGGCGTCTCCGGTAGTTGAATTTCCGGGACAAACTCAATATCGTCACCGTCGTCTTCACCTGGGTTCGTTGATATGTCGGGTTTGGAGGATTGAATGTTGCCGGAACGAAACCCGCTTGTAACATCCCTTGGTACGTCAGTTGATGAGGGATGTAAGGCTGAAAGCCGGGTTGGAACCCGGTTGAAAACCGGGTTGGAAGCTAGGATGGAAGCCGGGTGATTCCGAGTATTGTGAAAACGTGAGCGGGAAACCGGTAGACGTTGGTGTGGTTGAATCCGGGTTTTGACCACGGTTGCGTCTAGGATCCATGTTGGTTTATTTGGATGAAATGTTAGAAGTTTGGAGTATGGAGATTGGAGTTGAAAGTTTAAAGTTTGAATTTGGAAGAGAAGTTGGAAGTTTAGAGTTTGAAAATTTGGATGAATTGTTAAATGGTTGGTTTGGGTATTTATAGGAGAATTAAAAAAATTTATATATATATATATATAACGTATATATTACCGTTGGAGGGGGGTGAAATTTTTTTTTTTAAAAGTAGTCGTTCACCATCGAAGAAATAAAAATTTTTTTTACCCGACTCGGTTTCACGGACCCGAGCCCTTCACCCGATCACCCACCCGTAGGGGTGTTACCGAAGGCACCCGAGCCACCCGAAGGTAACTTGAGCCCTTCGGGCTTGGCTTTACGGAAGGCCTAAGGGAAACTACTACTGGCTACAGAGGCTGTCAGGTGGCATCGGTCATCCATGGACATATGCAGAGCATACATTACGAATTTTCTAGCTCATGCTTTTCAAAAAAAAAAAAAAAAAAAGAATATTCTTGTTCAATACTTTTTTCATACAAGCTTGCTCATTGCAATCTAAAGGAGAAACAAATTAGTATGTCAACATTCTAAAGAAAACAGGTTTTATGTTGTATTCTAGTTTAAGCTTCCTTTCATATTTTCTTATTTCCAAATTGTTGTCATCTTGCAGACCTTAAATCCGACAAGCCTACAAGTATTTAATTTTCAACCTTCAGAGGTGAGCTAGGTCTTGCTGCTTTTCTAATCTAAAATTCAGATTATTCGAGATTTATAATTTGGAAAGTTATTTTACTTTTTTAATCTTCTTTTGTTTGGGAATTCTTATGTCATTACAGGTCTTCGATAAACGCAAGCAAAATGAGTTGGATAGAATCTTTAGTATTCTGAAAGTTGTTTGTGAAGCTCACAGAGTACCTCTTGCGCAGACCTGGGCTATGTCCCCACTTGGTAGTTACGTTTCTCATGAAAAGGTATGAAGAAGAGTTGTAGTTTTGACACTAAATGCGTTGGGAAGGTCTGCATGTATACAGATGGTATAGCATTTCATGTTCTAGACTTAAGCAAGCGGGCTTTCACGAAAGCATGTAAAGAGCAACACCTGGATATATCCAAGGGTGTTGCTGGGAGTGCAATGCTTTCCCGCGGTTCATGTTCCTGTCAAGATGTAACCAAACTCAGCAAAGATCATGAGTACCCTTTGGTATATCATGCGTGCATGAGTCGATTAACTAGTTGCTTTGCAATCTTCTTGCATAGTGCTCAAGTCATTAATGTTGACTACGTGTTGAATTTTTTCTTCCGCTGGAGATCAAATATTGCACACAAGTAAACTTGGTCAAAACGTTGAAGGATGACTTTAATGTTGCTTCTGGATTTGAATTGGGTGACACATCAACTATACAAGACGTCGGACTGCCTATGGATCTGTCTACATACATGGAACCTGACACTACCCAAGCATCCAACTATTGGGCTGACAACTTCTTGCTGATATCAGATTCAAAGACATTGATGGCGGATGTTGTTATAAGTGGTTCTGTGAATGTCAAGGACCAATTGTCACCCTCTAACCCGAGAATCGAGGAATCTTTTGTTACCTGTAATGAAGCTGAAGGAAAGTGCAACCCTTTGAAACAAAACAGAAAGCGTAAAAGAAACTCAGATACCATGATGGTGCCCATGGAGGTGGTGGTAACTTTTAACAAGTATACAGAAAAGTTCCTACTTCCTATTTCAGTGGGACTGTCGGATTTGAAAAATGTAGTGGCAAACAGGTTCAAGTTTAGAGGGTAAAGACCTACGTCTTAAATATATGGATGAAGGGAATGATTTGATATCCATTCTTGGTGATGATGATTTGAAGTTGGCTTTCAATACTACGGCCAGCAACAACAGTTTCAACTTGATATGCTTATGTGAGTAGAATGTGGTTCATGCGAAAAGTGTTATTTTTTTACGAGAAGCTTTTAGAGCCGTCGGATAATTTAATCAATGTTAAGACTAGGCACGTTATTTCTGTAATTAAATTAATTTTTAAAACAAACAAAATGAGCAAGGAAGACAATTTACCCAAACCATTTTTTTAATGGCAAACACACACTCATCTAATCTACACCTATATTTACGACATGACTTGAACGATCAACATCAAAGAGGAAGTACACTTCTTAATATCGCTAGACTGGTCTTTGGTACCCGAACCCTATTATTACCCTAATTATTTCTAATTAAAATACCCCCATCTCTCTCTCTCTCACGTATACGGTTCTTTACCCCTCCCCCCTCTGTCTGTTAGCCGGCCACCACCGCCCCACCATCTAATCACCGTTGCGTCCCCATAGAAGCCTTCCTACAGTCATCACCTTCCCCCTTCTTCCACTACCGAGCACCACTGCGCTTCTTCCCTTCAAGCATCACACCTTACTCCCTAGAATTATACCAGCGAGCACCACCGGCTCTCCCTCACCTGCCGCCGCCCCAGCTTGAACCCTCTATCTCCATTCTATAGCCGACCGCTGCCACTATCTGTGGACGATCACTACAACAGGCGATGTTTCTCTTTGCCTTGTGTTCGTTGTTCAAATCTGTACTCCCAATGGTGATCCACATATTTCTTGAAGTTGTGGCCACCAGTTTTTGGCCCACTGTTTTTTATTTGTGGTTGTCGTCAAAAGCTTCATAGTGGAATTATCTCCATTATGTAAGATCCTCTACTACTAGTGGACGGGTTTCCATGGGGCCCAATGACAATGAAGCCCAAACTGAAGCCTAGGAGAACTGAGCGGATTAGCGGCCCGTTCGAACGAGGAGACTTCCAGACCGTTATTTGGATTAAAACAGAAGTTGAAGAAGTTCTCTGTTAGCAGTAGTCAACAACTTTCCTATATTTTAGGCATTTCATAAGCAAAGGATGCTCCACAAGTGGGAGTTTTCACATGCATGACTTACTCCATGTAACCAATTGCATGATTCCATTTCCCTTGTTTTCAGCTTAGAAATAGAAGGTGTTAATTTGTTTCCCTATAAATTGTAATATGCATTATGGAATGAGATATCAGAAAATTGACACCAGCTGCCTCCTCTTTATCTTATTTTCTTAAGGAGATTGTATGTCTCAAATTAGCTAATACGATTTGGTGCTCTTGTTAAGAGAACTCAACCAACTAATGCCGCCTTGAAAAGAAACTCTCACCCTTGACAAATCCATGGCCTCGGTAGCCCGACCTTGGCCAAAGTGCCAAACTGCTCACCACCTCTTCCTAATTGGTCACCTAGCTTGACAATATTTCCAAGTAACTCTCCACCCAAGCAACCACCACTCCTAAAATTGTTACCACCCTTACCTGAAAGGAGCCTAACTCACATACCCCTTCACCACTCACCGGATCACCACCCCCATCCTCCACTCAATTCCTAACCATGCTGTCAAACCACACATACCAACAAAAATCCTTCTCCCCATGTTCGATAACAAATCCCTTGGATTGGTTTTTCCAAGCCGACCAATACTTCACCTTTTACCTCATCCCCTAGCACTCAACGTGTGGCGCTTACCGGCTTTCATTTGGACGGTGATGCCTTGAGTTGGTATAAATGTTCATATATAACCATCTCTTAGGCGATTGGCCCACCTTCACTTGTGCTCTCGAGCTGCTCGAGCTGCTGTTCGGTCCCTCAACATTCGAGAACCATTGGGCAACTGTATTCAATCTTAAGCAAACCAACTCAATTACAATCATTTATAATTTTTATAGAAATTTGTTGGGTTATATATTAAGTATTTATAACTCACTGCTCGTTTTTGTTAGAATTTTTTTGTTGGTAATGAGTTTGACAAAACCAACTTTGAGTTCCATGTGCACCAGAGTTGTAAACGAACACGAACGTAGGCTTTTACGTATTCGTTCGTTTAACTTTATCCGAACAAATAAATAAACATGAACGGATAAACGAACGAATATTTATGTTCGTGTTCATTCGTTTAACTTTAGCCGAACAAACACAAACGAACGAACACGAACAATATTTTCCTTTCGTTAAATTAAACGAAAGACCACGAAGAGCTCTCGTTCATTCATTTATGTTCATGAACGTTCGGTTATCCGTTTGTTTAGCTTGTTTATATTATATTGATATTGCTTATTTTATATAGATTATTATTCACCAATATCATATATTTCCTTACCAAAAGAGTTAAATTGAGTCTAAATGGGTTGTTATTTGGTAAAAACAGGAAAGAGACACTTGGAATCGAAGAACAAATCAAGAAACGAAGAAAAGTGCAAAAATCAGGACTACTTACACTACTTCACGCCATGAACTCAATAGAGTTCATGCCATGAAGTTTTCTTGCACAAAGAAGATTAAGTTAATTACAATCTTGGTAATTATCATGGTTAAAATTGCATTCAACTGAAGACAACTTCTAGAAGAACATCAAGTGGCATGAATTATCAGTCTACTAGAGTAGCCATTGGGTAAATAGTGAAATAGGTGAGTGAAGATGGGTAAAATGTACACAAAAGTCAAGATCTGGCGTAATGGCCATCTTCACGCCATGAAGTTTCCCATAACTTCTCCTATAAATAGCAACCTTTGCAAGCTCATTAGGACACCTCTTCGTACACTTATATACTTTCTTTCTATCTATAAACTCTTCTCTTTCTTAGTATTATAGTTGTAGGAAATCCTCTTTGGGTCTATCTAAATTAATTAGATAGTATCTAAAAGAGTAGCTTTGTTCTAGTTACTTTGTTTGTAATCAAGGAAGGTTTCAACTTAGTTGGTTAAACTATGATGCACCAAGCCATGTACAAGTTTAATTCATCAATGGGGTAACTTCTTTCCTTATTCACTATGATCTTATGAATCCTAGATAAAGATTTGATTTAACATTTGGTATTATATTGGTTCTTATAACCAATTACCATAATAATTAAAAAGAACCTTAAAAGTTATACTTTACACCTTTGATTAATAAGTTTGTTAATCATTTTTATCATTTGGACATGGGAATGAATATTTGATGGGTGGTTTCTATTATATTATTAAGTAATCGGTTGTTATGAATAACAAGTGAAATTTATAAATTAATAACGGAGTAAACTTTAAGTTAACTTATGAACGGGAGTTCGTAAGTTAAGGATGATGCGGGAGCTAATTCCAACAATTATATGGTAATGGAGGTGTGTTGTTTAAAAAGATCATTAACCGGAGTTAATGAACCCTATTACATAACGTTGCGGATAGTTAACGGGAGTTAATCGTCCAACCTCTTGGTAAAATCAATATAATCGGTTTTTAATAATCAAATCTATATCTAGGAGGATTAAATCATAGTGAATAACTCTTTTACATATTCCATTTGTCTACAAGTTATTTATTTCGCTTTCCTTTTAATTAATATTTAGTCACCATTATCATTTCTATAAAATACTAAATCAATCTTTCAAAACCCCCCCTTTAATAGGTTAATTATTTAACATTGAATTGTATCAATTTCCAACATATTTTCCCAGTGGATCGATCCTGACTTGCTTCATCTATACCACTACACGATCCAGTTATACTTGCTGGAATAATGTGTGTTTATATTTGACGTAATTCTTGAACTTAAATTGTAACTTGCAAAAACACTCATCATATATATATATATATATATATATATTTATTTATTTATATTATATGTGTGTGTACGTATATATAGTGTTTATTTGTGTTTAATAGTGTTTGGATTTGTATTATAGCGTGTGTTCTTTCGTTTACGTTTATTTATCATTTAAAAACGAACAAAAATATACACAAACAAACCAATCTTTTAAATAACTGAACACAATTGCTCGTTCGGTTCTCGTTCGTGTTCGTTTATTTATTCGGCAAAGTTAAACGAACGAACACAAACACTGAATTTCGTTCGTGTTCGTTTATTTGTTCGGTTAAAGATAAATGAACGAATACGAACAAGTCCCGTTCGTGTTCATTTTATTCATTTACAGCCCTAGCAATGAGTTTGACTAAGCCAACTTTGAGTTGCGCGTGCACACATGCTTCTAGGTATACATGTGTATGTGCATATATGCACAGGTGCACGGTGCATATATGCAGTTAGACCCACCTGTGCGAAAATAAAACCTAGTAGTATGAACAGGTTGTGCACATATGCACCGTGCATATGTGACTTTATTGTATGTGCTGAAAAAAGACAATGGTATATGCACATATGCACCTATTGTAATTTGCACATATGCACCTATATGCAAATGTGCTTGAAAAAAAGACAGTGGTATGTGCACATGTACAAATATCTAATGCTGTGTTAAAAAAAAACCGACAATAATGAAAAAAATTTCTTTGAAAAAGTATAGCAATATGGATGTCATATTAAAGAGCATATTTTTCTCGTTAATTTGGTATAATTTTCATACTTTAATACCTTTGCGTTTGGTAGATATTTTAGTTTTAAAAAATTGGGGGTAAGTGGTACTCCCTTTAATTAGACAATTTGTCTAAACTACCCCTCTAACATTTTTGAAAACTAAAAATGACGGTTGTGTTTTGAATTAATTACATGCTTGCCACAATTAATATAAACCTTTAATTAAATATGATCAATGGCTACAAACGGTTCTCGCAATTCTCATAATAAAACTGGTTCTCAAACGAACCGTCCCATATATATATATATATATATATATATATATATATATATATAGTGAAAAGATCATTTGAGAACCATTCTTATTGCAAGAACTGCGAGAACCAATCCTAGTCGTCCAATTCTCCATCCTTTGGTTTAATTTCCCACCCATGAATTTATCACATGCACCTTGCCACACGCAATCCCCCCACGCTCTCCATCCATGAATTCCACTTACAAAATGAACGGCTAAGATTGGTTCTCGCGGTTCTCACAATAATAATGATTGTCAAATGAACTCAACCCTAAACCCAACCCCAACCCTAACCATCTACATCAAGCCGCCGTCTTGCTTTGGAGTCGTCGATCCACCTGTAGCCACCGCCTACTCCTCTTCATCATAGTGTCACTGGTTTCTGCTATGAGCCTCCTCCCTCATCGCAACAGCGTTGCCATCGCCATCGCCGACATGCTACCATCGTTGTCCTCCCCCTTTTGTCCGCCACTAAGATCTCGCACGGTAACATCCTTCTCCCTTTTCTCCGGCGCTATTGTCGCCTTCCGGCTCCCTTAAGCAGAAACCCTTTTTCTTTCTGTTAAGATCACCGTTGTTGCTCCACCGCCTTCCTTTTGCTTCTCTTGTCCATCGAGCACCACCGCTACTGCCGCCTTTCTTCTCTTGTCCATCGAGCACCGCTACCGCCGCCTTTCCTTTTGCTTCTATTGTCCCGATGGAGATGAACAGATCAAAATATTATTTATATTATTGTTTTTTATTCTTGTAGATTTATTTGTTTTAAGTTCTCATATTATGATTATGTCTATTTGTAAATATATCATATTTATAAATTCGTGTATTGAAGTATTTACATATTTTTTTGTTGAATTTATAGATTCAGTAGAAAATACATATTTGTTTATTAATGAACATGATTATAATATTAAAAATTAATTAATACAAAAGAACAATTAAAAAAAAGGGTGATAGAGGATATATTCACTGTGAGCAAGCAGAATATAATTGACATTAAATAAAAATGTTTTTTTAAAAAAGTGATAGAAGATATATTTAGCGGTGAACAAGTAGAATATTAAAATTGTTTTAGATGTGTTAAGTATTGAGTATTGCAATAACAATGGAAAACCCTTAAATTTTTTAGGTGTGTTCAACGGTGAACTCCGTAAAATTAATAATTTACTAGTAAATTATTTTTAATTTATTTTGCCATTATGCTCTTTTAAATTAAAAAATAAAAAAAACATGATTAATCTATATCATTAATAGACTATTTACATGGCAATAGTATATAAGGGCACTTCAATCTTATTCTTATTGATATAATAGTTTACCAAGCTACTTGTACATGTACTCTTTAAAGTTGGACAATATATTTATTCCTACTTGTAACATCCTTAAAAAGAGCCTAGACACGCGCGAACGTGGTACGTTAGGTATTTTAAATAAATTAAATAAATATAAATATTTTAGTTATTAATATAAAATATGAATAATATCTATTAAATGAGGTTACAAAAATAATAATAAAAATAGATAAAAATAATAAAATAATAAACGGTTTAAGATAAGAATTCCAAAAATATCTCCGTTAGTTGAAACGGGTGAACGGGTGTTAAGTTGTAAGTTGAAAAGAGGAACAAGATACCCACTTGTGGATAATTAAAACCCATAAGTCGGTCTTGACTTCTTCAAGCTCACAGACACACACACGTATCAAATACACACACTCTTTGTTCTTGAAGGAGAAAACAAAAGAGATCAAGCAAGCTTCCAATTCCAGCCTCAAAATCCAAGTTATAATATGTTCTTCATCACCTCCTTCATCCAAGTTTTAAGTGTTCCTCCATGTTCTTCCTAGTTCTTCAATTTTTGGGTAATTTAGGTAAAAAACAGGCCAAGCTCAAATTGATCGACAAGAACTGATATCTATACTTCTAATTGTTCCTACAACTCATATAGATAGTTAGGAACACAATTTATGATTGAAAGTGTTCAATTTGCTCAAATTCAAGAAATGGTCCAAATGGGTCAAAATGGTCAAAACGGGTCAAACCCAATTTGACTATCAAGGACTAATTTTTTGTGTTCTAATAAATTCATATAACTCATACAGATTGATTGAAACATAAATTATATATTAGAATGGTGAACTTGGTTAAATTAGTTAAAATAATGCAAAAATAGGCAATAAATGGTCAAAAAATAGAAAATGCTATCAAACACTGATTTTAATTGATTCCATCAGTTTCAATGACTTCTATAAGTCATATTAAGTAGGAATGATGCATTAGAAGTGTTGGAATTGATGTATTCCAAGAATTGGCCAAAATGGACACTTCTTTATTAATTTAAGTTTGATTTTTGTATGAATTAATTGAGTAAGTGTTAGGGATGTTAGAAAGCTCCTACAAGTGCTAAATGATGCTAGGGAAAAATTAGTTAAAGTTGAATCGGTATTGATTTGAATCAAAATGGCACTGCTGTGCAAAAACTGCATTTTTACACTATAGTGAATAACGCGACGCACCGGTGTTAATGGACGCGACGCGTCCAGTTTAGTTAGGCCAAAAAGCTATTTTTATTTTTCTTGCATGTGTTGGTGTTTGGACTATTGTTATAAGATAGTAAATAGATTAGAGGCACCATTAGAATGTTGTTTTAAGTGTCTTGATTGTTCCTTTGCGCGTTTGATTGTCTAAATGTAAATAACGTGTTATAGGCGCGCCTGACGACCAAGAAGAGCCGGAACACTATATTTGTCTGTTATAGCTCAACAGGTGAGTACCGGTTAACCTAAGTATGATAACAATGTTCTATAGTGATTGAATATTATAAACCAAAGATTTGATACTTATGCATGTTAATGGCTTTTGTAGGTCAATTGAGTTATAATTTGATATGTATGCGTGTTAAAGGCTTTTGTAGGCCAAATTTGACATGCTATGGCTTTTGTAGGCCAATCGTGATATGTTATGGGCCTTATGGCTTTTGTAGGCCAATTTGATATGTTATGGCTTTTTAGGCCAATTGTGATATGCTATGGCTTTTGTAGGCCAACTATGTTATGCTATGGCTTGAGTAGGCCAATGTGTGTTAGTACCGGTACTTTGTTAGATGTTTGGGGTCGGCTTGTCTAGATCTAGTTGGGGCCTTGTGCCGTCAGCTATGACGTGCGATGATTCGACGATCGCGAATCTTGGTTCCTATAGAACCTCCGTCCCTCAACGCTATGATGGGCTCTCAGTTCCTACTGATCCCGATTGGAGTGAGTTCCCCTTTAACGCAATGGTGGACCGCTATTCATTTTCCACCGGCGCGGAGGAAGTATTCGGTTTCCCCGGTTAGGATCATTGAGCCGGGTTCGCTACCTCGCAAGATGTGATGCCTGCTGACTAATCGGTGCTTCACAATGTGCTAGGATAGACTTACTTGTTGATATGAGATATATGATATTGTTGTTATGATGTTTTTGTTTAACCCTTATTCACTAGCTATTTATAACTAACCCTCTCATGTACATTCCTATGCGCAGTTAACTAGTTTATGCTGGTGAGGATGGTTGTTAGGTTGGTTTAAACTACTACTTTTTGGGGGAACACATTTGTTTATGTTTTAGATTACTATTTGTATATGTTATGTAATGGTTGGTCGCTATTGGGTAACGCCAGGAATTATCTTTTGTTGCAACTTATATCATGAGTTGTAAATATTAAATTAGTTATTAAATACTTAAATATTTTGTTAAAAGCATGTTTTGAAAATATTATATTTATAGTTGTATCCACGCAGTTTCAAAACTCGAAATGGATTTTATATTAAAAAAAATAAGCATCTCAATTTTGGCGGCGTTACACTACTATGATTTTTTACGTACATAAAATATTTTTAAGGTTGTTATTTATATATTTTTAAAATTGGAACCCATCGAAATTTCATATAAGAAATACGGGTGTTACAAATCTCCTTACCTTATAAAAATTTCGTCCACGGAATTTAGTCGAATAATTGTGGGTATTTTGATTTTATCTCTTCTTCGGGTTCCATGTAGCTTCTAACTCATAATGGTGTCACTATTGTACTTTGACTAGAGGAATAGACTTATTTCTAAGTTGTTTAACCTTTCTATCAAGAATCGATTCTGGTTCTTCCACGTAACTTAGCTTTTCACCAATAGTAATATCTGCCAACGGAATTATTGTAGATTCATCTAAAAGACATTTCTTTAGATTTGACACATGAAATGTGTTATGTATTTGTTGTAATTCTGCATGAAGCTTCCGTTTATAGGCCAATTTACCTATTCTTTCGGTGATTGATCCGTAAATTTTATATTACATTTTATTACGCTTTATTCGCTTAATAAATGTACTGATATATTATTAAATATACTACATTGATAATTTTGATTGTTTTATACGTCAGAGAGCAAAAAGAGCTAATATGATACAATTATTAAATAAGTTGACCAAGTTGATGAAGCAGAAGAGCAATTAAAAAACGTTTCTAGTCCTCAACAATTAAAGTGGACAAAAGAAAGAGTATTTATAAATGAGATAACATATATTTTATATATGTATATATATATATATATATCTTGATAAAAATAGATATTATATATTATATTATATTATTATTATTTTATTTATAGGAAACGTAAACTACAATCTAGGGAAAGTGATATACACAATCTAAAAAAAATAGATAAGATGGAGATAATAAAGGGATAGCTCACGTACGGCAGCAACATGTGTATATATATTTGAAGGAGAAGGCCTTGAATGAAAAAACTAAAGAGCAACGCAACATAGAGGAAAAACGACGGTAGAAGGAATTTTATTCCTTGGCAGCAACAGGAATTTAAAAAAAATATAGAAAATTAAAAAATCCAAAAAATATTTTCTTTTCGTTTATCTTTATTAATATAGTTTTTGTTCCTTTTTACGCGTTTGTTTTTTTCGTTCTTTTCTTGTTATAGGTAATCTTCGTGCATGCACACTAGAAATTCTGGGCGGACATCACCATTGATATTTGATCCAGAAATCGAGAAAACCGCAAAGGAAAATAGAAAACGTCACGTTTTCCATTGAGCCGAAATTTCACAAGGAGTTCTAGATTTTGAGGAAGAACTGGTTGTAATAGCATCTGATTCAAATTTTGAATCTGAATTTGGAGATATGGGGCGTAGAGGCGTAGATTCTTACTATAGGCCGGGTGTTTTTCAAGACCACTCACCAATTGTTTATCCAGCAACAGCTCAAGTTACGGCTTTCAAGATCCAACCTAATCTACTTAGCATTTTACCAATTTTTCGAGAATCAGCGATTGAAGAGCCATATGATCAACTCACAGAATTTATAGCAATTTGTGAACACAAATCAGGTAACTGGGATGACTCCTGATGAGGAGGTACGTCTTCGTTTATTTGCTTTCTCTTTAAAAGATAAAGCTAAACATTGGTTTACATCTTTACGTCCACGGAGTATTACTTCGTGGGAGGAGACGCAAAATACATTTTTAGAAGAATTTTATCCTATTAGTATAACTGCCGATGCTAGACAAAATATTAAAAATTTTCGTCAACTTCCGGGAGAACTTTTTCACGAGGCTTTTGAACGTTTTAAAGATTTAATTCGATGTAGTCCTCACCATGGAATACCACAATGGGAATTAGTAAAAACTTTAAATGATAGTCCGGAAGTTTAGGTCTTCTTCTTCGTCTTCATATAATGTCACCACTAGTAGTATACCCATATTGGATCATGACCTTTTAGAGTTGTTGGCAGTTTAACCACAAAATCCATGGTAATATGATCCCATTTACATATTGGAATTTCTAATGGTTGTAAAATACCATATGGCTTCTGAGCTTTGACCTGGAGACATGTGTGACATGCTTCTACAAATTATCCTATAGACTTTTTTATTTCTAGCCACTAATACATTTGATTTAAATCCTTATACATTTTAGTATTTCTAGGATGAATTGAGTATTTAGACTTATGAGCTTCATTTAAGATTATTTTCCTTAGGTCTCCATATTTAGGGATCCATGCTCTTCCTTTGAATCATTTGATTCCCGTGCGTTATTTTCAAGTAGTTTGACTTGACCTTTTATTCTTTCTTCATCCCAATGGTTATCTTGAATGGCCATTTGTTATACTTCTTTAATCTTCAAATTCAAGATTAAGTTTAATTCAGTTCTCATAATTTTGAGTGTATTTACCTCTGTTTGTTCCTTACGACTTAAGGCATCGACCACAACATTTGTTTTCAGTTTACACAAATATTTTAAGCTTTTGTGGTCTGTATAGATTACACATTTTGTTCCATATAAATAATGTCTCCATAATTTCAAAGCAAATACTACTACAACTAACTCTGAATCATGAGTAGGGTATTTATTTTCATGTTCTTTTAATTGCCTAGATGTGTATGCTATAACGTTACCTCGCTGCATTAGTACACAACCTAATCTCAATTTTGAGGCATAAAAATAAACAACAAAGTCATTTATGCCTTCGGGCAATGATAAGACGAGCGCACTACTTAACTTCTTCCTTAATATTTGAAAGGCTTCTCCTCTTGTAAGTTTAGTCAATTCTTCAAGTCCCCATTCATACTTGCTATTCTTTCTTGTAAGTTTAGTCAATGGAGATGAAATTTTGGAGAAGTTTTGAATTAATTGCCTATAATATCCGGCTAAACCAAGGAAATTGCGAACTTCTGTAGGTGTCTTAGGAGGTTTCCATTTCATTACTGCTTCTACCATTGTCGGATCCACTTTAATGCCATTTTTATTTACAACATTTACCAAGAATTGAACTTCTTGACTCCAGAATTCATATTTGGAGAAATTGGTGTATAGTTTCTCCTTTCGTAACAATTCTAGGATAGTCCTAAGATGGTGTTCATGATCCTTTTGGTTTTTAGAGTAAATTAGACAAATGTTTCAAAATCAAATGATTGTTCGGTGTCGGTGAGAACATTATGTAGCAAAAACGATTCAAACCAAACTATCAAGAACGATTCAAACAATTAAAAGAATCAATAAATCAAGCCACGAACAGGTCTGGTTTCAATGTTACATTGTGATTTATTTCAATTTTTTGAAACTATTTATGAATGATTTCTTCCCTAGTATCCAATATCTTCCTTCTCAACTTAGGGGCATGAATGATTTTATGTGTTATTAGGAAAGTCTACTTATTTGAATCCTAAAACCCTAATCTATTTATGCCTTTCTTTGTAATTCTTTACTTGCTACATATTTTGCCATGGCTGTCGATATATTTTAGAATTTGCAAAAGTCCGTATCATGATGTTAGAAACTGTTGGTTGTTAATTGATCATAGTGTCATACAAGAAGAAGCATTGCAATTTGAGATTGTTGCTCTATGAGTCTAAGACGGATTTGAGTGATTGAAAGTATGTTAATGTTTCATATTTGATATGAGAATGTTTCTATCATCTTATGTTTATGTTCCGTGTTTCTGTCTTTATATGTTTATCGGTTCATGTTTTGTCATTCTATATGTGTAGTTAAAATATTGGTTTTGTTGTTAAAAGCTAAGAACTAAATCATCAAGAACTCATTAAGTTTGTTGATTGTTTTGCTAGTGAAACTATATTTGTTTCTAGTTCTCGGTGGCTTGTAGAATTAAAATAGACTATCACATGATGATAAAGAAAGCTTGCAAGGTTCTTGTGGGAACTCATGATATCAGCTCTTAATTTAAATTGAAGTACATTCCATTTTTCTAATTTTCCCTTAATGGTGTAGTATAATAATTTCAAGGTAGTATCAGTATGTTAGCTTGTTATTATGTTGACCTATTTGTAATTTCCCTTTATGGTTTAGTATAATAATTTCAAGGTAGTATGTTAGCTTGTTTATATGTTGAACTTATGCAGTTTTAATCAAAAGAAAGCTTTTTCATTGTGGTTTTTTATGTTCAAATTTGCTAATTTGTTTAATAACTCAAGTTTTAAGACTGAAGCATATTATTTAGATGATATGGTAATCGAATGTTACTATGTTAGTAATGCTGAATATAGTTTACTAATAGTGATATTATTTCTTCATTTTAGTTGCAGATATAGAATTATAGATAGATCATGTTGAATAAATAAGAAGAAAACATAACTTTAGGTATCGTCTTTCTATACTTACTGAAGGTATTCGTTTGGCTTAAACAAGTAGCAACGGAAGCATAGTATAGATCAAAAATTCAAAACCAAGCAAACGAATACTTTCCATGGACCAAAATCTAAACATGGTTATGCAACTAAAATAAAACAAGATAAGAAGAAATGATTATACCTCAATACAAAGCACAAAGTAATCCTTTCTTGTCAAGAAGCTAGAATTCAAACAAGAATTCCTCTAGTGTTGTGCACCCCAAGCACTCTTGATTCCCAAATGCTAGTAAGTTGGTATAGATGACCAAGACAACAAATAATATGTGTATATCCTTCTTCTTGTGCACCAAAACTTGATCACCAAAAAGGAATATCAACTAGAGAGAATATGAGTATGAACAAAACACTTCAACTACTCAAAGTTCTGTTCCAGAACTCTCAAAACCGTAGCATGCATTAACCACACTTTTAATCCCATTAAAATGTGTGTTTAAGAATGTTAATTCTGCTGTTACAGTGAACGTACATGGTCCGTGTTCATCAACACGGCCGTGTCGGCCCAAAGTCCACGGCCTCAAATGGGCCTAGGTTGCCCGTGTCTAATAGGCTGAACACGCCCCGTGTTCAATCACACGGCCATGTCAGCCCAAAGTACACGACCTTGACATGGGCCAAAACGCCCCGTGCCTGTTGGGCTTGACACGGGCCGTGTTCGAGAACACGGCCCGTGTCTAATCCTGCCAAAACCCATTTTGGCCTTTTTTTTCTCTCTTTTGCTTGATTGTGTTACCGGAATCAATACTTGGTGTGTGACCCAATAGGCCTATACCTCATCAGTAGTGTTATTAACTCGTGCGTGTCAGCGGGCATATACCAACACTTACTACTTATTGTTTAAATATTATTTAGTATATACATTATTGTTCCTCGTTTACAACCGCCGGGTGCCCAACATAGGCCTGGCAAATCCTGACACGACCCGAAACCCAACCCGAACCGAACACGATCTAGGTCGACACGAAATTGAATTAGGTCAGAAATGGGTTGATCCGAAAATGACACGAAACTTGTCGACATGAACACGATAACCTGTTTAACACGATTTTTTATAATAATAATAAAAAAACCAAAAAACCATTTAACTTAAAAATATTTAAAAATTTGAGATTATAAATAAATAACTAATTACAATAAAAAAGTGGCCGCACTTTTATAATTTTTAATTTTTTATCTCCAAAGTTGATGGTTTAATGTCATTTAAAATTTTCATTATGGTAAATTAATAAATATTAATTAAAAAAACAAGTTAATATGTAACAAGATTACAATTTACAATAATAGAAATAAGAAAATAAGGGAGAAGAAAAGAGGAACTCGTAACCCTAGCCTCCCGCCCTCCCTTACGACACCGACGGCCCACCTCCATCGTCGTTGTCCGTCGTTTGGCCGTCCCTCATCCGCAACATTACAAGAATATGTAACATTTTTCTGAAAAATAATTCGATATGAAATCCAATATGAAAATCAAGTTATTTGACTGAAAATATAATTTGATTTTTTATCCAAAAAGTGGGTCGACACGAAAACAAGACTTGAAACGAACACGAATTAAGTGACACGAACCGAACACGACATGAAACTAAATTGGGTCGAAAATGGGTCGACAGGAAAATGGCATGAAAATGATTGACACGAACCATTTAACACGAACACGACCCGAATTGCCAGACCTAGCCCAACATAGGAAAAAAAGAAAGAAAAAACAACAAGAAATAGTTCATTCGCTACATGGATTGTGATTTATTAATTAGGCCTCTAACCCTTAAAAAATATTGTATTGTTTGTTTAAAAATTGATGTGAGGGCATTTTTTTAATGTTTCTTCTTGGGCATCAAAAAGTTCACCACCGGCCCTGTATATATAGTTTTCTTTTTAAGAACATTTAGTAATGTTAAATATGATTATAAAACAGTTAATTATTATAATAAAGCATAGGGCAATCAGAAGTTTGTGCTTTAAAACCCCGTGACAAGTGCAGGCTAAAAAGCCTAGCTTGCATGGTTCTTGTGGGAACTCATCATATCAACTCTTAATTTAAATTGAAGTACATTCCATTTTCTAATTTTCCCTTAATAGTGTAGTATAATAATTTCTAGGTAGTATCAGTATGTTAGCTTGTTATTAGGTTGACCCATTTGTAGTTTTCCTTTATGGTGTAGTATAATAATTTCAAGGTAGTATATATGTTAGCTTGTTTTTATGTTGAACTTATGCAGTTTTAATCAAAAGAAAGCTTTTTCATTGTGGTTTTTTATTTTCAAACTTGCTAATTTGTTTAATAACTCAAGTTTTAAGACTGAAGCATATAATTTAGATGATATGGTAATCGAATGTTAGTAATGCTGAATATAGTTCACTAATAACGATATTATTTCTTCATTTTATAAGGGCAAACTGCACCAAAATACAATCAACTTTGACTAAGTTACTGTTGTATATAACGAACTTTTTTTTTCTAAAATTAATACAACAAACTTATAAAGTCTTACCATTATATACAAGATTACCTTCTATAGAAGGTTAAATACTTTTCAACCGGTAAACTTCTTTAATTTTCATTTTTTTTATTTTTAATTTAACAAAATCTGAAAAAAAGAAAGCATAACTTCATACACACACTCCAAAAGAATCTAAAAAACAAACACTCTTTGACTCTTTGAAGTTTGAACCCATGAATCAAAAATTCACAATCTGACAAACAAACACTCCAAAAAGCATAAGTTTGTAGCCCTTGCCTTCAAAATTCATCATCGTTGCTGTTTGCAGCCACCGTGATAGTTTCTTCGACCACTGCGTGGGTTTCTCCAACCACATCAGCACCGATGTCGTTGCCTTCTTCAAACAACCCTAAACCACCGCTGCAGTTGTCGCCTTCTTCAAACAACCCTAAACCAACGCTGCCTTCGTCGCCTTCTTCAAAGATCCGCCGCCGCCTTTTCCAAACAACCACTGCCGCCGTCATCGCCTTCTTCAAACAACCACCCCCGCCGTCATCGCCTTCTTCCAACAACTACTGCCGTCGCCTTCTTCAAACAACCACCACCTCCGCTGTTGCCTTCAAACCTTCACCACCATCGCAACCTTCAAGGTTGGAGATTAGGGTTTTCGGATCTTATGCCTTATCTGCAATCGTAGCCTTAATGGTTTTTGTTTAATTCAGATTTATATTTTCATCCTTTTGTGTTCCCTCGTTCAGATCTGCACTTTGAACAACATATTGAATTTTTGATTTGGTTTCTTTGATTTCAGATTTCAAGTTTCAGATCTATGATTAGGATTAATTTATGATTTGAACACCTTGAACGTACGTTTGATTCGGTTTATAGATTAAGAGGTTTTAGATTTGGTTTACAAAATTTGTATGGGTTTTGTTCTTGTTTCTGAGTTTAAGATTTGGTTAATTCATGGTGTTGTTCTTGGTTTACACATGAAGAATGAAAAACATAAGAACACTTGAATTTAAAATTAAAAAAATACAAAAAATATTAAAAATTACCGGTTACCTTCATTCCAGATCACCAGTTGCATACAATGGGAGAAATTAGTATGTTGGTTGTATTTTTTTTTAAAAAGAGTTCGTTGTATACAATGGTAGCTTAGCTAAAGTTGGTTGTATTTTGATGCAGTTTGCCCTTTTTTTAATGTTTCGTATTGGGCATCAAAAAGTTCAGGATCAGCCCTGTATATATAGTTTTCTTTTTAAGAACATTTAGTAATGTTAAATATGATTATAAAACAGTTAATTATAATAAAACATAGGGTAATCAGAAGTTTATGCTTTAAAACCCCGTGACAAGTGCAGGCTAAAAAGCCTAGCTTGATATTTAACATAATCTAAATAATTTTAAATTATTATAATATTTTAAAAGCAGATTAAGTTTATTTCTAATATATTATTGATAATAAATCACAACTTCACATAATCGTCATTATTCATTAATATATAAGATGCAACGTACCTTATCTATAACACAAAAGAAATCACAAGATGCATATATCAAGCTAATTCATAAATAAAATGACGGAAAATAATAATATTTCAAAATCATAGTTTTGATTTATTTCCAGAGTTTTGAAAATGATGTAGCTTCTTCAAAAGTTGAATGATGATCACAACCCAAAGAACGACCCGTCGCTCGCCTTGAGTCCCACAGAATCAAAACATAGATCGATTGTTAATACCTGATTCAAGATACAATTAACACCGAGTCATTTCCAAATCAATCAAGCTAGACGGTACTAATTTTGAGCACCAGCCCTAAGTGACATGCTAAATCTCAAACAATACCTTCAAATCATTTTTTATCAATGTCCCCTAATTAGACAAAGTTTAAGACGTAGACTCTTAATTATTTTCATTTAATTTCTTAAAAACATATATATAAGAAAATAGACAATCTTAAGATTTGAATTAGCTTCTAAGGTTAGATTTTGTATACCTTAATTAATAATTTGACGACTGAGACTTTGTCACCTTCATATTCCACTTCAAGAAGATTTTATACGCTTAGAGTTTGAAATCTTTATCTTTCAGAATCTTGCCTGATCAAATCAGATAGTTCTCTTTCAAGCTCTATCAATTCACCCCTACAAATTAAGCAAAAAAGATATATACATTGTAAATGAGTTTAACGGCCCATAATCTACCTCATGATGTAATGTACCGTGCGTACGTACCCTATAGCACTCAACATTCCAAAAGCACTCGTCGTCTCAGATGTTGTTTGATAAGGAAGATGATCAAAGAACGGAAGTTCACCAAGACTGTCCATTAATGCATCATAACCATACTTGTCCTGACTTTGAATAAATAGATTTCTCCTTTCGTTACATAGACGAGTGTCAAAATGTTGGACTCCCATTGCATCAGGAGAATGCGATATGACCACTTGATCATGTTCCATCTCAGATGCTGTTTGACGAATTGGAGCTGTAGAGGAAGATGATCTGGTAGAATTTTTTGGTCTTCCTCTTCCTCCTGTTGTACACTCGTTTTGTTTTCGTTTTAATTGTTTTCCTGGCCACTCAGTAATGTTTACGAGCTTACAACTTTTCTTAAACGTATTCTCGGCGATACCTGAAGGAGAAAATTAATTAAGTAGGTCAGATTTCAAAAACTTCACCATGTGCACATGCATTTTTTCTAATTATTAATACGAATGTACTTGATCAAGAAACAATTACAGTTTGCTTACTCTTGTCGTAACGACATATTTCTCTAAGCCTCTCTCTAGCAATGGAAGCAGGCAGTCCAAAAAGTGGAGCAAGAAGGTTATAACGAGCCATCTTTTTTGAAATTGTGTTGCGGGTCTTGTGGCTCTCTTCTTTCTCATTATCCGCGGCTTCTTTGTCATCATTAATATTAATCGTCCTTGGGTCTGCAAGCTTTGAGAAACGACACTGCAAACCGGCATTCTGCAAGTGAAGCAAAGTTAAGATCTAGTCGTAAGAAACCTAATAATGTGTAATCAAGTTGACCAAGCTTGAGTTAACTAACCTATATATGCTTTTAAGCTTGGTTTGAATCGATTTTTGCGGTGGACTAGACTTGAATTAATTTAATTTTGAATGTATTTTGGTTCATCCCTTCACTCGTATATTATCCTAGGAATCTAGGATCCATGAGACGAGGTAACATCTGTATTATTGTTCCGACTGGTACTAACCTAATCCACTTTAGCGTGTGGATATGATGGCCCCTCTTGTCACGCTTTATACTTTTCAAATTTGTTACATGTACTTTAAAACTGTTAATAAAATGAGGGTCCTTTTTTGTTCATCAAGCGCATATCAATATGTATCCGTAAAATACAAATTCAAACTCAAAGAGAAAGGATTAAATGAAATAAATATTATTAAATATAATATAATAATTGGTATTCATATATTTTATTTAAAACGTAATTTCTACACGATATTCAGTTATTCGTTGCATCTTTTCACACAGCTTTTATTTGTGTAATTTAAAACAGCTTTCAAAAAAATTCTTTTTATTTAACTTAAAAAAAATTATAATATTTGACAAATATAGCATGTGCGTGTCACTATCACCTCACGGTGACCGTCGCTTTTTCTACCTTTCAAATCTAGCCACTTGTTAAAAAATATTATTAAAACTATGATATGGGCCTCAAAATATTAAAATATAATTAATTGAACTATTAGTCTCCTAAAGTATTGATAACTACATATACCGAGTTATAACGGGTAAACGAGTTAAGAGTCAGAAAACTAATCGTGAACTATGTTTGATGGATGAGTCATTATTAGATTAACTTAATTTTTTTTAAAATTTTCCTTATTAACTCATTAATAGAGATATTTTATTTATTTATATATTACTTAACCATTAATTGTGTCCGATGGATAAATCATTATTAGATTGACTTAATTTTTCTAAATTACCTCACATTAATGAGTCATCAATATGGTTATTTTGATCATTTAAATATTTACTAAACCGTGAATTATGTTTAGGTAGATGAGTTATTATTAAAATTTTAGAACTATATTGAACACAACTCTAACCACATTAAATCCTTTTTTCTGCATCATATGAGAATCAAAATGCATTAATTCCTGAAATACAAATTCAAACTCGAAAGGGTTTATATGAAATATATAAGTATTCAATTTAATTTAAATATATAATGTCATAAATATTATTCATGTTTATTAAACGTGATTGACTTGTAAGCTTATTCAAAAATTATTTAGATTAATTTTTATAGTTCTATCAAATAATTAACTACATGAATTATAGTAGCTTACGAATAAGATTATCCAGGAAATTAATCTTAAATAATTCGATCTTCAAAGTACGTTTAGAATGTATTAAAATACGCCTAACAGATCATATAGTGTTAAGAAGATTTGATGCATCATCAGTTTATGTAAATCGGATCTATAATAACTATAATATTCGAGCTAATTAAGGATATATGGACGTGGATGGTTAGATCGACAAACCTCAACTGCTATACAAAGTCGATCAATATCATCTTCATAAGATTTCTTGATTGCATCCGTGACGATCTCAAGCACACCAAGACGCTTACCAGGTAGACCCACAATCACAGCAAAGGATCCCCATTTCTCATCAAAAACATCAATATTAACACACGGAGGACGCTGATCTTCTGGGTAGTCATGGACATTCTGAGTCTGCTCAGGCTTGCCGCTCATGAATACCCCGGCTGCATGACCGATTGCTGTTCCTGTCTTAGCATGTACATACTGATTGTGGTTAAAACAGCCTGTAAGGTATGACTTAAGTTTTTTGTTCTTCCCACGAACACCATAAGGCTGAGAAGATGTTGCAAGTACATATGCCTCTCCAATTTTTTCTGCCGCCCAAAATTGAGCAAGAAAATTTGGGAAAACAAATACCAACGCACCAAGTGCAGAAAAGATCAAATTCTTCTCTTCATCAGTGATAGGTGGATGGATGTCTGTTAGGTTAAAGCAAGCAAACAATTTTTGTCGGTCAATTTCATGCTCAAAACCACCAAATATTACAGTAAATGTAGACCGATCGAGTACAGTCTCAGATATAGAGGAAATCAAGAATTGCGAATGTACAAATATATAAAAAATGGAGGACATAAAAAGAATGCTAATCATAGAAAAAAGGCAAAATTTTTTATATTTTTTTGTTTGTTTAGAAGAGCGTAAGTTTTCATTTAACTCACGGTTGTTGTACTGCCTGGAGTCCTCACCACTGAAAACCTCGAATTCAGCTGAGCCATCTTCTACACAATACTCGAAGGCACTCATTTTAGATAACTTAACCTGGAACAGATTAAACTTGACCTTTCTATATATGAACCGGGTCACAGGCATGTTTCTGTTTTATAGATGGTCATGAGCTTAATGAATAGGTCCAAATAATCTTGGGGTTCAAATAAGGACTTGCAAGTTGCAACATTACTTGGGGGTTCAAATAAGGACTTAATAGTCCAAAGGTTCTTTACGTCAGTTCAACTATTAGCTCTTTGTTGGAAGAAAAAAGGATATTCATTTATTTCAAAAAATAAAAAAATAATAATTGGAAAATGCTACATATAGCGCAAAGAGTTATGTTAAGAAATATTCATTAATAGTATTTCCGATCTAGTAATTTGTTTATAGGATTAGAACAAGTGAATTAAACTTTTATTGAGAAATTCAAACTCGGCTCGAGCTATAGTTTTGTTTAATTGAATTTTTAATTAAATTGGAGTCGAGCTAAAGCATGAAAATGTACCCAAAATATATAATGAGGCGAGTTCAAGCTTATAAGGGCTCGGCTAACTTAGCTTTATCTCTATAACTACATAATGTTTTTTTAAAGTTTTGATTTTTTTTAAAAAATAATTGATTTATTGGTCAAGTCTTGTTATAGCGCGTGTAGTGGGTGATTCTTGTTATGAAATATAATTTTATATACTTTAAAAATATATAAGTTTGGTTATCAAAAATAATACTTCAATTAATATTTGAGTTTTCCGAGCTAAACTTGAGCAGTTGAGTGACGGCCCACCCACCATGACATAATATAGGTGAGGATTTTTAAGGGGGTTACCCATCATGGTATTGCTCCCGTCGGTCATTAATTGCAAAACTCTCTCAAGATTTGTCATGCTTGTGGCTTCAAAACGCCTTGTCAGGTAAGACCAAAGTTTACATATGAAATGCTACAACATATAGCAAGACACTATTTACTTCAAATTTGAAAAAAGGAACGCTCTTTACAGCAACATTAACCCTCCATGTCACCTCTGGTGGGCTCATTCAACCACCACCTCTTACCATAGCAGGGTAGGTGTTTGCTACCCACGTGTGATCTGCTCTTTAAAACTGGACAGATGACTCTGACATCTTTGACAGTTATCATTTCATCCTAAATAAGAACTTATTATATATGTACAATGTCACACAAATTTGATTGTGGCTTGAAATCACTTTAACGACATAACCACTGCAATTAATTGATTTTAGGGCTTGTAGCTTTCTACAAAAAAAATCGACAAAATCTTCATCCCAGGGATGAACCACCTTAGGCTCATAATCCCAACTTACTCTTAGTATTCTATGTAGTTTAGTATGGTTAAGCTTTGTAAATTCCACCTCTACGCCTCTCTTTAGGCAATATTGTTATGTCACTGTTTGGCGGTTAGCCCTCAAAATTCCACCTATAGCTTGGAAATTCCCTCACCACACTAATAAAAAATTGGTCAACACTATCACCACTGCTATGGACTCTCAATCCAAGTCCGGGTTTAGCCACCGCAATGGGAGACGAGCACACAACTCACTCCGGTCTCTTCCCACACTCATGTTTTCAGACTAATGCACGATCAAACACAATATGCCAGTATCTCTCATCTCCATGATTGATATGGTATTCTCCTGCCTAATGTGTGACAAAGACCCCTTTAGGGAGTCATTGTCCTCGATGAGGTTTGTACCATTATCTAGAACGGATAGGAGTCACTCAAATACAATTTATAACACCTTGCGCACCATGACCACTTTGCTTCATTAGCACAAGAATTTGTTTCTAGCGACTAGTTAAGGACTTTCCACGGATCACACATAATGGTAATGCTCCCACTTGTCATGTGTAACTGCAAGTTCTTATGGAGTCTGTCATGCTTGTAGCCCCAAAATGTGTTTATGTCATGTAAAGTCAAGGTTTACTTATGAACCTTGTATATCTCCTATTTACAACAAATGTGGAATTTGCCTAATGTGTCACAAACACCTCCCTTAGGGACTTATTATCCTTGATGAAGTTTTTCCTACCATCTTGAACGGACATGAGTGGCTGTAACACAAGTTATTACACATCGTCTCAAGTGACACAATATTGTCAGCTGCCCATTAGCACACAAATTTGTTTCTAACGACCGGTTAAGGACTTCATAGGGGTCACAAATCATGGTATTTTTGCCGTACAAACAATCTTAAACGTATAGTTCTTATAGGATTTATCGTGCGCTAGTGAGGTAAAGCAGATAATACTGTATCATGGTTGGCGGGGTATTACACATTAAATCCTTTCGAACTGATATTATAAAGGCACGTCAAACAAGCAAGCCAAGCTCGAGCCCTGTGAAACCCACGCATGGATAAGCATATTTGAAATGCTTATTGTTCATGAGTATTTTAGGTGGCTTGAGTGCATTGATTAGATGATTTATCTCATATCACGATGGCTTACCCCGAGTGAGGAAATGATGTCCATTGGTGGGTGAAATGAGAATCTCTAGGTTGATAAACCAGTGATCTTTAGAGAGAGATAAAAAAAGGCAGACGATGAAGATAATATGGAAGTGATGATCTTTGATATATGAAGATGGAGAGAAAATAGTTGTTAGTGGGAGAGTAAATCTCTTGGCGAAGTAAGGGAGAGGAAGAGATAGAGAGAGACATAGAGATTAGGTCTTGGTGTCATCCTCTATACATAAAGAGATGGCTAGGATAAGACAGGTGGTGTGTGTCATATGCAATGGTTTTTAAGGTGATTAAAAGCTTCACACGCAGACTTTTAAATGTGGAAATATGAATTAATACAAAACGCACGAGCAGTGTACGTGGTATGTAGTACAGTTTTATATAATCGAGTATCGAATCATAGGAACTGATAACTACTAAAATTGGATCATTACCATTGTCTAACCAATCAATGATTAAGATGGTGGATTAAACTAAGATTACACAATAACTAAACAAGCAATTAACTACGGTTAAACTACCACTAACTAGGATTAACTTGCAAATAAAACTATGATTAAACTAAAGTTAAGCTAATTAGACACACACTTCACACAACAGTTAGAACAAGAGGTAGATCAACTCAAAAGGGATTCACCTAGACTTTGAATCCACCCAACTAATCATGGTATTGACATAGATGCTACAAAGATCATATAATGATAAATCCATTAAAAATCATGTTTATTTCTTTTAAGATTTTGACTTAGAGTAAACTTGTTTTAACTCATGTTTGTAAAATTAAAGATTGATAAAGGTCTTGCTTTAATTTCTCGAAAGTCAATTCCTTTATTACCAAATAGTTAAGACAAAAAGACAAATACCAGATTTTTTCAAATCACAAGGATAAGAACATATGTTTAACCATAATCTAACACACCAAATCAACACCCCTCATTTCTAAGGTGATGTCCCAAATGTATATACCCAATATGATCATGGAGATAACCATCATTTCTAGTGTGAAACCCACATAAACATATAGGTTTAAAATATACATACACTTGAATATTGAAATTCCAACATGAAGTTTTTCAACATTATCATGAACAAGAACATCCCCAAGACTCTAATATGTTGTCAAAATAGTTAAACATACTACAACTTTAAATCAAGAGTACTCAAGTTCATATATTCATCAAAACATGATCAATGTAGCAAATATAACCATTAAGTAGCTAGGATTCATCTCTATCTAGATGAATCAATGTTTCTATCCCAAATTCATAACAAATACCATCATAAACATCAACCAAAACAAATTCATACATTCTGGAAATTAAGGGTAGAGTACACCAAAATAAAGAACAATGTTGAATGTGATGTTCCTTTGACGGTGCTAACCTTCTAAGTGATGAGAAAAATGCCTTCTTTGGCTTTTGGAACCTCGAAGAACCTCTCCTAACGTTTCTATGGTGTTTAGGACCAGAGCGATAGCGAATGTGTGTGTTAAAAGTGCAACTAGTCGAACACCCAAACCAGAATTCGAGTGCTATTTAAGTACTGTGTCTGCAGGGGGCTTACGGCTGTAAGGTAAATACTAATGGTCGTTAGGTCGAACACTCGATCAGATAATGTCAGATGTAACTTGGCCAACTTGCTCAACTTGGTCTGCACCCGAAGCTAACGGTCGCAAGGTAGATACTAACAGTAGTTAATTAAGTCGGATTTCAGATAAGTGTGTCCGAAACAATTGGCACTTGGATGGTAAGCTTATATGATATCCGTGAGATAGATAACGGCATAACTAAAACTGCCGTTAGCTAGGCTGTAAGCTCCGAATTTCTTCACTTCTTCGGCTTTTCTTCTGATTTCTTGTGTTTTTTTATTGAATTGTTTCTGAAAAGCCAAAATATACCTGCAAGGTGAAAAGAAAGTGTTAGTGCAATCAAATAATAAATATTTATTTAAAGGTTTTGATGACGCAATTTTAATATTTATTCAAAAAGAAATTATATTACAAAATCTAAGTTAATATGAAAATAATAAGTTTGGCGAAATAAATGATTAAATATAAATTTGCATTGATCACAATAAGAATATCACAAGAGGATTAAATATGAAAATTTTACTAAAGCCAAACATATACAATACCCATCTAGTAAAAACGATTATTGAACAAATATAGTCTATTACATAGAAATCATTTTTAACTTAAATGTATTTTCATAGTTTATAAATCAATTCCATATGACCACAAAGTTATTTATTTTTGGGAATTGAGATTTTATAAAACACAAATGTAAACGAAATATATCTTGGTTGACAATTTCTATAAACATGAAAATACATATTTCGTCTTCAAGTAAGATATCTTTAAAGAGGTATTATTATTTTAGGTATTAAAAGTGCGTGGAAGAGAGAAGATCAAGAAAAGATTTTTCTTGATCTTTGTACCCATAAAAATACACATTACTTTTGTGTTGGTACAATGACAACCACACAAAAAGATTCATAAAATTTGTATTGATTTTTGTGGCAACATGTGTAAGACAAAGTACACATTATAAGAGTAATTGAAATCAAGAGAGAGAAAATCAAGAGTATTCATCTTACAAACATTTGCCTCTTGTTTATTGTGAGTGAGATTCATTGTGTGCGCACCATTGTTAATTGTTGAGTGATTTCATTAATAGTATTTGGAAGTTCTTGTGATAAGAACTTTAACTTTGTAAGTGGGTTTGACTATTCCCCATTTTGGTTATTGGGTTGAAGTTCTTGGTGAAAAACTTGTAAGAAGTCCTTGTTGAAGGCATACCGAAGAGTTCTTAGTGAAGAATCCTTTTGTGCTCTTGGATTAGAGCTTGGTGAGGTTATCACTCCTCTATTCAAAGTGATTGTAATAGGTGGTCTCTTCCGCTCTAAGGAGACTCTTTGCATGTTGTGCTAGTGAAACTTTTGACGGAGGTCAAGGAATGGATGTAGGTTGGAGTTCAACCGAACCACTATAAATCTTGGTGTTATCTCTCTAAACCCTTAAACTCTTTACTTACTAGCATTTATATATTCTTGTTATTTATTATAATAGCTTGCTTTCATTATGCTCAAGAATATATATATACATATATATATATATAAGAGTTTGGTTTTAAAAGTAAAAATAATAAACAAAAAGATTTAAAAAAAGAGGACAGGGAAACTATTCAACCCTCTTCTAGTTTCTACAGAAATGATTAAGTATCAAATTACACATAATTTACCAACAATTGTAGTCTAAAGCATGAGAAAATTATACTTAAAACATGAATAAATTAGAGTACGAACACGCCCAAGACAATGCTTGTAAAACATGTTTAGGCCTTAATTCAGACCTAAGTGTGGGTACATTATCAAGTCAACGTAGTCCGTTATGACTAAGTAGTATGTGTCTTGGCGAACTATATTATTAATCATGTGGGTCAACCTAGAGCCCATATAGAGCCCTAGGGCGATACTGGCTGTGGTATACACTCTTGGTTGTGTATGCCTAGAGCTAAACCACCATGTAGCATGTAACACCGTCATTTCGAGAATCAAAATTTTTTCTTTTTAAAAGCTTATTTATCATTTTCATTTAAAAACACGCAGCGGAATTAAAACAAGTGGCTAATATTTTAATTTAAAAATTGCCACATACTAGGTTTGGTGTTACGGTTACTAAACCGGCCGACCATTATCTACTACAAAATAAACATAACATCAGAGTTAAACAAAATACAATGTTCCTCCTAAAACATGCAACTACCCGCAGGCACCCGAGCTCACAGCCTAAGGAACACCAGCACATGTGAGAGGTAGTATCTGTTAGCTATAAAAGCTAGTGAGTACACGATAGCATGCAATCAATATAAACATATCACATATCATCAATCATGCTCAGATAGTTCTATCCTAGCATCTCGCGGTGAGCTAGCTTAGTCAGAAGGCGACATATCTCGCAGGGTAGCGAACCCGACTCAATGCACCAAACTGGGGTACTAGACACATCAACCGCGCCGGTGGGGGAGCTGTGAAGCGTCCACCGTTGCGTTTCAGAATCAACCGATTCTTCTGAGTACAGCCTTGAGCTATATCCACAGGTGATAGCTTTGTCCCTTAAGTAGAACAGCTTTGTTCTAAAAGTAGGACGGCTTTGTCCAGGACAAACCTTGTCCATAAGATCCGTACCGATCACAAACAAATAATCTGATTCAATCGAATCATCAATCAATGTATAGTCATATCCACATAACATACACCTAAACAGATGTATATTATTTATATCAACCAAATATCTGGCATCATCATGCTATTCATTCTTTACTTCATTGCGCGCACGCAATAATATATATCTATCATCATAACATACACCTAATCAAGTGCATGCTATTATATATCAATAAGTTAAGCCTAGCATCATCATGCTATACAATATACACTTAAACAAGTGCGTATCATACTGTGTCAATATGTTAAGTCTAGCATCGTCATGCTTCACTAACTACACTTAATCAAGTGCGTATAATATCCTGATAATCATTTATCATACATACTACAAGGTATACAACCTTTCAACAACATATTCAAACACTTAATCAAGTGTTTACAAATTATTGTATTCAATTCAATTCATTGTTAATATATGTTATAGATATATTAATCGTTATGTTATCAGGCACTCACCTTGCTAGCTTAAACTTGATAATTATAACTTTCGGGTCTTCAGTTGTTAGGCTCACCTAAACAAACACCCCCAATATAAGAACAACGCGAATTAATAAATTTTCCGCAGAAACAACGCTCCTTGTGGCCACAAGCAAACTGTTTGCACCCACAAGAGCAGAATATTGCTTACACCCACAAGCAGAATATTGCTTACACCCACAAGCAGAATATTGCTTACACCCACAAGGGCAGAATATTGCTTACACCCACAAGCAGAATCATGCTTGCGCCCACAAGCAGAAACCCCTTGCGTCCGTAAGTAGACAACCCCTTGTGGCCACAAGGGTGGTCCTTGCACCCGCAAGCAACCTTGCACAGACAAGTGCGATTTTCCAGCCTCTGTTTTGGCCATTTCAACCCTAAAACTCAATCAAAGGATTCCAATCAAATTTCCAGTGTTCACATATGAAAAAGGTACTTAAACTAAGCTAGAAACAACTCTTAATTCTTACTTTAACATCCAATTTAAGGATTTAGATCAAAATCACCATTTTTGACCTATTTAAGCTTTTTATCCAAATTCAACCAAGAACACCATTTTAAGTCAAGAATTTGATTTCTTATCACTTAGATATGATGTAGAAATACATTTGAATCATTGGAATCATTTGTTGAGATCAAATTTCAATTTTGACCCATTTGACCTAAATGGTCAAAACTCAAGAACAAGAAGAAAGGAAGCTTAAAAGGATGAAGATGGTGAAGATGAAGAACAAGAACAGATTATAGCTTGGATTCAACCACAAAGATTGGAGCTTGTTTGATTTCTACAATGATTTTCTCCTTCAAATGTTCAAGAACAAAGAAGTTCTTGAGTTGTCTGTGTGTGTATGTACGTATGAGTGTATGTGTGTCTATATGTTGATAAGGCTAGACCGACTTGTGGATTAATATTATCCACAAGTGGGTATTTTGTCCCTATTTTCAACTTACAACTTAACGCACGAGTACTCGTTTCAACTAACGGGAATATTTTTGGAAACCTTGTTCTAAACCATTTAATAATTTATTATTCTTATCTATTTTTAATAATATTTTATTATTATCATTTCTTTATTATTTTCTTCTATTTTTCCAAATAATCAATTATTTATATACAATTTCCTTTATTCGATATATTTAATTAGAATCTTAGACGTACCAGATTCGAACACGACTAGGCCCAATCTGAGGTTGTTACAAATCTACCCCCCTTAAAAATATTTCGTCCTTAGAATCTACTTTAAGTGAACAGATGGGGATAGCGGGCCCTCATATCCTCCTCGGTCTCCCACGTCAGGTTTGACCCGAGGTTGTGCTTCTATTTGACCCAGACCAGCTGAATAGTTTTCTTTCTCAGCCGCTTAGTCTTCGTGTTCAGAATCTCTACTGGTTCTTCCACGAGCCGTGTAGAAGAATCAACTTTCAGATCTTTCAAAGGTAGAATCTGATCTTCATCTACCTTGCAATTACGCAGATAGCAGACATTGAAGGTATTATGAATACCTGATAACTTTGGAGGTAACTCCAAAGATACTGTCTGCTCATTGACTTTCTGGAAAATTCTGAAAGGACCAATGTATCACGGACTCAGCTTACACTTTCTGTCGAATCTGATAACACCCTTTCAGGAAGAAACCTTCAAGAATACCCGATCACCTATTTCAAAGGTAACCGGCCTGCGTTTCGGATCAGCATACATCTTTTGCCTATCCCTGGCTGCTTTAAGCTTCTCACGTGCAAGCTTAACTTTATCTGAGGTAATCTGGACCAGATCGGGTCCAGCATACTGTTTCTCCCTTTGTTCAAGCCAATAAGTAGGTGTGCGACAACGCCTACCATAAAGCATCTCATACGGTGGCATACCGATACTGGAATGATATGAGTTATTATAAGCAAACTCAATCAAAGGCAAATGAGAATCCCACGAGCCACCGTATTCAAGTACACACGCGCGTAGCATATCTTCAAGAGTTTGGATAATCCTTTTGGACTGTCCATCTGTCTGTGGATAGTATGCGGTACTCAAATGAACACGAGTACCGAGCTCCCGCTGAAGACTGCTCTAGAAGTGTGAAACAAAGCGTGTATCTCTATCAGAGACGATAGACAATGGAACACCGTGTCGGGCTACTATCTCATTTATGTACAATTGAGCAAAACGAGGTATGAACGATAATTCATTAACAGCTAGAAAATGTGCACTCTTGGTGAGTCTATCAACAATCATCCAGATCATGTCATGCCCTTTTGAAGCCCTAGGCAATTTAGTAACAAAATCCATAGTGATGTTGTCCCATTTCCATTCTAGAATTGGTAATTGTTGCAAATTACCATAGGGTCTTTGGTGCTCGGTCTTCACCTGTGCACAGATCTAACATTTCTCTACATAAGAGGCAATGTCACGTTTCAGAGTAGGCCACCAATAAAGTGCCTTACGTCATGGTACTTTTTAGTGCACCCAGGATGAACAGATAGACGAGAACTATGCGCCTCCTTCAAGATTAACTCCCGATTCCCTCCTATGTTAGGTACCCAGATTCGGGAACTGTATGTCTTCAATCCCCTGCTGTTATCTTGTAGCCGCTCCTTCATCTTTGACATAACTTCAGCCTTCAGATTAGCTTCTGTTAAGGCTTCTCGCTGAGCCTCCTTCAATCGAGTGATAAGATCAGAAACAATAGTGATTTTCATGAATTTGATGGTATCTGTGGAGCCCTTTCAGCTTAATGCATCAGCCACCACATTAGCCTTGCCCAGGTGGTATTTGATTTCACAATCATAATCATTAATCAACTCTATCCACCTGTGTTGCCTCATATTGAGCTCCTTCTGTGTAGAAACATACTAGAGGCTCTTATGATCAATGAATACCACACATTTGGTGCCATACAAGTAGTGGCACCATAGTTTTCGAGCAAAGACAACAGCTGCCAACTCCAGATCATGAGTCGGATAACTCTTCTCATGTGGCTTCAGTTGGCGGGAAGCATAAGCTATCACTTTGTCCTTCTGCATAAGGACACTCCCCAAACCTGCGTAAGAAGCATCACAGTAACAATAAAATCTTCTGACCCATTTGACAGAGTAGAATTGGAGTTTGACATAACAGTTGTTCAATGTCTAGAAGACATTATCTTGTTCATCAAACCACGAATAGGCAACATCCTTTCTGTTGGAATATGCCCGCTGACACGAACGAGTTAATAGTACTGCTGATGAAGTATAGGCCTATTGGGTCACACACCAAGTATTGATTCTGGCAACACAATCGAGCAAAAGAGAGAAAAAGGCCAAAATGGGTTTTGGCAGCATGGTACACGGGCCGTGTTCTTGAACACGGGCCGTGTCCAGCCCAACTAGCACGGGGCGTTTTAGCCCAAGTAGAGACCATGTGCTTTGGGCCTACACGGCCGTGTAGGTGAACACGGACCGTGTTGGGCCTGTTAGACACGGGCTATCTTGGCCCAATTGAGGCCGTAGGCTTTGGGCCTACACGGCCGTGTTGACCAACACGGGCCGTGTACGATCCCTGTAACAGCAGAATTAACATCTTTTATGTCAGATTTTAATGGGATTAACTAGAGGTTAATGTGAGCTACGTTTTTCTCTACACATGAACAGACTTGAGAGAGTTGAATAGGTTCTTGGAAGTTCATATTCTCTTTTAGTTGTTCTTCTTGAAGGTGATCAAGTTTTGATGCACAAGAGAAGTTAACATACACTTTGTGGTCGAGACTTGATGCACAAAGGTGTTCCTTATTCTTGTATTGTGTTGTTTTGGTGTCTACACCAATCTACTAGCATTGGGGAATCAAGTGTGCTTGGGGTGGACTTCACTAGAGGAATTCTTCTTGAATTCTACACACTTTGACAAAGAAGAAAGCTTATGGTGATCTTGTATGATGGTATAATCTTTCTTCTACCTTGTTTATTATATTCTAGTTGCAACTTCATGTTAAGATGTTGGTCCATGGCATGTGTGTTTGTTTGGCTAGCTTAGAGTTTTGTATTGTATCTTGCTTCTGTTGCTACTCGTTTATGCCAAACAAAGACCTTTAGTGGTATCAGAGTCATATCTAACATGGCTTTGCACTAACGAGTCTAGAAAAACCTTATAAATATTTTATACAAGAAAATTGTTTTCTTGAAATATTTTTCGTGTAGATGGTTGCTAGGCTAAAATTGATATATTTGTAGCCTACGTAATATTCATATAATATTTTGATATTAGAAAATTGTTCTCTAGAAATGGTTTTTCACGTAGATTCTTGTTAGGCTAAAATTGATATATTTGTAGCCTACCTAATATTTTAGTTTTACATCGAGTTGAAAAAAACCATATAAATACTTTTATATAAGAAAATTATTTTCTTAAAATTGGTTTTTCATTGAGACTCTTGTTGTACCCTTGTTGTGCTAGAATTGTTATATTTGTAGCCTTGTTAATATTTTAGTTTTTATATTTATATATTTGTTGTAACTTGGCATGAAGTGTACACAAATATATACTTATAAATGTATATATGAATATGTGTCATAAAAATGGTTTGGTACACTAATGCATATGTACAAGGATTGTCATTTTGATGCCTTTGGTGATGTTGACAATCTTGACTAAAATATAGATATACATTTGTATCATGGTTTTGTGTGGCACACCATGTTTTATTTGTTGCGTTTGGTTAATTCGGTAACGTGATATGCCCTAAGACCTATGTGTTGTGGTGGTTGATTGATTTGGTTTTTTTTGGTGGCCCGCGTGCCGTATTGATGTAAATATTTATTTATTGGTTGGTGCGGCTTGCACGCCGTTTCTTTTATTCCGTGTATTTGTATAAATAGTGTAGGAATGCGACCTGTGTGTCGTTTATATATATATTCTATGTATTTGTAAATAGTATAGAATTAGAACCGGAGAAATCAACGGGAGTCATGATGATGACGTCTTGGCGAGAAGGAATCAACACGCTATTGGAGGTGTTGGATTCAACGGGAGCTCACCCAATGAGACTTTACCTTGTCCTTAGGTTTTGGCCTTGTTTTCCCTGTTGTGGCTCACGAGGAATACGCATAGGATTTTTAGGCATGTTACCGAATTATATATATATATATATGTTTGCATGGTTGTGTTTTATTTTTCTATGCATGGATTAGGATTCGCATGCTAGACAATTTTTCCTATAAAATTAAATAAAATACAACGTTTGTTAAAATGGTTAACAATCTCGCGCGAATAGAATTGACAAAGAAAATATAAACTTGGTATTATATTTAAAAAGTGCTTAAAATCGTTTTGACACTTACTTTCTTAATTCACAAAAGGGTTTTTATAAACCGGAAAAAAAATGTCTAGAACAGGTGTTCTTGCATCAAAATGTCTAGAACAATGTGAAGGTGTGTCTCGTGTTTTGCTTCAAATCTAGAATAAATCAGAATGTCATCGATGAATACAATGACAAATTTGTCAAGAAACGCATGACAGACACTGTTCATAAAATCTATGAATATAGCTGGAGCATGCGTCAATTCAAAAGGCTTCACAAGAAACTCATAATGCCCATATCTCGTTCTAAAAACCGTCTTTAGAACATCTTCATCGCGTACACGGACTTGATGATAACCAGAACGAATATCTATCTTTGAAAAGCAAGTAGCACCCTGAAGTTGATCGAACAGATCATCAATACGAGGAAGAGGGTACTTATTCTTTACAGTTCGCTTATTTAGCTCCCTGTAGTCTATGCACATCCACATCGTTCCGTCTTTCTTCTTTTCAAAAAAAAAACTGTAGCTCCCCAAGATGAAGAGCTGGGATGAATGAAACCTCTATCAAGAAGTTCTTCCCTCACCACGAGCCACAGCATATGACCCGTCGGACAGAGGAATTTTAACCATCTTTTCGAACAAAGAATCTCAGCATTTCGGTTGTTGAGCCAATACATTCTAATTACAATATCAAATCCCTCAATGGGCATATCAAGAAACGAAATGGGAAAACTATTCCCGTCAATATCAATTACAGTCACAAGAACACTATTAGTGCTTTACTGCTAACAACTTCCACTTTCAGTGGATCAATCAACGCGAAAACAGGTAATTGCTATTAAGCACGAAAAGAACATTGAGACAAAAGAATACGTAGCTCCTTGCTTTCGCCGGTTTCGAATTCCAACTCTATATCCCGTATCCATCTCTCGGTCACCGTCAGATTCGTTGTGCCCTCAAAGGTATATATGGTTTACAAGATAGAAAAAGCCTTAAGACATGTGGTCATTCTGTGCTATGGAATAGGAACAACTAGCATATGTTCCTCAATTGTCAATAATCGTTTTAGATTTCATCATTTACTATATGCTACTTTCATAGGAACTGAGGACAGTTCCCTTGTTTATCTTAATACTAGTAGTACACAAGACTACTATTACTTCAGCTATTCTTTTGGCATCACTTTTTATCTAACATTATCAATCTGATTACATCAGATTGATCTAAACATCTCTTGATTCTATTAGACCATTAAGGTCATAATATACTTAGTATACTTAACATACTTGATTAATCATGTTAATCAAATAAGCAATTAAGCAACAATAATGTCAGTATAATTAATCTCTCTCACATCCCAATAACCTCCCAAGTAACACTTTAAATAATGGTCGAGCCTGAATTTGAGACTGAGTACTCTTTTAAATACCCAATTCACTCAAACTTAGGCTCTGATACCAGCTTGTAACACCGTCATTTCGAGAACCAAAATTTTTTCTTTTTAAAAGCTTATTTATCATTTTCATTTAAAAACACGCAGCGGAATTAAAACAAGTGGCTAATATTTTACATTTAAAAATTGCCACATACTAGGTTTGGTGTTACGGTTACTGAACCGGACGACCATTATCTGCTACAACATAAACATAACATCAGAGTTAAACAAAATACAATGTTCCTCCTAAAACATGCAACTACCCGCAGGCACCCGAGCTCACAGCCTAAGGAACACCTGCACATGTGAGAGGTAGTATCTGTTAGCTATAAAAGCTAGTGAGTACACGATAGCATGCAATCAATATAAACATATCACATATCATCAATCATGCTCAGATAGTTCTATCCTAGCATCTCGCGATGAGCTGGCGTAGTCAGAAGGCGACATATCTCGTAGGGTATCGAACCCGGCTCAATGCACCAAACTGGGGTACCAGACACATCAACCACACCGGTAGGGCAGCTGTGAAGCGTCCACCATTGCGTTTCAGAATAAACCGATTCTTCTGAGTACGGCCCTGAGCTATACCCACAGGGGACAGCTTTGTCCCTTAAGTAGAACAGCTTTGTTCTAAAAGTAGGACAACTTTGTCTAGGACAAACCTTGTCCATAAGATCCGTACCGATCACAAACAAATAATCTGATTCAATCGAATCATCAATCAATGCATAATCATATCCATATAACATACACCTAAACAGATGCATATTATTTATATCAATCAAATATCTGGCATCATCATGCTATTCATTCTTTACTTCATTGCGCGCACACAATAATATATATCTATCATCATAACATACACCTAATCAAGTGCATGCTATTATATATCAATAAGTTAAGACTAGCATCATCATGCTATACAATCTACACTTAAACAAGTGTGTATCATATTGTGTCAACATGTTAAGTCTAGCATCGTCATGCTTCACTAACTACACTTAATCAAGTGCGTATAATATCATGATAATCATTTATCATACATACTACAAGGTATACAACTTTTCAACAACATATTCAAACACTTAATCAAGTGTTTACAAATCATTGTATTCAATTCAACTCATTGTTAATATATGTTATAGATTTATTAATCGTTATGTTATCAGGCACTAACCTGACTAGCTTAAACTTGATAATTATAACTTTCGGGTATTCGGTTGTTAGGCTCACCTAAACAAACACCCCGAATATAGGAACAACGCGAATCAATAAATTTTCTGCAGAAACAGCGCTCCTTGTGGCCACAAGCAAACTGCTTGTACCCACAAGGGCAGAATATTGCTTACACCCACAAGCGAAATATTGCTTACACCCACAAGGGCAGAATATTGCTTACACCCACAAGCACAATATTGCTTACACCCACAAGGGCAGAATATTGCTTACACCCACAAGCAGAATCATGCTTGCGTCCACAAGTAGAAACCCCTTGCGGCCGTAAGCAGACAACCCCTTGTGGCCACAAGGGTGGTCCTTGCGCCCGCAAGCAACCCTTCACAAACCAGTGCGGTTTTTCAGCCTCTGTTTTGGCCATTTCAACCCTAAAACTCAATCAAACAATTCCAATCAAATTTCTAGTGTTCACATATGAAAAAGGTACTTAAACTAAGCTAGAAACAACTCTTAATTCTTACTTTAACATCCAATTTAAGGATTTAGATCAAAATCACCATTTTTGACCCATTTGAGCTTTTTATCCAAATTCAACCAAGAACACCATTTTAATTCAAGAATCTGATTTCTTATCACTTAGAAATGATGTAGAAATACATTTGAATCATTGGAATCATTTGTTGAGATTAAATTTCAATTTTGACCCATTTGACCTAAATGGTCAAAACTCAAGAACAAGAAGAAAGGAAGCTTACAAGGATGAAGATGGTGACGATGAAGAACAAGAACATATTATAGCTTGGATTCAACCACAAAGATTGGAGCTTGCTTGATTTCTTCAATAATTTTCTCCTTCAAAAGTTTAAGAACAAAGAAGTTCTTGAGTTGTCTATATACATATGAGTGTATGTGTGTCTATATGTTGATAAGGCTAGACCGACTTGTGGATTAATATTATCCACAAATGGGTATTTTGTCCCCCTTTTCAACTTACAACTTAACCTACGAGTACCCGTTTTAACTAACGGGGATATTTTTGGAAACCTCGTTCTAAACCATTTAATAATTTATTAGTCTTATCTATTTTTAATAATATTATAATATTATCATTTCTTTATTATTTTCTTCTATTTTCCCAAATAATCAATTATTTATATACAATTTCTTTTATTCAATATATTTAATTATAATCTTAGACGTACCAGATTCGAACACGACTAGGTCCAATCTAAGGTTGTTACATAGCAAAGATAAGAAGACAGATTTAAGTATTCTAACTATATTAATTAATATTGGTTAGGAATATCTGAACACGTGGCTTTCTGATCAAGGATTTCTATGTGATTAACTAACTCTGTGAGTATACTAAAATTATCTTTACTATAAATGTGTAATGTATAGAACAATACAGTGCTTTATGCATTACAACTTATAGTTACTGTACAGTTAAATACATTATACATGGTACAGTTAAATACATTATACATGGTACAGTACAGTAAATGTTACGGTTCAATTTACAGATAGACTTGGTACCAAGTGGAGAAAGAAGGGAGATCCGGTATATGTTATTGGATCTCCGTATTACGACTATATAGACATACAACGTTACAGTGTTACAGATATACTGCATATGAATTATATAGTTTTGTAGACATTCAATTTACAGATTACAGTTGTTCTTATCGTTACCTTATCATTTAGTATACTCACTAAGCGAAAGCTTACTTTATTTGTTATTATTGTTTTATGGAAGGATGGAGATAGGGACGGATATGGGCAAAGCCCTTGTTGGTAGCTCCTAAAGATATATATACATACTTTTGACATCTTTAAACCGAAGTTTAATATATGTAAATAATTACAAGACGATATAAGTGGGATCATTTGTATATTTAACAAGTTTTATTGTAATATGGTTTATGATAGTTTTATAAAATAAATAGCCCTTACACTTTTATTTATATTGAAGATTGAGTTTACAAAACATAGTTTTTAAAATCTACTTTGGGATTTTTTTCAAATGAATTATCAGATTATTGTCGTTCGGTTGTTTAAAAATCAATTAATCTACTTTGTTAAACACGAAAAAAGATAATTATTTGATTATTGCTATATAGAGCAGCATAAACAAATACAAATATTATTATTCCGTAGCATGGTCTATTATAGCTAATTACTAAAAACGTATAATTTATTTTCAAATCGTAACCCAAACACACCCTTAATTGAAATTAGGGGTGAACACGGTTCGGTTTGGTTAGGTTTTGACATACAACCAAAACCAAACAGAAAATTTTGGTTTTTGAAAAACCAAAATCAAAACCGTTTAGTTTTTGAGTGGTTTGGTTTTTGGTTTGGTTTACACCTTTTCCGTTTTAACCATCAAGATTTAAAGCCATACAACCATAATTGTAAAGCTATGAGATTAACCAAAATTGAAGCTTTATTAAAAACATTAAGATGTGTGTCACTCAAGTTATACACGTTGCAATTTATACAAGCAAAATGTTTGTCAAATGTTTAAACTTGCCATGGTTGAAACAAATCAAAACTCAAAGTAAATCGATAAATAATATATTAGCAAAGCTGAAAATTGAGATGAACAACCAACTCCGAATAACTACAAATAACTCAGAAAACTAGAATCTGGAAGTCGAGATAAACAACTAAAAATGGATTTCTTCTATATTAAGCTGGAAATGGATAAAATCGAAAAGACGTGAATTTGTCGACTCGAAATGAAGTGATGTAGGTGAACTCAATCAAGTAGTCCGACGACAAAATGAAACTGCAAGTTCAAAGGAGATCTGAATCAGTGTAAGACCTCTTTGGGAGAACTCTAATGTAAATGAGGAGCGGCTGTGTAAATGGGAAAGTCATAGGGTATTTGATTTTTTAGACATGTATATTTACGATATTGCTCCTTGAAACGGTTCGGTTCGGTTTTTTTAGTTTTTGAAATTTGAAAAACCAAACCAACCGAAAAGGTCAGTTTTGAAATTTTAAAATCTAAAACCGTCGGTTGCTATGTTGATTTAATTTTTTCAAATTTTTTGATTTTTAATTCAGTTTCGATTTTTTCTATACACCCTTAATTGGAATATAAATCATGAGTAACCTCTTCGGGGGTGTTTATTTAAGCTTATTTTTTTGGCTTATTAGCTTATGAGCTTATTATTTGAGCTTATCATGTTTTATGTGTTTGGCTAAGCTTATAAGCTTAAGCTTATTAGCTTATTTTTATAAAAATAAGCCAACTTGAACTAGCTTATTTTTTTCTTGTGAGCTTATTTTTACACTTTTACCTTTATACCCTCTTTTTTGTTATTTTACATTAATAAGCTAATGTAAGGAAACCCTTTTTGGTCATTTCCACCTTTTTAAAAGAAGCTTATTAACTCATAAGTTATAAGCTAATCCAAACACTTTTTTCTTTCAAAAGCTTATAAGGTCATAAGCTCAAAAGCTCTTAAGCTCATAAGCTTAAGCCCAAAAAAAAAAAAGCTTACACAAACACCCCCTTCATTAGTTTTTTGTGCTAACCTGCATGATTGGTGCCGTGATATCCGTTCTGATTTGTGTTATTGTACGACCCTTTTAGCTTTTCTAGTTTTCTTTGTCACATTCATGCATTTAGACCAAACGTAGCGGGTATCCTCAATGGTTTCGGGTAGATGTGGGTTGAGTGGGTTCCTTTGGGAACACCACTACTATCCTTTCGGGTTCCTGCCCTATTTTTCATTTTCGGTTTCGCCAACCCGAGAGAAATGACAGGTTTTTTCATTTTTCTTTTTTTTTCTTTTTTTTTTTGGTTTTTAGTGAGAGTGAGGAGAGAGAAAAATATTTACGTTGATTGAAAATGGTGCTACTTAGGTTTTGGATTGATTTGGGTTGAGAAGGAAAAAGTAAAAAAACTGATTTGACAGTTATATGACATTTAAGTTGATTTAGGTTGGGTGTATTTGATACGCATGGGCTTAGTAAGAAAAGATGGCTTTTCTCCATGGGGTCAATTAGTATGTTTTGACTTTTACGACTGCTTTCTCCGGCACCCATATTTAATTCTTGCAAATAGAAAAACGAATCTGTACATACCAAATACCAAGGTTATCAAGATCGGGATCTTACCTGAGATCGTTTTCGTTTTTGCAAGATCGGATCGTAAGATCGAGATCGGGATCTTAAGATCCTACCACAAGTTACTAAAGTTTTTTTTAGGTTTTTTATATGCTATAATTTTTATCAAAAACCAATTATATAATATTTTTAAGATAGATTGAAACATTAAGTTTTAAAATAACAAACATCAGATCGTCCAAATTTTAAATTTTAAGAGCATAGAGAACAACTCCCCACAATTCATTGGTTTACATATCATAATAAAATTTAAAATGTGACTCTTAAACACAATCAATAAATCTATATCATATTTGGCACAACATTAATTCTTTATTTCATAAAAAAACTTATTCTCGTAAACCTCAATCTCTTATAACAAAAGAAAAATGAAAAATGTGAAGTGTATAAAGTAGAAAACTGCAAACAATTATTTTTAACACAAGGTTTACCACTTAGAATTTTAAAAATAATAAAATAATAGTAATAGTAATAGTAATAGTAATAACCAAAAAATATAAAATAATAGTAATAATTAAAAAAGTGTAAAAAAAATAGGATCGTGGGATCGTAAGATGACTGTACGATCTTACGATCCTGAGTACGATCCTATCTATTTACGATCCTAAATACGATCCGGCGCGTTTTTGGTTAGTGGGATCGTAGGATCGTACGATACTACGATCAGGATCGCGATTTTGATAACTATGTCAAATACCATACACAAGCATTAATCCAATATTCATTAAACTAAATATTTAATGATCAATTTGAAGTTGCATATACAATATTAACTAAACTAAATATTCGACTGTGATATATAAGTTGTTTTAAAAAAATGATGATATATATTAAATAATTATAAAATACGAAATATATGACAATTTAAAAAAACGACTGACAACGTCAACATTCAGACCAACATTATTAGTACGTCGTGGGAGAAATAATTAGGAGACATGACATAGATCATTATTGTTACAATTAAGAGAAATATGGCAAAGTCTTTATTTTTTATATTAAAAAGAATTTAAAATGATTATAAAATATTTTTAAATGATAAAATTAAAATTTTGGTTTATTATTATATTTTGAAATGTTATCAATGGTAAATATGACATTCGTAAATTAGAGTGGAAGGATATGTTATTTTATAGTTTAAGAAAAACACATGAGATTTTTCCTAATAATCTTGATTTAAATTAAAATCATATTTAAATCCAATTTTGATTAAAAAAAAACTCAAAATCGAATTTTAATTTTTATCAAAAGTAAATGGTTCAAATTTGATAATTAATTTTTTTTATCTAGATCAATTGATGTCTAGTAAATTTTATTAATGTTAGTATATATTATCTTTAATCTTCTTTCTTTAATATATATTAAAAGAATATGATTATTATGTCATCATACTATTTTTAGATTTTTTCCACCAATCATGATAAGAATCCTAATTGTATTGATAATACTTTAATTAAAAAAACCAAACTTATATAATAATTAAATTCGGATTTAACTTTTTATAAAATATAGATAAATCTGAAAAAATTGCATTTATCCAAATATAGATCGATTTCCGGTTTTCCATTTCCCTCATGTTATATGAAAAGACAATTTTTCAAAAATACATTTTGGTTTTTAATTTAGCAAATTCATTTTATCAATCGGCTAATTAATCTTTAATTTTTAATCATTAATTTTTAATTCTTTAATCTTTTTTAATCTTTAATATATATTAAAAGAATATGATCATAATGTCATCATTTTATTTTTAAAATTTTTTCACCAGACATATCTCTTTATTTTCTCAATTGTCTTTATAATCATTTGTAGGTGATTTAGTTTTTTAAATTTTATTTTATTAATCCAAGAATAGATTATGATATTATGATATTATCATTTTATTTTTAGAATTTTTTATCAATCATATCTCTTTATTTTCTTAATTACCTTTAAAATTAGTTGTTTTTATATCAAAAAACCTAAACATTACATATTGTTTAAGATTTTCATTTGTAGGTAATTTAATTTTTTAAAATTTATATTAGAAGATATCCGGCAACAAAGAGATTCAAATTAATCATAATGCAAAAACACTTAAACACGCCATAATTTAATAATAATTTGTGTGTGTGGTGGGTGGGAGGAGGGGGGGGGGGGGGGGGGGGGGGGTTGGTCTGTAATGGTTCTCCATCGCTCCACGTACGACAATAATGGCTCTTATGAGTTGGTGCCAGCTAAGAAAATAATTAAAACAAAGAGAGAAAAAGAAAAGAGCATGAAAAATTAAATAGAAAAAGTAGTATGCTCAAAAGGAATTCGTGTCGATAAGTATCCATCATCCATATTACGTATGAATGTTTTGTTTGTTTATTTGCTAGTGTTGTGTGTTGTGTTAACTTGTCATTCCAATTTGAATGGTTATGTGTGTCATTCTAGTTTGAATGCTCAAAAGCCGAGTTCTCTTCACTTTTGGACCTCGAGAACACCTCATGAGTTGCATCATACCATGATTGGTCAACCTTATCGATTAACCGACATGGTGAGCATTTGTTTGCTAGCTTAGCAGCTGAAACAGGGTTCGCACATCAACGGACCAAACATGACCATGTTCAATTCATAGGTTAGTTGGTGGTGCATGTATACGTACAATTGTTCGGATGGAAAATCTGTGAGAGTCATCGAGCTTACTAAAGGTTAGTTTTTTAATTTTTTGTTTAATTATATAATATGATGTTTTGTAGTTACAAGATCAAGAGTTCATGGCCTCATTAGCTAGGTTTGTGTATTAAATTTGGTTGCTCTACATAGGGGCATTATTAACTCATTTAGCCTGGCGGTTCGCTAGATTAGACGTATCTGGTACGGAGGGAGTAGGTCCAACTCGGTACACGTTTGGTACGTTGTACCTTATGTTTTGTTACGGTGTACCATGTCAAAAAAAAATTCAGGTACATTGAATCTCTTTAAGTCCATACATAGCGGGCAACTCGAAGGTCCCGGGTTCCCTTCTGGTTCCTCGGGTTCCTTTAGGAACACCCCTACGCACCCCCTTTTAGGTTCGGGTCCCTGGTTCACTAAGCCGATATTTTTTTTCCTTTTCTCGTGTAATGGCTCATTTTAAAAATAAAATTCAAACCCTCCATCAGATATATATCCGTTGTGTGTGTGTGTATATATATATTATTCTCCTATAAATACCAAACTTTTTCATCTAAGTCTTTCATCAAAAAAATTTCAAACTTCCAACACTTTCATCCAACTCTTTCAACTTTCATCCAACTCTTCTATAAATACATAACCATCCCTCAACACTTTTTATCCAAAATTCTCCTCTAAATATGGCATCACCACCACATGCTTCATCGAGCGGTTCATCGGATTCCGTATCCGTAACACCGTATTTTCAACCAAAAAAATTTCTTTTATAAAACACTGCGGAAGCGTCAAAATACATATAATATATTTACAACTGTAAACACCAAACAGTTTTCCAAAATATAAATTACATCAAATTCAGGTATTACAAAAACAACGGCTCATCACAAATTAAACATAAGAGGGCTAGGCAATTACTCCCTAAGCTAACCACTCTCAGTCGAGCCACTGACTTACCAAAACCTGTAAAAAGAGTGAGAGGTGCGGGATTAGCACAAAGCTAAGTGAATGGAGTAAAACCACAACAGATATATCAGCCAATAACCGCATGATATCAACAACTACAACAAATAATTGTGTCCCAAGAAGACCGGCGGTTCTGCAGGAACCTACAACCAATGCCGACCAAAGCAAAGGTTTACCGATAGTTCATTTACTATTCTCACACAGTATTACCTTAAGTTGCAACAAATGCATCAAAATATCTCAATGCTGATTAGCCGATAGCAAACAAACCCAGCCCATATGCCCAGCCGAAACTGACTTCCCAACCATCATGTATACATAACACTGACGCAACAATTAATTAACAATCAACCAGCTAATCAATTATCAGATATAAAATCTATCCATGCGTCAAACCATAAACAGTTGCAACCAAACCAGTTGCAACTAACATCATCTGTGAGTAAACATCCACTCACCTTAAGTTCTCAGCTCTCCACTCAGTGGTCTAATGTTATTGAGCCTTGTCTGTTCCTGAGAACACAACAAACTAAAATCAGTAACTGATTCATAAATATATACCAAACACATATATTTATATTTGTTTTGATCAAACATAAACATGTTAGATTCACATATGTACATACATGTAACACATATAACTAGAGAATGCAAACAAACATGAAAATCCACAAAAAAACCGCGGACGCATCGCGTCCAAGAAACCGATGCGTCGCGTCGAAGCCAAGGGTCGGATTTCCCCAAATCCGAACCCTAACTTGTCGGATTTAGGTGTTTCTCGGATTTCAGGGTCGGATTCTTGTTGTCGGATTCATATAATCGGATTTCTAGACTCCGGATCTCACCCATCGGATTTCTCCTTCAGATTCTTAAGAATCCGCCACTTTGTCGGGGATGCGTCGCGTCCGATCAAATGACGCGTTGCGTCCGATGAATACCTGCATCATCTTCTTCAAAAGTCCAGCCGACTTAACTTTCCAAAATCCATTATTTCCATTTGAAATCAACTATCAACACTTCTATAACATGTATAATCATCGTATATAATGTAAACAATAACAAGAACACATCAAATCCCCTTAAAACACCATACCATATAATACCCACTTGACAAGTTTACATATAAGCTTTATCAATGGTATTTTCATGTTACAAGCATAAACTTATCAACAAATCATCTTAAAATGATCAGATTGATACCAGGAATATAATCATACCTTTGCTTTGAATTAACACACAACAAATCCTTACTTTCAAAATTTCAAGTTTATGCTTCTTGTTCTTTCTCTCTCAAAACACACACAACACACACTTCAGATTTCAAAGTGTTTCTTAATTCTAAAATTAAACCAATTAATACCCACATATGTGTTTCTCAAAAGAATAAGCAGTAGGTGTCACCCTCCTTTCATGCATACGATTTCACATATAAATATCTATATCTATATATATATATATATATATAAATTACTTTACTTAATTAATATAACAATTAGTTTAAGTAAATCCGATTATTAAATAATTAAATATTTAATCAAATAATAATCACGTATAAACTTACCAACACCTACGTAACAACTAGGCCCAAACTCAGGATGTTACAGTATCAACCAATGAGCAGCTCAGGCAAGAAGAAATTTTTATAGGGTTGATTCGAGAGGCGGAAAACATGCTTTTTGATAGCACATCAGAGTCGTCGAGCAGAATTAGAATCGGAAACATAAAAAGAGGCCGGGTAGATGCAAACGAGCGGTTGTTAAATGACTATTTTGACGATAACCCTGTTTATTTAGCGGAGATGTTTAGACGGCGGTCCGCATGAGCACACGACTATTCAAACAAATCGTTAACGATCTAAAAGCAGAGTACGAGTATTTTAGAGGGAATTGGGATGCACGAGCGAAAAAAGGTTTTTCTCCGATACAAAAGTGTACTTCTGCTATTCGGCAATTGGCGTACGGGATACTCCCTTCACGAGTACTTGAGGATGGGAGATAAAACATTACGAGATTGCTTACACAATTTCTGCAGTGGTATTATTGAGCTTTATGGTAGAGTTTATTTACGGAAACCTACTTATACCGATGTTCAGGAGTTATACACCGCGCATAAAGAATACCACGGATTTCTCGGCATGCTTGGCAGCATAAACTGTACTCATTGGGCATGGGCAAATTGTCCGGTTGCATGGCGGGTCAGTTCATGAGAGGTGATCACGAGCACCTAACAATAATGCTAGAATCTACGGCATCACATGACCTATGGATATGGCACGCGTACTTTGGCGTTGCGTGTTTCAACAACAATATCAATGTTCTCAACCAGTCACCGATATCTATGACGAAAAAGCCCCCGAGTGTCCATTTGAGGTGAACGGGGTCATCTACAAGCACAAATATTATCTAGCTGATGGGATATATCCGGAATGGGCTACATTTGTAAAATCATTTACGTACCCACAAGACGATAAGCAGGAATAGTTCACGTTGGCGCAAGAATCAGCACGGAAAGATGTTGAGCGTGCTATTGGCGTGCTCAAACAGCTGTGCACGTACTTCATAATCCGGCACTCGGATGGCATTCAAGAAGACTAGGAAACATTATGTACGCTTGTATCATTTTACACAATATGATACTTGAAGACGAAGACAGTGTCATTTGTAGTTTATACCTAAACGACATTCTATCGTCAGATATCGAAACACAAATAAGTGAACAGGCATGCGCAGCTAACGTACGAGAAGTCAAAAATTGAGAGACGCATAATAACCTTCGGTCGGATCTGGTCGAGCATATTTCACGTATCAAAGTTTCGGACAACGAAAACAAGTAGATTTTTTTAATTTATTAATCTAGATTTAAAGTATTGTAATTTTTATTTTATAATAATAATATTTTTATTAAAATGTTATAAACTTTTTATATATATTTTTATTTTTTTATAGAATTGTTTAAATATTTTATTTTGTTTAATGTATAAATGTGTAATTAAATAAATTTTAAAAAGTGAGAAAAAGTTTAAGTTGATTTGGGAATGGTGCTACTTGGGTTTTGGGTTGATTTGGGTTGAAAAGGAAAAAGTAAAAAAAACCGATATGACAGTGATGTGACATTTGAGTTTATTAGCATATCGTTTCTATCAGAAGTGTGAAATTAGCATATCGTTTTTATCTTGTGGAACACTTTGTGCACCAAATCTTGTTAATCGGAAGAGTCGCTTTTTTCCAACCTGTGAAAGTAGCGTATCGTTTGTGTTGTATTTTTTATTTTATTTTTTTGGATTGAACCAAAAACGCATTTGTTGAGGTGAATAGAAGACTGATTGGGATGAATTAGAGGCTGATTGGGATCAAATTGAAGATTGATTAGGATCGATTTGATGATCGTACAGATTAGCGATGCTACTGGCCGGGAACGAAACCGCACCAAGATAGAGAACGGAATGATTAGATCGCAGATCGTGGATATTCTAGCGAACTATATATGTGACTATGGTGCAAATGAAGTGTCATGAAATTTTAAAATTCTGAAAATGAACCTTCTGATAATTTGGTGAGTACCCTCCAAATTATCAAATATTTACTTGCACCCTGCTGGTATTCCACTTTCAATGTAACTGGTACTTATGTAATTGACGGGCCGTTTAATTCATATAAAAATTATCTATTTTTTGTATTATTCATATGAAATTGATGTTGTGCTCATTTTCATTTAAGCCATGCATTTTTTAAACTTAATAAGTTTATATTTACTTTTATCTAATTTCTTTGGCTATGAATAATAAAAAAAACATACAAACCTCAAACAGATAATAAACTACTTGTTATCGTGCAATACACGGACAATAATCTAGTATCACTACAAAAAATGTTATTTATCCACGATTCATAAAAAGCGTGTAAAAATTCAAGTGTTGTCACACTTATAATTGTGAAAAATAGTTTAAAAAGTAAATATTGTTAGAAAAAGAAAAAAACCAACATTTATAGACGTGTACATTTGATTTTAAAAGTCCACGCTTTCATATGTGTGCATTTAGTAATAAATAGATAATTATAAAAGTCCACATTTAAAAGCGTGGACTTTTGTAACTCTAGAATTATTTTTAAATTTTTCATGCTTAGAAGTGTGAAAATTTAGATAATTTGTCCACGCTAATAAATGTGATTTTTTACTCCAATTTTCACACTTTCAAATGTAAAGATTTGATAGAAATTAGCAACACCCAAAATTTTCACGCTTGATCGTAATTCTTCGCAGTTTTAAGTGTATTAATATCGATAAAAAATGTGGATAATCGACATCTTTTTTGTAGTGTATCTATGTCTTTGTGTATTTAATCTAAAAAAGATCGAAGATATATGGTAAGTTTAATTCATCCCGAACCATATTTTTGACTGACAAGTTTTCTATTCCAACCCGAACTGTTGTTATAAGTCGACGAAACCTGCTTATATAAATCCGACATGACGCGTTATTAATATCTTCTCTCTTTTATACTAAAAAACGATATAATTAAACTCATTGCATAGACTTTGACTCTAATTAATGGTGAGATATTTAGCGTGCTTGAACTCGATCCAACATATGATGAATTTTAAATTCATAAACCTAAGTCGTATGAATAACCTTAATTAGGACCACTCTATCTATTTTTTGATTTTGTTGTTGTAATTTGATCTGATAATATAGCTTTTATTTAATATTTTTAGTAATTTTCATAAAATATCTTTGTAGAATATTTGATATTTTGACGTTGAAGTTCTTATATAGAAATAGGGATGGCAACGGGCCGGTTTCGGGCCGTGGATTGGTCCCCCCGTCCCCGTCCCCGTCCCCGTTTAAAAAAACCGTCCCCGTCCCCACTTAAAAAACAGCCGGGGATTTAAACGGGGAAATACGCGGGGATACCCGTATGAAGTTAAACGTTGATTTTTTTTCGCGGGGATTCTCGTCACTATTAAGATTAAGTCACAAGTTTTAAAAAACAATTATACTAAAATTATACAACATTAATACATTCTCCACAAATACATACAAAACGATCCAAAATAATGATTAAGTGTTCAAATGTATCCTAACAAATGGTTTTAAAACATTAAGTTTTCAAGGACGACCAAATTATAAATTATATCAATCTTAATGTTGTATAATGTTGTGGAGAATGTATTAATGTTGTATAATTTTAGTGCTACTTGAGTTTTGTGTACGAGAGAGAAAAGGAGGAAAAGTGATGTGACAACTGATATGGCATTTGGGTTGAGAATGGTTTGGGTTAACCGCTACTCATGGTCTAATAGCAAAAATGGAAAGTGAGCTTTTTAAACATAAATAAACGCGGCTCTTTAAGGGTGCGTTTGACAAAAGGGGCTTGGGCTGGGGCTGGGGCTTGGGCTTGGGCTAATTAATTAATAATCCTAAGCCCAAGCCAAAAGGTACTTCAAAAGACTTTTATTTTTGGGGCTTATGAGGGATTATGTTTTTAATAATCCCCTCAACATTGTAACACCCGAACGGGGCTAAAGAGCTGGGGATTATGAAAACTAGAATCCTAAGCCCCTATAATCCTCCGTAAGCCCGTTGCCGAACACACCCTAACTCAACAAGCAGGGCTCTATAACTATTAAGACTTGGTTAAACAAACACATTTTATTAAAACTCGCGCTCTTTAAGTAATAGCGAACATGCCCATTTTAACTGGGTTTGAAGAACCTTTTTGGCAGGGTTATAACGAATGAACACATACATAAGTATACTACAATGGGAACACAACGTTATTAAACATAAATAAACACATTATACATGAAGTACACATGAATATTTATGAATGAACATAAACGAGCGAGCCAACAAACATTCACAATCTCATAAATGAGCAAATGAGACACCTGTTTATGTCCGTTCGTTTAACAAACAAATAACAAAATTTGATCATGTATGTTCACTTAATTATTAAATAAATACACATAGACGATCATGCTGCCGAGCAGTATGTCAAATGCGAGGTTCGCTTACAATGCAAAGTAGTATTTTTTTATGTTTCTTAAGATACAAGAATTAAGACATTCAATCGAATCAAATACTTAATATATAGTTGCTACAAATTTGGATTTTAAAAAACTTTTAGTTTCTATGAACACTCAGATGATTGTCTTAAATTTTTTGCTTTGCTCATGCTACCAGCCAATTAAAAAAAAGGGGAAAATAACAATCGGATGTTTGTTTTAAATTTTAAAAATCTTTTTAGTGAAAAAATTCGACTTTTTCGAGTTAGTACTCCCGATCAAATTTTTGGATGCTTGATTTTTCAATGTCACCATAACCTAATGCAAATTGATTTTTTTTTTAGAAAATGATAAAGTGTAGCTCAATGTTCAATTTTACTTTTAAAATATTTAAGTTTACCTTAAAAATAACAATTTAATTAACCAAGTCAAATCATAAACACCGCTAAGCAAAATAGCAAAGTAGAATTGAATTTTGCTTCCTATCCCTTGTTAATGGTCGGGCTATTGACTATTTGACTCCTTTAGTGAACCCCATTTCTTTGCTAATTGAACCCCCAAATAACCTCTCTATGACTATCGAACTTTATTGACTATTTGACTCCTTAAGTGACCCCAGTTCCTTTTAAATGAACCCTCAAATAACCCCTTTCTATAGAACTTTATTCTCTCCTTAAGTGACCCCAGTTCCTTTTAAATGACCCCCCAAATAACCTCTTCCTATAGAATCCAGTTCAATACTGAACCTTATAAAAACAGACCTGGGTATTTTTATGTTATATCCTGAACCCTTTCATCTATCATTACCCATAATGTCGATCTCTATGCAGGTTAGGATCATGAATGTGTTCGCAAATTTCGATTTCGGTGGAAAGCCCGGTTCTCTTCACTATTGGACCCTTGAGCAACCACAGAACAAGTTGCATCTTACCATGATCGATCAACCTTATCGCTCAACCAACAACCATAGAACACTTGAACGGACCAGGGAGAACTATCGCCAACACTGTAATGGTTTTGAGGTACCAGAAACAAAGGGTGAGCATTTGTTTGCTAGCGTAGCAGCTAAAACAGGGTTCGCAAATCAACAGACCAAATATGACCATGGTCAATTCATGGGTCACTTAGTGGTGCCTGTGTACAAACGTTCGGGTGAGGAGGTTGTCGGAGTCATCGACCTTGTCACAATTTCCCTGGAAGGAAGTTAACGCTGATTATTTCAATCTTATTCATGATTTACTAAAGGTTAGTTTTTTCTTATTTTTTATTTAATTATATAATAATAACAGTCTAGCACAGGTCCTTAGTTGCCCGAAATAATGTTAGATATTTAAATTTTAGCATTGCACCAATTAAGTATTAAAGTGCTTGGATTAGTAAAATCTAGAAGCAGGCTAGAGCATTTATATTCATATATATAACCTTTCAATGGAAATTTCAAAATAATACTAGAGCCTATACGAGTCAAGCCTAAACGAGTTGAACCCGAGCTTAATATATCTTAGCAAGCCAAGCTCAAGCTTAATATCACGAGTTTGAAACAAGCCGAGTTTGATCTCAAGCTCAACATCACTTTAAAATGACGCTTCTCCTATATGCCACGGTATGTGTTTGGGTCTCTGTATGTATATGCATCTACACACAACATAAAGCAAAGCTTTACCAGGGCATCCCGTGGTTATATGTATCCATGAGGACCCAGTGGCCACATGTTATATAACTATCTAAAATACATCAACTGATGCATAATAAAAAGAATCAAATAAAACTAATCAATATTATCATATTTGTACATGATTACACACTAGAAGTTATTGTGCTTTTCAGTAAATTTGTTATAAAGGAGCTATAATACTATTTAGTAATTCTTGTCTTCTAATCCTTTGTAGAGAGAACATTTAGCAACCAAGATTAAGAAAGTGGAAATAAAAGTTGAGTACAGGGACAATACCATCAAGATTCCATTATCCTTTGCATCTGGAATTAACTGCTTACTGGAGGAAGTGAGAAAGAGGTCTCAAAGACTGAATCTGCAGCAAACTTTTGAAATCAAGTACACAGAGAGCCAAGGTAAAAGTCGTTCAGTTTCAACCGACAAAGATGTGCAGGATTACATAGCCAAGTACTCGAGTTCGAAGAACAATAAGAAAATTAGAATGTTTATTGAGCAAGTGGCATGATAAATATGTTCCATTTTCATTTACAATTACAAAAACAAACCAGTTAACGTCCTGTTTTTTCGGTTAAGGTTTTGAATCATTATTCTGTTTATTTGTCATGCTGTTGGAATTGGTCTTGGTCTTTTAAATTATCAAATATTGCGTGCACCCTGCTGATATTCCACTTTCAATGTGACTGGTACTCATTTAAGCCATACATTTTTAAAATTAATAAGTATATATTTACTTCTACCTAATATATCTTTGGCTATGAATAATAAAAAAACATACACACATTAAACACAATAAAATATTTGTTATAGTGCAAAACACAGACAATAATCTAATATGTATGTCTGTGTGTATGTAATCTAAAGAAGATCGAAGATGTATGGTAAGTTTAATTCATCCCAAACCATATTTTTAACTGACAAGTTTTCTATTTCAACCCGAACTGTTGTTATAATTCAATGACACCCGCTTATATAGTCCGACCTGCCACATTAGCAATATCTTCTCTCTTATATATTAAAAATAAATAAGGGGGTGAGATATTTGACGTGCTTGAACATGATCCAACATATGATGAATTTTAAACTCATAGACATAAGTCGGATGAATAAACTTTAGGACCACTCTAATATATGTATATGTGTGTGTATATATATATATATATATATATATTATTTACATCTATATGTTGTTTGATTTTGTTGTTGTAATTTGATCCGATAATATAGCTTTTATTTAATGTATTTAGTTTTGTGTATAGCCCTAAGGCCCATTTTAACCATGTTCGAAGAACCTTTTTGGCGGGATGATAAACGAATGAACACGTATATAAGTATACTACAATGCGAACCCAACATTATTAAACATATTATACATGAAGTACACATATATGAATATTTACAAATGAACATAAACGAGCGAGCAAACAAACATTCACAATCTCATAAATGAACAAATGAGACACCTGTTTCTGTCCGTCCGTTTAACTAAACAAATAACAAAATTTCGATCATATATGTTTGCTTATTTATCGAATACACATAGACGATCATGTCGTCGAGCACTTTGTCAAATGTGAGGTTCATTTACTATGCAAAGTAGTATTTTTTATGTTTCTTAAGATACAAGAATTAAGACATTCAATCAAATACTTAATATATAGTTGCTACAAGTTTGGATATAAAAATCTTTTAGATTTTATGAACAATCGGATGATTGCTTTAAATTTTTTGATTTGCTCATGCTACCAGGCAATTAAAAAAAGGGAAAATAACAATCAGATGTTTGTTTTAAATTTTAAAAATCTTTTTAGTGAAAAAATTCGACTATTTCAAGTCAGTACAACCAGTCAAATTTTTGGATCCTTGATTTTTTAATGCCATCATAACCTAATGCAAAATGATTTTTTTAGAAAATGATAAAGTATAGTTCAATGTTCGATTTTAGTTTTAAAATATTTAAGTTTACCTTAAAAATAACAATTTAACTGACTAGACTTCATATAAAATGTGCTTTAATCTAGATGATAACTATTTTCTTTACCAACTATCGGTGTAAACTGGCTAAGCCAAATCATTAACACAGCTACGCAAAATAGCAACATAGAATTGTATTTTGCTTCCTAACCCTTGTTAGTGGTAGGGCTACTGACTATTTGACTCCTTAAGGGACCCCCTTCTTTTCTAATTTAACCCCCAATAACCTCTTTCTATAGAACTTTATTGACTATTTGACTCCTTATGTGACCCCCATTTCTTTTCTATTGAACATCCAGATAACCTTTCTATAGAACTTTATTATTTGACTCCTTATGTGGACCCCAGTTCCTTTTAAATGAAACCCCCAGATAACCTCTTTCTATAGAAGCCAGTTCCTTTCATCTATCGTTACCCGAAAATGTCAATCTCCATGCAGGTTAGGATCATGAATGTGTTCGAGAATTTCAATTTCGGTGGAAAGCTCGGTTCTCTTCACTATTGGACCCTTGGGCCACCACAAAACAAGTTGCATCTTACCATGATCGATCAACCTTATCGCTCAACCAACAACCATAGAGCACTTAAACAGACCAAAATAATAATAACAATCTAGCACAGGTCCTTAGTTGCCCCAAAATAATGTTAGATATTTAAATTTTAACATTGCACCAAGTATCAAAAACGCTATGCTTACGCACGTAAACCAGTCAAGCCAACGCGCCTGGATCGGTAAAATCTTGAAGCAAGCTAGAGCATTTATATTCATATATATAAGCTTTCAACGAAAATTTCAAAATGATGCTAAAGCCTAAATGAGTCAAGCCTAAACGAGTTGAGCCCGAGCTTAATATATCTTAAGCAAGCCAAGCTCGAGCCTACCATCACAAGTTCGAAACGAGCCGAGTTTGATCTCAAGCTCAACATCAATTTAAAATGATGCTTCTATATGCCACGATATGTGTTTGGGTTTCTTTATGTATATGCATCTACACACACATAGAGCTTTACCAGGGCATCTCAATATCTCATGCTTACATGTATCCATGAGAATCCGATGTCCACATGTTATATAAATATCTAATATACATAAACTGATAGATAATAAAAAGAATCAAATAAAACTAATCAATGTTATCATATTTGTACATGATTACAGACTAAAAGATTTGTGTTTTTCAGTAGATTTGTTATATGATAAGGAGCTATAATACTATTTAGTAATCTGTCTTCTAATCTTTTCTAGAGACAAAATTTAGCAACCAAGATAAGGGAAGTGGAAATAAAAGTTGATTTTTATCAAAGAAAGACAGGATTAACCAAGGAGTACAGGGATCATACCATCAAGTTTCCATTATCCTTTGCATCAGGAATTAACTGCTTACTGGAGGAAGTGAGAAAGCGATCTCAAAGACTGAATCTGCAGCAAACTTTTGAAATCAAGTACACAGACAGCCAAGGTAAAAGTCATTCAGTTACAACCGACAAAGACGTGCAGGATTATATAGCCAAGTACTCGAGTTCAAAGAATGATAAGAAAATTAGAATGTTCATTATTGTGCAAAACGCATGATAAATATGTTCCATTTTCATTTACCATTACAAAAACAAACCAGTTCATGTCCTGTTTTTAAAACTACTCTATTTTTACTTCTTCGGTTAAGGTTTTGCATTATTATTCTGTATATTTGTCATGCTGTTTTTAAAATTACTTATCAATTGTAGAATGGCTCCGGCTGCTTTGATCTATATTAGCTTGGTAATTGCTTGGTTGCATGTTTCAGTGGTTGTAAAACTTCAATATGATCAAACCCCTCCAAGACTTTTCATGTGAACAGAAAAATTCATTAACGTACTGCCAACAATTAATAACGCTCAATTTTATTCACCCTCAGCCACTCCATACAACCATTGGTCCTAAAGGCATGTAGATTAATGTGACAAAAGATCTTATGACAGTCTAAATACTTCTCTACATATTGTATTACTTGTGAGATTGACCATCAGTGTATTGTCTGATGATTTAGTGTAATAGTTTTGAGACTGCTCATGGAATGTTGCAACACTCACTACTACAGTAGGTGTGACAAATACTGCATTTTTCAAGGTTGATTTACACATTTAAAAGTGAGAGAAAATACAATGTACATGCTTGACTAGTGAGTGTGGAGATTAGGCTAAACAAATAGCTTCTAAATTCTTCACCTACGTGCGAATATAGTGATGTCACGCTTCTAAACGTGAAGATTTGTCACAATCTATATTGTGAGTTAATCGGTCATGTTTGAGTCAAATGAACAATTTATAGTGTGGATGGAGTCAGTTTCATTTTTAATTTTTATAAATTATCAATGTGTTAGTTCTGATTATAATAACTATATATTACTGAAATAATGACAAAGTTTGGTTTTTTGCATTCTTAAAACATGTTGAGCGACTTTCAACCCCACAAACTGTCTGAACCATTTCCATTTTAGTTAATTTACCTACATGATCCATTAGAGAAATTATAACCCACATCCACCCATCTACTCATAAATGGATCAAAATTATAACCACTACCAGAAGCATCCTATTCTAAAAATTTGTATAGTATCAAGTTCAAGCCTTTGCTATACATACAACAAGGAAAACAGCGGTTACCTTCAACATCTCATCTCCTGTGGGTCATCATTCTATAGCACATGCATAACATGAGCAACAAAATCTTTTTCATCAAGCTAAGTGCATTTCAAACCTATTACAAACAATATAAATAGAAATGTGAAGAAAAATAGTGAAGAAACTGAAACCAACGCAAACAAGTTTAGGATGACAAAAGAAAGCAATTGAAAGATGACACTTATAATATGCAACTCAATTATTCTCTGAATTTCCATCAAAATCCTTTGTAAGCCATTTAATTAGTTCAAAAGACAATTACACTAACCATGTTATACAGAAAAAAAAGTTATTGGTCATTACCTCAGTCCTCAAAGATGAAATTACAGCCCCATGCCCATTTTTGACTATTTACCAATGAATGTGTGGTTTTGAATTGTTTCTTTTTATCTCAAATGGGTCAAATTAAGAACGAAACTAAAAAGGGGAGAGGATCGATCAACTCAAAAACTTTGGAAGTTTTTCAAAGTTTGCTTTAATGCATACAACCTCCTAAATTGCTTTAATGATAAAAAAAGATGCAGAATATCGTTTTTTCTAATTATAATGATTTTTATCATGATAACAAATGGATTATTTAGAAACAATCTATAAGATATAATGAAAAACATGTCTGAGGATGAACCAACAACCCGTTTCGACCACATGACCCACTGCACCCACCTTGCCGCCACCTATCGAAGTGATTATGAATAAAAAAACAGCCAGTGAATTTATTTGTTCCATTATCAAGCTAGGTGATCCATGACTCGAGGATAATTAGACAATGTCATTGATTTGACAATATCACTATATTTTTCCAACACTGCGCTCAAAAGTGAAACTACTTGTTTGTAGCTCTACCACCTTCATGCTTCGGTTTGTAGTCTGCTATCTTCATTGTTAACTTTTATGTCCACAGAATATAAGCATCTTAATGAAATTTTGAAAAAACATGACACATATAATAGACCCTTTTTAATGCTTAAATACATATATAACATTATCATGAAATTTTAAAACTTTGACGTCCAAGCACCAAATTATAAATATGTACATGAAAAGAGGTTGTGTCTGTGCATATAGTGGTGCAAATGAAGTGTGTCATGAAAATTTAAAACTCTGACAATGAACCTTCTGATAATTTGGTGAGTACCCTACAAAATATCAAATATTACGTGCATCCTGCTGGTATTCCACTTTCAATGTGACTGGCAACTGGTTTTAAACATAATATATGTGTAGAAATGTAATGGGTCAACTGGTAAAATGTTTCAGACATGTTAATTAAGCTGATTTTTCAATCCAAGCTTGTGGCATAAAACTAATAAACTAAAAAGCTTAAAAGAAAGTTACCTTTTCCCTTTTCTAAAAACTACACTTTTGCATATCAAAAGTAAAAACCCTAGAAAATCTATTCATTAACTCGTATTAATAAGCAATGCTTGCTCAAATTAATTTAAAAAAAAAATGAAAGTAGTACTATGATCCACAAAAGGCCCCCAACAACGAAGCTACCAAGTGATACGAACCTGAGACGTTAAGCAGCGCATGTAAGCAGATGTCGAGGATAGGGGCAGCGATTTGAGTGGTTGTGGTATATAGTCTACCGATGTTAATGGTGGAAGTAGCAATAGAGCTAATGTTGTGGCCTTCGAGAATCGTACAAGGAGAGATTAGGGTTTTGAAATGTATTAAGGGAAGATTAGGTTTCAATTGAGAGGATTGACAGCTTCAAGAAGGTCAAAATCCATAGTATCCCTAATTATCCTGGTGTTGGTGGCGATCTCGTCCTGGTAGCGGTTGTTAGCCTGTTTTTGGGTCGAAAAGAAAGCAATACCTATTTCATTTCCAACAAATATCCCCTTATTCTCGATTTCTCCTTCTCTTCTCTTTTCTTTTTTTCCAAACTAGCATAGTACCATTACAAATTGACGGCTAAAAATAATTCATACTCGTTAACACAAGACTATTATATCACGTATTATAATAACATCAAATAATTTTCGTTCGCATTGTATCTATTTTCTTTCTTATGTTTACATTTCTTTTATTTCTCTTTTCTTAATAACTCTTTTATTAATTTTTAAAAACAATAAAATAATAAACAAAAGAATATTAAATATATTATAAATTAAACCTTTTTTTTATTACACGAGTCATTTTAAAATTTTGAAAATGTCTATAAATTTAGATTACTTGTTATTTGGTTAATAAGTTTTAGTTATACGTATTTTATAATACTTAAATTAAAATATGTGTTATATGATATAATATTTAAACTATTATTTTTATGAATATCCTTTTTATTTAATTTTTAATTTGTATTTAATATCATATAGGTTAAAAATTAATTTGAATTGACTTGACTTTTTAAAACATTATTTATTATGGAAGGTTTAGTTATAAAAATGATATTTAAGAATATAACTAACTCTATATAATAGTTTCTTTATAGAGTTAAATAAGAGGTAAATTAGTAATTTCAAATTACTTAAAATTTAGAGATTTTAAGGATTTAAATGTTTTATAATATAGTATATATATATATATATATATATCTTACTCATATATATATATATATATATATATTAATACATAATATCAAATAATAATTTATCTTTATTTAAATACATTTGACTATCACATAATATTGATGCCGCTAAAGTTATGTGCACAAAAAATAATACTATGATATTAAACAATAAAGTTTTTTTTATTGATTTTTTGCTTTTAAAGTAATTAAATCTTATCATAAATTTCAATGTTTTTTTAACCGGCAAAAAGATTTTTATTAAAATGCTAGCGAGATGATGGAGGAACCCATTACAAAGAAGATTAAAACAAACACCATAAAGGTTGCAACATCACTCAAGCCAATTAATATCGTAGTTTTTTTTAAATATTGTTGATAATTAGAAATTTAAACTAAGAATTATAATTATGTATGTTTGAATAATCAAATTCATTTATATATGTAGAAATCTATAAATAATTGATAATAGTGTTAGATGTCATTTCATTATTTATTTATTTTTTATTTTATTTTCTAGCGATATTATGCATATTTATTTGCTACAACCAAAAGAGTTGTATCAATGAAATTTATGAATGTATTATAAATTTTATCATAGTTTCTATCAAATAACATGTCGTTTTATAGAATATAGAGATACTGACGTTTCTTTCTCTTTTTTCCATCAATTGTTTCATTTTAGTAAATTTACTCTTCTTAAAATTAAGAGTTTTTTAGGTGGTAGATGCATTATATAGGAGTAAGATAAGTATGGTGATCTCGTGAATCAAAAGTTAATATTAAAAATATATGATTAGAAATAATTCAGTTATAAGTATTGGTTTAAATTCATTAATTGTCGGTTTTGTTTTCAATATTTATTTGCTTAAATTCATTAATTGTGGACTTAAAGGAGTGGTATTTTAGTAAATTTACTCTTCTTAAAATTAAAAGTTTTTTAGGTGGTAGATGCATTATATAGGAGTAAGATATTTTAGAAAACTCAAGAATACAACATTTTAATTAGGGTTTATTTTTTCAAAATGTATTAAACTATACTTTAATGTGTGTATTCACCTTCTAAAAACATTATTATGCATCATACTTTCAACAAATGTGTTATAAAAGAAATCCAGGCAATAGGGCGGACAGCTTTAAAGGCGACCCCCTGTATTGTCGCGCCTAATGCCCTATGTCGTGCCTAATGTTGTCGCGCCTAATGCCAGTAAAAAAACCCGGTAAACTTCCCCCCCTTTTTTCGTGGTCGCCCCTATTGCTTCCCCTCGCGCCTATTGCTTCAGGGTTAAAACCCTGCCATTTGACCCCAAATTCACTTTTACGCTATCTTCAATTCATATATACCTCCGATCGATTTTACTTCTCTGCTCCGCCGCGCGCCTCCACTCCGGTCGCCGTCGCCTCGCCTCGCCGGACACCACTCCGGCTGCCGCAGCCCCCCCCCCCCGACGCCCTTATCCCGCTAATTTCTCCACTCCGGTATGTACATTTGCAAGATTAAACTCTAAATTAATGTGTGTGTTTTTCTATGTTCGAGTGTGTGTTTCTGTGTTCGAGAGAGAGAGAGAGTGTGTGTGTGTGTGTGTTTGAGTGTATGTTTTTCTGTGTTTGAGTGTGTGTTTCTGTGTTCGAGAGTGTGTGTGTGTGTGTGTGTGTTTGAGTGTGTGTGTTTCTGTATTCGAGAGTGTGTGTGTGTGTGTGTGTTTGAGTGTGTGTGTGTGTGTGTTTCTGTGTTTGAGTTTGTGTCTGTGTGTGTCTGTGTGTTACAGTGTGTGTGTGTGTGTGTGTGTGCTCAAATGTGTGTTTTGGTGTGTGCGTGTTCTAGTGTATGTGTTTTGGGGTGTGTGTGAATTGTGATTATTTCTTTAGTTAATTGTATTAGTTAGATTACTTAAATGATATTTAACAACCTTGTTTATACATAACCAATTGTTATGTGAACATGATACTTGATGCCTAATTAACTTGATGAATGGAGAAACCAATAGAAATATTTAAAATCATCACGGTTATGATTTTGCTAATTAAGTTGTTTATAGTTAGTTAAGATGTGTAATCATAAAATCAATTTAGATAACAATTTTTAAGGGTGCAATTAAAGCCAAAGATTGAATGTGAAAGACTTTTGTGGGCCTTAGTTGGTTATTGAGGATACAATTACTTGTAGGAATGGATTAAATTTATGTGGTCAATAGTGGGTTTGGATATCGACTACTTCGCATTAAAAGTAGTAATTTGATTTTACTTGTTAGTTTAGATGTTTAATCAAAAATTGTTTATTTGATTCTTGATGAATTTAGCTTTTATGATGTTTAAAAAATCAAAGTTGTTATTAATTTGATTTTTGATGAATTTAGTTGTTATGTTGTTTATAAAAATCAAAATAGTAGTTAATTTGATTCTTGATTACGTTGTTGTGTTGATGAATTTAGTTGTTATGTTGTGTTGTGTTGATGTTGGTAATACATCAAACATATATATTTTTAATAATTACATTTAAATGTGTAAAGATACGCGCACACATTCAAACACATTCTATTAAATATATATATATATATATATATATATATATATACACACACACACACAAATACACCCATTTATATGCACTCACTAAACGCGTTGGTTTAAATATATATATATATATATATATATATATATATATATATATATATAAATTAATGCGTATGACCTGCGTATATAAATGTGTGTGTGTACATTCACTTCTAACAGGTCATAATTGACATGTAGGAGGTATATTCGCTTTTAATGGGTCATAATTGCTATTTATGAGTTATATTCACTTCTAACGGGTCATAATTGACATGTATGAGTTATATTCGCTTCTAGCAGGTCATAATTGGTATAAATGAGTTATATAACTCATTTATACCAATTATGATCCGTTATAAGTCAATATAACCCATAGATAGTTATTTTGACCCGTTAGAAGTCAACACAACTCATAAATAGAAATTATGACCCGTTATAAGTCAATATAACCTATAGATAGCGATTTTGACCCGTTATAAGTCAACACAACTCATAATCAGCAATTATGACCCGTTAGAAGTCAATATAACCCATAGATAGCAATTATGACCCGTTATAAGTCAATATAACCCATAAATAGCAATTATGAGTTATATTCACTTCTAACAGGTCATAATTGACATGTATGAGTTATATTCGCTTCTAACGGGTCATAATTGACATGTATGAGCTATATTCGCTTCTAACGGGTCATAATTGACATGTATGAGCTATATTCCCTTCTAACGGGTCATAATTGACATGTATGAGTTATATTCGCTTCTAGCGGGTTATAATTGCTATTTATGAGTTATATTCACTTCTAACGGGTCATAATTGACATGTATGAGTTATATTCGTTTCTAGCGGGTCATAATTGGTATAAATGAGTTATATTCACTTCTAACGGGTCATAATTGCTATTTACGGGTTTTATTCACTTGTAACTATATATAAGTATTTTAGACAATTAAACTTGACTTCGTTTTGTGTAAACCGTACACGACTTTTGGTTTGTATGAAGAATGTGGCTTAGTTTATAGCATATGCGTGATTTATTATATATTTATGGAATTATCGATTGTATATAAACAGGAAATACCAGTATTTTAGTGTATATGTTGAGCTGTGTTCAAGAGGCAATAGGGGCGACGGTATTAGAGGCGACTTTGGACAATAGGGGCGACACTAATAGGCGTGACTATTTGGGTAACAGTGGCGAGGCAATAGGGGCGACTCAATAGGGGCGACATGTCGCCCCTAATACCAATAGGGGCGACTTTCAGGGGTATTAGGCGCGACAAATGTCGTCCCTAATGTCCTGTTTCCTTGTAGTGTTATTATGTGTATTAAACTTTCTAATTTATATACTAAACATATACTTTTTTATTTTTTTTATGTAATCAAAATATGTACAATAACAACAAATTAAAAGTTCAATACATACAATAATATTTTTAAAAGGTGGATACACACATTAACATTTAAGGTATAGTTTAATACATTTTAAAATAGTAAACCCTTTTAATTATTTACTTTTTTTCTCAATGGCCTTCCAAAAAATAAATCAACAACACACTGTAAGACGTGATAGGGAAGTGTTGGAAAAAGTTGGTTCTAGTGGTGTTTACGGGGCGGGACGGGTACTAAACTTTTTGCAAACGGTCACTGTGGGATGGGTTTATTTGATTGAGATTAGGTTTCAACTTCAACATAAGGTATGAATTCTAATCTTCCTTTGATTAAATAATGATGATATGGTATTATTTGATTGAGATTTCGTGGGTTTTTAGACTCCGTGTGTGTACTACGGCCATGGTCACAGCCGAGAATATCAACTTTGAAGGAAACCCTGGAGTTAAGGCAATTAATGGTGTAAGACTGTAAGTGGGATTTAAGTCGATATTATATCAATCCTTAAACTAGAACTTGAGATTTTCATAGATACACATGGTGTTGATTTGGTTTTGTGAGTTACGGCTCAAAGAAAGTAAACTCAGAACCTTTATAAAACTTTGTTTAACACCAAGTCATTGTCATGAGCCTGTAAAGACATCAAATCGTGTAAATCTAGTAAAAAAGGTGCCAAAATGTGGGAAATCCGATATAATACATGTGTATAATCCAGCTAATATCAGCATGTTAATAAATCAAATGCACTGAAACTTGATGACAAACCATTTGATATCAAAGTCAGACGTAATGAAACTTGATCATCATTTTTTGTGAATTTTAAGTTCATACATTTATCAGATGACGTACTCCATAACTATACAAGAAAGAAAACAGCTACCACTCGGCACTCCTTGAAACCCAGTCCCAAGTCTAATCTCATAACCATCTTTCCACTTCATAAACACATTGAAGTTGCACCAGAATCTCTACAAAGCTCTCAGCATATCAGCCTTAACACCAACTCTGTTTTACAAAAAAAGAAAAAAAAACCATCTTCATACTCCATCCATTACCAAGTCATATACTCCAATGACATTATCCAGCCAAATCCCTTTTGTACCCCATTTTTGCATTTTCTTTCATTGCTTCCATTGATAAGTGATTCATACCAAAACCTCACACAGCTACACTTCCTCTTAATTTTTGCCAGCACTACCACACCATTCACTTGAAGAAGACAGCTCTGACAAGTAGGAATGGCAACGGGGCTAGTTCAGGGGCGGGATTGGTCCCCCCGTCCCCATTTAAGAAAACCATCCCCATCCTCGCTTAAAAAACTACGGGGATTTAAATGGGGATTCCCGTCGGGTAACCGGGGAAACGGGTAGTAACGGAAGAATTTCATATATATCCTTACAAACTTCCTTAATTACGTATATATCCTTGTAAAAATCAATATTACTTTCATATCCTCCTAAAACCTATAAACTCTCAAATATGTCCTCCTTAAGTTAATAGTAATCAAATCATTTAAAAATTAAAAACCATATTTTCTAATTTATTTTACAACTAAAATACCCTAAATACCCATCTTTTATAAAATAAAAAAATAAACACCAAACCCCTCTCCTGGCTCCTATCCCTTCTATGGCAACTTCATTTTCCGACGACTCCTGCAAGAAACGAAGCAATCGAGACCGCTAAAGAGGCTAAAGAATCTTCAAAATCTTATACCTGGTGGGCTAAAGATAAAATCTCCCAAGGCCTAGGCCTCCATACCAACAACGATGACAAGGATGCTAGGCGTCGAGCGTCCGACATCATTGGTTAATTCCTCTTTTTTATACGAACGTACACCCTAAATTTTGGAGTTGTAGGAAGCTCGCTGGTGGCTTTGGCATCCTAAACGAACACACACCCTAGTAGAGAGGGATGCTTTGGCATCCTCATACATGACTTCCTCCGTCGCCGTCGTGCTGTTGCATACGACCACCCAGAAGAACACCATAGCGGCCATGGATTTTAAGGGTGTTCGCGATTTGCGGGTGGGTTTTGGCCTTTTGGGAGATTGTGATGCGTGAACCGATTTTGGAGGTGAGAAGGTTGTAATGGTGATGTTTGTGGTAGTCATTAAGTGGATTTGGCAACTTAAAATTTGAAGTTATGGTGGTGTATGTTTACCATCATAGCACCTGAACTAACAATTTTGCCGTTTCTAACTTGAACATATGATTTTTGTTTGTGCAATGGAAAGTTGTAATATATGCTATCGGAGTTGATATGATTGGTTGTTATACAGTAAGGAGATAGCTTCGGATAATAAATTTCCTTTGATGTTTAAAAAAAGGGTATTTAAGGTATTTTAGTTGTAAATTAAATTGGAATTATGGTTTTCAATTTTTAAATAATTTAATTACTATTAAATTGGGGAGGACATATTTGGGATTTTATAAGCTTTAGAAGGATATAGAAGTAATAATGATTTTTGTAAGGAAATTTACGTAATTAAGAACGTTTTCAAGGATATGTATGAAATTCTCCCTATATGTGTAATACATTATATCTAGTTAAGATATATATAAAATATACAGATATATCTTTTAATTAATCACTGTACTGTCTTGATCAACTTGGTCGTCTTAGGATAATTTTGTCAAATTCACTATTTTTCTTCTCGGACTTACAAAATAATAAAACACTTCAAAGTTCAAAGTAGTATATTTAACAATATATCGTTACATTTATTATTCAAGTAAGGCGTAATAAAATGTAATATAAAAGCTCCTCATCATAGCACTCAACACTTCCATCCATTTCATTCACAAGTTCTTAATATCACAATCCATCATTCACTCACAACAAAACATACAATGATAAGATAACATCAACAAGTTTGATGCTTCGTCGCTGTCTTATAACACATTACATGACAACTTCAAATCACTACTAAATTTTTTTGTAACCTTCCAACATAGCCATACCTTTCAGAAATGAAGACCAAACATACCCAAAACACGTAAAAAGTTTCCTTAAATATAGATACAATATGTCCCATTATCAAAAAGAAACAGAAGCACTACTATCCTAACACAAATTAAACTCTCCCTTAAGACCTTACTGATGATACAAAAACTCAGAAAAGACTCTAAAGTTTACCAATTTTAATCAAATTTACTGCATCTGTTTCAATTGGTTGCTAATGTCCTGCACCTCCATTGTAAACAGACGGCTCTCAAGTGTTCTTGTCAATCATGTCCATACACACATATATGTATATATATATATATATATATATATATATATATAGTGGGAGGTTTAAATGAGATTAGATATTTAAATGAGAAAGAAAGACTTAATCTTGACCCATCATTTGATTTGATCGGATGGTCTACATTTTGCCTTTCATTTTATTCATAATTTAGCCATGAATTGCAACCCTGAGATCTAATAGATAACATCTAAGGGTGTGTTTGGTTTTAGAAAAAAATACTAATTTTTTGGAAAATTTTTCCATAGAAAGTGAAAATTTTAAAAATCTGTTTGGTTCATACTTTTTTCTAAATTTTTTTTAAAAAAAAAGGAGTTTTCACTTTTCCAATTTTCCTGGAAAATTATAAAAGTCCATATCCTCTGTTTTCCATTTTTTTCTAAACATGTTTTCTAATTTTCTAAAATAGAAAATGAAAACTCCATCGTTTTTACCAAACGCATTTTCAAAATTTTTTACAGAAAATTAAAAATGAAAACTCCAGCCATTTTCTAGAAAAATTTTCTAAGAAACTGAAAACAATTCTCACCTAAATATCCATTCTCATAATAACTCTCCCATATATATATATATATATATATATATATATATATATATAGCCATCTATTAGATCTAACGGTCGTAATTCACCCGTTGTAATTCATGGCCATTGCAATTTATAGTTGGGTAATGAATAAAACGAAGGGCCAACTGGAGACCATCAGACCAAATCAAATGACGAGGATTAAGTCTCCCATTCTCATCTAAATATCTATTCTCATTTGAACCATATATATATATATATATATATATATATATATATATATATATTGAAAAGCTATATATATATATATATATATATATATATAAATTAATCATCAACCACCTGGATGATTAACTTGATAGTGTGCTTACTAACCTGAGTAGCCGAAAAAGGCATAAGGTTGCGTAAGTCGGCATCACAAGCAATGAGTATCATATCATTGTCTTCATCCATGTATTTTAGATGAAGGTTCGTTCTTTTGAGCTTGATCCTTTGGGCTACTTGGCCTTTAAGATCTGATAGTGATGATGAAAGAGGGGTTTGAAACTTAATTATATCATCCTTAAAAGTTGCTTTCACTGTCACCATCCTTGTATCCGAGAGACTAACCACATTCTTCTCTAGGGATGTTTGATGTATGCTCAAACACGCTTGTGAGGGCTCGAAAAAGTTAGTTGGTGTCTCTATAAAGTCTTCTGATTCCTTTAGTGGCTCTGAGTCATAAAGCATCCTACATGTTGTCATGCCTTCAGGTGGAAGTACTGAAATTGATGGATTTGATTTAGACACAAAAGCATTATGCTTCCCACAAATCCACCACTTCCCTGAAAAGCCATGACGATTACCTGAACAACTCCACCTCTTAACCTTTACCAGCAGGATAACAACAACATGTATACCAAAACGAGCATATTTCTTGTTACGATGAGGCATTGGCCAATTTGGTATATTCAGCTTGCGACAAAAACGCTTCAGTGTAGACCGGCTAACTAATAAAAAAATAAACAGATTGAGAATCAAACAAACATATATATTTCAATGAACATAGGACAGACATAATCGAGCTTACCTCCAAATCTCCTGGAAGCTTCCTCTATTGGCGTTCCAAAATATTTCTGGATACTCTCTGGTGTTACAGAATCCATTTTACCCTTTCTCCTTCGTTTAGTAGAGCCTCTTTCTTCTCCAGAATTGTACTTTTTCCCTTTAGCAACTACATCAATTTTCTTGCCTATAACATCATCATCTACACATGTTTCCTTTGTGTTGATGATAGAAATATTCATACTCTTGTGACAACTTTTACCAAAATCACATCGATCATCAGCATTTATGCAATCAATCTGATCACTAGTTTCCCAAACTGTCTGTGGATCTAGATATAGTCTATCTCTTGACACGGATCTGAGACTCGTGGAAGCTTCACCTACTGACTTTCCATAATATTTCTCCTCTGAAATAAGATAATTGCCTTTTCGTTGTTTCGTAGATGCTCCTTTCGCTCCTAAATTATACCCTGTTTCTCCATTAACCGTAATAATTGTATTGCTTGTAACATCATCCACAGGCATTCCCTCTGTATTAGTAATATCACTACTCTGGTTCCTGTGATCACTGCTACCAATATCACCTTCATCTTGAGCATTTCTGCAATCAATTTGATCAATAGATTCCCCTACCGTTTTTGAATCTAGGGGAACTATATCTGTTGACAAGGATCCAAGACTAATAGAAATTTCATCAGTAAGAAGATGACTTTGAGATTTTCTCCTTTGTCTCATACAGGCTCCTTTGTCTCCATTAGTGATAGCATTACTCCAGTTCTTGTGAGAAACTTGACCAAAATCACTTTGATCTTGAACACTTATGCAATCACTTTGAGTATTTGACTCCCCTATTGTCTGTGAATCTTTTGAATCTAAATGCATTATTTCTTTTGCCATTGACTTCTCCATGATATGAAGCTGCATTGATAATGACTGTTGACTAACTGTCATAGGCATTCCTATCACTTCGGTGCTCAATGACTCTTCAAATTTAAAAGAAGATAACTTAACATGTAACTTCAAGTTTTGCACCAAGTTTTGTAGCTCTGCACTTTCTTTCATATTCACAGGTAAAAAAAATTCTAATACATAAGTATCGTTGTGTTCAATACTATTTATGTAGATGGAAAAGCAGCTAGTTAACCCGCTCATGCGTGCATTATGAACCAAAGAATACTCATCTTCTCCTAGTTTTGTTACATCTGCACAAAAACATGAACTATGAGACGCCAATGCCCTCCCAACAACTCCTTTGGATTTTAGCAAGTGATGCTCATTACAAGCTTCCTGAAATTTCCAAAAACGCAAGTCATGAACGTAAAATGGTAGACCACTTGTTGAAAGGCATACTTTCCCTATGCAACTAGATTTAAAGCTACTACAGGTCATTTCCATATTTCTTCCATTAACCACCAAGCTATTTCTCAAGGAAACTCTCCAGGTCTGTGCGAGTGGTAACTTGTATATGTCACAAACATCTTTCAAAATCCTGAAGATCTCATCAAGCTCGGGCTCTTTGTTTCTGTCGCCAACCTGTGCATAAATTCAGTTCTCAACATTAAAAGGTATGATATGATACAAACAGAAACATTACTAATAATCTGAAAAAAACAAGGAAATCACCAAGACAGGTCACTAATCCAAAAGTACCTAGGGATCTTCCAATAGTCGATGGATCAAATAATTCATGAGTAATATTTTTAACCCATAACAACCTATAAATACTGATAACCTAACTTGTCCATTCAGAAACTTGGCAAACAAGTGTTGGGGATGAAGAACAATAGCAAGTTATAAAGAATGCATGAAAACAACTGTTGGAATATTCTTGAATGATTTGTAAAAGTAAGGGGACTAATATGTAATATTTAGGTTAGTTCAGGGAGTATCTCTTATGTGCTTATAAGAGACTCTTATTAGTCAACTAAATCGGTGGTTCGGGTAGTTGTACATATTATTTTCTTTTAACAAAGATATTTGTAATCAGAAAAATAGAGAATCCATTAATAAAGGAGAGAAATCTTTAAGTCATAGCTTATGTTCTTTCTTGTATACTTCTCGCATTCATAACAAGTGGTAAACAGAGCCTTGAGCTCTCGAGGCCGGGGAAGAAAGGATCCAAGAAGGTGATGTTAAATCAGATTTGGGGCAATCATGGTGAGCCGACGATAATCTTGATTTTGTGAAAAAGTGAAGCCTATCTTTGTACAAGATGACTTCAGCGAAGTTTGATTTGGAAAAAATCGATGGGAAGAACAATTTTGGGCTGTGGAGGGTGATGAGGGCACTGCTAGTGCACTATGGCGTAGTAGGGGCTCTCGGAGGTGAAGCGAATCTACCAGCAACGTTGTCTACTAGAGAAAGGGCTGATATCATGGACAAGGCCCATAGTGCAATTATTTTAAGCCTTGGTGATCGAGTTCTAACGTAAGTTGCAAAGAAACCATAGCAGTAGGTATCTGGCCAAAAATGGAGAGCTTGTACATGACAAAATCTCTCGCAAACAGGTTATACCTTAAGAAATATCTTTCAAGTGATGTCGAACAAATCATTGGAAGATCATATAAATGAATTTAATAAACTTGTGCTTGATTTAGAAAACATAGATGTTGTATTGGAAGATGAAGACACGGTAATAATATTTCCGACTTCATCATTTGTCTATACCTTAAAGTATGGTAGAGAAAGTTTGTCAATGGAGGAGGTTCTTGCAGCCTTGAATTCTAAAGAGCTTAAAAGGAGAGCGGATCCTAAAGAGGAAGTTGGAGAGGGTTTGTTTGCGAGAGGAAGATTAGATCAGCATGAGTATAAACAGAAGGGTTCTTCGCGATCAAAATCAAGATATAGGAAGAAATATTTTATTTGTCATTCCAAAGGTCATCTTAAAAGGGATTGTCGCGAATGGAAGAAAAAGAAGAGAGGAAAACAATCTGCTATGTCCCCTCCCCCTACAAGCTAGCTTTTGGGGGTGAGTTCTACACTTTGGTTTATGACATGATAAGAACCTAGTATGGAATGGGTTCGTATTTATTGGTATCAGAGCCATCCCCATCTTGCAAGGTTCCAACACTCAGAGTGGTGGCTTGGATCTGTAAAAGAAGGGTGTCAACCGTGACCAACGTAGCCATGACCAACGAGGACTCGGAGTGGTGACCTATGGAGTGGTGGCTCTGGACCCGAAAAGAGGGGTGCCAACCGTGACCAACATAGCTGTGACTAACAAGGACGTCGGTCCTTCAAGCGTGGGAAATTGTTACGATCCCACATTGGCCCAAAGTAAATTAAGTTGGTGGCTTATAAGTCTAGGTGTCCCCTCCCCTACGAGCTAGCTTTTGGGAGTGAGTTCTACACTTGGGTTTATGGCATGATACAAGCCTAGTATGGGATGGGTTCGTATCACAATCAAGAATCAAAGAAACACATAATTCAAAGGTGCAATCTCAAGGTTATGATAGTGAAGAAGTTCTTACATATTGTAAACTACTGAAAGGCGAGCGGGTCCTCGATAAAGGTTGTTCTTATCATATGACTCCTCATCGAGATTTCTTTATTGATTTCAAAGAAGTTGATGTGGGAACAGTTTTGTTAGGTGATAATCGACCCTGTGAAGTAAAAGGGATAGGCAAAGTTGTATTACAATTAGAAGACGGTTCGTTAAGGGAACTACTGATGTGAGGTTTGTTCCTCGCTTGCAGTGAAACCTCATATCCCTTGGGAAGTTGAAAGGCATGGGTGCTCTATTATCATGAAATATGGCAAAGTAAAAGTGGTCCAAGGTTCCTTTAAAGTGATACAAGGAACAAGGATGAAGAGCGACATTTACCTACCGGATGGGTGTGTAGAAACTCATAAAGTTTCCGTAGCAGAAGACGATCAAATGATTGTGATTGTTATGTGGTACAAGAGACTTGGCCACATAAGTAACCAAGGATTGAGAGAGTTAAATAAACACGATGTTTTTGGGAAGATTAAACTTAGTGATCTTGGTTTCTGTAAGCATTGTGTTTATGGCAAAGCTCACAAAGTACGATTCTGTCGAGGTTCACACAACACTCAAGGTGTCATCCGATTATGTGCATTCTGATTTGTGGGGCCTGCTTGAACTGAGTCATTAGGTGGTGGTCGCTACTTCATGTCCATAGTGGATGATTTTTCAAGAAGAGATTGGGTTTTTATCTTGAAACATAAGGATGAGGCATTTAGCAAGTTCAAGGAATGGAAAGTACTACTTGAAAACGAAACTGGTAGATAAATTAAAAAGTTGAGAATGGATAATGGTGTAAAATTTTGCAATCGTCATTTTAATGAAGGCATCTAACTATGGCCGAAACTCCACAACAAAATGGACTTGCTGAGTGTATGAATCGAACCTTTATGAGTAAAGTGACGTGTTATGTTGTTAGATTCAGGACTGCCAAAAATGTTTTGGGCAACCGCTTATCTTATCACAGCTATTAGTTTAAAGACTCTTATGGCAGTGTGGTCTGGAAAAAAAAGGTTGAGTACAATCATTTGAGGATTTTTGGGAGTGTGGTGTATGCACATGCATGTAAACCAAGGAAAAATGGAGCCTCGAGCACAGAAGTATATATTTCTGGGATATCCTGATGGGGTAAAAGGATATAGGTTGTGGCGGCTTGACGATGATAAATGTCGGAAAATAATAAGTAGGGATGTTGTATTCCATGAAGTGTTGGTCTATAAAGACGTGCTGAATAAGCTGAATGCTTGTCGCAATGATTTGGATGAACCTCAAATTGAGGTGGAGTTTGATAGTCAAGATCCAAAGTCCTCAAATAGCAGATGTAGCTATGAAACTCATGTTGATCTAGACCCAATGGATACTTATCAGTTCGCTAGAGATAGAACAAGGTTTAGTATTATTCCTCCCCCTAGATATAGAGATGATGATATAGCCACTTAAGCTTTCATTGCTGATGAGTATGGGTATAGTAAGGAGCCTTTGAGTTATGAAGAAGTTGTTTCATCGGTAGATAGAGAAAAATGGATTCAACCTATGGAGGATGAAATGAATTCGTTGTATAAAAACAACACTTGGGTTTTAGTTGATAAACCTGCCGACCTGAAGTTGTTCAGCTGCAAGTGGTTGTTTAAGATAAAAAGAGGGCATTCCGGGGGTACAAGAGACAGAGTATAAAGCCCGACTCATAACGAGAGGATTTACTCAACAGCCAGGACTATACTTAAATATTCTCACCAATAATGAAACACTGTTCTATTCAAATTGTATTGGCGTTGGTTGTTGTAAAAGATTTTAAATTAAAACATTTAGATGTTAAAACAACGTTTTTCCATGGAGAATTGGAGGAGAATATATATATATATATATATATGAATCGGCCTCAAGGTTTTGTAATAATGAATGAGGTAAATAAAGTGTCTTTTAAAATGATCACTTTATGGATTAAAACAGTCTCCTCGAGATGATATAAAAGGTTTGATACACATGTAGTCAATCATGGGTTTTCGACGAGTAGTTATGATAGTTGTGTGTACTTTAAAGAGTACAATGATGGGGAGTATGTATACCTATTGCTTTATGTTGATGACATGCTTGTAGCCTGCAAATATAAAGTTGAAATAGAAAATACAAAGAAACTCCTAAAGTCTGAGTTTGATATGAAGGAATTGGGTGATGCAAGGAAGATTTTGGGAATGGAGATTACCCAAAATAGAAAGAGAAGAACGTTGAAATTGTCACAGACCGGTTATGTTAAGTTGTTAAACAACTATTACATGCACAATAGTAAGAGAGTTCAAACTCCGATAGGTCAGTAGTTTCATTTGTCATCTAAGGATTCACCAAAGACAAACGAAGTGAAATTTATGCCAAAAGTTCCTTATTGGAATGTTGTAAGTAGTTTGATGTATCTTATGGTATGTACACGTTCTGACATATCATATGAATCAAGTGTGGTGAGTCGATACATTGCAAATCCGGGAAAGTTACATTGGAGTGTTGTGAAGTGGGTGCTTCGATATCTAAATGGGTCGGCTAATGTTGGGCTGATGTATTGTATTGATCTCAGAAGGGTGAAGTTGTTGGTTTTTTAGTTGCTGATTTTGCAAAGGATCTTGACCGTGGTAGATCAATGGGTGGGTATGTGTTTAAATTTTTTGGCTGCACGGTGAGTTTGAAAGCTGTGTAGTAGCATTGTCAACTACTTAGTGTGAATATATAGCTCTCACAGAAGCAGCAGAAGAGGCTATATGGTTAAAAGGATTCATTAATGAACTTGGTGTTAGTTTGAGTCGTGTAACAATGTTGTGTGATTGCACTGCACTTGTCAAAGAATCATGTGTATCATGAGATGTCATAGCATATAAATGTTAGATTACATTTTATAAGAGATGTAATTGAAAATAAGGTGATTGAAGTTGAAAAGGTGAGCACCGTGTTGACCATTAACATGCTCCAAACTGTGGGAGTGCAACTTAGGCTGTGAATGAGACTTTTTACTTGCATATTATAGCTCTTTTATGGTGATAGTAGAGTAGTAGACTAGCTGGGGTTATCCTAGTTTACTATCAACTTAATATTCTACTTGTCGTATCTCATGTTTGTAGAAAGTTGATTAAAGTAGAGCCATTTGAATACTAAAAAAAAGGCTCTTATGGTGGTCACATAAGGGATAATGAGGTCGAAGTCTCTAAAAGAGACAACCTCAATTTTAAGTCTTTTGATGTGTATGTGGAGCAATGTTGTAAAACTCGCTTTGTGGTACTTAAGTGGTTGATTGGGTGTAGCGAGTAACCGGTCTAGACGGGGAGTATTTAGATTGAAACTTTTATATATAAATTTAAAAATTATAGGGTATGACATGTTCACAAGACTATAAAATTAGAAAATAAATACTCAAATAGATTGTTAACTCGTAACACAAGAAAACTAGGTATGTATTAATGACTTTAATTATCGGAACCAAGGAGACTAAGTATTTATAAAAAAAATTAGGAATTGAATCATCCTAAGTTGACCGAGTTGGGGTTGAGTTTTGTTGTACTTGGATTCACCTCAACTTGGCAAGGTACCTTGTCCGAGTATTCAGCCTTGTAATAGGAGTTTTACAACACTATTTTTCCTAAGGTGACCCCTTTGGCACTTCAACTATTTAATTAGTTGACTAAGTGAAAAGATTGGAAGAAGAATTTCAATTTCACCATGAGCTAGTGAAGCAAAAGGGTTGATCTCATCGCTCTAAGATGATTGCGTGAGATGGAGCAAGTATTTGACTCATGCAAATGTGATGAAGACCATAAACAACAGTATGCTGTACGAATTCTCGAAGGGATGGTTCTTGACTAGTCGGACACACTCTGTGTGCTACTTTAGAAAAAGATATGGTTGGTAGTAAATTGACGTGGAACATGTTTGCGAAGAAAGTTTGCGAGGACGTACTACTACACTATGCATCAGATTCACAAGATCGAGAGTGACATTCATACAATAAAAGAAGGCTGATAAGTCAATCAAGGAGCACTCATGGTTTTTTGTTGAAAAACTTACGTTTGTTAATAGAGGAATAAAGGGTAAACAAATTAAGTCGATGAAACTCTACCTTCCTGTAATCGACTTGCTGGGAGTAAGACATAGACGTTTAAATAATGAATCAATTCACGAGGCGAACTAAGGAAATCACCGTGGTATATAAAGAAATAGTGCTCTTCTAATAGTCAAAAGACCCGTTTATAAATCATGACCCCTAACGACCTATAAATATTAATAACTAAGAAACATATTTGTTGAAAGAAATAATTTAAAGCTAAAAGACATTTAAATGATTTTGGTCTTATTGTGGTTTATTTTCTTTTGTAGGTTCAAATAAAGTAAAACAATGTATGGCTGCATGGATGAAAGATGGGATAACACTACAAGAAATCTAGGCAATAGGGGCAACACCATTAGGCGCGACAAAAGGCAATAGGGGCGACATCCAGTAATGTCGCCCTATTGCCTTTTGTCGCGCCTAATGGTGTCGCCACTAAAGCCCATAAAAATTTAGCCCGGCAAAGTCCCCCCCCCCTTTTTTTCGGTGTCGCACCTAAAGCCCCCCGTCGCGTCTATTGGTGTCGCCACTATTGCTTCAAGATTAAAACCCTTTTAATTCCCAGCCTAAAATATTTCACGCCACTATTGCTTCAAGATTAAAACCCTTTTAATCATATAATCATATTAGTTGTTAATTTGATTCTTGATGAATTTAGTTGTTATGATGTTTAAAAAATCAAAGTTGTTGTTAATTTGTTTTTTGATGAATTTAGTTGTTATGATGTTTCTAAAAATCAAAGTAGTAGTTAACTTGATTCTTGATTAATGTTGTTGTTTTGATGTTTATAAAGGTCAAACTTCATAGCTTGATGAAATGTGATGTTTAATTATTAATTGTGATGTTTAGAACAATTAAAATAGTGTTTAAACTTCATGTTTAGTTGTTTATTTGGTAACACACTTAAACACATTCTATTATATATATATATATATATACACACACACACACAAATACACACACTAAACGCGTTGGTTTAAATATATATAAATGAACGCGTATAGTGTTCATTAATATATATTCACTTCTAACGGGTCACAATTGATATTTATGGGATATATTCACTTCTAACGGGTCATAATTGGTATAAATGAGCTCATTTATACCAATTATGACCCGTTAGAAGTGAATATAACTCATAAATAGCAATATCAAACTTTATTATGGTTGTTTATATTTTGTAATTAAATTGCATTGTATTTCTCTATTCTATACCTTTTAACTTAATTTTCAGGCTATATATGACTTTTCTTGTTGTTGTTTTGTTTTATCTGATGGCCGATGTTATGGGCCAAGGCCATGACGGAGATGGACGTGAGGATCCACCACCTCCCCATGGTCAAGGTCGTGGTCAGCACAAGATGGATGGTAATTAAGTTTTATTATGATTTATTCATTTTTATAATTTATCATGAATAATAGTTTTCAATTGTAATTGCAGTTGTACAACCGTGTAGAAAGAGTAAGGCTAAAAACCTTGCTCTGTTTGAAAAATGGGAGAGAAACGGGAAGCGGCCTCTCTCTCTCTCGAGTTTGACGATACCACATCCACTACTGTTGGCGAGACACATGACCTTTTCATTCACGAGGTTGGCATGTATATCTAGCGGGACATCTCGTTAGATATAGACTCAAGGAAGACTACTACCTACTCTGAGGGATAGTCACAAACATCACCACATACACAAGCACAGGTATGTGTTATATTCATTTCTAACAGGTCATAATTGTCATGTATGCATTATATTGACTTCTAACGGGTCATAATTGATATGTATCCGTTATATTCACTTCTAATTGGTCATAATTGGTATTTATGGGTTATATTCACTTCTAACGGGTCATAATTGGTATAAATGAGTTGTGTTGACTTCTAACGGGTCATATTCACTTCCAGCGGGTCATAATTGCTATTTATGAGTTATATTCACTTCTAACGGGTCATAATTGCTATTTATGGGACATATTCACATGTAACGGGTCATAATTGCCATTTATGGGTTATATTGACTTCTAACATGTCATTATTGGTATAAATGAGTTATATTCACTTCTAACGGGTCATAATTAGTATAAATGAGTTATATTCACTTCTAACGTGTCATAATTGACATGTAGGAGTTATATTCACCTCTAACGGGTCATAATTGGTATAAATGATTTATATTCACTTCTAACGGGTCATAATTGGTATAAATGAGTTATATTCACTTCTAACGGGTCATAATTGGTATAAATGAGTTATATAACTCACTTAGACCAATTATGACCCGTTAGAAGTGAATATAACTCATAAATAGCAATTATGACCCGTTAGAAGTCAACACAACTCATTTATACCAATTATGACCCGTTATAAGTCAATATAACCCATAAATAACAATCATGACCCGTTATAAGTGAATATAACCCATATATAACAATTATGACCCGTTAGAATTGAATATAACCCATACATAGCCATTATGACCCGTTAGAAGTGAATTCAACTCATTTATACCAATTATGACCCGTTAAAAGTCAATATAACCCATAAATAGCAATTATGAGTTATATTCACTTCTAACGGGTCATAAATGGTATGAATGGGTCATATTCACTTTTAGAGGGTCATAATTGCTATTTATGAATTATATTCACTTCTAACGGGTCATAATTGATATTTATGGGATATATTCACTTCTAACGGGTCATAATTAATGAATTATATTTATTTTGTAGACGTAGAATATTGAAGCTATTCTTAGCAACCCGGCGTTTACAGCAAGAATTGTGGAGATATTCCGATCGTTGGCACCTCATAGTGATAATGGGTCGGAGAATGCGGGAAAAGAGAATGCGGATACCGATGATGAACTGTAGTTTAATTATATATATATATATATATGTACGTTAGACAATTAAAGTAGACTTTATTTTGTGTAAAACGTACACGACTTTTGGTTTGTATGAAGAATGTGGGTTATTTTATAACATATGCGTGGTTTATTATATATTTCTGGATTTCATTGATTGTATATATACAGAATATCAGTATTTTAGTGTATATATTGAGCTGTGTTCAAGAACTAATAGGGGCGACAGTATTAGGGGCGACATCAGGCAATAGGGGCGACACTAATAGGCGCGACCATTTGTGCAACATCGGCGAGGCAATAAGGGCGACTTTTATTGGTATTAGGCGCGACAAATGTCGCCCCTAATGCCCTGTTTCCTTGTAGTGTAAAAGGAAGTTTTGTGGCTAAAAGCCAGTATGATGGAGAATGAGTATTATGTTCAGATTCAAACGATCAATGGTTGAGATTAAGACTGCATATTCGATTTACGTAATCTACATATTCACTCAAAAATTGCATATTTGATTTACAAAAATCCATATTTGGTTGTAATCTCAACCATTGATCATCTAAATCTATAGACCGAGATTGATTATGTGGTTCTGCACATGAGGTTGGTTCTATACTTAAACGTACCCTATTAATAAGGGTACTTTGTTCATTTATATATTTATCCAAGTGTGAATTATGTCCGGATAGAAGAGTCGTTATTAGATTGACTCTATTTTTCAAGAATACCCCTCGTTAATGAGTCATTAATAATCATTATGAGACATTAGTCAAGGGTCAAGATTGATTTTATAATTGCAATAAAAACGATTCTCAAATTAATCTCTCTCTATATATAATATTTATTATGTATATATATATATAAAATATTTTATATATTTATGTTCTAATAAGCTTGATTAAGCTCTTTTAGGCTCGCGAGCCTAATTAAGCTCGCTAACTGGAGCTCGGGCTCGAGCTCATTTATAAAGAGCTCTAAGTCAAGCTCAAGTTCAGCTCATCTCGTGATGTATATTTAACGATTCAAGTTCAAATAGTTTACTAATAGCTTGGCTCGTTTACACTCTTAATTATACATGTTAGTTTTTTTTTAAAAACGTAAACAAAACTTAAGGGGTTAAATTATTTTTAATAAATATTAAAGTTAAATCATTTGGAAAAAAAACTTTTATGCTTTAAATTAAAATAAAGTGTAATTTTAAGGATTAGATTATTTTATTAAAAACTTTAAGGGTTTAACAATTCGGAAAATTTCTTTGAGGTTAAAATCAAAATAAAATACAAATTTTCAGAGTTAAACTGTGATTAACTCTTTAAGCTACGAAAAACAAGAATATAAATATGATTAATTATATAATATTCATTGCCAACTCACATATGTAGAAGAATTAAATGCTTGTGGTGATGTCAGCTTTGCCGCCTGCAAGATAACAACCTAAAATTTAAGAAACATAAACAAGCAAACACACTACACAGAAAGAATTAGGAACCTTTTACAAACATGATCAATTAATTTTTTTTATAAATATTTAAGTGGGGCCTACAAATTAATCCAATCTTGTTATGTTTGCGATAGAAAATTACTAGTCATGTTTTATCATAACATGAGAGGATCTAAATCCGTTAACATAACATAAAATATCATATAGAGGGAATAAGGTGGAAAATACCTTTAAGGTTCGGTGAATTTCTTGAACCTCATAAGCACAATCAAGATATTCTGAAGACGTGATGCACTCAAGTACACCAACACATAGCATAGTAGCAAAATTAAACACCGGCAAAACCAAATATCCATGAAGATTCCAATGAATGGCCGTGTCTCTTAGTGGATGGTTTTTCAAATTGTAATTGCTTATATCTGAAGTCCACTCTGGCAACTGCTGCCTAAATACTCGTACAACGGGCACAAGGTCTTCTTCTTCACACTCTTCGTCCACATAAAACCAGTTTCGCTCGGATTCTTTCCTATAATGAGAAAGTCCCTCATCATGTATACCGATGCCAAATGGTTGATCTACAGTTTCTAGTAACTTGTACTTCCCAACTTGAGAAGGTGACCAGAACTGAATGAGACTGCGCCGTTCACGTAGAATTAAGAGCGTAAGTGCTTTTTCTATCTTATCATTCACTTCACCATGACATCCATCAATGTTTTCATTTCTCTTTTTGAAACCTGTAGTTCAAAAGGCCAAGTTAATAACAAATCCTAGCATATATAGTGTGGAACTAGAAAACTCAACATTCATGTAATCATGCTCAATTTTATATATATATATATATATATATATGTATATATATATATATGGGAGAGTTCATTTGAGAACCATTATTAGTGTGAGAATCGCGAGAAACAATCTTAGCCGTTCAATTGGTAAGTGAAATTCATGGATGAAGAGCATGGAGGGATTGAGTGTGGCAAGGTGCATGTAAGGAATTAATGGGTAGACAATCCAATTGAAGGAGAGGGAATTTGACGGCTAAGATTGGTTCTCACGGTTCTCGCAATAAAAACGGTTCTCAAATGATCTTTTAGTTAAAAGATCATTTGAGAACCGTTTTTATTGAGAAAGACCCAATCTTAGCTGTCCAATTCTCCCTCATTCAATTCGATTGCTCGCCCATCCTCTCATCTCATGCACCTTGCCACACTCTATTCCTCCACGCTCTTCATCCATGAATTTCATTTAACAAATAAATAATGAAGCTTGGTTCTCGCGGTTCTGACAATAATAATGGTTCCCAAATGAACCCTCCCCTATATATATGTATGTATATATATGAAAGAGTTATTGTGAGAATGGATATTTAGGTGAAAATGGAAGAACAAATTATAGCCATTAATTAGATGATCATTAGATATAACGGTCACAATTCATGACAGTTGCAATCCATGGTCGGGTAACGAATAAAATGAAGGGTCAAGTGTAGATCATCAGATTAGTTCCTCATTCTCTCTAAAATATCTATTCTCATTTGAACCTCCCACTATATATAGAGGAGGGTTATTGTGAAAATGAGAGAACAAATTATAACCATTAATTAGATGTTGATCTATTAGTTCTCATGGTCGCAATTCACCCGTCACAATTCAAACTATAATTCCTTATCATTCTTGCGTTATTCCGCAACGCCTTAAGCACATCTTCAAACGTGAAAATCGTCCTCGTCAACACAATTTGTACAAATGGTTTATAGGATATGGGAAACAATGACCAACAAAGCTTGTCTTTCATCTTTCATAACCTCATTGACATTAGATAATTAAGAGTTGAGTTGGTTAAACGCATTTATATGATTATGTAGATTACCTCCTTCAAGTTTCAATGAATACAAATCCGTCTTCTAAATATTCTATGCGTCAATGACTTTGATGCATGAATACTCATGCTTTTATCCCAAATACCTTTTGTTGTTTTCTCCTTCAACACACTGCATTTGATCTCGTGAGCAAGTGCCAACCAAATTGTACTCAAGACCTTCTTCTACATTGTCTTCCTAGTATCATCTTTCATTTCATCCGGTTTTGTCTCCCATAAAGTTTCATCAATACATTGTTATACTGGCATATCTTCAATCATCATTTGCCAACCATAAAATCCATCTTCCAATCGAATATATTTATCGATAACTTTGACTAATTCTCACTAGACACCATTAGTTAACTTAAATCCACAACAAAATAAACCTAGAGCAATAAAACCAACAACAATTGCTCCAAGTGGAAAACTCACCAACAATAGAAAACTTTGACCACCTCTTATCTTTTGTATTAACCTTGGATCATGATCTCCGTAATTCACAATGTGAAACTACATTTCTTGAACAATCTATCCAAAAATCACAATAATCCAATGGTTAAGAAACGTACAAAGCCTGTCTTATCACTGCTTACCCGAAAACTGACAAAATATCTAGCGGCAACTTTGACTTTAAAATTCTCTTTCACAAGAGGTTCAATCTAGATCTCTACCATTCAGATCATAGATGAATGTTCTAAGCAAATATAATTCAAAAATCTTGGTGATCTAATGGTTATCGAACTCGCAACATTAAATCTCCCACAACTACGCAGAGTATGACAAATCAAAAAAACAAATTTATGATTTCTTTAACACAAACCAAGCTCCGATACCATTTTGTTGGGATTGAATATAACAAAATCGAAACAACTTCGACCAACAAATATGTAAACAGAAAATCAATTCAAACACAACAATTAATGAGTCTCAACAAACAAAAAACTTCACTAAAAACCTAGATTACAAGATAGAGAGTTTAACTCTGTAACACTCTTGAATTTTTTTCACAAGCTTTTTCTCTATCAAGCTTTTCTCTCCTCTCTTTATTATATTTCTTCCTATAGAAATATGAAGATCTTAACCTTTATTTATAAGGAAAAACATAACCCTAATTCAAAATCATATTCATCAAAAAAAAAACTCTAAGTAATTGAAAACACATATCTTCTATTAATTTGGACAGACATCATATATATTAATCAAGTCATTTAAAATTTGAATCAAAACATTAATATGGTGGTGGGTGATGGCGAAGATTGGTGGTGGTGGTTGGGATTAAGTTTTGGTCTTGGGTGATGTGGTGGTAGTGACAGGAGGTTATGCATAGTGGTGCAGTGGTGGTGATGACGGCGGTGGTGATTACAAAAAAAGAAATGGTCTACTCAATGGATGAGCAAGAAACGTTTGAAGGTGAAAATGTGTGCGTACCAATCAAACAAACATGTATTTAAGATAAGTTTTTTTTAATTACTTCTCAAACAAGAGATAAAAAGTGGCAAGAAATATTTTTGTTTATGAAAAACAAAAGTACTTTTTTATTTACTGCTTGTCTGCCCGTAAATATAAATCGTTACAAGTACTTATTTGTAAAAAACAAACACCACCTAAAAATTATACTCTAAAGTTGTCAATGTGTTTAACTACACAAGCACATGTTTTTTTGTACATGAAAACTTATACGGTCATTAAACCTATTACTAAACTAAACTTTGTCCACTAGACTACTCAAAGACTTTTGATATATATAATACAAAACGTACATAATCAGATATAATTAGAAATAAAATGTAACTAGTGGTGTTAAAGCAAAAACGGTCATACGTTACCAATATTCAAAAAATAAATAATAGGATTTTCTTTATTTTAAGTTAAAAGACAAATAGTTAGCGCCTTACCGTTATAAAACAAAAGAAAACTTTTATTAAAACGGAATCAAGAAATTGGATTTAAAATGTTCAACCAAGGCTGTACGAAAGAAAGTTATGATCATTTCAACCTTTCTATAGGGTAGAGAAAGTTAACTTATTGATGTGGTATAACCGTGTGAGTAGATGATATTGATTTGATATGTCTTTGGGAGATGAAATATGTGAGAGAACAAGCTAGGTAGAAGACGAGTTGTGGTGGTTTGATGTGTCTCGAAAATTGAAATATAGAGATCAACCATCACCAATGCAAATCCAAATATCTAGACGCAACGTTAAGATCTGCAAGTGTAGAAGCAAATCCAGCTATCACTTGTTGCCTTTTGACTTTATCACCGGTCGATATCTTCCATCTATGTGAATCAAAATCCTTCTCTACTCTCGTTAACCTACCGCCTTTTCTCTCTGCTCTCGTTGGGCGCCATCTCTACCTCTACCTCATGCATCCGTCAACTCCCCTATTACGTTAGTGTCTATATAATCGGCAGCTACCACTGTCCCAAGCATATGTCACAGCGTCCACTATGTAGATGATTCAAGTCTAGAATTTCTCCCCAATACGTGAGTTTTCTCCACCAAAACGACAGTTTTCTAGGGCGTTGTCGTGGTTTCGCGCTACACTTTAAGGATGAATCGGAGGTCGTGGTGATTAGAGGTTTTTCACATGTATCAATGATAATTGTTCATTAGTGTGATAGGTGAAGTTTGGTTTTTTAGTATTGTTTCATTAGGTGTTTTAGCTCTACATATATTTTTTAAGGATCTCACTTTATTATGTTCACAAAAGTGAGACTCATTATTTATGTTATATTTTAGGATAAAATATGTTTTAACTCTTAAACTTTACACTTTAAAATGGTTTAACCCTTAAGCTATTTTAATGAACATTTTAATCCCTAAACTATCTATAATATTTGATTAAATCTCTATTCTTGTTTAACCTAATTGTTTTTATCCCTAACCTAATCTAGGTTTACCTGCTACCGCCTAAACACGTAGCTCACCCTTTTTCCCAAGTCAATTGAGAACACAACGTAAATCTCTTGTCAACACCATTGATTCTAGGCCCTAGAAATAGTTTTCGACACCCATCAATTTGAAGAGGGTCAAGCCGCGACTGACCCCGTTGAAAGGGACCACCTTGTTTCGACACAATCACATTAAAGATGATCGACACCATCAGACAGAAACTCTCAATTTTGTTAACTGATTCTTTGAAAGTAATGTAAGCCTTCTTCTTTATGATAGTAATGTGTTGATTCTCTAATTAGTTTGATAGTTCCATCTAGGAAAAGTTTGTCTTTCTTTTTAGCTATATATATTCCAAGGTTTTAAAATGATTTATGGCTTTGTTAGTTGTTATCTCATGTGTATTTTCTAAATTTAATCGTAAAATTAGAGGTTTAAAGTGTTTATAAGATAAGTTTAAGGATAAAACTATGTTTTAAAACTTTAGTAACTTGCTATACCACGTTAAGTGATTAAAATTATTTGTAACAAGTTTAGGGATTAAAACATTCATTAAAAAAGTTTAGGGGTTAAACCATTTTTGAATATAAAATTTAAGGGTTAAACCATATTTTACCTTATATTTTATGAGTTGTGTTCAATAAAGTCCATTTATAAAATATAGTTTTAAAATTTTAATATTCAATCACAAATGATTTGTAAAAACATCACATGTGATTTGTAAAAGCATCACATGTGAATTACGAAAATACCACTCCACCCAAATTTTTAAAATTTAATCTAAATCATTGATGTCATTGATTCAAAGGCTAAAACTAGTCAATTAGAACTATGAATTAATTATGAACTATATTAAACATTTTTCTATATTTTAAAAGTAAATATTTTTTTTAATAAACAGTTAAATATATTTACTTTTTTTGTGAAAAAAAAGACAGTACGTTTAACTTTTTGTATTGTAAATTAAATTAACTAATTATACAAGGAAAGTTTGAAAATAGCTAAAAGTATAGGAATTAAATGTTATATAATATTAAATCAAATTATTTAAAAAGCTTTAAACATAAGTTAATATGAAATACTTCAAAAAGATATTAAATAAAGTAAGTCCAACATATCTGCCATTTTAAAGTTTTGTAAATAAATTATATCAATTATAGCTAGTCCGTCGATTCAACTGATTGGACCGGTACTCTTCACTTAAAATTATAATTATTAGGTCATTCGTAGGGCTTTTCATTTTCCAAACTAATTCAAATGTCATATCAGCGTTACATTAGTTTTTTTTATTTTTTTTCTTTCCAACCCAAAAGTCAAGTATAACCATTCTCAAATCAACCCAAACAACCCAAATATTTTTCTTTTTCCTCACTCTCACTAAAAATACAAAAAAAAAGTCTGACAACTCTTTCGGTTTGGCGGACCCGAATTGAAAAAAAAATTTTGAAACCCGAAACACCTGTAGGAGTGTTCCCGAAGCTTTTCCTTGAACCCAAAAGAACCCGAGACCTCTCGGGAGAGGCCTTACGGATAGTCTTAGAAGTATTTATATATTGGGGCGTCTATGAAAAAGTGTAGAAGTTAGAGTTCAATTTTTTATTTACATATATTATATACAGATACCATGTCATAATTTTTTAAAGTCAATTAATAAAATAGAATGCTAGGAAGTCTATATTTAAAAAAATTTATTTTATAAACCCAAAAAAATACATATTAGGAAAATATGAGGCGTCAAAGTCGAGGCAATTAATCAAGGCGAATCCAAAATATATAACATTCGATCCACATGATAAGTCAGGTTTGTTTAGATATATAATAATTGTTTAATGTTTCAATTTTCAATGTATATATATGCAATATTTGCAAATCGAATCTTGTTGACCATACCAATACGATGATATCTACATAAATAGGTTTTTGAGAACTTAAATTGTTAAAGTCCAACTTATGGTCCAAAATATCACATAAAACACTTAATATACTGATAATGATAACTATTGAGATCGATATCTTATTGAGTATTGATAATTAAGAGAATAAGATCAAGTTGATTTATACTTTTCTTCTAATAATGTTTAAAAATGTTCAAGATTCAAGTAAGTATGTAAGATAAACTATTTTATTATCGTGCTTTTGTTTTAGTTACTAAAATATCGTTGTATCAATGAATTTTTGTTTATGTATGTGTGTATTTGAGTTTAAGGGGCTCATTTCCCTTTTCGTATAGGGCTTCAAAAATCTACGAGACCTCCATGTTTATTTAACAATACATAATAGCATTAAAAACAGTTTCAAGATTAAAATCTATATTTGACATATAGTATTTTTAAGTAACAAATGCAAGCCTTCTTAAAAAAGAGAGCTTGAATCTTACACAAGACACTACAAAAAATATGTCATTTATTTACGCTTCATAAAAAACGTGTAAAAAATGTAAGTGTTGTCACGCTTATAATTGTGAAAAATAGTTTAAAAAGTAAAGATTGTTAGAAAAAGAAAAAACTCAACATTTATAGACGTGTACATTTGATTTTAAAAGTCTACACTTTTATATGTGTGAATTTAGTAATAAATAGATAATTCTATAAGTTCACATTTAAAAGCGTGGACTTTTATAACTCTACAATTATTTTTAAATTTTTCACGCTTATAAGTGTGAAAATTTAGATAATTTGTCCACACTAATAACTGTGATTTTTTACTTCAATTTTCACACTTTTAAATGTAAAATTTGTTAGAAGTTAGTAACACTCAAAATTTTCACGCTTTATCGTAAATTTTTACGGTTTTAAATGTATTAATATTGATAAAAAAGTGTGGATAATCGATATTTTTTTGTAGTGAGAGTATAACAAATGAAAAGACGAAAGTGAAAAAATTAAAAAAATATATATTTTATCCAAAAAGAAATTTATTGATTGTGAACCGTTCAGAATCATACTTTTATTGATAGTTCAATCAGATTTTAGAGGTTGACCAGTTCAATATAACCGGTTAAACCGGCCCCTTGGTCTAGTGCAACCTAATTTCAGAACAAAATGAGGATTTCTGTTCATCTTAATTCGTCGATCCTATTCCACGTAATGGACTGTGTTTCCTAGAAAAACCTACGTCGCCATCTTTTTGACCATGCGTAGTTCATGAAATGGTTATGTAGTTGTCTATTTGGAAATTAAGGTTAGATGGCTTCCAGATGAACCACCAAAGAAAAATATACGTATTGCATGGAAATTAATGGACTGCCCTTCCTAGAAAAGCCCTGCATCCGATTCTTGTTCACCTACATTTACATATACGGAGTATCTTATTTTTTTTAATAATACTTTTTAACGTATCTTAAGTCGATCTTAGGTTTTCAACAAAATTAATTAAACACAATAGCTTAGTTTCGTTGAGGGATTGGGATCACCGATCATGTACAGTTAAATAAGAACATGATCGGTCATGTTCCTTAATAATAAATCAGTGGGCACTTTAAAGTAAATCGAGACCCTTTAATTTGTAGACTTCACTGGTTTTTGTAGATCTCAATCCAACTTTGATATTGATGCTAGCATGGTTTTCAATGGAACTTAAGATTACAAAAGAATGTGATCGAGGAGGAAGGATCTTGACGAATATAATGAAAAGATGCATATCGATGACTAACTTATATTGCGAACAGCAACTCATGAGGCTAGAATTCGAAATTACTAGATTTAGAGAAGAGTCTTAATTACCTGTATTTGTATTACGAGACAGCTGATCAATCTCCGTTTGAGGGTTTCTTAAAACCAAAAGCCGAGTCAAGTACTTCTTCTCCCCATATAAAACATCTCTCGGGTCTTCTAAACATGTTATGAAGCTCGACTGATATTTTGTTGGTTCCAGAAATGAACTTATAAGATCTGTTTTCCTTTCATGTGAACTCGCCATAACAAGCTTTTGTAGGTGAATAATACGAGATGGTGATCGATTAATATATGGTCCTTACAAGCAAACCAAGTTATATTCTTTTATATAAGGGCTGACAACGGGACCAAGGTTCAAGCAGGGCCAAGGCTATGAAACAAATAGAGCAAGTACGAAGTAGTTTCGGGGCAAATGGGAGGAAATTCAAAAATTACTCAACAGGTTCAAGGGCCAACGCTTTGAAAGAAATAGAGTAATTAATAATATGAACGCCGTCACTTTCGGCGCAAATGGGAGGAAATTTCAAAATTATAAAGTATTTAAAACATAATTAATTTTTCACGTGTTGTTATTAGATGTATTGAAATTCATAATTTTGCATTGCGAGTATAAACTTATAATTTGATTTATTGTATGTATTTTAAGAGAAATGTTTAATATAGTCCTAATTTAATTTATAGTTCCAAAGGATAATTTATAGTCATTAGATTTTAAGATTCAATGATCCAGATTTAATCTTAGATTATAATCAAAATTGATATATTTGTATAAAAGATGACATTTATGACTTTTTTAACTATTGATCCCCACTTTCTCTCTTCTTTAATTTATTTAAAATTAATTATCTCACAAACCATTAATCGTTAGACGAAACGAATTATACCGTTGCGATCCTTGTGTTCCCCTCTTTTATTAGAGAGGTTACTTGATATACTTTCGACAAAAATTTTTTTTCTCGTTTTGTTAGATTGGACTTAAATTTTATTAAAGTATAATCACCTGTGATTCATAGAGGTGTGATCAATATAGTCTTTATAAAATTATAGTTTGGTGTTTGATAATCCGGCAAAGTTCTATGGTTTAGTAACAAAAAATCAACAATTGAAAGTGATTCTAAGTTATTAGTTGTTTCATAACACATGTGATTATCTATCTCTTATACATACACATAATTACAGGTGATTAGATTAAATGTAGCATTTTTATGTCACATATTTGACAGAATCAATCACATGTAATTGCGTATTCAATCATATGTGATTTTGTACAGAATCACATGTGATTGAATACAAAAAACATAAGATTTGGTATTCAATCACATGTGATTTTGTACAGAATCACACGAGAGTTTGTACAGATTCAAATGTGAATGAATACCAAAAAACATGAGATTTGGTATTCAATCATATATGATTGCATAGAGGATTGTTCAAACGAGAACCATTCTTATTACAAGAACCAATATAAAAAACATCGAATTCGAAGGAGAACACATCTAGACCTTTGATAGAGGGGATAGGGTGTTGCTAGTACACAATATATGCATTCATGAGTAGACAATGCAATTGGATTGGGTGAAATTGAATATGTACATACATGTATAAACGGTTTTAAGCAAACGTTGATTTATTTAAGCAAACATTCAAAATTAATAAACGTTAAATGATATACAATTTAAGAAGATAAAAAAATTAATAAAACAACACATTTAATATTGTTATGAATCACATGTGATTATACATTAATAAAATTTAAGTCCAACCTAAAAAAATGAAAAAAAAAGTTTGTCAAAAGTATATCAAGTGACCTCTCTAATAAAAGAGGGGAACACGAGGATCGCAACGGTATAATTGGTTTCGTCTAACGATTACCGGTTTGTGAGATAATTAATTTTAAATAAATTAGAGGAAAGAGAAAGTGGGGACCAATATGTAAAAAGTCAGAATTGTCCTTCTTAAATCAATTTTAATTATTATCTAAGATTAAATCCAGATCATTGATCTTGAAATCTAATGGCTACAAATTGCCTCTCAGGACTATGCTTTTATTAAGGACTATATTGAACAAAACCCTGTATTTTAATTATATAAAAAAGAGAAAAAAGTTTTAAATTTAATACATACAATAAGAAGTTTAATACACATATTAGCGACAAATTAAGAACTTGATACACAATAGAAAATTTTAATATATACACACAATAGCAAAAGGGGTAAAGTTGGACGCGTCTCAAAGAAATGTATCTTTTGTTTTATCACATTTTGTTGTACGTATTTTTTGAAAATACGCAAAAGGAAATGGATGTGTGTTGCAGCAGCACATAAGTTAGGTACTGTTACACTTACATACCTTTTTAATAAAAAATAATTTTGTCATTTTAGGATTTATTTATGAAAAAAGTATGAGTATGACAGTAGGTGTTGTTAACAACGTATATCGTTTGCTTATACACAAAATATTGTCAAATTATATTACACTTACATATATTTTAAAAATACGCAAAATATTGTCAAATTTGTAAAGCCGGATTTTCTTGAAAATCTTTATTAACTTTTTTAATCAAATGATACACAGTGGAATACATATTTAATATCATCATGTCGGCCAAAACCGTTTAAACCATTAAAAGAAAATGTGACATTACGAACTTATAAATTCATTTTCATATTTAATACAACAAGTCGGTAACGGTCTACAATCCTTCTAACTACCCAGTGAAGCTTCCCGCCTCACCAAGCAACTCTAAGCACCTAAACGAGTACCATACACCATTTCAAAAGATACAGTGTCAACTAACACCTCACAAGTCAACATTAAGCTTATAAGATATAAAACATCAACTTAAAACACCATTTAAGATCATATTAGATATTATAACAAATACCCAACCCAACCCGCTCGTGTACTTGACCCAAACCCGACCCCGAAATCATATAACACTAAATAGTCAAGTACATCAATTCATATAATGGTTATAAACCATATCATTTACATATTCATTCAAACAAAATCAAACATAAACAAGCATCATATATCATAATCACATCTTTCGTATATAATTCATCCATATCAACCGATATATCGTTATCATTCTTTATTAATCAACCGTTATCAACCATCATTAACAATCGTATCGTCAACCGTATGTCCTTAGAGTTCACCTATATGCTGTTTAATCACTCTAAAGGAAAACCTCGTTCACTACTCGCGTGACTTAGCCGACTCGGACACCAAATGGGTAGGTACTCCCTTCTGTACATGTTGATCCCTAAGGTAATCAACAAACCAATACATAAGTGTAGAAGAGGGGTTGAATACAATTCAATAATTAAGAACAACTCAAATTAAACTAAATGCTTCATTGATTAATTAAGATTCAATATAAGGTAGTAAAGAAATCTCAATCTAATTCACTGATAACAATTTATCTCTCTCTTAAATCTAACAAACTAATTGCTATACAAAGTTTACTATTTCTACGGATGAAAAAAACAATAATCTCCTTTAACAACTCTAAACTTATCGGTCACCAACATACGTGTAAGCTGTGATCCATGGTGATTTGCTCACGAACAAACACATAACCTCTAAACATATTCAGAGGTGAACTTATATAGGTTTTTCGATGGATACATAGTTAAAACTAACAAACTAAGACTTATCCTAATCTGCTAATTTAAACTAACTCCTATACAGACACATGTATAGTTTAGATAACTTTATCTTCAATCTTGAGTCTTCAAATCGAATCTTCAATCTTGAATCTTTTTATCCGACCGTAAATAGGGAGTGAAAATTTTACAACATATTTAAACTCTTATCTGGCTGACTTTCTTTGTTAAGCTGAGCTACTCAGCTTGAAACACATCAAGTTATATATTTTAACCCAACTTCGGTTTCCTATGTGAAAACACATATAGATACTCTTTTACTTAACTTAGAAAGTCACTCAAGTTCTCTAAGACTTACTTAGAAACTCAGATTCTGTCCTGAAAACTCACTTAACATCATTTAGCTTGACACTTTTAAACACTATTTTTCAAGCTCTATTTTTGTCTAATCAAATCTAAACATATGAGGTCATTTGGCTAACAGTACATGAACACCTAAGAACCCTACCACTTTCGCTACTCCGACTACGCGAGGTATAAGTACTTCGCATTGTCGTTTAGTGTGCAAGTACAAACGGAGGCCAACCGTTCGTCTCCTCCTCACACACTCATGATGTTCTATATATGACCTCAAACGCATGGTCACACATCACTCAAGTACGAGTAGGTAAGAACCCATAACACTTGCCACCAAAGTCATCTAAAAGACCCCATGACCCGCCTAGCTAGCACTTTTATCCTAGAAGCCATCAACTATCTACTAGGCCTGTATCAAATCCTCAAATGGCTACTACCCCCACCCTCTAAAGGAATCAAATATTCATTCATAGTATTCGTTCATTAAATAATCATACGAAATTCATAAGTAAGTCATATTCATAATCATCAATCATATCCGTAAATGGAACATACAATCACAATCATGTTCAGATAATCATATCATAAATCTTGTTAATATTTGTACAATTCGATATATATGAACATAAATATATAAATATGAACAAAAATTAAAACTTTTAAAGTTTTTAAATCATATCCGGTTAAACTTAACTGATTTATTTCTGATGAAGATTGAAGCTTAAAAAACACTTTGATACCTAAACAAAACTTGTTTGAATATAAAGTTTGAACCATTGAAATTAATAAATCTTGTTAATATTTTTAGAATTCGATATACATAACATAAATATATAAATATGAACAAAAATTAAAACTTTTAAAGTTTTTAAATCATAACCGGTTAAACCTAAGGGCAAATTGCACGAAAATACAACAAACTATGTCAATATTGTCATTGTATATAACAAACTTTATTTTATACCTAAAAATACATAAAACTTATAAATTTTGTTCATTGTATGCAAGTTACCTATTATAGTAGGTAACTTACCTGTAACATAAAAGAAATAAAAGAACTTTGGTATCTAAAAATACAAAAAAAATTTAAATTTTGTTCATTGTATACAATGGATAACCGGTAACTTTGGTACCTAAAAATACAAAAAAAATTTAAATTTTGTTCATTGTATACAATGGATAACCGGTAACCTAGTAATCAGGTTACCCATTGTATACAATGAACAAAATTTGTAAGTTGTATGTATTTTTAGGTATAAAATAAAGTTATTTGCGTATAATGACAATATTGATAAACTTTATTGTATTTTCGCGTATTTTGCCCTAAACCTAACTGATTTAACTTTTCTGATGAAGATTGAAGCTTAAAAAAACTCTTTGATACCTAAACAAAACTTGTTTGAATATAAAGTTTGAACCATTGAGATTAACAAACTTGTTAATCTCGATGAACATATATATATATATATATATATATATATATATATATATATATATATATATATAGGGTAGAGATTAAGTAAAAAGAAAATTAAAGTAAAAAGGGTAAAAGGAATAATTATTTGATCATTTTTTGGTATATATATCAACTAATAATCGTTAGTTCATCATCTTTATTGATTAAAACTAGTTCTTCATCAATTTCTTTTTGATGAATCCAACATATTCATTACTTTTTAGATGAAAGCATTTTGTTCATCAACAAATTATTCCAAAATTTTGTTTTCAAAATCTGTATTTGAAATCAAAAGGAAATTGATAAAGAACTAGTTTTAATTAATAAAGATGATGAACTAACGATTATCAGTTGATATATATACCGAAAAATGATCAATAATCATCTCTTTTACACTTTTTACTTTAATTTTCTTTTTATTTGATCCCATCCCTATATATATATATATATATATATATATATATATATATATATATATATATATATATATATAAACAAAGAACAAGATATACAAATAGATCAAAATATACATATATATTGAGATTAATGAGCCGAAGCTCTGATACCACCAAAGGGTTTTTAACCATTAATATGACATCCTCGTGTTATCCTGATTCAAGCTCAACTGGTTTGAACCAACACGAGGAATAAACTTGTTAATCCTCACAAAGGCAAAACTTGAGGACCAACATACCCCTAAACCCGAGAGGGTTATTAGGATCTTTTAATCTCAATAATATAATGTATATATATATATATATATATATATATCGGTACAGGTATGTATAAAACGAGAATGAAGAACAAACATATATATATATATATTCATATAGAAGATAAAGATAAGAACTTTGTACCTATCTATACCTTAGGTTGCTCAAGATATAGTCCACTCGTGATGAGACCAAACGAGATACGCTAGGAATGATTGCAGACCACACCACAAATTGTATACGTGTACTTGCTCAAGATCGGCAAAACATAGCCTTCGGTTTTGCTCTCTTGCTCTCAGCCGAATACAAGAAGGAGAGGGGAGGAAAAAAATTTCTAAGGTTTTAGAATGATGTAACTTTTTGTAACATAAACCTTAATCTCCTATTTATACTAATAGGAATTAGAAAACTAATAAACATTTCCTAAAATTGGTTTAATCAAAACTTAATCACCAAGTTATGTATTATTAATAATAATTAGAAATAGAAAATAAATGTTAATATATATATATATATATATATAATCGCCGGTCCATAATATATAATATATATTATATTTTCTTTTTCAATTTCTTTTATTATTAATTAATAAACACTATCCAAAATAAATACTTTAAACATAAATTATTAATCTTGAATATAATTAATTAACAATATATATTTATTAACTAATAAATATATATTTACTTGTCAATTAATTGATTTGGTAATTTCTCTCATTCGTAAGTTAAAACCGTAACTTACGCTTTCTGATTTATAACTAACTAGTTACAAATTCGTTCTCTAGAGTGTGGTTGCATTAACTCTCGGATTATAGGCCCTCATAGGTGTGACTCTCGAGTGCCTTATGACGTTAGACCTGACATGAGGGTTCGCTGACTATGCATACAAAACCAACATGGTCCGACTTGTGAAACCTAGTAGTAAGATCCGACTTAGGACCTCAAATATTTGTATATATGAGCAAGGGATTAGTACCCAATATTAATTCAATGAGGCTTGTTGTAGGTGACTACCGATTGATTGACCGGTAAAGACAAGTGAACTACTAAACTACTATCACATAACTGAGCTACGAACATGTGAGTACTCTTATATACAATCTAAACTGAAGATATATGTGACTAATATGTTGTATGTGTTAAATAATGTGATGTGCCTTACTTAATGATGGGACCGTTCACTGCGGTGACGAAAATGACGGGACCGTTCACTTTGGTGATGGGATCGTTCACTACGGTGACGGGAATGATGGGATCGTTCACTACGGTGACGGGAATGATGCGACCGTTCACTTTAGTGACGGGAATGATGGAACCGTTCACTTTAGTGACGGGAATGATGGAACCGTTCACTTCGGTGACGGGAATGATTAGATTGTTCACTTTGGTGACGGGAATGAGAGACCGTCTACTACGGTAGCGAGAATGAGGGACCATTTACTACGGTAGCGAGAATGAGGGACCGTCTACTCATGTAGCGAGAATGTTCAATGTTGCAAATGTGAAATAAGTTGGTTATGTGATGATTGGTTTTGTTGTAAGTAATGTGATCGCTAAGCCTTGTGCTTTCGGTTGTTGTTTATCTATGTTTTTGGGTGATGACCACGACGGGGATCCAGCTTGTGTTTGATAGCTCATCCTTAACCACTTTCGCTACGTTTTTAAACTACCATAAATTCTTATTGTATTTCACAATCATTGTTATTCGAATTCAAGAGTTTAGTTTAACGAGTACCCGAGTTGTAATTTACATTCAGTAGTATCATTCATGTGTTGACTTCTAAATCCTTATCCATTACACAATTTTTTTTGGGACGTTACAGATTGGATAATTAATAAAATTTCAATATATAGCAACCCAAATATAAGTAAATAAGTATGATTTGATTGTAAAAAAATAAGAGAGAATTAAATTAAAACTAAATACTTCGTATAATGATATGGAATTAAAATAATAGAGTTTTTTTTAATTTAAGTAATACTTTATTATCTTACCTTATCTTCTAATATAAATAAAAGACTAATTTACGTCAATTTAAAGTCAAAATAACTTTCAAGTTTTACCGACTAAAGTCAAAATTGAGTTTCAATTTTGATCGAAATGAATTGTTAGGATTTAATTTTGATTAAATAAATTGTAAGGATTTTCTAATTAAATTGATGTAAATTAGTCTTTTATTTATATTAGAAGGTCGCTGATTTACTTTGGAGAATTGCTTGGATTTTCTTCCTTGTTGTTTGTAAACTTGGGACTACTTAGCGGCTTATTACATTATAATATATAGTTGAAAACTTGGGTTTGTAAACTTAGGACTACTTAGGAGAATTGCTTTGGATTTTCGCTGAAAATGGGCCTACAAGGGCGTTTTCAACTATATAATATATAGTTGTGGTTTGTAAACTTTGTATTTTTGAAAATAGTTGATAAAAGTTTTCGTTGAAAACTTTGGTTTTCAACTATATATTATAATGTAATAATGTAATAAGCCGCTAAGTAGTCCCAAGTTTACAAACCACAAGGAAGAAAATCCACAGTTTACAGCGGTGTAAACTTAGATTTCAGTACACATATTATATTATAATAATAATAATAGTTGAAAATATTATAATAATAATAATTTTTTTTTGAAAAACATTAGATTTCAGTACACATTCTTCAACATCACGTTCTTCCATAAGTTCTTGAAATGGTTTGCATCTTAATGTTTATAGCTTACAAAACACATTGATAAAATTCCAGTACATGTTCTTCCATCTTGGTCCAATTGAAATGGTTTCTTTTACGACATGTTTCCCCTTCCACAAGTTCTTGAATCACCATTGCTGTTAGATTTCTATCACCAAACCCCAGACGTCCCTAATGTAACATCCGAAAACTCAGCCTAGTCGTGAGTGGGTCTTTGGTAAGTTGTAGTGTGTTTGTTATTGCATATTTATGATAAGTTATGTGATTAAAATGAATAATTGATATCGCATCATTTTATGAGTTAAATAAGTTGAGTTTAGTACGAGGGTTGTAGAGAATACCTCGTTCTGTGTTAAATAATCTTGAAGAATTAATAAATAAGGATTATCTAGAAAAGATCATGTTAATATATCATTTGATTAAATTAATTGTTAATTATGATATATGTTGGTATGTATGTATGTATGTATGTGAGTATGTATATGTATGAGTATATATATGCATGGAAGTATTAGACACCTCTTGCTTAGGTTATTAACTATGGGTGTGCATGTGTATAAGGTTGATGAGTGGATATGTTTGACTTAGAAAATTACCTCCTCATTTGTGAAACTTGCTAGAGTGTGTTGTGTGTGCTTTGAGAGAAGAAAACTAAGAACAAAACTTGAAGTGTGGATTTTAAGAAGTTGATAATTCAAGTTGAGGTTGGTATGCTTTCTTATTTGTTTTAAAGTAAGATTCATGTCCAGCATGCTGAATATTTGTTGTTACCTGGGTTTTATCAAGAACATCATGGATAAGCATGGAAGAAACTTAACAAGTGGGTTTTGTTGATTTTAATGACTTTGATGATTTAAATGTATTCTTGATGATTCTAAACATGTTATATGAAGTTTATATGGGTTTAGAATTGTTAGAAATTGAATTCCAGTATTATATGAATGATTGGAAATTTATATAGAGCTGGAAGATGAAGAAAAGTTACAGGTTTGATTCTAGTACAGACGCGACGCGTTCTGAGTTGGTTACAAATTTGAAGCTTTGGACTTCGAATTCGAAGTCTTCTTGATCAATATTGGGCGCTTGAACCCTCCTTGGGCTTGAAGGGGTCCGCTCGAAGCCTCTTGGCTTGAAGGGGGGGTCCGCTCGAAGCCTTCTTGGCTCGAAGTGGCCATTTTAAGTCTTCATGGTTCGAAGGGTTGTTCGAAGCCTGACGCGACACGTTATGCTGTTGGACGCAACGCGTCCCCGTTAATTCAAGATTGAAGCTTTTGTTTATTTATCAAACGTGATGATGGGTAGAAAATTATCATGCAAAGCCGAACAACCTGATTCGAACAACTTGAGAAAAAACCAAAATTCAATTCAATGAACACCCTTATGATGAGCAATGAAGTTTTTAGTTTTTATTCAAACTTTTGTTAATTATTTTTATAAGTTATGTGTTTCTTTTCCATGTTTAGACTTATGTAATAGTTAAATCATTGAGAACGTTTTTGAGAGATTAAACTTTGAATTGAAGTGATGATACACTTGTTTTTACGTTTTGTAATTTTGTTTTCTGCTTGATTGTATATTGTAATTAAATAATGAAATTAGTATAGTGACATTTAATTTGATAATGAATATTTGTTGTAAAAATGTGTCATTAAAGTAGCATGGATGCTTAAATTGCAATAGTGTTCACCGACACAAAAGTTGTGTCACAGATGTCTTTTTTGTATTGTGATAAATAAAAAGCGCCACTAAAGGTCCAAATTTTACAACGCCAAACAAAAACATGTCACTAAAAGGCTTTGGTGGTGACATTTTTAGTGACATTTTCTTTATGTGTCGCTTATCCCCAAAGTGGTTTTCAGTGCCATATTTAAGTTGCGACACTTTTTATATGGCTTTTAGGCCATGCGTAGCTGTAGACCCGATAATCTTTGGGTTCATTTGGATTCACAATGAACACCCCTACTACCCCTTCGGGTTCCCCTCCCATTTTTCCATTTCGGTTTGGTAAACCCAACTCACCCCAAAATTCCTTCTTTTCCTTTTTTTTTTCTTTTTTTGTTTTGTAGAGAGAGTAAGGAGAGAGAAAATATTTAGGTTGTTTGAATTAATTTTGGAAGAGTGCTACTTGGGTTTTAAGTTGATTTAGGTTGAGAAGGAAAAAGTAAAAAAAATTGATATGACAATGATATTACATTTGGGTTGATTTGGGTTTGAAAATTACTATACTCATGGCCTCATTAATTTAGAGCGCAAGTCCATGAAAAGTTGGCGAATTTCTATAAAAAAATGCTATTTGTATATGCACTTCCATTATCAATTTTATTTTCATATTTTAAACATGCTTAAACCTACGAAATAAGAAGTTCTCACGCTTTGTAATCTTCCAACTTAACTTTTTTATCTTTTATAAAACAAAATTTAATTTATTAGATAAACTTTAATCAAAATACAAAATAATTTAAGAATATAAAAAAGAGGGATTTACCAAATTAAGCAACAAACAAAGCAATATTACAAAAATAAGCAAAAAAAAAAAATCAAAATAACCAAAATAAGCACCAATTTCGCCGATGGGGTCTCCATTTCGCCGACCAACCATATGCTGACACGTGATTTTTTTTAAAAAAAATTTGATTTCGCCGATAAAAGATGTCCATTTCACTAATAAAAGGCGCCCATTTAGCTGATAAAAATGGCGCAACAATCGGTAGTCGTCGTTCACACTTTCCCATTTCGCCAGTAAAAGGTGTCCGTTTCGCCGATACTTTATTGAAAAACGTGCATAGTGATTTTTTTAATTTTTTATACATCTACCCTATAATATAATATACCCCATATATCTACACATAATTCAATTTTTTTTAATTTTTTAAAATATATCTACCCCATATATCTACACATAATTCAATTTTTTTTAATTTCTTAAAATATATCTACACATAATTCAATTTTTTTTAATTTCTTAAAATATATCTACCCCATATATCTACACATAATTCAATCTTTTAATATAAATAAAAAACTAATCTACATCAAATCTATGAAAATTTCAAATTTTGTTTTTAATAGTAAAAATTATTTCAATTCAAAAGATAACTAAATTATGTGTATTATATATGTATTTCTTTACTATTTAAACATACTATTTTTAAATATTTATTATTTATCATAGTTTTAAATTTTCACTTTGTCGCCGGAAAACTCAACAAAGTGGGTATTTGGTCGCCGGAGTGGTCGCCGGAGGTGTCGCCGGAACCTGTCATTCACACTTAGAAGCTTTTGGTCGTCGGAGGATGTCGCCGAAAATTTTTGAGAGAGTTCAGATTTCACATCTTACCCTTACCCCTTCTATTTATCCTCTTTTACCATCTAAAAAATTACAAAACATCTAATTTACTTTAATTTTTACTATTTTTCAACGGTAAAAACACGTTTTCTCATACGATTTGACAACCCAAAAATGATTTGACAACTCAATAATGATTTGACAACACATCTTTTTACCTTTTTTGCTTTTATCCGCTAAACCGAGCACTTTTATCGGCGAAATAGAATTTTTTTTCTTTTCCCGATGTAACGTGGATAGATTTTATTGGTCGGCTAAACCGAGCACTTTTATTGGCTAAACTGACACCTTTTATCGGCTAAATGGGTATTTTTTATTTTTTTCCACGTGGCGCGATATTATTGGTTGGCGGAATGGGAGTCTTTTATCAGCGAAACCGAGCCCTTTTATCGGCGAAATCGTGCTTAAATTGGTAATATTGATCTTTTGATGCTTATTTTTGCTATTGCACACTAAAAATGCTTATTTTGATAATTAATTTTATAAAAAACACATAAAAGTAAAAATAAATTAAAACTAATAATTAATTAATTAATTTAATTAAACATTACATCATCAAAGAAATTCAATATTAGATTAAGGTAATAAATATATAAAAAAGACATGTAATTTATTCATTATCATCATCATCGTCAGATACTAGCACACGTATATACTTGACCAAATCCGAACGTAAGTTATTATGCGTTTCGTGACAATGTAATTCGTAAGAGTCATGTCTAAAACTTCGGCCATAATTGGATAGTGCTCCAGGGATAGTGGTAGATCACTTTCATCAAATTCATAAATCGTCCGGCTATATTTTGTAATATAATATTGTGTAATATTACACACACGTACATAATGTACGTATCTTATATATGTGTGGTAAAGTACGGGGTTGCAATTTGTAAGTCAGCCACCATGCACCAAAACAATTCTTTAGACATATGAAATCGTCTGCTAAACAAAGCTTTTATCATAAAAATAATCTTCGGCATAGTAGTCATTCTCGAGTCGTAGTTGTGCTTCATCACACTGCCTTTTGACGACCATTCTTGTTTTTCATGGACCATTTGATGTTCCCGCTTCATCTATTTGGTTTTTTATATATAAAGTCACGTTTCATAACAATTTTATATCCCATGTTTGGTTACTCGTCAGGAAAAGATGAAGTAGAAAAAATGGAGTTTGATAACAAATCTGTGTGTTTTGTACAAAAGATGAATGGTTTATAAAGAGAAACTTTATGTGTTTTGAAAAAGAATATATAATCACATGTGATTTAGTATACAATCACATGTAATTTGTAAAAGAATCACATGTGGATTACAAAAATACTACTCCACCCAAAATTTTTAAATGCAATTTGGACCGTCATTGATCCAAAGGTTAAAATTAGTCCCTTGGGACTATAAATTAAGTATGGACTATATCAAACATTCTTCTTATTGTATATATATATATATATGTATTTTGTATTGTATACATTGAATAACATATTTAATTAATTGTATTTACTATTTGATTTATTATTTATATGACAGTCTATGTAATTTTATGTTTTTCAACTCTAGCTAGCTCTAAATTCTTTGTCTAACACTTTTTTAATAAATATAATATTCGACTCTAGCTCCGGCTCTAGCCTAAACTTTAGCTAATTTAGCCAAACACGTCCTAATATCGACTTATTCCTAGCGATAACAGTAATAATAGCAGTCATTATTGCATATATCTTTTTAACCTTTTTCATTTTAAAAATCGATCTAAAATTATTCCTTGTCAACTATATGGGACGACTTTTGAAAATTGCAATGTGCGGTCCTTACATTTGTTGGTGTTTATCACGAGAATTTATAATATTATAATATACAGAATAATAAACTATTGTTTTAACAGTTTTGAAAATTATTATTAAAAATTAATGTTTCTCTTTCTTTAGCTTATGGAGAAACAATTTAATTTAATAAAAAACTACGAATCAGTTGTAAATGAATTTACTACTGGAACGAACTGGAGTAATATTTATACGTAATTATGTAAAGATTGCTTCTTGCAAGGAACCGACAATAAGAACAGCTAAATTAAGAAGTCCATGAACCTTCAAATCTTCATGCTGGACCTTTGACCTAGGGTGTCCATTCGGTTAATGTATTCAAATCGGGTAATTCAGTTATTTTAATTTTAACTATATGATATTAACCGATAATCGAACCGTATTTAATATATATTTGGATATGGTTATGAGGGGATTCAGAAACCGTTAGGTTATAGTAGGCATTGATACCAAAAATATTAACTTTGATTTATTTTATGCTTTTAACGATTTATTTTTAATAGTAAATAAAATACCATTACCATGAAACAAAAAAACCAAGCTGAACAAAAACAATAAACAAACCAAGCTAAACAAACTAATTTGTTCTTGTTCAATGTTTTTATAGTATATAACTGTATATAATTTTTATTCTACAAAGTAAATAGAAACAAAAAACTAAATTCTCATCTTTATTCTACAAATAAACCAGCCAAGCATTTTTTTTTTTACAAAATTGAAGATTTTACATTTAAATTATATTAGGGATTTTTTTTAATTTCTAAATGATTTAATTATTTTTAATTTATTTATGTGGACACGTATGAGAGTTTACACTTTAGAGATATTGATGTAATTTAAAGACGTAATTAACAATGTTTTGAAGGATATAAATTAGATTCCTCTTTTTTAAACTTTTTGGGATACCCAAATGAAAAATAATTGAATCGATAACGTAACGGACCGTAACTAATACGGGTGACCCGAACTAACCAATCAAGTCTACCAAAAACATATGTGATTTAACCCGGGTTTTCCAATTATCGGTTATTTTCGTCGATGGGCCTACTTGAAGCTTGGATTTGAGATCTCTATGGATAGATTCATGTGAACATGGACGAGAGACATGGAGCATGACGTCCCTTTTCAATTATTCTTTGAACCGTTCATTAATGTACGTTCTTTTTAAATGTAACAAGGTGGAGTCTTCATGTTTTTTTTAAGAGTTCTAATTTATATAATAAAACAATAGTAAAACATATATACAAAAATCTTTTAAAATAAGAATAAATTTATTAGAAATCAGAAATTCTTATACAAAATCATCATCAAGTCATTTGTAAAAATCTTTATAATCAAATTTGAATTTTCAAATTTAATTTAATTAGTATACTTGTTAACATAAATAACCATAAAAGTATGTAGTTGTGTCTACTAAATGATTTAAATAAATAACATTATAACATCTTTTCTAAAAATATAATAATAACATTATAACATCTTTTCTTTTAATATATATCAGGATTAAGATTAAGATTTGTATATGCCCGTTTTATTAAATTTCGTATTTTAACCACTATTAACATTTAATAAATAATAATTGTTTCCTTCAAATTGGGGTCGCCAAAAGAGAAAGCCCACTTAATCAAATTGTGTTCTTAACCTAGTTGAAGAACTGACTAGGTAAACCTTATTTACTTAAAGTTGGAGTTGTATATCTTTGATTACCTTATTTTATAAATAGTAGACCTACTATTTCCAGTCCTCCCTAGCACCCTGCTAGAGAGTTCTTTTTTATATCTTAATCTGTTTTTCAAACAAAAAAAGAGAGAGAAAAGAAAAATGGTTTCCTTGAATAAAACGTGTATGGACCCATTCGCTCGTTCATCCACAAATTCAAAAAAAAAAAAAAACAATCTGGCCAGCCACCTAATAATAGACGAAATAAACAAATAATTATGGGTGGTAATTGTGTCGTCTTTGAGTTGAATTGTCACAAATTCGAGGCTGTCGTGTTAGAATTCTTTGAACCGAACCTAACTCCTTTATTTATTTCCGTCAGAATTTAAAACAATAACACATATATGTGAGACTGTGGTTAGCATGTTGGTGGATCATTTATGGGTTGGTGGGTTATTAAAAGGTTCGCAAGTTGTAAACAAGTCAACATGTTGAAAGGTTAGCACCAAAAAAATCATATTTTTTATTATCAGAATCTCTTTTATTTAATTTTTCTCAAACTAAAACTATCAATAGTGTGGGAGTGTTGATGGTAATTATATGAAAATTTGGTTTATATATAAAAAAAATAAAATCTATATTTATACTATCTTATAAAGCATTTAGGTTTTTTTATATCTCTTAATTTTAAGTAATTTGAAATTACTAATTTACCCTTAATATTAAACTAAATAGAAACTATTAAATAAATTAACTATTTGGTAGGGTTAATTTCTTATATACTATTTTATTAACTAAACCTTTCAAAATAAAAAATATTTAAAAAATCAAATCAATGCAAATTAACTAAATAATTACAAAAATTAATAATTAAACTTTTCATATTAAACTTAACTATTAAATAATTATGTATAATTAGAAGTATTAAATCTAAATAACATATAACCTACATTTATAAAAAATTTCTAAATTTTTAAATGGATAATGTAATTAAAATAGCACAAAGTTATAATTTCAATACTCTTGTTGGATTTTACCATCCATTTAACATTTTATTGATCTGTTATAATTTAAACAAGAAACAAACTAAAATTGTTTCTAAAACGGACAAGTTGTTAAAAAAATATTCGTCACCGCTGCATTGTACACGTACAATGCTAGTAAATATTAAATGGGTTTGAATGTCGAACATCAAAATTTATGTATGACCCTAACCCGACCCAATTATTATACATATCACACAAGTAAAACCGAACCCAATATGTTTATTATACGTGTCAACTCAAATCCGTTTATTTTCATGTCGGATTCGTGTCATGTCGAGAATTATCACTCCTACAAATAATCAAATTGCTTATGCTGCGTTGTAGGTGGTCGGTGATCCCATAGTGAGCCATACTCCAAAAGAAATAAACAATAGGGGTCTGCATAGAGAGTAATGCTGACAATTTTTGACACGGCACGATCCAGATTCAAAAAAGTTACATGAACCCGATTCGAAAAAAGTGTCACGAATCCAAAAAATAAAAATGCGGGTTGACACAAACACAACACGATAATGACCCGAATGACATGATAAAGGTAAAATCATAAAATTATTAAAAAAATAAAATTGGGTTGACATCTACATTGAAAGCTTAAAATCTCATTTCTCAAAATGAATAATGTCATTCATCTCTCTGTCTCGAGTCTTGTCGTTGCCGTCTTCCATACTATCTCACGTGGATTGATCTACCATAGGAAGAATTTTATAGTGATTTACAAGGGAAGTACAATTTCAATACTATAAGTAGAACTTACATTTTTAATTTGTTATTCTTTGCCTTCTTTATTAACTACACATTCGAAAACCGAAAAAATACTCCTCCAATACATTTGAACGAAAATTGGTTCTACATGAAACACAATACAGGAAAATATGACACGACTCTTATCTGACACAAAAATAAATGGGTCAAAAACAGGTAGATATGAAATTAACATGAAACACGAATAACACGAACCCAATAACCCGAAACTGACACGAAATATCACCCCTAAATGTAACATCCTCTAACTGGGCCTAGTAGTTTATATAACTATTAGGATGTTTTATATGTGATATATGTAATAATTTAGTTATATTTAATAATAAATTAGTTGATTTCCGTTAAATGGAGAAATTAAAAAATATTCTAATTTAAGTAGTAATTAAATATTATTGTTCATTTTTTAATAATGGTTCCAAAGATATCCTTATTGAATTAAATGGATAACATTAAGTTAAGTTGTAAGTCACATATAGGAGCGAGATACCCACTTTTACGGTGTGTTCCAGAACCTTCATTTAGGAAAGAAGGGAAGAGATTTAAGAGGAATGGATGAATTAAGCATGTTCCACAATTTTTTTGGGAAAGAACCGAAAAGAAGGGAAGAGAATATTAACCCAAATCTTCTCTTCTTCTTTTCTTCTCAAATATGAACAGATTTGGAGAGAAAGGATTGTGATATGATTTTAATTATTATATGATTACTAAACTACCCCTAACCTAATATATAAACCTTCATACCTTACGTCTGTAGTTTTTATTCTTATTCATCTTCAAGGTTTGCACTACTGTTCCAGGTTTGAATCTAAAATCCTCCTCCATACTTATCTGATACGACTTATCTGTGTGTGTATATATATATATAACAGCACAGCATGCTATCTATATCTTTTGTTAAATAGTGACGGATGCGACTGATTTGTGTGTGTATATATATATAACAGCACAGCGTAAAGCATGGGTTATGTGTTTGTGTGTGACTAGTTTGATTTGATGTAGTAGGTATCTATATCTTTTGTTTGTCTGTATATCACACATATATATAAATATATATCACACACATCTATATACAATATATATATATTTTGTTTGTCAGTTAACCAATATGACATATATATATATATACACTAACACACACACACATATATATATATATATATCACACACAGAAATATATCTATATCTATATATATATATATCAAGAATGCTTGTTAAGTATTATAAAAGGGATTTTTTTTATAAAGCATTACAAAATTGATGTTGATTATTAAATTAGATAATGTTATATATTTGTTTATACAAAGTGCCTACATTAGGGTCTAGGCAACACATGCACATCTTTATTCATAATTTCATTTTTTTATAAAAAATTATATATATGAGATTACTTATAATTAATGGGAGATGTGAACATTTTGTTAAAGGGAGATGCGAATAGTTTGTTAAAGCTTATATTTTTGTTAAAAGACCTCTCAACAAGTGGTAAATGTCGTCAACTTATACGTATGAGTGAAGAAGCCTTTAAGAAACTTTGCACCATCTTGGAGTGTGACGGTGGCCTTAGACTGACTCGGCGTATGTAGGGAATGACTGTTGAAGAGCACGTTGCTAGATTTCTACATATTGTAGGGAATGATTTGAGAAATCGTTTTGCATCTTGGATTTACCGTCGCTCTAAATCATCAACAAGTAGGTGTTTCCATAGAGTTTTGAATGCAATTATATCGTTAGAAGATCGTTACCTTCACCAACCAACCGGTCAAATTGTTCCAAAAGAAATTCAAGAAAAGAAGAGATTTTATCCTTTTTTAAGGACTGTGTAGGAGAAATTGATGGAACACATGTCCGCGTAAGAGTCTCTAGTAGCGATGCTCCAAGATATCGTGGTCGTACGGGATACCCAACAATAAATGTTTTAGCCGCTTGTACATTTGATTTAAAGTTTACATATGTATTGATTGGCTGGGAGGGTACCGCATCAGACTCGAGAATAATAAAAAATGCACTCGTTAGAGATGACAAACTTCTTATCCAGATGGTACTTTTTTAACTCAATTTCTAGTTATGTACATTACTATATAATGATTATACTAGCTAATTGTATATTGTATATAGGTAGATACTATTTGGTTGATGCGGGTCTCCCCTTAAAAAGTACACTAATTACCCCTTATAGAGGGGTAAGATATCATTTAAAAGAGTACTCGTCTCATGGACCTGAGAATGCCAAAGAGCTATTTAATCTTCGTCATGCGTCATTAAGAAACTCCATTGAACGAGCATTCGGTGTGCTAAAGAAGAGGTTTCCTATCATTAGAAGTACAACCGAACCATTTTACTCTTGTGAAACACAATCAAACGTATGTTGGGGTTTGTTCGGTTTTTCAAAATATATTTTAGCAACGGAAGCATGAACAACAATTTTAAACTTTTTAAAACTCCCCACCAATGATCCATATGCAAGCCTTAAGAAACAAAACAACCATAGGGTGTTTAGAACTACAACCTTTGTAGCGTTAGTAAACCATTGATGCATGTCTAGGTTAGTCCATTTTTCAAGCAACCTCAAATGGACCCCCTTTGTGATACTTGTAAGCATTTCTAGTTTTATATATTTCAAGTATATAAAATATAATGCTAGACTTGCCATACATTGTATAAAATACATCTACATGTATTTTATATACATACTTGATTGTTACTAGTAACTCTTTACTTGTAACAAAGATATACATGCATTTATATAATTGTTACTAGTAACAATTTACTTGTAACAAATATACATTTATACATATATATATATATATACATATATAAAATCATATGTTTATATTTATGTATTTCATATGCATTATCTTGTATCAATATACAAGAGTGATATTATTATTTCACATAAATAATAATATGCAACAATGCATATATATACTTATATATATAATGAGTTGGAAACATATTTAAATCATATTCAAATATGTAATTGGTGTCCATTGATTGTAAATGTGTGACCCTATGGGTTTATTTATTATTAGTAATATCGTATTAATTTGTGTCTTGTGCACATAGAACCAACAATCTCCCACTTGCACAAGTTACAACTTAAGCCGATATAGACAATGATAAGAACGTCTAGCAACATCCCATTGCCCCTAATAATAAATAAAGTGTGTTGATCAACACTTTCACCAACGAAGTTAACTCACTAGCTATAAATCGTTGTTATAGGTAAGTCATCAATTATCCCTTTGTTTTAACATCTCGTTGAACATGAGACATGGATCGTCATCAATTCTCATATAACGTTCAACTTGTTTTAGGGCCCAGAGATATTATACTCCCAATTAAATGAGAGAAACAAATTCCATCTTGACCACATACGTCTCTTATAAGACTCATATCATACCTAATAATGGCCTTTATAACTACCCGGTTAAAGATAGCGTTTAACCACATTAAAGCATGATACTCCTCATACTCGAGTCCCAATATGTGTCTCAGGTCTAAGGATACAAAGATACCACCTTTTTCTCAAGATTTACTTATGACACTGATCCATGAAGCAATCTTAAGAGCGGGTCATGTCCAATGTTTGTTCCCTAACAAACATTAGTGAATTTGGCTGCAAACCCTTTTGCCTACTTTCATTACGAATGAAAGTCAACCAACTTATTCACATTAGTCTTAATTCATAACTATTCCCATAGTTATAACCGACTATGGACGTTTTAGAATAAAGAATTATTCATGGATTTAAACATGCTAATAAAGAACACAATATATATTAATGAAGTGATCATATCCTATACATCATTCAGATAAAATAGATATTGTCATAATGTTCCAAAATATCCAAATACTAAATTACAATTCAAATCCAATCCCTTGCAAAGCGAAGACCTATTGCCCTAGTATGAGACTCATGCTTAGTCGAGGCAAGAGGTTTCGTAAAAGGATCTGCAAGATTCTAATCTGTTTGAACTTTGCGAATACACACATCTCCTCTATCCACTATATCCCGTATGTAGTGGAAACGCCTGAGGATGTGTTTGGTGCTGTGATGTGATCTAGGTTCTTTTGCCTGGGCAATAGCACCTTCATTATCACAAAATATTTCTATGGGGTCTTGAATGCTTGTTACTACCCCAAGGTTAGCAATGAACTTTTTCATCCATGCAGCTTCTTGTCCAGCCTCAGAAGCAGCAATGTATTCAGATTCTGTAGTGGTATGTGCAACTACACTTTTCTTAGAACTTTTCCAAGCAACCGCGCCTCGATTCATAACGAAGACATAGCCCGATTGTGATCGAGAATCATCTCGATCTGTTTGGAAACTAGCATCTGTGTAACACTTTACACAAAGATCTTCTTCCAAACCCCCATAGATCAAGAACATGTCTTTGGTTCTTCTCAAGTATTTTAAAATGTTCTTGACTGCCATCCAATGGCTATCTCCTGGGTTTTGCTGGTATCTGCTCGTCATGCTCAAAGCATACGAGACATCTGGCCTAGTGCATAGCATGGCATACATGATGGATCCAATTGCAGAAGCATATGGGATCTCACTCATTCTATCTAGCTCTTCTCTTGTGCTAGGGCTTTGAGCTTTACTCAAAACCGTGCCTAGTGCCATTGGCAAGAATCCTCTCTTAGAATTCTCCATCTTGAATCGTTTCAAGATTTTGTCAATATATGCACTTTGACTTAGGCCAATAAGACGCCTAGATCTATCCCTATAGATCTTTATTCCAAGAATGTAGGCGGCTTCTCCCAAGTCTTTCATTGAGAAACACTTCCCAAGCCAAGACTTGATGTCTTGCAAGGTCGGGATGTCGTTTCCAATGAGTAGTATGTCATCAACATACAAGACAAGGAATGCTACTGCGCTCCCACTAGTTTTCTTGTAAACACACGGTTCATCTTCTGATTTGATAAAACCAAACTCTTTTATTTTCTCATCAAATCGAAGATTCCAACTTCGAGATGCTTGCTTTAGTCCATAGATGGATCTTTTAAGCTTGCACACCTTATTAGGATACTTAGGATCTACAAAACCTTCAGGCTGAACCATATAGACATCTTCACTTAAGTGCCCATTTAGAAAAGCCGTTTTGACATCCATTTGCCATATCTCATAGTCATAATATGCAGCTATGGCAATAAGTATTCTAATAGATTTAATCATGGCTACCGGAGAGAAAGTTTCATCATAGTCAATACCATGAGTTTGAGTGAAACCTTTCGCCACTAGCCTTGCCTTAAATGTGTGTACATTTCCATCCATGTCTGTCTTCTTCTTGAAGACCCACTTGCTCCCTACAGTCTTACTATTGGGAGGAAGATCAACCAAGTCCCATACTTGATTTTCATACATGGATTGCATCTCAGTGTTCATGGCATCAAGCCATTTATCGGATTCCGGATCCGATATAGCATCCTGGTAGTTAGTAGGCTCAGAAGAGTCTACCAAGAAAATCTCATCATTGGACACGAGAAATCCGTATCTCTCGGGTTCTTGACGAGGTCTACCAGATCTACGAACACTTTGTGTTTCAGTAGGTTCTTGAACAACCAATTGTTCAGGTTCAACAACCGTTTGTTGAGTGCTAGTGTCAACCTAACTTGTATTTTGTGGTTCTTGAATTTCTTCAAGGTCTACATTGCTCTCACTTGCCTCTTTCGAAAGAAACTCCTTTTCTAAGAAAGTGGCATGCCTAGAAACAAACACTTTGTTCTCAGCTGGGTTGTAGAAATAATATCCTAATGAATCTTTAGGATATCCCACAAAATTACATTTGATAGATCTAGGATCGAGTTTGCTTAAAGCTTCTTGTCGTACATGAGCCTCACAACCCCAGACTTTCAAGTAAGATAAGTTTGGAACCTTTCCATACCACATCTCATATGGTGTCTTATCTACCTTCTTGGTTGGAACCATATTCAATATGCGCGCAGCTGTTAATAAAGCATAACTCCAAAAGGACGAGGGTAGAGTACTTCGGCTCATCATTGACCGAACCATATCTAGTAGAGTTCGGTTCCTCCTTTCAGATACACCATTATGTTGTGGTGTTCTAGGAGGAGTAAGTTGTGAGATAATCCCACAATTACTAAGATGATCCATAAACTCTTGGCTTAAGTACTCACCACCTCGATCGGAACGAAGGGCCTTGATTGTTTTGTTGAGTTGATTTTGTACTTCGTTTTGAAACATCTTGAACATCTCAAATGTTTCATGTTTATGTTTCATCAAGTAAACATAACCAAATCTACTATAATCATCGGTGAATGTAACGAAGTATCTATCACCATCCCTAGACATTGATCTAAAAGGACCGCATACATCCGTATGTATGATTCCTAATAGATCTTTGGCTCTTTCACTTGAACCGGAGAAAGGAGCCTTAGTCATCTTCCCATATAAACATGATTCGCAAACTTCAAATGAGCTAGAATCGTTTGATTTTAAAATTCCATCCTTTTGAAGTATTGCAATGCGTTTCTTGTTTATATGACCAAGTCGACAATGCCATAGGTATGTTTGACTTAAGTCATGCTTAGGTCGTTTGGTGCTAGTGGTATATATAGAATTATCATCAAGAGATCTTTTAAGATTAACTTCATATATTTCATTAAGAGGCCGAGCCTCAAAATACAAAATATCGTTTTTGAAGGCACGAATGCCATCATCAACGAAACCAAAAGTGAATCCAGATTCTCTTAACCGAGCTACCGAAATAATATTCCTAGTTAAACTAGGTACATAACAACAATTGTTTAATATTAAGTACAGGCCATTTGGTAATAATAATTCAAAAGTTCCAAGGGCTTCAACAACAACATTTGCTCCATTGCCCACGTGGAGATCCAAATCGCCTGGCTTTAGCAGCTTACTTTTTCTCAACCCCTGCACATTGTTACAAATGTGAGTTCCACAACCGGTATCAAATACCCAGGAATTAATGGAAAAAGTATACATTTCAATCATATATATACCTGAAGTGCTAGCCTCGCCAGCCTTCTTCTTTTTCAACTCTGCAAGGTAGGTTGGACAATTGCGCCTCCAATGTCCTACCACCCCGCATTCAAAGCACGGGTCATTCTTGGGAACCTTTCCCGCCGTCTTGGGTGTAGGAGCCTTGGCAACTTGCTTGCCTTTGTCCTTTCCCTTTGCCTTCGCTTTGCCCTTCCCTTTTGAGTTGTTTTTCTTTTTCTTCTTGATTCTCCCTTCTTGAATCATCAAGACTTGAGGTGTTTTGCTTAGAATCTTACTCTCAGCAGTTTTAAGCATCCCATGCAACTCTGAGACAGATTTCTCCCAATTGTTCATGTTATAATTCATGACAAATTGATCATAGGCTTTGGTCAACGAGTTAAGGATCATATCCTGTGCAAACTCGTTGGTTTGGGAGATCCAAGCCTAGCAAGCTGGTCAATGTATCCTTTCATCTTTAGCACATAGTCGCTAACGGATTGACCTTCCTCCATCTTACATGCATGGAAGGCTCGAGTGACCTCAAAGCGTTCTTGCTTCGCTTGCTTTTGGAACATTTCCTTAAGCTGGCCAAGCATCTCATATGCTCCATGCTCCTCAAGGTTCTTTTGAAGATCCGGAGACATGGTAGCAAGCATGAGGCATGAAATTTCGACCGAGTCATCGGAATGCTTCACCTAAACATCCCTAACGGCTTTGGCCGCAGTCAATGGAGGTTCCTCAGGGACGGGATCCTCAAGTACGTACAATTTCTTTTCGTGCTTAAGAACGATTCTCAAGTTACGATACCAGTCTAAGAAATTTGTACCATTGAGTTTTTTATTTCTCTAAGATTGAACGAAGAGATAAGTTGTTAACGGGCGTAGTTGAGTTAGGGGCCATCTACAAAATTAACAAAGTTCAATTTAGTATTTTTGATATTTAATCCTTTAATAATTAATACCCTTTAGAATTATAAAATTCTTTAATTTTTAAAGGCTAGGATCCAAGTTGAACTTAACCTTGAATGTTTGGCTAATGCTCTCTCCATCAAGTTAAAACAACAAGGTAGGTAACGTTTACCAATTACATCTCGTATGTAATTCCTAGATCTTTATGGGATCCTAGACAACGATTGTCAATTTTGACATGTTTGATCCCATCTATGCCTCGGGCTTCCTTACGTTTGGCTAATGCTCTCTCCGTAATAAGATTCCGATTAAGTCGTCCTATTTCAAGACGGTGAATTTCCGGCCCAAGAGGTTCATGGAATTCGCGGAAAAACACCTCGGTTGTTACAAAAACAATCCACGCGTTTGGCTAATGCTCTCTCCACGTGAGTGTCGTTGCAACAAGCGAGTGTCTTAAAATGGGATGGCATAGACTTACGTTTTGAAAAAGGGCTTTTACCGTTTTGTATATTTATTAAATAAAACAAAACGAGTCGTGTGACTAGTATTGCATGCATACAATAACAAGTCCACGTTTTGATAAAATCATATTTTATATATATATTGGTCTTGAGTATTCTTAAAATCCATATTTTACGAACTCTCAACGCGTTCAATTTTAAACTAGTATTAATATCCTATATTAACGTGTGTAGTTTCGAGCGCGCAAATACGACCAATTTTAGCTTGTAATAAAACCATTTTATTATTAAGCTTGAATGGAGTTTGGTTGAGTTTTAAAATCTCTATTTTATAAAACTCATATATATATATATATAAAGATATATATTTTGACATAATGAATTTTAATCTTTACCAAACTCCTTTTATATATAAAATTCATTTTACATCTTATGTTATGTCAACTTAAAATACCAAACTCCCATTGTGTGATTTATATTATGTAAAAAATATTATCTAGCATGCAAAAATCCTATTTTCAACCATGCATAATAATATTAGCATAAACACACACAAATAACATGTATAAGTGCATAACCAAGCCATTTATCCTAAGTGGTATTTTTGTGAGCCATACAAAAATACCAAGTCATAACTAAGGACCAAATATTCCTCTTGTGATGAACTTGAAGCTCCCACTTGCCAAAACAACTCCTTGTAGTGCAAATGACTCCAAGCCTTCATGGTTGACTCCACCACACTTGAAAACTCCAACTTGGTCATTTCTTCATCTTGTTACATTTTTATAAAAGTAAACTAGTCTAAACTATTCTACTACTTACAAATACAACAAGATGAAACAAAACTAAAAATATTATTACATAGCAAATGAAAAAATAATTTTACAACCAAATCGAATTTCCAACACATCACAAAAGGTCTATGGCTTGTTATGCACAACATACACTCAAACAAACATATATATCAACACTTGATATTTAGGCAACTTTTACAACCAAACATGCATGTGGTTTGGTTGTTTCCCAAAATAAATATATAAACATATATAAGTTGCCAACAAGAAAATCCACAACTTTTCTAACAAAAGAAAAGTTGTCCATTTTCTTAAACATTACATACTCAAAAAGTTTCTTAAAACTATACATAAGTGGTTCTGATACCACTGTTGGGGTTTGTTCGGTTTTTCAAAATATATTTTAGCAACGGAAGCATGAACAACAATTTTAAACTTTTTAAAACTCCCCACCAATGATCCATATGCAAGCCTTAAGAAACAAAACAACCATAGGGTGTTTAGAACTACAACCTTTGTAGCGTGAGTAAACCGTTGATGAAGTTGTTGATCTATGAGAAGCCAAGAGAAGACTTCCTCCAAGGTATCCACAAATCAATGAGTCCAACACCTCCAAGATGCTAGTCTCTCCAACCCTTTAAATTCAAGCAAGCAAGCAACAACCTCTTGTTCTTCTTCTTGAACTTACTATGTATGTATATGAGTATGTATTCTAGCACCACACTTGGCTCACTTGAAGAACACCAATACTACAAAGTAAGGATGTTTTCAAGTATGAAAACACTTAGAACTTTTCTAAGAGCACAAGGAAAGGTGGTAGCCAAACTTGTACACAAGAAAGCCATGCATGAAGACTTAAAATAAGCCAAGAAGTAAAGCAAGAGAGGGAGGCCCCTCCCTTGCCCAATTTCGGCCGTAGAAGGAGAGGGGGGGTCCCCTTTGGCTCTTTTGCTTCACTTGTTCATGCATGCATGTCTAGGTTAGTCCATTTTTCAAGCAACCTCAAATGGACCCCCTTTGTGATACTTGTAAGCATTTCTAGTTTTATATATTTCAAGTATATAAAATATAATGCTAGACTTGCCATACATTGTATAAAATACATCTACATGTATTTTATATACATACTTGATTGTTACTAGTAACTCTTTACTTGTAACAAAGATATACATGCATTTATATAATTGTTACTAGTAACAATTTACTTGTAACAAATATACATTTATACATATATATATATATATATACATATATAAAATCATATGTTTATATTTATGTATTTCATATACATTATCTTGTATCAATATACAAGAGTGATATTATTATTTCACATAAATAATAATATGCAACAATGCATATATATACTTATATATATAATGAGTTGGAAACATATTTAAATCATATTCAAATATGTAATTGGTGTCCATTGATTGTAAATGTGTGACCCTATGGGTTTATTTATTATTAGTAATATCGTATTAATTTGTGTCTTGTGCACATAGAACCAACAACGTATTCTTGGCATGTTGCATTTTACACAATTTTTTACTCGATGAAGATCGTGACAAAGATCTCAAAGATGAAGTGATACAAGAGATCTTAAACACTCCACGAGAAGAAACACGCTATAACCGAAGAGATGAAGGTGATGGTAGCACAGGAGGAGAACAACTAAGAAACTCAATTGCAATTGAAATGTGGGCTAATTATTTGATGTATCCAAACAATGAAGTTGACATGTCAATGTAGTTTTTTATAAGTATTTTATAGCACTTTTTTTTATGTCATGATAATTGTTTGAGATAACATGCATTGTTATGTATTTAATTTGCAAGAAATATATGTGTCTTTACTTATTATTACATTGATAAGCTTGTTGTGTAATTTATTATGTAGAAACTAATCATGAGCAAAAATGATGAAAAAGGTGTGAAAAAAGAACAAGTACAGTGGACCAATGACATGGATATTGCGTTCATTCAATCAATGCTTGATCAACAAGAAAAAGGCTTCATGATTGAAGGACATTTCACAACCCAAGCATATGCTAATATGGTAAATTATTTGAGTAAACAACTAAACAGAGATATTAACAAAAATCATCTAAAGAATCGTCTCAAAACGCTAAAAGAGAAATTTGCAAAGTGTTATGATGCATTTAGAGGAGTTTCATTGAGTGGCTTTTCTTACAATAATGAGACTAAACAATTTGAAGCAGAAGAGGACGTATGGAAACAACTGATAGAGGTATGTCCATGATTTTATGTTTAATGTGTATTTAGTTTAGTTCAATTATTTTCACTTGTAATATCAAATATGTCTCTAATACCAAAATTTTCTTTTTAAAAGGAAAAGCCCGAGACAACAAAGTGGAAAGGGGTTGAAATGGCAAACTACAATGAACTGCTACAACTATTTTCTAAAGACAGGGCAACAGGTGCCAATGCTAAAACAGCAAAGGAGCAAAAAGCTCAAATGAATAACATAAAAGCTATAGAGATAGAAACAATCACAGATGTTGATAACCTAGTAGCTACTAATAATGTTACTCTGGAGAACAATTTTGATTGTACTCAAGTGGAATCTCCCATGCCATTTTCACCCGAGCAGAATTCAATTGCAACCAAATATAAAAGCAAAAAAAGAAAACTTGAAGTAGAAGATGTAGCTTCTTTGAAGATTATGAGTTCCATCGACAATGTCGCTAATGCAATTAGGGAAGGTAATTTTGTTTTGCAAGAAAGTAATAGCATATTAGAAAGAGCTTATCTACGTGAGTATACCGGAGATGAAATTTATAAAGAGCTAGAGCCTATGGGGTTGGATCTTGATGTCATTGCAAGCGCTGTTATTTTTTTGGCAGAAAATCCGAAGAAGGCACGAGTTTTAATTTAGTTCTCATTTTCCTTTACGCATGAAGATGCTAACAAAAATGATGGGTGAAAGTAGTTGAACAAATATATTTCTAATAATTTCTTAAGCATATAGACTTTATTTCTTTAAAACATTACATTTTTTGGTTGGTTTGAGATGATTATGAACTTTTTTGGTTGTTTTGTAGACAATTATAAACTTTTTTGTTGACTTATTAGACGTACTTTATTTATTTCTAATTTAGAATTAATATTTTTGTTTAATATATATGTGCTATTATTTGTTTATAAAATAAGGGTAAAGTTGTAAATATACTAACTTTCTTTTCTTTTCCTTCTGTTTTAGGAACACAGATTTTAATTTATTTTCTCTCATTTATTTTCTTTTCTTTCCTATTCCGGAACACTCAAATTGAAACAAATTTACTTCCTTTTCTTTTCTTTCTTAACCCCTTCCTTTCTTTTCTTTCTATTAATTTTTCTCAAACACAGCGTTAGGATAAGACTGACTAAGGCCAGCTCAACCTTTGATAAATAGATTCATACTTCTATCTCTGGCGTTCATACTTATCTATTGTGCACACAAACACACACACACCCTTCACTTGTCTAGGAAAGAAAGAATATCAAGATCGATAGAAACGAGAATTGAAAACCAAAATTCAGCTACAACTTCATTAAATCAAGATTAAGAGATTGCAAACAAGTAAGTTCTTCATCATCTTCCTTAGGTGTTCTTGAGTTCTAGTGACCATGATGGGTATGAGATGTACATAACATCAAATTGAGTTTTCTTAAGTAAATATAATCATTTCTGGGTCAACCCGAAACCCGACACGAATAAAGTGACACGAACCCAAAACGGGTCAAAAGCGGGTTGACACTAAATCGACACGAAAATAAATGAGTCGGGTTAGGGCCAACCCGACAACCCGAGACCCGTATGACCCGTTTAAAGATAAAACTATAACATTTTAAAATTTTCTTTAATACTTACAATTTAAATTTTAGGGCAATAAAAACCGCCAAACAAAAGTATAAAACCCTTAAACGTTAAAAACTCAAAATAAACAATAAAAGATTTATAGTTAACACAAGGGTTTACTTCTTCAAAATGTATTAAACTATACACCAATGTTAATGTGTGTATCCACCTTCCACAAATGCTATTGTGTGTATTGAACTTTTAATTTGTTGTTATTGTATGTATTTTGATTACATACAAAAGCCAAAAAGGTATAAGTTAGTATATACAATAGGAAGTTTAATACACACAATAACACATTTTTGAAAGTTTGTACACACAATAACATTTTTGGAAAGTGGATACACACATTAATATTTGAGGTATAGTTTAATACATTTTGAAGAAGTACACCCTTAAAAAAATAGTACGTTGTTTTGGTATTTGTTATTTTCACTATATGATTTTGATACTTTTACTTTTTATTATTTGATAGGTGATAATTTAGTATTTTGAATCGATTCATAATTCTATTTAATGATGAATAATCTTAAATTATTTGTTGTTCAATTACATTATTTATTAGTACTTGATAAAATAATAATACATCATAGTTTTTATTATGTTAATTTATATAAATGAATAAAAAAGTAAAATCAAAACTTCAGTCAAACCGAAATAAATACCGAATTTGAAGTTTGAATACAATCGAAACGAACATTGATTATTGAAGTTAGAATATAAATGAAAATCATTTTCGAATTTTTTTCCGGACGTTGGAAAACAAAGATGGAATTTGAAATATTGATTAAGAAAATCGTAGTTAAAACGGAAAACCGTATTCGAAAATTGTACTCGAAAGCCATATTCGAAAATTGTACTCGAAAGCCATATTCGAAAACCGAAAAAATTCTCGTCGATGATATTTGGCGTAAATGGGTCGACACCGACACGAAAAAACTGACACGACCCGAACCTAATGGGTCGAAATTGAGTCGACACAAAAGGGATGTTATGAAGTCCCCTATACTCATATTTGATGTTTGGAATAATCGAGTTTTGGGTGTTTTGGTTTGATTTCCAGGGAAGACAGAACTAAATCAAGATTCTGACCTGTGTGTTCCTTTCTAAGACCATGGAAGGAAAAATATGGTTGTAGAAAGGAACATGTACCTTCTATGGTCGGTTGTTTTGGAAAACAAGTAATACCAAGTATGTCTATTAACGGGTCACATGGAAATTTTTAATGTATAATACCATCTGATAAATATAATGTAATAAGCCGCTAAGTAGTCCCAAGTTTACAAAACACAAGGAAGAAAATCCAAGCAATTCTCCAAAGTAAATCAGCAACAATCTTCTAATATAAATTAAAATTTTATATTATAATGTAGTCCCAAGTTTACAAACCCAAGTTTTCAACTATATATTATAATTTAATAATATAGAAGATTGTCGCTGATTTACTTTGGAGAATTGCTTGGATTTTCTTCCTTGTGGTTTGTAAACTTGGGACTACTAAGCGGCTTATTACATTATAATATATAGTTGAAAACTTGGGTTTGTAAACTTGGGACTACTTAAGAGAATTGCTTTTGATTTTCGCTGAAAATGGGCCTACACGGGCCATTTTCAACTACATTACTAACTGCTCAAACTGTGCTGAAAATGGGCTTACACGGACCGTGTAAACCTACACGGGTCGTGTACCCTATACACTACACGACCTCTCTTGGCCACATGGCCTGTGTTGACACATTACCATACACAGGCCGTGTAACCCTACACGGGCTGTGTACCCTTTATGCTACACGACCATGTATCCCTACATGGCCTGTCACCGCCTTTGACCTCTACACGGGCCGTGTAACCCTACACGGGCCATGTACTTTACATACTACACGACCATGTTTACCTACATGGCCTGACACCGTCTCAAAAGCATGTACACTAGTCGTGTACACGACCGACCTGCAACTTTTTGTGAAGAAAACAACTGCTGTTCTTCATTCCAAACTCAATACAAATGTTTCCAAGCACTTGTATCATGTACTATGACTCACAAAACATCTGAACAACAACATAAACATGCATACAACATAGGGTTAATGATTCACCATGAATCTCTCTTTTGATCCTTAAACACCAAAAACACAATCAAGAACACATACCTTGTTATTAGGAATCACTTGTAGGCTGTTATACCATTACAATCTTGCTGATTTGATCTGAGAGCGCATGAAAATGGGCTGTTCTTGAAGGTGGCTGTGCAAAGATGGTGGTTTGACTTACTTGGTTAAACTTCCATCACATATATATAAGTAGTTTTCAAGAATTACCAAACAACCCCTGGACTTAACACTTTCAAACTGACAACTTTAGCCTTCTAGTTTTATAAACACATCTAGTCTTTATGATGTGTGACATCTCATATGATAATTCTAGTATGTAAACTACTTTCTCGCCTTTGCAATAATCTAAAATAGATTACTAACACATGGACTGGCTTACCCCTCTTCTTGAGTTTGCTAGCTCTCTACCATGATGATATTTTTTGACAACTCATAATCCCCAACCTGGGATTCTAACAGTGATTTTCTCCTGTCTACATATCTATTATGTCTATCTTGGCCTGCTTAAAATTGCTCGGGTATCTACTGTATATACTCGGTCTATCGCTATACCGTCTCTACACTGTTCCACTTTTCTGACTAGCTTTACCCCCAACAAACAGGGGTATTACGCTTTCTATTACACAACATCTCGTATGGTAACACACCAACATTCAAAAAGGTAACCGCTAACTAAAGAGCTCTGCTAACGATAGACAAATATCCTAACTACCACTGAAATCATTAACACATGATTCACTTCTGTCCTCTAATATCTGTATCTTTCTCTCACTCTGTTCTTCCTCGCAAGGGTGGACTACTGAACTGAGGTGTAACATGACCTCCATATCTGACTACTATCTTTTCCAACTAAACATCTGTCACCCTTTCTGAAGAATACACTTCCTTTACTAGAACAGAATATATATATTCTTGTGAATCTACTTACTGCTTCTTATATAACATCAAACCCCCGAGGAGTTCTATGTAATCTGACAACTAGATTACTTACATTCTTTTATTTCCATACTAATATGTTCAACAACTATAACTTCCCACATAACTTCTGGTGCTCTGCTTTTATCTCAATACGAGTTAGACGTACTCAATATACCTTACTATACACGTTTCATTCTTGACGACCATCTCTTACTAATTCTAACACTGAGCCTTTAATACACTACTACTGATTGCTTCCTTTATCTGCTTCAATTGAACTACTTTAAACTTATCAAATTTGAGACTAACGGTTTCCATTCTTGTTCTATACATATGAATCCATATAGTTTCTGTCTTTCTGCTTAAAATATCTATAACCACATTAACTTTACTCAGGAGATTTAAAATCTCACAATCACCATCTTTAAAAGCTCTACTGACTATCACTGACACACACTTATATTCTACTGTTCTGGGAAATACCTGAGGCTGCTATAATCTGAATAGCTAGTACACTTAACTTTATAAGGACAATGTCATCCTTTCTCTTTTTTCCCAACTAAACTCAATATACCTCACGGTAAGCTACTGGGTTGGATAAAACTTTTATCCATCAACTCTTGCACTGGCTTCAACAATTGCTGTATATCTGAAATATGCTTTGGCTTTCCCTTTCCTTACTAGAATCTCTCACAAAAGCTGATAACGTTTAACAATCAAAGACTAGATACTTTCTTTCTTTTGCTAACAAACAGGCATACTAGTTCTTATATATTTATCTTTACTAAACACTTCTTCCCCACTTGGAGTCTAAAGCCATACTGTTCTCTGATTACAAACTATCTGAACTTGATACTAACCCAACCAATTCATACCAATAACTGCTCAAAACTCTTTAATTATGATTGGTATAAAATCAATGGGAAACTGGCAATCATCTCTCTTATCACATTATTCTTACACCTACTATTCTCAATAGTAGTCTCATCATCTACTACTTCTTCCTAAAGAGGAAATTCTGCAATATGGTGTGGAACACTCAACTAAACATAACATGGAACAACAACAAAGATCTACTTTAATAGAGTCAAATAATACTAGGACAGGTGTACTATTAGCAACAAAGGTACCTGCCACTACACTCAGTTCCACCATTTCCTTCACAGTCATAAGCTGCACTTTCACTTACTCATCCCTACCCTTGCTTAACCATAGTGGGGTAGAGGATCCACTATGTTTTTCTCTAGAGCTATCAACTTAGGGCAATAAGCTCGATATGCCCAACTGATAATAATAACACCCTTAGAGCAAACTCTAACAATCTCTAGGCACATGCCTCTGCTTCTCATACTTTCATACATCTGAGTGGGGAACTAGCCTTCCCCACTGTAGTACAAAAACTGATCTCTTGCTTGATGTATTTGTTGGCCTAACCTTTCACTTTTCCACTTACAAATCCTTATTTGATCAACTACTACTCTTTCTTCAATACAAAACTCACCATCTCTTTTGCTGTGTTACTAGTAACTGTCACTAAACTTTTCAGATATCACTTTTCAGTATCAAAATATGTCACTACATTTCATACACTCATTAACAATATACTTTGAATAAAATGAGTTACTTCTATCAACTTCTTGGTGATATCATTCACCACTTCTGTCATCTGTCATAGAGCTAAAAGCTCTTCCATAATCTTATCTATTCAAGCTGATTGGTGCAAATTGCACCTTTGACACTTCTTTAAACTGAGACCTAATCGTTGCCTCTATCTGTACCTTTTCTTTACTTGGTAACAATAAAGTCTACTGATCTTTTGCTGTTCCACAAAACAAGCTCAAAACATCCATAACTTTTCATTCTACTAGACATCTGACTGTACGGAACGCCCCTTCCATTTCTGCTAGTCAACGAATGTTCACAATCGAATCTACAACCCCCTTCCAAAAGGAGATGCTTTACCTACCGAAAATCTTTGTAAGTATAGCCCTTTTAACTCGTATAACAGATCTATTCTGACTTCAGATCTCCCAACCTTTTGAACATATATCATTGCAGTCTACACCACTCCATCTACTCATTTCAATAACATCACTTGCAGACTTTCTGAAACTTGCTCAACCACCTGGTTGCTTATGCAAGGGATGTTCATTTGTAGGGTTTTACCCAATTCTGTAGCTATTGTCTCCGTTACTATACTGTTCTTATACTCGTTTGGAATCTCTCTAGTAGGATTACCCGAAGGTCTAGTTGTTGGGATAGGGATTGCATCTACTTCATGTCTGTATCTAGCTTCTCGAGGTCTACCTGCCTTAGGCTACTATGTCCGACACATTCTAACTCTTTCTACATCAAAACTGTACTGAGCTTGCTATTTAAAATTGTTGGGGAGATAATCACTTCACCCTAATAATCAACTCTACCTATCCTAAAACATAGAATTTGATGATAACCAAACCCTACATTCAGTATGACTTAGAAAGAATTCAAACATGTGTTGTTTGAATCAGTTTATGTAAAAATATACTATGTATGGAACCATCAGCTGAGGAAAATAAGCCATCTGCTGACCATCAGATCCTACTCAATGTATCAGCCAAGGAGCATCAGATGAAGAAAACAACTGAAGAAGACCATCAGCTGAGGAAAACAATCTATCAGCTGAGCGAAATACTTGATCAGCTGAGCAAAACAAATTGATCAGCTGAGTGAACAAATTGATCAGCTGAGTGAACAAATTGATCAGCTGAGTGCCTACCTCATCAGCTGAGTGAACAAATGGATCAGCTGAGGCCCAGAGCATCAGCTATGTAAGTCTTCCTTTACACAAGTCATCTCCCCTCATAAAACTGATGTATTTGATTGATCAGCTGAGCATTCTTGATCAACTAATCATACAAATACATGAGCTTATGTCCTCCTAAGCTTACTATTCATCAGCTGAGCATCTATATGATCAGCTGAGCAATATTTACCAACTGAGTCCTAGAAAAAAGTGATCAATTGATATATTTTGTCAACTAAGTAGTGAATATCAGAGTTCCTAGTACAATCTGTTAGTTGAGTCGTGAAAAATGTCAAATCTACTCTATCTTTTCAGATTGTAAGTCATATGTAAAAGGTAGAACATGTGTTGTTCTATTATGCCTTAGATCTTTGTTTGTAAACGTAAAAATGCACTTTTTGGATCAAGTATGAGACAAAAAGGTTTGATCTTATCATCTGAAAAAGGATAATGATACCTCAAACAGACGAAGATCTTGAAGATTTGTTCAAACAACTAAGTATGGCTGGCAATCCCATACTTGGTAAAGTCAAATCAATCAGAAGCATGGTGTTGATTAAAGTACAATCATGGAAAGGGAAAGATACTTCTACACGACAGTAGATGTGGGCTTTAATATTTTATATTGTGAATGGGTTGCACTTTTGCAGAAAAGTACAATTACTTTTATCAAACATTTGATTAAAGTAACTTTACTTTTCACCCACTACCTTTACAATTAAAATATTATATTTCCACATCCTCTTTGTCTGTTACCTTCATGCAACCGGATTCACCAAGACTTCTATATATACTCATGCATGGTGGACATGCAAATATACACAATACAACAAAGTGAAGTCTCTACTACACAGAAAGAAAATCTCATCAGTTGAGAAATTCGTAGAGTATAAGCATTGTGTAGAGTCAAACTTGTTCATGTTTCGAACACTCTTTATACATTAGTTGTTTTAGAGTTAGCTTGTCTATGTGTTAGACGAATTGATTGCCACCTTTTATTGTACTTAGAATTTCCGCTTCTAGTACATGTAATTCTTGATTCAACATCAATAAGAATTATATAAAAGTATATCAGTGTGTCTTTAATTTTTAAAAGCTAAAGTTTGTATTCAACCCCCCTTCTACAAACATTTGTTGTTGTTGCTATCACACATAATCCACAAGGTTCATCATGATCTTGCCAAGCTTCGGTATGTACCATGTGTTTATAACAATATGAGCCCTATATCATTATGAACACATTATACCTTACTTATGCTTAACTTAACCAATCAGATTCCCGCTTCATAAACCAATACTGAACACTTATTCACATAAAATGTGCTGCTCATGCATATACAAGATATCTCATGCTCAAACTACTAAAACAGATATCAATTAAAAAAAACTTCTACTACTCGTATGCTTACCAAGGTTTACTTCCCCAGGGATAGCTCCACTTAATCTCAAAACCATGGCTTAAGTTCAGACATCACACTCATTTGTGCCCAAATCCCTTAAACTTTGACTCTGATACCAAGTTGTAACATCACTTTTCAGTTTTTAACTTAAAAACAATATCTTACGAGTTAGCACCTAAAGATATCAGAGTTTCACAAAAATAGTGTTTCTAAACATACATGTGCTAACATTTACAAAAGTAGTGTCAAAGTTTGCTTCTTGAAAACCAGGAGCTATCCTGCTAAACACCGCACTAGGGCCTCACCTTGTTGGAACTTGCCATCTGCAAACATACAATACTGAAACATAAGCTAACACTTAGTGAGCATACTAACTGAACATAAATAAACCTAAACAGAAGTAAAGTCTCCCCGGATGTCTCGCATCCAAGCTGTAGCACCTGCAACCTGCATAAACTGTTACTGTTCTTGGTATACAGTGTAGCTATACACTTTGTCACTGATATGGTACATAACTATGTACCCTGATACTGATCTTGTGCATAGCTACACCACCTGGTTAGCTATACACTACTGCTATACAATATATATATATATATACATATCAAAACTATGTTTCATAACAAGGATATCATGTTGTTCATCTAAATCATAATCATATTCTAAAAATGCTAAAGGACTAGTACACTCACTTGGTAACCGAATAATATGCTAAACAAGTAACGTGTGCTGTCGAGTATCTAGCTATCTTCCTGTACCACAGAATAAGCTAAACATTACTAACTGCTCAAACTGTGCTGAAAATGGGCCTACACGGGCCGTGTACCTTGTACACTACACGACCTCTCTTAGCAACATGGCCTGTGTTGACACATCACCCTACACGGGCCGTGTAACCCTACATGGGCCGTGTACCCTTTATGCTACACGACCATGTATCCCTACATGGATTGTCACCGCCTTTGACCTCTAGACGGGCCGTGTAACCTTACACGGGCCGTGTACTTTACATAATAAACGACCATGTTTACCTACATGGCCTGACACCGTCTCAAAAGCATGTACACTGTCCATGTACCCCTACACGGACCGTGTACATTACCGACCTGCAACTTTCTACGAAGAACACAGCTGCTGTTCTTTATTCCAAACTCAATACAAATGTTTCCCAGCACTTGTATCATGTACTATGACTCACAAAACATCTGAACAACATCATAAAGATGCATACAACAACATAGGGTCAATGATTCACCATGAATCTCTCTTTTGATCCTTAAACACCAAAAACACAATCAAGAACACATACCTTGCTATTAGGAATCACTTGTAGGCTATTATACCACTATAATCTTGCTGATTTGATCTGAGAGCACATGAAAATGTGCTGTTCTTGAAGGTGGCTGTGCAAAGATGGTGGTTTGACTTACTTGGTCAAACTTCCATCACATATATATAAGTAGTTTTCAAGAATTACCAAACAGCCCCTGGACTTAACATCTTTCAAACTGACAACTTTAGCCTTCTAGTTTTATAAACACATCTAGTCTTTATGATGTGTGTATAGTGTACAAGTTTTAAATTTATAAATCCGAATTATTTAGCACGACTACAACACAAATAGGCAAGAGAACCTAATCGTATCGTAGTATAGTAAATAAGCCTTCAATCCTCAAATCAGCCTTCAAGCCTTCTGTGATGTCTTGTGGAACGTATTTGGCAGAGTTTAGGTAGAAGAATTTGAGTGGTTTAAGTTGGGTTGTTTACCCAAAAACCGATCTGGACGTTCATTTATATAGAAAACTGAAAATAGGGGCGTCGGGGTGAGTTTGACATGATCCAAAACTCTTTCAAAATTTGAAATTCTGATGCTATCGTCGTGTCGATCGCGATCTACTTAACGGTCACGCCGCGATCTTGCTTTTTTACTATATCACCATAAAAATGAAGTTGTAGCCCTCTTAGTCTAGTTTCTGTGGCTCTTTGAATCACCTAAATCTGAGAGTGACATATGATCAAAACACTGGAGGTGTGTCGGCGCGGACAACTTTTCTTATTTTCTTTAGTTTTTCCGGTTTTTGTTCAAAACTTTTCATATTCCGCCTTTTTAACCTGTAGTTCACTAAATGATGATAATTAAGTATCTTTTACTTATTTATGAACAATAACAGGCTAAAATAAAACAGATATCGCTTAAAATATATATCTAAATTTGGTGATATCAAAATACCCCACACTTGAACTTTGCTTGTCCCCAAGCAAATCACAATTCTATCTAGGCTATAAATTTAAATAATCAATACCACCTTTCAAAAAATTAAATATCACTTACGAATGTCCAAAAGGTTGATTAAAAACAAAACATGAGTTATATCTAGACTCATGCACATACCCATGATTTGATTCTTATTTACTTTTCAACCATTCCAAATAATCTCTCCGTTTATAAATACCCAAACCTTAATCTAAGAATTGCATTTATATTTAAATTGGTTAATTTACCCCTTAGGAATCCCCCAACCTCAAGACTTATTGCAGATTTTTCAACTTTATTTTTACATATGCTTTTCATCTTTCAACTATTTTTTTATAAGTCTATGAGTTTTTATGGAACCCATGTAGCGAATCCTCAACTCAACCGATCCCAAACCAGTTGGCTTTAGGTGGCTAGGTGTCGAACACCCCTCAGAGTTTACTAATTCGAGTTCCAAAGCCATGTATTTGACTTATATATATTTTTCTAGCACTTTTGCATATATATATATATATTGCACATTCAAAAACTTGATGTGCGTATAGCGTACCCGTTTTAAATTTATAAATCCGAATTATTTAGCACGACTACAACACAAATAGGCAAGAGAACCTAATCGTATCGTAGTATAGTAAATAAGTACGGGTGTCGAATACAAGGGGAACGAGTATGATTTTGAATATAACTCTATTAATTAAATATTAAATTAATAAAAACAACTAAAAGGGGAATTTAGAACCTTATCATTAAAGATTCAAACTTTATGATCCAACTCATTAAATAATAATATCAAGAACCAAGAACAAACCAAAGAAAGTGGAAAGAAACAAACTTTATTGTATTAAGCTTATAAAATAAGGATTCCCTCCCTAGATTTGATGAAATTCTTTTCAAGTCAATCAATTAAGTGCAACAAACAACTAAATATCATATACCGATTCCTATATCAGTTAGACTCTTGATCCGAATATCTAACCCTATAATCATGCAATTAACTAACCCTATGGTCAAGGAGTCAAGCAAGATTAGTCCTTTTAGTTCGTATCAATCAAGATTCTACCTTTAATGATTGTCTAAATCAACAAACAATTCAATTAACATATAAAGGTCATCAAATGTAATTGCACATACATTAAAGTTCTCATCGTTTTATGTTTAAGCCTAGAATTTGGTCATTCACTAGTCAAAACTACTTATCGGTCCTAAATAGTCATGATAAAAGCCACACAAGCAGATTGATCCTCTTACTCATGCAAACTCAGAATATAAACATACAAAAACAAGATCTAAAATACATGTGTATCTTTGATAGAACTCAAATTGATAAATATATGAAATTAAGCATCTTTAACACAAAAAGCAATTAACTTTAAAAGAATCTATCTCCTCTAGGGAGGAATACATAAAATACTAGCCTAGGAACATCATAAAATACTTCTGGAAATTAATAAACATTAAAAACACAGAAGATAAATAAATAAGAATGATAGAACCACGATGAATCTAAAGCCGAAATCTTCAAAATATAAGCTCCAATCCTTAAAAGTTGAGCTCCACAGCCCCTAGAATGCTTTTGGACGAGTTTTGACAGTATTTAGGTAGTATAAGTTGGGTTGTTCACCCTAAAACCGATCTGGACGTTTGTTTATAAAGAAAACTGAAAAAACAGGGGCGTCGCGTCGCGACGGGTAAGTGTCGCGTCGTGGCGGGTGAGTTTGCCACGATCCAAAACTCTTTCAAAATTTGAAATATTGATCTGATCGTCGTGTCGCGTCGCGATCTACTTAACGGTCGCGTCGCGATCTTGACTTTTTACTATATGACCATAAAAATGAAATTGTAGCCCTCTGAGTCTAGTTTCCGTGGCCTTTTGAATCACCTCAATCCGAGTTCGTATGAGTGAGATATGATCAAAACAGTTGAGGTATGTCGGCGCGGACAACTTTTCTTATTTTCTTCGTTTTTTCCGGTTTTTGCTCAAAACTTTTCATATTCTGCCTTTTTAACCTGTAATTCACTAAATGATGATAATTAAGTATCTTTTACTTATTTATGAACAACAACAGACTAAAATAAAACAGATATCGCTTAAAATATATATCTAAATTTGGCGATATCACTTTAATAACACATAGCCATAGCAATCTTTTAAACTTTGGGGCGTTACACTAATTGAATTGATTATGTACGATAGTATATTGTATGTCAAATATTTCTATTGTAGGTATGCTAAGAATGAAGATGTAAGATTTATTATGTCAGTATGTTATGCCATGCTTAATATTTGTAGATCATATGTTAAATGTATGCTAGCGGATCCAAATTGGAGCCACCTAGTTATAATGACGATATGTATGATGATGGATTTAGATTGGATCTACCTTAATGAATGAATGAATGAAGAATGAAATTGCATGCAAATTGATGATCTAGATGGGATCATATGTATGTGTGTATGTGAATGGTCTATGGACTGCTAGTGGATTAAGGTTAGCCGGTTGTAGCTGAACCCCACTAGTAAGTTGAGGTCAGCCGGTTGTAGCTGGATTCCGGAGGGCCTTTGGGTCATGATTGGGATCAACGGAGACTCGAGGGCCTACCGGGTCTAGGTTCTGCAGGACCACCGTTCCTTAACACCCGAGGGAAATCAGCCGGTTATAGCTGGATTTCCGAGAAGCCAATGGCTTTGAAACGATGTTTGATGGACTACTTTATGCTCCTCCACCAGCGCGGTTGGTTGTGTTTGATTCCCCGGTCTAAGTCGTTGAGCGGGATTAGCTATCCTGTAAAACATGATTCTTCCTGATTTTGTCAGCACACCACAATGTGATAAGATAACATTGATTGCTTACTCCTATGTTGTATGACTTGGTTTATTGATGCTTATGATAGGTTAGTACTCACTAGCTATGTTGTGTAACTAAAGTTGCTACGTTGACCATTTTTACTTGTAAAATTTTTGCATGTTGCTGGAAGTTTATGTTTATGGGATGGAACACTTATTGTATGTAAATATTTGTCACTTATGGTCGGTCGTTGTGTTAGGTAACACCAACAAGATGTTTAAGAATGATGTGTTGAATATATCTGATGTAAGCTTTGAAAATTAAATTCCGCTGCAAAATCTGATGGTTTATGAATTTTAAAAGGGACCCACATGTGTTAAAAAAACACGTTTCAAGTATGTAGATAACGAAAAACTATTAAGACTGTTACATTAAAAAAATAAAAAGTAGACATATAAATTGTTTAAAATATATACAAAACAACAAAAACAAATCAGAAGTTTAAGCATCTCACATCACAGATCAGCTGACGGATCAGTCAGTGCGCGATCTAGAAATAGGAAAAAGAAGTGAAGCTACTCAAAACTTAAATTCTTAAATCAAGTAAAAACAACAACATTATAATAAACAACCATTTTACTTGGTCAACCTGATCATTGGGAAAGAATAAAATGATAACCGGTATAAACTATTAGATATAAAGAACAACTAAATTTTTTCATATTTAGAGAAAATGAAATTTTAATTTCGCGTAACTAATAACTTGACAATTTAAGCGCACAGGTTTAAGAGAAAAAAAATATACACAAAGATTTGTACAAACGAGCATTACATGACCAAACCTAAAATACAACATAATCAAATAGAGAATCGTTTGATAATTTAATGAATCAAATTAGTTGATAAAGAGGCTCGTTTCTTTGCTTAAATATGTTATTAATGAGAACATGTCTTATCTTTTGAACGAGTTCCAATACATTTTCACTTCTAAAGCCAAAATTACGTGCACCTTGCAAGTAAAAGAAAAATAAATAAATAATGACTCACATGTTAAATATTAAAAAAATTAAGAATGGTTTCCTGTCTTGTGTATAAAAAATTAACACTTCTATTTTAGTGCTACCTTTTGGCTAACTACCTACACTAATAAAATAGTTTCAGGATCATCAACAACTATTTTTACATCTCTAAATTTAGATTTTTAAATATATAATATATCATCTTTTAATTATACATTTTATTTTAAACCATATTTTATAAAATGTTTCATACATCTTTCTAATAACATTGAAAATATAATAAATACTTTGAATATCATACTCGTGACCACTCAACTCATCACCATAATCCCAAAAAAACTCATTCAACTAAATAAAAAATTACCTACCCATTACTATTAATGAATAACAAGAAATTAAGAATATACTAATTTTAAAAAAGTAAAATGTAGATAAAAATGAGAGGGTTACAAATATATAATTATTTTTTCTCTGAACAAAATATATCACATGTTACTAAACATAATTTATAAACATCGTATAATTAATTACATTAATATACAATTTTTTTGTCCCCCTCACATTTTCTTAAAAACCTTTCACATGTTTCATAAAACTCTCTTACAATTTTCATCCGGCCCCTTATAATTATTTAAAATTGAATTCAGGGATCCGTGTTTAATAGCATATTTCTAAAATTATTTTGTAAAATTAGATGTTTTTATTGTTTGATAGAGATTGATTTAATATGTATAAATAGAAAGAATATAAGCCTTTTATATATAGTTATAGATCATGAACATCACATATTATAATGTAAAATGTTTTAGAAAAGATACGTACACGATAATTTTGATTATATGATTATATTAATTGTATAATAAATAATTTTGATCATAATTACTACTTAAAGAACTATTTTTAATAATTCTATGTATAAATATGTATCGAGAATTTACTAAAATGATTTATGTAAATTGTTAAAAATGGTTGATTTAGTCATTAAATAAACGGATCCAAATCACCTACTTTAGATTTTAGAAGTAGTTTTTTTTTTCTAATTTAGAATTACTTACATTTTAATATTTTGTTTTGAAGTTTCTCTTATGTAAAAAACTTCTACTATCTTTATTGAAATTTGGATTTCACCTTACAAGTATTAATTTGTTTATGTTTTGTATAGAAGGTCTAAAAATAATAAATGTTTCGTTGCTTAAAATTGCGTTTTTTGTCACTTTTAATATCACTTTTGTTGGAACATCTCATGGCTAATAAACCAGGAAATTATTGTTTATAAATTTACACAACATGACGGATTGAATCTGCCACCAAAGGTTTTTGCGACAAATGTATTTGATACGATGACTAGTTTTGTAGTGTTTTTAAGACGATATATTAGATTCGGTCACCTTTTTGGAACACCAAATAAAGTTTTATGAGATAGAAGAATTCAAGTTTTGAGACCTAGATTTGGTCCAAGGAAATCTACTAGGACATGTTTGCGTTACGACCTTTTTGTTGCTACTATATTAATGGTCTATTAGGACATAATAAGCCATCTTTTTTAATGGTCTATTAGGACGCTAGTTGTATTGTATAAGAAATTTTATGAGACTAATAAAAATGTTTCATAATATAAAGAGTTTAATAGGATGCCCAAAGCATCGCTCATCCCACTTTATACAACCCCTTAATTTGTATAAGACGCCTATATCGTTGGACCTATATATTAGGTCAGATGTCTCATAAACTAACTTATTAGGACGGTAAAGAGTGTCCTATTAAAGCGATTTGTTGATCTGAAGTCACAGCGACAATTTCAAGTTTTAATTTCAGACTTGGAGAAGTCGTTGTTGGTGGTATATTATCCGATCGAGAAAGGGGGAGTAGGTTGATGGTATACTTACAGATGAAGGTTGCCATCTAACCCTCCGACCACTAAACCTTCGCTATCAAAGAAATCAGGAGTAAATGGTATATGACCCCAAAATAACCCCAACCTGTATACCGGTCGACCCGAAAATAACCCGAACCCGTTTATATATAGTATGATCAACCAAAACCCCTTTATTCGTGTGTCATGTCAATATTTGTCACTCCTAATAATTAACATGCAACACACTTATACTCTAACAAAGTAAGAGTTCATAAACCATGTATACATTTAGTGACTTAAAACATAAAATTTCATAAACCATTTATACATATATAGTGATATATACGAACTACGAAGTGTAATTAATACTTTTGAATAGTGGCACAAAAATTAAATATCATAAAAAGTGTGTGCTGCTAATTGATATTTTTTAGACCATGAGCATCCAACCCGAAGTTTTCCACTGCCATATCAGCATCCACATCATCTATCACTTTCAACAACCCACAAATTTTCACATCCAACCCATATCAACCATATATCTTTTCTATTTCTATTTTTTTATTTTTTGTTTTAATTTACATAATTTAATTATTTCAAAGACAATAAAATATAAAATAATTAATCATATTTCATAAACTTCATTACATAATTTCAAAAAAAAGTAAAAAATACATAATTTATAAAATAAAAAACCTACAATCTACTACTCGTGTTATCGTTGAAGATCTGCCTTTTTGTTTCAAAACAAATTCCAATTGCTCATCTGAGAGGGGAAAAAAACAAAAAAAAGGGAAAATGGAAAAGGTTCCGGCTAGCCAAGAGTCGGACCCGCGCCAACCAGCAGCATAGCGATGGTGTCCGGCGCTGGTTGGAGGATACCTATGCACATGGTTTTAATGTTACTTTTAAGGTTTTGCTACGGTCAGAACTAAGAGCCTGTTTGGTTCGTGGGATTTTGAGAGATTTCGTAGGATTTGCATTTCAAATCCTTCATGTTTGGTTCAAAATAAGAAGGAAGGGATTGAGATTTCAAATCCTATAGGTGTGGGATTTCAAAATCCTTGAGTGAGGAGTGATATTTCTAAATCCATCATATGTGGGATTTCAAAGTCGGGACTTATCTAACCAACAATTCATAGTTCGCCTTCACCATATCAACCAGCTGTCACTACCATAACCGTCTCTGGCATCACCATTATGGGCCACCAACGTTGCCGTCACCGTTGCCCTTCACCATCTCCACATTTGTTGTCATCTCCCTTTCTTTATCGTCTCCGCACTACCCTAACCAGCCACTGTTGTGACCTTCCCCGACTCCCCCGTCGCCCTTTTTTTTGTCTCCGCCGTCATCCTTCCCCCTCTTCGCCTCTGCCGCCCTTCACCACCTCCACCTCCTCCGCCGTCATCTCCTTTCACTGCCGCCGTCTCCGCCCTTCACCGACTCCACCTCCTCCGCCATCGCCCTTCACCTCCTTCGCCTCCTCCGTTGTCGCACACCTCCGCCTCCTCCGTCGTCGCCCTTCACACCTCCGCCTCCTCCGTCATCGCCTGTTACTGCCTCTGCTGCCATCGCCCTTCACCGACTCCGACTCCGCCTCTACCGCCACCGTCGCCTGTAACGTCCCAATTTTTTAAAAAAAAACATAATTCATACATAAAAGATATTCATAATCAAAGATAACGTAATTACACGAAATGTTGTTCGTTGAATAAACACCCATGATTCATTAAGTTACAATCATCCTCATGGACTTATGCTTGCTACATGAAAGTCGTATAAATTACTATGAAAGTCGCATGGACTACTATTCATCACCTAAAAATCGCATGGCACATGTGCTGGGACTGAAAGTCGCATGAGATAACACTAAAAGTCGCATGGCATGTAACAAGAGCTGAAAGTCGCATGGCTTAGCACTAAAAGTCGCATGGCTTACAAACAAGAGCTGAAAGTCGCATGGAACAATACTTATCACATGAAAGTCGCATAAAATCATACATGTAACAATCTAAAAGTCGCATGACATACATACTAGGCCTGAAAGTCGCATGGCACATACACACAGGCCAACTGAAAGTCGCATGGCACATAAATGTGTCCATGCGACTGTCGCATGGCACATGAATGTGCCCATGTGACTGTCGCATTCTTCCCTATAAGTTCAACTTTTTGAAAAACCCAGACTCCATAGCCATAATCAAGCTTTCTAGAAACTCAACCAATTCAACTCAAACTTGTTGCAAAACATTTCTCCACTTATATAAAACCTTCCTTTAAACTTAAAACCATATTTTATCAGCTTACATGATGTTCTTGGTGAGCTACTTTTCCTGGGTTTTTCTTAAACCCTCAAAACCTAAAAACCCAGATTCTAAAGTATTCAACTATCACCATAATGTAGCAAGAGTGATGTCTACATGATTCTAAAGGATAGAGAACATTACCTGATGATTTTCCTTGCTAAAATCTCAAGTTTCCACAATTTGATGCAACCTTTTTCTTCCTTTTCTCGTATCTTCAATGGCACCAACACACACACACACACACACACACACACTCTCTCTCTCTCTCAATGGAACAGTGGAATGTTAGAGAATGTGTGGGAGGCTGTGCCCTACATTCTTATTTATACTTCCTAAAACACACACTTGTGGGCCTAAGCCCACTTCCATATCTCAAATCCAAATTACAACTAGTACTCTCTTTGGATCCAAATTAAACAGCCCAATAGTTTGAATAAATTCCCAATCAACAATATACACATATTCAAAACATAAGTCCCAATACTTAAATAATTTCCAATCACCTTGTGTATAAAATCACCATTAATATTCATAAAAAAAATTCTTGTACATTTTCAAGATGCGGGCATTACATTGCCCCTCACAGACTCCGCCTCAAACGCCGCCCTTCACCGCCACCGCTGCCGTCGCCCTTCACTAACTTTGCCTCCGCTGCCGCCATTTACCGCCTCAGTCTCCACCACCCTTCGCCACGCCTGCCTTCGCCGCCATCACCTTTCGCCGTCTCCGTCGCCCTTCGCCGCGCCCGCCTCCGCCACCGTTGCCTTTCGCCATCTCCGTCTCCTTTCTCCGCGCCCGCCTTTGTCGCCGTCGTCCACACCGTCTCTGCCTTCCCGGTCTCCGAGCCAATTAAGTTGTGAAGGTGAGTCAACTTATTCATTATCTTTGCCCTAGAAATCTCATTGTCTTTTACATGAACCAAATAAGAGATTGGATTTGAAATCCCATGAATTTGAAGTCCTTAGGATTTCAAGTACACGTATCACACCCCACCTAAGATCTTCTTTAGAGTAATTAAAAGTCAAATAAAGTACATTTTAGGTCAAGTGTTGAGTAAAAGGGATAAAATTCGTAATTTTAAAACTAAAAGTAATAGATATGTAATTTGATTCAAACCTGCAGGCCTGCAGAAATAATAATGTGATCTACTTCGGTACTTCTAAATATGTCATGGGACATGGGCCATTGCCGTGGGCCAAGGTTACCCTTTCAACTATTTTGGAATTAAGCTTCTCATTATAGATTTGTACAAGGAATCGTTCATGCAATGACAGGTATGTGTGTGGATTAAAATACGGTCTAATGAGAGAAATAGTTATCAAGTTTATAAAAACAAACAGTAATGAGATTGTTATAAGCGTCAAAGGTTCAAGGTTCAGTGATCTAGGTTCAAGGTATATAATAAAAGATTCCCAATATAATTAGGGTGAATAATAGTTTAACCATCAAAATTTTCATTCAATTTTACTGTAAAGTTTTGAATTATTATGATTTAAACCTCAAAATTTTTTCAAATGGTCTAAACTTTAAACCTTGAAATTTTGTTAAAAAACTAATTAATCGCTTTAGTTTTGTATACTTTTCAATTTTACCCTTTGTACTTTATTATGCATTTTAGTTTTATTAAAAGCTAAACAAAACTTAGAGGGTTAAACTAATTTTTAACAAAAATTTAATGGTTAAATCGTTTAAAAAAAACTTTAAGGTTTAAACAAAAGAGTATGTAACTTTGAAGATTAAATTGTAATAAATTCAAACTTTATGGCAATACCGTTTGAAGAAAACTTTGATAATAAAAACGAAACCCAACTAAAACTTTGATGGTTAAATCGTTATTGACCCTACAATATAACATTATCATCTCTTTGTATTGTATGTAGGCTTCACAATAATGAGCATTTCTATAGAAACCAACCTAGCATAACATGTAGGGGCGGACCTATATAGGGGGGTGTGGGGGCACGGGACACCACTCTATTTTACGTGCGTAGTGTAAATTTCGATTTTTCGTAGTGTAAATTCCGATTTTTTCGAGGCGGTGCTACCACTCATTTCAAATCTTAGGTCTGGTGCTACCACTCATCTCAAATCCTGGGTCCGCCCCTAACATGGACGTGTTCTTAATTGGGATCCATTCGGTAGATGATAGAGGTAAATCATCGCCTTCTGGTTCAGATGTGAGGAAGAAGATCGCTATAGAACCGCCGACAGTTGCGTTTTCAGGTGAGTCCAGATACCTAACAGCTCTATGGGTTTCTCAAAAAGAAGAACGTCCATCTGCAAATTCATCTAAATTCCCAACCTCTGGTACGTACGTCTTCCTACTGATTTCATTGTAGTAAGAACATACTCGATCTAGTTTAGATCACACTAGTAGAAAAACTACTTTTAGCCCCCTCCTTTTAAACCCGATTTTTGTAAAAAAGTTAAAAAAACGGGACTGAAACCATGAAGTGGGTGCTAAAAATGGTGGGGGAGGGATTCAATCCCGGTTTTTACTAAACAACCGGAGCTAAAAATTTCAAAACTTTCAACCCCGGTTTTTAATTAAGGAACCGGGTAAAAAGAGGTATGCTGAAATAGTGCGGGAGAGATTCAACTCCGGTTTTTAATAAACAACCGGGGCTAAAACTTTCAACCCCATTTTTTAATTAAGGAACCGAGTATGAAAAGAGATTCTAAAATAGTGGGAGAGAGATTCAACCCCGGTTTATTTTTAAAAAACCGGGGCAAAAAACTCTAAAAATTTGAATTTATTTTTTCCCAAATTATTTTCATTCCCCCCCAAATTATTTCGTCTCCCTCCTTAGGGGTATTAGCAACCCTAGCTCCTTATTTCTCCTGCCCCAATACTCCGCTACTCTCCGGTCTCCACGACTCCACACATGCCGTCGCCTCCTCCATAGGGTAGATCTGTAATGCTCGATATAGGAGCGTAATCGTCGACACCAGGGGAGTAATCTTCGATGTAGGTGAGTGATCATCGACGCCGGCGCTTAGGGAAGTAATCGTCGCCTCCTCTGCAGACCTATAATCGTCAAATCTATGGAGAAATCATCGACTGTCGAAGATAGAGGGACCAATCTTCTCTTCAGATCTACAATCCTCGTGGATCTTGATGGCTACTCGGCTTTGCAGCTTGAGGTAATTGTGTTCTATCTTTGTAAATCTTGTTCCGAATCTTGGCAGAACTACAAAAAGATCATATATTTGAAACTCTGCATCGATGAACTCATCTTATTAACAACATTCTATGAGTCGATGAACTCATCTTATTGACAACATTCGGATTTAGGAGATTATTTGTACTGCTATTTTACATTTTTTATATATTTATTATAATTGCATAAACTCCTCACAAATTACATGTATAGATGTTGCCATAATGTTATTATACCTGGGAACTCTATAGAAGTCTAAAAATGATGCTTGATATAGTTTCATAGTCTGTCCATAGTGTGATTTTGTGCAAATTTGAACTCTATGATGGTAATTTACAACGTTTATTTTGCAAATTTTAACTTATGTTATTCTTATACCAATCCAGATTTTTAGCTAAGTTCAACAATAGTTATTCCAACTATTACACTCATCAAGAATTGCAGGATGATGAACAAAATTGCATGATGTTGATTGAAGGAAATTACATAGGCTAGCTGATATGTGTTGCTTTCATTGTTATCAATAACTATACCAGGTTAACTTTTTTTTTAAGTTTTATGTGCTTTTTGTTATCAATGCATATTCCAGCTATGAGTTTCTTTGAGGCATGGTATCGAACAATATACAGGTTAACCATCAACTACTTGATGATCTTATAGAAAACCAACGTGTGTAAGTGTGGGACTACCGGAGGATGTGTGGTAAACGTGACAATCAAGTTGTACCTTTGTTTTCATGTCGTTTTCGTTTCTATATTTAATTATTTACAACTAAATTCTGGGATTTTAAAGCTTGTCTATACATTTTGCTTTCTCCTATTTCAATCGCTTTGTATGACAGATGATGTTTGTGTAATTAGGCGGAGTGTAAAAATCTTTACAATTAAAGCTAGCATGTTAAAAGGAATAACTTTAATGTTTTAAAACCTTCTATGTTTTTTTTGGCATTCTAGAGTGGATTGTTTTCTCTTTAGTATTCTTTTTATATTGATACTACTAAATCCTGAGATTGTTCCAATGGTAGATGTGCATTTGAGACTCCTAAATCATGATATTCTTCCAATGGTAATGTTTTACAGTTATTTGTAATGAAAATTTTAGTTTTGTTATTAAGATTTGTGTAACACCATGTTGACTTATCTACTTGTATCTCATGAAAGTTACTTTCGCTAAACTTGATAAATATTAATGACTGGTTGTCACTATCTTTATTGTGCAGGTTCTTAAATTTCTTATTTTTATAATGGCATTTGCATGATGGTTTTTTGGAATATGGAGTATTGGCAATGGAGGGTGTGTAAAAATCTTCTATGTTTTTTTTGGCATTCTAGAGTGGATTGTTTTCTCTTTAGTATTCTTTTTATATTGATACTACTAAATCATGAGATTGTTCCAATGGTAGATGTGCATTTGAGACTCCTAAATCATGATATTCTTCCAATGGTAATGTTTTACACTTATTTGTAATGAAAATTTTAGTTTTGTTATTAAGATTTGTGTAACACCATGTTGACTTATCTGCTTGTATCTCATGAAAGTTACTTTCGCTAAACTTGATAAATATTAATGACTGGTTGTCACTATCTTTATTGTGCAGGTTCTTAAATTTCTTATTTTTATAATGGCATTTGCATGATGGTTTTTTTGGAATATGGAGTATTGGCAATGGAGGGTGTGTCTCTACACTAAAGCAACAGGAGAGAAAACCTTCTCAGATTGTTTCCTACACTAGCAGTGATGGATTTCGATGGTTTGATTCTTTTGAAGGGTTGGTGGCATGGAGGTTAGTAGATTTCAATGGTTTGGACATTAATGGAGGGGTTCATCCCGGCAAATCTTCAAGTTGATTGTGGTAGGCTTGTTTATTTGATTTTAGCTTTGGTTGTAATTGATTCAAGACATATTTAACTATTTATAATATATCCTTTGCTTTTAAAAAAATGTTTTGTAGTTAATTGGGTTGAGTTTTGTTTGTAAATGAGTAGGAAATTAGGAAATTTATTGTATAAAATGTTTTTTTTTGTTTTTTTACTGATATTTAGCCCCGGTTTTTTAGCTTAAAAACGGGGTAGAAAGTATATTTAGCCCTGGTTTGAAACCCTCTTCAAACCCGGTTTTTTAACCGGGGTTAAAGGGTTTTTAGCCCCGGTTTTTTAACCGGGGTTGAATAGGTACCTTTAGTCGCCCCCCCATTTAGCCCCCTCTCAAAATCGGGGTTAAAAGCCTTAAAAAACCGGGGTTAAAAGTGTTTTTTGTACTAGTGTCAGCGATTTTCTATCCAGATCATTATTCTTCCTTTTCCTCTTTAACGCTAAGTTCACAAAAGTAAGACCAAAAGGGTTTGTAGCCTAAATTCTCATCGTTATAGGTTCTAATAAAGTATATATTTTACGAGTAGGTTTAGATAAATAAAAAAGTTCCCAAAAATAAAACTAAAGAATAAAAATGAAAACTAATTAAAGAGAGAAGAAAAATATTTTCTATTACCATAAGATTTTTGTTAATTATGCTTCTAAGAAGTGGTTCCTATAAATTATATATAGGTTTTAAGCTAGGAGCTGACAGAAAGGACCTACATGATAAGATAAAAGCAACGCTAAAGCTCTTAAGTTTCCGCGAAAATCGTGTAATCATTCAGTTTTGGAGGCCTCATGACTACGGAAAGCACAAATTACTTAAAACCGCAGATCAACCTTATGGTGTTGGGGCGATTGATGAAGCTGGAGTAATTGATCAAGGACTTCATTCATATAGGATACACTCTGTGGACAACCCGGTTCTTGTGGTTAAGGATCTTGATGAGGAAACAGACCATAATCCTCTTGCTCGGGTTTTTAGCCGTGGATTGCCAGAGTGGACTCCTGATATTGCTAATTACTCACCAAGACATTTCCCACAACGACAGTTTGCAATTTGCTGCAACTTCCATGGATATATGGCTTTACCTGTGTTTGATTCAACTACAAGGTTATGTCTTGGTGTGCTTGAACTATTGACTTCTTCAAAGCATATTAGTTACGCTTTTGAGGTTCAACAAATCCACGAGGCACTCGAGGTTTCCATCTTTCATCCCCAAGTTGATAATAATTGTTAAGGAGTGTGTTTGAAACTTAGCTTTTTGAAGATGGTAGTCTGTTGTTTTAAAATAAAAACTATAAGTCTTCTTGGATGAAAAAGCTAAAACATTTTTTATAAACAAAAAACTTTAACATAAAAAACTTGTTGAAATAGGTTTTAAAACTAACCGAAAACTTTTTATATACAAAATTACTTAAATACCCTTTTTAACCGCTTTACAATTCTTCCTATTTTGATTATTTGTTCTTTTTTTATTATTTTACACTATTCAACTCTAGTTACTGGCTATTTTGCCAACATATATACAAATAAAAGATACAGTTTCTAGCTCCAGCTAGCTACCATTTTCGCCAAACACACCCAAGATCTTGATCATAATCTTAAGATTTTATGGTTCCTTTAAGCTAATATGAATGAATCTTGGTTGGATCTCTTCATGCATAGGATCACACATAAGATCCTAGTCTTGATCATGGATTGTAAGGTCTCGATCCGATCCGATTCTATCTGGTACAGTTGAGTGGTATTTCATTTTTCTTACTAACAAAGCTAATCTATTTTCCCTTATGATCTCTATCCGTTTTACAATATAGAAATATATAAAATAAATTATAAGCAGGAAAAAATAAAATAAACTTTTGTATAATGTGGTAATTATATCTATTCTTACATTTTGCAATGAAAATATATATAATAAATAAGGGTTTAGTTTTCAAAAATGTATCGAAGATTTCACCTTTTGTGATTGTGTATATCCATTTTTGAAAAATATAATTTAATGTACTGAAGTTTTAAAAACTACCATTTAATATATTTTACCTTTTATGCAAATGGGTCAAATTAGGTGATTTTGGTACCAATTCTTGAATTGTATGTTAAAGTATGTTTTGAAAGATGTTTCTAGCTTAGTTTGAATTTTACTTTCATATGTGAATGCTGGAAATTGATTTGGTAACATTTGGTTAAGTTTGGAGTTGGAAAATGGCCAAAACAGGGGCTGGAAATCGACACTTGTCTGTGCAGACTTGCTCGCGGGCGCAAGGAAATCCCTTGTGGCCGCAAGAATCTGTGCTTGCGGGCGCAAGGACCCTCTTTGTGGGCGCAAGCATATGTTCTGCCTTACGGGCGCAAGTAAAGCACTTTCCTTGTGGGCGCAAGCATTTGCTTATGGCCGTAAGGAGCCCTGTTTCAGCACAGAATTTACTATTTCATGTAATATTGATATACGGGATATTGTTTATATGATTTCAGCGACTGGGAAGAGCCTGAATAGTATAATTGCTTAGTTTAGAAGCTCAGGTGAGTATTGATTTTCATGAGTTCAATAAAGGGAGATTTAACTGCTAATTGCACTACACGGTTATTGTATGCTAAATATGGTACACATGGAAGTTATATGTATGCAAGTAAGTTATGCCATGATTAAATGATATGTGAACATGTATTCTAATACATGTGCATATATATATATATATTGATGAATACAAGTTATCTGTAAAAGCATGCATGCAATTGTTTCTGAAAAGGATTACTGATGAGCTATATGTATGTCCGGACAATTTCTTGATTAAGGTCAGCTTCGGCTAGGTCCTGGGCCTTCGGGCATAATGTTCTGGATCAACGGTACTCGAGTGTCGTTCCTTAGATTATCTGGGGTGATTGCCTTAAATTGCTGAGCTTATGAACCTTTGGTTCCTAAACGATCATGGTGATTCACTCACGTGGTGAAACCAGCGCGGTTGGTAGTGTTTGATTCCCCGGTGGTAGTGGTTTGAGCTGGATTTGCAACCCGGCAATATAATACACTCACTGGACATGTCAGCACTCCACTATGTGATAGGATAGCATTGTTTGCTAACTCTTGATATGTATATGACTTGCTTTATTGCTTTTCATGCCTGTTAGTACTCACTAGCTATTTTATATAGCTAATCCCGTTGATATTTCCTTTTTACAGATAAGGAGTAGGTGTGCCTGGTGAGATGAGATCTCTACTGGGATTTGTATATATCTTTTGGGAAGGAACATTATGTATGGTATCTTGAATACAATGGTCGGTTGATGATGTAGTAACACTGGTAGTATATGATTTGGCATCATTTTTGATATGTAAATATAAACGTCAAATCATTGTGGTTTTAACCTGTAATAATTAATAGGTTTGTTTGTTTGGTTCAAAATGTTCTGCTGCGTTGTTTTAAATTACTAGTTGTTTTAAATTACTAGTTAGATAATCAAACAGGTAAACACTTTTATTACAAATGGATTTACGCAGTTTAAAAACTTAAATTTTCATTGATTTTGATATTAGCTGAGGCGGTGTTACATCTATCTTATCAATTTAGGTTTCATCAGTCCCGTATGCGATCTACAATTATATGATTTTAACTTAATGAATGATGACATCACTAAAAGAATGGTATTTGTTGGTCAAGAAGAAGAGGTTGTGGAAGAAGATTTTAAAAGAGATTCAAAACTAAAATCTGAAATTCCTTTTGACTATCAGGAGTTAAATGATTCTATTTCATCTGAGCCTCAAAAGCTCAGTAAGACAGATGAGTCTACGGTTTCACCTATCCTGATGATCTTAAAAAGCCGCAAGTGGTTTTAGAATCCAGAGTATATATACCACATATGGTGTTGCAAAGGCAACTCGAAACACTTGTAGCTTACTATTTTCAAACAATTATCATAAAAAATGATTTAGAAAAGGAAGTAAAAGAATCAGAAAAGAGCCTTTCATGTCACTGTAAAAGGAAAACATTGACATGCACTTCTACTCCGTCTACTTCCCAACCAACGAGAAAGTATATCAGAGAAGAAAAAGGTAAAACAAAGGTGGAAGATTCATGGATTCCAAGAACAAATCACAAATTACCCGAAACCACCAAAAGGCAACCAAATGCCATTCCCAAAGCCAATCTCACACACTCTCCCACATACAAAAGTTACCAACAAAAGTCACCAACAAAAGTTGTCAAAAAGAGCTCAAAACCACTCACAACTAACCACTTTTCAATTGTTTCAGATGTGAGGAGAGCAGACAACACCGAGAGAAGTTATTCCAAGAATGAAACAGAAGAAAGTTTACACCCAGTTCCTCTAAGCCTTGCTTTAATTTTTCAACAAAGTGTCATCACATTTCAAATTTCTTCAGTCATTGTATTTCACTTTCCACCAATGAAATGAAAGAAAGTACTTGTTTTTGCACAAGTCATGGTTGTTTGCACGGTTATTGTGAATACAAATGTGAATATGATAGGCTTAGAAAACAAATGAGAATTTGTGCATGTGTGAATTTGAGACCACAAGGGTCAAATAAAGTAAATGCACCCTTTATTATATCACACGGAATAATTATTCATCGGTGGGTGACCAAACATGCTCATAAACTCAAGAATTATTGGAACTATGAAAATAGATTAATCACAATTCAAGAGTTAGAAGCATACCGAACAGGAGGGTACAAAGAGTTTTTGAAGGCCTGGAATAATACTAAATCTAGAACAAGGAAATCTCAATCACAACGTACCAAGTTTCTCTCATCAAAGGCAAAGTTAAATTCTTCAAAAACATCAAGCTCAAAAGTTAAACCAAACAAACATCAAAAATCCAAACCACCTACCATAAGATACAAACCTGTTACCAGTAAACAAGCACCCAAATCTCAAACAGTTGCAAAACCCAAAATGATTCAAGTTTGGCAACGAAAAGATGTGGTTCAGGTAGTGGATCTCAAGGACGCCATCAGTCCACCAAGTCTTGAAAGAGGAGAGCTTCCTCTAACCATTGGATCTAAAATTGTTCTTGATCCATTCTGGATTAATACCTCAAAGTTTAATAAAGAAAAACAAAAGACTCAATGGAATACACTAAAAAGAATACATTGTATTTTTCAAGAGGTTTTGATACCAATGTATCACCTAACACGCAAGGACCCATTTCAACATGGGGACCTAAATCATATTTTAAAATTTATGTTGATGTAGGTGGATAATATAGTGTTTTGTGTGAGAGAGTGTATTAGTGAAAGAATGTATTTTAAATAAATAAAAAGTTGAAATAAATTAGAAGGGATGATACATAAATTAGTTAATAACTGAGTGGATAAGATTAATTTTAATATAATATACGATAATATTTTGTCTTTATTAAATTTTAAAAAATTTTAAAGTTAAGAAAGAGAGTGAATATTAAATAATTTATATAGAAATATAGATGAAGAGACATAAGTCAAATCACCGTAATGTGTTAAAAATAGTCAAAACCAAATAACTTTTTAACCCCGTAGCATTAGATGGATGTTTAAAAAAAGAAAAAGGGAAACAATCTTTTATCATGTATGCTAAGGAAAAATTTTAAAACTAATTTAAGCATCAACTATGATTTTTCTTATACTACATCCAAGATTCCAAGTGAGGAATAGAACCTTATATTTGATTATTCCGGAAAAAAACCAAAAGTTTGTTATACAGTGACAAAGTGATATTATCTCCATTATTTATACTAGTACTCGACAATATCGTTCATTACTTAATGCATGTTGGTTGTACGCAAATTGGATATATAAAAATATGGTGTGTTTGCATGAAAAGCCAAAAATCTGTCAACTTTGCATGAATACGATGTTCCACGCCGTGCAACACATCTCCATCCACCATCGAAAAACGTACGCCGAGCAACCATGCTCCACGGTGCGCACCCTTGTTTGACGACAATCCATTCTGGCTTCTTTTTGGTCCATAATGTGCAAACCTGTCCCAAACCGAGTGCCCTTGAAGGTCACAAACCGAGTTCCCTTGTTTCACAACATGCACTCATAAGTTGACCGTACTTTAGGTTATTGACTATGGTGTTCCACCACGTGCACCTCTATCGCACGCCGTGTGACTAGGTCGGCCCATAGATTCCAATTTAAATCGGAAGTTAGGTCAAAAACAACCACATAAAGATTTTTGAGGGATAGTCAACCGTAGAAAGCATAGAAACCATATGAAGTTTAGGATTTATACATCATTATTGAGTATTTACTATCTGTAAGAATTTCATAATGACTACATTTGGTTTATTCTTTGATTTATGTTTAAAGTTAGTATGATTATGGACTAAGTTTCTATTGTATTTATCATGATGAACAAACCTGGATTTAATTTGTAATCTTATGATTTAATAACATATGATTTAGTTTTTTTATCCTTAATCGTGATCCTTGAGTTTTTCCCCGAAACTAGTCAGGTTTGGTTTTCCCCGTCAGGTTCGGGTTGTTTTGTCATCCCTAGTTATGAGCAAGAAAAGAGGTGGGTTGTTTAAAGAAAAGCTAGGGTTGTTAGGAGGGTATAATTGTAATCTGTCAAATTCCCTCATCTATGGTTTCTTAATTCCCTCATTCTTTTAAAGGAATTCACTTTCCCTCTCATGAGGGATTTAAATTCCTTAAAATTTCATTTCCAAAGCAAACCAAATACCGGATTTCATGGGAATTGGATTTCAATTCCTACAGATTCTCAGGAAATCCGTCCAACCAAACAGGGCCTTAGATACAGTTTGTCCATGCTCTGAGATAATGACTTGCATGTGTATTTTATTTTGGATTATTGTTTGCCTGTTCTGAGATGATGACATTTGCATTCAATTAGATAGATAACTTTTTTGAGATAATGATGGTTAATATTATTCAGTAATATTATACATAAAAGTTTGAGTTCAATTTACCATACAATTAGAGTTAAGTGTGTTTTGGAAATGTTAAGTTATAATCGGATTAGTAGGACTAATAGTTGTTGGTTTGAACGTCCTTAGAAACTTATCATGTTAATTGTGCCTAAAACAAATTGAACCTAGGGGGAGTGATTCATTGATGAATACATCTTTGTCATCTAATTTCAACTTCTTAAAAATTGCTTTCAAGTTTACTTCTTTAATTGAAATATTCGATACCTTGGCAGCGGTTAGCTGCTAGTTTCAAAAAAACCCCATATTTTACTTTCAAAGCAAATTAGTTTAACTAGTTTATTTCTTAGTAGTGCACTCAATTAACCCCCATTTTTTACTTTCAAAGCAAGTTAGTTTAACTAGTTTATTTCTTAGTAGTGCATTCAATTCCTGTCCCTAAGGATACGAACATGATCTTACCCTGTTTACTACTATACGATCAGGTGCACTTTCCCGTTATTTTGTCGGTCAAATTAGGTTAGATTATTGTTAAATTTTAAGACTAATATTCATGTATCAAGCTTTTGGCGCCGTTGCCGGGGAGTGTCGACCGACTGTGCTATTTAGAAATTACTAGTTATTCGATCCTTACTCAAGGTTTTACCTCGGGTAAGTTGTGGTTTTATTAGTTTAAATTTTATTTTAATTAGTTTCTTTAGATTTCCTTTGTTTTAGTTTAGAACTTGTATCCAGGTGTCACGTGATCTTTCCACCGTTGGTCATGTAGGTGTATGATACGTAGCTAGTCCTCATTCTTAAAGATTCCGTTTCAAAAACCCGAGCAAGAGTTTCATCGTCATCTAGGTGTAGTCAAATCTACAACTACGGAGGATAATCATGAAACGTCTGATTTTGAACAAGAGTTCAAGGGTCCACCATCACTTATGGAAAACGAGGATGACATAGTGATGTGGTACGCTTGAGAGACTAGAGATGAGGTATTTGAGATCAAAGAACAATTTTTGTTAGTATGGCTATAGAACTAAATTTTGATGGAAGGATTAAGCATGCCCGAACCGCCATATGTAGTCTTTCCTTTCTATCTGTGAGTTGTTTAAAGTAGGGGAGCTACTTTTGATGTTGTGTGCCCGAGAGTCTTCCCATTTACTCTTATTGGGGAACCTCAAGAATGGCTTGAGTCCTTAGAACCACTGTCCATAACAACCTGGAATGATATGAAAAATCAATTCATTAACCATTTCTTTCCCCCATCTAAAGAGGAGAGGATGAAAAATGATATCCTCAACTTTTTTTAAAATGCTAGAGAATCATTTAATGATGATTGGACCTATTTCAATAAGATGCTAGAGGAGTGTCCAAATCATGGGCTCAACAAAAGTGAGCAAATTTAGACATTCACCAATGGATGATGACATTAGGGAGAATATTGACTCAGCATGTGGTGGAATCTTCCGCTATAAAAGCCCAATAGAAACTTACAAATTGCTTGAAGATATTTAATTCATAAGCAGGGTTGGAATGTCGAGGGGAAGTCGTCTCGGAGGATAGTAGCTGCTACAGAAGACAAGGGCACCCACGACATTGTTGCATCCTTAGAAAATAATCAAAAATCATTAAAGCATAAAGATAAAGCTTACCAGACAAAGAAATGGTTAATTCATTTACCCACACCCCACACTTTTAGAGATCTGCATTGTCCCCAATATAGTTAATAAGGCAATAGAGAATGGGAAAAGATAGATTACAAAAGAAAAGTAATCCCTCTGGGTTATCAACAACGTAGTCAGACTAGAAAGATATCAGCACAGCAAACAATACAAAATCACTAAAATCTCAAACAAACAAACGAAATAAAACACGGAGACTAAACATTAAAACTAAGAAAACAAACAACGAAAGCATAGAAATATCACCAAATATTCGCAGACTATCATCCATAGACAAATAAACATGGGACTCAAAAGCTTCACTATTGATGCAAATATTACTACCAGACTATTATGGAGGTGGACCCTGATGTGGTGGCTGTTGCCCGGGAAACAAATATCCGTACCATTCGTTTTGAAAATTGTCTTGCGCGTACAGGTCAGGCTGTTGTGGTTCCCAACGGGCATGAGGTGATAAGCATGTGGGCTATATGGGGGATTTTGTTGTAAAACCAGTCGTGCATCGTCTGGCGCTGGTAACTATCTTCGTGTTGCGTTCCCTAATGCGCGTGACTCCAAAATACGACTGGAGTACACAAACGTGTGCTTGAATCTGAATATAGTTTTTGCTTGCTGAATTGACTTAGATTTTGACATTTGTCTTGATCGCGAATGTTAGTACACGAGAGGGTGTTGAACGAGTTTTTCAGTTTATCTAGCTTAATAATTTTCAATAAGATAGTTTGTTTGAGGACAATCAATGCTTAAGTGTGGGGTTTTGATATTGTCTCAATTATTCATATAATTACTCAACAATATCATTCATTTCTTGCTTTGATAATAGATAAAATGGATATAATATGTTCACTTAATGCATGTTGCTTGTATGCAGGTTGGGTATATAAAAATATGGTGTGTTTGGTTGAAAAGTCAAAGTTTTGCCAACTTTGCATGAATATGATGTTCCACGCCGTGCAACCCGTGTCGAGCACCATCGAAGAGCACACGCTCAGCAACCATGCTCCACGCCGCGCACCCTTATTTGACGACAATCCATTTTGGCTTCTTTTTAGGTCCACAACGATAGCATAGCAACCATTTGAAGTTCTTGATTTCTACATCATTATTGAGTATTTACTATTTGTAAGAATTTCATAATGACTACATTCGGTTTATTCTTTGATTTCTAGTATGATTATGGGCTAAGTTTCTATTGTTTTTACCATGATGAACAAACCATGGATTTAATTTGTAATCTTATGATAAAATAATATATGATTTAGTTTTGTTTATCCTTAATCGTAATCCTTAAGTTTTTTGTCTTAACTTTTGTTGGGTAATGTGTTAGATATAGTTTGTACATGCTCCGAGATTATGACTTGCATGTATATTTTCTCCTAGATTTTTTATTGTTTGCTTGTTATAAGATAATGACATTTGCATTCAATAAGATATATAATTTTTTTGAGATAATGAGAGTTAACATTATTCGATAATACCATATCTCAACTTCTTAAAAGTTGCTTTCAAGTTAACTGCTTTAATCAAAATATTCAATACTTTGGCATCGGTTAGATGCTAGTTTCAAAAACCCTCATATTTTACTTTTAAAGCAAATTAGTTTAACTAGTTTATTTCTTGGTAGTGCACTCAATTCTTGTTCGTTGAGGATACGATCATGTTCTTACCTTGTTTACTTCTATACGATCAGGTCCCCTTGCTTGTTAGTGTGTCGTTCGAATTATGTTAGATTAGTGTTAAATTTTAAGACTGATATTCATTTATTACAAAGTTTGGTGTTGCGGGTTAGAAATTATAATGATTATAAATAATAGTTATTTGTGTGTGTATATATATGTATATATATAATGTATATAATGAGTGTCTATGTTAATATATTTTTTTTCACAGAAGAACCATTTATTCACGAAAGAAAAGGTACTAAATAATTATAATACATGGGTTAGTTTAAAAAGTGATAAATATTAAATAAAAAGATACTAAATAATGATAACATACAATGGAAATGAGAATATTAAAAAATAGAGACAGATGACGTTAACATCTAGATTAATAATAGAAGCATTTACGCGAGGTCAAGGGTAAACGTGGTGCTGGTATCATGATATGGAAAGACATTGTCGTATTTCTTGTATAAGTCATTGATCATATATTATTATTGTTACAATTATGACAATAAGGTCAAGTATTTTTTTGTTATAATTAAAAAGAATTATAAAATTATAAAATATTTCAAGTGATAAGATTAGTAATTTTGATAAATATGATATTTTAAAATTTTATAAACTGTAAATATGATATTTGTAAATTAGGTTATCGATCAAGTTTGATATTTCAACCTATGAAAAGACACATATGAAATTCTGCTAATAATTTTGATTCAACTTTAAATAAGAAAATTTTAAACTGAAATTTGAATTTTTGTTAAATAAATTGCTAGGATCGAACAATTAAATTTATTTTGTTAAATGAAGGGTTATGATATTTTAATAAATTTGATAGATATTAGTTTTTTATTTATATTAGAAGATGATATACATAATACCACTTTTAGTACAAACTATATTATATTTCTATTGTTAATTTTAATCCGAGAATTATGGATTTTTTATATGTTGTTTATATTTTTGGCGGATTTCAATTCCACTCTAAGACCATGCATTATGCTCTACCCGATTTCACCGGGTTCTATTGGGTAGGAGGGGAACACAATTACGTCTATTTTGGGTTGAATATCGGGTAGCCATTTCGGGTATATCCACTCGATGGAGAAGCCAATGTCACTCCCTCTTCAACGTAATTAATTAATGAATTATTTGTTAATATAAAAAATTAAAAAATGGAGAAAGTTTGAGAAAGAAAAAGGAGATGTATACCACTTAATTTGGGTACGGAAAAGAAAATGAAAGAAAAATAATATAGTGCTGATGTGACATTAGATAAGAAAAATAAAAAAAAAAGGTATAACTCATGACATAAGATAACAAAATTGTTACATATTAATTTGGTTTCTTTTACATTTGAAATGACCATTAACACTTTCTTTAATTCTTTTTTCTTTAAGTTTAATAATTTTAAAATTTTAAAAACTGATGTTTATATGCTTTATAATGATACTTATTATTATTTATAAATGAATATAAGTTCAACAATTTTAGTACTTTTTGATAAGTTTGTTTCAATATCTTCATGTTCTTGGACTTGGATGATGTTTTTTAGCACATCTCCCATATCTGAACACTTACTAATTAAGCACTTTTAAACCAATTTTAACCAAAAAAACATTGACAAGTGGGGTTTTTGAGATTTGAACATATCTTCACGGTTGGTTACAAAGAAGTGGAGAGCAAGGTAGTGGAAGAGAAGAGATACGTAGCCGGATGTGTAGTGTGTGGTGATACTGTGGGGTTCAAGCGATATGATTGCAATGGTGCCAACGCATGCATGTGGCTGGTCAGCTGGTGTTGGCTCTAGGAATGGCAACGGGGTGGATTCGGGGCGGGAATTGGTCCCCCCCGTCCCCGCTTAAAAAACCACGGGGATTAAACGGGGATCCGGGGAAAACCGTGGGGAAACGGGTATCCCCGTTTAATATAAACATGTGATTAAATAGGTAATTTTCATCGCAGAGAGACCCGTAAACTAAAACTATGATTTTTCACTACGGGGATCGTTACCGTTAAGATTTTACCACAAGTTTTAGAAAATGATTATACTAAATTACATGACATTATCAAATACAGACATATCTTAACCGAAATTAAAGTCTTAAAGATTTTAAATTCATCCAAATATCAAAACCAAATAATTCAAATAAAGACTACGATTAAAATTTAGTTGTGTGAAAGTGTATAAAGATTTGTATATTTTATATTTAAAATTAATTTTATGTATATTAATATATATATATATATATATATATATATATATATATATAGTTAATCTTAAATTATAATCGGGTATGTCGGGTAATCGGGGCGGGGATCATCAAACCCGTCCCCGTCCCAATCCCCGTTTAACTAATCGGGTTTTCTCGTCCCCGCGCCATTTATGTCGGTTTTCGATTTTCTCCGTCAGTTTCGGTTTTTTTGACCATCCCTAGTTGGCTCAATGGGCCAATGGCGGTGAAAACTAAAAGATGCCTAAAACTATGAATAAGCTTTTATTAATTCAAGACGAAATTAATCTTAATTAATTAAGTAGTGTTATGTTTACAACATTTATCCAATTATAATATCGTATTCGTTATTTATATATATATATATATATAGGCGTATTAAACATCATTTTTTAATATGTGAATATTTTCAAAACTTACTTTCTAACGTACTAAATAACATGGTTCTAAAAAGTTCTTTTTGGCTTCAAACTTATGTACGCCAAAGTTTAAGGTTTGAACGTAATGCTTGACGTATGTTACGGCTAAACTTGACACAATTATCTGTTATAAGCCGTGTGTCTTGAGGCTTGATCAAAGTATTGAGTCATATGTCCCGAATATATAGTTATTCAGTTATGGATAACTAAATATATTAAAACGAAGAAAAAGATTGATAATTAAACTATGTTATAAAATCTATAGTTATGTACTTTTTTATTTTTCTTTGTATAATTGTATACTTATAATTATAATTTATATATAAAATCATCGTCTTAAGTCACGTCTTAAAAAACGTCGTGATCTAGTCATAACTTTCAAAGCTTGAGGCTTGACTATGCAATCATGTTACGCTTCACATTATTTAGAACCTTACTAAATAATATATAAAACATGCAAGTGATAATATCTTAATTTAATTTTATTTGGCTTTTAACCATGTCAAAAGAGATTAATTAAATTTTGAAATAAAATTTTATTTTATATAATGACTTACTTCATTATCATTATCATTAAAGAATAAATTTATATACCAATTAATTAATGAATCAAACTAGAAGTTATAAAATAAGTTGCATCCGATGATAATCGATTAAATTTAAATGCATTTAATATATAATTAACCTACAGATGGCTTAAATTAGCTGGTTTTTGAAAAAAAATTAAAACTCATTTATTTTATAAAACAGGTGTTATTCTCTTCATCCTAATCTACTAATATCAATTATAAGTTATCTAATTAGTTTAATTAATCATCTAATAATAACTTCTACATACATAAACTGTGGATGAAAAATAGACTGGGATGTATGTCTTTTATCACCCCATAAAAACAAAAGAGAGAAGAAAAAATATCAAAATGTCGCAATCACTAACACAATTTGAAAGAAAATAACAAATAGAAAGACGACTAAAACAACCAATACCTACGAAGTCAATGCCTGATTGAAACCTGGCCACTCGAATTGATTTAAAATTAAATGTATTTTAAATAATAATTAAATTTAATTAATTAATTAATTTATTATTATTATTATTATTATTATTATTATTATTATTATTATTATTATTATTATTATTTGAATAGCATAACGCCAATTTTCATTAAAACAAACCCATGATTACATCGACGTAAATTATTAACTCGTCTCAAAATTAAGATTTCACAACTAATTAACCGACCAAATCCCACCGAGTACAACTTACTTTCTTCACAATCTGATCGACTAGCATTTAGTTGACCTCTTGAATGTTCCATTTTTATTCTGCTATGAACAAGCTAGCTAGGTTCTTTTGTTTGAATGAAGTTGAACCAGTTCAACTATTACTTACCGACACTTATCAATAAAACTTATTCAATAGAAAATATTATGTCGCAATCGCTGCCCCAGTTTGAAAGAAAACAATAAATGGAAAGCTGACAAAAACAGTCCCTGCCAATGAACTACGACGACGTGTGATTGAGCTTAATTAGAGAGCCGTAGACAGGGGCGGACCCATGATTTAAAATGAATGGTAATACCAGACCTAAAATTTGAAATGAATGGTAGCACCATCTCGAAAAAATCATACACTACGCGTACAAAATTGGATGGTGTCCCGTGACCCCGTTCGAATACCCTTGGGTCTGCCCCTGCGTAGATAGGGGTTGAAGTGTAACGCCCCAAAATCTTAAATAAAACAAAACTCTGATAATAGAAGTATTTTAGAATAAAAAGAAGTTTACACAAAGCGGAAGCTAGTTAACACTGAACCCTCTAGTTCAGTTACAAAAGTAGTACTAAATATTTACAACAAAGAGTTGTTTAACAAAATTCACCGGGCGTTATGTTTTAAAATACAGATTTACTCCCAAATCACAACCTCTGTGTCACACCCCGCTAAAGCGGAAACACGAGGTGTCACATCACAAGATATCATCGCACAAGGTAAATAGACAATAACCATTATATTGACTTAACAAAAATAAGTAGTTCGGGTAAAAGATAAATAAAAGTTACATAATCGAATAAAAATTAAATGACATTGTCTTGTACGATGCGAAAATAAAATAGATATTGTTTTTATAAAACGTGACGATGAAGATGCAGATGCCACACATCATGTTTGTATGCATAAGGTACCTAACGACGATCACCTGAAAGCACGGGTAAAAGAAAAGGGTCAACTACTAGAGTTGGTGAGTTCATAGGTTTTTAATATATGCACAAAATATCTTTTAAATGAGAAAAGTTTAAATAATTGATGGAAGTTTTTGGATTAAATCCAAGTATGAAATAATGATAGAAGATGTATTATATTGCCCAATACGTTGCACATGGTAGTAATAGACTATGATGGTTTGTTGCTTGAGCCATTATCCAACCTAGCCGACAACCAATTGCCCATGATAAACCTAACGCCTATATTAAATGACGTTAGTAGTGGTAAAGTACATCTATAGTTCGTCAACCATAAATGGGAGACGTCGGAATCTCCAAATAGAGCTACTTACAAATACCATGGGCTCACTAGCGGAGTTAAGGAATAATGTCCAACGAAAGGGCCTTACAACGATCACCCAAGCACATCAAAGAATAATACCATAAGTGCTCAAAATATTTGTCAGTGCAAAGCAATAAAGTTTAAAAATATTATTTTAAAAAGCCAAGATAGAGTCTTCTTTGAAGTTATATTTTTCTTTTAAAATTTATTGTCAACAAAAATTAATTTATATTTGACACACACGTATTTTTTATACCGATTAAAGACAAATGTGTATTTTACTATATATGCTTAATTCAAAGAATTTCCGTAAACGATAAATTATTGACTTACAAACAATTATATATTTCATTCTAATAAATTGAAATTATTATTACATGATCATGAAAATCAAAAACACAAATAACATTTTAATGTTTATAGAATTTGATAATTATATTCATCAGTTGTGTATCAAATCAAAGTAGATGCATAAATAAGTTTCAATTAATAATGAGTACCATTTTTAATTTTATTACGATTATCGTAAGTTAGAAAACTATTTTTAATTAGACAAGTTGAATTTTGATACTTAGAAACATCAATATATTTTAAAATGTTTTATCAACAAGTTCAAAAATCGTATTTGACGGAATGACACATACTGAATATATAGATATCCATCTCAACTTAGAATGCATTTGACAGAACTACACATACCAAATCTTTTATAACACAATTTCCAAAACGTACGTAATTTGATACTTAACATCATCGATATATTTTAAATTTTCTTTTATTTATATAAACTATTTTATTAATTTTAAAAATAAATTTTAAAATATATTAAAATAAGAAAAAAGATTTATATGTATGAAATAATAAGAGAAAAGTTAATCATATTTTAAAATTTATGTTGATGTAGGTGGATAATATAGTGTTTTGTGTGAGAGAGTGTATTAGTGAAAGAATGTATTTTAAATAAATAAAAAGTTGAAATAAATTAGAAGGGATGGTACATAAATTAGTTAAATACTAAGTGGATAAGATTAATTTTAATATAATATACGATAAGATTTTGTCTTTATTAAATTTTAAAAAATTTTAAAGTTAAGAAAGAGAGTGAATATTAAATAATTTATATAGAAATATAGACGAAGAGACATAAGTCAAATCACCGTAATGTGTTAAAAATAGTCAAAACCAAATAATTTTTTAACCCCGTAGCATTAGATGGATGTTTAAAAAAAGAAAAAGGGAAACAATCTTTTATCATGTATGCTAAGGAAAAATTTTAAAACTAATTTAAGCATCAACTATGATTTTTCTTATACTACATCCAAGATTCCAAGTGAGGAATAGAACCTTATATTTGATTATTCCGGAAAAAAAACCAAAAGTTTGTTATACAGTGACAAAGTGATATTATCTCCATTATTTATACTAGTACTCGACAATATCGTTCATTACTTAATGCAGGGTTGCAAAGCCTGCGAGGGAATTGGTCACCAAAAAGCAGATAGAGGAGGTTATAAGAAAGCTAGATCTAACAAGGGTCCTCCGAGGAGTCTCTGAGGAGGTACATCAACTTTTTCCCTCCAGAATCAAAGAAATTTCAGGTGTCAGCTGTTGACATCCTGAAGAAAAATCTAGAAGCTGAGCAGACACAACAACTTCAACAATTATCATCTGAATGGCCTATCCCTCCTCCCTCCGAATATCCAACCAGCTCGTCCAATTCCAACATCTTCAGACCCAGTCCTTGATCGACACAATATGTTCACAAGGGAAGCAATGAAAAACCTTGTATGGGGAAAATATGGTGTGAACGCTGCTTACCTCGAGGATCGGATTCCTACTATCTATGCTTCTCAAATCAGAGACAAGACTCCTCCTGAACTGAGAGGTCTTGATGATGCTCAAAGGAGACGATACACTCATATCTTAATGAATACAAAATACCGAGGGAGCAGATTATGTCAGAGTACCCCATCAACAAAGTACTTCACGTCATCATGCAAAAATCTCAAAGGTACAGGTTTGCTGTTTATGATGTTCAAAGAGCAGATGGTCAGAAAATCTTTATCAATGAAGCTGACTTCAGACATGTCAAGCTGCACAACATTGAGTTCATATACGAGGAGCTGTCCACAAAGATCAACAAGTCCTACGAGGAACAACAAGGACGATTAGATTTGATGAAATATATGAGGAGATTTATAGAGTTTATCCAAGAGCACGATCTACAACTAGGCGCTGAGAGTAATCAACTCGAGGTGAATATGCTTAGACCACTGCAACATCATATTGATCTACAAACCCTAGAAGAGCTCACGGTTATCGATGAAAATCATTCAAGATTTGCGGGTCAAAGAGGTGTCGTCTTTGTCAACCAACGTCGCCGAAAGATCTTAGTTCGGATGGTGGACTTGATGGCATACTCCGATGGGACTCTAAAACTCTTATTTCACCATCTACAAGAAAAGGCTAAAAAAGATCAATCTGTATTAAGTGAGACGGAAAGGACTGGGCTAATACGAACAATTGAATAGATCAAAAGGATGCTGGATAGCCGTCGGATTATTCAGAGGTGGCAAATGATGTTCGGAATAAGAAATAAGTCTATAATGTAATTAAATTACTTTCTGCATTTCTTTCCTTGTAATAGGATTTCTCTCCATTTAGGGGGAGATTGTTATTTTTAGAAAATGTAGAAAAGCCTACTTTATAGGCGTAGCCTATACATAGGTATTAGGCCCCTTGGCCTTGGAATGCTTTTTGACATATATGACATATTGATATTAAAAGAAAAAGGTGTAGTGTGTGTTTTCTCTCTAATATCATCTTCTCTCTACACGGTTACTTGAGAGTCATTATCACAGATTCGACATTTCAGACAGGAATCCCGCCACCTTCATACTTCATTTCCAGGATTTCATTCTTGTTAGTTTTACATTTAAAAACACTTTAGAGCTTCATATATCATCTATATGAACCTCAAAAACACAACAACATCATTTAAAAACATCAAACATACAAAAATCCACTTTCAAGTGAGCTTGTATGTTCATCAATGGAGTTTCTTTTAGAATTGGAATTTCCAGCCGTTAACTTAAACATAGTTATTACAAAGCATGTTCAATCTTCATGAGGAACATTGAGCTTACCTTATTTGGATTCAAGAAATACCAATCTTCCAATTTCTTCAAAATCCGAGAGAAAGAAAGAGTATGTAGTTGTGCGTGTTTTGTATGTGTGTTTGCAATTTGCCAGCTTTGACTATCATAGTCAAAGTTCACAACATACATATATATTACAAAGCGTGTTTTGTGTGTTTGTGTTTGCAATACCGCCTCTGGATCCCTTTTCTTTTCCCTTTCTTTTTCTTTATTCATTTACTAGACATTTACTTATATATAAATATATATACATATTTGTACACAAAATACATATATATATCTTCACCTAACAAGTAACACAATTATACCTTCATTAATATAATCAACTTACATATAATTATACAACTTGTACCCTTTTCATAATTTACTAGCTTACGTACATTTACAATGACTTACAACTAGGCCGAAATCGAGGATGTTACACATACACACATAATTACACCCAAGGTCCTCCCATTTATCAAGTGTTTGCACTTTCACCCCTTAAAGCTTCATTCAATTCACATATAAAACCCTTAACTCTTAACATTTACATTACTAAATAATAGAAGCTTTAATCAATTGTACCTTATGCTTTACTAGTTATACTTCATAACAAACATTATTAAATATCTATAATCACTCTTGTTAATGATAAATATTCCAAATTATCTATAATTTCTTTTATCAACATATAAAACACATTATTAAGCAATATTGATGGTGTTCTAAAGTTTGGAATATTACATCCATACCCTTATAAGGAATGTTTCGTTCCCCTCTCCAAACGATGTGGGTTGCATGTTACTCTATTGGTGATGACAAAAAGGGGAGAAGGTTGTCGAGGATATCCATGCTCTAGTTATCCATCAACAATGCAACATGATCAAGTTAAGGAGAGAAAGCATAGGCTGAGGGGGAGCCTGAAGAAGAAAAGCAGACTAAGGCCAAGCTAACTAAGAAAGCAAAAGTAAAAAGGCCAATGATGTCCGAAAGAAAACCAAGGCCAACAATAAAGAAAAGAAAGTTGATTATTCAAGAGAATGATCAAGAGGAAGCTAGAGAAAATAACTTTTCAGATTCTGGTGATGACTTTGAAGCTACTAGGCCAACCAGAACATTCAATGAGTTGGAGAAAGAAGAGGCAAAGGACCTTGGTATAACTCTTACCGAGTTAAGAAGAAGGAAAATAAGGTGATCAAAGCCACAGTGCAAGAGCTAATAAAGTAAGCTATTGAGGCTGAAGCTAAGTCTAAGGGTCTAAGAGTTGAGTTGATAGAATATACAATTGATATAAGAGAATGCCACTTGAGAAGGTATTATGAAAAAGAGATTGTTGGTCTGCCCATAAGTAGGTGTGGTGTCCTGAACCTTGCTTTTGGTAACAAGTCAATAGTTAGCATAGATTTGAGATATGTCTACAAAATGAGATATCAAGAATGGATAAGAATTGCCTTCCTTGTAAACTAGTTTAACAAGAGTCAGATTAAAGATGAAGTAAAGGCTGAGTTGACTAATTTGATGGCAAAGGCTGAAAACTTGAAACTAATTCGTGCTGTAGTGCCTAGACAATTCCAAGGAGTAGAGTTAAGAGAAAATGTATATATCAACACACTAGGGTCTATGTACAAGGATCAAAATGGAAATCAATGTTTTTTTGAAGACGTCAGAAGTTGTTTCTATGGGAGCTTTGGAAGCCTTAAAGTTAAGAAGGATATGTGGCAAATATGACACCAATATACCGGCTCAACAAAATGAAGATTAAAACTTTCTTAGTGAATATAGTTTTTGTAGTAGATTACTTCTCTATGTATGTAAAGCAGTGAGTGTGCTAAATTGATTTAAGTGATCACATTTTGTATTCAATTGATAAGTTCCTTACTGAATACATTATTTATACAAGTTCAAAATTATTTGATATGTTCAATTTATGTTTTTATTTGTTCACTTAAAATTGATAATTTTAATTAATTTGATGAGTTCAAGTAAATCTTGATTAGTTCAATATTTGTCAAACATAATTCGACTAAGTATGTTCAAGCTAGAGTTTCTTCATCATTAAATAGGGGGAGTTTGTTTGTCTAAATGACCTCATCGGTTTATGTATAATAAGACAAAATAAACCTTGAAAGATAATGTCTAGAAATTAAAGATAAAATGAATTATGTTAAGTTTGTCAAACTAAGCTTAGTCAGCTTCACAACACAAATAAAATTTCTAGGTGTGTTTTAGTGAACTCTAATGACTTTCTAAGTTGAGTATGCGTTTCTATATGTATGTACATGTGGGAAAACAAAGATTGGTTTAGTGACTCATCAAGGTGAGTATCACTTTCTAAGTTTAGTATGAGTTTCTAATTGGGTATTAACCCTAAATTAAATTAACCTTTAATCACCTTAAGTTTCCTCTCTTTTCATTACGGTCCTTGAGTTTCTTATTTGTTATACATCGTATAAAATAATTATTACTAACCTCAACCAACATAAATCGATCATCGTTATTATCTACTATTAATCGTATAAAATAATTATTCGTGGACATATTTATTAAATTCTTTTACTCAGGTATCGATTAATTATCTTTTAATTAATCTCTTTTCGTTAAACAATCACATATTAAAAAATATATATATATATATATATATATATGTATATATATATAGTGAAAAGTTCATTTGAGAACCGTTTTTATTGCGAGAATCGCGAGAACCAATCTTAGCCGTCCAATTTCCCTTCTTTTAATTGGATTGCCACCAATGAATTCTTTACATGCACCCCGCCACACCCAATTCCCACACGCTCTTCACCCAAGAAATCCATTATCCAAAATAAACGGCTAAGATTGGTTCTCACGGTTCTCGCAATAAAAACGATTCTCAAATGAAACTTACCCGATATATATATCCGAAATGTGGTCGTTACATTAGGTGAATTTTAAGTAAGTTTAAGGGCTTAATGTGTCATTTAGGCATTCTTAACTATATATATATATATATATGATGGAATATGGAATAGAGAAGGCAAAAAGTGGAATTTTGGAATTCCCGTTTTTGAAGACACAACCTTAGTGCTTTCAAGATCCTCGGAGATTGAACCGTCGGATCATCGTGATTTTGGGACCGAAGGTTCCCAACACATATATGAAGGTTTTTGACGGTTGGAGTTTTGATTTATTGGCCTGGATCTTGAGATACATGTTGTCGATTTGAATTGAATTTTCAAGAAGAATTTTTTTGGACTTTGAAGATTTGAGGCTTGGAGTCCTTTGATCTTTGGCTTACATGAGTTAAAAGTGGAATCTAATCAAATTGGCATGTACGTTATAAAAATATAATTTCTATGATTCAGATATATGTTATGAAGGGCTAATATACCGTATGCTAGATGATTTATGTTTTATGTTATGCTAGCTACTAGAATTTGAACTAAGTGTGCCACAGTTGATCATTTCTGTCCAATCGCTACATAGACACAATACAATGTCTCACTCTCAGAGGTGCTCCTTGAGTTCATTTCCTTTTGGTTTAATATGGTATCGATAGCAATAGCTGTTTTTCCAGTTTGTCAGTCCCCGATTATAAGTTCTTGTTGACCACGGCCGTATGCTCCTTGGAAAGCTTGCATGGTATTATGATATGTGTCGGTTCGGTAAAGTATTTGATATGAAATGTTCATAAATGATATACATACTATTGTTAGTCCTAGATTGAGTACACAACAACGAATGTTTGTAGAAGGGGGGTTGAATACAAACTTTAGCTTTTAAATTTTAAAGACACGCCATGATACTTTTATATAATTGTTATTGATGATGAATCAAGAAGTACATGTACTAAAAGCGGAAATTCTAAGTACAATAAATGGTGGCAATTAATTTGTTTAACACATAGACAAGCTAACTCTGAAACAACTAATGTCTAAGACTGTTCAACACATGAACAAGTTTGATTCTACACAATTTGCTAAACTCTACGAATTTTCTCAACTAATGAGATTGATATCTGTTGTGTAGAAGTATTGTGTAGTTTTTTTGTATGTCCATCATGCATGGGATTTTATAGAAGCTTTTGGCATATGTCCAGATGGTTGAAAGAAAGAGACAAAAATAGCTAAGGAAAATAATATAATATTTGTAAAGTTAGTGGGTGAAAAGTAGACTTACTTAATAAAAGATTACATAAATTAAGTTTGCTTTTTAGAAAAGTAATGTCCACTAACAATAAAATAATATATCCCTTGTGCTTTTTGTATTGAAAGTTTAAGTTTCCTCTTTCATGATTAAACTTTTATCAATATCCATTCTTCTTTTAGGATTGACCTTACCAAGTATAGAATTACCGGCCATACTTGTTGAGGTTGCAAATCTTCAAGATTTTTGATTTCAAAGGTATCTTTCTCTTTTTCTAGAGGATGATTAAGATCTATCCTTTTTGTCTCATGTTTGGTCCGGAAAGTGCTTTGTACTTTTACATTCAAAGATCTAAAGGCCTAAAAGAACAACACATGTTCCGCCCTTTTACATATAAAATATACAAACTAAAATACTAAGCAAATATTTGCTTGACTTAGTTGACAGAATGTACTAAGTTAAAAATTATACTACTCAGTTAAGGAAATGATCAGTTGATCATTATTGCAAAGTCTCAGTTGATACTATTGCTCAGCTGATGCATGTGGTCTCAGTTGTATTCTGAAAGACTTACTTAGCTGATGCATGTGGTCTCAGCTAATCCATTTTCAACTAATGGTTAAGAATCTCTCAGCCGATCAAAATACTTTGCTCAGCTAATGATCGTAAACACTCAGCTGACTTTCTGATGGTTGTTTTTCCTGAGATGGTCTTCTACACTTGTCTTTTCATCCTAATGATCCTCAGTTGATGTCCTTCGGCTGATGCTTTGAGTAGGGGCTGCTTCTTAGCTGATGTTTCTATATTTAGCATAATTTCACAAATCTGATTCAAACAACACATGTTTGAATACTTTCTAAATTATATTGAATGTATGGTTTGGTTATCAGCAAATTCTACGTTTTAAAATAGGCAGAGTTGATTATTAGGGTAAAGTGATTATCTCCCCAACAACTATGTTCAAAGGTTGTTTGCATAATTAATGATTGGAATTAATATAATTTGATGTAAGTGGTAAATTGCATATTAACGAATAGATTACGGTTTGTATGCACTATCGGACTTAGTATGCACGTATCGGACTTAGTGGGCGTGGGTAGAGACCTTACTTGGTACATGGGTTGGCCGGGCACGCGAGTAGTGAACTGGGTTACCTTATAGGGTTTAGGTTATCGCTTAGGATCACCTTCTCGGTTATGTAATACGGTTGCGGATATGGTTATGGAAAGGTTATTAATATGGTTTCGGACACGGTTAATGGTTAGTTTATGATATGGTACATTTCATGGTATTTATTAAATCAATATGATTGGTTTGTATCATGGTATATGAAACTATATATGTTCGACTTATGTACCAAATCCTAATGCTAGTTTGGGTCAAAAAAACAAAAGGGCAAATTACTCATGTAATGGTTATGTGGCTATGCAGTATTTGGTGTCATTAATGACTAATTGGTTTAACGGTTTGATTTATATGTATGGTTCTTGACCTGTGTACTTGATATGTGGTTATGGGTGATGCAGGGTCAAATATGCGGGCGGGACGGTAAATTTCTAAACGCATATTCGTTCACCTTTAACTATTTTAGAACAAAAATACAACTTAATAACAATGTTTTACATGATTAAAACTTATCAGGGTCATCGAAATTTCCGAACAATTTTGAAGTATTCAACTCATATGGTCTGATCGAGGATCAATGAAGAAGGGAAAGTTAATCAATTCCACTCACAAAAAAGATATATTTTGTCCCAAATAATTATATATGTTAAATGACTTCAATTCCAAGTCAAACAACACTCAGAACTCATTAAAGTAGAAAGAATTCACTTCGATCTCTTCACAGGCTAGCTATACGTACAGTTTCAAAAAAAAGTAGCTGGGGATGCTCATCAGGTTGTTCTTTACTTAATTTTTCACCCTCTGCAGTTTTCAAAAGTTATAGAACTCGAAGTTAATTAGTATGCATTCTAATCGCTCCAAAATCTTAAAAAAGCAAGAGATTTGAATGATCTACCTTTTGACATCAAATAATCCATGTGCTTATCCACTAAATTACGCTCATAGCTTATGTCATCATTATCTTGCATGAGCTGATATTCTATATCTTTGATTGATTTGATAAAAAGCCGATATTCATTTTCTTGTTTGAGCTGCGTAGCTTTATCAAAAGTAGGAATCTTGGACGGTGCCCCTCTGATAAGAGCATTATGGGCAGATGATTTGACTATCCCAGTTCGTTTACATGGCCACTCTTCAATTCCGTAGCTCTGATGAAGTTTCCCAAAGGTATTCTCTGCAACTGCAAAGAATTGATGTCGTTGGGTTAATCGCGTATTGTTCATGGGTCAGCAAGTTACGGTTTGTACGGGTCGGGTCCGTTTTAGTTTGCTTAAGAAAATTTGTGATTACAAGTCTAGGGTAATGCAAAGGTTGGATAGTATGTTAGTGGAAGATGTTGTATCCACGTTCACATGTTTTCCACTTTATTTTAGGATAGGTTGTTTTGTTTATTTTCTTATTCATTTGTACATTGGCTTCCATTTGAATGGAGAGAAGAAGGAAAATGTAGTCACGTACGGTGGGTTTTTTGTTCTCCTGCAGCCTCGTGCATTGTAGTGAGTATTGCATATTTTCTTTTTTCAATTTGTTTGGTGTGTTTCTATATGTGTGTTTCAAGCGTGCAAGTTTTGTGAGGCTGCTGATTTCCAACAGAAGTGTCTGTCTTAAAAAAAACATATTGACTAATTTTCAAATAATCACATTATTTGGTCATATCTAGCAAAGAAGCTTACCGCCAAAATACTTTGCTGCAACCTTTTTAGGCAGCCCAAAAAATTTGGTAATATCATTATAGGTGATGTGATCTGACTTTGATGCGCGTGACCTTTGTGAGAGATGTCCATCTTCGAAAGTGTCATTGTTGATGTTCTCAATTACACTTGATGATTGCAAGCCCTGATCCTGCAACCGTGAAATATTAGAAAAGAGATTTGTTCCTTATAGGTAATTAAGGTAAGAGAGGCCTACTTAATTTTTCTTCTTACTTATTCTTTTAATCACAAGATTAACACAAGTGTCAAAATCAATAGAGGAGATGAGGAAAAAGATTAATTAATGGAATACACATGTCATCGTGGGGGAAAATAAAATTTATATGTGAATACAATTAATTACATAACCTTAATATAAAAAATTAAAAGACGACATATGACAATATATATATCAAGAGAAGATTTTAGGAGAAAACATCCAAAAGAACATTTCATAACTGTCAAAACAGTTAAAGAAAACGAAATCGAGAACTGGACATTAGGACTTTACTCTTTAGACATTTGGTTTCTAGCTTTTGACATGTTCGTTTTGTTTGACTTTTAGTTTTTCATTTTGAAATTTTAATATTAACGGTATTTTTATGGTTGCCATGATTAAGCTGAAAAAAAGGGGGAAATCACATTAATTTATGTTCACATACAATTACCTAACAATTATAGCTTGACTGTATGAGATGGATGTTAATGTTTGATTCAAATATCAAAATTTAACTAATTTGGATTCTATCCAATTTAATAGAAGATTTGATTTCCTATTAGATAGGATATTTTTTTTTTGAGAAATTTGATTTTGTATCAAATTAGGCTTACGTTTTTCCTTATAAATTGAGAAATAGAAAATTCGGACGAGGCAATATGACAGAAATCGAAAACTCGTTTTTCGGTTCATCATGCCGTGCGCGCAGCTGTGGGAGATTGATGGTGCGAACCATTGGATCGTTATAGTTTTGAACGGAAGGTTCTAAATACACAAATCTACTATCTGAATGATGAAGATTGTATGTTTATTAACCGTTGGATCATATATCGAGATTTTTGGATAGAAGGTTCAGGACGTATAGTTCCACATTGTGAACAGTGGTGACCATGATCTGAGGTTCGTACAAAGAGTAAAAGGCTGCAAAGTTTTCTGCTATGTTTTTTGGGAGCAATTTTTTATGGTTTATTGCTCTAGGTTATTTTGCTGTGTTTCAAGTTTACTTATAATGAGTGAGATATAAAAGTTCTTGATCCCTATATTCGATGGGAAGATGGATTTTATGGTGTGACAGATGACGATTGAAGATGAATTGGTACAACAAGGTGATGATGACGCTTTACATGAGACAAAACCCGAAGAGATGAATGATGATGTTCGGAAGACAACGTAGTAGAAGAACTCAAAGTACAATCAGGTTGGCACTTGCTCCTGAGATCAAATACATTGTTTTGAAGGAGAAAACAACTAGTATTTATGCATCAAAGTCCTTCATGCATAAATACTACTTGTTGCTGCGAATTGCCATGAAGAGCTTACGAGATTCGAAGGGAAAGAAGAAGGTTGATGATGATGAGGCAAATGTTGCTGCGAATTGCCATGAAGGGTTTATGTTGGCGGAAATTTCAAAAGTGGGAATTTGATAGATGAAAAACCAAATTGGGTGTTAGAATTTGTTGCTTCAACACACATTTGCAATGATCGAGATATATTTAACATAGAAATGGACACATAGGTGAAATCAAAGTTGGTAACAAGCGGTGTATGAAGATTGAAGGCATCAAGAGAGTACGCGTCAAGTTTCACGATGGAGGTTTGAGGATCGCTTTGATGTGAAGCATGTTCCAAATGCGACTAAGAATATACACTTGCACTTGGAGTACTAACTTCAAGTGAGTTCCGCTATGTTGGAAAAGAAGATGCTTGGAAAATGTACAAGAACTTTTATATCTCTTCGGGTTTTGTCACCGACCACCCGCCTTCATAGCTAGACACTTCCTTCCATCACACTCCTTTGGTGTATGAGTCCATTACACCTCCTTCCAATACAAATTCATAACACCTCCATGTACAAATCCATTTCTTTCCTTCGCACCTCCTTAACCTTGTTCACTCATCCAAACGCCTTCCTGCCTCCATTGCGTTTAATCATCATTGAGATTAGGGTTCGTTATTATCAACATCACCAAGCTATAAGATTAGGCTGGATTTCTTATAGGGCCCATCATCTCAACAGATAATTTGATTTCATCATCAAAAGAATGCATCATCGGGATTAGGATTTGCTTCGTTCAAAATTAATGACTGCTTTCATTGATTTATGTTGTTTTTGATTTCATCAACGACAAAGATTTGGGTTTCATCATCTCGACAAAGGATTTAGGTTTTGATCTTGATAATTAATGTTTTTGATCTTAGTGACAACTGGTTCATTGATTTTATTTCATCATTAATGTTCATCTAGATCTGTTTAATTATGTTTTGGTTTCTGATCTTGATTTATTGTATGTGTGGTTTTTGATTTGGTATATTTGATTCCAATCCTATCACATGTTTACCAAACAAAATAAGTTTTTTGTGAATTCCATTTATGTTACATTCCATTTCTTCCATATTCCAGCTCCTTGAAAATCATTAGGGACCTTAGATTTCTATGTGCAACCCACAGTTTAATTTGTCCTGTCTAGAGGTCTACGACCATAACATACAATTGCATGTCTACTGGATTTCTATGTAATCCTAAATTAAAAGGATTGTAGCTAGTCTAGCGGTACCATGTGCATTGAAAATCTTCTCTTTGGTCATGGGTTTTAGTTATGTAGTGAACAAAACTATAGATTTAAATGTAGAAATAAAGATTGTGTTTTCTCTAAAAATAAGTGAATCACTCCAACAAGGAGTGCTTAATGTTCTTCAAGTTTATTAATTTAATTTATTTCATATAAGACGCACAACAGCACATCACTTCTTCCTCACAAACAATTGTTACTTGAAGAACATAACCACATCCCTGTTAACGTGTTATAGATCATACCAACATTAATAAGATTAGAAGCATAAACTACTAAATTAAGAATATATGTAAAGAAGCACTAGTCCACACATACACATGTAGAGAACAGGATGACCAACGTACCTCAAGAGCTTTGCAAACTTCAAGTACTTGGTATGAACAAGTAACCAAGGGATTAATAGTCATGGAAATCTCCAGTATACCATAACAACAACGAGCTTCAATCACAGGCATGAAAAAAATCCAAGCATCTTGCTGTTGAGTCCATTTAGTAGTGAGATCAAGAAACACACGACCAGGATAAGGCTCAGTGAACACTTGGTTCTTAGGATGTACATATGAATTTTGGTCTAGACAAGCCATACGGTTTGACCAAAATTCATTTGTGTACATGGAAAAACCAAAGGGCTGTCCTTTTGTGGTAAGCACAGAACAAGACCCGAAATCTATAGCGGCCCAAAACATAGCAGAAACTGGATGGCCATAGAATTTTATAGATGAAAGTGCACTGCATATCTTAGGATAAGGAATATCTGCAAAATTCGAACTCCAAATTAACTTAAAGAATAAGAAATGAACACGAGTATAGTAGACATCATTGCTCAAGAAAATAAAGTGTAGTGTGGAGAACCATTAAAATAAAAGGGATGACATAGAAATTCTGAACGTTAGATCGATCTGATAGTTGACAAATAGTCTTTTTAAAAATTATTATTAATTAAAAGGGATAATTAGTAGTTAAGGGCAAAATAGTCTTTTCATTATTTAAACACCTCATAAGATCATGTTTAACGCTTTCTAGCAACCCTGAAAAATTCAAAAACATATCGACAGCAAATATGATGAAACATAATTGATAAAAAAAATATGAACAGCAAGTCAAACCCAAATTGGTGAACTAATTAATGACACCAAATAATAACATTGTATAAAAATTATATTCAACGTAATTGATAAAAGCAAATATACAGAATCACTAATGGACGAAAGCCATTGATAGACTAAAGTTCGACAAAAATAGAAGATGAACGATTCCTGCTGAACAGAAAATCAAAACTACGCTAAAAAATACGCTTAGTTACAATTACCATAACCTAGATGAACAAAATATTGACACTTTACACACAATATAACAATCAATACTAAATAAGAGTCCTAACACACATGGAACCTATACTATCGTACTCGCATATATATATATATATATTGATGAATACAAGTTATCTGTAAAAGCATGCATGCAATTGTTTCTGAAAAGGATTACTGATGAGCTATATGTATGTCCGGACAATTTCTTGATTAAGGTCAGCTTCGGCTAGGTCCTGGGCCTTCGGGCATAATGTTCTGGATCAACGGTACTCGAGTGTCGTTCCTTAGATTATCTGGGGTGATTGCCTTAAATTGCTGAGCTTATGAACCTTTGGTTCCTAAACGATTATGGTGATTCACTCACGTGGTGAAACCAGCGCGGTTGGTAGTGTTTGATTCCCCCGGTGGTAGTGGTTTGAGCTGGATTTGCAACCCGGCAATATAATACACTCACTGGACATGTCAGCACTCCACTATGTGATAGGATAGCATTGTTTGCTAACTCTTGATATGTATATGACTTGCTTTATTGCTTTTCATGCCTGTTAGTACTCACTAGCTATTTTATATAGCTAATCCCGTTGATATTTCCTTTTTACAGATAAGGAGTAGGTGTGCCTGGTGAGATGAGATCTCTACTGGGATTTGTATATATCTTTTGGGAAGGAACATTATGTATGGTATCTTGAATACAATGGTCGGTTGATGATGTAGTAACACTGGTAGTATATGATTTGGCATCATTTTTGATATGTAAATATAAACGTCAAATCATTGTGGTTTTAACCTGTAATAATTAATAGGTTTGTTTGTTTGGTTCAAAATGTTCTGCTGCGTTGTTTTAAATTACTAGTTAGATAATCAAACAGGTAAACACTTTTATTACAAATGGATTTACGCAGTTTAAAAACTTAAATTTTCACTGATTTTGATATTAGCTGAGGCGGTGTTACATCTATCTTATCAATTTAGGTTTCATCAGTCCCGTATGCGATCTACAATTATATGATTTTAACTTAATGAATGATGACATCACTAAAAGAATGGTATTTGTTGGTCAAGAAGAAGAGGTTGTGGAAGAAGATTTTAAAAGAGATTCAAAACTAAAATCTGAAATTCCTTTTGACTATCAGGAGTTAAATGATTCTATTTCATCTGAGCCTCAAAAGCTCAGTAAGACAGATGAGTCTACGGTTTCACCTATCCTGATGATCTTAAAAAGCCGCAAGTGGTTTTAGAATCCAGAGTATATATACCACATATGGTGTTGCAAAGGCAACTCGAAACACTTGTAGCTTACTATTTTCAAACAATTATCATAAAAAATGATTTAGAAAAGGAAGTAAAAGAATCAGAAAAGAGCCTTTCATGTCACTGTAAAAGGAAAACATTGACATGCACTTCTACTCCGTCTACATCCCAACCAACGAGAAAGTATATCAGAGAAGAAAAAGGTAAAACAAAGGTGGAAGATTCATGGATTCCAAGAACAAATCACAAATTACCCGAAACCACCAAAAGGCAACCAAATGCCATTCCCAAAGCCAATCTCACACACTCTCCCACATACAAAAGTTACCAACAAAAGTCACCAACAAAAGTTGTCAAAAAGAGCTCAAAACCACTCACAACTAACCACTTTTCAATTGTTTCAGATGTGAGGAGAGCAGACAACACCGAGAGAAGTTATTCCAAGAATGAAACAGAAGAAAGTTTACACCCAGTTCCTCTAAGCCTTGCTTTAATTTTTCAACAAAGTGTCATCACATTTCAAATTTCTTCAGTCATTGTATTTCACTTTCCACCAATGAAATGAAAGAAAGTACTTGTTTTTGCACAAGTCATGGTTGTTTGCACGGTTATTGTGAATACAAATGTGAATATGATAGGCTTAGAAAACAAATGGGAATTTGTGCATGTGTGAATTTGAGACCACAAGGGTCAAATAAAGTAAATGCACCCTTTATTATATCACACGGAATAATTATTCATCGGTGGGTGACCAAACATGCTCATAAACTCAAGAATTATTGGAACTATGAAAATAGATTAATCACAATTCAAGAGTTAGAAGCATACCGAACAGGAGGGTACAAAGAGTTTTTGAAGGCCTGGAATAATACTAAATCTAGAACAAGGAAATCTCAATCACAACGTACCAAGTTTCTCTCATCAAAGGCAAAGTTAAATTCTTCAAAAACATCAAGCTCAAAAGTTAAACCAAACAAACATCAAAAATCCAAACCACCTACCATAAGATACAAACCTGTTACCAGTAAACAAGCACCCAAATCTCAAACAGTTGCAAAACCCAAAATGATTCAAGTTTGGCAACGAAAAGATGTGGTTCAGGTAGTGGATCTCAAGGACGCCATCAGTCCACCAAGTCTTGAAAGAGGAGAGCTTCCTCTAACCATTGGATCTAAAATTGTTCTTGATCCATTCTGGATTAATACCTCAAAGTTTAATAAAGAAAAACAAAAGACTCAATGGAATACACTAAAAAGAATACATTGTATTTTTCAAGAGGTTTTGATACCAATGTATCACCTAACACGCAAGGACCCATTTCAACATGGGGACCTAAATCATATTTTAAAATTTATGTTGATGTAGGTGGATAATATAGTGTTTTGTGTGAGAGAGTGTATTAGTGAAAGAATGTATTTTAAATAAATAAAAAGTTGAAATAAATTAGAAGGGATGATACATAAATTAGTTAATAACTGAGTGGATAAGATTAATTTTAATATAATATACGATAATATTTTGTCTTTATTAAATTTTAAAAAATTTTAAAGTTAAGAAAGAGAGTGAATATTAAATAATTTATATAGAAATATAGATGAAGAGACATAAGTCAAATCACCGTAATGTGTTAAAAATAGTCAAAACCAAATAACTTTTTAACCCCGTAGCATTAGATGGATGTTTAAAAAAAGAAAAAGGGAAACAATCTTTTATCATGTATGCTAAGGAAAAATTTTAAAACTAATTTAAGCATCAACTATGATTTTTCTTATACTACATCCAAGATTCCAAGTGAGGAATAGAACCTTATATTTGATTATTCCGGAAAAAAACCAAAAGTTTGTTATACAGTGACAAAGTGATATTATCTCCATTATTTATACTAGTACTCGACAATATCGTTCATTACTTAATGCATGTTGGTTGTACGCAAATTGGATATATAAAAATATGGTGTGTTTGCATGAAAAGCCAAAAATCTGTCAACTTTGCATGAATACGATGTTCCACGCCGTGCAACACATCTCCATCCACCATCGAAAAACGTACGCCGAGCAACCATGCTCCACGGTGCGCACCCTTGTTTGACGACAATCCATTCTGGCTTCTTTTTGGTCCATAATGTGCAAACCTGTCCCAAACCGAGTGCCCTTGAAGGTCACAAACCGAGTTCCCTTGTTTCACAACATGCACTCATAAGTTGACCGTACTTTAGGTTATTGACTATGGTGTTCCACCACGTGCACCTCTATCGCACGCCGTGTGACTAGGTCGGCCCATAGATTCCAATTTAAATCGGAAGTTAGGTCAAAAACAACCACATAAAGATTTTTGAGGGATAGTCAACCGTAGAAAGCATAGAAACCATATGAAGTTTAGGATTTATACATCATTATTGAGTATTTACTATCTGTAAGAATTTCATAATGACTACATTTGGTTTATTCTTTGATTTATGTTTAAATTTAGTATGATTATGGACTAAGTTTCTATTGTATTTATCATGATGAACAAACCTGGATTTAATTTGTAATCTTATGATTTAATAACATATGATTTAGTTTTTTTATCCTTAATCGTGATCCTTGAGTTTTTCCCCGAAACTAGTCAGGTTTGGTTTTCCCCGTCAGGTTCGGGTTGTTTTGTCATCCCTAGTTATGAGCAAGAAAAGAGGTGGGTTGTTTAAAGAAAAGCTAGGGTTGTTAGGAGGGTATAATTGTAATCTGTCAAATTCCCTCATCTATGGTTTCTTAATTCCCTCATTCTTTTAAAGGAATTCACTTTCCCTCTCATGAGGGATTTAAATTCCTTAAAATTTCATTTCCAAAGCAAACCAAATACCGGATTTCATGGGAATTGGATTTCAATTCCTACAGATTCTCAGGAAATCCGTCCAACCAAACAGGGCCTTAGATACAGTTTGTCCATGCTCTGAGATAATGACTTGCATGTGTATTTTATTTTGGATTATTGTTTGCCTGTTCTGAGATGATGACATTTGCATTCAATTAGATAGATAACTTTTTTGAGATAATGATGGTTAATATTATTCAGTAATATTATACATAAAAGTTTGAGTTCAATTTACCATACAATTAGAGTTAAGTGTGTTTTGGAAATGTTAAGTTATAATCGGATTAGTAGGACTAATAGTTGTTGGTTTGAACGTCCTTAGAAACTTATCATGTTAATTGTGCCTAAAACAAATTGAACCTAGGGGGAGTGATTCATTGATGAATACATCTTTGTCATCTAATTTCAACTTCTTAAAAATTGCTTTCAAGTTTACTTCTTTAATTGAAATATTCGATACCTTGGCAGCGGTTAGCTGCTAGTTTCAAAAAAACCCCATATTTTACTTTCAAAGCAAATTAGTTTAACTAGTTTATTTCTTAGTAGTGCACTCAATTAACCCCCATTTTTTACTTTCAAAGCAAGTTAGTTTAACTAGTTTATTTCTTAGTAGTGCATTCAATTCCTGTCCCTAAGGATACGAACATGATCTTACCCTGTTTACTACTATACGATCAGGTGCACTTTCCCGTTATTTTGTCGGTCAAATTAGGTTAGATTATTGTTAAATTTTAAGACTAATATTCATGTATCAAGCTTTTGGCGCCGTTGCCGGGGAGTGTCGACCGACTGTGCTATTTAGAAATTACTAGTTATTCGATCCTTACTCAAGGTTTTACCTCGGGTAAGTTGTGGTTTTATTAGTTTAAATTTTATTTTAATTAGTTTCTTTAGATTTCCTTTGTTTTAGTTTAGAACTTGTATCCAGGTGTCACGTGATCTTTCCACCGTTGGTCATGTAGGTGTATGATACGTAGCTAGTCCTCATTCTTAAAGATTCCGTTTCAAAAACCCGAGCAAGAGTTTCATCGTCATCTAGGTGTAGTCAAATCTACAACTACGGAGGATAATCATGAAACGTCTGATTTTGAACAAGAGTTCAAGGGTCCACCATCACTTATGGAAAACGAGGATGACATAGTGATGTGGTACGCTTGAGAGACTAGAGATGAGGTATTTGAGATCAAAGAACAATTTTTGTTAGTATGGCTATAGAACTAAATTTTGATGGAAGGATTAAGCATGCCCGAACCGCCATATGTAGTCTTTCCTTTCTATCTGTGAGTTGTTTAAAGTAGGGGAGCTACTTTTGATGTTGTGTGCCCGAGAGTCTTCCCATTTACTCTTATTGGGGAACCTCAAGAATGGCTTGAGTCCTTAGAACCACTGTCCATAACAACCTGGAATGATATGAAAAATCAATTCATTAACCATTTCTTTCCCCCATCTAAAGAGGAGAGGATGAAAAATGATATCCTCAACTTTTTTTAAAATGCTAGAGAATCATTTAATGATGATTGGACCTATTTCAATAAGATGCTAGAGGAGTGTCCAAATCATGGGCTCAACAAAAGTGAGCAAATTTAGACATTCACCAATGGATGATGACATTAGGGAGAATATTGACTCAGCATGTGGTGGAATCTTCCGCTATAAAAGCCCAATAGAAACTTACAAATTGCTTGAAGATATTTAATTCATAAGCAGGGTTGGAATGTCGAGGGGAAGTCGTCTCGGAGGATAGTAGCTGCTACAGAAGACAAGGGCACCCACGACATTGTTGCATCCTTAGAAAATAATCAAAAATCATTAAAGCATAAAGATAAAGCTTACCAGACAAAGAAATGGTTAATTCATTTACCCACACCCCACACTTTTAGAGATCTGCATTGTCCCCAATATAGTTAATAAGGCAATAGAGAATGGGAAAAGATAGATTACAAAAGAAAAGTAATCCCTCTGGGTTATCAACAACGTAGTCAGACTAGAAAGATATCAGCACAGCAAACAATACAAAATCACTAAAATCTCAAACAAACAAACGAAATAAAACACGGAGACTAAACATTAAAACTAAGAAAACAAACAACGAAAGCATAGAAATATCACCAAATATTCGCAGACTATCATCCATAGACAAATAAACATGGGACTCAAAAGCTTCACTATTGATGCAAATATTACTACCAGACTATTATGGAGGTGGACCCTGATGTGGTGGCTGTTGCCCGGGAAACAAATATCCGTACCATTCGTTTTGAAAATTGTCTTGCGCGTACAGGTCAGGCTGTTGTGGTTCCCAACGGGCATGAGGTGATAAGCATGTGGGCTATATGGGGGATTTTGTTGTAAAACCAGTCGTGCATCGTCTGGCGCTGGTAACTATCTTCGTGTTGCGTTCCCTAATGCGCGTGACTCCAAAATACGACTGGAGTACACAAACGTGTGCTTGAATCTGAATATAGTTTTTGCTTGCTGAATTGACTTAGATTTTGACATTTGTCTTGATCGCGAATGTTAGTACACGAGAGGGTGTTGAACGAGTTTTTCAGTTTATCTAGCTTAATAATTTTCAATAAGATAGTTTGTTTGAGGACAATCAATGCTTAAGTGTGGGGTTTTGATATTGTCTCAATTATTCATATAATTACTCAACAATATCATTCATTTCTTGCTTTGATAATAGATAAAATGGATATAATATGTTCACTTAATGCATGTTGCTTGTATGCAGGTTGGGTATATAAAAATATGGTGTGTTTGGTTGAAAAGTCAAAGTTTTGCCAACTTTACATGAATATGATGTTCCACGCCGTGCAACCCGTGTCGAGCACCATCGAAGAGCACACGCTCAGCAACCATGCTCCACGCCGCGCACCCTTATTTGACGACAATCCATTTTGGCTTCTTTTTAGGTCCACAACGATAGCATAGCAACCATTTGAAGTTCTTGATTTCTACATCATTATTGAGTATTTACTATTTGTAAGAATTTCATAATGACTACATTCGGTTTATTCTTTGATTTCTAGTATGATTATGGGCTAAGTTTCTATTGTTTTTACCATGATGAACAAACCATGGATTTAATTTGTAATCTTATGATAAAATAATATATGATTTAGTTTTGTTTATCCTTAATCGTAATCCTTAAGTTTTTTGTCTTAACTTTTGTTGGGTAATGTGTTAGATATAGTTTGTACATGCTCCGAGATTATGACTTGCATGTATATTTTCTCCTAGATTTTTTATTGTTTGCTTGTTATAAGATAATGACATTTGCATTCAATAAGATATATAATTTTTTTGAGATAATGAGAGTTAACATTATTCGGTAATACCATATCTCAACTTCTTAAAAGTTGCTTTCAAGTTAACTGCTTTAATCAAAATATTCAATACTTTGGCATCGGTTAGATGCTAGTTTCAAAAACCCTCATATTTTACTTTTAAAGCAAATTAGTTTAACTAGTTTATTTCTTGGTAGTGCACTCAATTCTTGTTCGTTGAGGATACGATCATGTTCTTACCTTGTTTACTTCTATACGATCAGGTCCCCTTGCTTGTTAGTGTGTCGTTCGAATTATGTTAGATTAGTGTTAAATTTTAAGACTGATATTCATGTATTACAAAGTTTGGTGTTGCGGGTTAGAAATTATAATGATTATAAATAATAGTTATTTGTGTGTGTATATATATGTATATATATAATGTATATAATGAGTGTCTATGTTAATATATTTTTTTTCACAGAAGAACCATTTATTCACGAAAGAAAAGGTACTAAATAATTATAATACATGGGTTAGTTTAAAAAGTGATAAATATTAAATAAAAAGATACTAAATAATGATAACAAACTATGGAAATGAGAATATTAAAAAATAGAGACAGATGACGTTAACATCTAGATTAATAATAGAAGCATTTACGCGAGGTCAAGGGTAAACGTGGTGCTGGTATCATGATATGGAAAGACATTGTCGTATTTCTTGTATAAGTCATTGATCATATATTATTATTGTTACAATTATGACAATAAGGTCAAGTATTTTTTTGTTATAATTAAAAAGAATTATAAAATTATAAAATATTTCAAGTGATAAGATTAGTAATTTTGATAAATATGATATTTTAAAATTTTATAAACTGTAAATATGATATTTGTAAATTAGGTTATCGATCAAGTTTGATATTTCAACATATGAAAAGACACATATGAAATTCTGCTAATAATTTTGATTCAACTTTAAATAAGAAAATTTTAAACTGAAATTTGAATTTTTGTTAAATAAATTGCTAGGATCGAACAATTAAATTTATTTTGTTAAATGAAGGGTTATGATATTTTAATAAATTTGATAGATATTAGTTTTTTATTTATATTAGAAGATGATATACATAATACCACTTTTAGTACAAACTATATTATATTTCTATATTATACCACTCTAAGACCATGCATTATGCTCTACCCGATTTCACCGGGTTCTATTGGGTAGGAGGGGAACACAATTACGTCTATTTTGGGTTGAATATCGGGTAGCCATTTCGGGTATATCCACTCGATGGAGAAGCCAATGTCACTCCCTCTTCAACGTAATTAATTAATGAATTATTTGTTAATATAAAAAATTAAAAAATGGAGAAAGTTTGAGAAAGAAAAAGGAGATGTATACCACTTAATTTGGGTACGGAAAAGAAAATGAAAGAAAAATAATATAGTGCTGATGTGACATTATATAAGAAAAATAAAAAAAAAAGGTATAACTCATGACATAAGATAACAAAATTGTTACATATTAATTTGGTTTCTTTTACATTTGAAATGACCATTAACACTTTCTTTAATTCTTTTTTCTTTAAGTTTAATAATTTTAAAATTTTAAAAACTGATGTTTATATGCTTTATAATGATACTTATTATTATTTATAAATGAATATAAGTTCAACAATTTTAGTACTTTTTGATAAGTTTGTTTCAATATCTTCATGTTCTTGGACTTGGATGATGTTTTTTAGCACATCTCCCATATCTGAACACTTACTAATTAAGCACTTTTAAACCAATTTTAACCAAAAAAACATTGACAAGTGGGGTTTTTGAGATTTGAACATATCTTCACGGTTGGTTACAAAGAAGTGGAGAGCAAGGTAGTGGAAGAGAAGAGATACGTAGCCGGATGTGTAGTGTGTGGTGATACTGTGGGGTTCAAGCGATATGATTGCAATGGTGCCAACGCATGCATGTGGCTGGTCAGCTGGTGTTGGCTCTAGGAATGGCAACCGGGTGGATTCGGGGCGGGAATTGGTCCCTCCGTCCCCGCTTAAAAAACCGCGGGGATTAAACGGGGATCCGGGGAAAACCGTGGGGAAACGGGTATCCCCGTTTAATATAAACATGTGATTAAATAGGTAATTTTCATCGCAGAGATACCCGTAAACTAAAACTATGATTTTTCACTACGGGGATCGTTACCGTTAAGATTTTACCACAAGTTTTAGAAAATGATTATACTAAATTACATGACATTATCAAATACAGACATATCTTAACCGAAATTAAAGTCTTAAAGATTTTAAATGCATCCAAATATCAAAACCAAATAATTCAAATAAAGACTACGATTAAAATTTAGTTGTGTGAAAGTGTATAAAGATTTGTATATTTTATATTTAAAATTAATTTTATGTATATTAATATATATATATATATATAGTTAATCTTAAATTATAATCGGGTATGTCGGGTAATCGGGGCGGGGATCATCAAACCCGTCCCCGTCCCAATCCCCGTTTAACTAATCGGGTTTTCTCGTCCCCGCGCCATTTATGTCGGTTTTCGATTTTCTCCGTCAGTTTCGGTTTTTTTGACCTAGTTGGCTCAATGGGCCAATGGCGGTGAAAACTAAAAGATGCCTAAAACTATGAATAAGCTTTTATTAATTCAAGACGAAATTAATCTTAATTAATTAAGTAGTGTTATGTTTACAACATTTATCCAATTATAATATCGTATTCGTTATTTATATATATATATATATATATATAGGCGTATTAAACATCATTTTTTAATATGTGAATATTTTCAAAACTTACTTTCTAACGTACTAAATAACATGGTTCTAAAAAGTTCTTTTTGGCTTCAAACTTGACCAGACCGATGTACGCCAAAGTTTAAGGTTTGAACGTAATGCTTGACGTATGTTAAGGCTAAACTTGACACAATTATCTGTTATAAGCCGTGTGTCTTGAGGCTTGATCAAAGTATTGAGTCATATGTCCCGAATATATAGTTATTCAGTTATGGATAACTAAATATATTAAAACGAAGAAAAAGATTGATAATTAAACTATGTTATAAAATCTATAGTTATGTACTTTTTTATTTTTCTTTGTATAATTGTATACTTATAATTATAATTTATATATAAAATCATCGTCTTAAGTCACGTCTTAAAAAACGTCGTGATCTAGTCATAACTTTCAAAGCTTGAGGCTTGACTATGCAATCATGTTACGCTTCACATTATTTAGAACCTTACTAAATAATATATAAAACATGCAAGTGATAATATCTTAATTTAATTTTATTTGGCTTTTAACCATGTCAAAAGAGATTAATTAAATTTTGAAATAAAATTTTATTTTATATAATGACTTACTTCATTATCATTATCATTAAAGAATAAATTTATATACCAATTAATTAATGAATCAAACTAGAAGTTATAAAATAAGTTGCATCCGATGATAATCGATTAAATTTAAATGCATTTAATATATAATTAACCTACAGATGGCTTAAATTAGCTGGTTTTTGAAAAAAAATTAAAACTCATTTATTTTATAAAACAGGTGTTATTCTCTTCATCCTAATCTACTAATATCAATTATAAGTTATCTAATTAGTTTAATTAATCATCTAATAATAACTTCTACATACATAAACTGTGGATGAAAAATAGACTGGGATGTATGTCTTTTATCACCCCATAAAAACAAAAGAGAGAAGAAAAAAATATCAAAATGTCGCAATCACTAACACAATTTGAAAGAAAATAACAAATAGAAAGACGACTAAAACAACCAATACCTACGAAGTCAATGCCTGATTGAAACCTGGCCACTCGAATTGATTTAAAATTAAATGTATTTTAAATAATAATTAAATTTAATTAATTAATTAATTTATTATTATTATTATTATTATTATTATTATTATTTGAATAGCATAACGCCAATTTTCATTAAAACAAACCCATGATTACATCGACGTAAATTATTAACTCGTCTCAAAATTAAGATTTCACAACTAATTAACCGACCAAATCCCACCGAGTACAACTTACTTTCTTCACAATCTGACCGACTAGCATTTAGTTGACCTCTTGAATGTTCCATTTTTATTCTGCTATGAACAAGCTAGCTAGGTTCTTTTGTTTGAATGAAGTTGAACCAGTTCAACTATTACTTACCGACACTTATCAATAAAACTTATTCAATAGAAAATATTATGTCGCAATCGCTGCCCCAGTTTGAAAGAAAACAATAAATGGAAAGCTGACAAAAACAGTCCCTGCCAATGAACTACGACGACGTGTGATTGAGCTTAATTAGAGAGCCGTAGACAGGGGCGGACCCATGATTTAAAATGAATGGTAATACCAGACCTAAAATTTGAAATGAATGGTAGCACCATCTCGAAAAAATCATACACTACGCGTACAAAATTGGATGGTGTCCCGTGACCCCGTTCGAATACCCTTGGGTCTGCCCCTGCGTAGATAGGGGTTGAAGTGTAACGCCCCAAAATCTTAAATAAAACAAAACTCTGATAATAGAAGTATTTTAGAATAAAAAGAAGTTTACACAAAGCGGAAGCTAGTTAACACTGAACCCTCTAGTTCAGTTACAAAAGTAGTACTAAATATTTACAACAAAGAGTTGTTTAACAAAATTCACCGGGCGTTATGTTTTAAAATACAGATTTACTCCCAAATCACAACCTCTGTGTCACACCCCGCTAAAGCGGAAACACGAGGTGTCACAGCACAAGATATCATCGCACAAGGTAAATAGACAATAACCATTATATTGACTTAACAAAAATAAGTAGTTCGGGTAAAAGATAAATAAAAGTTACATAATCGAATAAAAATTAAATGACAATGTCTTGTACGATGCGAAAATAAAATAGATATTGTTTTTATAAAACGTGACGATGAAGATGCAGATGCCACACATCATGTTTGTATGCATAAGGTACCTAACGACGATCACCTGAAAGCACGGGTAAAAGAAAAGGGTCAACTACTAGAGTTGGTGAGTTCATAGGTTTTTAATATATGCACAAAATATCTTTTAAATGAGAAAAGTTTAAATAATTGATGGAAGTTTTTGGATTAAATCCAAGTATGAAATAATGATAGAAGATGTATTATATTGCCCAATACGTTGCACATGGTAGTAATAGACTATGATGGTTTGTTGCTTGAGCCATTATCCAACCTAGCCGACAACCAATTGCCCATGATAAACCTAACGCCTATATTAAATGACGTTAGTAGTGGTAAAGTACATCTATAGTTCGTCAACCATAAATGGGAGACGTCGGAATCTCCAAATAGAGCTACTTACAAATACCATGGGCTCACTAGCGGAGTTAAGGAATAATGTCCAACGAAAGGGCCTTACAACGATCACCCAAGCACATCAAAGAATAATACCATAAGTGCTCAAAATATTTGTCAGTGCAAAGCAATAAAGTTTAAAAATATTATTTTAAAAAGCCAAGATAGAGTCTTCTTTGAAGTTATATTTTTCTTTTAAAATTTATTGTCAACAAAAATTAATTTATATTTGACACACACGTATTTTTTATACCGATTAAAGACAAATGTGTATTTTACTATATATGCTTAATTCAAAGAATTTCCGTAAACGATAAATTATTGACTTACAAACAATTATATATTTCATTCTAATAAATTGAAATTATTATTACATGATCATGAAAATCAAAAACACAAATAACATTTTAATGTTTATAGAATTTGATAATTATATTCATCAGTTGTGTATCAAATCAAAGTAGATGCATAAATAAGTTTCAATTAATAATGAGTACCATTTTTAATTTTATTACGATTATCGTAAGTTAGAAAACTATTTTTAATTAGACAAGTTGAATTTTGATACTTAGAAACATCAATATATTTTAAAATGTTTTATCAACAAGTTCAAAAATCGTATTTGACGGAATGACACATACTGAATATATAGATATCCATCTCAACTTAGAATGCATTTGACAGAACTACACATACCAAATCTTTTATAACACAATTTCCAAAACGTACGTAATTTGATACTTAACATCATCGATATATTTTAAATTTTCTTTTATTTATATAAACTATTTTATTAATTTTAAAAATAAATTTTAAAATATATTAAAATAAGAAAAAAGATTTATATGTATGAAATAATAAGAGAAAAGTTAATCATATTTTAAAATTTATGTTGATGTAGGTGGATAATATAGTGTTTTGTGTGAGAGAGTGTATTAGTGAAAGAATGTATTTTAAATAAATAAAAAATTGAAATAAATTAGAAGGGATGGTACATAAATTAGTTAAATACTAAGTGGATAAGATTAATTTTAATATAATATACGATAAGATTTTGTCTTTATTAAATTTTAAAAAATTTTAAAGTTAAGAAAGAGAGTGAATATTAAATAATTTATATAGAAATATAGACGAAGAGACATAAGTCAAATCACCGTAATGTGTTAAAAATAGTCAAAACCAAATAATTTTTTAACCCCGTAGCATTAGATGGACGTTTAAAAAAAGAAAAAGGGAAACAATCTTTTATCATGTATGCTAAGGAAAAATTTTAAAACTAATTTAAGCATCAACTATGATTTTTCTTATACTACATCCAAGATTCCAAGTGAGAAATAGAACCTTATATTTGATTATTCCGGAAAAAAAACCAAAAGTTTGTTATACAGTGACAAAGTGATATTATCTCCATTATTTATACTAGTACTCGACAATATCGTTCATTACTTAATGCAGGGTTGCAAAGCCTGCGAGGGAATTGGTCACCAAAAAGCAGATAGAGGAGGTTATAAGAAAGCTAGATCTAACAAGGGTCCTCCGAGGAGTCTCTGAGGAGGTACATCAACTTTTTCCCTCCAGAATCAAAGAAATTCCAGGTGTCAGCTGTTGACATCCTGAAGAAAAATCTAGAAGCTGAGCAGACACAACAACTTCAACAATCATCATCTGAATGGCCTATCCCTCCTCCCTCCGAATATCCAACCAGCTCGTCCAATTCCAACATCTTCAGACCCAGTCCTTGATCGACACAATATGTTCACAAGGGAAGCAATGAAAAACCTTGTATGGGGAAAATATGGTGTGAACGCTGCTTACCTCGAGGATCGGATTCCTACTATCTATGCTTCTCAAATCAGAGACAAGACTCCTCCTGAACTGAGAGGTCTTGATGATGCTCAAAGGAGACGATACACTCATATCTTAATGAATACAAAATACCGAGGGAGCAGATTATGTCAGAGTACCCCATCAGCAAAGTACTTCACGTCATCATGCAAAAATCTCAAAGGTACAGGTTTGCTGTTTATGATGTTCAAAGAGCAGATGGTCAGAAAATCTCTATCAATGAAGCTGACTTCAGACATGTCAAGCTGCACAACATTGAGTTCATATACGAGGAGCTGTCCACAAAGATCAACAAGTCCTACGAGGAACAACAAGGACGATTAGATTTGATGAAATATATGAGGAGATTTATAGAGTTTATCCAAGAGCACGATCTACAACTAGGCGCTGAGAGTAATCAACTCGAGGTGAATATGCTTAGACCACTGCAACATCATATTGATCTACAAACCCTAGAAGAGCTCACGGTTATCGATGAAAATCATTCAAGATTTGCGGGTCAAAGAGGTGTCGTCTTTGTCAACCAACGTCGCCGAAAGATCTTAGTTCGGATGGTGGACTTGATGGCATACTCCGATGGGACTCTAAAACTGTTATTTCACCATCTACAAGAAAAGGCTAAAAAAGATCAATCTGTATTAAGTGAGACGGAAAGGACTGGGCTAATACGAACAATTGAATAGATCAAAAGGATGCTGGATAGCCGTCGGATTATTCAGAGGTGGCAAATGATGTTCGGAATAAGAAATAAGTCTATAATGTAATTAAATTACTTTCTGCATTTCTTTCCTTGTAATAGGATTTCTCTCCATTTAGGGGGAGATTGTTATTTTTAGAAAATGTAGAAAAGCCTACTTTATAGGCGTAGCCTATACATAGGTATTAGGCCCCTTGGCCTTGGAATGCTTTTTGACATATATGACATATTGATATTAAAAGAAAAAGGTGTAGTGTGTGTTTTCTCTCTAATATCATCTTCTCTCTACACGGTTACTTGAGAGTCATTATCACAGATTCGACATTTCAGACAGGAATCCCGCCACCTTCATACTTCATTTCCAGGATTTCATTCTTGTTAGTTTTACATTTAAAAACACTTTAGAGCTTCATATATCATCTATATGAACCTCAAAAACACAACAACATCATTTAAAAACATCAAACATACAAAAATCCACTTTCAAGTGAGCTTGTATGTTCATCAATGGAGTTTCTTTTAGAATTGGAATTTCCAGCCGTTAACTTAAACATAGTTATTACAAAGCATGTTCAATCTTCATGAGGAACATTGAGCTTACCTTATTTGGATTCAAGAAATACCAATCTTCCAATTTCTTCAAAATCCGAGAGAAAGAAAGAGTATGTAGTTGTGCGTGTTTTGTATGTGTGTTTGCAATTTGCCAGCTTTGACTATCATAGTCAAAGTTCACAACATACATATATATTACAAAGCGTGTTTTGTGTGTTTGTGTTTGCAATACCGCCTCTGGATCCCTTTTCTTTTCCCTTTCTTTTTCTTTATTCATTTACTAGACATTTACTTATATATAAATATATATACATATTTGTACACAAAATACATATATATATCTTCACCTAACAAGTAACACAATTATACCTTCATTAATATAATCAACTTACATATAATTATACAACTTGTACCCTTTTCATAATTTACTAGCTTACGTACATTTACAATGACTTACAACTAGGCCGAAATCGAGGATGTTACACATACACACATAATTACACCCAAGGTCCTCCCATTTATCAAGTGTTTGCACTTTCACCCCTTAAAGCTTCATTCAATTCACATATAAAACCCTTAACTCTTAACATTTACATTACTAAATAATAGAAGCTTTAATCAATTGTACCTTATGCTTTACTAGTTATACTTCATAACAAACATTATTAAATATCTATAATCACTCTTGTTAATGATAAATATTCCAAATTATCTATAATTTCTTTTATCAACATATAAAACACATTATTAAGCAATATTGATGGTGTTCTAAAGTTTGGAATATTACATCCATACCCTTATAAGGAATGTTTCGTTCCCCTCTCCAAACGATGTGGGTTGCATGTTACTCTATTGGTGATGACAAAAAGGGGAGAAGGTTGTCGAGGATATCCATGCTCTAGTTATCCATCAACAATGCAACATGATCAAGTTAAGGAGAGAAAGCATAGGCTGAGGGGGAGCCTGAAGAAGAAAAGCAGACTAAGGCCAAGCTAACTAAGAAAGCAAAAGTAAAAAGGCCAATGATGTCCGAAAGAAAACCAAGGCCAACAATAAAGAAAAGAAAGTTGATTATTCAAGAGAATGATCAAGAGGAAGCTAGAGAAAATAACTTTTCAGATTCTGGTGATGACTTTGAAGCTACTAGGCCAACCAGAACATTCAATGAGTTGGAGAAAGAAGAGGCAAAGGACCTTGGTATAACTCTTACCGAGTTAAGAAGAAGGAAAATAAGGTGATCAAAGCCACAGTGCAAGAGCTAATAAAGTAAGCTATTGAGGCTGAAGCTAAGTCTAAGGGTCTAAGAGTTGAGTTGATAGAATATACAATTGATATAAGAGAATGCCACTTGAGAAGGTATTATGAAAAAGAGATTGTTGGTCTGCCCATAAGTAGGTGTGGTGTCCTGAACCTTGCTTTTGGTAACAAGTCAATAGTTAGCATAGATTTGAGATATGTCTACAAAATGAGATATCAAGAATGGATAAGAATTGCCTTCCTTGTAAACTAGTTTAACAAGAGTCAGATTAAAGATGAAGTAAAGGCTGAGTTGACTAATTTGATGGCAAAGGCTGAAAACTTGAAACTAATTCGTGCTGTAGTGCCTAGACAATTCCAAGGAGTAGAGTTAAGAGAAAATGTATATATCAACACACTAGGGTCTATGTACAAGGATCAAAATGGAAATCAATGTTTTTTTGAAGACGTCAGAAGTTGTTTCTATGGGAGCTTTGGAAGCCTTAAAGTTAAGAAGGATATGTGGCAAATATGACACCAATATACCGGCTCAACAAAATGAAGATTAAAACTTTCTTAGTGAATATAGTTTTTGTAGTAGATTACTTCTCTATGTATGTAAAGCAGTGAGTGTGCTAAATTGATTTAAGTGATCACATTTTGTATTCAATTGATAAGTTCCTTACTGAATACATTATTTATACAAGTTCAAAATTATTTGATATGTTCAATTTATGTTTTTATTTGTTCACTTAAAATTGATAATTTTAATTAATTTGATGAGTTCAAGTAAATCTTGATTAGTTCAATATTTGTCAAACATAATTCGACTAAGTATGTTCAAGCTAGAGTTTCTTCATCATTAAATAGGGGGAGTTTGTTTGTCTAAATGACCTCATCGGTTTATGTATAATAAGACAAAATAAACCTTGAAAGATAATGTCTAGAAATTAAAGATAAAATGAATTATGTTAAGTTTGTCAAACTAAGTTTAGTCAGCTTCACAACACAAATAAAATTTCTAGGTGTGTTTTAGTGAACTCTAATGACTTTCTAAGTTGAGTATGCGTTTCTATATGTATGTACATGTGGGAAAACAAAGATTGGTTTAGTGACTCATCAAGGTGAGTATCACTTTCTAAGTTTAGTATGAGTTTCTAATTGGGTATTAACCCTAAATTAAATTAACCTTTAATCACCTTAAGTTTCCTCTCTTTTCATTACGGTCCTTGAGTTTCTTATTTGTTATACATCGTATAAAATAATTATTACTAACCTCAACCAACATAAATCGATCATCGTTATTATCTACTATTAATCGTATAAAATAATTATTCGTGGACATATTTATTAAATTCTTTTACTCAGGTATCGATTAATTATCTTTTAATTAATCTCTTTTCGTTAAACAATCACATATTAAAATATATATATATATATATATATATGTATATATATATAGTGAAAAGTTCATTTGAGAACCGTTTTTATTGCGAGAATCGCGAGAACCAATCTTAGCCGTCCAATTTCCCTTCTTTTAATTGGATTGCCACCAATGAATTCTTTACATGCACCCCGCCACACCCAATTCCCACACGCTCTTCACCCAAGAAATCCATTATCCAAAATAAACGGCTAAGATTGGTTCTCACGGTTCTCGCAATAAAAACGATTCTCAAATGAAACTTACCCGATATATATATCCGAAATGTGGTCGTTACATTAGGTGAATTTTAAGTAAGTTTAAGGGCTTAATGTGTCATTTAGGCATTCTTAACTATATATATATATATATATATATATGATGGAATATGGAATAGAGAAGGCAAAAAGTGGAATTTTGGAATTCCCGTTTTTGAAGACACAACCTTAGTGCTTTCAAGATCCTCGGAGATTGAACCGTCGGATCATCGTGATTTTGGGACCGAAGGTTCCCAACACATATATGAAGGTTTTTGACGGTTGGAGTTTTGATTTATTGGCCTGGATCTTGAGATACATGTTGTCGATTTGAATTGAATTTTCAAGAAGAATTTTTTTGGACTTTGAAGATTTGAGGCTTGGAGTCCTTTGATCTTTGGCTTACATGAGTTAAAAGTGGAATCTAATCAAATTGGCATGTACGTTATAAAAATATAATTTCTATGATTCAGATATATGTTATGAAGGGCTAATATACCGTATGCTAGATGATTTATGTTTTATGTTATGCTAGCTACTAGAATTTGAACTAAGTGTGCCACAGTTGATCATTTCTGTCCAATCGCTACATAGACACAATACAATGTCTCACTCTCAGAGGTGCTCCTTGAGTTCATTTCCTTTTGGTTTAATATGGTATCGATAGCAATAGCTGTTTTTCCAGTTTGTCAGTCCCCGATTATAAGTTCTTGTTGACCACGGCCGTATGCTCCTTGGAAAGCTTGCATGGTATTATGATATGTGTCGGTTCGGTAAAGTATTTGATATGAAATGTTCATAAATGATATACATACTATTGTTAGTCCTAGATTGAGTACACAACAACGAATGTTTGTAGAAGGGGGGTTGAATACAAACTTTAGCTTTTAAATTTTAAAGACACGCCATGATACTTTTATATAATTGTTATTGATGATGAATCAAGAAGTACATGTACTAAAAGCGGAAATTCTAAGTACAATAAATGGTGGCAATTAATTTGTTTAACACATAGACAAGCTAACTCTGAAACAACTAATGTCTAAGACTGTTCAACACATGAACAAGTTTGATTCTACACAATTTGCTAAACTCTACGAATTTTCTCAACTAATGAGATTGATATCTGTTGTGTAGAAGTATTGTGTAGTTTTTTTGTATGTCCATCATGCATGGGATTTTATAGAAGCTTTTGGCATATGTCCAGATGGTTGAAAGAAAGAGACAAAAACAGCTAAGGAAAATAATATAATATTTGTAAAGTTAGTGGGTGAAAAGTAGACTTACTTAATAAAAGATTACATAAATTAAGTTTGCTTTTTAGAAAAGTAATGTCCACTAACAATAAAATAATATATCCCTTGTGCTTTTTGTATTGAAAGTTTAAGTTTCCTCTTTCATGATTAAACTTTTATCAATATCCATTCTTCTTTTAGGATTGACCTTACCAAGTATAGAATTACCGGCCATACTTGTTGAGGTTGCAAATCTTCAAGATTTTTGATTTCAAAGGTATCTTTCTCTTTTTCTAGAGGATGATTAAGATCTATCCTTTTTGTCTCATGTTTGGTCCGGAAAGTGCTTTGTACTTTTACATTCAAAGATCTAAAGGCCTAAAAGAACAACACATGTTCCGCCCTTTTACATATAAAATATACAAACTAAAATACTAAGCAAATATTTGCTTGACTTAGTTGACAGAATGTACTAAGTTAAAAATTATACTACTCAGTTAAGGAAATGATCAGTTGATCATTATTGCAAAGTCTCAGTTGATACTATTGCTCAGCTGATGCATGTGGTCTCAGTTGTATTCTGAAAGACTTACTTAGCTGATGCATGTGGTCTCAGCTAATCCATTTTCAACTAATGGTTAAGAATCTCTCAGCCGATCAAAATACTTTGCTCAGCTAATGATCGTAAACACTCAGCTGACTTTCTGATGGTTGTTTTTCCTGAGATGGTCTTCTACACTTGTCTTTTCATCCTAATGATCCTCAGTTGATGTCCTTCGGCTGATGCTTTGAGTAGGGGCTGCTTCTTAGCTGATGTTTCTATATTTAGCATAATTTCACAAATCTGATTCAAACAACACATGTTTGAATACTTTCTAAATTATATTGAATGTATGGTTTGGTTATCAGCAAATTCTACGTTTTAAAATAGGCAGAGTTGATTATTAGGGTAAAGTGATTATCTCCCCAACAACTATGTTCAAAGGTTGTTTGCATAATTAATGATTGGAATTAATATAATTTGATGTAAGTGGTAAATTGCATATTAACGAATAGATTACGGTTTGTATGCACTATCGGACTTAGTATGCACGTATCGGACTTAGTGGGCGTGGGTAGAGACCTTACTTGGTACATGGGTTGGCCGGGCACGCGAGTAGTGAACTGGGTTACCTTATAGGGTTTAGGTTATCGCTTAGGATCACCTTCTCGGTTATGTAATACGGTTGCGGATATGGTTATGGAAAGGTTATTAATATGGTTTCGGACACGGTTAATGGTTAGTTTATGATATGGTACATTTCATGGTATTTATTAAATCAATATGATTGGTTTGTATCATGGTATATGAAACTATATATGTTCGACTTATGTACCAAATCCTAATGCTAGTTTGGGTCAAAAAAACAAAAGGGCAAATTACTCATGTAATGGTTATGTGGCTATGCAGTATTTGGTGTCATTAATGACTAATTGGTTTAACGGTTTGATTTATATGTATGGTTCTTGACCTGTGTACTTGATATGTGGTTATGGGTGATGCAGGGTCAAATATGCGGGCGGGACGGTAAATTTCTAAACGCATATTCGTTCACCTTTAACTATTTTAGAACAAAAATACAACTTAATAACAATGTTTTACATGATTAAAACTTATCAGGGTCATCGAAATTTCCGAACAATTTTGAAGTATTCAACTCATATGGTCTGATCGAGGATCAATGAAGAAGGGAAAGTTAATCAATTCCACTCACAAAAAAGATATATTTTGTCCCAAATAATTATATATGTTAAATGACTTCAATTCCAAGTCAAACAACACTCAGAACTCATTAAAGTAGAAAGAATTCACTTCGATCTCTTCACAGGCTAGCTATACGTACAGTTTCAAAAAAAAGTAGCTGGGGATGCTCATCAGGTTGTTCTTTACTTAATTTTTCACCCTCTGCAGTTTTCAAAAGTTATAGAACTCGAAGTTAATTAGTATGCATTCTAATCGCTCCAAAATCTTAAAAAAGCAAGAGATTTGAATGATCTACCTTTTGACATCAAATAATCCATGTGCTTATCCACTAAATTACGCTCATAGCTTATGTCATCATTATCTTGCATGAGCTGATATTCTATATCTTTGATTGATTTGATAAAAAGCCGATATTCATTTTCTTGTTTGAGCTGCGTAGCTTTATCAAAAGTAGGAATCTTGGACGGTGCCCCTCTGATAAGAGCATTATGGGCAGATGATTTGACTATCCCAGTTCGTTTACATGGCCACTCTTCAATTCCGTAGCTCTGATGAAGTTTCCCAAAGGTATTCTCTGCAACTGCAAAGAATTGATGTCGTTGGGTTAATCGCGTATTGTTCATGGGTCAGCAAGTTACGGTTTGTACGGGTCGGGTCCGTTTTAGTTTGCTTAAGAAAATTTGTGATTACAAGTCTAGGGTAATGCAAAGGTTGGATAGTATGTTAGTGGAAGATGTTGTATCCACGTTCACATGTTTTCCACTTTATTTTAGGATAGGTTGTTTTGTTTATTTTCTTATTCATTTGTACATTGGCTTCCATTTGAATGGAGAGAAGAAGGAAAATGTAGTCACGTACGGTGGGTTTTTTGTTCTCCTGCAGCCTCGTGCATTGTAGTGAGTATTGCATATTTTCTTTTTTCAATTTGTTTGGTGTGTTTCTATATGTGTGTTTCAAGCGTGCAAGTTTTGTGAGGCTGCTGATTTCCAACAGAAGTGTCTGTCTTAAAAAAAACATATTGACTAATTTTCAAATAATCACATTATTTGGTCATATCTAGCAAAGAAGCTTACCGCCAAAATACTTTGCTGCAACCTTTTTAGGCAGCCCAAAAAATTTGGTAATATCATTATAGGTGATGTGATCTGACTTTGATGCGCGTGACCTTTGTGAGAGATGTCCATCTTCGAAAGTGTCATTGTTGATGTTCTCAATTACACTTGATGATTGCAAGCCCTGATCCTGCAACCGTGAAATATTAGAAAAGAGATTTGTTCCTTATAGGTAATTAAGGTAAGAGAGGCCTACTTAATTTTTCTTCTTACTTATTCTTTTAATCACAAGATTAACACAAGTGTCAAAATCAATAGAGGAGATGAGGAAAAAGATTAATTAATGGAATACACATGTCATCGTGGGGGAAAATAAAATTTATATGTGAATACAATTAATTACATAACCTTAATATAAAAAATTAAAAGACGACATATGACAATATATATATCAAGAGAAGATTTTAGGAGAAAACATCCAAAAGAACATTTCATAACTGTCAAAACAGTTAAAGAAAACGAAATCGAGAACTGGACATTAGGACTTTACTCTTTAGACATTTGGTTTCTAGCTTTTGACATGTTCGTTTTGTTTGACTTTTAGTTTTTCATTTTGAAATTTTAATATTAACGGTATTTTTATGGTTGCCATGATTAAGCTGAAAAAAAGGGGGAAATCACATTAATTTATGTTCACATACAATTACCTAACAATTATAGCTTGACTGTATGAGATGGATGTTAATGTTTGATTCAAATATCAAAATTTAACTAATTTGGATTCTATCCAATTTAATAGAAGATTTGATTTCCTATTAGATAGGATATTTTTTTTTTGAGAAATTTGATTTTGTATCAAATTAGGCTTACGTTTTTCCTTATAAATTGAGAAATAGAAAATTCGGACGAGGCAATATGACAGAAATCGAAAACTCGTTTTTCGGTTCATCATGCCGTGCGCGCAGCTGTGGGAGATTGATGGTGCGAACCATTGGATCGTTATAGTTTTGAACGGAAGGTTCTAAATACACAAATCTACTATCTGAATGATGAAGATTGTATGTTTATTAACCGTTGGATCATATATCGAGATTTTTGGATAGAAGGTTCAGGACGTATAGTTCCACATTGTGAACAGTGGTGACCATGATCTGAGGTTCGTACAAAGAGTAAAAGGCTGCAAAGTTTTCTGCTATGTTTTTTGGGAGCAATTTTTTATGGTTTATTGCTCTAGGTTATTTTGCTGTGTTTCAAGTTTACTTATAATGAGTGAGATATAAAAGTTCTTGATCCCTATATTCGATGGGAAGATGGATTTTATGGTGTGACAGATGACGATTGAAGATGAATTGGTACAACAAGGTGATGATGACGCTTTACATGAGACAAAACCCGAAGAGATGAATGATGATGTTCGGAAGACAACGTAGTAGAAGAACTCAAAGTACAATCAGGTTGGCACTTGCTCCTGAGATCAAATACATTGTTTTGAAGGAGAAAACAACTAGTATTTATGCATCAAAGTCCTTCATGCATAAATACTACTTGTTGCTGCGAATTGCCATGAAGAGCTTACGAGATTCGAAGGGAAAGAAGAAGGTTGATGATGATGAGGCAAATGTTGCTGCGAATTGCCATGAAGGGTTTATGTTGGCGGAAATTTCAAAAGTGGGAATTTGATAGATGAAAAACCAAATTGGGTGTTAGAATTTGTTGCTTCAACACACATTTGCAATGATCGAGATATATTTAACATAGAAATGGACACATAGGTGAAATCAAAGTTGGTAACAAGCGGTGTATGAAGATTGAAGGCATCAAGAGAGTACGCATCAAGTTTCACGATGGAGGTTTGAGGATCGCTTTGATGTGAAGCATGTTCCAAATGCGACTAAGAATATACACTTGCACTTGGAGTACTAACTTCAAGTGAGTTCCGCTATGTTGGAAAAGAAGATGCTTGGAAAATGTACAAGAACTTTTATATCTCTTCGGGTTTTGTCACCGACCACCCGCCTTCATAGCTAGACACTTCCTTCCATCACACTCCTTTGGTGTATGAGTCCATTACACCTCCTTCCAATACAAATTCATAACACCTCCATGTACAAATCCATTTCTTTCCTTCGCACCTCCTTAACCTTGTTCACTCATCCAAACGCCTTCCTGCCTCCATTGCGTTTAATCATCATTGAGATTAGGGTTCGTTATTATCAACATCACCAAGCTATAAGATTAGGCTGGATTTCTTATAGGGCCCATCATCTCAACAGATAATTTGATTTCATCATCAAAAGAATGCATCATCGGGATTAGGATTTGCTTCGTTCAAAATTAATGACTGCTTTCATTGATTTATGTTGTTTTTGATTTCATCAACGACAAAGATTTGGGTTTCATCATCTCGACAAAGGATTTAGGTTTTGATCTTGATAATTAATGTTTTTGATCTTAGTGACAACTGGTTCATTGATTTTATTTCATCATTAATGTTCATCTAGATCTGTTTAATTATGTTTTGGTTTCTGATCTTGATTTATTGTATGTGTGGTTTTTGATTTGGTATATTTGATTCCAATCCTATCACATGTTTACCAAACAAAATAAGTTTTTTGTGAATTCCATTTATGTTACATTCCATTTCTTCCATATTCCAGCTCCTTGAAAATCATTAGGGACCTTAGATTTCTATGTGCAACCCACAGTTTAATTTGTCCTGTCTAGAGGTCTACGACCATAACATACAATTGCATGTCTACTGGATTTCTATGTAATCCTAAATTAAAAGGCTTGTAGCTAGTCTAGCGGTACCATGTGCATTGAAAATCTTCTCTTTGGTCATGGGTTTTAGTTATGTAGTGAACAAAACTATAGATTTAAATGTAGAAATAAAGATTGTGTTTTCTCTAAAAATAAGTGAATCACTCCAACAAGGAGTGCTTAATGTTCTTCAAGTTTATTAATTTAATTTATTTCATATAAGACGCACAACAGCACATCACTTCTTCCTCACAAACAATTGTTACTTGAAGAACATAACCACATCCCTGTTAACGTGTTATAGATCATACCAACATTAATAAGATTAGAAGCATAAACTACTAAATTAAGAATATATGTAAAGAAGCACTAGTCCACACATACACATGTAGAGAACAGGATGACCAACGTACCTCAAGAGCTTTGCAAACTTCAAGTACTTGGTATGAACAAGTAACCAAGGGATTAATAGTCATGGAAATCTCCAGTATACCATAACAACAACGAGCTTCAATCACAGGCATGAAAAAAATCCAAGCATCTTGCTGTTGAGTCCATTTAGTAGTGAGATCAAGAAACACACGACCAGGATAAGGCTCAGTGAACACTTGGTTCTTAGGATGTACATATGAATTTTGGTCTAGACAAGCCATACGGTTTGACCAAAATTCATTTGTGTACATGGAAAAACCAAAGGGCTGTCCTTTTGTGGTAAGCACAGAACAAGACCCGAAATCTATAGCGGCCCAAAACATAGCAGAAACTGGATGGCCATAGAATTTTATAGATGAAAGTGCACTGCATATCTTAGGATAAGGAATATCTGCAAAATTCGAACTCCAAATTAACTTAAAGAATAAGAAATGAACACGAGTATAGTAGACATCATTGCTCAAGAAAATAAAGTGTAGTGTGGAGAACCATTAAAATAAAAGGGATGACATAGAAATTCTGAACGTTAGATCGATCTGATAGTTGACAAATAGTCTTTTTAAAAATTATTATTAATTAAAAGGGATAATTAGTAGTTAAGGGCAAAATAGTCTTTTCATTATTTAAACACCTCATAAGATCATGTTTAACGCTTTCTAGCAACCCTGAAAAATTCAAAAACATATCGACAGCAAATATGATGAAACATAATTGATAAAAAAAATATGAACAGCAAGTCAAACCCAAATTGGTGAACTAATTAATGACACCAAATAATAACATTGTATAAAAATTATATTCAACGTAATTGATAAAAGCAAATATACAGAATCACTAATGGACGAAAGCCATTGATAGACTAAAGTTCGACAAAAATAGAAGATGAACGATTCCTGCTGAACAGAAAATCAAAACTACGCTAAAAAATACGCTTAGTTACAATTACCATAACCTAGATGAACAAAATATTGACACTTTACACACAATATAACAATCAATACTAAATAAGAGTCCTAACACACATGGAACCTATACTATCGTACTCGCATATATATATATATATATTGATGAATACAAGTTATCTGTAAAAGCATGCATGCAATTGTTTCTGAAAAGGATTACTGATGAGCTATATGTATGTCCGGACAATTTCTTGATTAAGGTCAGCTTCGGCTAGGTCCTGGGCCTTCGGGCATAATGTTCTGGATCAACGGTACTCGAGTGTCGTTCCTTAGATTATCTGGGGTGATTGCCTTAAATTGCTGAGCTTATGAACCTTTGGTTCCTAAACGATTATGGTGATTCACTCACGTGGTGAAACCAGCGCGGTTGGTAGTGTTTGATTCCCCCGGTGGTAGTGGTTTGAGCTGGATTTGCAACCCGGCAATATAATACACTCACTGGACATGTCAGCACTCCACTATGTGATAGGATAGCATTGTTTGCTAACTCTTGATATGTATATGACTTGCTTTATTGCTTTTCATGCCTGTTAGTACTCACTAGCTATTTTATATAGCTAATCCCGTTGATATTTCCTTTTTACAGATAAGGAGTAGGTGTGCCTGGTGAGATGAGATCTCTACTGGGATTTGTATATATCTTTTGGGAAGGAACATTATGTATGGTATCTTGAATACAATGGTCGGTTGATGATGTAGTAACACTGGTAGTATATGATTTGGCATCATTTTTGATATGTAAATATAAACGTCAAATCATTGTGGTTTTAACCTGTAATAATTAATAGGTTTGTTTGTTTGGTTCAAAATGTTCTGCTGCGTTGTTTTAAATTACTAGTTAGATAATCAAACAGGTAAACACTTTTATTACAAATGGATTTACGCAGTTTAAAAACTTAAATTTTCACTGATTTTGATATTAGCTGAGGCGGTGTTACATCTATCTTATCAATTTAGGTTTCATCAGTCCCGTATGCGATCTACAATTATATGATTTTAACTTAATGAATGATGACATCACTAAAAGAATGGTATTTGTTGGTCAAGAAGAAGAGGTTGTGGAAGAAGATTTTAAAAGAGATTCAAAACTAAAATCTGAAATTCCTTTTGACTATCAGGAGTTAAATGATTCTATTTCATCTGAGCCTCAAAAGCTCAGTAAGACAGATGAGTCTACGGTTTCACCTATCCTGATGATCTTAAAAAGCCGCAAGTGGTTTTAGAATCCAGAGTATATATACCACATATGGTGTTGCAAAGGCAACTCGAAACACTTGTAGCTTACTATTTTCAAACAATTATCATAAAAAATGATTTAGAAAAGGAAGTAAAAGAATCAGAAAAGAGCCTTTCATGTCACTGTAAAAGGAAAACATTGACATGCACTTCTACTCCGTCTACATCCCAACCAACGAGAAAGTATATCAGAGAAGAAAAAGGTAAAACAAAGGTGGAAGATTCATGGATTCCAAGAACAAATCACAAATTACCCGAAACCACCAAAAGGCAACCAAATGCCATTCCCAAAGCCAATCTCACACACTCTCCCACATACAAAAGTTACCAACAAAAGTCACCAACAAAAGTTGTCAAAAAGAGCTCAAAACCACTCACAACTAACCACTTTTCAATTGTTTCAGATGTGAGGAGAGCAGACAACACCGAGAGAAGTTATTCCAAGAATGAAACAGAAGAAAGTTTACACCCAGTTCCTCTAAGCCTTGCTTTAATTTTTCAACAAAGTGTCATCACATTTCAAATTTCTTCAGTCATTGTATTTCACTTTCCACCAATGAAATGAAAGAAAGTACTTGTTTTTGCACAAGTCATGGTTGTTTGCACGGTTATTGTGAATACAAATGTGAATATGATAGGCTTAGAAAACAAATGGGAATTTGTGCATGTGTGAATTTGAGACCACAAGGGTCAAATAAAGTAAATGCATCCTTTATTATATCACATGGAATAATTATTCATCGGTGGGTGACCAAACATGCTCATAAACTCAAGAATTATTGGAACTATGAAAATAGATTAATCACAATTCAAGAGTTAGAAGCATACCGAACAGGAGGGTACAAAGAGTTTTTGAAGGCCTGGAATAATACTAAATCTAGAACAAGGAAATCTCAATCATAACGTACCAAGTTTCTCTCATCAAAGGCAAAGTTAAATTCTTCAAAAACATCAAGCTCAAAAGTTAAACCAAACAAACATCAAAAATCCAAACCACCTACCATAAGATACAAACCTGTTACCAGTAAACAAGCACCCAAATCTCAAACAGTTGCAAAACCCAAAATGATTCAAGTTTGGCAACGAAAAGATGTGGTTCAGGTAGTGGATCTCAAGGACGCCATCAGTCCACCAAGTCTTGAAAGAGGAGAGCTTCCTCTAACCATTGGATCTAAAATTGTTCTTGATCCATTCTGGATTAATACCTCAAAGTTTAATAAAGAAAAACAAAAGACTCAATGGAATACACTAAAAAGAATACATTGTATTTTTCAAGAGGTTTTGATACCAATGTATCACCTAACACGTAAGGACCCATTTCAACATGGGGACCTAAATCATATTTTAAAATTTATGTTGATGTAGGTGGATAATATAGTGTTTTGTGTGAGAGAGTGTATTAGTGAAAGAATGTATTTTAAATAAATAAAAAGTTGAAATAAATTAGAAGGGATGGTACATAAATTAGTTAATAACTGAGTGGATAAGATTAATTTTAATATAATATACGATAATATTTTGTCTTTATTAAATTTTAAAAAATTTTAAAGTTAAGAAAGAGAGTGAATATTAAATAATTTATATAGAAATATAGATGAAGAGACATAAGTCAAATCACCGTAATGTGTTAAAAATAGTCAAAACCAAATAACTTTTTAACCCCGTAGCATTAGATGGATGTTTAAAAAAAGAAAAAGGGAAACAATCTTTTATCATGTATGCTAAGGAAAAATTTTAAAACTAATTTAAGCATCAACTATGATTTTTCTTATACTACATCCAAGATTCCAAGTGAGGAATAGAACCTTATATTTGATTATTCCGGAAAAAAACCAAAAGTTTGTTATACAGTGACAAAGTGATATTATCTCCATTATTTATACTAGTACTCGACAATATCGTTCATTACTTAATGCATGTTGGTTGTACGCAAATTGGATATATAAAAATATGGTGTGTTTGCATGAAAAGCCAAAAATCTGTCAACTTTGCATGAATACGATGTTCCACGCCGTGCAACACATCTCCATCCACCATCGAAAAACGTACGCCGAGCAACCATGCTCCACGGTGCGCACCCTTGTTTGACGACAATCCATTCTGGCTTCTTTTTGGTCCATAATGTGCAAACCTGTCCCAAACCGAGTGCCCTTGAAGGTCACAAACCGAGTTCCCTTGTTTCACAACATGCACTCATAAGTTGACCGTACTTTAGGTTATTGACTATGGTGTTCCACCACGTGCACCTCTATCGCACGCCGTGTGACTAGGTCGGCCCATAGATTCCAATTTAAATCGGAAGTTAGGTCAAAAACAACCACATAAAGATTTTTGAGGGATAGTCAACCGTAGAAAGCATAGAAACCATATGAAGTTTAGGATTTATACATCATTATTGAGTATTTACTATCTGTAAGAATTTCATAATGACTACATTTGGTTTATTCTTTGATTTATGTTTAAAGTTAGTATGATTATGGACTAAGTTTCTATTGTATTTATCATGATGAACAAACCTGGATTTAATTTGTAATCTTATGATTTAATAACATATGATTTAGTTTTTTTATCCTTAATCGTGATCCTTGAGTTTTTCCCCGAAACTAGTCAGGTTTGGTTTTCCCCGTAAGGTTCGGGTTGTTTTGTCATCCCTAGTTATGAGCAAGAAAAGAGGTGGGTTGTTTAAAGAAAAGCTAGGGTTGTTAGGAGGGTATAATTGTAATCTGTCAAATTCCCTCATCTATGGTTTCTTAATTCCCTCATTCTTTTAAAGGAATTCACTTTCCCTCTCATGAGGGATTTAAATTCCTTAAAATTTCATTTCCAAAGCAAACCAAATACCGGATTTCATGGGAATTGGATTTCAATTCCTACAGATTCTCAGGAAATCCGTCCAACCAAACAGGGCCTTAGATACAGTTTGTCCATGCTCTGAGATAATGACTTGCATGCGTATTTTATTTTGGATTATTGTTTGCCTGTTCTGAGATGATGACATTTGCATTCAATTAGATAGATAACTTTTTTGAGATAATGATGGTTAATATTATTCAGTAATATTATAGATAAAAGTTTGAGTTCAATTTACCATACAATTAGAGTTAAGTGTGTTTTGGAAATGTTAAGTTATAATCGGATTAGTAGGACTAATAGTTGTTGGTTTGAACGTCCTTAGAAACTTATCATGTTAATTGTGCCTAAAACAAATTGAACCTAGGGGGAGTGATTCATTGATGAATACATCTTTGTCATCTAATTTCAACTTCTTAAAAATTGCTTTCAAGTTTACTTCTTTAATTGAAATATTCGATACCTTGGCAGCGGTTAGCTGCTAGTTTCAAAAAAACCCCATATTTTACTTTCAAAGCAAATTAGTTTAACTAGTTTATTTCTTAGTAGTGCACTCAATTAACCCCCATTTTTTACTTTCAAAGCAAGTTAGTTTAACTAGTTTATTTCTTAGTAGTGCATTCAATTCCTGTCCCTAAGGATACGAACATGATCTTACCCTGTTTACTACTATACGATCAGGTGCACTTTCCCGTTATTTTGTCGGTCAAATTAGGTTAGATTATTGTTAAATTTTAAGACTAATATTCATGTATCAAGCTTTTGGCGCCGTTGCCGGGGAGTGTCGACCGACTGTGCTATTTAGAAATTACTAGTTATTCGATCCTTACTCAAGGTTTTACCTCGGGTAAGTTGTGGTTTTATTAGTTTAAATTTTATTTTAATTAGTTTCTTTAGATTTCCTTTGTTTTAGTTTAGAACTTGTATCCAGGTGTCACGTGATCTTTCCACCGTTGGTCATGTAGGTGTATGATACGTAGCTAGTCCTCATTCTTAGAGATTCCGTTTCAAAAACCCGAGCAAGAGTTTCATCGTCATCTAGGTGTAGTCAAATCTACAACTACGGAGGATAATCATGAAACGTCTGATTTTGAACAAGAGTTCAAGGGTCCACCATCACTTATGGAAAACGAGGATGACATAGTGATGTGGTACGCTTGAGAGACTAGAGATGAGGTATTTGAGATCAAAGAACAATTTTTGTTAGTATGGCTATAGAACTAAATTTTGATGGAAGGATTAAGCATGCCCGAACCGCCATATGTAGTCTTTCCTTTCTATCTGTGAGTTGTTTAAAGTAGGGGAGCTACTTTTGATGTTGTGTGCCTGAGAGTCTTCCCATTTACTCTTATTGGGGAACCTCAAGAATGGCTTGAGTCCTTAGAACCACTGTCCATAACAACCTGGAATGATATGAAAAATCAATTCATTAACCATTTCTTTCCCCCATCTAAAGAGGAGAGGATGAAAAATGATATCCTCAACTTTTTTTAAAATGCTAGAGAATCATTTAATGATGATTGGACCTATTTCAATAAGATGCTAGAGGAGTGTCCAAATCATGGGCTCAACAAAAGTGAGCAAATTTAGACATTCACCAATGGATGATGACATTAGGGAGAATATTGACTCAGCATGTGGTGGAATCTTCCGCTATAAAAGCCCAATAGAAACTTACAAATTGCTTGAAGATATTTAATTCATAAGCAGGGTTGGAATGTCGAGGGGAAGTCGTCTCGGAGGATAGTAGCTGCTACAGAAGACAAGGGCACCCACGACATTGTTGCATCCTTAGAAAATAATCAAAAATCATTAAAGCATAAAGATAAAGCTTACCAGACAAAGAAATGGTTAATTCATTTACCCACACCCCACACTTTTAGAGATCTGCATTGTCCCCAATATAGTTAATAAGGCAATAGAGAATGGGAAAAGATAGATTACAAAAGAAAAGTAATCCCTCTGGGTTATCAACAACGTAGTCAGACTAGAAAGATATCAGCACAACAAACAATACAAAATCACTAAAATCTCAAACAAACAAACGAAATAAAACACGGAGACTAAACATTAAAACTAAGAAAACAAACAACGAAAGCATAGAAATATCACCAAATATTCGCAGACTATCATCCATAGACAAATAAACATGGGACTCAAAAGCTTCACTATTGATGCAAATATTACTACCAGACTATTATGGAGGTGGACCCTGATGTGGTGGCTGTTGCCCGGGAAACAAATATCCGTACCATTCGTTTTGAAAATTGTCTTGCGCGTACAGGTCAGGCTGTTGTGGTTCCCAACGGGCATGAGGTGATAAGCATGTGGGCTATATGGGGGATTTTGTTGTAAAACCAGTCGTGCATCGTCTGGCGCTGGTAACTATCTTCGTGTTGCGTTCCCTAATGCGCGTGACTCCAAAATACGACTGGAGTACACAAACGTGTGCTTGAATCTGAATATAGTTTTTGCTTGCTGAATTGACTTAGATTTTGACATTTGTCTTGATCGCGAATGTTAGTACACGAGAGGGTGTTGAACGAGTTTTTCAGTTTATCTAGCTTAATAATTTTCAATAAGATAGTTTGTTTGAGGACAATCAATGCTTAAGTGTGGGGTTTTGATATTGTCTCAATTATTCATATAATTACTCAACAATATCATTCATTTCTTGCTTTGATAATAGATAAAATGGATATAATATGTTCACTTAATGCATGTTGCTTGTATGCAGGTTGGGTATATAAAAATATGGTGTGTTTGGTTGAAAAGTCAAAGTTTTGCCAACTTTACATGAATATGATGTTCCACGCCGTGCAACCCGTGTCGAGCACCATCGAAGAGCACACGCTCAGCAACCATGCTCCACGCCGCGCACCCTTATTTGACGACAATCCATTTTGGCTTCTTTTTAGGTCCACAACGATAGCATAGCAACCATTTGAAGTTCTTGATTTCTACATCATTATTGAGTATTTACTATTTGTAAGAATTTCATAATGACTACATTCGGTTTATTCTTTGATTTCTAGTATGATTATGGGCTAAGTTTCTATTGTTTTTACCATGATGAACAAACCATGGATTTAATTTGTAATCTTATGATAAAATAATATATGATTTAGTTTTGTTTATCCTTAATCGTAATCCTTAAGTTTTTTGTCTTAACTTTTGTTGGGTAATGTGTTAGATATAGTTTGTACATGCTCCGAGATTATGACTTGCATGTATATTTTCTCCTAGATTTTTTATTGTTTGCTTGTTATAAGATAATGACATTTGCATTCAATAAGATATATAATTTTTTTGAGATAATGAGAGTTAACATTATTCGGTAATACCATATCTCAACTTCTTAAAAGTTGCTTTCAAGTTAACTGCTTTAATCAAAATATTCAATACTTTGGCATCGGTTAGATGCTAGTTTCAAAAACCCTCATATTTTACTTTTAAAGCAAATTAGTTTAACTAGTTTATTTCTTGGTAGTGCACTCAATTCTTGTTCGTTGAGGATACGATCATGTTCTTACCTTGTTTACTTCTATACGATCAGGTCCCCTTGCTTGTTAGTGTGTCGTTCGAATTATGTTAGATTAGTGTTAAATTTTAAGACTGATATTCATGTATTACAAAGTTTGGTGTTGCGGGTTAGAAATTATAATGATTATAAATAATAGTTATTTGTGTGTGTATATATATGTATATATATAATGTATATAATGAGTGTCTATGTTAATATATTTTTTTTTCACAGAAGAACCATTTATTCACGAAAGAAAAGGTACTAAATAATTATAATACATGGGTTAGTTTAAAAAGTGATAAATATTAAATAAAAAGATACTAAATAATGATAACATACAATGGAAATGAGAATATTAAAAAATAGAGACAGATGACGTTAACATCTAGATTAATAATAGAAGCATTTACGCGAGGTCAAGGGTAAACGTGGTGCTGGTATCATGATATGGAAAGACATTGTCGTATTTCTTGTATAAGTCATTGATCATATATTATTATTGTTACAATTATGACAATAAGGTCAAGTATTTTTTTGTTATAATTAAAAAGAATTATAAAATTATAAAATATTTCAAGTGATAAGATTAGTAATTTTGATAAATATGATATTTTAAAATTTTATAAACTGTAAATATGATATTTGTAAATTAGGTTATCGATCAAGTTTGATATTTCAACATATGAAAAGACACATATGAAATTCTGCTAATAATTTTGATTCAACTTTAAATAAGAAAATTTTAAACTGAAATTTGAATTTTTGTTAAATAAATTGCTAGGATCGAACAATTAAATTTATTTTGTTAAATGAAGGGTTATGATATTTTAATAAATTTGATAGATATTAGTTTTTTATTTATATTAGAAGATGATATACATAATACCACTTTTAGTACAAACTATATTATATTTCTATATTATACCACTCTAAGACCATGCATTATGCTCTACCCGATTTCACCGGGTTCTATTGGGTAGGAGGGGAACACAATTACGTCTATTTTGGGTTGAATATCGGGTAGCCATTTCGGGTATATCCACTCGATGGAGAAGCCAATGTCACTCCCTCTTCAACGTAATTAATTAATGAATTATTTGTTAATATAAAAAATTAAAAAATGGAGAAAGTTTGAGAAAGAAAAAGGAGATGTATACCACTTAATTTGGGTACGGAAAAGAAAATGAAAGAAAAATAATATAGTGCTGATGTGACATTAGATAAGAAAAATAAAAAAAAAAGGTATAACTCATGACATAAGATAACAAAATTGTTACATATTAATTTGGTTTCTTTTACATTTGAAATGACCATTAACACTTTCTTTAATTCTTTTTTCTTTAAGTTTAATAATTTTAAAATTTTAAAAACTGATGTTTATATGCTTTATAATGATACTTATTATTATTTATAAATGAATATAAGTTCAACAATTTTAGTACTTTTTGATAAGTTTGTTTCAATATCTTCATGTTCTTGGACTTGGATGATGTTTTTTAGCACATCTCCCATATCTGAACACTTACTAATTAAGCACTTTTAAACCAATTTTAACCAAAAAAACATTGACAAGTGGGGTTTTTGAGATTTGAACATATCTTCACGGTTGGTTACAAAGAAGTGGAGAGCAAGGTAGTGGAAGAGAAGAGATACGTAGCCGGATGTGTAGTGTGTGGTGATACTGTGGGGTTCAAGCGATATGATTGCAATGGTGCCAACGCATGCATGTGGCTGGTCAGCTGGTGTTGGCTCTAGGAATGGCAACGGGGTGGATTCGGGGCGGGAATTGGTCCCCCCGTCCCCGCTTAAAAAACCGCGGGGATTAAACGGGGATCCGGGGAAAACCGTGGGGAAACGGGTATCCCCGTTTAATATAAACATGTGATTAAATAGGTAATTTTCATCGCAGAGATACCCGTAAACTAAAACTATGATTTTTCACTACGGGGATCGTTACCGTTAAGATTTTACCACAAGTTTTAGAAAATGATTATACTAAATTACATGACATTATCAAATACAGACATATCTTAACCGAAATTAAAGTCTTAAAGATTTTAAATGCATCCAAATATCAAAACCAAATAATTCAAATAAAGACTACGATTAAAATTTAGTTGTGTGAAAGTGTATAAAGATTTGTATATTTTATATTTAAAATTAATTTTATGTATATTAATATATATATATATATATATAGTTAATCTTAAATTATAATCGGGTATGTCGGGTAATCGGGGCGGGGATCATCAAACCCGTCCCCGTCCCAATCCCCGTTTAACTAATCGGGTTTTCTCGTCCCCGCGCCATTTATGTCGGTTTTCGATTTTCTCCGTCAGTTTCGGTTTTTTTGACCATCCCTAGTTGGCTCAATGGGCCAATGGCGGTGAAAACTAAAAGATGCCTAAAACTATGAATAAGCTTTTATTAATTCAAGACGAAATTAATCTTAATTAATTAAGTAGTGTTATGTTTACAACATTTATCCAATTATAATATCGTATTCGTTATTTATATATATATATATATATATAGGCGTATTAAACATCATTTTTTAATATGTGAATATTTTCAAAACTTACTTTCTAACGTACTAAATAACATGGTTCTAAAAAGTTCTTTTTGGCTTCAAACTTGACCAGACCGATGTACGCCAAAGTTTAAGGTTTGAACGTAATGCTTGACGTATGTTAAGGCTAAACTTGACACAATTATCTGTTATAAGCCGTGTGTCTTGAGGCTTGATCAAAGTATTGAGTCATATGTCCCGAATATATAGTTATTCAGTTATGGATAACTAAATATATTAAAACGAAGAAAAAGATTGATAATTAAACTATGTTATAAAATCTATAGTTATGTACTTTTTTATTTTTCTTTGTATAATTGTATACTTATAATTATAATTTATATATAAAATCATCGTCTTAAGTCACGTCTTAAAAAACGTCGTGATCTAGTCATAACTTTCAAAGCTTGAGGCTTGACTATGCAATCATGTTACGCTTCACATTATTTAGAACCTTACTAAATAATATATAAAACATGCAAGTGATAATATCTTAATTTAATTTTATTTGGCTTTTAACCATGTCAAAAGAGATTAATTAAATTTTGAAATAAAATTTTATTTTATATAATGACTTACTTCATTATCATTATCATTAAAGAATAAATTTATATACCAATTAATTAATGAATCAAACTAGAAGTTATAAAATAAGTTGCATCCGATGATAATCGATTAAATTTAAATGCATTTAATATATAATTAACCTACAGATGGCTTAAATTAGCTGGTTTTTGAAAAAAAATTAAAACTCATTTATTTTATAAAACAGGTGTTATTCTCTTCATCCTAATCTACTAATATCAATTATAAGTTATCTAATTAGTTTAATTAATCATCTAATAATAACTTCTACATACATAAACTGTGGATGAAAAATAGACTGGGATGTATGTCTTTTATCACCCCATAAAAACAAAAGAGAGAAGAAAAAAATATCAAAATGTCGCAATCACTAACACAATTTGAAAGAAAATAACAAATAGAAAGACGACTAAAACAACCAATACCTACGAAGTCAATGCCTGATTGAAACCTGGCCACTCGAATTGATTTAAAATTAAATGTATTTTAAATAATAATTAAATTTAATTAATTAATTAATTTATTATTATTATTATTATTATTATTATTATTATTATTATTTGAATAGCATAACGCCAATTTTCATTAAAACAAACCCATGATTACATCGACGTAAATTATTAACTCGTCTCAAAATTAAGATTTCACAACTAATTAACCGACCAAATCCCACCGAGTACAACTTACTTTCTTCACAATCTGATCGACTAGCATTTAGTTGACCTCTTGAATGTTCCATTTTTATTCTGCTATGAACAAGCTAGCTAGGTTCTTTTGTTTGAATGAAGTTGAACCAGTTCAACTATTACTTACCGACACTTATCAATAAAACTTATTCAATAGAAAATATTATGTCGCAATCGCTGCCCCAGTTTGAAAGAAAACAATAAATGGAAAGCTGACAAAAACAGTCCCTGCCAATGAACTACGACGACGTGTGATTGAGCTTAATTAGAGAGCCGTAGACAGGGGCGGACCCATGATTTAAAATGAATGGTAATACCAGACCTAAAATTTGAAATGAATGGTAGCACCATCTCGAAAAAATCATACACTACGCGTACAAAATTGGATGGTGTCCCGTGACCCCGTTCGAATACCCTTGGGTCTGCCCCTGCGTAGATAGGGGTTGAAGTGTAACGCCCCAAAATCTTAAATAAAACAAAACTCTGATAATAGAAGTATTTTAGAATAAAAAGAAGTTTACACAAAGCGGAAGCTAGTTAACACTGAACCCTCTAGTTCAGTTACAAAAGTAGTACTAAATATTTACAACAAAGAGTTGTTTAACAAAATTCACCGGGCGTTATGTTTTAAAATACAGATTTACTCCCAAATCACAACCTCTGTGTCACACCCCGCTAAAGCGGAAACACGAGGTGTCACAGCACAAGATATCATCGCACAAGGTAAATAGACAATAACCATTATATTGACTTAACAAAAATAAGTAGTTCGGGTAAAAGATAAATAAAAGTTACATAATCGAATAAAAATTAAATGACAATGTCTTGTACGATGCGAAAATAAAATAGATATTGTTTTTATAAAACGTGACGATGAAGATGCAGATGCCACACATCATGTTTGTATGCATAAGGTACCTAACGACGATCACCTGAAAGCACGGGTAAAAGAAAAGGGTCAACTACTAGAGTTGGTGAGTTCATAGGTTTTTAATATATGCACAAAATATCTTTTAAATGAGAAAAGTTTAAATAATTGATGGAAGTTTTTGGATTAAATCCAAGTATGAAATAATGATAGAAGATGTATTATATTGCCCAATACGTTGCACATGGTAGTAATAGACTATGATGGTTTGTTGCTTGAGCCATTATCCAACCTAGCCGACAACCAATTGCCCATGATAAACCTAACGCCTATATTAAATGACGTTAGTAGTGGTAAAGTACATCTATAGTTCGTCAACCATAAATGGGAGACGTCGGAATCTCCAAATAGAGCTACTTACAAATACCATGGGCTCACTAGCGGAGTTAAGGAATAATGTCCAACGAAAGGGCCTTACAACGATCACCCAAGCACATCAAAGAATAATACCATAAGTGCTCAAAATATTTGTCAGTGCAAAGCAATAAAGTTTAAAAATATTATTTTAAAAAGCCAAGATAGAGTCTTCTTTGAAGTTATATTTTTCTTTTAAAATTTATTGTCAACAAAAATTAATTTATATTTGACACACACGTATTTTTTATACCGATTAAAGACAAATGTGTATTTTACTATATATGCTTAATTCAAAGAATTTCCGTAAACGATAAATTATTGACTTACAAACAATTATATATTTCATTCTAATAAATTGAAATTATTATTACATGATCATGAAAATCAAAAACACAAATAACATTTTAATGTTTATAGAATTTGATAATTATATTCATCAGTTGTGTATCAAATCAAAGTAGATGCATAAATAAGTTTCAATTAATAATGAGTACCATTTTTAATTTTATTACGATTATCGTAAGTTAGAAAACTATTTTTAATTAGACAAGTTGAATTTTGATACTTAGAAACATCAATATATTTTAAAATGTTTTATCAACAAGTTCAAAAATCGTATTTGACGGAATGACACATACTGAATATATAGATATCCATCTCAACTTAGAATGCATTTGACAGAACTACACATACCAAATCTTTTATAACACAATTTCCAAAACGTACGTAATTTGATACTTAACATCATCGATATATTTTAAATTTTCTTTTATTTATATAAACTATTTTATTAATTTTAAAAATAAATTTTAAAATATATTAAAATAAGAAAAAAGATTTATATGTATGAAATAATAAGAGAAAAGTTAATCATATTTTAAAATTTATGTTGATGTAGGTGGATAATATAGTGTTTTGTGTGAGAGAGTGTATTAGTGAAAGAATGTATTTTAAATAAATAAAAAGTTGAAATAAATTAGAAGGGATGGTACATAAATTAGTTAAATACTAAGTGGATAAGATTAATTTTAATATAATATACGATAAGATTTTGTCTTTATTAAATTTTAAAAAATTTTAAAGTTAAGAAAGAGAGTGAATATTAAATAATTTATATAGAAATATAGACGAAGAGACATAAGTCAAATCACCGTAATGTGTTAAAAATAGTCAAAACCAAATAATTTTTTAACCCCGTAGCATTAGATGGACGTTTAAAAAAAGAAAAAGGGAAACAATCTTTTATCATGTATGCTAAGGAAAAATTTTAAAACTAATTTAAGCATCAACTATGATTTTTCTTATACTACATCCAAGATTCCAAGTGAGAAATAGAACCTTATATTTGATTATTCCGGAAAAAAAACCAAAAGTTTGTTATACAGTGACAAAGTGATATTATCTCCATTATTTATACTAGTACTCGACAATATCGTTCATTACTTAATGCAGGGTTGCAAAGCCTGCGAGGGAATTGGTCACCAAAAAGCAGATAGAGGAGGTTATAAGAAAGCTAGATCTAACAAGGGTCCTCCGAGGAGTCTCTGAGGAGGTACATCAACTTTTTCCCTCCAGAATCAAAGAAATTCCAGGTGTCAGCTGTTGACATCCTGAAGAAAAATCTAGAAGCTGAGCAGACACAACAACTTCAACAATCATCATCTGAATGGCCTATCCCTCCTCCCTCCGAATATCCAACCAGCTCGTCCAATTCCAACATCTTCAGACCCAGTCCTTGATCGACACAATATGTTCACAAGGGAAGCAATGAAAAACCTTGTATGGGGAAAATATGGTGTGAACGCTGCTTACCTCGAGGATCGGATTCCTACTATCTATGCTTCTCAAATCAGAGACAAGACTCCTCCTGAACTGAGAGGTCTTGATGATGCTCAAAGGAGACGATACACTCATATCTTAATGAATACAAAATACCGAGGGAGCAGATTATGTCAGAGTACCCCATCAGCAAAGTACTTCACGTCATCATGCAAAAATCTCAAAGGTACAGGTTTGCTGTTTATGATGTTCAAAGAGCAGATGGTCAGAAAATCTCTATCAATGAAGCTGACTTCAGACATGTCAAGCTGCACAACATTGAGTTCATATACGAGGAGCTGTCCACAAAGATCAACAAGTCCTACGAGGAACAACAAGGACGATTAGATTTGATGAAATATATGAGGAGATTTATAGAGTTTATCCAAGAGCACGATCTACAACTAGGCGCTGAGAGTAATCAACTCGAGGTGAATATGCTTAGACCACTGCAACATCATATTGATCTACAAACCCTAGAAGAGCTCACGGTTATCGATGAAAATCATTCAAGATTTGCGGGTCAAAGAGGTGTCGTCTTTGTCAACCAACGTCGCCGAAAGATCTTAGTTCGGATGGTGGACTTGATGGCATACTCCGATGGGACTCTAAAACTGTTATTTCACCATCTACAAGAAAAGGCTAAAAAAGATCAATCTGTATTAAGTGAGACGGAAAGGACTGGGCTAATACGAACAATTGAATAGATCAAAAGGATGCTGGATAGCCGTCGGATTATTCAGAGGTGGCAAATGATGTTCGGAATAAGAAATAAGTCTATAATGTAATTAAATTACTTTCTGCATTTCTTTCCTTGTAATAGGATTTCTCTCCATTTAGGGGGAGATTGTTATTTTTAGAAAATGTAGAAAAGCCTACTTTATAGGCGTAGCCTATACATAGGTATTAGGCCCCTTGGCCTTGGAATGCTTTTTGACATATATGACATATTGATATTAAAAGAAAAAGGTGTAGTGTGTGTTTTCTCTCTAATATCATCTTCTCTCTACACGGTTACTTGAGAGTCATTATCACAGATTCGACATTTCAGACAGGAATCCCGCCACCTTCATACTTCATTTCCAGGATTTCATTCTTGTTAGTTTTACATTTAAAAACACTTTAGAGCTTCATATATCATCTATATGAACCTCAAAAACACAACAACATCATTTAAAAACATCAAACATACAAAAATCCACTTTCAAGTGAGCTTGTATGTTCATCAATGGAGTTTCTTTTAGAATTGGAATTTCCAGCCGTTAACTTAAACATAGTTATTACAAAGCATGTTCAATCTTCATGAGGAACATTGAGCTTACCTTATTTGGATTCAAGAAATACCAATCTTCCAATTTCTTCAAAATCCGAGAGAAAGAAAGAGTATGTAGTTGTGCGTGTTTTGTATGTGTGTTTGCAATTTGCCAGCTTTGACTATCATAGTCAAAGTTCACAACATACATATATATTACAAAGCGTGTTTTGTGTGTTTGTGTTTGCAATACCGCCTCTGGATCCCTTTTCTTTTCCCTTTCTTTTTCTTTATTCATTTACTAGACATTTACTTATATATAAATATATATACATATTTGTACACAAAATACATATATATATCTTCACCTAACAAGTAACACAATTATACCTTCATTAATATAATCAACTTACATATAATTATACAACTTGTACCCTTTTCATAATTTACTAGCTTACGTACATTTACAATGACTTACAACTAGGCCGAAATCGAGGATGTTACACATACACACATAATTACACCCAAGGTCCTCCCATTTATCAAGTGTTTGCACTTTCACCCCTTAAAGCTTCATTCAATTCACATATAAAACCCTTAACTCTTAACATTTACATTACTAAATAATAGAAGCTTTAATCAATTGTACCTTATGCTTTACTAGTTATACTTCATAACAAACATTATTAAATATCTATAATCACTCTTGTTAATGATAAATATTCCAAATTATCTATAATTTCTTTTATCAACATATAAAACACATTATTAAGCAATATTGATGGTGTTCTAAAGTTTGGAATATTACATCCATACCCTTATAAGGAATGTTTCGTTCCCCTCTCCAAACGATGTGGGTTGCATGTTACTCTATTGGTGATGACAAAAAGGGGAGAAGGTTGTCGAGGATATCCATGCTCTAGTTATCCATCAACAATGCAACATGATCAAGTTAAGGAGAGAAAGCATAGGCTGAGGGGGAGCCTGAAGAAGAAAAGCAGACTAAGGCCAAGCTAACTAAGAAAGCAAAAGTAAAAAGGCCAATGATGTCCGAAAGAAAACCAAGGCCAACAATAAAGAAAAGAAAGTTGATTATTCAAGAGAATGATCAAGAGGAAGCTAGAGAAAATAACTTTTCAGATTCTGGTGATGACTTTGAAGCTACTAGGCCAACCAGAACATTCAATGAGTTGGAGAAAGAAGAGGCAAAGGACCTTGGTATAACTCTTACCGAGTTAAGAAGAAGGAAAATAAGGTGATCAAAGCCACAGTGCAAGAGCTAATAAAGTAAGCTATTGAGGCTGAAGCTAAGTCTAAGGGTCTAAGAGTTGAGTTGATAGAATATACAATTGATATAAGAGAATGCCACTTGAGAAGGTATTATGAAAAAGAGATTGTTGGTCTGCCCATAAGTAGGTGTGGTGTCCTGAACCTTGCTTTTGGTAACAAGTCAATAGTTAGCATAGATTTGAGATATGTCTACAAAATGAGATATCAAGAATGGATAAGAATTGCCTTCCTTGTAAACTAGTTTAACAAGAGTCAGATTAAAGATGAAGTAAAGGCTGAGTTGACTAATTTGATGGCAAAGGCTGAAAACTTGAAACTAATTCGTGCTGTAGTGCCTAGACAATTCCAAGGAGTAGAGTTAAGAGAAAATGTATATATCAACACACTAGGGTCTATGTACAAGGATCAAAATGGAAATCAATGTTTTTTTGAAGACGTCAGAAGTTGTTTCTATGGGAGCTTTGGAAGCCTTAAAGTTAAGAAGGATATGTGGCAAATATGACACCAATATACCGGCTCAACAAAATGAAGATTAAAACTTTCTTAGTGAATATAGTTTTTGTAGTAGATTACTTCTCTATGTATGTAAAGCAGTGAGTGTGCTAAATTGATTTAAGTGATCACATTTTGTATTCAATTGATAAGTTCCTTACTGAATACATTATTTATACAAGTTCAAAATTATTTGATATGTTCAATTTATGTTTTTATTTGTTCACTTAAAATTGATAATTTTAATTAATTTGATGAGTTCAAGTAAATCTTGATTAGTTCAATATTTGTCAAACATAATTCGACTAAGTATGTTCAAGCTAGAGTTTCTTCATCATTAAATAGGGGGAGTTTGTTTGTCTAAATGACCTCATCGGTTTATGTATAATAAGACAAAATAAACCTTGAAAGATAATGTCTAGAAATTAAAGATAAAATGAATTATGTTAAGTTTGTCAAACTAAGCTTAGTCAGCTTCACAACACAAATAAAATTTCTAGGTGTGTTTTAGTGAACTCTAATGACTTTCTAAGTTGAGTATGCGTTTCTATATGTATGTACATGTGGGAAAACAAAGATTGGTTTAGTGACTCATCAAGGTGAGTATCACTTTCTAAGTTTAGTATGAGTTTCTAATTGGGTATTAACCCTAAATTAAATTAACCTTTAATCACCTTAAGTTTCCTCTCTTTTCATTACGGTCCTTGAGTTTCTTATTTGTTATACATCGTATAAAATAATTATTACTAACCTCAACCAACATAAATCGATCATCGTTATTATCTACTATTAATCGTATAAAATAATTATTCGTGGACATATTTATTAAATTCTTTTACTCAGGTATCGATTAATTATCTTTTAATTAATCTCTTTTCGTTAAACAATCACATATTAAAAAATATATATATATATGTATATATATATAGTGAAAAGTTCATTTGAGAACCGTTTTTATTGCGAGAATCGCGAGAACCAATCTTAGCCGTCCAATTTCCCTTCTTTTAATTGGATTGCCACCAATGAATTCTTTACATGCACCCCGCCACACCCAATTCCCACACGCTCTTCACCCAAGAAATCCATTATCCAAAATAAACGGCTAAGATTGGTTCTCACGGTTCTCGCAATAAAAACGATTCTCAAATGAAACTTACCCGATATATATATCCGAAATGTGGTCGTTACATTAGGTGAATTTTAAGTAAGTTTAAGGGCTTAATGTGTCATTTAGGCATTCTTAACTATATATATATATATATATATGATGGAATATGGAATAGAGAAGGCAAAAAGTGGAATTTTGGAATTCCCGTTTTTGAAGACACAACCTTAGTGCTTTCAAGATCCTCGGAGATTGAACCGTCGGATCATCGTGATTTTGGGACCGAAGGTTCCCAACACATATATGAAGGTTTTTGACGGTTGGAGTTTTGATTTATTGGCCTGGATCTTGAGATACATGTTGTCGATTTGAATTGAATTTTCAAGAAGAATTTTTTTGGACTTTGAAGATTTGAGGCTTGGAGTCCTTTGATCTTTGGCTTACATGAGTTAAAAGTGGAATCTAATCAAATTGGCATGTACGTTATAAAAATATAATTTCTATGATTCAGATATATGTTATGAAGGGCTAATATACCGTATGCTAGATGATTTATGTTTTATGTTATGCTAGCTACTAGAATTTGAACTAAGTGTGCCACAGTTGATCATTTCTGTCCAATCGCTACATAGACACAATACAATGTCTCACTCTCAGAGGTGCTCCTTGAGTTCATTTCCTTTTGGTTTAATATGGTATCGATAGCAATAGCTGTTTTTCCAGTTTGTCAGTCCCCGATTATAAGTTCTTGTTGACCACGGCCGTATGCTCCTTGGAAAGCTTGCATGGTATTATGATATGTGTCGGTTCGGTAAAGTATTTGATATGAAATGTTCATAAATGATATACATACTATTGTTAGTCCTAGATTGAGTACACAACAACGAATGTTTGTAGAAGGGGGGTTGAATACAAACTTTAGCTTTTAAATTTTAAAGACACGCCATGATACTTTTATATAATTGTTATTGATGATGAATCAAGAAGTACATGTACTAAAAGCGGAAATTCTAAGTACAATAAATGGTGGCAATTAATTTGTTTAACACATAGACAAGCTAACTCTGAAACAACTAATGTCTAAGACTGTTCAACACATGAACAAGTTTGATTCTACACAATTTGCTAAACTCTACGAATTTTCTCAACTAATGAGATTGATATCTGTTGTGTAGAAGTATTGTGTAGTTTTTTTGTATGTCCATCATGCATGGGATTTTATAGAAGCTTTTGGCATATGTCCAGATGGTTGAAAGAAAGAGACAAAAACAGCTAAGGAAAATAATATAATATTTGTAAAGTTAGTGGGTGAAAAGTAGACTTACTTAATAAAAGATTACATAAATTAAGTTTGCTTTTTAGAAAAGTAATGTCCACTAACAATAAAATAATATATCCCTTGTGCTTTTTGTATTGAAAGTTTAAGTTTCCTCTTTCATGATTAAACTTTTATCAATATCCATTCTTCTTTTAGGATTGACCTTACCAAGTATAGAATTACCGGCCATACTTGTTGAGGTTGCAAATCTTCAAGATTTTTGATTTCAAAGGTATCTTTCTCTTTTTCTAGAGGATGATTAAGATCTATCCTTTTTGTCTCATGTTTGGTCCGGAAAGTGCTTTGTACTTTTACATTCAAAGATCTAAAGGCCTAAAAGAACAACACATGTTCCGCCCTTTTACATATAAAATATACAAACTAAAATACTAAGCAAATATTTGCTTGACTTAGTTGACAGAATGTACTAAGTTAAAAATTATACTACTCAGTTAAGGAAATGATCAGTTGATCATTATTGCAAAGTCTCAGTTGATACTATTGCTCAGCTGATGCATGTGGTCTCAGTTGTATTCTAAAAGACTTACTTAGCTGATGCATGTGGTCTCAGCTAATCCATTTTCAACTAATGGTTAAGAATCTCTCAGCCGATCAAAATACTTTGCTCAGCTAATGATCGTAAACACTCAGCTGACTTTCTGATGGTTGTTTTTCCTGAGATGGTCTTCTACACTTGTCTTTTCATCCTAATGATCCTCAGTTGATGTCCTTCGGCTGATGCTTTGAGTAGGGGCTGCTTCTTAGCTGATGTTTCTATATTTAGCATAATTTCACAAATCTGATTCAAACAACACATGTTTGAATACTTTCTAAATTATATTGAATGTATGGTTTGGTTATCAGCAAATTCTACGTTTTAAAATAGGCAGAGTTGATTATTAGGGTAAAGTGATTATCTCCCCAACAACTATGTTCAAAGGTTGTTTGCATAATTAATGATTGGAATTAATATAATTTGATGTAAGTGGTAAATTGCATATTAACGAATAGATTACGGTTTGTATGCACTATCGGACTTAGTATGCACGTATCGGACTTAGTGGGCGTGGGTAGAGACCTTACTTGGTACATGGGTTGGCCGGGCACGCGAGTAGTGAACTGGGTTACCTTATAGGGTTTAGGTTATCGCTTAGGATCACCTTCTCGGTTATGTAATACGGTTGCGGATATGGTTATGGAAAGGTTATTAATATGGTTTCGGACACGGTTAATGGTTAGTTTATGATATGGTACATTTCATGGTATTTATTAAATCAATATGATTGGTTTGTATCATGGTATATGAAACTATATATGTTCGACTTATGTACCAAATCCTAATGCTAGTTTGGGTCAAAAAAACAAAAGGGCAAATTACTCATGTAATGGTTATGTGGCTATGCAGTATTTGGTGTCATTAATGACTAATTGGTTTAACGGTTTGATTTATATGTATGGTTCTTGACCTGTGTACTTGATATGTGGTTATGGGTGATGCAGGGTCAAATATGCGGGCGGGACGGTAAATTTCTAAACGCATATTCGTTCACCTTTAACTATTTTAGAACAAAAATACAACTTAATAACAATGTTTTACATGATTAAAACTTATCAGGGTCATCGAAATTTCCGAACAATTTTGAAGTATTCAACTCATATGGTCTGATCGAGGATCAATGAAGAAGGGAAAGTTAATCAATTCCACTCACAAAAAAGATATATTTTGTCCCAAATAATTATATATGTTAAATGACTTCAATTCCAAGTCAAACAACACTCAGAACTCATTAAAGTAGAAAGAATTCACTTCGATCTCTTCACAGGCTAGCTATACGTACAGTTTCAAAAAAAAGTAGCTGGGGATGCTCATCAGGTTGTTCTTTACTTAATTTTTCACCCTCTGCAGTTTTCAAAAGTTATAGAACTCGAAGTTAATTAGTATGCATTCTAATCGCTCCAAAATCTTAAAAAAGCAAGAGATTTGAATGATCTACCTTTTGACATCAAATAATCCATGTGCTTATCCACTAAATTACGCTCATAGCTTATGTCATCATTATCTTGCATGAGCTGATATTCTATATCTTTGATTGATTTGATAAAAAGCCGATATTCATTTTCTTGTTTGAGCTGCGTAGCTTTATCAAAAGTAGGAATCTTGGACGGTGCCCCTCTGATAAGAGCATTATGGGCAGATGATTTGACTATCCCAGTTCGTTTACATGGCCACTCTTCAATTCCGTAGCTCTGATGAAGTTTCCCAAAGGTATTCTCTGCAACTGCAAAGAATTGATGTCGTTGGGTTAATCGCGTATTGTTCATGGGTCAGCAAGTTACGGTTTGTACGGGTCGGGTCCGTTTTAGTTTGCTTAAGAAAATTTGTGATTACAAGTCTAGGGTAATGCAAAGGTTGGATAGTATGTTAGTGGAAGATGTTGTATCCACGTTCACATGTTTTCCACTTTATTTTAGGATAGGTTGTTTTGTTTATTTTCTTATTCATTTGTACATTGGCTTCCATTTGAATGGAGAGAAGAAGGAAAATGTAGTCACGTACGGTGGGTTTTTTGTTCTCCTGCAGCCTCGTGCATTGTAGTGAGTATTGCATATTTTCTTTTTTCAATTTGTTTGGTGTGTTTCTATATGTGTGTTTCAAGCGTGCAAGTTTTGTGAGGCTGCTGATTTCCAACAGAAGTGTCTGTCTTAAAAAAAACATATTGACTAATTTTCAAATAATCACATTATTTGGTCATATCTAGCAAAGAAGCTTACCGCCAAAATACTTTGCTGCAACCTTTTTAGGCAGCCCAAAAAATTTGGTAATATCATTATAGGTGATGTGATCTGACTTTGATGCGCGTGACCTTTGTGAGAGATGTCCATCTTCGAAAGTGTCATTGTTGATGTTCTCAATTACACTTGATGATTGCAAGCCCTGATCCTGCAACCGTGAAATATTAGAAAAGAGATTTGTTCCTTATAGGTAATTAAGGTAAGAGAGGCCTACTTAATTTTTCTTCTTACTTATTCTTTTAATCACAAGATTAACACAAGTGTCAAAATCAATAGAGGAGATGAGGAAAAAGATTAATTAATGGAATACACATGTCATCGTGGGGGAAAATAAAATTTATATGTGAATACAATTAATTACATAACCTTAATATAAAAAATTAAAAGACGACATATGACAATATATATATCAAGAGAAGATTTTAGGAGAAAACATCCAAAAGAACATTTCATAACTGTCAAAACAGTTAAAGAAAACGAAATCGAGAACTGGACATTAGGACTTTACTCTTTAGACATTTGGTTTCTAGCTTTTGACATGTTCGTTTTGTTTGACTTTTAGTTTTTCATTTTGAAATTTTAATATTAACGGTATTTTTATGGTTGCCATGATTAAGCTGAAAAAAAGGGGGAAATCACATTAATTTATGTTCACATACAATTACCTAACAATTATAGCTTGACTGTATGAGATGGATGTTAATGTTTGATTCAAATATCAAAATTTAACTAATTTGGATTCTATCCAATTTAATAGAAGATTTGATTTCCTATTAGATAGGATATTTTTTTTTTGAGAAATTTGATTTTGTATCAAATTAGGCTTACGTTTTTCCTTATAAATTGAGAAATAGAAAATTCGGACGAGGCAATATGACAGAAATCGAAAACTCGTTTTTCGGTTCATCATGCCGTGCGCGCAGCTGTGGGAGATTGATGGTGCGAACCATTGGATCGTTATAGTTTTGAACGGAAGGTTCTAAATACACAAATCTACTATCTGAATGATGAAGATTGTATGTTTATTAACCGTTGGATCATATATCGAGATTTTTGGATAGAAGGTTCAGGACGTATAGTTCCACATTGTGAACAGTGGTGACCATGATCTGAGGTTCGTACAAAGAGTAAAAGGCTGCAAAGTTTTCTGCTATGTTTTTTGGGAGCAATTTTTTATGGTTTATTGCTCTAGGTTATTTTGCTGTGTTTCAAGTTTACTTATAATGAGTGAGATATAAAAGTTCTTGATCCCTATATTCGATGGGAAGATGGATTTTATGGTGTGACAGATGACGATTGAAGATGAATTGGTACAACAAGGTGATGATGACGCTTTACATGAGACAAAACCCGAAGAGATGAATGATGATGTTCGGAAGACAACGTAGTAGAAGAACTCAAAGTACAATCAGGTTGGCACTTGCTCCTGAGATCAAATACATTGTTTTGAAGGAGAAAACAACTAGTATTTATGCATCAAAGTCCTTCATGCATAAATACTACTTGTTGCTGCGAATTGCCATGAAGAGCTTACGAGATTCGAAGGGAAAGAAGAAGGTTGATGATGATGAGGCAAATGTTGCTGCGAATTGCCATGAAGGGTTTATGTTGGCGGAAATTTCAAAAGTGGGAATTTGATAGATGAAAAACCAAATTGGGTGTTAGAATTTGTTGCTTCAACACACATTTGCAATGATCGAGATATATTTAACATAGAAATGGACACATAGGTGAAATCAAAGTTGGTAACAAGCGGTGTATGAAGATTGAAGGCATCAAGAGAGTACGCATCAAGTTTCACGATGGAGGTTTGAGGATCGCTTTGATGTGAAGCATGTTCCAAATGCGACTAAGAATATACACTTGCACTTGGAGTACTAACTTCAAGTGAGTTCCGCTATGTTGGAAAAGAAGATGCTTGGAAAATGTACAAGAACTTTTATATCTCTTCGGGTTTTGTCACCGACCACCCGCCTTCATAGCTAGACACTTCCTTCCATCACACTCCTTTGGTGTATGAGTCCATTACACCTCCTTCCAATACAAATTCATAACACCTCCATGTACAAATCCATTTCTTTCCTTCGCACCTCCTTAACCTTGTTCACTCATCCAAACGCCTTCCTGCCTCCATTGCGTTTAATCATCATTGAGATTAGGGTTCGTTATTATCAACATCACCAAGCTATAAGATTAGGCTGGATTTCTTATAGGGCCCATCATCTCAACAGATAATTTGATTTCATCATCAAAAGAATGCATCATCGGGATTAGGATTTGCTTCGTTCAAAATTAATGACTGCTTTCATTGATTTATGTTGTTTTTGATTTCATCAACGACAAAGATTTGGGTTTCATCATCTCGACAAAGGATTTAGGTTTTGATCTTGATAATTAATGTTTTTGATCTTAGTGACAACTGGTTCATTGATTTTATTTCATCATTAATGTTCATCTAGATCTGTTTAATTATGTTTTGGTTTCTGATCTTGATTTATTGTATGTGTGGTTTTTGATTTGGTATATTTGATTCCAATCCTATCACATGTTTACCAAACAAAATAAGTTTTTTGTGAATTCCATTTATGTTACATTCCATTTCTTCCATATTCCAGCTCCTTGAAAATCATTAGGGACCTTAGATTTCTATGTGCAACCCACAGTTTAATTTGTCCTGTCTAGAGGTCTACGACCATAACATACAATTGCATGTCTACTGGATTTCTATGTAATCCTAAATTAAAAGGCTTGTAGCTAGTCTAGCGGTACCATGTGCATTGAAAATCTTCTCTTTGGTCATGGGTTTTAGTTATGTAGTGAACAAAACTATAGATTTAAATGTAGAAATAAAGATTGTGTTTTCTCTAAAAATAAGTGAATCACTCCAACAAGGAGTGCTTAATGTTCTTCAAGTTTATTAATTTAATTTATTTCATATAAGACGCACAACAGCACATCACTTCTTCCTCACAAACAATTGTTACTTGAAGAACATAACCACATCCCTGTTAACGTGTTATAGATCATACCAACATTAATAAGATTAGAAGCATAAACTACTAAATTAAGAATATATGTAAAGAAGCACTAGTCCACACATACACATGTAGAGAACAGGATGACCAACGTACCTCAAGAGCTTTGCAAACTTCAAGTACTTGGTATGAACAAGTAACCAAGGGATTAATAGTCATGGAAATCTCCAGTATACCATAACAACAACGAGCTTCAATCACAGGCATGAAAAAAATCCAAGCATCTTGCTGTTGAGTCCATTTAGTAGTGAGATCAAGAAACACACGACCAGGATAAGGCTCAGTGAACACTTGGTTCTTAGGATGTACATATGAATTTTGGTCTAGACAAGCCATACGGTTTGACCAAAATTCATTTGTGTACATGGAAAAACCAAAGGGCTGTCCTTTTGTGGTAAGCACAGAACAAGACCCGAAATCTATAGCGGCCCAAAACATAGCAGAAACTGGATGGCCATAGAATTTTATAGATGAAAGTGCACTGCATATCTTAGGATAAGGAATATCTGCAAAATTCGAACTCCAAATTAACTTAAAGAATAAGAAATGAACACGAGTATAGTAGACATCATTGCTCAAGAAAATAAAGTGTAGTGTGGAGAACCATTAAAATAAAAGGGATGACATAGAAATTCTGAACGTTAGATCGATCTGATAGTTGACAAATAGTCTTTTTAAAAATTATTATTAATTAAAAGGGATAATTAGTAGTTAAGGGCAAAATAGTCTTTTCATTATTTAAACACCTCATAAGATCATGTTTAACGCTTTCTAGCAACCCTGAAAAATTCAAAAACATATCGACAGCAAATATGATGAAACATAATTGATAAAAAAAATATGAACAGCAAGTCAAACCCAAATTGGTGAACTAATTAATGACACCAAATAATAACATTGTATAAAAATTATATTCAACGTAATTGATAAAAGCAAATATACAGAATCACTAATGGACGAAAGCCATTGATAGACTAAAGTTCGACAAAAATAGAAGATGAACGATTCCTGCTGAACAGAAAATCAAAACTACGCTAAAAAATACGCTTAGTTACAATTACCATAACCTAGATGAACAAAATATTGACACTTTACACACAATATAACAATCAATACTAAATAAGAGTCCTAACACACATGGAACCTATACTATCGTACTCGCATATATATATATATATATTGATGAATACAAGTTATCTGTAAAAGCATGCATGCAATTGTTTCTGAAAAGGATTACTGATGAGCTATATGTATGTCCGGACAATTTCTTGATTAAGGTCAGCTTCGGCTAGGTCCTGGGCCTTCGGGCATAATGTTCTGGATCAACGGTACTCGAGTGTCGTTCCTTAGATTATCTGGGGTGATTGCCTTAAATTGCTGAGCTTATGAACCTTTGGTTCCTAAACGATTATGGTGATTCACTCACGTGGTGAAACCAGCGCGGTTGGTAGTGTTTGATTCCCCCGGTGGTAGTGGTTTGAGCTGGATTTGCAACCCGGCAATATAATACACTCACTGGACATGTCAGCACTCCACTATGTGATAGGATAGCATTGTTTGCTAACTCTTGATATGTATATGACTTGCTTTATTGCTTTTCATGCCTGTTAGTACTCACTAGCTATTTTATATAGCTAATCCCGTTGATATTTCCTTTTTACAGATAAGGAGTAGGTGTGCCTGGTGAGATGAGATCTCTACTGGGATTTGTATATATCTTTTGGGAAGGAACATTATGTATGGTATCTTGAATACAATGGTCGGTTGATGATGTAGTAACACTGGTAGTATATGATTTGGCATCATTTTTGATATGTAAATATAAACGTCAAATCATTGTGGTTTTAACCTGTAATAATTAATAGGTTTGTTTGTTTGGTTCAAAATGTTCTGCTGCGTTGTTTTAAATTACTAGTTAGATAATCAAACAGGTAAACACTTTTATTACAAATGGATTTACGCAGTTTAAAAACTTAAATTTTCACTGATTTTGATATTAGCTGAGGCGGTGTTACATCTATCTTATCAATTTAGGTTTCATCAGTCCCGTATGCGATCTACAATTATATGATTTTAACTTAATGAATGATGACATCACTAAAAGAATGGTATTTGTTGGTCAAGAAGAAGAGGTTGTGGAAGAAGATTTTAAAAGAGATTCAAAACTAAAATCTGAAATTCCTTTTGACTATCAGGAGTTAAATGATTCTATTTCATCTGAGCCTCAAAAGCTCAGTAAGACAGATGAGTCTACGGTTTCACCTATCCTGATGATCTTAAAAAGCCGCAAGTGGTTTTAGAATCCAGAGTATATATACCACATATGGTGTTGCAAAGGCAACTCGAAACACTTGTAGCTTACTATTTTCAAACAATTATCATAAAAAATGATTTAGAAAAGGAAGTAAAAGAATCAGAAAAGAGCCTTTCATGTCACTGTAAAAGGAAAACATTGACATGCACTTCTACTCCGTCTACATCCCAACCAACGAGAAAGTATATCAGAGAAGAAAAAGGTAAAACAAAGGTGGAAGATTCATGGATTCCAAGAACAAATCACAAATTACCCGAAACCACCAAAAGGCAACCAAATGCCATTCCCAAAGCCAATCTCACACACTCTCCCACATACAAAAGTTACCAACAAAAGTCACCAACAAAAGTTGTCAAAAAGAGCTCAAAACCACTCACAACTAACCACTTTTCAATTGTTTCAGATGTGAGGAGAGCAGACAACACCGAGAGAAGTTATTCCAAGAATGAAACAGAAGAAAGTTTACACCCAGTTCCTCTAAGCCTTGCTTTAATTTTTCAACAAAGTGTCATCACATTTCAAATTTCTTCAGTCATTGTATTTCACTTTCCACCAATGAAATGAAAGAAAGTACTTGTTTTTGCACAAGTCATGGTTGTTTGCACGGTTATTGTGAATACAAATGTGAATATGATAGGCTTAGAAAACAAATGGGAATTTGTGCATGTGTGAATTTGAGACCACAAGGGTCAAATAAAGTAAATGCATCCTTTATTATATCACATGGAATAATTATTCATCGGTGGGTGACCAAACATGCTCATAAACTCAAGAATTATTGGAACTATGAAAATAGATTAATCACAATTCAAGAGTTAGAAGCATACCGAACAGGAGGGTACAAAGAGTTTTTGAAGGCCTGGAATAATACTAAATCTAGAACAAGGAAATCTCAATCATAACGTACCAAGTTTCTCTCATCAAAGGCAAAGTTAAATTCTTCAAAAACATCAAGCTCAAAAGTTAAACCAAACAAACATCAAAAATCCAAACCACCTACCATAAGATACAAACCTGTTACCAGTAAACAAGCACCCAAATCTCAAACAGTTGCAAAACCCAAAATGATTCAAGTTTGGCAACGAAAAGATGTGGTTCAGGTAGTGGATCTCAAGGACGCCATCAGTCCACCAAGTCTTGAAAGAGGAGAGCTTCCTCTAACCATTGGATCTAAAATTGTTCTTGATCCATTCTGGATTAATACCTCAAAGTTTAATAAAGAAAAACAAAAGACTCAATGGAATACACTAAAAAGAATACATTGTATTTTTCAAGAGGTTTTGATACCAATGTATCACCTAACACGCAAGGACCCATTTCAACATGGGGACCTAAATCATATTTTAAAATTTATGTTGATGTAGGTGGATAATATAGTGTTTTGTGTGAGAGAGTGTATTAGTGAAAGAATGTATTTTAAATAAATAAAAAGTTGAAATAAATTAGAAGGGATGGTACATAAATTAGTTAATAACTGAGTGGATAAGATTAATTTTAATATAATATACGATAATATTTTGTCTTTATTAAATTTTAAAAAATTTTAAAGTTAAGAAAGAGAGTGAATATTAAATAATTTATATAGAAATATAGATGAAGAGACATAAGTCAAATCACCGTAATGTGTTAAAAATAGTCAAAACCAAATAACTTTTTAACCCCGTAGCATTAGATGGATGTTTAAAAAAAGAAAAAGGGAAACAATCTTTTATCATGTATGCTAAGGAAAAATTTTAAAACTAATTTAAGCATCAACTATGATTTTTCTTATACTACATCCAAGATTCCAAGTGAGGAATAGAACCTTATATTTGATTATTCCGGAAAAAAACCAAAAGTTTGTTATACAGTGACAAAGTGATATTATCTCCATTATTTATACTAGTACTCGACAATATCGTTCATTACTTAATGCATGTTGGTTGTACGCAAATTGGATATATAAAAATATGGTGTGTTTGCATGAAAAGCCAAAAATCTGTCAACTTTGCATGAATACGATGTTCCACGCCGTGCAACACATCTCCATCCACCATCGAAAAACGTACGCCGAGCAACCATGCTCCACGGTGCGCACCCTTGTTTGACGACAATCCATTCTGGCTTCTTTTTGGTCCATAATGTGCAAACCTGTCCCAAACCGAGTGCCCTTGAAGGTCACAAACCGAGTTCCCTTGTTTCACAACATGCACTCATAAGTTGACCGTACTTTAGGTTATTGACTATGGTGTTCCACCACGTGCACCTCTATCGCACGCCGTGTGACTAGGTCGGCCCATAGATTCCAATTTAAATCGGAAGTTAGGTCAAAAACAACCACATAAAGATTTTTGAGGGATAGTCAACCGTAGAAAGCATAGAAACCATATGAAGTTTAGGATTTATACATCATTATTGAGTATTTACTATCTGTAAGAATTTCATAATGACTACATTTGGTTTATTCTTTGATTTATGTTTAAAGTTAGTATGATTATGGACTAAGTTTCTATTGTATTTATCATGATGAACAAACCTGGATTTAATTTGTAATCTTATGATTTAATAACATATGATTTAGTTTTTTTATCCTTAATCGTGATCCTTGAGTTTTTCCCCGAAACTAGTCAGGTTTGGTTTTCCCCGTAAGGTTCGGGTTGTTTTGTCATCCCTAGTTATGAGCAAGAAAAGAGGTGGGTTGTTTAAAGAAAAGCTAGGGTTGTTAGGAGGGTATAATTGTAATCTGTCAAATTCCCTCATCTATGGTTTCTTAATTCCCTCATTCTTTTAAAGGAATTCACTTTCCCTCTCATGAGGGATTTAAATTCCTTAAAATTTCATTTCCAAAGCAAACCAAATACCGGATTTCATGGGAATTGGATTTCAATTCCTACAGATTCTCAGGAAATCCGTCCAACCAAACAGGGCCTTAGATACAGTTTGTCCATGCTCTGAGATAATGACTTGCATGCGTATTTTATTTTGGATTATTGTTTGCCTGTTCTGAGATGATGACATTTGCATTCAATTAGATAGATAACTTTTTTGAGATAATGATGGTTAATATTATTCAGTAATATTATAGATAAAAGTTTGAGTTCAATTTACCATACAATTAGAGTTAAGTGTGTTTTGGAAATGTTAAGTTATAATCGGATTAGTAGGACTAATAGTTGTTGGTTTGAACGTCCTTAGAAACTTATCATGTTAATTGTGCCTAAAACAAATTGAACCTAGGGGGAGTGATTCATTGATGAATACATCTTTGTCATCTAATTTCAACTTCTTAAAAATTGCTTTCAAGTTTACTTCTTTAATTGAAATATTCGATACCTTGGCAGCGGTTAGCTGCTAGTTTCAAAAAAACCCCATATTTTACTTTCAAAGCAAATTAGTTTAACTAGTTTATTTCTTAGTAGTGCACTCAATTAACCCCCATTTTTTACTTTCAAAGCAAGTTAGTTTAACTAGTTTATTTCTTAGTAGTGCATTCAATTCCTGTCCCTAAGGATACGAACATGATCTTACCCTGTTTACTACTATACGATCAGGTGCACTTTCCCGTTATTTTGTCGGTCAAATTAGGTTAGATTATTGTTAAATTTTAAGACTAATATTCATGTATCAAGCTTTTGGCGCCGTTGCCGGGGAGTGTCGACCAACTGTGCTATTTAGAAATTACTAGTTATTCGATCCTTACTCAAGGTTTTACCTCGGGTAAGTTGTGGTTTTATTAGTTTAAATTTTATTTTAATTAGTTTCTTTAGATTTCCTTTGTTTTAGTTTAGAACTTGTATCCAGGTGTCACGTGATCTTTCCACCGTTGGTCATGTAGGTGTATGATACGTAGCTAGTCCTCATTCTTAGAGATTCCGTTTCAAAAACCCGAGCAAGAGTTTCATCGTCATCTAGGTGTAGTCAAATCTACAACTACGGAGGATAATCATGAAACGTCTGATTTTGAACAAGAGTTCAAGGGTCCACCATCACTTATGGAAAACGAGGATGACATAGTGATGTGGTACGCTTGAGAGACTAGAGATGAGGTATTTGAGATCAAAGAACAATTTTTGTTAGTATGGCTATAGAACTAAATTTTGATGGAAGGATTAAGCATGCCCGAACCGCCATATGTAGTCTTTCCTTTCTATCTGTGAGTTGTTTAAAGTAGGGGAGCTACTTTTGATGTTGTGTGCCTGAGAGTCTTCCCATTTACTCTTATTGGGGAACCTCAAGAATGGCTTGAGTCCTTAGAACCACTGTCCATAACAACCTGGAATGATATGAAAAATCAATTCATTAACCATTTCTTTCCCCCATCTAAAGAGGAGAGGATGAAAAATGATATCCTCAACTTTTTTTAAAATGCTAGAGAATCATTTAATGATGATTGGACCTATTTCAATAAGATGCTAGAGGAGTGTCCAAATCATGGGCTCAACAAAAGTGAGCAAATTTAGACATTCACCAATGGATGATGACATTAGGGAGAATATTGACTCAGCATGTGGTGGAATCTTCCGCTATAAAAGCCCAATAGAAACTTACAAATTGCTTGAAGATATTTAATTCATAAGCAGGGTTGGAATGTCGAGGGGAAGTCGTCTCGGAGGATAGTAGCTGCTACAGAAGACAAGGGCACCCACGACATTGTTGCATCCTTAGAAAATAATCAAAAATCATTAAAGCATAAAGATAAAGCTTACCAGACAAAGAAATGGTTAATTCATTTACCCACACCCCACACTTTTAGAGATCTGCATTGTCCCCAATATAGTTAATAAGGCAATAGAGAATGGGAAAAGATAGATTACAAAAGAAAAGTAATCCCTCTGGGTTATCAACAACGTAGTCAGACTAGAAAGATATCAGCACAACAAACAATACAAAATCACTAAAATCTCAAACAAACAAACGAAATAAAACACGGAGACTAAACATTAAAACTAAGAAAACAAACAACGAAAGCATAGAAATATCACCAAATATTCGCAGACTATCATCCATAGACAAATAAACATGGGACTCAAAAGCTTCACTATTGATGCAAATATTACTACCAGACTATTATGGAGGTGGACCCTGATGTGGTGGCTGTTGCCCGGGAAACAAATATCCGTACCATTCGTTTTGAAAATTGTCTTGCGCGTACAGGTCAGGCTGTTGTGGTTCCCAACGGGCATGAGGTGATAAGCATGTGGGCTATATGGGGGATTTTGTTGTAAAACCAGTCGTGCATCGTCTGGCGCTGGTAACTATCTTCGTGTTGCGTTCCCTAATGCGCGTGACTCCAAAATACGACTGGAGTACACAAACGTGTGCTTGAATCTGAATATAGTTTTTGCTTGCTGAATTGACTTAGATTTTGACATTTGTCTTGATCGCGAATGTTAGTACACGAGAGGGTGTTGAACGAGTTTTTCAGTTTATCTAGCTTAATAATTTTCAATAAGATAGTTTGTTTGAGGACAATCAATGCTTAAGTGTGGGGTTTTGATATTGTCTCAATTATTCATATAATTACTCAACAATATCATTCATTTCTTGCTTTGATAATAGATAAAATGGATATAATATGTTCACTTAATGCATGTTGCTTGTATGCAGGTTGGGTATATAAAAATATGGTGTGTTTGGTTGAAAAGTCAAAGTTTTGCCAACTTTACATGAATATGATGTTCCACGCCGTGCAACCCGTGTCGAGCACCATCGAAGAGCACACGCTCAGCAACCATGCTCCACGCCGCGCACCCTTATTTGACGACAATCCATTTTGGCTTCTTTTTAGGTCCACAACGATAGCATAGCAACCATTTGAAGTTCTTGATTTCTACATCATTATTGAGTATTTACTATTTGTAAGAATTTCATAATGACTACATTCGGTTTATTCTTTGATTTCTAGTATGATTATGGGCTAAGTTTCTATTGTTTTTACCATGATGAACAAACCATGGATTTAATTTGTAATCTTATGATAAAATAATATATGATTTAGTTTTGTTTATCCTTAATCGTAATCCTTAAGTTTTTTGTCTTAACTTTTGTTGGGTAATGTGTTAGATATAGTTTGTACATGCTCCGAGATTATGACTTGCATGTATATTTTCTCCTAGATTTTTTATTGTTTGCTTGTTATAAGATAATGACATTTGCATTCAATAAGATATATAATTTTTTTGAGATAATGAGAGTTAACATTATTCGGTAATACCATATCTCAACTTCTTAAAAGTTGCTTTCAAGTTAACTGCTTTAATCAAAATATTCAATACTTTGGCATCGGTTAGATGCTAGTTTCAAAAACCCTCATATTTTACTTTTAAAGCAAATTAGTTTAACTAGTTTATTTCTTGGTAGTGCACTCAATTCTTGTTCGTTGAGGATACGATCATGTTCTTACCTTGTTTACTTCTATACGATCAGGTCCCCTTGCTTGTTAGTGTGTCGTTCGAATTATGTTAGATTAGTGTTAAATTTTAAGACTGATATTCATGTATTACAAAGTTTGGTGTTGCGGGTTAGAAATTATAATGATTATAAATAATAGTTATTTGTGTGTGTATATATATGTATATATATAATGTATATAATGAGTGTCTATGTTAATATATTTTTTTTTCACAGAAGAACCATTTATTCACGAAAGAAAAGGTACTAAATAATTATAATACATGGGTTAGTTTAAAAAGTGATAAATATTAAATAAAAAGATACTAAATAATGATAACATACAATGGAAATGAGAATATTAAAAAATAGAGACAGATGACGTTAACATCTAGATTAATAATAGAAGCATTTACGCGAGGTCAAGGGTAAACGTGGTGCTGGTATCATGATATGGAAAGACATTGTCGTATTTCTTGTATAAGTCATTGATCATATATTATTATTGTTACAATTATGACAATAAGGTCAAGTATTTTTTTGTTATAATTAAAAAGAATTATAAAATTATAAAATATTTCAAGTGATAAGATTAGTAATTTTGATAAATATGATATTTTAAAATTTTATAAACTGTAAATATGATATTTGTAAATTAGGTTATCGATCAAGTTTGATATTTCAACATATGAAAAGACACATATGAAATTCTGCTAATAATTTTGATTCAACTTTAAATAAGAAAATTTTAAACTGAAATTTGAATTTTTGTTAAATAAATTGCTAGGATCGAACAATTAAATTTATTTTGTTAAATGAAGGGTTATGATATTTTAATAAATTTGATAGATATTAGTTTTTTATTTATATTAGAAGATGATATACATAATACCACTTTTAGTACAAACTATATTATATTTCTATATTATACCACTCTAAGACCATGCATTATGCTCTACCCGATTTCACCGGGTTCTATTGGGTAGGAGGGGAACACAATTACGTCTATTTTGGGTTGAATATCGGGTAGCCATTTCGGGTATATCCACTCGATGGAGAAGCCAATGTCACTCCCTCTTCAACGTAATTAATTAATGAATTATTTGTTAATATAAAAAATTAAAAAATGGAGAAAGTTTGAGAAAGAAAAAGGAGATGTATACCACTTAATTTGGGTACGGAAAAGAAAATGAAAGAAAAATAATATAGTGCTGATGTGACATTAGATAAGAAAAATAAAAAAAAAAGGTATAACTCATGACATAAGATAACAAAATTGTTACATATTAATTTGGTTTCTTTTACATTTGAAATGACCATTAACACTTTCTTTAATTCTTTTTTCTTTAAGTTTAATAATTTTAAAATTTTAAAAACTGATGTTTATATGCTTTATAATGATACTTATTATTATTTATAAATGAATATAAGTTCAACAATTTTAGTACTTTTTGATAAGTTTGTTTCAATATCTTCATGTTCTTGGACTTGGATGATGTTTTTTAGCACATCTCCCATATCTGAACACTTACTAATTAAGCACTTTTAAACCAATTTTAACCAAAAAAACATTGACAAGTGGGGTTTTTGAGATTTGAACATATCTTCACGGTTGGTTACAAAGAAGTGGAGAGCAAGGTAGTGGAAGAGAAGAGATACGTAGCCGGATGTGTAGTGTGTGGTGATACTGTGGGGTTCAAGCGATATGATTGCAATGGTGCCAACGCATGCATGTGGCTGGTCAGCTGGTGTTGGCTCTAGGAATGGCAACGGGGTGGATTCGGGGCGGGAATTGGTCCCCCCGTCCCCGCTTAAAAAACCGCGGGGATTAAACGGGGATCCGGGGAAAACCGTGGGGAAACGGGTATCCCCGTTTAATATAAACATGTGATTAAATAGGTAATTTTCATCGCAGAGATACCCGTAAACTAAAACTATGATTTTTCACTACGGGGATCGTTACCGTTAAGATTTTACCACAAGTTTTAGAAAATGATTATACTAAATTACATGACATTATCAAATACAGACATATCTTAACCGAAATTAAAGTCTTAAAGATTTTAAATGCATCCAAATATCAAAACCAAATAATTCAAATAAAGACTACGATTAAAATTTAGTTGTGTGAAAGTGTATAAAGATTTGTATATTTTATATTTAAAATTAATTTTATGTATATTAATATATATATATATATAGTTAATCTTAAATTATAATCGGGTATGTCGGGTAATCGGGGCGGGGATCATCAAACCCGTCCCCGTCCCAATCCCCGTTTAACTAATCGGGTTTTCTCGTCCCCGCGCCATTTATGTCGGTTTTCGATTTTCTCCGTCAGTTTCGGTTTTTTTGACCATCCCCCGTCCCAATCCCCGTTTAACTAATCGGGTTTTCTCGTCCCCGCGCCATTTATGTCGGTTTTCGATTTTCTCCGTCAGTTTCGGTTTTTTTGACCATCCCTAGTTGGCTCAATGGGCCAATGGCGGTGAAAACTAAAAGATGCCTAAAACTATGAATAAGCTTTTATTAATTCAAGACGAAATTAATCTTAATTAATTAAGTAGTGTTATGTTTACAACATTTATCCAATTATAATATCGTATTCGTTATTTATATATATATATATATAGGCGTATTAAACATCATTTTTTAATATGTGAATATTTTCAAAACTTACTTTCTAACGTACTAAATAACATGGTTCTAAAAAGTTCTTTTTGGCTTCAAACTTGACCAGACCGATGTACGCCAAAGTTTAAGGTTTGAACGTAATGCTTGACGTATGTTAAGGCTAAACTTGACACAATTATCTGTTATAAGCCGTGTGTCTTGAGGCTTGATCAAAGTATTGAGTCATATGTCCCGAATATATAGTTATTCAGTTATGGATAACTAAATATATTAAAACGAAGAAAAAGATTGATAATTAAACTATGTTATAAAATCTATAGTTATGTACTTTTTTATTTTTCTTTGTATAATTGTATACTTATAATTATAATTTATATATAAAATCATCGTCTTAAGTCACGTCTTAAAAAACGTCGTGATCTAGTCATAACTTTCAAAGCTTGAGGCTTGACTATGCAATCATGTTACGCTTCACATTATTTAGAACCTTACTAAATAATATATAAAACATGCAAGTGATAATATCTTAATTTAATTTTATTTGGCTTTTAACCATGTCAAAAGAGATTAATTAAATTTTGAAATAAAATTTTATTTTATATAATGACTTACTTCATTATCATTATCATTAAAGAATAAATTTATATACCAATTAATTAATGAATCAAACTAGAAGTTATAAAATAAGTTGCATCCGATGATAATCGATTAAATTTAAATGCATTTAATATATAATTAACCTACAGATGGCTTAAATTAGCTGGTTTTTGAAAAAAAATTAAAACTCATTTATTTTATAAAACAGGTGTTATTCTCTTCATCCTAATCTACTAATATCAATTATAAGTTATCTAATTAGTTTAATTAATCATCTAATAATAACTTCTACATACATAAACTGTGGATGAAAAATAGACTGGGATGTATGTCTTTTATCACCCCATAAAAACAAAAGAGAGAAGAAAAAAATATCAAAATGTCGCAATCACTAACACAATTTGAAAGAAAATAACAAATAGAAAGACGACTAAAACAACCAATACCTACGAAGTCAATGCCTGATTGAAACCTGGCCACTCGAATTGATTTAAAATTAAATGTATTTTAAATAATAATTAAATTTAATTAATTAATTAATTTATTATTATTATTATTATTATTATTATTATTATTATTTGAATAGCATAACGCCAATTTTCATTAAAACAAACCCATGATTACATCGACGTAAATTATTAACTCGTCTCAAAATTAAGATTTCACAACTAATTAACCGACCAAATCCCACCGAGTACAACTTACTTTCTTCACAATCTGATCGACTAGCATTTAGTTGACCTCTTGAATGTTCCATTTTTATTCTGCTATGAACAAGCTAGCTAGGTTCTTTTGTTTGAATGAAGTTGAACCAGTTCAACTATTACTTACCGACACTTATCAATAAAACTTATTCAATAGAAAATATTATGTCGCAATCGCTGCCCCAGTTTGAAAGAAAACAATAAATGGAAAGCTGACAAAAACAGTCCCTGCCAATGAACTACGACGACGTGTGATTGAGCTTAATTAGAGAGCCGTAGACAGGGGCGGACCCATGATTTAAAATGAATGGTAATACCAGACCTAAAATTTGAAATGAATGGTAGCACCATCTCGAAAAAATCATACACTACGCGTACAAAATTGGATGGTGTCCCGTGACCCCGTTCGAATACCCTTGGGTCTGCCCCTGCGTAGATAGGGGTTGAAGTGTAACGCCCCAAAATCTTAAATAAAACAAAACTCTGATAATAGAAGTATTTTAGAATAAAAAGAAGTTTACACAAAGCGGAAGCTAGTTAACACTGAACCCTCTAGTTCAGTTACAAAAGTAGTACTAAATATTTACAACAAAGAGTTGTTTAACAAAATTCACCGGGCGTTATGTTTTAAAATACAGATTTACTCCCAAATCACAACCTCTGTGTCACACCCCGCTAAAGCGGAAACACGAGGTGTCACAGCACAAGATATCATCGCACAAGGTAAATAGACAATAACCATTATATTGACTTAACAAAAATAAGTAGTTCGGGTAAAAGATAAATAAAAGTTACATAATCGAATAAAAATTAAATGACAATGTCTTGTACGATGCGAAAATAAAATAGATATTGTTTTTATAAAACGTGACGATGAAGATGCAGATGCCACACATCATGTTTGTATGCATAAGGTACCTAACGACGATCACCTGAAAGCACGGGTAAAAGAAAAGGGTCAACTACTAGAGTTGGTGAGTTCATAGGTTTTTAATATATGCACAAAATATCTTTTAAATGAGAAAAGTTTAAATAATTGATGGAAGTTTTTGGATTAAATCCAAGTATGAAATAATGATAGAAGATGTATTATATTGCCCAATACGTTGCACATGGTAGTAATAGACTATGATGGTTTGTTGCTTGAGCCATTATCCAACCTAGCCGACAACCAATTGCCCATGATAAACCTAACGCCTATATTAAATGACGTTAGTAGTGGTAAAGTACATCTATAGTTCGTCAACCATAAATGGGAGACGTCGGAATCTCCAAATAGAGCTACTTACAAATACCATGGGCTCACTAGCGGAGTTAAGGAATAATGTCCAACGAAAGGGCCTTACAACGATCACCCAAGCACATCAAAGAATAATACCATAAGTGCTCAAAATATTTGTCAGTGCAAAGCAATAAAGTTTAAAAATATTATTTTAAAAAGCCAAGATAGAGTCTTCTTTGAAGTTATATTTTTCTTTTAAAATTTATTGTCAACAAAAATTAATTTATATTTGACACACACGTATTTTTTATACCGATTAAAGACAAATGTGTATTTTACTATATATGCTTAATTCAAAGAATTTCCGTAAACGATAAATTATTGACTTACAAACAATTATATATTTCATTCTAATAAATTGAAATTATTATTACATGATCATGAAAATCAAAAACACAAATAACATTTTAATGTTTATAGAATTTGATAATTATATTCATCAGTTGTGTATCAAATCAAAGTAGATGCATAAATAAGTTTCAATTAATAATGAGTACCATTTTTAATTTTATTACGATTATCGTAAGTTAGAAAACTATTTTTAATTAGACAAGTTGAATTTTGATACTTAGAAACATCAATATATTTTAAAATGTTTTATCAACAAGTTCAAAAATCGTATTTGACGGAATGACACATACTGAATATATAGATATCCATCTCAACTTAGAATGCATTTGACAGAACTACACATACCAAATCTTTTATAACACAATTTCCAAAACGTACGTAATTTGATACTTAACATCATCGATATATTTTAAATTTTCTTTTATTTATATAAACTATTTTATTAATTTTAAAAATAAATTTTAAAATATATTAAAATAAGAAAAAAGATTTATATGTATGAAATAATAAGAGAAAAGTTAATCATATTTTAAAATTTATGTTGATGTAGGTGGATAATATAGTGTTTTGTGTGAGAGAGTGTATTAGTGAAAGAATGTATTTTAAATAAATAAAAAGTTGAAATAAATTAGAAGGGATGGTACATAAATTAGTTAAATACTAAGTGGATAAGATTAATTTTAATATAATATACGATAAGATTTTGTCTTTATTAAATTTTAAAAAATTTTAAAGTTAAGAAAGAGAGTGAATATTAAATAATTTATATAGAAATATAGACGAAGAGACATAAGTCAAATCACCGTAATGTGTTAAAAATAGTCAAAACCAAATAATTTTTTAACCCCGTAGCATTAGATGGACGTTTAAAAAAAGAAAAAGGGAAACAATCTTTTATCATGTATGCTAAGGAAAAATTTTAAAACTAATTTAAGCATCAACTATGATTTTTCTTATACTACATCCAAGATTCCAAGTGAGAAATAGAACCTTATATTTGATTATTCCGGAAAAAAAACCAAAAGTTTGTTATACAGTGACAAAGTGATATTATCTCCATTATTTATACTAGTACTCGACAATATCGTTCATTACTTAATGCAGGGTTGCAAAGCCTGCGAGGGAATTGGTCACCAAAAAGCAGATAGAGGAGGTTATAAGAAAGCTAGATCTAACAAGGGTCCTCCGAGGAGTCTCTGAGGAGGTACATCAACTTTTTCCCTCCAGAATCAAAGAAATTCCAGGTGTCAGCTGTTGACATCCTGAAGAAAAATCTAGAAGCTGAGCAGACACAACAACTTCAACAATCATCATCTGAATGGCCTATCCCTCCTCCCTCCGAATATCCAACCAGCTCGTCCAATTCCAACATCTTCAGACCCAGTCCTTGATCGACACAATATGTTCACAAGGGAAGCAATGAAAAACCTTGTATGGGGAAAATATGGTGTGAACGCTGCTTACCTCGAGGATCGGATTCCTACTATCTATGCTTCTCAAATCAGAGACAAGACTCCTCCTGAACTGAGAGGTCTTGATGATGCTCAAAGGAGACGATACACTCATATCTTAATGAATACAAAATACCGAGGGAGCAGATTATGTCAGAGTACCCCATCAGCAAAGTACTTCACGTCATCATGCAAAAATCTCAAAGGTACAGGTTTGCTGTTTATGATGTTCAAAGAGCAGATGGTCAGAAAATCTCTATCAATGAAGCTGACTTCAGACATGTCAAGCTGCACAACATTGAGTTCATATACGAGGAGCTGTCCACAAAGATCAACAAGTCCTACGAGGAACAACAAGGACGATTAGATTTGATGAAATATATGAGGAGATTTATAGAGTTTATCCAAGAGCACGATCTACAACTAGGCGCTGAGAGTAATCAACTCGAGGTGAATATGCTTAGACCACTGCAACATCATATTGATCTACAAACCCTAGAAGAGCTCACGGTTATCGATGAAAATCATTCAAGATTTGCGGGTCAAAGAGGTGTCGTCTTTGTCAACCAACGTCGCCGAAAGATCTTAGTTCGGATGGTGGACTTGATGGCATACTCCGATGGGACTCTAAAACTGTTATTTCACCATCTACAAGAAAAGGCTAAAAAAGATCAATCTGTATTAAGTGAGACGGAAAGGACTGGGCTAATACGAACAATTGAATAGATCAAAAGGATGCTGGATAGCCGTCGGATTATTCAGAGGTGGCAAATGATGTTCGGAATAAGAAATAAGTCTATAATGTAATTAAATTACTTTCTGCATTTCTTTCCTTGTAATAGGATTTCTCTCCATTTAGGGGGAGATTGTTATTTTTAGAAAATGTAGAAAAGCCTACTTTATAGGCGTAGCCTATACATAGGTATTAGGCCCCTTGGCCTTGGAATGCTTTTTGACATATATGACATATTGATATTAAAAGAAAAAGGTGTAGTGTGTGTTTTCTCTCTAATATCATCTTCTCTCTACACGGTTACTTGAGAGTCATTATCACAGATTCGACATTTCAGACAGGAATCCCGCCACCTTCATACTTCATTTCCAGGATTTCATTCTTGTTAGTTTTACATTTAAAACACTTTAGAGCTTCATATATCATCTATATGAACCTCAAAAACACAACAACATCATTTAAAAACATCAAACATACAAAAATCCACTTTCAAGTGAGCTTGTATGTTCATCAATGGAGTTTCTTTTAGAATTAGAATTTCCAGCCGTTAACTTAAACATAGTTATTACAAAGCATGTTCAATCTTCATGAGGAACATTGAGCTTACCTTATTTGGATTCAAGAAATACCAATCTTCCAATTTCTTCAAAATCCGAGAGAAAGAAAGAGTATGTAGTTGTGCGTGTTTTGTATGTGTGTTTGCAATTTGCCAGCTTTGACTATCATAGTCAAAGTTCACAACATACATATATATTACAAAGCGTGTTTTGTGTGTTTGTGTTTGCAATACCGCCTCTGGATCCCTTTTCTTTTCCCTTTCTTTTTCTTTATTCATTTACTAGACATTTACTTATATATAAATATATATACATATTTGTACACAAAATACATATATATATCTTCACCTAACAAGTAACACAATTATACCTTCATTAATATAATCAACTTATATATAATTATACAACTTGTACCCTTTTCATAATTTACTAGCTTACGTACATTTACAATGACTTACAACTAGGCCGAAATCGAGGATGTTACACATACACACATAATTACACCCAAGGTCCTCCCATTTATCAAGTGTTTGCACTTTCACCCCTTAAAGCTTCATTCAATTCACATATAAAACCCTTAACTCTTAACATTTACATTACTAAATAATAGAAGCTTTAATCAATTGTACCTTATGCTTTACTAGTTATACTTCATAACAAACATTATTAAATATCTATAATCACTCTTGTTAATGATAAATATTCCAAATTATCTATAATTTCTTTTATCAACATATAAAACACATTATTAAGCAATATTGATGGTGTTCTAAAGTTTGGAATATTACATCCATACCCTTATAAGGAATGTTTCGTTCCCCTCTCCAAACGATGTGGGTTGCATGTTACTCTATTGGTGATGACAAAAAGGGGAGAAGGTTGTCGAGGATATCCATGCTCTAGTTATCCATCAACAATGCAACATGATCAAGTTAAGGAGAGAAAGCATAGGCTGAGGGGGAGCCTGAAGAAGAAAAGCAGACTAAGGCCAAGCTAACTAAGAAAGCAAAAGTAAAAAGGCCAATGATGTCCGAAAGAAAACCAAGGCCAACAATAAAGAAAAGAAAGTTGATTATTCAAGAGAATGATCAAGAGGAAGCTAGAGAAAATAACTTTTCAGATTCTGGTGATGACTTTGAAGCTACTAGGCCAACCAGAACATTCAATGAGTTGGAGAAAGAAGAGGCAAAGGACCTTGGTATAACTCTTACCGAGTTAAGAAGAAGGAAAATAAGGTGATCAAAGCCACAGTGCAAGAGCTAATAAAGTAAGCTATTGAGGCTGAAGCTAAGTCTAAGGGTCTAAGAGTTGAGTTGATAGAATATACAATTGATATAAGAGAATGCCACTTGAGAAGGTATTATGAAAAAGAGATTGTTGGTCTGCCCATAAGTAGGTGTGGTGTCCTGAACCTTGCTTTTGGTAACAAGTCAATAGTTAGCATAGATTTGAGATATGTCTACAAAATGAGATATCAAGAATGGATAAGAATTGCCTTCCTTGTAAACTAGTTTAACAAGAGTCAGATTAAAGATGAAGTAAAGGCTGAGTTGACTAATTTGATGGCAAAGGCTGAAAACTTGAAACTAATTCGTGCTGTAGTGCCTAGACAATTCCAAGGAGTAGAGTTAAGAGAAAATGTATATATCAACACACTAGGGTCTATGTACAAGGATCAAAATGGAAATCAATGTTTTTTTGAAGACGTCAGAAGTTGTTTCTATGGGAGCTTTGGAAGCCTTAAAGTTAAGAAGGATATGTGGCAAATATGACACCAATATACCGGCTCAACAAAATGAAGATTAAAACTTTCTTAGTGAATATAGTTTTTGTAGTAGATTACTTCTCTATGTATGTAAAGCAGTGAGTGTGCTAAATTGATTTAAGTGATCACATTTTGTATTCAATTGATAAGTTCCTTACTGAATACATTATTTATACAAGTTCAAAATTATTTGATATGTTCAATTTATGTTTTTATTTGTTCACTTAAAATTGATAATTTTAATTAATTTGATGAGTTCAAGTAAATCTTGATTAGTTCAATATTTGTCAAACATAATTCGACTAAGTATGTTCAAGCTAGAGTTTCTTCATCATTAAATAGGGGGAGTTTGTTTGTCTAAATGACCTCATCGGTTTATGTATAATAAGACAAAATAAACCTTGAAAGATAATGTCTAGAAATTAAAGATAAAATGAATTATGTTAAGTTTGTCAAACTAAGCTTAGTCAGCTTCACAACACAAATAAAATTTCTAGGTGTGTTTTAGTGAACTCTAATGACTTTCTAAGTTGAGTATGCGTTTCTATATGTATGTACATGTGGGAAAACAAAGATTGGTTTAGTGACTCATCAAGGTGAGTATCACTTTCTAAGTTTAGTATGAGTTTCTAATTGGGTATTAACCCTAAATTAAATTAACCTTTAATCACCTTAAGTTTCCTCTCTTTTCATTACGGTCCTTGAGTTTCTTATTTGTTATACATCGTATAAAATAATTATTACTAACCTCAACCAACATAAAACGATCATCTTTATTATCTACTATTAATCGTATAAAATAATTATTCGTGGACATATTTATTAAATTCTTTTACTCAGGTATCGATTAATTATCTTTTAATTAATCTCTTTTCGTTAAACAATCACATATTAAAATATATATATATATATATATATGTATATATATATAGTGAAAAGTTCATTTGAGAACCGTTTTTATTGCGAGAATCGCGAGAACCAATCTTAGCCGTCCAATTTCCCTTCTTTTAATTGGATTGCCACCAATGAATTCTTTACATGCACCCCGCCACACCCAATTCCCACACGCTCTTCACCCAAGAAATCCATTATCCAAAATGAACGGCTAAGATTGGTTCTCACGGTTCTCGCAATAAAAACAATTCTCAAATGAAACTTACCCGATATATATATCCGAAATGTGGTCGTTACATTAGGTGAATTTTAAGTAAGTTTAAGGGCTTAATGTGTCATTTAGGCATTCTTAACTATATATATATATATATATATATATATATGATGGAATATGGAATAGAGAAGGCAAAAAGTGGAATTTTGGAATTCCCGTTTTTGAAGACACAACCTTAGTGCTTTCAAGATCCTCGGAGATTGAACCGTCGGATCATCGTGATTTTGGGACCGAAGGTTCCCAACACATATATGAAGGTTTTTGACGGTTGGAGTTTTGATTTATTGGCCTGGATCTTGAGATACATGTTGTCGATTTGAATTGAATTTTCAAGAAGAATTTTTTTGGACTTTGAAGATTTGAGGCTTGGAGTCCTTTGATCTTTGGCTTACATGAGTTAAAAGTGGAATCTAATCAAATTGGCATGTACGTTATAAAAATATAATTTCTATGATTCAGATATATGTTATGAAGGGCTAATATACCGTATGCTAGATGATTTATGTTTTATGTTATGCTAGCTACTAGAATTTGAACTAAGTGTGCCACAGTTGATCGTTTCTGTCCAATCGCTACATAGACACAATACAATGTCTCACTCTCAGAGGTGCTCCTTGAGTTCACTTCCTTTTGGTTTAATATGGTATCGATAGCAATAGCTGTTTTTCCAGTTTGTCAGTCCCCGATTATAAGTTCTTGTTGACCACGGCCGTATGCTCCTTGGAAAGCTTGCATGGTATTATGATATGTGTCGGTTCGGTAAAGTATTTGATATGAAATGTTCATAAATGATATACATACTATTGTTAGTCCTAGATTGAGTACACAACAACGAATGTTTGTAGAAGGGGGGTTGAATACAAACTTTAGCTTTTAAATTTTAAAGACACGCCATGATACTTTTATATAATTGTTATTGATGATGAATCAAGAAGTACATGTACTAAAAGCGGAAATTCTAAGTACAATAAATGGTGGCAATTAATTTGTTTAACACATAGACAAGCTAACTCTGAAACAACTAATGTCTAAGACTGTTCAACACATGAACAAGTTTGATTCTACACAATTTGCTAAACTCTACGAATTTTCCCAACTAATGAGATTGATATCTGTTGTGTAGAAGTATTGTGTAGTTTTTTTGTATGTCCATCATGCATGGGATTTTATAGAAGCTTTTGGCATATGTCCAGATGGTTGAAAGAAAGAGACAAAAACAGCTAAGGAAAATAATATAATATTTGTAAAGTTAGTGGGTGAAAAGTAGACTTACTTAATAAAAGATTACATAAATTAAGTTTGCTTTTTAGAAAAGTAATGTCCACTAACAATAAAATAATATATCCCTTGTGCTTTTTGTATTGAAAGTTTAAGTTTCCTCTTTCATGATTAAACTTTTATCAATATCCATTCTTCTTTTAGGATTGACCTTACCAAGTATAGAATTACCGGCCATACTTGTTGAGGTTGCAAATCTTCAAGATTTTTGATTTCAAAGGTATCTTTCTCTTTTTCTAGAGGATGATTAAGATCTATCCTTTTTGTCTCATGTTTGGTCCGGAAAGTGCTTTGTACTTTTACATTCAAAGATCTAAAGGCCTAAAAGAACAACACATGTTCCGCCCTTTTACATATAAAATATACAAACTAAAATACTAAGCAAATATTTGCTTGACTTAGTTGACAGAATGTACTAAGTTAAAAATTATACTACTCAGTTAAGGAAATGATCAGTTGATCATTATTGCAAAGTCTCAGTTGATACTATTGCTTAGCTGATGCATGTGGTCTCAGTTGTATTCTGAAAGACTTACTTAGCTGATGCATGTGGTCTCAGCTAATCCATTTTCAACTAATGGTTAAGAATCTCTCAGCCGATCAAAATACTTTGCTCAGCTAATGATCGTAAACACTCAGCTGACTTTCTGATGGTTGTTTTTCCTGAGATGGTCTTCTACACTTGTCTTTTTATCCTAATGATCCTCAGTTGATGTCCTTCGGCTGATGCTTTGAGTAGGGGCTGCTTCTTAGCTGATGTTTCTATATTTAGCATAATTTCACAAATCTGATTCAAACAACACATGTTTGAATACTTTCTAAATTATATTGAATGTATGGTTTGGTTATCAGCAAATTCTACGTTTTAAAATAGGCAGAGTTGATTATTAGGGTAAAGTGATTATCTCCCCAACAACTATGTTCAAAGGTTGTTTGCATAATTAATGATTGGAATTAATATAATTTGATGTAAGTGGTAAATTGCATATTAACGAATAGATTACGGTTTGTATGCACTATCGGACTTAGTATGCACGTATCGGACTTAGTGGGCGTGGGTAGAGACCTTACTTGGTACATGGGTTGGCCGGGCACGCGAGTAGTGAACTGGGTTACCTTATAGGGTTTAGGTTATCGCTTAGGATCACCTTCTCGGTTATGTAATACGGTTGCGGATATGGTTATGGAAAGGTTATTAATATGGTTTCGGACACGGTTAATGGTTAGTTTATGATATGGTACATTTCATGGTATTTATTAAATCAATATGATTGGTTTGTATCATGGTATATGAAACTATATATGTTCGACTTATGTACCAAATCCTAATGCTAGTTTGGGTCAAAAAAACAAAAGGGCAAATTACTCATGTAATGGTTATGTGGCTATGCAGTATTTGGTGTCATTAATGACTAATTGGTTTAACGGTTTGATTTATATGTATGGTTCTTGACCTGTGTACTTGATATGTGGTTATGGGTGATGCAGGGTCAAATATGCGGGCGGGACGGTAAATTTCTAAACGCATATTCGTTCACCTTTAACTATTTTAGAACAAAAATACAACTTAATAACAATGTTTTACATGATTAAAACTTATCAGGGTCATCGAAATTTCCGAACAATTTTGAAGTATTCAACTCATATGGTCTGATCGAGGATCAATGAAGAAGGGAAAGTTAATCAATTCCACTCACAAAAAAGATATATTTTGTCCCAAATAATTATATATGTTAAATGACTTCAATTCCAAGTCAAACAACACTCAGAACTCATTAAAGTAGAAAGAATTCACTTCGATCTCTTCACAGGCTAGCTATACGTACAGTTTCAAAAAAAAGTAGCTGGGGATGCTCATCAGGTTGTTCTTTACTTAATTTTTCACCCTCTGCAGTTTTCAAAAGTTATAGAACTCGAAGTTAATTAGTATGCATTCTAATCGCTCCAAAATCTTAAAAAAGCAAGAGATTTGAATGATCTACCTTTTGACATCAAATAATCCATGTGCTTATCCACTAAATTACGCTCATAGCTTATGTCATCATTATCTTGCATGAGCTGATATTCTATATCTTTGATTGATTTGATAAAAAGCCGATATTCATTTTCTTGTTTGAGCTGCGTAGCTTTATCAAAAGTAGGAATCTTGGACGGTGCCCCTCTGATAAGAGCATTATGGGCAGATGATTTGACTATCCCAGTTCGTTTACATGGCCACTCTTCAATTCCGTAGCTCTGATGAAGTTTCCCAAAGGTATTCTCTGCAACTGCAAAGAATTGATGTCGTTGGGTTAATCGCGTATTGTTCATGGGTCAGCAAGTTACGGTTTGTACGGGTCGGGTCCGTTTTAGTTTGCTTAAGAAAATTTGTGATTACAAGTCTAGGGTAATGCAAAGGTTGGATAGTATGTTAGTGGAAGATGTTGTATCCACGTTCACATGTTTTCCACTTTATTTTAGGATAGGTTGTTTTGTTTATTTTCTTATTCATTTGTACATTGGCTTCCATTTGAATGGAGAGAAGAAGGAAAATGTAGTCACGTACGGTGGGTTTTTTGTTCTCCTGCAGCCTCGTGCATTGTAGTGAGTATTGCATATTTTCTTTTTTCAATTTGTTTGGTGTGTTTCTATATGTGTGTTTCAAGCGTGCAAGTTTTGTGAGGCTGCTGATTTCCAACAGAAGTGTCTGTCTTAAAAAAAACATATTGACTAATTTTCAAATAATCACATTATTTGGTCATATCTAGCAAAGAAGCTTACCGCCAAAATACTTTGCTGCAACCTTTTTAGGCAGCCCAAAAAATTTGGTAATATCATTATAGGTGATGTGATCTGACTTTGATGCGCGTGACCTTTGTGAGAGATGTCCATCTTCGAAAGTGTCATTGTTGATGTTCTCAATTACACTTGATGATTGCAAGCCCTGATCCTGCAACCGTGAAATATTAGAAAAGAGATTTGTTCCTTATAGGTAATTAAGGTAAGAGAGGCCTACTTAATTTTTCTTCTTACTTATTCTTTTAATCACAAGATTAACACAAGTGTCAAAATCAATAGAGGAGATGAGGAAAAAGATTAATTAATGGAATACACATGTCATCGTGGGGGAAAATAAAATTTATATGTGAATACAATTAATTACATAACCTTAATATAAAAAATTAAAAGACGACATATGACAATATATATATCAAGAGAAGATTTTAGGAGAAAACATCCAAAAGAACATTTCATAACTGTCAAAACAGTTAAAGAAAACGAAATCGAGAACTGGACATTAGGACTTTACTCTTTAGACATTTGGTTTCTAGCTTTTGACATGTTCGTTTTGTTTGACTTTTAGTTTTTCATTTTGAAATTTTAATATTAACGGTATTTTTATGGTTGCCATGATTAAGCTGAAAAAAAGGGGGAAATCACATTAATTTATGTTCACATACAATTACCTAACAATTATAGCTTGACTGTATGAGATGGATGTTAATGTTTGATTCAAATATCAAAATTTAACTAATTTGGATTCTATCCAATTTAATAGAAGATTTGATTTCCTATTAGATAGGATATTTTTTTTTTGAGAAATTTGATTTTGTATCAAATTAGGCTTACGTTTTTCCTTATAAATTGAGAAATAGAAAATTCGGACGAGGCAATATGACAGAAATCGAAAACTCGTTTTTCGGTTCATCATGCCGTGCGCGCAGCTGTGGGAGATTGATGGTGCGAACCATTGGATCGTTATAGTTTTGAACGGAAGGTTCTAAATACACAAATCTACTATCTGAATGATGAAGATTGTATGTTTATTAACCGTTGGATCATATATCGAGATTTTTGGATAGAAGGTTCAGGACGTATAGTTCCACATTGTGAACAGTGGTGACCATGATCTGAGGTTCGTACAAAGAGTAAAAGGCTGCAAAGTTTTCTGCTATGTTTTTTGGGAGCAATTTTTTATGGTTTATTGCTCTAGGTTATTTTGCTGTGTTTCAAGTTTACTTATAATGAGTGAGATATAAAAGTTCTTGATCCCTATATTCGATGGGAAGATGGATTTTATGGTGTGACAGATGACGATTGAAGATGAATTGGTACAACAAGGTGATGATGACGCTTTACATGAGACAAAACCCGAAGAGATGAATGATGATGTTCGGAAGACAACGTAGTAGAAGAACTCAAAGTACAATCAGGTTGGCACTTGCTCCTGAGATCAAATACATTGTTTTGAAGGAGAAAACAACTAGTATTTATGCATCAAAGTCCTTCATGCATAAATACTACTTGTTGCTGCGAATTGCCATGAAGAGCTTACGAGATTCGAAGGGAAAGAAGAAGGTTGATGATGATGAGGCAAATGTTGCTGCGAATTGCCATGAAGGGTTTATGTTGGCGGAAATTTCAAAAGTGGGAATTTGATAGATGAAAAACCAAATTGGGTGTTAGAATTTGTTGCTTCAACACACATTTGCAATGATCGAGATATATTTAACATAGAAATGGACACATAGGTGAAATCAAAGTTGGTAACAAGCGGTGTATGAAGATTGAAGGCATCAAGAGAGTACGCGTCAAGTTTCACGATGGAGGTTTGAGGATCGCTTTGATGTGAAGCATGTTCCAAATGCGACTAAGAATATACACTTGCACTTGGAGTACTAACTTCAAGTGAGTTCCGCTATGTTGGAAAAGAAGATGCTTGGAAAATGTACAAGAACTTTTATATCTCTTCGGGTTTTGTCACCGACCACCCGCCTTCATAGCTAGACACTTCCTTCCATCACACTCCTTTGGTGTATGAGTCCATTACACCTCCTTCCAATACAAATTCATAACACCTCCATGTACAAATCCATTTCTTTCCTTCGCACCTCCTTAACCTTGTTCACTCATCCAAACGCCTTCCTGCCTCCATTGCGTTTAATCATCATTGAGATTAGGGTTCGTTATTATCAACATCACCAAGCTATAAGATTAGGCTGGATTTCTTATAGGGCCCATCATCTCAACAGATAATTTGATTTCATCATCAAAAGAATGCATCATCGGGATTAGGATTTGCTTCGTTCAAAATTAATGACTGCTTTCATTGATTTATGTTGTTTTTGATTTCATCAACGACAAAGATTTGGGTTTCATCATCTCGACAAAGGATTTAGGTTTTGATCTTGATAATTAATGTTTTTGATCTTAGTGACAACTGGTTCATTGATTTTATTTCATCATTAATGTTCATCTAGATCTGTTTAATTATGTTTTGGTTTCTGATCTTGATTTATTGTATGTGTGGTTTTTGATTTGGTATATTTGATTCCAATCCTATCACATGTTTACCAAACAAAATAAGTTTTTTGTGAATTCCATTTATGTTACATTCCATTTCTTCCATATTCCAGCTCCTTGAAAATCATTAGGGACCTTAGATTTCTATGTGCAACCCACAGTTTAATTTGTCCTGTCTAGAGGTCTACGACCATAACATACAATTGCATGTCTACTGGATTTCTATGTAATCCTAAATTAAAAGGCTTGTAGCTAGTCTAGCGGTACCATGTGCATTGAAAATCTTCTCTTTGGTCATGGGTTTTAGTTATGTAGTGAACAAAACTATAGATTTAAATGTAGAAATAAAGATTGTGTTTTCTCTAAAAATAAGTGAATCACTCCAACAAGGAGTGCTTAATGTTCTTCAAGTTTATTAATTTAATTTATTTCATATAAGACGCACAACAGCACATCACTTCTTCCTCACAAACAATTGTTACTTGAAGAACATAACCACATCCCTGTTAACGTGTTATAGATCATACCAACATTAATAAGATTAGAAGCATAAACTACTAAATTAAGAATATATGTAAAGAAGCACTAGTCCACACATACACATGTAGAGAACAGGATGACCAACGTACCTCAAGAGCTTTGCAAACTTCAAGTACTTGGTATGAACAAGTAACCAAGGGATTAATAGTCATGGAAATCTCCAGTATACCATAACAACAACGAGCTTCAATCACAGGCATGAAAAAAATCCAAGCATCTTGCTGTTGAGTCCATTTAGTAGTGAGATCAAGAAACACACGACCAGGATAAGGCTCAGTGAACACTTGGTTCTTAGGATGTACATATGAATTTTGGTCTAGACAAGCCATACGGTTTGACCAAAATTCATTTGTGTACATGGAAAAACCAAAGGGCTGTCCTTTTGTGGTAAGCACAGAACAAGACCCGAAATCTATAGCGGCCCAAAACATAGCAGAAACTGGATGGCCATAGAATTTTATAGATGAAAGTGCACTGCATATCTTAGGATAAGGAATATCTGCAAAATTCGAACTCCAAATTAACTTAAAGAATAAGAAATGAACACGAGTATAGTAGACATCATTGCTCAAGAAAATAAAGTGTAGTGTGGAGAACCATTAAAATAAAAGGGATGACATAGAAATTCTGAACGTTAGATCGATCTGATAGTTGACAAATAGTCTTTTTAAAAATTATTATTAATTAAAAGGGATAATTAGTAGTTAAGGGCAAAATAGTCTTTTCATTATTTAAACACCTCATAAGATCATGTTTAACGCTTTCTAGCAACCCTGAAAAATTCAAAAACATATCGACAGCAAATATGATGAAACATAATTGATAAAAAAAATATGAACAGCAAGTCAAACCCAAATTGGTGAACTAATTAATGACACCAAATAATAACATTGTATAAAAATTATATTCAACGTAATTGATAAAAGCAAATATACAGAATCACTAATGGACGAAAGCCATTGATAGACTAAAGTTCGACAAAAATAGAAGATGAACGATTCCTGCTGAACAGAAAATCAAAACTACGCTAAAAAATACGCTTAGTTACAATTACCATAACCTAGATGAACAAAATATTGACACTTTACACACAATATAACAATCAATACTAAATAAGAGTCCTAACACACATGGAACCTATACTATCGTACTCGCCAACTATACTTAGCGAGTCGGGAACCCCCCTTCCACACTTAGGGAAATTTCAACTCTCTAAATCTTGAAGTATTATTGTGAATTATTATTGTAAAGACTGCGCACATTCACTATGTGAATGTTAGTTTTCTAAACTGTTTTCACTTGAATCATTCACATGTGGATCCAACCATTCTCGTCACTTATCATTCTTTGGAGTTCATATGTGTTCAAACTTTTTCAAAAGTTGACTTATGTCATTTTGTGAACCTATGACTCCAGTTTTTTCAAATTAGTTTTTCCAAAGCCTTATGCTATCTTGTTTATCCACTAACTCTCAGTCTTATATAATGGTTAGTGTTCCAATGCCTAATCAAGGCAGAATGCCCTACTCCTTCCCCGAGCTCAATGCCGCCAAAAAAGGATAACAACCATCGGTTTAGTGTGGACAAGTTCCGGTGTAACCACCAGATTATCGTAGAAATCCTCCTAGGCCACCCTCTCTTCCCTACCCTGAACAAAATACTTGAGCTCCACATACATGATTTATACTTCCAATTGTAACATCCAAATCTTTTGATTCTTTAATGAAGTTGCCTTCAACAGTGATTATGACTTTGGTTCCATCATTTGGGACGACATTCTCGAGACCCTCCATGATAGATATGAGACTAAGCCACACCAACCATTCATACCCTATCAACGGTTCCTCAAGCCGATCATACAACATATACTCACAATCCATCTATCGACCCCCCCGACAAACAAACGGGGCTTTGAAATCATGAAGTATGTTCACGATCTTGAGGATCCTACTAGAGTCAATAACAATGCCTATCCCGAGAGCACTACTTGCCTATTAAAAAAAAAGCCAATCTAATCATCGTAGCATATCTTATGGGTCTAGCGAGACGCAACTCCAAAAGTTCGATAACAAGTAGTTCCCACTCTAACGGTTCAACAACCACTTGTTGTTCCTATCCAAGGAGCGCACCCCATGGTGAGGGTCCTGAGGGTGAACAAGGCGAAGTTGGTGAAAGTGAGAATGGGGAGTACAAGGTGGTGGTGATGTAGATGTTGATGATGATGGTGATGTCGATGATAATGATGACACTCCATTGATACATGTCAATAGTCTTTAAAGCATCCTCCACTAACGGATCCACTCACCAACTAGGACTCATGTGTTGAGTTCTCGGGAAGACGTCACCCGCATAATGACGCATGCATCAACCCTTCCTAGCCACGGACCAATTTCTCCACAAGGAGATGTTTCATTCACATACGGGGATTTACCTCAAACTATATTGCCGCCAAACTCGAAAAGGCCAGTGGAATTTAATCAATTAGACCTCCTCCTTTATCCCTTACCTTCTTTGAGAGCACGTGGAGACTAGTGCCACCTTTCATGTCTATCTTTGCCACTAGGACATATACAACTCTCACTGCTCATCTTAGTGATGTGGCCAGACCTGAGGATCAGAAGATATCATTTGGAACTTTTTCCATTGTAATGTAAACAAAGAGCCTAAGTGGCCTCGGTGTTTCACCTAGAGACTTTGTGTCCCTTCCTCTGCCGAAGGAAACCCTTACAATGGACCTTTTACTATACACAAAGACAAAGCTCTTGAGATGGCTGTCACCCCTCCTAGAAGATCTCTGCCCCACCTACGAATAAAAGATCTTCCACCTTAATGCATCCAACCTCACCACTACAACTACTTTTCCGACCCATTTGTCCTTGAACCTCTATGGATTGTATTGCTGACGAAAAGATTGACTTGCTTATTGCATAGGTCCACAGCGCATCACCGATGCTGTTGAAAACCTCACCAAAACCGTCCTAACCGTAAGAGGAGAATTTGTTGACCTAAAGGCCATCCGAGTTTAACATTCTAAAACCCCAGGGTTGAATCTCCAAAGGAACTTGAGCTGGAACCTACGGATATTGATGAGAGTGCCGATGACGGTTAAAAATCCTTGCGCCAGTCATTTTGTAACTGTTGTTTACCATGAAGTCCAAAACAATTGTCACAAGCTCTGTTGTGGTTTTGAAACAAAAACATAAACACTAATTCAATTTACTGAATTATTGATCAAAGAATCATCCATTAATTCTCTATTAGAACTCAAGAATACAAGAAAGAAACTACTACAAAGGAAATGAAGAAGAATGAAATTGATACAAGAAACTACAAAGGATATACCATATATAGCTGAAGGATGGTCCTTCGGCTATTACAACCTCTAACAAACTAAATTTTTTTACAACTTACACACACATCCCTTTGACTTACGGTAAGTCACACTTATAATCCAGAAACTCCACCTTGACCTAAGCTAAGTCAAACTGGCATTCCAATTGCCAATGTTAAGAAAATTCTAACAATGACAAAACTTAACTTTAGAATAGCCTTGGTCAACATGTCTGCCGGATTCTCTCTAGTTCCAACCTTCACCATCTTAATCCGCGACTCGGACCGAATGAAATGATAATGAACATTTATATGCTTTGTTCGATCGTGAAAGACTTGTTCTTTTACTAGACTTATTGCACTCATGCTATTGGAATGAATCAAAGCTTTATCCTTATGAATACCAATATCACCCACTAGTCCTTTCAACCGAATTACTTCTTTCACAACTACTGTCAAAGCCATGTACTCAGCTTCGGTGGTTGATAATGCAACGGAAGGTTGTAGCCTTGCCTTCTAGCTTACCATAGCTTCCCCCAGCGTAAACATATAACCTGTTAACAACCTCCTTCTATCCAAGTCTGTTGCGTAATCAGAATCAGTGTACCCCCTAACAAAACACTCTTTATTACCACCATAAATCAAGTTTTCAAAAAGCCACTTAAGGAGAAAGAGTTTTCGTGAATCGGAATGATGTTGGCGAGGTGACAAATCAAGTTTAAGGGCGGATATTGGATCATAAACTAAATATTTATGTAAGAAAAGTTTTCACCAAGGCCTAGCCGCCTATGTCCATAAACTAATATCTAGAATTATCCTTACAAGAATAGTATGTGGAAGAAGCATGAAAATATTTATGTAAGAAATTCTAGATATGTATAGATAGAAATATCTAGATACTAAATTAATTAATATTATCCATACAAATATCTATAATGTAGAACCTTCTATAGACTAGTATAAACAGGTGAAATCATCCTCATTATAATAAACAAAAGCTTAAGTAACACGGTTCCTTTCCAAACATTCAAGTCTTCCTTTCTTCTAAATTCTCTTAAAACCTCTCCATCACCAAAAAAGCCTAAAAGGCTCCTTCATAAGTTCGAATAGAAACAAATGATTGTAGGAGCCTCATGGACACTTTGTTGCACAATTTGGCAGATGAACCCTCTGCGTCTTGAGATAATAAGTAAACATATTAACAAATGTTTTCATTTTATATTGGAACAAATAATGAACAAAGAAGTGTAGCTAATATATGTAACCAACCATGATTGCTTAGTGATATTTTCTCGAAGGCACTTAGTAAAATTACTAAATATCTTCAAGCAGAATATGAGAATGAAGGATTCAAGAGATCCTAAGTTAAAAGAGAGAAATTTGTTGGAACTAAACTCACAGATTTTGGTTACAAGACGATCACTAACCCTCCATTGGTAGTTAATAACAGTGATGGTTACTAACAGTTAGTATTAATGTAAAAAAACAGTTATGTAGTTGGTTAATTATAATAATTTACAGGTGCTTAATCATAAATGTGTGTGTGTGGTTGTTATGACAATTTGTTATGTTAGAGAAGAAACAAATCAATATTGTGTGTTGTTCTTGTCAATTTATCTGTTCATAATTCTCTGATCTCTCCCACTAAACAACATATATATCCCAACAGCAAAAAAGGAAATTGTACATAATCGATTATAAAATCAATTAATATTCTGAATTAAACGTCATATATTCTCAAAATTTTGATTACAAGTTCATTTAATACTTAGATTTAGTAGCGCATATAAGATCGATCATTAGCTATGTAATAGTATTTAACAAACATAGAGTAACGAAACTTACTTCAAATAAAAGCATAGAGAAACAACTTTTCTCTAATAACAATCACCCTGTACGTGGTTCGGAACAGTTTTGATTTTATCTTCTGCTCGACCATAAGTGTCTTGGTGAATATTCAATAAACAAGGGATCGAGACAAATTTCAAGTAAAGCAGCATATAAATATATAATAGATCCATCAAATCGTAGTTGACTCAGATCTGAGATTTTTTACTTCAATAAAGCTTTTAAACAAACAAAAATTAACAATTTTAGCTGATTATTGGGAATAGATAGATGGATCAACATATATATATATATATATATATATATATATATATATATAACAGCAACAATCTTGAAAATAGAAAATTATCACGTACGGAGCAAGGACTTTTAGTAAACTCACCTTCAATTCCTGCTGGAGGAAGAGGAAGGTTGTAATAGAAAACTTTCAAGCTAACAGGAAGCTTTAGGTTTTGAGAGTGGGAATCCATAACAAAAGTTTTACTGAATCTGGTGAACTGAAAGTGGACTCTCAGTACTGACCTAGTTCAAGTACTATGCAATATACCCAGACAAAAAAGATAAACCGGTCAATTAATCTGGATTGACCCGGTTTAGAGCTATCTCAAATCAATAAAATCAACAGATATGATCTTTACCCCAACTGTTAGGCATGTCCTTAATTACTACACTTTCCCAAGCTAGGGATGTCGGTGACTAGAGAGCTGCCTCACCCATGTTAACACAAAAAGAACCTCAATTCACAGAATGTCATCAAATAATCTGTAAGCTTAAATATTTCCATTAATTCCACTTATTAACATTAAGCTTAATTTTTTTATTGGTTCTAATTACAAAGAATTTAAAATGATTATATAAAATTTTAAAATGATAAAACTAAGAATGTGTTTAATATGCTTTTTGAAATGTTATAAGAGTAAGTTTGATATTTGTAAATTAGGGCAAAAAATACGATATTTTAAAGTTTGAGAAAGCTATTATCGTTAATTTCAAATTAAAGTTAAAATTGAATAAATAAGAGAAGTCAAAATTTGATTTTTATTTTTACCAAAATGAGCGGTTCATACTTGATAAATAAAGAGTTTAATCTAAATCAATGACTAGGATTCTCTAATAGATTTTAGGGTTTAGTTCATTAAAATGTATTCAACTTGTTATATTTTCTATTATGTGTATAGAACTTTAAAAGTTTTGATTGTGTGTAGGGGTGTTCACTAATCGGATAAAACCGAATTACTGAACCAAAGATTTTGAATCGGACTATTTGGTTTGGATATTTCGGATATTTGGATTTGATTGGATTAAAACCGAATAATTAATATAGATTCCGGTTTGGTTTTGGTTACTATAATTTAAACCGAATAAACCGATATATATATATATATATAACACTAGTGGAACAAAGTAATCCATACGTGTCATATCTATGTTTATTTATAACTTATTATTTTTAATTATATATTTATAAAGCCACTAGCTAGTCCCACTAGTAATTGTAACTTAGACAACTATATTTTAATCTTAATAGAATATGTAACGAATCTAGTTTTTTAAAATATCTCGACTCTTTAAGCATGTATTTATGTAATAATGAAAACCGAATTGTAAAAACTGATCCAAACGAATTGTAATTTGGATGGTTTGGTTCATATCTTTAGATTGTTTGGATGGATCGGATGCCACCTTTCAAAACCTAATTGTGTATATCAAACTTTTAATATGTTGCTTGTATGTATTTTGAATACATAAAAAAGGAAAAATATATAAGTTTAGTACATACAATATAAACTTTAATACACAAAATAGCGACAAACTAAATAGTCCATATACAAAAAAGAAAATTTTAAAGTCCGATACATACAATAAAAAAACGTGACAAATTAGATTTATTTTTGTAAACTAAACCATATATTTTATTGATATTAATCTTTTACTAATATTGTTAAAGGTAAGAGATAAATCTTTTATTATAATTAATAAAAAATATTATATATAAATAATTGCGGCATGATCCTACCCTTCACGATGATGATGTTTTCTTTGAGGGTTCTGCCAAAACTGCGGCATGATCTCCTATACATAACTTATAATTGGATCTAAATTAGCTTGTCAAGAACTTGAGCACATTTGATAATATTCCTTAGGAGCTAAGAGAAAGAGCACGAGAGATTACTTGTCTAGCAACACTAGGTTACTAGTCATACGAGTGCCTTCCACATAGCTTTGATTAGTGAGGAAGTTCCCAACATCCCTTTCGGCCGGGCATCTTTTTCCCCTAGTTAAGGCTCAAGTATTGAGTTCCCAGCAAGTCGCCACTTGCCTAGTAATGCATGCACCAAAGCTTCACGACCACTAACAAGCTTCTCAACAAGCTAATGTTCATTCTTGCATGTGTATATACCATGTAATCTATCACTGCCTCATTCCGAGGCTGGTGGTATTGAATTAAGTAAACCTCTTTCCCCATCCACGACCTTCATTGAAAGCACATCGAGTTTAGTTCGTGATTTCTAGAGTCTTTTATCTTCTAGGGAACCAAGTGCACGACTTGCAAGCCTTAGTGGCTATCTAGAACTTGTGTAATGTACTCCACAAGGATCAAAAGGAAATCCCCACGACGTTATCATCATGCCAGCACTAAACGTGTGTTACAGAGTAGGAATTTCTTTTGTGAAAAATGTGAGCCTAGGTTGCGAATGTGTTATGACCAAGGACTGTGTGTCTCGTCCTCTAATAGAGGAAGCACCTATCGATAAACCAACCTTCACCTACAGGCAAAAGCAAAGGCATAACCGTAAGTGACACCCCTTGAAGAAAATCTCCACCCCGCCAAAGAATCATCATCCTTCAACCTCCTACTATCTAAAACCTCACCAACAAAGATATCTTTCCACGTTCAAAACACCCAATCATAACATGTATCTACTACTTCTCACCAGAAACTCAACTTGGTAACTAGAAAGGTCACAAGTCTAACTGATGTTTCTTCTCTCACTAGCATTATCCTCTCCTTAGCCAAAGATATTGCCAAACTAAAAGTCACGTGCAAGGTTTAGGCCCATTCCCTAAAATGATAAACTGATTATCAAGATGACCCAAATCACCATTAGAGGGGAAGAGACGAAGTTTTGTGTCGGAATCAACATTCCATGCTCAACCTAATGCCAAGGTTTCACTTTTGAAACTCAAACTGAACCTACTCAAGAACTTCATCCAAAACCAAGGGATGTCAATTCCACGATCTTGACTAAGCTAATGATGGTTGAAAAGCCTAAGGCCATTCTTTTTGAGGTTGCACATGAACTTTTAACTCAACAACCTATATGTAAGATGCTGAATCTCCATATCATTATAACCGGCAAATCATTCCAAATAAAGATCTCTCTCATGTTCCGCTCACCTCCCTATCCAACATTGAAGTACGTACCTTTAATTATATTATCCAACTCCAAAGATGATGAACCCGAAAAAATAGATGTTAGAGTTAGTACAAGGAAAAAGGAATCAAGAGGTTGATGTGCTAGTTCTAGCTTAGGCACTACACAACGATATGTTTGTAAGGGAGGAGTTGAATATAAACTTAAGCTTTTTAAATATTGGTTGACAACAAAATACTTTTAATATAATTCTTATCGATGTGAATCAATAATATCAAATGTAAGGAAGCGGAAATTCCTAACACTATACAACATGACAAATAAATTAGTTTAACATATATAATAACTAGCTTACACCTAAGATAACTAAATACTCCACACTTGAACTTTGCTTGTCCTCAAGCAAATCACAACTCTATCCAGGCTTAAAATTTAAATAACTAACACCATTCTCGAAAAATCAAATATAACTTACGAATGTCAAAAAAAGGTTGATTCAAAACAAAACATAAACTATACTTAGAATTATGCATATACCCATGATTAGATCCTCATTTACTTTCAACCATTCCTAAAGAATACTCCTATCTATATACATCCAATCCTTAATTTAAAAATTGCATTTAGATTTAATTTGGTTAAGTTACCCATTGAAAATCCCCTGACCTCAAGACTTATTACAGATTTCCAACTTTATTTACACATATGTTTTTTTTCTTTTCAGCTCTTTTTTATATAAACCTATGACTTTCTATGGAACCATGTAACGAATCCTCAACTCAACCGATCCCAAACCACTTGGCTTTAGGTGATTAGGTGTAGAACACCCCTCAGAGTTTACTAATTCGAGTTCCAAAAGCCATTTATTTGACTTATATATTTTTTCTAGCTCTTTTGCATTTTTTTTTTCATTTTTTTTGCACATTGGCTTTTTTCACTTCTTTTTTTTTCTAACATATGTTTATAAAAATTGAAAATTCAACTCAGTCTATTTTTGTCAAGCTTAGACTCAAAAAGAACTTAACCTTATATTTTATTGCAGCAATTCAAAATTAAAAGATTGGATACTATAAACTAAAATTTCTAAGGAATTGACGAAAAGCCACAAGCCCTATGCATAAAAGCTAAACATATCATATGAATTGTTTATAAATCAACTAACTTGATATTCTCAAATAATATCTGATTTTTAACTCGAATGATATTAAAAATTTAAAATTTAACGCCCAAATAGAATAATAATTTAACACGAGGACAAATAAATTTCAAGCGAGTAAATATTTTCTAACCCCCTACCCCACACTTAAATTGTACAATGTCCCCATTGTACACAATAAAAATATCACAAGGTAGAAAAAAGTTAGAAAAACTCCCTGGGTACAATTAGGCGATTGGAGCAGATAGATGTCAGTATATACGCTCGTACTCAATAAGTTAAAAGCTCCCACTGAAATATAAATCACTCAAAGCATATCGTTAGACACACAGATAAATATAAATATCAAAGGCTGGGAATGTCTGAGTATGATTGTATATGAAGGATTCTAGAAGCATATATGAAGAATTATCTAGCCTAGGACTCCCTAAAAAACAAAAAGAAAAACCTAACTCACTTTCGTAGGAATCACGGTTGCATTTAGCATATGCAACAAGCCTTTAAACCCCTCGGTAACCCGAGTGGACGAGTTATAGTCTCGTGAGGGTTTCTAGGAAACACACCCACAAAGTTGAATAGAAAGGAAACGAAATACAAAAATAAAGAAAAAAGAAAAACCTAAACTAACCACGGGTTGCCTCCCGAGAAGCGCTTGTTTTTGTCCGAGTCTCTAGCTTGACTCCGGATTTATTTATTGTGACTTAGAACGAATGACCCCACACTTGCAATTAAGTGCGGGTGGTAATATTTATACATATGGGGTGATGCATATTTGTTACCGATTCTGAATGCTACTGCTAGTGTTGTGTTCCTCGATTTCCACAAACATCTCTCCTGTGTTTTGAATCTTGGTTCCTCCCTATGATTGTGAACTTAATTGTGATTCAAGCAAAACTCCAACCGGCTCCCGATGTTGTCTAAGTTATTTGCCTGATCCTTTTATGCACACGAAGTACCCCACATAAATCCCGGCGCCAAAGGGATTCCATAATGCGACTCCAACTCCTCACTCGATCCCGTGGTTACGTCCTTTTCTGATTTTGGAGCGTCCTCCTCGAAGAGTAGAAATTCCAGATAGTCCAAGATTTCATCTGCACAATTCTCCACGTCTTCTCTCTCAAGAAGGGAGGGTCCCCATACGGGTTTTGGTTCTAAACCTAACTTAGATGTTGGTTGGACGAGGGTCGACAAATTCATCCTTTGAATGGTCTTCTGGTTCCTCAAGTAGATCAGCGAGACACTCCAGAATATCTCCATCAGACTGAACATCTTCTCACGACTCCACCTGCACACAAGGCTCAAAATGTATACTGTCGTCAGAATCAGAGTTGTCTAAATAGTACGGTTCAGGACTAACATGTGGTTCATCAGGAGAGCCAATCGGTTGGTCATTCTCATCATCTTTTGGGATAAAATCGTAATCATCCCGTTTGATGCCATCGTCGTAAAATTCATTCAACAAATCTTTAAGGAAGGACTTCCAACAGATCAGTTGATCCTCGGGCCAATAAATATTCACAAAAGAGACATCGACAGAAAACCAAAATAGCGCGCGAAACGACTAGACTAGGCACTAAATACTAAAACTCGAAAAGTAACTTCCTTTTGAGCCGAAACTCGCGGGAAGGATCGTTTAATAAAGAATTAGTCAAGTTATACTAAAATAAAACCGTTCCCTGGCAACGGCGCCAAAAACTTGATGTGCGTGTAGCGTACCAGTTTTAAATTTATAAAATCCGAATTATTTAGCACGACTACAACACAAATAGGCAAGAGAATCTAATCGTATGGTAGTATAGTAAATAAGTACGGGTGTCGAACACAAGGGGAACGAGTATGATTTTGAATATAACTATACTAATTAAAGATTAAACTAATTAAAGCAAATAAAGACAATTAAACTAAATAAATGTAATTAAATGCTAAACTAAGCAATTAAACTAAATTAAAGGGAATTTGGTATCAAGTTTGAAACTTTATTAACCTAAATGATCACTAACACTACTAAATTACCAAAAACAATCAAAGAGAGCAAAAAGCAATGAACTTTATGGATTTAAACTATCAAATAAAAGGCTTTCCCTCCCTAGATTCGATTCTACCCTTTTCAAGTTGGTTTTAAATATCAAAATTGATGCATTGGATCATTAATGAACACTATACTGATTCCTATATTGTTAGACTCTTGATCCAAGTATCCAACTTATCTAATCATGCAATTAACGAATCAATTGGTCATTAAATCAATTAACTACACAATTAAGCATATTTTAGTTCGTATCTATCAAGATCTAATCTTTAATGATTGATTAAGTTACCAAATCATTCAATTAACACATGAAAGTCATTATATATCAATTCTAACACATTAAAGTTCCTATCTTGATTGTTTAACCCTAGGATTTGATCAATCACTAGTCAACCCTAATTATTGGTCCTAATTAGCATTGATTAAAGTCATATAAATGGATTGGTCCTCCAATTTACATTAACTCAGATTCTAAACATATCAAAAACAGAATTAAAACATGCTAGGATCATTGATTAGACTTGAAAGATAAATATAATGCCATTAAAGTAAAAAAGATGTCAAATTAACCAACTTGAAAGAGTTTCATCTCCTCTAGGTAGGAAAACAGAAACTAGCCTATTACAAGCATAATCAACTTCTGGAATTCAAGAATAAACATTAAGAATGGAAGAAGAATAGAAAACCCGTAATAAAGCAAGAACTCCAAGCCTTTAATCTTCAATTGTTGCTTAAATACTCCAAATCCGAGCTCAAGCCTTCTGGGATGTGTTAAGGGACGTGTTTAGCAGAGTAATGGTGGAAGAAATCGAGTGGTTAACCCTTTTTCAGATCTGGAAGTTCGTTTAAATAGATATTTGAAAACAGGGGTGTCGCGCCGTGACGAGCTATTTTACCCCGATCCCACATCTTTTAAAATTCAAAGTTGGCGTTATCTAGACGCGTCACGCCGCGACGGGCAACTTTGTCGCGCCGCGATGCCTTTCATGCCCGGTTCTCTCCTTCTTCTTGGGCTTGGGCCAGTTGGGCTCTTAACTTTATTTTCTTTTCTTTTATCTTGGGCTTCTTTTTATTCTTTCTCTTTACTTTTCTTTCTTCGGCCCGTTTATTTTCTCGATTCCTCGGACTATTTTCTCAACTTTCTTGGGCTTCCTTTATTTTTCTTGATTATTTGGACATTTTGCCTTTTTAGCCTGCAAAACATAAAAGAAACGGTAAACGTACCTTTTTACAATTAAATGCACAATTTCCGGCTAAAACCAACCCGATATCGCATAATATTTATATATATTTAACGTGATATCAATAACTAATGTCTCTTGGAGTTCAACACATGAATAAGTTTGAAGATTACTCTTTCTTTTGCTATTAGAAGATCTTGCAAAAGAGTGAATTAATGCTCAACAATGGTGTTGAGCCTTGGCTTTTGTAGAGAAGCGTGAGATTTAACTTTAGAGGATAGATCACATCAAAATACAAGATTAGTAAGAGACAAAGCATTCTTTAAAAATCACCATGTTCTTTTGTGTGTAAGTATATACTATAAAGTGGAAAAGAGCTTTTCACTTCTTGTACTTTTACATACTAATCCCATATAATAATATTAACCCATATCCCTTATACTCTAATGATAAATCTTCTCATTAAATACAAGAATCATGCATTTAATGTTTCTTCAATAACTTGGTTAATGAAGCACTTGATTAAACTAAGATCAAGATCTTACAACTTCTTCAATTCAAATCTTTTTCCATAAAGATATTGAATTCTATCCTCTAAGTACTACTTGGTAAAGTGTAGTACAATACAAGAAAAAGATCTAAATCTATATTGAATAACACATACTGAGCTTTGACTAGTTAAAATTTTACATTAGAAAGTATAGTAAGCAACACAGCACATAACCAATCAAGTGGGAGTTTTGTCAACTCATCTTTGGATAGCTAAGCAAAAAATTTCTCAATTGACTCGAGACAACTAATCTAGAAAACCTTGCTCAGCTAATCAAACACGTACTCGATCAATCAAAAAATGCTCTAGCTAATGCTCAGTTGACTCATTTTGCTTACTTAGCTAACCGCTAAACTATAAACTAAGTTAACGAAAATTAATCTAATCTTCACAACACTGGTCATGGTAATTTTTTAGTCTACTCTAAGAATATAGTTTTTTGATTATCAAATCATAAGGTTCAAATATGGTTTGAAATGGTTATCTCCCTAACAAAATGAATTCTTTTCAGAACATAAAGAGTTTACTATTACTGGATCTTCTCAACATATGCCTATACCTGATCCAACACCCTTAACTGAACCGATAACAAATGTTGGAGGAAAGGGTTTGTAGGAAGTAAGAATAACAATATTGTTGGGAAAAATAGGCTTACAAATACATCCTCTTTTGTTGACACAAAAATATACAACTTGTTTATATAATTTTATGTATTAACATTAACATATGTGCACATATACATAAATATATTCAATCAAATATATTCTCATCTATAATCTACAAAACAAGCTTCATCAAATGGCCAAGCTCCAATCGTCAAGATCCGAGTTCAAGTAGAAGCCGATGTCGAAGATTCCTACAAACATACGTTCGAAGTTTATGAGCTTACAAAATAAATTATCAAATGAATTTAAGTTTTTATAAAATAATTTTTATAAAAACTTTTATAAAAATGGAGAATTTTTTTTATAAAATCACAAGCTTGATAGTCAAAGCAAATGAAGTCCTATTTTGACAAATACTAAACATAGTCTTCTATTGAAATAAGCCAAAACCATATTTAGCAAAAAGAATCTCTCAAAGAGGTAAACTTCCAACATGCTTTGTGCATTTGGTTTCCAAACTACCATTTTCATGATTAAATTCAAACTTAAGAAGTATGGCACTAACCCAACTTTTCTAAAGCTTCTTTTCAGTGCATTTTATGGTAAAAATGGGTTGTGTGTGATTTTGGTAAAAGGCCAACGTGTATATTCACAAGGCTCAAAAAGTTCCAGCAGGCTGACGGTCGATGCCACGGTCGACAGTGGATCGACCGTGGACAGTCTGGACACTTTTTGAGCTTGCAACTTTTTTCTTATTTAAGGCAACTCAAGTCTTGTTTTTTACTAAGCTCTTGAAATTTGAAAAATACAGAACACATACAAAATCTTGTGAGCTCATATTCTTTGATAAATATTCAATCTTTCAAGATCAAGAATGAAGCAAGAGTGAAAGCCTTCAAAGCTCAAACACTACATTACCTTCTTATATATTTGTAATAGTGTGAGGATCATCTTTAGCCTTAGAACTAGAGAGAAGTGAGATCATCTCTAGCCTTAGAATTAGAGAGAAGTGAGGATCAACTCTAGCCTTTCCAATTAGAGTGAAGTGAGGTTTATCTTAACCTTGTTTGCAAGAGTGAAGTGTAATTCTTGTAAGCTAAAGAGAGAAGTTGTAAAAGGTTTATCTCTACCTTTAAAGAGAGAAGTTAGTGGAGCAACTCTTGGTGGGTGAGGCCAAGGAGTGGATGTAGAGCAAGGTTGTTAACCCTTGCTTGAACCACTATAAATCATTGTGTCCTAGCTACTTCATTGGTGATACTTTCTTCCTTAAACTCTTTAATTACTTGCAAATATTGTTAAAAACTTCAAAAAGTGGGCATACAACCTATTCACCCTCCCTCTAGGTTCTAACAATTGGTATCAGAGCAAGTTGCTCTAGATAATTTTTGAAAAGTTGTTTAAATCTTCTAAAAATATTTTTCAAAAATTTTTGAGTTGATAAAATGGGACAAAATTATGTAGAGCAAAATTCTATGGTTAGACCTCCACTTCTTGAAGAAGAAGACTTTTGCTATTGGAAGCAAAGATTCATGACTTATGTAAAGTCCAAAGATATTGACCTTTGGGAGATTATTGAAGAAGAAGATCATGTTCCAAAAACCTTTGATTCTAAACAAAAAGCTTATGTTCCAACCCCTAAAGAAAAATGGGATCAAGAGGACAAGAAAATGGTTTCAAAAAATTTTCTAGCAAAACTTTTTCTATATAATGCTTTACCTAGAAAAGAGTTTGAAAGAGTTTTCATGTGTGAAAGTGCAAATGCTATTTGGAAATCTCTTGTCATCACACATCAAGGAAATGCCCAAGTTCTAGATAACAAAATTGAATTACTTGTGCAACAATATGAACAATTTCAAATACTAGATGATATGAAAATTGATGATGCTTTTACAAGGTTTAATACTATTGTTACAATTCTCAAGGCACTTGGGACTACTTACACTAACAAAAAGATTGTAAGAAAGTTTCTTAGGGCTCTTTCACCAAAATGGAGAGCAAAGGTGACGGCTATTGAGGAGTCAAAGGACTTGAACATACTACAAATGGATGAGCTAATAGGAAATCTCAAGGTGTATGAAGTAATCATGCAAAAAGATGATGAAAGTGCCAAGCCAAAGAAAGAAAAGAGCAAATGCATTGCACTCAAAGCTAAACATGTCAAAGAATCCTCGAGTGATGAAGAAGAAAAAAGAAAAGAAGAAAAATGTCTCATGGCTTTTGAGACAAGTGAGGTACATTCCGATTCTAGCTACTATAGTGATAATGATGACAATCAATATGATCAATTATGTGATTTTAGCTCAAAAATACTTGCTAAAAATGAGAAATTAAAAAATGAGAACAAGAGCTTGAAAAAGGAAAATGTCAAGTTAAGAAATGAAAATGATGACTTGAACTTGAAAATAAAAGATCTAGAAAGTAAAATTGCTTCTCATATATCTCCAAACTTGCAAGATTTGGAAAGTGTAACGCCCCAAAATCTTAAATAAAACAAAACTCTGATAATAGAAGTATTTTAGAATAAAAAGAAGTTTACACAAAGCGGAAGCTAGTTAACACTGAACCCTCTAGTTCAGTTACAAAAGTAGTACTAAATATTTACAACAAAGAGTTGTTTAACAAAATTCACCGGGCGTTATGTTTTAAAATACAGATTTACTCCCAAATCACAACCTCTGTGTCACACCCCGCTAAAGCGGAAACACGAGGTGTCACAGCACAAGATATCATCGCACAAGGTAAATAGACAATAACCATTATATTGACTTAACAAAAATAAGTAGTTCGGGTAAAAGATAAATAAAAGTTACATAATCGAATAAAAATTAAAAGACATTGTCTTGTACGATGCGAAAATAAAATAGATATTGTTTTTATAAAACGTGACGATGAAGATGAAGATGCCACACATCATGTTTGTATGCATAAGGTACCTAACGACGATCACCTGAAAGCACGGGTAAAAGAAAAGGGTCAACTACTAGAGTTGGTGAGTTCATAGGTTTTTAATATATGCACAAAATATCTTTTAAATGAGAAAAGTTTAAATAATTGATGCAAGTTTTTGGATTAAATCCAAGTATGAAATAATGATAGAAGATGTATTATATTGCCCAATACGTTGCACATGGTAGTAATAGACTATGATGGTTTGTTGCTTGAGCCATTATCCAACCTAGCCGACAACCAATTGCCCATGATAAACCTAACGCCTATATTAAATGACGTTAGTAGTGGTAAAGTACATCTATAGTTCGTCAACCATAAATGGGAGACGTCGGAATCTCCAAATAGAGCTACTTACAAATACCATCGGCTCACTAGCGGAGTTAAGGAATAATGTCCAACGAAAGGGCCTTACAACGATCACCCAAACACATCAAAGAATAATACCATAAGTGCTCAAAATATTTGTCAATGCAAAGCAATAAAGTTTAAAAATAATATTTTAAAAAGCCAAGATAGAGTCTTCTTTGAAGTTATATTTTTCTTTTAAAATTTATTGTCAACAAAAATTAATTTATATTTGACACACACGTATTTTTTATACCGATTAAAGACAAATGTGTATTTTACTATATATGCTTAATTCAAAGAATTTCCGTAAACGATAAATTATTGACTTACAAACAATTATATATTTCATTCTAATAAATTGAAATTATTATTACATGATCATGAAAATCAAAAACACAAATAACATTTTAATGTTTATAGAATTTGATAATTATATTCATCAGTTGTGTATCAAATCAAAGTAGATGCATAAATAAGTTTCAATTAATAATGAGTACCATTTTTAATTTAATTACGATTATCGTAAGTTAGAAAACTATTTTTAATTAGACAAGTTGAATTTTGATACTTAGAAACATCAATATATTTTAAAATGTTTTATCAACAAGTTCAAAAATCGTATTTGACGGAATGACACATACTGAATATATAGATATCCATCTCAACTTAGAATGCATTTGACAGAACTACACATACCAAATCTTTTATAACACAATTTCCAAAACGTACGTAATTTGATACTTAACATCATCGATATATTTTAAATTTTCTTTTATTTATATAAACTATTTTATTAATTTTAAAAATAAATTTTAAAATATATTAAAATAAGAAAAAAGATTTATATGTATGAAATAATAAGAGAAAAGTTAATCATATTTTAAAATTTATGTTGATGTAGGTGGATAATATAGTGTTTTGTGTGAGAGAGTGTATTAGTGAAAGAATGTATTTTAAATAAATAAAAAGTTGAAATAAATTAGAAGGGATGGTACATAAATTAGTTAAATACTGAGTGGATAAGATTAATTTTAATATAATATACGATAAGATTTTGTCTTTATTAAATTTTAAAAAATTTTAAAGTTAAGAAAGAGAGTGAATATTAAATAATTTATATAGAAATATAGATGAAGAGACATAAGTCAAATCACCCTAATGTGTTAAAAATAGTCAAAACCAAATAATTTTTTAACCCCGTAGCATTAGATGGATGTTTAAAAAAAGAAAAAGGGAAACAATCTTTTATCATTATGCTAAGGAAAAATTTTAAAACTAATTTAAGCATCAGCTATGATTTTTCTTATACTACATCCAAGATTCCAAGTGAGGAATAGAACCTTATATTTGATTATTCCGGAAAAAAACCAAAAGTTTGTTATACAATGACAAAGTGATATTATCTCCATTATTTATACTAGTACTCGACAATATCGTTCATTACTTAATGCATGTTGGTTGTACGCAAATTGGATATATAAAAATATGGTGTGTTTGCATGAAAAGCCAAAAATCTGTCAACTTTGCATGAATACGATGTTCCACGCCGTGCAACACATCTCCATCCACCATCGAAAAACGTACGCCGAGCAACCATGCTCCACGGGCGCACCCTTGTTTGACGACAATCCATTCTGGCTTCTTTTTGGTCCATAATGTGCAAACCTGTCCCAAACCGAGTGCCCTTGAAGGTCACAAACCGAGTTCCCTTGTTTCACAACATGCACTCATAAGTTGACCGTACTTTAGGTTATTGACTATGGTGTTCCACCACGTGCACCTCTATCGCACGCCGTGTGACTAGGTCAGCCCATAGATTCCAATTTAAATCGGAAGTTAGGTCAAAAACAACCACATAAAGATTTTTGAGGGATAGTCGACCGTAAAAAGCATAGAAACCATATGAAGTTTAGGATTTATACATCATTATTGAGTATTTACTATCTGTAAAAATTTCATAATGACTACATTTGGTTTATTCTTTGATTTATGTTTAAAGTTAGTATGATTATGGACTAAGTTTCTATTGTATTTATCATGATGAACAAACCTGGATTTAATTTGTAATCTTATGATTTAATAACATATGATTTAGTTTTTTATCCTTAATCGTGATCCTTGAGTTTTTTCCCGAAACTAGTCAGGTTTGGTTTTCTCCGTCAGGTTCGGGTTGTTTTGCCCTCCCTAGTTATGAGCAAGAAAAGAGGCGGGTTGTTTAAAGAAAAGCTAGGTTAGTTAGGAGGGTATAATTGTAATCTGTCAAATTCCCTCATCTATGGTTTCTTAATTCCCTCATTCTTTTGAAGGAATTCACTTTCCCTCTCATGAGGGATTTAAATTCTTTAAAATTTCATTTCCAAAGCAAATCAAATACTGGATTTCATGGGAATTGGATTCCAATTCCTACAGATTCCCAGGAAATCCGTCCAACCAAACAGGGCCTTAGATACAGTTTGTCCATGCTCTGAGATAATGACTTGCATGCGTATTTTATTTTGGATTATTGTTTGCTTGTTCTGAGATGATGACATTTGCATTCAATTAGATAGATAACTTTTTTGAGATAATGCTGGTTAATATTATTCAGTAATATCATAGATAAAAGTTTGAGTTCAATTTACCATACAATTAGAGTTAAGTGTGTTTTGGAAATGTTAAGTCATAATCGGATTAGTAGGACTAATAGTTGTTGGTTTGAACGTCCTTAGAAACTTATCATGTTAATTGTGCCTAAAACAAATTGAACCTAGGGGGAGTGATTCATTGATGAATACATCTTTGTCATCTGATTTCAACTTCTTAAAAATTGCTTTCAAGTTTACTTCTTTAATCGAAATATTCGATACCTTGGCAGCGGTTAGCTGCTAGTTTCAAAAAAACCCCATATTTTACTTTCAAAGCAAATTAGTTTAACTAGTTTATTTCTTAGTAGTGCACTCAATTAACCCCCATTTTTTACTTTCAAAGCAAGTTAGTTTAACTAGTTTATTTCTTAGTAATGCACTCAATTCCTGTCCCTAAGGATACGAACATGATCTTACCCTGTTTACTACTATACGATCATTTTAAATTCAGGACAGTCTTTTGTAATTAATTTCTTGACAATTTTAAATTATTTAAGATAATTGCTGAAACATATTGTGAATGCTATTTGAGTTATACTATTTTAAAAGTGTTAAGAATATTGCTGGAAGTTATTGTAAACCATGTTATATTACTTGTACTACTTAACTGTAAAAATTGTCTTAAAAAGAGTTAAATGTAATTAATTTCTGACCGTTTTAAATGCTGAAATTTATTGTATAGTATTAATTATGTATTTAAATTGTCTTAAATGCTTAAAGTTATTGTAAAGTATTAATTATATATTTAATGCTATTTGAGTTGTACTATTTTAAAAGTGTTAAGATTGTTGTTGTAACTTATTGTAAATCATGTTATATTATTTGTACTACTTAACTTAAAAAATTGTCTTAAAAAAAAGAGTTAAATGCTTTATAGAATAGTAAAGATACTATCTTATACAACATTTAAGTATTTGTAATCTCTTAATTTTATGTAATTTGAAATTACTAATTTACCCTTAATGTTAAACTAAATGGAAACTATTAAATAAAGTAATTATTTTGTAGAGTTAATGACAATCTTATATACCATTTTAATAAGTAAATCTTTCAAAATAAAGAATATTTAAAAAATCAAATTAATACAATTTAATTTAATAATTACAAAAATTAATAATTAAACTTTTCGTATTAAACTTAACTATTAAAGATTACGTATAATTAGAAGTATTAAATATAAATAACATAAAACAACATTTATAAAAATTTCTGGATTTTTTAAATTGATAATGTAACTAAAATAGCATAGAGTTATAATGTCAAAACTATTTTTTTTATCATCTATATGAAATTTTAAAGACCCATTATAATCTAGACAAGAAACACATCGTTTTAAAAACATACAAGTTGTCGAGAAAAAATATTCGTCACCGCTGCATTACACGGGTACAATGCTAATAATATATACACACACATACATACTTACTTAACGGGTAACGATCTACATAGTCCCACCCTTAAGCATAGAACTCAAAGGTCAATTCTCAACAACTCATTTAAAAGGGTAAAATAGGAATTGAAAAAAAAAACATACCCACGCGCCTCCATAAGACTATCCAAAATTTCCTTTTTTTATTTTTTATTTACCCATTAAATCTAAATGACCATAACTATTTCAATTTTGAGAATTTGAGCAAAAATATTCTACCAATCTACTCATTTTTTAATCCTCTTTCAAACATGACCACTCTTCTCATATTTGTGAAATTTTTATTTCAAAAATGCTAACCATATAAAAATGATACCAAAATGTTATCATTTTGAATCTTGTGAATTTTTATCATTTTTGGATGTAACTATGTGTATCTTTATCATTTTTGGCTAAAACACTTGTATTTATATCATTTTGGGCTAAAATATGTGTATTTATATCATTTTCGGGCTAAAAACATGACAATTTTTTTCATTTTTGGCCGTAACCATGTGAGTTTTTATCATTTTCGGCTATAAGGAGTGTATTTATATTATTTTCATTTAGAAACACGTGTTTTTTATCATTTTCGACTAAACTGAGTGTATTTATATCATTTTTCGGTTGAAAATGAGTCTATTTTTATCATTTTCATGTGAATAATTTTATCATTTTAAATGTTGTATATTGTTATTATTTCGGCCGGAAAGTTATCATTTTCGGTGGCTAAAAGTTATCATTTTGGGTGGCCGGAAGTTATCACTTTCATGGATGGAAAATGTTATCATTTTCAACTAGTGGCCGAAAGTTATCATTTTCAGCTGGAAAATGTTATCATTTTCAACTGGAATTGTTATCATTTTTAACTAGTGGCTGGAATTGTTATCATTTCGACTAAAAATGTTATTATTTTCAACTGGAATTGTTATTACTTTTATGGATGAGAAATGTTATATTTTCAACTGGAATTGTTATCATTTTCAACTATTGGCTGGGATTGTTATCATTTCGGCTAAAAATGTTATCATTTTCAATTGGAATTATTATCATTTTCGGCTATAAAGTTATCATTTTCAGGTGGCTAGAAGTTATCATTTTCAGTCGCTAAAAGATTATTTTAGGCCAAAAGTTATCATTTTCGGGGCTGGAAGTTAAAAAGAAAGGAAGGGGCGAAATTTATGAGATGGAGGATTCCCATAATACCCTTCCTTCTATAATTAAATTTTATAATTGTTTATTTAATTACAATAATGCCATTATTAGATTTTGAACATTGATTTACAAAATCTAATGGGTCCAGATTTGGCCTTTGAGTTCTATGTTTAAACATAAGACCTTTATTGATCCATTTTCCTTACTTAACCATGAATAGTGACTCATATAATGTGTATTATATATAACTAACATATATATGGTAGAGATGGGAATACGATAAGCTAGAAAAATGCCATTTCATCAAGTGTGTGAAACACTTGCTCGATTGTGGGAAAATAAGCAGCGGAATTGAAGAAATGGCACCCAATATCTGTTGGAGTAATTCTTGAAATGTAACTCTGACTTCAACAATATCATAAATATGATTGAACATACTACAGTTCATAGTAAATAATTCTATAAACAAATTACTGTGATTTGGTAAGGAAAGAGGCACTATGATGGCAACACACTGGCCTTTGGAATTGCCCTTGTGATCCCAAATTTTTTTAGCTGATTAAGGTTTTTACCTTCTTATTTCTCATAAAGGAGTGCCACTGCATGCTTTTCGAGTTTCCATTCATCTGATATTGATTTTGTTAGCAACAAGCAGTTAATAAACACTAAACCAAATTGATACATCCCCATACCCAACCCTTTAATGGTTATCCAAATCAAAAAAACCCATGAACTTTCCGGGCAAAGGTGCAGAGCAGAAAATCCACCAATGAAGACGCAAACGAAAACCTAAAAAAGCTCCCAAGGAAATGCTACGAGTATCATGATCTGTATGATACTGACATTATTTTCGGAATTTGATACAGACTTGATTTTAAAACTGATATATACTACTTAAAAACAAAGGCATTATTTTATAAAGGTTGAGAGCATCTTGGAATTAATTAAGTTCTCTCTTGACGAGAGATACAAAAGCCGAGAACACGTGCAGAAGTTGCGTAATTTGAGCAGCTACATGATTTACAATATGGAAACCATTTTATAATAAGAATTGAATAATAAGCTCTTCAGGTTGCTATAAATTGCATAAAAGGAGTTTAAACAAGGTTAAAAGCCTCACCTCACGAGTAATGCTTCTGTGAAGAACTGCAGGCTACAAATTCAGCAATAAAAACTAGTCTCGTCACCTTAATCAATTAAATTAAAATCATCGAATTACAAAACTCTATATCAGATTCAAGAATAATGTTGATTTCTCGAGTATTTTGGGCTGAACATATCAAAATTCCAATAATTAAGAGAGAATTTTACTTTTGAGTAATATTACATTTGATTCAATAATATTAAACATGAATAAATTAGGAATACAAAATATGTTTAACTTTATAAATTTAGTGATTCCTAATATGAATGAAATTAGAAATCCGAATGAACAACTCAAATTAGGCTTACATAACTCGATTCATTCCCAAGAAATGGATGAATTTGGCAACCCTTACTCAAATTTGTACCAAATATAAGACATGGAGCATAAACGAATAAACAAATCGATGGAAGAATGTATGCGAGTGAGCTATCAATATTAGACCTAATAACAAAAATCATAAGCTGAATTATTACTCAAAACGGAAAGTTCCAATCATAAACCCAAAATCCTTTGAAATAAAAATCAAACCTACTTTGTGTTTGAAATTAAAATAAGAAGTTATAATTCAAATTTGTAGTTGTTGAGTTATCCCTGATGTTCGAAATCCCAAACCCTAGCATAGAATAATTCTCGCAGATAAAGTTGATGACATTGGTGTCGGAGATGGTGACGCTTTTGCTGACGGTGACACTAACGCTCACGGGCGGTGATGTTGATGATGACTTGTTTTTGTGTCGGAAACGTCAAGAGGGTAGGGAGTCCGTTTATAAGTAGAGCGTGTGAGTCCTCACTCTATTTAGGGTGAGACACTACAACCTTTTCTTCTCTATTTCCTTTGCCCTTATGATGTTTGTTTTCTGTCGGCAAAAGTCTCGGTCAGCAAATATCACTTAGTTTGTAGTGGAGTAATGAGAAATTATTCAACTTCTTGTTAGGAAAATCATCTTAAAAGGTTATAATAACAAATTTATATCTTCAGAGATTCGAGTTAAGTAAATTGCTAGGGACGGCCCTAGGCATGGGCAAGCGGGGCGGCTGCCGAGGCCCAAAAATTCTAAGGGGCCCATTTTTATCAACCTATGTATTCATAAATATTTATTTTGTGATAAAATAAGCTCTGCAGTAGTGCAATCGTTAAAGAGAAATGAGATAAAAAGGAAATAAAATAATGCATTAAAAGTTACAAAGCAACGTTCAAATTTTATATATTCATTGGCCCTTATTATTCACTTTTCTTTCTCGTTGTAACTATTAACCCTCCTAAAAGCACAATCAAACTTTTAGTTAAGCTTCTTCTATAAATCAAGAAGTCTACCCACAAAATCGGTTTCTTCCTATAATGACATCGATATGGTAAGATTTTGTTTCTCGTCTTCCACGGTAAAAGCTTTCACCGGCTCCGGCTACACAACTTATTTTGCAAAAGAACATTTTGGGCTTTTAGAAACGACGACGATGACTACCGCTTCTGCTGGCAGGGTCCTTTCGCCACCAATGGATTAAACAAAGATTAAATCTTTGAGAATAATAAAGTAGGAGATAAATGAGAATAATGACTAGGGGAGTGATTTTTGTAAAGTTTACATATATATTTTATTATATTTTAATAATAATAATTTTAGAGGGTGCCCTTTTTTATTTTTGCTCAAAGCCTCGTATATGTTTGAACCAGCCATGTAAATTGCATCTTCATGATAGTTGAAAAGTAGTTTCACTTATCTCCATGGAACACTAACACCTAACACCAGCGGAAAGTTTATTTATTTCTTTTTTTTTGTTTTTTTATTAAAAAATACCGTAGGAAAGTACATCCAAGGTGGTGCTGTGTGTAGGGGCGGATCCAAGATTTGAAATGTGTGGTAGCACTGGTTCGAAAAATTCGAAATTTACACTACGTAATATCAAAATTTAGTGTCCCGTGCCACCATCAGCACAAGCTTGGGTCCGCCCATGGCTGTGTGCACCTGCTATAAACAAACACACACAAAAAGATATCTTAAAGATGTGTTACAGAGATTTAATAGATAGTAAGAAATTTATAAAGAAGTACGTGAGACCATGAACATTCATAATGGAGTTTTCGGAGTTGATTACAAGAAAAGAGGGCATTAGCGCCGACAGGTGTTGTCGCTAAAGACTCCAAATGTCGCCACTGTTGCGTCGCGTTGTTACCTAAATGTCGCCACTATTACCGGTCGCCGTTAAAGGGGTCATAATTATTGTTTTTTTAATTATTTTTATTTATTTATTTTCCTTTTTTAGTGTTGCTGCTAAAGCCCAAGGGCGCTACTAAAGGCGTCGCCGTTATTACTTTTTAGTTTTTAAAATTTTTTTGTATTGAACTTGTGTATTTAATATTGCAACCAACAAATATAAAATTCGCAGTCTTTGTAAAACCGGAAGCTATTACGTACTAACTAATTAGTTGTCTATGCATACGTACACGCGACTACGTACGTACTGAATCGAAGTATGTACAAACATTTACAATACCTTGTCTGATAAGACATACAAACACGCCTACTAATTATGACCCGTTTGAAGTGAATATAACTCATTCCTATCAATTATGACCCGTTAGAAGTAAATATAACCCATTTATAGCAATTATGACCCGTTAGAAGTTAATATAACCCATTTATAGCAATTATGACATGTTAGAAGTGAATATAACTCATTCATACCAATTATGACCCGTTAGAAGTGAATATAACCTATAAATAGCAATTATGAGTAAATATGACCCATTTATAACAATTATTACCCGTTAGAAGTGAATATAACCCATAAATAGCAACTATGACCCGTTAGAAGTGAATATGACCTATTGATATCAATTATGACCCGTTAGAAGTGAATATGACCCATTCATACCAATTATGACCCGTTAGAATATATAGTATATATATACTATATATATGAATGTGTTTAAGTGTGTTTATATAATTGTATGTGTATAGACACCCAAATACACACTCAAACACATTCTATTAATATATATATATATATATACACACACACATTTGTATAAACACACTAAACACATTCCTTTATATATATATATAAACGAATGTGTTTTAGTGTGTGTATACCCAATGTGTGTGTTTGTGTGTATACATACATGTATGTATATATATATATATGTTTAATAGAATGTGTTTGATTGTGTACGTCTATGTGCACACTTAAATGTTACCATTTAAAAATTTTCAAATAATATAAATGTTTGATTTATTACCAATTTAATAACTAAACATCAAGTTTAAACACTTATTTAATTGTTATAAACATCAAAATTATAACTAATCAAATTAATAACTAAAAATCACAAAATACACAATAACAACAATAATTAACAACAATTAACACTAATTAACAACAATTAAAGAGTGTTTCATTCGGTTAACACAAATTAACAATAATTAACAACAATATTATAATTTGAAATGGAAAGCTAATCGCTCGCTTCCGCTCGCTTGCTTGCTTGCTTCACTCCGTTCGTGCTCCCCTCGGGGATCACTCACTCTTATTGAGTTATAAGTTTAGTAGTTAATGGTGGGGTTACCATTATCCTTTTTGTAGTGACGAATCCTGTATGTGTTCCTAAGACATTGAAACACACACACACACTACGTAGACTCACATACAGACCCGAACACACACACGAGCCCGCACACACAAACACATAAAACACTAACACACGCCGAAACAAAACACACACTAAAAAACACACATATATACACATGCAAAACACACACACCCAACCAAACACGCAAAAAATAAGGGTCGATCGACGGGACCTTGTGGGTGTTTCATGAAATGTAGGTTGGAGGGGGAGTCGTGCGAGCGGTGGCGGTGTCAGGCGAGCGACGCGAGTGGCATGCGATGGTGTTCGGTGGTCGATCAGTAGCAAGTGGCGTGCGACGTGGCATTCAATCAGTGATAGAGAGTTTTTTAAGTTGGGTCAAAAGTGAGGTCAAGTGGGGCAAAGGGGGATTTATTTGAAAAGCAATAACAGCGACATGAATAGAGGCGGCATATCCATTAGCGGCGACACCTCAAATGGTTGGGTTGGAAAAATACACGGGTCTTTTTTAATGGCATTAGCGTCGACAGCATTATCGACGACAAAGAACAATAGCAGTGACATGTAGCCCACCCAACTACATGTCGCCGCTAATGCCCTCTTTTCTTGTAATGGTTACTCACCGCCATACCATCTCCCACCTTAAACCATCTCTAACCCACAAACCCCACATCCACGCACATCAACCATCTATCTTTTCTATTTTTTGTTTCAACTAGTATTAATTAACATAATTTAATTTTTATCAATAAATTGCAAGAAAAATATACTTATAAAATATTATAATTTATAAATCAAACTAATATTTCACAAAACATAAAAAAGTAAAAAAATAGAATTACATAAATTAAAAAAACTACTAGTTATCATCGTCGTTGTGTCTTGGAAGCCGATTAATGTGCTCGATTAAATCCGATCGAAGGTTGTGATATGTTTCCGTGTTTCGGACTTCTCGCATGTTAGTGTCATGTTGTTGATCGCTAATCATTACGTCGTCTTCTTCGTTCGCTTGGTTAACATTTTCGTCGAACAGACAAATCACGTTACCTTCTGCTTCTAATATCATATTGTGTAATATGATAAAAGCATATATTACTCTACATATTTTATTTGGGTGCCACATTCTTTTTGGGATTTGTATAATTACCTCCGTTGTTTAATCACACCAAAAGCCCGTTTCAAATCTTTTCTTGCTGCTTCTTGCGCGGCACTAAACCTTTTTCGTGTTTGATCATCAGGGTTCGAATGTTTTGACAAAAGTGGCCCATTCGTGATATATCCATCTACAAGATAGTACACAATTGACATCGTTGTTGGAACCGACCAACCCAAAGAATGCATGCCAAATCCAAAGATCCTGTGATACCATTGCCTCTAGGATCAAAGTCGACCGTTGATGATCACCTCTCATGTAGTGCCTTCTCCATGCGTTTGGGCAATTGTCCCAATCCCAATGCATACATTTTATGCTTCCTAACATGCCAGAAAACCCGTGTCTAGCCTCGTAAGAAGTTTTACGTAAGTATCGCTTACCATAAAGAGAGATGATACCTTTGCAGAAGCTTTGTACGCATAGTCATGCAATTGATTCCGCCATCTTCAAGTACTTGTCAAATCTATGAGCAGATATCCCATACGACATTTTCCGAATTGCCGAGGTACATTTTTGTATACGAGATAACGCTTTCCTACCTCTAACATCGTACTCTCATCCATCAAGATCCGCGATTATCTGTGTGAATAGTCGTTTGCTCATGCGGAAATGTCTCCTAAAAATCTCGTCATTGTAATTGCAGTTTTCCGCAAAATAATCCGCAACAAGTCGGTCGTGTGCAACTTCACGGTTTCTAACTTGATCCGGTCCCCTCCGTCCCCTTATTGGACGCGAGCTTTCTTCATGATCGTTGATAAGCCTATCAATAGCCGACGTTAGTAATCCACGAAAAAAATGCATGACTTGTTTGATAATATGCGGCGGTACAAGTAGTATGACTTCAACACAATAGGCAAGAGAACTTAGTCGCATAGTAGTATAGAAAATAAGTACGGGTGTCGAACACAAGGAGAATGAGTATTATTCTGATTTTATTTTATTAACTTAAAGTTAAACTAATTAACTACTAAAAACATAATAAACGCAAATAAAGCAATAAAATGGGATTTTTGGGATTTTATGCTAAAAATCTGAACTTTAACCACTAACTTACCACTAATCACTATCAAACGCCTAAAGCAATGCAAAGGGAACAAAAAGCAAGAATCTTTATGAGACTTTAACTATAGATTGAATATTTCTCCTCCTAGATTCGATTCTACCTTTCTGAGTTGATTAAATTCAATTACTTTTGTGCAATGGACATCTAAATCATCATATACCAATTCCTATAGTGGTTAAACCCTTGGTCGGATTATCTAGCCTTTAACCATGCAGTTAATTAAACCTTATGGTGATGAAGTCAATTAAAAGCATAATTAGCCGTTTTAAGTTTGAATCAAACAAGATTCTACATTTAATGATTAATTAGGTTAACAAATCATTAAATTGACACACAAAGGTCATTATGCATCAATCATACACATTAAAGTTTCCATCTTTGTATGTTTTAACCTAGGATTTGGTCAATCACTAGTTAAATCTATCTATTGATCCTAAATAGTTAAGATTAAAGCTACATAAACGGATTGGTCTTCCATGTTATGTAAACTCAAAATATAAACTTTCAAAAACATTAACAAAAACATGCATGGATCCTTTATAAAACTTGTAAGACAAATATATGATGAATTAGCATCCTAAGACATTAAAATTAATATACTTTATAGGGTATCATCTCCTCTAGGGAGGAAAACATAATGTTTAGCCTAAATACATCATACTTGAACATTGGAATTCAATAAATAAACTAAAGATGTGTTTAGTAGTATTTGGGTAGAAAAAGTGGGTTGATTAACCCCAAAATTGATATGGAGTTGCGTTTATATAGAAAATCCAAAACAGGGGTTTCACGCCGCGATGGGTACTTGGCCCCGCCGTGGTGATCCTGAGAGTCCTCGCGATCTCAATTTATCCAACTTTTGAATCTAGCTTTATCTACCCGTGGCGTCGCGACTCTTAGCTAGCAACACGATAAGCTTCATCTTCTAAGGCTATCCGGCCGTGATCTCTATCTCAATTTCGCATTGCGACCACGAACGTGTTACGGTGGGATCTTCTAATTTTCCCGGTTCCTTGGTTTTTTTCTTTCTTTATTTCTTTTCCTTTTTATATTTTCTTCTTTTCTTCTATCTCTCCTATCTTCTTTTTCTTTTACTGATTTCACTTCATTTCTTTATTCTTTTTTTTCTTGATTTTCACTTGCCTTAGCATTTAATAATTTCATTCTCGCCTTTTTAGCCTGCAAAATAAAAACAAATGTAAACGCACATTTTTACATAAATACACACACTTTTCGGCTAATAATAAACAGATATTGCGCTTAATTTATAATTAATAAATGCGATATCAAAATACCCCACACTTGAACTTTCTTGTCCCCAAGCAAATCACAATTTTATCGAGGCTAAAAACTTAAATAACTAACATGATTGTTTGAAAAATTAAATTTCACTTACGAGTGTCAAAAATGTTGATTAAAAACAAGACATTTGATATACTTAGGATTATACACACACTCATGTTTTGATCATCATTAACTTTTTTAACCTCCCAAATATTCTCTCTATTTATAAATAACCAATCCTTAATTTCTAAATTGCACTTTTTATCAATAGGAAATTTAACAGAGTCTATCTCTAACACATTATCTCTATACACATCAGTCATGAGCACAGACTTATCATCAGCTATTTCTACCTCGGGAGGGGGACTCAGCTTATCACATACTTGCTTGAAACTTTTACAAAAAGAAACAGATACAAACGACTTGCTAGCATCCGAATCAAATAATACTAAAGCAGGCAGATAATTTACGAGATATGTACCTGCAACCACATTAGGTTTCCTCTGTGCTTCCTCAGCAGTTAATTGAAAGGCCCTCCCCTTACTCTTGGAAGTATCCTCTTTCTTTACCTCTTTATTCTCTGTAATCCGCAGTGGTGGTTGAGATGGAGTATTTCTCGATCCGGTTGAAAGGTTGGATGCAGTGAGTTGATCAGGACAATTGGCTTTCTGGTGGCCTGGCTGATAACAGTGAAAACATACACTCAATGAACTGCGACAATCTTTACCCATATGGCCCGGCTTGCCACATTTAAAACAGTGAACTACGTTTGTCTGACAGTTCCCGTAGTGACTCTTCTTACACCTCTGGCAAACCTTCGGTGTTTCCTTCTTCTCCCCATAATCTACCCTCGGCCTCTTATTCTGCGGTGCTGATTCTTCCACTGGCCTTTTCTTTTTCACCTGTCTCTCTAGCTCCAACTCTCTAGCCCGAGCGGCGTCCATCATGGACTTCAGGGTCTGATGCTTGCTCGAATCAATAAACTCTCTAATACTCGGTTTCAAAACCATCATGTAGCGATACATTTTCATCTTCTCGTTGGCTACATAATCAAGTCAAAAACGTGCCTTCTCGTGAAACTTTGCATTAATCTCTGGAACGGTCTCTGTAGTCTGCTTCAGTTTATGGAACTCATCAACAATACGATCAATCTCAAACTGCGGAACAAACTGCTCCGTAGTAACCTCTTTAAACTCCGCCCAAGTCATAGCATCAATCTAAGTCTCACCCCTCATCTTCTTTTCCAAGTCCCACCAATCTTTGGCAGCACCACTCAACTGGTTTGTAGCAAACCTCACTTTGTTTTCCGGAGCGCACGAACAAGTATGAAATGCTCCCTCTAACTCTGATATCCACCTCTGACTCACAATCGGATCAGTATATCCATTAAACAATGGTGGCTGGCACGCAGCAAAATCTTTGAAAGTACACCCTTTCGGTGCATCTCTGATAATCACTTGCGGTTGAGGATTAACCCTTTCCACCCTCCCAGCTAACGCAGCTGCCACTTCCTGTCGTACAGCTTCCCCTGTACTTTCCTTCAGATGGTCTACCACTTGGGTAATAATAAACTGTATGGCTTTCTCTAAAGCTTTGCCGATTTCTCAGCAACAGTCACTCTAGGTTGGGTTTTAGCAAACCCCTGATTCAACTTTGGTGTCTCATCCGCTTGAGTATTATGGGCCACATATGGCCTCCTCCTACCACTTGCACTAGTATCTACCCCCTCTCGTCTATTACTAGGTTCACCCTCAAGACGATCCGTAGCTCGTGACCCTCTAGTATTCACCATCCTGATAGCATAAATAAAGCATTAAGACAAAAGGTAGCTTTACCACGCCATCCTCTATATCAAACAATCTCAAGTACAAACAATATCTCAGTACACTTATCCTTAGATCCAAAGTAGTTCTATACATACTAAGGCATCTATAATCTCAAGTGCACTACCTCTTACAAGTACCCCTCACCCGATTCACAAGATTCCTTATGATTCCATCAAGTTCTAACATGTATCATGTGTCTGTAATAATATGGGCCCTTATATTATCCATAACACACTACACACGTTCGATCTTAACTTTATCACAAAAAGTCCCGATTCACAGGCTTAGGTCATGTATCACTAGCATATCATATCACATAAGGCATCACGTATCTGACACTATCATCATTAATATCTCAGGTATCTCTATACCACAAATAGCAACATAAACAGTTAGCATATTCTCAATACAACACTCTGTACCTCCACCAAGCTGTAAGCCTCCAGTTTGACTTAAAAATCCTCAGAACCATGGTTTAAGTCCAGACGATTCATAACACACCTCCAGATCTCTCAAACCTTGGCTCTGATACCAAGTTGTAACGCCCCAAAATCTTAAATAAAATAAAACTCTGATAATAGAAGTATTTTAGAATAAAAAGAAGTTTACACAAAGCGGAAGCTAGTTAACACTGAACCCTCTAGTTCAGTTACAAAAGTAGTACTAAATATTTACAACAAAGAGTTGTTAAACAAAATTCACCGGGCGTTATGTTTTAAAATACAGATTTACTCCCAAATCACAACCTCTGTCAAACCGGGGCCTTGCCCTTGGAGGAATCACGCCCTGCAAAACAACATTATCTGATAAGCCACAAGGCTTAGTGAGAAAACTAAACTGTAAATCATATAAGCATGCGCATACACATATACGAATGCTGTAACAATTTTTATGGACACAGTACTGCACCATCTTAGCATCCGCCAATAAGGCTAAAATGTTGCCCTTAGCAACTATTGCACAAAGCAGTGTGCTACAGCTCTCTCTCTGGTGATCCTCTAATCAATAATATATCACATTGCAATGTACCACACACATATCACAGATATGAATCAGAGTTTAGAAAACTCACCTCAGCAATAAATATCACACAGAGATATATCATGCAAACTCAAAATACTTCAGATAGTAATCCCTACAATCATATACAATTATAGTATCAAGATATTCTCGAATCAGCACTTAAACAAACTGACCAGGGGCAGGGCACGCCCATGCCCCCAGGCCCAAGGCCCAAAAGCAGGCCCTAACAAGCATGGGCGTACCGGGTCAAGTACACCCTGAACCGGACCTAGGCACGCCCGTGCTTAGGTACGCCCGGACCTCAAGAACAGAGGCGGTCATGGCCATGAGGTACGGACGTACCCCTCAAAGGCACGCCCGTGCCTTTCTACTTACAGCTCCAGTTCACCGACTGTCTGCTGTGAAACTGATTCAAACCTCAAAAACTCATACAATAATTCGTAAAAACACTACTTCCTACACCCCAAACAACAAGTAAACCGACCATAACATTAAATACAAGCTAAAAGCATGATTCACCATGAATCAAAGCTTAAAACCTACTAGAACACCAAAAACAAGTAGCCAAGAGATCTTACCTCAACTTGTGTTTACTAGAAACAGATTGAAAAACACTAGCTATCTACTGTTCTTGCTCAAACACCCAAAGAAAAGCTCTGCTCTATCTCTCTCTCGTGAAACAGAAGTGAAGAAATGGTAGGTTTGACTCCTCAAAGTCAAATATGCCATTATATATACATATCTTTGGAAAATGGCACAAATGGCCCCCGTACTTTCTAGTTTCAAAACTGACAACACAAGTCCCCCAAGTTTCTAAACACCTCCTAATCTCAATTAGGCAATACCAAAACGTGTTAAGTTGAAATGTTACTAATTACAGAAATTCCGAAACTTGGGTGTTACAGAAAGTAAGCTAAAGACAAATTTTGACACAACCACCTTGTCAAAATTTGAAGATAGTTCAACCAAGTTAGATGAGATGTTAAAGATTCAAAAATCATCAATAGATAAGGGTGGTCTTGGGTTCTCAAGTTACTCAAATAATATGCCAACTAGTCACTTAACACCTATCAAATTTGTGAAAGAAAAAGGGGAAGAAAAAATCCAGGAGTCTCACGGTCGACCCACGTTATCGACCGTGCATCGACCGTCATCTCACTGGAATTTTTCAAAAGTTCAAAATTGCAATATTGTTTCTAGCTCTTCCACTTGTATGCCAAAAGGTTGCAAGTAATGAATTAATAAGAAATTTTTATACTCCAACTACAAGGCATGGACTTGGATTCAAGAAACCTAAATCAAATACATTTCAAAAATCAAGTCATTCTCATAAACTTATTAACTCTATGAACACATGGTATAATAAAGGGTTCAAGATTACACAAAGGTGGATTAGAGTAGGAGTTTTTTATACTAACCATCCTGGACCCATGAAACATTGGGTACCAAAAGCTTGAATGAAAATTACACAAGTGTAGGGGTGCAACAAAAATGAGATTACGTCTCATTAATGGATTCTTAATAGTGGTTGCTCAAAACACATGATCGGTAATAGAGAACTCTTCACCTCATACAAGGAGTATGATGGAGGACATTTGGTGTTTGGAAGCAACCTAAGAAGAAAAGTAGTTGGTAAAGGTAACACTCTTCATGACAATATCAAATTCTTGAATGTTAAGCATGTTAATGGTTTAGCTCACAACTTAATAAGTATTGGTCAACTATGTGATAAAGATCTAAATGTTAAATTCTTTAAACATGAAAGCTTGATATGCAAAGATGATAAATTTTTAGTAAAAGATGTTTGGAGAAATGGACTCTATATATGTAGACTTGGTGATAATCCTAACACATAAGTATGTCTTGCATCTATAATCGATAGAAGACTAGGACATGCTAACATGAGATTAGTACTAACATTGACTATAAATGAGCTTGTTAGAGTCTTACCAAATGTTAAATTCGATAATCATTTTTGTGATGAGTTTTCAAATCTTATACATAATGAAATTGAAATGAGTATGATGGATGAGTTGATTTACTTTCTTGGACTTCAAATAAAACAATATGAAGATGGTACATTCATAATCCATTCATAATATTTTAAACACATTGAAATTTGGCATCATTTCCCACGTGACAATATGCAAAAAGGAAATATTAATTTAGATATAATTTGCTTCATGTGAAAATATTGCCGACATATTCTCTAAACATGCTATAAATTGAAATGTTACGACTTGGTTTAGGAATGATGGAACATGTCCCTTGAAAATAACACCTAAATGCATGAAAATGGTCAAAATATACATTCCAAAAGTACCACGGTCGACTCACGGTTGATACCGTGGATCGACCGTCAGATCACTGCCTAAATTCAAAAACTAAGCAAAAAGGCGCGGTCGATATCACAGTCGACCGTGGATCGACCGTCGTGGACCTGACGGATTTTTTTACCCTATTTTGCCTTTTCTCTCTCTTTCCTCTCCACTTCATCTCATCTCATCTTCCCCCACAAAACCCTAGCCGCCATTTTCAACATTTATCTTTCTAAAAGCTTGAAAATTATCACAAGAAAAAATACTTTACCTTACGGTTGAAGTTGCGGTCTAAGGCTCGGTTGGATTCACGATTGATCCACGGTTGACGACTTTTGTTTCGTGATTTCTCATCTTCCCGAATTCTTCTTCCAAAAGGTAGGATCTCTTTTTGCACTAAAGAATCATGTGAACCATAGGATTTGTGAAATCTTTCAAAAGAAATCATGTTGAGTTTGTTGATTAGAAAGTGATTTGTGGTGGTAGAAAGTGTTCGCTCTATTATATGAAATAAATGATAAACTTTGTGTATGAATAAAGTTGTTTAGATAAGATTTGGTTATGTATACATATCATGTCAAAAAGGACAAAAAGCCAAAATTTCAAACAGCTCACCTACGGTCGATACACGTATCGGTCGACTGTGGTATCGACCGTCGTATTCACAGAATGTTCCAGACGCAGCACGGTTGATCCATGGTCGATACCGTGCATCGACCGTCAGCCCCCTGGAAATTTTTGAGATTTTCGATTTTTTTTCTTTTGACTTTTAATGCCCAAATTCAATCTATTCTTGTCTAATATATATCAACTAACATTAGCCATCACATGATTAATAAGATTTTCAAAATCTTCTCCGCTTTAGGACACATACACACACATTATGAACATATTGTCAAAGAATTTGCTATATTCATTGAACACACTCTCAATTATGTTGAAGTATCATACGTCTTGTCATACTTTTACAAAGCAAATGTCTTTTACAATCTAGTGTCATGACAAGATGAAAATGTTCATGACACACACTAGCCCTAATAACGTATGGTGATTTAAGGGGAAATACTTGTGGTGATTGTTTGTTGATATGCTATGTGCTACTATTTTCTATGATTATTATGCCATGAATTGTGTTACTTGAATATTGGCTTGTGATAATTGCATATTTAGAATTTTGTTTATACTCACATCTCTTTTGCAAGTTCTTGGTAGTATTTCCATATATTATAGATCAAACACCTCAGAAGTGGAGTTCTACATTCGAGGGGGAGCTTATGTGAAGGGGGAGCTTATGTCAAGGGGGAGTCTCCTTTTTGTTAAGACAAAAAAGGGGGAGAAGATAGAAGAGTATATAGAAGATAGAAGAATATATACATATATATGTATATATGCACATGTTAACATGTTAAAGTTATATATACAATTCTTATACAAGTTATAAATTTTTGTCTTCAACAAAAAGGGGGAGATTGTTGGGGAAAATAGGCTTACAAATACATCCTCTTTTGTTGACACAAAAATATACAACTTGTTTATATAATTGTATGTATTAACATTAACATATGTGCACATATACATAAATATATTCAATCAAATATATTCTCATCTATAATCTACAAAACAAGTTTCATCAAATGGCCAAGTTCCAATCGTCAAGATCCGAGTTCAAGTAGAAGCCGGTGTCGAAGATTCCTACAAACAAACGTTCGAAGTTTATGAGCTTACAAAATAAATTATCAAATGAGTTTAAGTTTTTATAAAATAATTTCTATAAAAACTTTTATAAAAATTGAGAATTTTTTTTATAAAATCACAAGCTTGGTAGTCAAAGCAAATGAATTCCTATTTTGACAAATACTAAACATAATCTTCTATTGAAATAAGCCAAAACCATATTTAGCAAAAGGAATCTCTCAAAGAGGTAAACTTCCAACTTGCTTTGTGCATTTGGTTTCCAAACTACCATTTTCATGATTATATTCAAACTTAAGAAGTATGGCACTAACCCAACTTTTCTAAAGCTTCTTTTCAGTGCATTTTTATGGTAAAAATGGGTTGTGTGTGGTTTTGGTAAAAGGCCAACGTCTATATTCACAAGGCTCAAAAAGTTCCAGCAGGCTGACGGTCGATGCCACGGTCGACCGTGGATCGACCGTGGACAGTCTGGACACTTTTTGAGCTTGCAACTTTTTCCTTATTTAAGGCAACTCAAGTCTTGTTTTTTACTAAGCTCTTGCAATTTGAAAAACACAGAACACATACAAAATCTTGTGAGCTCATATTCTTTGATAAATATTCAATCTTTCAAGATCAAGAATGAAGCAAGAGTGAAAGCCTTCAAAGCTCAAACACTACATTACCTTCTTATATATTTGTAATAATGTGAGGATCATCTCTAGCCTTAGAACTAGAGAGAAGTGAGGATCATCTCTAGCCTTAGAATTAGAGAGAAGTGAGGATCAACTCTAGCCTTTCCAATTAGAGTGAAGTGAGGTTTATCTTAACCTTGTTTGCAAGAGTGAAGTGTAATTCTTGTAAGCTAAAGAGAGAAGTTATAAAAGGTTTATCTCTACCTTTAAAGAGAGAAGTTAGTGGAGCAACTCTTGGTGGGTGAGGCCAAGGAGTGGATGTAGAGCAAGGTTGTTAACCCTTGCTTGAACCACTATAAATCATTGTGTCCTAGCTACTTCATTGGTGATATCTTTCTTCCGTAAACTCTTTAATTACTTGCAAATATTGTTAAAAACTTCAAAAAGTTGGCATATAACCTATTCACCCCCCTCTAGGTTCTAACAAATATAACTTGGATAATTTCGTGGATCGTGTAAAATACATTTTCCGTATACGTAATTCGACCCTATTGTCTGGGGTATCACGAATTCAGATATAGGATAATCCAAGAAACTCGATTTGAATTACAGACTTGATTCAAGTCCAAACACCGAATGCTTTTGCTTATCTCTTGTTTATTTGAGACTATTTCGTCAGAATAACGACTTGTAATTCGTATTCTTTTGTACGTATATCGTATGTATACTTTCGCGATTTCCATATTCCGCCTTTTTCAAATTTTGCCTCGGTTTTTGTGTGTAAACTCAAATGGCCGAAAATGGCCTTTTATAGGCAAAATATGGGTGGTTACACGGCGGTTATTGGCCGGCGGCGGCGGCTATGCCCCTCGGACCCCGCCAAGGGGCGATGCCCCTTGGAACCCCTCAAGGGGCCAGCCCCCGAACCCCCATACCGTATCCCGATACTAACTTAATTTATTCGAGTGTGCGTTCCGCACCTCCAAACCCGAATCATAATCAAGTCTAGAATCGGCTAGTCTCAAAGTCAATCCTGATTATACTAAATGGCTTCGATGACACTAAAATCACCAACAACAAATCAATCTCAAGCAGCCGCACAACAAGTTTCCTCAAGTAGAGAGCCTCCAAGTGATCAAACTAAACAGCAAAGTAAATGCTAGATGGAAGATCTCCTTGTTTTAAAAGTCATTATTGCTACATTCGATAAAGTGTAATTGTTATGTGTAATGGATCGAGAAGCTACAGAATGAGTACTATATGATGATCAGAAGACAAGCAACATATAAACTCTTCGTTTGTCCTATCGGGTGTAACTAATCAATGTCAAGATGCCAAGTTCTACGTACACAATCTAAGAATGATATATTGGGTTTTTATATCTTGTTGTCATTCAAGACTTGATTATATGATGGACTATCAATTAACCGCCATACAGGACATATATCTCGATGGGCTAATATTACTACTTTGGTTTCAAATGGCCGGGTGTGGAAAACAATTGGAAAGTGAACATGTTAAAGCTTAATAAAGACGTTCTGAATTTTGAGAATCTCCAAACTTTCAAATCTTTGATCTTCTAGAGTTCGAGATCGTCTACAAGAATAACCACCGTGAAAAATGATTCTCCAGAATAAAAGAACTTGAAAAATACTCATATATAGCTCTAACTAATTTTACAATATTTGTTAAGAAGAGTTAATGTTCAATGAATAGTAACCTTCTCAACAAAAGTTTACATATTGTTAAAGCTGGTAAGACATTGAAATTATATCAGGTGGTCAATGGTTCGACTCCATAGAATTGCTATTAACATTATTTTTTAACTCCACCACGCACCCACGTTAGCAATTCATCGGTCCGTGCATTGGACATGCTTTGTTAATTCATGGTCCCACAAACTCATACACATCGGCAATTAATTTTCGTTAACACATTTTTTCCTTCTTTGGGTAAATGTTAAGAAGTTCCCTCAAAAATATTCTTTAACTCATTTTTTTCTCTTTTAAGTTCTATATTAATTTTTGGAATGGAATATTAAAATGTTTTATAAAGTATATTTGAGCTATAACTTTAAAGTTTCTTAACGAACTCTAGGTTATAATTTCACATCTAAATTTATTACTATTATTATATTAAAATAATTAAATATTTTTTTATTTAAAACTTTCATCAATAGAATTTGCTAAGACAAAGTGCATCAACAGTTACCAACATATTTGGTAAAGATTTCGAATGACCAGCGATAAACAAAAAATTATTGGAAATCAGTACGTAGGAAAATCAATACGACTACTAATGAATTTTCTATAGATTTCCAACCATAGCAATTTTCATAGGAAACCTATGGGTGATTTTGTTTTTTCCTTATTTATTAAATTAATTTAACATGCTTGTTGAAAATCTGTTTGAAATTAAACTACGTTTTCGATCAATTTCTTACGGAATGATTAGTTTTTAAAAAAGTTAATTAGTTTTTATAATAATTAATTGTTACATAGGAAATTATAGGGAACATCTAGAATTTTCAACAAAATTTTTGACGGATGTTTAAAAACTTAAAAACAAGTAATTTCTCATTAAATCAATGTTAACAAACAATAATCACACACAATTATATATTTAAATCACACTAGTTAAAAAATATTTTGATGTATTAATGAATTCACAAACAATGTGTAAGATATGTATGTTTGTGTAAAGATATATACCATGTATGTGCATATCTTTTTTGTAAATAGAATGGTTATTGTAATGTAATCATATATTTTTATCGAATATGTGATTATCTAGATATATATAGATGGGTATGCCCCTATGTACGTTTATAAGGTAGCTAATATGTATGCTCATGTATCTATATATTAATAAATACATATTTGAATACCTCAACTTTATCTATATTTTAGTATAAATTTTAGGGTTTAGTATCCGAAAGTTTATCGAAGTTGTCATTTTTTGCTATTGTATATACCCAACTTTGAAAACTACCGTTTGGTATATCAAACTTCCTAAAACTACCAAATTGTGTATCAGTTGACCTGCTAATCAGGTTACCGGTTTTTTTTAATTATTTTTGAATTATTTTTATACCCTAAAAAGCCATGTGTATATCCATGTCAACAAAATCATGTCATGTTTCTATTATTATTTTTATTTAAGTACAAGATGAATATGAATATTCATCATCTTCATGTATGAAGAACAACATAAATCCATTCAAGAACATGAAGAATCATAAATATGATAAAGAAGCACAAATATGATGAAACCCATTCAAGAACATGAAAAAGCCTAACATAAAATCGAATAATCAAATAGAAGAAGCAGAAGTGAAATCGAACAAAACACAAACACACAGATCTGAAGTGAAGCAACACATCGATGGTGTTCTTGAATGGTTCAAACGAAGATGAAGATGAAGCAACACCATCGATTTGAGAATATGGCAATGGAAGATGAAGATCTGACCTTTTAGTCGTAGAAAACTAAATCGAAGAAAACCATATCTTGACTAAATCGCAGGTTTGATGGAATCGCCGTCATAAATCTAACAAAACCAGAGGACCTTAATCGAAGAAAACCAAATCTCGACTAAATCGCAGGTTTGATGGAATCGCCATCATAAATCGCAGATATCGAACAAAACAAGATATGGGAACCATAAATCGTCATAAGTCACCCAAGAACCCTAATCTGGAACCAATGAATCGATGAACAACAAAACCAGATTTGGGAACCATATCGATAAACAATGAACAATTGATTATTAAATCGATGAAATCTGGAACAATCTATGGTAGTGGTGGCAGTGTCATGTCGTCGGAGATGAACAATTGATGGTGGTGGTGTTCTTGAACCTTAATCGAGATCGACGGTGGTGTCTTGAACCTTAATCGCCGAGGTTGATGGTGGTGTTCTTGAACCTTAATCGCCGGAGGTCGATGGCAGTGGTGCGGCATAAGTTAATCACCGGAGTGTCTATGGCGGTGGCGGAGGTCGAATAAAATCTGGTGAAGTTAAGTCCTTGTTTGAAGTTGAAATCATATATGCATAAGTTTATTAGATATGAAAAATTGAATGTGTTGAAGTTTATTTATTTATTATTATTATTATTATTTATTACTTTTAAATAAAAAATTACATGTCAGCACTTAGGTTCAATGCCACGTCAGCAAAACCTATGCCACATCAGCGTTACCTGTTGAATAGGTAACTAGATACCCTAAATGATAGTTTTAGAAAGTTAGATACACTAAATGGTAGTTTTAAAAGTTGGGTATACACAATAGCAAAACGTGACAACTTCAGTACTTTCGGATAGTAAACCTTAAATTTTATTATAATCGGATGTTTATCTAAAAAAAATATTTTTAAATCTAACAATCATACACTACTAAATAAGAAACTTCACCAAATGGCATGTAGTTAAGCAGCATCGGGTGTTGGTGAATGGTGTTCCTTCTAAAAAGATTGAGGGTTCAAATCTTATGATAAACAATTAAGGAGATTTAAAAGTAGGTTTAAAGATATATATATATATATATATATATATATATATATATAGTGATGGGATCATGTGCGAACTCAACAAAAGGTTCGCAAATTGGGAGCTGATTGCGAACTTCACCAATGTGCACCAAAGTCAACTTTTTTGTGCTCTATATTATTATTATTATTATTATTATTAGTATTATTATTATTATTATTATTATTATTATTATTATTATTATTATTATTATTATTATTAGTATTAGTATTATTATTAGTATTATTATTATTATTATTAGTATTATTATTAGTATTATTATTATTATTATTATTATTATTATTATTATTATTATTACTATTATTATTACTATTATTATTATTATTATTATTATTACTATTATTATTATTATTATTACTATTACTAATATTATTATTATTATTATTACTATTATTATTATTATTATTATTATTATTATAGATGCAATATTTTTAGACAAGATGCAGTGATTTTATACTAAATGTAGTGATTTTATGCTAGATGCAGTGGTTTTTAAAACAAGATATATTGGTTCTTAAATGAGAATCTATCGATTAATTCGTGCACGATGAACTAGTTTTAAGAGAATTTCATGTTTTTTAGATATTATGCAATGATTTTATAGACTAGATACAGTGGTTCATAGAGTTCTTACATAACAATTATATATTCTCATCTAATAATCAGACACGCAACCAGGATCTCCTTTCTTGTAATTTCTAATTTTTGCCAAATTAACATAACTATATATAGTAAGAGAGGAATTAATTTATATGTAAAATAATTACTTTGTAACTAAGATTTAACTCGTTAATAAAAGTATTGTTTATAAAATCATAAGTTGCAAAAAGTATCCATTTTTTTAACAAAAAGCTGATTAAAATTTGTTGATCGAAGATGTATTAAACACGTACGGAAAAATACACACACTGTTTGTAAAGAGGTTAAAATGTTGTTCATGTGGCCATGGTAAATAGGAGTCGTTCCAAAATCCAAACTGATCATATCATCACCTCCTGTGACGTGAAAAAAGCCACGTACGTACGTTTTGCCAGTAAGGGAATGCAACGGGTGGATTACGTCCATATGAAATTCTGGACTAGAGTTCATATCTCTATTGAACTCGGAATCCATCTGGACCAGGGTTCATTTTCTCTGTTGAATCGGTTCAGTTACGAGAATGTTTTAAATACTCCCCAACATTGGGGATTTCAAAAGGTAAGAGAATGATGAACGGAGAGGAATTTTGGGATCTGGTTGGAGATAAGAGTCATTCGGAGGTTTTAAATGCTTTCAAATCGAGATACGTTTGTATTCATCAGCCTCTGCCTGCAGCGACGTCACCAGATGATCGAACATACTTGCCTTCTCTTTGGGTTTTTGGGAGACGAGAGGTGGATGGACCAGAATCCCCACTACCCCAGAGTAAGTCGATCTGCTTTTCTTGTTTTAATATATGATCATATCGAAGTTAAATATTGTGAACAAAATACAAGACAAAAGATTTCCTTCTTAGTTTCGCCTACACCAAAGCTCCTGCTTCATGGTTTATATGTATAAACTTCTGGTTTGGAAGAGTCAACTCCATTAATTAATATGAAGCTTGAGTTAACGGTTATATACTGCCAACATATCTAACTTCGATTTATTTCATATTTAATCTGCGATCTGACGATGCTTTGTCTTGTTATTGGATGAAATATTTGGCATGATTTGCTGCAAACGAGTTCAATTTGAAAACCACATTAGAACATGATTTTATATTAATGACGATGTTTTGTCTTGTTATATGACGCATTAATTGCTTTAAGTATCATTTTTATTGTGAGTATCGCAAGTATTATTTGGTACTTAACCGCCATTAATGCTCATTAATTAATAGGGGTATTTTGGTTTTTTATATAATTTTTCAACTGTGAATTACGGCCGGGGGAGTTGTCATTAAAGATCAAGCCTTGATTTTCCCGAAATAGCCCTCGTTAATGCATCATTAATAAGCCGTCATTTTTATTGACATTGATTTATTTTAATCAAGTGCCAAGATTGATTCTCATAGTACTTGCAATAAAAACAATTCTCAAATTAATCATCTCATTTGTGTGTGTATAGGGTTGGGGATAATGTAAAAAAAGCTTATTATAAAAAGTATAAGAATGAACAAGAGAATCATACATGTCACATAAAGTATGAGAGAGAATCCTATAAAATAGAAATAGAGGCAAATCATGGAAAAGCGGTGGAAATCAAATAAAGATAGAGAAAAAAATAAGGAGAAACATGTGTCACTCTCATATTCTTTCTTATACTTATTATAAATATTTGTATCTGATCCTAACCATATATACATACATACATACATACATATATACATACACATATATATATATATATATGCATATGTGTTTATATATACTTTGGGAAGTTCATTTGAAAAACCATTCTTATTGTGAGTACCGCGAGTGCATTTGTAACCACTATTAACGCTTATTAATATATAGGGGTATTTTGGTCTTTTAAATATTTTCCCAACCATGAATTTGTCCGGTTTAGACATCACTAAAAAGCAGGTTTTGATTTTCCCAAAATTCCCTCATTAATGTATCATTAATAAATAGTCATTTTTATTAGCCATTGATTAGTTTTAATCAACTGTCACATTGGTTTTCGTGATACTCGAAACGGGAACGTTTCTCAAATGAACCATCCCACACACACACACACACACATATATATATATATAGGAGAGAGTTCAAACGAGAACTGCGAAAACCAATCATGGCCGTTCAATTTGGATAATAGACTTCATGGATGAAGAGCGTGATGGGATTAAGTGTGGCAGGGTGCATGTAAGGAATTCATGGGTGGGCAATCCAGTTAAAGGAGGAGGAATTGGACGGCTAAGATTGGTTCTCGCGGTTCTCGTACGAAAAACAGTTTTCGTTTGAACTTTTGCCTCTATATATATATATATATATATATATATATATATATATGAAAAGGTTAATTAGATAATCATTTTCATTGTGAGTATCGCGTAAATCATTTATAACCACTATTAATGGTCATTAATAAGTATATTTTGGTCATTTATATATTTAATCAACCATAAATTACATCCGGATAGGTTTACATTAAAGAGTGACTTGATTTTCCAATAGTGCCCCTCATTAAGGAGCAATTAATGTGTTATTAATGAGTCATATAACACCCTGAATTTCACCAATTTTAAACATTTTTATAAAAGATAGGGTATACATTGCGGAAGCATTTTCCTAAAAGAAAATCGTTTACGAACTTAGGTCTTTTCAAACTAAATTAGATATAATCTTTTCAAAGCGGTGTTACGAATGCATAAACGACCAAAGACAATACACAAGAATGTCAACCCATGAAGAAGGCAGCCTGAGCTTCAACCTAGCAGTTTACCTCACTTCACTAGCTATGGCCTTGGACTAAACCTGCGGATACACAAACAAAGTAGGAAACAATGTTAACCGACAAGGTTAAGTGATTGCAATGGGTTAATATAAATCAATCATAAATTATAGTCATCATATAAGACAGTTTAAACAACTAAAATCAAAGCTTATGAACAATGACCGACTCGATGTGGCGTGTAACACCTTAGCCAAATCCACATCGGCCATGGACAGGAGAGGTGTCGGGCTTATAAGTAAACATTCCTTACATGACACAATGTGTTTTAGGACACAAGCATGGCAGATCTCATGAGTATTCTACAGTTAAGCGTTGTTCGACGGGAGCAATCTAGGGATGGGTGACCCGTGGGAAGTTCTCGTTTAGTCGCCAGAAACAAAGTTGTGAGCTAGTGAGACAAAGCAGACAATATTGTGTCGTGGTAAGGTAGGGTGTTACATATTTTGTAACTCTTTAGGAAAATCTCACATCGGCCATGGACAAGAGATGTTATAGGCTTATAAGTAAACCATGATCATTACATGACACACTGTGTTTTCGGCCCACAAGCATGGTAGATCTCATGAGAATTCTACAGTTAAGCGTGCTTGAATGGAAGAAATCTAGGGACAGGTGATTCCCCTCTCGTCATCAGAAACAAAGGCGTGAGCAAGTGGGGTAAAACATACAATACTGTATTGTGGTATAGCAGAGTGTTTCATATGGTATAAGAGCAACTCCTATGCCATTCGGGATTGTGAGACAAACCTCATTGAGGACGGTGAGTCCCAAGAGAGGATGTTTGTAACATCTTAGTCAAATCCTATATCGGCCGTGGATAAGAGAGATGTAGGGCTTATAAGTAAACATTGGTCTTACATGACACAACATGTTTTAAGGCCACAAATATGGCAGATCTTATGAGAAATCTGTAGTTAAGCGTGCTTGGGCAGAAGCAATCCAAAGATAGGTGACCCTAGGGAAGTTCTCGTCTAGTCGCAAGAAACAAAACCGTAGCAAGTGGGACAAAGAGGACGATATTTTGTTATGGTAAGGCAGGGTGTTACATGACCGGTAGTCCATCGATAGTTGATGTTGCACCTATCCGATTTAGATGAGGATCACAACTCAATTTAGTCCTAAATAAATTAAGAATCAATAGCTTAGTAAACAAGGCCATTATAATGGTCATTCTAGTGTTTATAATACTTAAAACAATACTATTAACCATAAAGAACCATCCTATTACCATAACTAAGAAACAGAGGACTTAAAAGAAGGTTTTTGGGGTTGCATAAGGACCTCACGCCGTGAGAAATTTGCTGGAATATTCATTGGGTGTCATGGCATGGCTTGCACCGCGAGTACGTGTAGAAAACCACTTCGACCTTTTTGCTTCAAAGCTCAACATTTATATACTCAAACTCAAAGACAACAAGTTAAATTCATTTCTATGGTTTTTGGAACATCAAAGCAGACCTAAAACAACAAATATTGGTACAAAATGAACACATAATCAAATGACCCATTTGATTATAGGAAAAAATTTATTTGAGAACTGTTTTTATTATGAGTAACGCGAATATCATATGTAACCAACATTAATGCTCATTATTAGGGGTAATTTGGTCATTTATATATTTATCCACCCGTGAATTGCATCTGTATAGATAAGTCGTTATTAGATTGACTTAATTTTCCAAAATACCCCTCGAGTCAATTATTAGTCATTAATAAGCCGCCAAAATTATTAGACATTGATTTATTTTAATCAGGACCAACATTGGTTCTCGCAGTACTCTTAATAAGAATAGTTCACAAATTAACTATTTTTCGTACGAGAATTGCAATAACCAATCTTGCCTCTTGATTTAAATAAATCAAGGGCTATTATCGGTAATAGCTCATTAATAAGTCATTAAAGCACTTATTAAGGGCTTATTAATGACGCATTAACAAATAGTATATAGGAAAAATCAAACCTCGCAAATTAATAACGGTTCACCCGGACGTAATTCGATAAATATATAAATGACCAAAATAACTATATTAGTGAGTAATTAATGTGTTACAAACACTTTCTCACCGTTCTCGTATGAAAAATAGATCTCGATTAAACTTTTCCACACACACACACACACACATATATATATATATATATATATATATATATATATGTGTGTGTGTGTGTGTGTGTGTGTATAAATAGGGGTGGGATTTGAGAACCGCTATTAATGCGAGAATTAACATTGACCTTCATTAAAATAAATCAATAGCTAATAATGATGAAAACACATTAATGACTCATTAAATGCTCCTTAATGACTCAATAATGAGAGCTATTTTGAGAAATCAAACCTCACTCATGAATGACTTCTATCCGGATGTAATTCATGGATAAATATGTAAATGATCAAAATAACACTACTAATGAGTTATTAATTGTGGTTACAAATGGTTCTTGCGATTCTAGCATTAAGGATGATTCTCAAATCCCACCTTATATATATATATATATATATATATATATATATATATATATATATATATATATATATATATATATATAAACGCTAAAACAATTTGTAACCACCATTAATGTTCATTCATGAGTCATATGCAGAACCTATGGAATCAATTACAACTTTTAGATTTCGATGATCAATTGTTGATATTAAGACCGAATATGCATTTTACGTAAATAGAATATGCAGTCGTAATCTCAATTATTAATCATCCAAATCTAAAGGCTATGATCGATTCTGTAGCTAGATTATGTTTATAAAGCTGTTTCTGTATTGACCCTTCTTTTTGTACCTCACAAAATTACAAAATACATTCATGCATGCAACTTCAAATTTTAGAAATCATTTTTTAATTCACTTCATAGAGATTTAAGCTTTTTTTTCTAACTCTTTTGGTTAAATATATATCTGGTTTATCGTCCTATGTGAGTTTCTAGGTCTAACACAGTACGTCGTTGAATTTTCATTTGGATAATTCACATGATGACCCAACTTGCACATGGTTTCTAAGGCCATATTGTTATATTTGTTAAGTTGCTAGTTAGATATGCCGTTTTGACCACATTTACGCTACAGATACTTAGTAACGGTGTCGTATATATTGGGCTGGTGGCCGGACTTTGTTGCCATAAACGATATTAGGTTGAAACTTAAATTTAGATAGATAGATCTCCATGTGTTGTTGAATCCTAAGCAATTATTATGTATGTTTTACGATATAATAAAAATCTCTTTATTTTGTTTGTGAAGGGTAACATGATTACTTTAATCGTATTCAATTCACACGTAAATCCTTATTTTCTTATTGTTTTTTAGATGAATCTTTACGCTTATTTATTGTTCTGAATGACAACAATATTATTATTGGGTATTGTATAAATGTAATAAAACGAAGTACTTATATATGTCAATGTTCCGCTTTCCTAATCATACTATGTGCAATAAACTATAAAAGTATTCTAGTTTAATTGTTCATTTTGCAATGGCTAGTATGGAAAACCTGAGAATGCCTGTGTATTTTATAGGACAAACAATTGAAGAAAGTGAAACATGAAGATACCAAAACCACAAGTATCAAATAATACACACACATAATATGGTTTTGAGAAGGTACAGAAGATGAAGAACTCAAATACTTAAAGCTAGAACACACTAAACACTCAAACACACATTATTCTGGATCTCGAAGTTTAATTAATCTAATTCTGTACGTGAAAGCTTAGAATTCAAGTTGTGACTTGAATTCTATTTATATATACAATAGAAGTTACAATACTTAATTAACCACAAGATCGAGTTGGTAAAAACTAAATAGGTTCTTGGCCTTTTACAACCTTCTAATATATAATAGACTAAAACTAACTTATAGCCATTACAAAAGATTATAAATACAAAAAGGAGTGTTTGTATTTAAACAAATGATAATTTTACTATACACTTGGATACAATTAAAATGGTACTACCACAACAGTACCCTACCAACTTGAGACATGAAATTAAGTATGATTAACAGTGTGGAACATTGAATTAAGCATGTTGTTATTTTATACTATTCTTAATATACAGTGTTAGTAACCGCTTTCAATTTGTAGGTTTTTCTAATCTAATGGTTGATCATAATATCATCGACACACACATAGTTACGGAAAGAATTACATCCGCTCTCAAGTTCTTAAGATTCCGTAAGCCGCGTGTGCTAGTTCAGTTTTGGTCACCTGTTGCAGTCCGGAAGCGGTGGTTGCTAATAACTTGGGACCAACCTTTTGGTCTTTGTGAAGCTGATGAAGGGATTTCCTCCTATAGGTTTAAGTCTGAGCAGCAAGCAATTGTTGTGAGTAGGGAAAACAGAGAAATAGATCGGCGAGTTCGTGTTTATAGCCAACAATTGCCTGAATGGGGTTTGAATGAAGGTAAGGATGCTTGTGACAATATCCATGGGTATATTGATTTGCCTGTATTCGAATATTGTGGTGGTTGTTGCGTAGGCGTGCTTGAAATCATAACATCCTCAGATTATGTTGACTATGCTTTCGAGGTTGAGGAAGTCTCAAGAGCACTAAAGGTTGTTGCAATTCCTGTGTTATTTGTTGCATACATGCATGCTTATTACCTACTGTAACTCTTTGCAGTAATAGTCTACATGATGTACGGTTGCATTTTTTATGTGTTTCATGCCATGGGTTTATTCACTAGTTAAAAATTTTTAACTTGGCAGGAACAGAATCTGAAGTCTCCAAATGTGTTTGAGAATCCGAGGATTTGTGTAAGTTGCGTTTCAAGTTACCAATCTCTCTCTCTCTCTCTCTCTCTCTCTCTCTCTCTCTCAATTTGTGTCTTTATGTAATAGAGCAGGCTAGCTATTTCAACCCCTCCACTTATGAATGGGTTGTTTTAGTTTTTTTTTTCTTGAACGGTTCAACTAAAAAAATTTAGGTATAAAGAGAATGGGTCAAATGGGTTAAAAGTTACGAAAAGTCTAGTTTTGTGGTGCAATATCTCAATCATTTTTATTCAAATATTTAGATTATCTCTATGATGATATCGATCATTTTTGTTATCATATAACTAACGCATTTCTTATTCATAATTTATAAAATAAATGTATAGTTAAAAGGCTTTTGTGTGGTCCAGACCTATCCCCTTTCAACCCTTACTAAAATGACTTGTTTGAACCAACCAATTATATATAACTTGCTATCCAACCTACCTATTTTACCACCAATTCTATATATGTATTTACATGCATTTTCATTAGTTGAAGATCTTTTGGGAGAAACTCTCTCTCTTCCGGAGTATGACTGTTTAAATCTTAACACTTTTGTATCCCACTCGGATGACTGGCCGGGTGAGATTGGATAGTGCTTAGTTGTTGGTGCGTGTGCACGAGTGGTTGGTATGTGTATATGATGGGTTGAGTTGGATCTTGATGAAAAGTCAATAGCACAGTCAAAATTTACAACCGTTGAATTTGGGAATCAAATAGAATCACGGGCAAATTAGATACAAGAAAATTTTAAAATCTTGTTACCGATTACACTTTTGGCAAAAAAATATGGGGGTGTCATAGGGTAATAGTGACAACACAACTGGGTATCGCCCCTAAAGCCCTGGTTTCTTGTAGTGATATAGCAACGGTCAATTCTAGTGCAGGTTTTCAGAAATTGATGCACATGAACAATTATACATAAAAAAATTTGATACGCAGAGTTTTTTTTATTCACAAATCATAATGATGACTGTAAAACTATTACGACAGATGATATTTATATAAAATTGCTAAGAAAAATTAAATAACATCGAATCATAGTTGAAAAAATGAATATATATATATACATACGTCCACGGGAAAGGCACATTATATTCCGCCAATTGAAGAACAAATTAATCTGGAGTTACCTTGCGAGTGATCGATCACCGGGCGAACGAAAAGATAGAGGGTGGAGGGGATTGTCGTTCTCATACCTTCTCTTGAGAGGGACCACACCGGTGAAGGAACTAACGATTACACATCGGCGGAAAAGATGAAGAATGAAAGTCGGTGAAGGTATCGGTTAAAAACAGATCTGGAGTAATCTTCCGGGGGATGGAGTAGTGTGTGTTGGAAATCAAAGATAAATAAACAAGATATTCCACGAAGAACTTGTATTATTTTTGTATATATTCGGTACACAAATTCGTTCAATAGTTACATATATATATAGGTGGTGAGAATGGCGGTTATGTGGCTGTTTCCGGCGGCTAACGGCGGCTAACGGCCGTTTGGCGGTTACCGGTGTCGGTTATGCCGGCGGCAGTGATGGTGGTAACGTTTTCTAATCTAAATACATAATTCATAATAATATTTGTTTAGTTTAACATCTAATACTCCCCCTTAAACTAAACATAGTTCAAGTGAGGTCTTCTATTCTTCGAGACTTGTACATAGTAGAGTTGGTTCGTCATCTTCACTTTGAGTTAAGTTAACCTCCTCGTCCTTCTTCATGCATTCATACTTGAAGTGTCTAAATTTGTAGCACTTGAAACATTTTATGTGTATTTTGTCTTGCTGGTTAACATCTTTGTTCTTCCATGGTTTCCAAGCTCTACTTGTCCCTTTCCTTTGAAATCTTGTAGTGACTTCTTATGACCGCAACACTCACAACTATTTTCCTTGTCTTCGTCTTTTCGGTCTGCATTGGCATACAGAAGTCCATTATGTGTATCTTCTTCTTTGCTTGGCTTTTTAATGCATTCTTCATAGGTTTTCAATCTTCCAACAGCTTCTTGAAATGACATCGTGTTAGGATCAGCAAATTGTTCGATTACAGCAACAATTTGGATGAGCTTTGCTGGAACAGATCCTAGAAGTTTTCGAACCAATCTTTTGTTCTCTATTATAGAACCAAGATTATTTGCGTCTGACACTAGTTGACTGATCTTCCCTATAAAATCATCTAGAGATTCTGAGTCTTTCATCTTCAAAGATTCAAAATCTAATTCTAATGTCTTTAGTCTTGCTTCCTTGACTCTGTCTGCACCAACGAATCGAGCTTTCAAGTCTTCCCATATATTTGCGGCTTTTGTATGATGAGCAACTTGTAAAACAAGTTGTTCTGGCAAGGCTTGAAACAAATACGCAATAGCCATTGTGTTTTTCTGTGTATCCACGTCTTCTTTTGGTTCGAGTGCTTCCCATAATCCATACACATTGAAAAGTGTTTTAATCTTCACGGCCCAAATAGTATAATTCGTTGAATTCAGAATTGGGCATTGGAATGTCATTGACATCACTCCTTTAGTTTTCTTCGATGTTCCGGAATCCATCTCTTCTTTATTTTTCCGGGGTGTTTGAGGATTCTTCGATTTCTTTTTTCTTTCAATTTTCGGCTTCTTTTCTTGAGTGGAAAAACTATTCTTTCTTATTTGCGGGAAAAATCAAACCAACTGCCTCTGACAGTCCCCTGGTTCTTTTTTCACCGGACAAACTTCTGACTTCTCCTGTTTTGTTGAGCGAATCAAACCAAAACAAAATAAACTGATTTTTCTTGTTTGCGAAATGAATCAAACCAACTGTTTTTGAAGAGTCCCCTGGTTCTTTTTTCATCAAACAAACTATTTTATACTTCTGTTTTACGAGGCGAATTAATATTGTCTACTTCTGGGGTGAATCAAACCAACTATTTTCGATAGTCCACTAGTTATTTTTTCAGCCGGGCAAAACTACTTTACTAATTATTTTCTTTTCCTTTCAAAACTTGTAAATTTATTAATTTCATAAAAAAACTTTACTAATAACTTTATTAAATAAATTAATAAATTTAAAAAAAAAACTTTACTAATAAATTAATAAATTTATTAATTTATAAATTTATTAAATAAATACAAGTACTTTTTTAGTTTTCTTTAAACTAAAAAAACCTTTAACAATAAAACCTTAATAGAATTTTTTTTTAAAACTAGGTTTTGTTGGGACTCGGGACTACATATAGCTGCCCCCTTCCTTTTCTTTTTTGTCGCTTCTTTCTTCGTCTTCTCTGTTCCACCGAGAAAAACGATGGTTGCTTCTTGTCTGGCGATTTCCCCGATCGATGCTTCTTTTTGGTCGACGATTTGTACTCGATGGTTGCTACTGTTTCTACAAGTCGAGTCGATCTCGGCTTTTCTTTGTCGGTGGTCTGCTCCGACCGATCTTGTTCTCCGGTTGTCTTCTCCGATCTGGTACGTCCCTGTTTCCGATGGGTTCCGCGGTGGTAGTTCCTAGTTGAACGGCCACGGGCCATCGTAGGTATCCACCTGTGATGAAATAAACAAACCCAAAATTCGATTCTGATGGTTTTCTTCTACTGCCTCCTATTCGAAAAAATTAGGGTTTGGATTTGTGTGGGTCTTCTTGGTAGATGATGAGAGCTTTGGCTCTGATACCAGATGTTGGAAATCAAAGATAAATAAACAAGATATTCCACCAGGAACTTGTATTATTTTTGTATATATTCGGTACACAAATTCGTTCAATAGTTACATATATATATATAGGTGGTGAGAATGGCGGTTATGTGGCTGTTTCCGGCGGCTGACGGCGGCTAACAGCCTTTTGGCGGTTACCGGTGTCGGTTATGCCGGCGGCAGTGATGGTGGTAACGTTTTCTAATCTAAATACATAATACATAATAATATTTGTTTAGTTTAACATCTAATAGTGTGGCGGACGGGAAGAGGGCGGGCGGAGGGGGTTGCGATTTCTTACTTTTTCTTAAGAGGGACCACACCAGTGAAGGACCCACGTTTGGAAACCAGCGGCTGGAATGAAGAACAACGACCGACGATTACATACCGGCGGTAATGGAAGAGGAGTTATGTAGGAGCTGTTCGGTTATGTAGGAGGGTTGATAAGGGATTTTTGGAAGAGAGATTCATAATTAAATGTCCACAATGCACTTTAATTACTCTTGCCACGTGTTTGTATCTAGTTGACTCTCCTCCATCACTCTTTAACTTTTCTTTTGAACACAATCTATATGATAGATCTATGTATGTATATGCCATTCTTGTGTGTATCTTTTAAATTTTAGACAGATTGCAGATGAAAGAAGACAACATGACCTAGATCAAATCTTCAAGGCTTTGAAGACGGTTTGTGACATTCAAAATTTATACCTAGCTCAGACGTGGGCTCTATCTGGCTGTAGTAGCTATGTGGCTAATGCTGGAAATCTAGAGCAGAGTTGTGGTAGCTTCAATAGAAGATGTATACGGAAAGCATGCATGTGCACTGCTGATTTACCATTCTACGTCCGAGACTTGAGCATGTGGGAATTCCATGAAGCCTGTAGAGAGCAGCACTTGGAAAAATCTCGGGGAGTTGTTGGGAGAGCATTGTCATCTTGTAGTACATGTTTTTGTGGAGATGTAACAGAACTAGATGAAGATGATTACCCTTTGGTTCACATTGCCCGCATGAGTGGGATAACTAGTTGTTTAGCAATCTATGTGAAGAGTCTTGAAATGGATGTTGAATATGTTATAGAGATTTTTGTGCCAACACATTACGGAACCAAATCAGGCATACGAAGGTTGATAGCAATAGTGGAGCAGAAGATAGATAATGCTTCTTGGACACGATTAGATATTATGTCGCCTCCCCAAGTCATTGGAAGAGTTCCATTAAATTGGGACCTTGAGCCTGCACCTTCTCCTATAACCTTATTGATTGAAAATGGGGAGGTAACACCAAAGTTGGAAAATATAAAAGAGGATAATGTGGAAAATGAGCAATCAAACTCTATTGCCGAGGAAACAAGTCACAATGTTGTTCCTTATTTGGAGAAAGGGGTTAAAGATGTTGACATTGATCCAAGGGGAACAAAAAGAAATTATAGTGATAAGGAAATAAGTAGAAAAACAAAGAGATCCGAAAAGTTGATTAGTTTAGAGGAAATAAGGAAACATTATGGGAAGACTATGGACGAAGCTGCATCCATCCTTAATGGTGAGTTCATAGCTTATCTGTTTATACATATTTTAGTGCATTCCTTTTACATTATATATATTCTAATATTCACTTAGTATGTACGTTGTATATATGTAGTTAGCAGATCTACGTTGAAGCGCATTTGTAGGAATTTCGGTATACCAAGGTGGCCATACAAGAATGGTCCTGATAAGGGTGATGATCCCATTGTAAAGTCCAATCAAACAAATGAAGTCGTCAATATGTCTGTAGGAGCACCTTCCATGGTTTTTGGGGCTTCCAATGAACCGGTACTTGGTACAACAAATATAGTTAATGATCCTGCTATTCTAACGAATAATGATAAGCACACTTTCACACATGTACTTCCCCGGCAGGAACAACCAAATTTGTCCGGTGAATGCGTAGAGCCCGAAATAGCCATCAAAGGGGTGTTTATAAAAACTAAAGCACCAAACATAGTGGAAACTGTGACCATTAAGGCAACTTATGGAAATAATACTATAAGGTTTCCATTTAGCCTTTTGGATGGATTGGTGAAGTTGGAGGAGCTAGTTGCAACACGGTTTCAGCTCAAGCAAGGAAGCTTTAACCTCAAATACAAAGATGAAGATGACGATATGATATTGGTTGCTTGTGACAGTGACTTAAAGCTACTCCAGGGTGCTTTTGGGCAAGTAGGCACTGTGATTAAACTATTCGTTCAGCTAGCTGCTCATCAAAGCACTCATGCTTAATTAGGCCTTTATCAGAAGGCTTTTGTATTTTATTTCGGTAACTATTTTTGATAGAATTGATATTATCATTGTTAATTAATATATGTTTGAAATAAGTTCATGTGCTGATGTTTGAAATAAGTTTAGTGCATTCCTTTTACATAAGTTATGTTGACATTGAAACTATAATTTATTTTGTATCAAGTAGCTATTTGATCTCATTTCATATGGTGTATTGTTTTATTTTTGTTGTTTTTCGTCTGAAAATATACCGGGTGGAATAATAACAAATTACAGCAGCTTGTTGTGGAAATTTTTTTAGCTATTTGCGGTGACATGTTGTTGCAAAAGACCATTTGCGGCGACACCTTGCAATTTGTATATTAACTTTTATTTAAAAATAACATAATGCATGTCGCCGCTAAAAAGTGATCTGTAGCAGCAAAAAGAGTTAAATATATTATTAATTATAAAAGAATTAAATAATACACGTTGCTCCGCAAAAAGCTTACTTGTCGCCGCAAAAAGTATTAAATATATTATTCTTTATTTAAAAATAATATAATATATGTCGCCGCAAAAACCAAATATGTCACCGTAAATAGTGTACACGTGGCAAATTCTTGGTCCGTTGTATGTTGCCGCTAATAGTTAATCTTGTCGTCGCAAATAATTTTTTGGGGCGAGTTTGTTGCGGTGACTTATTTGCGACGACATGTCACCGCAAAAAACTATATGAGGCGACATTTTAACTATTTGTGGTGATATTTGTCGCCGCTAAAAGAGTTTTTTCTTGTAGTGAGAAAGTTTAAAAAAGAACTTATTTTAATACGACAATTGTAAAAACCAATCATGACATTTGATTAAAATAAATTAATAGTTAATCATTCTAATGGATTATTAATAACTCATTAATAAGGGTATTTTAGGAAAAATAAGCCTAAAATCAATAATGGTCCATGCAGACACACTTTACGGTTAGGAAAATATATAAATTACCAAAATACCTTTATTAATGAGTCACTTATAATGTTACAAATAGTTCTTACACAAAAATAATTCTTGTTTAAACCTTTTTATATGTAGATTTTGGTACGAGAACCAATCTTGGCTTTTCATTAAAATAAATTAATCACTAATAATGACGTATTGATGAGAGGTATTTAGGAAAATCAACTCACTCATTAATAACGGTCCACCCTGATGCAATTCACGGTTGAGTAAATATATATGACAAAATATTCTTATTAATGAGTAATTAATGATGGTTACAAATGAATCTCACGGTTTTGCAATAACAATCATTCTCAAATTATCTGTCTTATATATAGAGAATGGTTCAAACGAGAACTATTTTTTTATATGCGAATTGCGAGAACCAATTATAACCGTTGATCAAAAAGATAGAAGGTATAGATTAAATAGTTGTTAATAGATAACATTACACTAATCAAACTTATCCTTAATTAATTAAGAAAAATTTGGATATTTTCACATTATCCTCAATTTTTTTAAACTAATATATCCGTCAAACGGAAATGTGTTAAATTATGAAAATTATACCAATTAAATTAACGAGAAATTATGCTCTTTAATTTGAGACCAATCTTGCTATATTTTTACCAAATTTCAATAATATTACTAATAAATGGCTCATTACGAGGTGCATCTACCGACATATAAATAAAATGCAAAAGCTAATTTTTTTCTTTGGGACATTGCAACAAACACTTATAATGCATTTTATAACCTCTAGCAAGAAAAATTTTGATTACAACAGAAATAATGATATTTATCTCTTTACGTTTTTGCAATAGTTATTGACATTTCAACATAGAACAATGGATGTAATACCCAAGGTTCTAAAAAACGCGCCATGGCGACGTCAAGGCGCATGGCGTGACTCCGACGTTAAGAAATAGCCCTTGACGGTGAGGTTAGGTGTGGCGTGAGACAAGGCGGCATAAGACCCGCTTTTACGCGCCAAATGGCGAGTTTTTTAGGGTGTGGTGCGCAGAAAATATTTTTTTTTAAAAATTGACATTTTTTATATACATTTTGCAATTGCGTGTATTGAACTTCTATAAATTTGTATTTTGTAATTTGTATATGTTACTTTGCTCCTAATTTGTGTAATTTGTATATTAATAATGACAAAATAGATGTAAATTGTAACACCGGGGTTTCGAGAACCAAAATTTTCTTTTTAAAACATTAACTTATCATTTTCATTTGAAATTACGCAGCGGAAATAGAAAACACGTGGCAAATATATTACAATAAAAAGTTGCCACATACACATTTGGTGTTACTGTTACTTATCCGGTCGACCATTATCAGATACAAACAAACATTATATCAGAGTTATTACAAACACAGTGTTCCTCCTAAGAAATCAACTACCCCCAGGGTCCCGAGCTCACTAAGGATCACCTGCACATGTAGGGTGAAGCATCTGTTAGCTATAATAGCTAGTGAGTACTCAAATAGCATGCGATCAACATAAATACATCATGTATCATCAATCATGCTCACATAGTTCTATCCTAGCAGCTCGCGATGAGCTGGCGTAGTCAGGTGGTAACATATCTTGCAGGGGAGCTAACCCAGCTCAATGCACCAAACTGGGTACCAGACACATCAACCGCGCCGGTGGGGAGCTATACAGCGTCCACCATTGTGTTTCAGAATCAACTGATTCTTCTGAGTAAAGCCCTGAGCTAAACCCACAGAGGACAAACCTTGTCCGGGGCAAATGTAACACCGTATTTTTAACCCAAAAATTTTCACTTTTAATTACACCGCGGAAGCGTTTTAAACATAAAAGTGATTACAACCGATTACAAACCACTGTTTACAAAATAACACTATTACAAAACACGGCTCGTCACAAATACATTATCAGAGTCCTAGGTGATTACTCCCCAAGCTAACCACTCCCAGCCGAGCCGTCGACTTACCAAAACCTGTAAAAAGAGAGAGAGGTGGGGGATTAGCACAAAGCTAAGTGAATGAGTATCACAAAACAGACATATCAGCCAGAACCGCATGATATCAACAACCACAGATAAGCACCCTGGGAAGACCGGCGGTTCTGTAGGAACCTACAACCAATGCCGGCCAAAGCAAAGGTTTACCGATAGTCCATTTGCTATTCTCACACAGTATCATCCTCTGGTAGCAACAAATGCATCCCAAGGTCCTGATACTGCTTAGCCAATAGCAAATGAACCCAGCCCATAAGCCCAGTCATAAATTGACTTCCCTTCCAACATGTATACATATCACAGAATACAACAATTAACATTCACAGTTAATTAACCAATAGATATACAATCTATCTAACAATAGTTGCAACCAAACCAGTACAACTAATATCACCCGTGAGCAAACATCCACTCACCTCTGATTCTCGGCTATTCCACTCAGTGATCTAATGTTACTGAGCCTTGTCTGTTCCTGAGAACACAACAAACTGAAATCAGTATTCAATTCATAAATATATATAGAAATCATATATTTATATCCATTTAATCAAACATAAACATGTAAGATTCACATATGTATGCACATATAACACTTAGCATCAAACAATGCAAAACAACAAGCCAAAACTGTCGGATTTCACATGAAATCCGACACTACTATCGGATTTGCACCAAATCCGCAACCACCATCGGAATCCGCTACCTTGTATCGGATTTGAAGGAATCCGATACTTCCTTTGGATTTCCACCTTTGCATCTCACTTGGCATCCACAATCAGATTTTCCTTGCTAATCGGATTTCATGTTTAGAATTCCACATTCGGATTCAAACCATAGGATTTCAACACTAGGATTTCACACATGCGGTTTTCAAGAGTCGGATTTTAAGATCCGGATTCAACACCCGGATTTCCACTCAGTTTTCATCATCATCATTAAATCCGCAACCTTCAACCCTACCATGAATCCGACAACTTCAAACCTTGTGTAATTCATCTTTCCAGTTTATACAATTCACATACAAGTTCATATAAACACATATAAACATGTTTAAACATGCAAGCATGCATATTAAACACCATAAAACCATAAGAACACCAAGAACATCAAATCCGATTACTTCATATGATAAAAAAACCCACTTAAAAACCGTAACATGCTTATAACAACTAGCATGTTAGCAAGAATCATGAAATAATCATCAACCTTTGAAACTTGAATCACACAATCAAGAAATCAGAATTCCGATTGTCTTGTTCTTGTTTTCTTCTTTTGCTCTCGGTTTCACACTTAATTCTCACACACATACAATAACTTCAAAGTGAAGAAAAGAAAGTGAAACCCACGTATATACATAATCAAGAATGAGGTGGCATGCTTAAAACACTAAGCACATGCACACACACAACCGTATACATACATTCATATACATACACACACACACACATATATATATATATTAAACTAACACAATAATATATATATATATATATATATAATTCATTTGATTAATTAAACAAACAATTAATTAATCACGTATTAATTCGCCACAGCCTATGTGTCAACTATGCCCAATCTGAGGATGTTACAAATCCTCCCCCCTTAAACTGGATTCCGTCCTCTAAATCTATACATCATCAAACAATCGCGGATAACGAGCTTTCATATCGGCCTCGGTTTCCCACGTCAAGTCTGAACCCAAATTATGTTTCCACTTAACCAGAACCATCGGAATCTGTTTCTTTCACAGTTTCATCACTTTCCGATCCAATAGTTCTACGGGTTCTTCCACCAACCTCTTGCTGGAATGCACTTTAAGATCATGTAGAGGTAGGATCTGACTTTCATCCTCAACTCTACATTTCCGCAAGTAACGTACGTTGAAGGTATTGTGAATACTTGACAATTCTGCTGGAAGGTCAAGAGTAACCGTCTGATCATTAACCACCCGTTGGACATGAAACGGTCCAATATACCGTGGAGCTAGCTTTCCCCGCTTCCCAAAACGGATAACCCCCTTCTACGGAGAAACCTTCAGATAAACCAATTCCCCCTCAACAAAAGTAACAGACCTACGACACGGATCAGCATACATCTTTTGTCGATCCCTCGCAGCTTTCAACTTTTCTCGCGCGATAGCAACTTTATCTGCGGTGATCTGCACAATATCAGGTCCTGCACACATGCCCGCAGCATATCCTCGAGTGTTTGAATTGTTCTCTCAGATTGTCCGTCTGTCTGGGGTGGTAAGCTGTACTCAAATTCACACGTGTACCCAATTCCCGCTGTAAACTGTTCCAGAAGTTTGACACAAACCTGGAATCTCTATCTGACACAATCGAAAGCGGTATACCATGTGGGGAAACAACTTCATCGATATACAACTGAGCCAACTTACTGAGTGACGCTGTCTCACTGGTAGCCAAGAAGTGAGCACTCTTGGTCAATCTGTCAACGATCACCCAAATCATATCAGTTATTCCTCTACGTACGTGGAAGTTTCGTTACGAACTCCATCGTTATATGCTCCCACTTCCACTCTGGAATCTGTAACTATTTCAATGATCCATAGGGTTTCTAGTGCTCTGCCTTGACCTGTGCACAAATATGGAAAGCCTCCACAAAGTGTGCAACATTTGTCTTCATTGTAGGCCACCAATACATCACTTTAGATCGTTATACATTTTTGTGCTACCTCGGTGAATAGATAGTCTCGATTTATGAGCTTCAGTCATGATCAAACTCCGGAGATCTCCAAGCATAGGCACCCAAACACGGGATTGATAAACCTTCAATCCTCTAGAGTCATCAGTTAGATCATTCTTTTTCTTCAACATAATTTCAGACTTTAGATTTTCATCCATCAAGGCTTCCAACTGAGCTGCCTTCAATCTATCGATCAAGTCAGAAACTATTTCAATTCGCATGAATTTGACATGTTCACTAGCTCCCTTGCGACTCAAAGCATCGGCTACCACGTTGGCTTTCCCGGGATGATAGCGAATCTCGCAATCATAATCTTTAACAAGTTCTAGCCATCGTCTCTGTCGCATATTGAGTTCCTTCTGCGAAAATACATACTGTAGGTTTTTGTGATTCGTACAAATAACACACTTTATACCGTAAAGATAATGTCTCCATAACATTAACGCAAAAACCACAGCTGCCAATTCTAAATCATGAGTTGGATAGTTCTTCTCATTCGGTTTCAACTGACGAGAAGCATACGCAATCAATCTATCCCGTTGCATCAACACACAACCCAACCCTGCCAATGACGCGTCACAATAAACTATGAAGTCATCTGACCCATCCGGTAAAGCAAGAATAGGAGCCTGGCACAAGAGTTGTTTCAATGTCTGAAAAGCTCTCTCCTGTTCATCACTCCATCTAAATGGAACCTCCTTGCGAGCCAGTTTAGTCATGGGATTCGCAATTTTAGAAAAGTCTTTAATGAATCTTCTATAATACCCAGCCAATCCCAAGAAACTTTTAATCTCAGAAGGCGACTTCGGAGCCTCCCAGTTCATCACAGTTTCTATCTTTGCCGGATCAACCTTGACTCCATCATTGCAAATAACATGCCCCTGAAAGTGAACTTCTCGCATCCAGAATTCACACTTTGAGTACTTGGCATATAATTGCTCCCGTTTCAAGGTTTCAAGAACTTGTCTCAAATGAATCTCGTGATCAGCTTCAGATTTCAAATAAACCAGAATGTCGTCAATAAATACTATCACAGATTTATCCAAGAACGGTCGACAAACCCGGTTCATCAAATCCATAAACGCTGCAGGTGCGTTAGTCAAACTGAACGGCACGACTAAAAACTCATAATGGCCATACCTGGTACGGAAAGCAGTCTTAGCAATATCCCCGTCAGAAACTCGTACCTGGTGATAACCCGATCTCAGATCAATCTTTGAGAAATACGAAGCACCCCGCAACTGATCAAATAAATCATCAATCTTGGGCAGAGGGTATTTATTCTTCACTGTCCGCTTATTCAGTTCCCTGTAATCAATATACATTCGCAGAGTACCATCTTTCTTTTTCACAAACAAGACTGGCGCATCCCATGGTGAAGAACTCGGACGAATAAATCTCCGATCCAACAAAACCTGAATCTGCGTCATCATCTCCCTTATTTCAGAAGGAGCCAACCGATAAGGAGATCTAGCCACTGGATTCGAACCTGGTATTAAATCAATCTTGTACTCTACCTCTTGAATGGGAGGTAACCCAGGTAACTCATCCGGAAACACTTCAGGAAATTCTGATACAACTCGTACATCAGTAACTGCCCGTTTCTCTTTTCTAGCATCAATTGCATATGCCAGAAAACATTCGCATCCCTTACTCAAGGATTTCTTGGCCTTTAACATAGAAATGATAGGAAAGACAAACTTGTTCCTTTCCCCTAGAGCCACCACACGCGACCCATCGGATAACGGAAACAAAATCAGCTTCCTATGACATTTAATACTCGCCTTGTGCTTACTCAGCCAATCCATCCCCAAAACTACATCAAACCCTACTAATCGCATCAATAGGAATGATACGGGAAAGCACTTACCATCAATATCAATTTTAGCACCCGTCACAGAAGTCGTAACAGGCACTATCTTACCATCTACTACTTCTATATCAATCGGCACTGAGATACTAGTAGTAGGCAAATTTAACATAGCACAAAATGCTACAGAAATAAAGGAGTGATTCTCTCCAGATTGAAACAACACACGAGCAGGTAAGGAATTTATAAAGAACGTACCGGTGATCACGTCATCTGTGGCAGTAGCATCATCTACTGTCATGCCCTGCCCTTCGGAGTGGGAGGATTCTTCCTTTTCTGCCCACCCGCTGAAGACGAGCCCCCAACCGCCCCTGCCCCTGCCCCTGACCCAGTCCCTGCCGCTGGTCTTTTCTTTGTAGGGAAATCACCCGCCCTATGACCCTTCTGATGACAGTTCCAGCAAATGTTCCGAGGGTACCGAAAATCCTTTGATTCATGTCCGTGAGTAGCCCTGCACCTTGTGCACCACTGTGATTTATTCCCCGCATCCCCTGTGGGAGCTTTTCTACCTTGGTTGCCTTGGGACTGGTTACACTGCCATTTCTTCTTTTGTTGGCTACCCCCAGCCTGGTCATACCTCAGCTTCTGCAAAACCACCTCCTCCTTACTCTGTTTGTCTTTGGCCTGGATGTCCCCCTCAGCAAATTTTGCCAAGGTGAAGGCCTGGGACAGAGATCCAGCTAATCTCGTGGTGCTCCTGTACTCTGGCAATAATGCCCCGATGAAGTGCTGAACCTGGGAAGATTCATCAGGCACCCTGAGATACAAACCTCAGCTTAGAGTTGAACTGTTCAATCAGTTCATCCACCGTCATCTTTCTCATCATCTTCAGTTCCATGAACTCCTGCCTTATTTTATTCAATTCGAAGGCGTTGCAGTATTGTTCACACAACTTATCCCGAAATTGGTTCCAAGTGATTGAATCCATTTGGGCTCGCGACAAGTGGATGGTAATGGAATCCCACCAAACCATTGCTTTGCCCTTCACAATTGCAAGCATCCGGTATTCTTGAAGTATCCCTCAGCCAGTTCAAAGTAACATTGGGATCCGTGCTGCCGTGGTATTCATCTGGTTTACAATCCAAGAACTGCTTGTAAGTACACGGCTGCCTGTATCCCATACCTGGTAGAAATCCCATAAATGGATACGAATAAGATCCCTGTGGCATCGACCCCTGTGAAACAGATCCTTACGGATAGGGCCCCAAAGGAAACAACAGATAATAGAAGGGTTGTGTCATCGGTTGAGTAAAAGGTGGTATTGGCATTGACATCGGAGGAACCTCTGCCAATGTAGTCACTACTGGAAAGATTGGGGGTATCGCAACAGTAGTTGAAGCTACAGAAATAATTGGTGGTTGTGCTGCAGGAGCCTGCCTCTGCTGCTCTAATTCTGATCTCAAATCTTGTAGTTGACCTTCCAGTTGGAATATGTACTCATCCCTGCCATCAACTGTTGTACCAGATGTACCAGCATTGGTTGGAATCTCAACAGTTGTAGTAGGGACTTCAGCAGTAGATGGGACAGTAAGGGTACCGGTCGAGTAATCACGTCCATCCATTGTTATATGTAACAATCACATCACCTCACGATTTATTAGATAAATCCGTTAGTACACAACATACTAACTCCACCCTCTCCAATTCACCCCAATCCCACACCCAAGGAGTAATCGACCTACCACGAGCCAAGATTTGGGAATGTAACACTTCCACTATGCCTACACTGCCAAACCAAGGCTCTGATACCAAACTTGTAACACCGTATTTTTAACCGAAAATTTTTCACTTTTAATTACACCGCGGAAGCGTTTTAAACATCGAAGTGATTACAACTGATTACAAACCACTATTTACAAAATAACAGTATTACAAAACACGACTCGTCACAAATACATTATCAGAGTCCTAGGTGATTACTCCCCAAACTAACCACTCCCAGCCGAGCCGCCGACTTACCAAAACCTGTAAAAAGAGTGAAAGGTGGGGGATTAGCACCAAGCTAAGTGAATGGAGTATCACAAAACTGATATATCAGCCAGAACCCCATGATATCAACAACCACAGATAAGCACCCTGGGAAGACCGGCGGTTCGGCAAGAACCTACAACCAATGCCGGCCAAAGCAAAGGTTTACCGATAGTCCATTTGCTATTCTCACATAGTATCATCCTCTGGTAGCAACAAATGCATCCCAAGGTCCTGATACTGCCTAGCCAATAGCAAATGAACCCAGCCCATAAGCCCAGTCGTAGATTGACTTTCCTTCCAACATGTATACATATCACAGAATACAACAATTAACATTCACATTTGATTAACCAATAGATATACAATCTATCTAACAATAGTTGCAACCAAACCAGTACAACTAATATCACCCGTGAGCAAACATCCACTCACCTCTGATTCTCGGCTATTCCACTCAGTGATCTAATGTTATTGAGCCTTGTCTGTTCCTGAGAACACAACAAACTGAAATCAGTATTCAATTCATAAATATATATAGCAATCATATATTTATATCCATTTAATCAAACATAAACATGTAAGATTCACATATGTATGCACATATAACACTTAGCATCATACAATGCAAAACAACAAGCCAAAACTGTCAGATTTCACATGAAATCCGATACTACTATCGGATTTGCACCAAATCCGCAACAACCATCGGAATCCGCTACCTTGTATCAGATTTGAAGGAATCCGATACTTCCTTTGGATTTCCACCTTTGCATCTCACATGGCATCCACAATCGGATTTTCCTTGCTAATCGGATTTCATGTTTAGAATTCCACATTCGGATTCAAACCATAGGATTTCAACACTAGGATTTCACTCATACGGATTTCAAGAGTCAGATTTTTAGATCCGGATTCAACACTCGGATTTCCACTCAGTTTTCATCATCATCATTAAATCCGCAACCTTCAACCCTTCTATGAATCCGACAACTTTAAACCTTGTGTAATTCATCTTTCCAGTTTATTCAATTCACATACAAGTTCATATAAACACATATAAACATGTTTAAACATGCAAGCATGCATATTAAACACCATAAAACCATAAGAACACCAAGAACGTCAAATCCGATTACTTCATATGATAACAAAACCCACCTAAAAACCGTAACATGCTTATAACAACTAGCATGTTAACAAGAATCATGAAATAATCATTAACCTTTGAAACTTGAATCACACAATCAAGAAATTAGAATTCCGATTGTCTTGTTCTTGTTTTCTTCTTTTGCTCTCGGTTTCACACTTAATTCACACACACATACAATAACTTAAAGTGAAGAAAAGAAAGTGAAACCCACGTATATACATAATCAAGCATGAGGTGGCATGCTTAAAACACTAAGCACATGCACACACATAACCGTATACATACATTCATATACATACACATATATATATATTAAACTAACACAATAATATATATATATATATATATATATATATAATTCATTTGATTAATTAAACAAACAATTAATTAATCACGTATTAACTCACCATAGCCTATGTGTCAACTAGGCCCAATCTGAGGATGTTATAGCAAACCTTGCCCAATAAGTAGGACAACTTGGTCCGGGGCAAACTTTGCCCAATAGATCCGTACCGATCATAAACAGATAATATGATTCAATCGAATCATCAACCAATTAATCAATGCGCGCATATATATTCAATTATCATTCATAGCATACACCTAATCAAGTGCATACTTCATTGTGTCAACATGGTAACTTCTAGCATCATCATGGAATCCTACACTTAAACAAGTACGTGTACATATCGTGGTATACAATTCCGTAATCATTGTTAACATGTGTTATAGATATATTAATCGTTATGTTATCAGGCACTCACCTGTCGAGTTAGAATACTTTACTATTCGATACAGTAGCTTCTGGATCAACTGGAATACCTAAACAAGGTTTACAGCTATTAAAACCTTGTAAAACAGATTTTGCCAGGGGCAGGGCACGCCCCGGGTACGCCCCGTACCTGGGTCTCAGGCACACCCCGTGACTACTGGGTACCCCCCGGGCTCGCTAGGGTTAGGCACGCCCCGTACCCTTGGGAGGTACGGCCGTGCCTCCCAGGTACGCCCTGAGGTACGGTCTGTTCTTGAGAGGCACACCCGTGCCCTTCAATGTACAGCAGCAGGTTCGTGCAAAACCTACTGTTTTCCCAACCAAAATTTCCAAAACACTTTCCGAGCATTACCAATCGGTTTCTAATGTTCACATATGAAATAACTCATCCAAAACAACTTAAAGGTACCATTTATACACATCAAAACTACCAATTCAGTGTTTGGGACCAAAATCATCACTTTGACCCATTAGCCACTTTAATTCTTGAATTCCACTCAATTCATAATTTTAATTCCAGATTTTGATTTCTATTAGCTTAGAAACCACTTAGAAACAGATTGGCAATCTTAGAAACACAGATTGGGATCAAAATCATTGAAACCCAATTTAGAACCTAACTTGGTAAAAATAAAGAACAAGGAATTCAACTCACTTGAAGATGGAGATGATTAGGAAAGAATCAACAGCAGATTGAAACTAGAAATTGGTAGCAAGAATCAGATTGCTTGATGTCTTCAATTGAGTTCTTCTCTTTGAATTGCTTGACACACACAAGAACACACAAAGTCAAATGAGATTGTCTGTATTTTGTGAGGAGGTGCTTACGTGTGATGCCCACTTGTGGGTTGTGCATATCCACAAGTGGGTATCTTGTTCCCCTATGCAACTTACAAATTTACGCACGAGTACCCGTTTTAACCAACGGGGATATTTTTGAAAACCTCGTTTTAAACCATTTAATAACTTATTATTCTTATCTATTTATCATAATATTTTAATATTATCATTTCTTTATTATTTTCTTATATTTTTCCCAAATAATCAATTATATATATATAATTTCTTTTATTCAATATTTAATAAGAATTTTAGACGTAGCAGATTCGAACACGACTAAGCCCATTTTGAGGTTGTTACAAATCTACCCCCCTTAAAAAGATTCCGTCCTCGGAATCTACCTTAAGTGAACAGATGGGGATAGCGGGCCCTCATATCCTCCTCGGTCTCTCATGTCAGGTTTGACCCGAGGTTGTGCTTCCATTTGACCAAGACCAGCTAAATAGTCTTCTTTCTCAGCCGTTTAGTCTTCGTGTTTAGAATCTTGACGGGTTCTTCCACGAGCCGTGTAGAAGAATCAACTTTCAGATCGTGCAGAGGTAGAATCTGGTCTTCATCCACCTTGCACTTACGAAGATAGCATACATTGAAGGTATTATGAATACCTGATAGCTCTGAAGGTAACTCCAAAGATATAGTCTACTCATTGACTTTCTGGATAATTCTAAAAGGACCAATATATCGTGGGCTCAACTTGCCCTTCTTGACGAATCTAATAATACCCTTCCAGGGAGAAACCTTCAAGAATACCCGATCACCAATTTCAAAGGTAACCGGCCTGCGTTTAGGATCAGCATACATCTTTTGCCTATCCCTGGCTGCTTTAAGCTTCTCACGTGCAAGCTTAACTTTATTTGCTGTTATCTGGACCAGATCAGGTCCAGCATATTGCTTCTCCCCTGGTTCAAGCCAACAGGTAGGTGTGCGACAACGCCTACCATAAAGCATCTCATACGGTGGCATACCAATACTAGATTGATATGAGTTATTATAAGCAAACTCAATCAAAGGTAGATGAGAATCCCACGAGCCACTGTATTCAAGTACACATGCGCGTAGCATGTCTTCAAGAGTTTGGATAGTCCTTACGGACTGTCCGTCTGTCTGCGGATGGTATGCGGTACTCAAATGAACATGAGTACCGAGCTCCCGTTGAAGACTGCTCCAGAAGTGTGAAACAAAGCGTGTATCTCTATCAGAGACAATAGATAGAGGAACACCGTGTCGAGCAAAAATTTCATTTATATAGATCTGAGCAATTATGGGCATAGAAGAAGATTCATTCACAGCTAGGAAGTGTGCACTCTTGGTGAGTCTGTCGACAATCACCCAAATCATGTCATGCCCTTTTGAAGTCCTGGGCAGTTTAGTAAGAAAATCCATAGTGATATTGTCCTATTTCCATTCAGGAATTGGTAATTGTTGCAAATTACCACAGGGTCTTAGGTGCTCGGTCTTCACCTGTGCACAGATCTGACATTTCTCCACATAGGAGGCAATGTTATGTTTCAATGTAGGCCACCAGTAAAGTGCCTTAAGATCATGGTTCATTTCAGTGCACCCAGGATGAACAGATAAACGAGAACTGTACGCCTCCTTCAAGATTAGATCCCGGTTCCCTACGATGCTAGGTACCCAGATTCGGGACCTATATGTCTTTAATCCCCTGCTGTCATCTTGTAGCTGCTCCTTCATCTTTGTCATAACCTCGACCTTCAGATTAGCTTCTAATAAGGCTTCCTGCTGAGCCTCCTTCAAACGAGTGATAAGATCAGAAACGATAGTAATTTTCATGAATTTAACGGTTTCTGTGGAGCCCTTTCGGCTTAATGCATCAGCCACCACATTATCCTTGCCCGGGTGGTATTTGATTTCACAATCATAGTCCTTAATCAATTCCATCCACCCACGTTGCCTCATATTGAGCTCCTTCTGTGTAGAAACATACTGGAGGCTCTTATGATCAGTGAATACCACACATTTGGTGCCATACAAGTAGTGGCGCCATAGTTTCAGAGCAAAGACAACAGCTGCCAACTGCAGATCATGAGTCGGATAGCTCTTCTCATGTGGCTTCAGTTGGCGGGAAGCATAAGATATAACCTTGTCCTTCTGCATAAGGACACTTCCCAAACCTGCGTAAGAAGCATCACAGTAAACAATAAAATCTTCTGACCCATCTGGCAGAGTCAGAATTGAGCTTGACATAAGAGTTGTTTCAATGTCTGGAATGCATTGTCTTGTTCATCAGACCACGAATAGGGAACATCCTTTCATGTAAGTTTCATCAAAGGACCTGCAATCTTAGAAAAATTCTGAATGAATCGCCGATAGTACCTGGCAAGTCCTAAGAAGCTACGAATCTCAGATGGGGTTTTGGGAATTCCCCAATTCATCACCGCCTCAACTTTGGCTGGATCAACCATTACACCATCCTTGCTTATCACATGCCCAAGGAAGTGTATCTTTTCGAGCCATAACTCGCATTTAGAAAATTTAGCATATAATTGTTCTCGCATCAGAGTGTCAAGAACTATGCGAAGATGTGTCTCATGTTCTGCTTCAGATCTGGAATAAATAAGAATATCATCGATGAATACAATGACAAATTTGTCAAGAAAGGCATGACAGACACGGTTTATAAGATCCATAAATATTGCTAGAGCATTCGTCAATCCGAAAGGCATCACAAGAAACTCATAATGCCCATATCTCGTTCTAAAAGCCGTCTTTGAAATATCTTCATCGCGTACACGGACTTGATGATAACCAGAACGAAGATCTATCTTTGTAGCACCCTGGAGTTGATCAAATAGATCATCAATATGAGGAAGAGGGTACTTGTTCTTTACACTTCGCTTATTCAGCTCCGTGTAGTCAATGCACATCCGCATCGTCCCGTCTTTCTTTTTAACAAACAAGACTGGAGCTCCCCAAGGCGAAGAGCTGGGACGAATGAAACCTCTATCAAGAAGTTCCTATATCTGAGTCATCATATCGCGGACCTCAGATGGTGCCATACGATAAGGAGATCTTGCTACAGGCGTAGCACCTGGTACAAGATCTATCTGATATTCTACATCTCTTACCGGTGGCAAACCCGGTAATTCATCAGGGAAAACACCCGGGTATTCAGAAACTACCCGAATGTCATTTACAACTTTCTTCTCCATGTGTGTATCAATAACATAAGCCAAATAGGACTCACATCCCTTGGCTACAAACTTGCGAGCTTTCATCAAAGAAATCAATGGAGTCTCAGAAGTTCTTCCTTCACCACGAGCCACAGCATATGACCCGTCAGAGAAAGGAATTTTAATAATCCTCTTCGAGCAAATAATCTCAGCATTTTGATTGCTGAGCCAATCCATCCCGATTACTACATCAAACCCAGCAATCGGCATAACCAGAAAAGAAACAGAAAAACTAGTCCCGTCAATATCAATTAGTGCGATAGGAACTCTATGAACAACAGAGACTATCCTACCACTAGCAACTTCAACGCTTAATGGATCAGTGTACAGATAGGCAGTTGCAGTTTAGCACATAAGAATGCAGAGATGAAAGAATATGTTGCTCCTGAATCAAATAAAACATAGGCATGAGAATTATTAATAAGAAAGGTGCCAGTGATAACATCACCTGCAGCCTTAGCCTCATCGGCTGTCATCTGAAATGCCCTGCCTGGGGCACATGGTGCAACATTCTTTCCCCGACCCGAGGAAGATCCACCAGCTCCTCCTGATCCGGTGTTGGAACCCAACCTACAGTCAACCGATCGGTGTCCCGGCTTGAGACATTTATAGCACACATTGTCTTTATATTTACAGCTTTCAGCTGTATGCCCTTTTTGCCCACATTTAGGACACCTTAAAGTATCCTTGGTACAATGCCCAGTATGCCTAGATCGACACGAAGCACACCATAGATCATTAGAAGGACTATACCTCGAACTCCTTTGTTGCTGCTGGTGTTGCTGTGGCTGCCTCTGCCATGATCCTCCACCTGAAGCCTTTGACCCTGAAGACTGTTCAAACTTCCTTTTGGAAGTTCCCCCAGCCTGTGAAGCATGATCAGTCTCATACCGGCGTGCAATATCAAATGCCCTATCCAGAGTGGTGGCAAATCGGATGGATGATCGATACTCCGATGGCAGAGCGAGTGCAAAGCGATTAATCTTTGCATCCTCGTCAGGTAAAGAACCCTGCACGAAACGAACCAATTCGGTATACCTGGTAATAAGTTCCTCAACTGATCGATTGCCTTTAGACAAGGCTTGGAACTCGTTATCCACCGACTCTACTACATGGGCTGAACAGTATTTAGCCCTTAGGATCCTTAGAAAATCCGTCCATGTCATAGAATTTAGAACAGCAGCCGGTGTAGAAGCTATCACCGTATCATACCAGGAAACCGCTCTACCTCGCAGCATTTTTCTTGCATATGCCACCTTCTTGGATTCTTCAGCCTCACATGTCTCGAATGCCAATTCAGTATCGCGGATCCACCGTTCCGCGACAACCATATCCATATCACCATCAAAAGTAGGTGGTGAACACATCATGAAGGCCTTTAATCCGCTGGCAATTTTATTTTCGGGAACTCGTTCCTTAGAGGCTTTAAGACGAGCCTCCAAGTCACGAATAAACGCCTCCCGATCATCACTTCCCGACATGGTCAATCTCTAAGTTCTAAGTTCTGTTAGATCATCACTTCCCTCGGTTTCATACAAAAGCCTGAAAGTTACATATTTACACCAAAAGATGCTTTCTCACTAAACAACCGGGCGTTAAGTTTCAAAACACTATTTTCCTTACATACATAACAACCGTCAAACTGAAGCTTTGCCCTTGCCTTTGATAAAACCGGCAAACATTTTAGAAATAATATCTGATAAGCTGCAAGAGCTTAGTGAGTAAACTAGACTGCCAATCATATAAACACATGAATATAATCATATAATAAACACTGACAACAACTGGTAATAATCTCTGAGTAATTAACTAGGCCACTACTGCCCAAGGCAGTATGCTTTCTGATACACATGATTAATTAACTGAGTCACAGTACTATGCTATTTCTGAGCCACTACTGCACAAAGCAGCATGCTTATTAATACTGAGCCTTACTATACATAGCAGTAAGCTTAACACACATAAACATATATACTGTAACACTACTGAACCTAATTAGTTTATAACCACATACTATCTCATATATCCATTAGTAACTCGTATACCACTTTGTACATTTCTCGTGTTAACTTAATAATAGAATTTCCGGGTGTTACAACTCTTCCTCACTTGAAATGATTTCATCCCCGAAATAAACTGCTGTAAAGCTCTGAATAACATCATCATTTCCTGTACAGGCCTTCATGCATATACTGACCCCTCTTTTATACTTTTACCGGTTCCTTGACCCTTCTACTTTGTTTATTAGATCCAACTGCTAAACATCTGCTGAAATATAACACACGAAAGGTGTTCTGAATTTATATCAACTCTTCTGACAACTCTGATCTATGAACTGCTCTTCCCCACATGTACAATAATTCTGAATAACTGATTGAATTCCGGGCTTAGTCTTTTCTCCTTTCTGAATCTGATCATCTCTTTCCACAGTGCTACTGTCAATGATACATACCCCCTACTGAAGATTGGTGTGGTGATCTCTGTTTATCTGTATAACCCTTCTGTCTATTCTAAACATCTAACAATCTATTACATACCTTCTGAATCTATTCTATCTTTTGCTGTACCATTTCTGTACTACTCCACTCTGTCTGACTCGCATCATCCAATACATTGAAGTTCAATATTAATATCATACATTAGCATCCTGGTGCTGGACTGGTATCTGTTATAACACGAATTTCTGTCAAACAAATTTATACCCCCGGTTTTTCTTCTAAATCGATAGCACAATCATAACATGTGTTTTCCATCAACCGTATATTCCTTTCATTCTGACTGTACTGAGATAAAACTTCTCCCTTAACTCAATATGAAATCTGTTCTAAATTCTGAAAACACAATTGGCATCCCTGTCTTATTCAGTAGAAACTGATGTACTACCACAAGATATAATTTCTTTCACACATACCTCTGTTAACTGTCCTGCATAATAAGTTTCTCTAATGGAAACAAGTTATATATCTTTGATGATATTTCCCCACTTGTCTGACTATATCTCATTTCACCTCTAGGTATCAATAATTCACTCTTAGGTATTCATACCCTTAGTAACTTCTAGCTACATCACCACTATAAACTTATGAATTTCATATAGATGTGTCTTACACACACCCCCATAACCTGATACTCATATACGACCATATCCAATTAACATATCATAACTGTTTTTAAACTGATTGACCACTTGTCCCCTTTTATCCCTTCGTTATAATATTTTTCACCTTTGATCACTTTTCACTAAACTGTTCTTATCATTTCTGAATAAGAGTGTCGTCACTGTCATTTAGATAATTAATTCACACAAGTACTATTTCTGATTTCCTGTTCAAACTGTCGGCTATACCATTATCCTTACTCTGAATAACATAATATTCTATTCACAATCCTCCACTGATTCTAACCACTGTTTCTATCACCTTTACAGGTCTTTCTCACTCAACATCTATTTCCAACTGATATACTTTAGTATAAACAACACTTCACATATAAACACATAATCTCATCATATCATACTGAATGCTACTGTAACATACTAACAGCAGTCTTACATCTACTCATCTCTAAATGCTATCGCAGCGCACTGACGATAGTCTTACATCACCTATGAATGCTATTGCGGCGCACCGACAATAGTCTTACATCCACATATCCACCCACTTTCGATGCATAACCATCACGTATCATATAAATAACATGCCACATATACTACTATCAAGTTCAAGTCTGTGTATTCATCCTCATCCTATTTTAACTGTCTAAAAGTGTAAGCAATAATTCTGCCCCTCTGCATCAAAACACAATCACTGCCACCGTACAAAGCAAACTCAAACTACTGTCATTTCTTCAATCAATTCAGGTAGCACAAAAACTGTCGTTTCACAAAATTTCTGTTAACAAACCCATAACTATACTGACCACAATCTGCCGCTCTGATGGTAACCCTGGGTATTTCCTCGGTTTACACGTCAAATATTCGTATACTACTTTCGCATCTTTAAAACTCATTTTTTTCTTCTCTAACTACTACTCGTAACACAATTTAAAGAAATAGCATATCCACACTAACGATACTTCCTATTTCTATAACTAACCACCCATATAACTTTTTGGTTTTTGGTACTAACACATACACTTAGTTCTTCCCCACTTGGGATATGAACTCATATCACTTTCTGTTCACATAATATTGTAACCTGGTTACTATCAAACCAGTCTATTCCAATTACTGTTTGGAATTCTCTCATAATCATGACTATAGTTTCAACAATGAATCTAACTGTATCTAGTTCTAACACACTTGACTGAAATCTTTCCAGAATAGATAAATACTAATAATTTACGTGTAGCAGAATCAAATAACATACGAGCAGACAAACTGTTGACAAGATATATACCTGGAACTACACCTAGCTTTGTTTATACTCCTTCTCCCTCTTCATCTCAGAATATGCGAGGACGGTAAAGTTGAAGTAGACTTGAAATCAGTAAGCGCCGTTATTGCGGTTGGATTGGGACATTCAGACCTCTGATGACCTGACAGATAACAATTATAACACACTTTGATCGGATTCTTGAAATCTCTGCTCCAGTGATCAGGTTTCCCACATTTATAACATGCCAAAGAACCAACCTTGCATTCTCCCAAATGACGTTTCTTGCATAACGAACAAACTGGATATGTCTTCTGCATCACTATCTTTTCTTGAGTTTCAACTCTCGGTTTCTTATACACTGGCGTCGCCTTCTCCACTGGCTTTCTTTCTGTTTCCTGTCTGACCAATTCTAACTCTCTAGCCCTTGCAGCATCCATCATGGATTTCATTGTTTGATGTTTACTAGCATCAATAAACTCTCGAATGCTAGGCTTGAGCACCATCATGTACCTATACATCTTCATCTTTTCATTTGCCACATAGTCTGGGCAAAAACAAGCTTTCTCCATAAACTTCGCATTAATCTCTGGTACAGTCTCCTTTGTCTGTTTCAATTTGTGGAATTCATCCACAATCTTATCAACTTCTGCCTATGGTACAAATTGTTCGAAAACAATTTCTTTGAACTCTTCCCATGTCATAACTTCTATCTGAACATAACCTCTTTGTTTTACCTCCATATCCCACCAATCCTTAGTTGCACTTCTCAGTTGATTAGTTACATATCTCACCTTATTCTCAGGTGCACACGAACAGGTGTGAAACGCACCTTCAATTTCAGAGATCCATCTGTGACTGACGACTAGATCAGTTGCCCCATGAAACAGTGGTGGCTGACAAGCTGCAAAGTCTCTGAACGTACAGCTTTTCGGTGCTTCACGTATAATAACTTGAGGTTGAAGATTAACCCCAACACCTGCAGCAGTTAACCTAGCTGCGACTTCCTGCCCAATTACTTCCTTATTCTGATCCTTTACCTGATCTACAACTTGTTTTACGATATATGGAATACTTCGTTCCAACGCTTTACTAATTTCCCTCGCTACAATTTCTCCAATTGCAGCTTCTGGTACTTCCTGATTTATCTCTGGGGCTCCTCCCTCTCCATCATGCTGTGTTCCTAAAAGAACATGCTCATCTGTCACACTGGTCTCTACCCCTTCGGGTCTACGACTGGGACCACCCTTAACATTATTAACTGCTCTTGAACCTCTTGTATTAACCATCTTGGTAGTATAGATAAAGCATTAAGGAAAAAGGTAGCTCTATCACACCATCCTCTATAACAAACAGTTACTAGTACATCCAACATATCAGTACACCTATTATCTGATCCAAAGTATTTCTGCATATACTAAGGCATTCTATACATCTATACTCTCTGGTGCACTACTTCTACAAGTACCCCTCACCCGATTCACAAGATTTCTCATGATTTCATTAAGTTCCAACATGTATCATATGTCTGTAATAATATGAGCTCTTATATTATTATAAACACATTACACACATTCGATCTTAACTTTACCACAAAAAGTCCCGATTCACAGGCTTAGGCCATGTATCACCAATAAAATATATCACATATTCATGTCATAATTTATCTCATACTGACTGCACATGTAAAACCAACTCTTAACAGTTGTAAGCACACATATCATATCCGTCCTGAACACATCATGCACTGACACATAATGCTCGCATAACACATATCAATATAATTACTAGTATACTCACCAAGCTGCAAGCCTCCAGTTTGACCAAATCCGCATAACCATGGTTTAAGTCCAGACGATGCATAACACACCTCCAGATCCCTCAAACCTTGGCTCTGATACCAAGTTGTAACGCCCCAATTTTTAAAACATAAATAAAAACATATCTCAAGTTCTTTTAGAAATAAAAGAGTTATTTTACAAATAAGTGGAAGCAACAAAAACTGTTTTGAACCCTCGGTTTCATACAAAAGCCTGAAAGTTACATATTTACACCAAAAGATGCTTTCTCACTAAACAACTGGGCGTTAAGTTTCAAAACACTGTTTTTCTTATATACATAACAACCGTCAAACTGAAGCTTTGCCCTTGCCTTTGATAAAACCTACAAAACATTTTAGAAATAATATCTGATAAGCTGCGAGAGCTTAGTGAGTAAACTAGACTGCCAATCATATAAACACATGAATATAATCATATAATAAACACTGACAACAACTGGTAATAATCTCTGAGTAAATAACTGAGCCACTACTGCCCAAGGCAGTATGCTTTCTGATACACATGATTAATTAACTGAGCCACAATACTGTGCTATTTCTGAGCCACTACTGCACAAAGCAGCATGCTTATTAATACAGAGCCTTACTGTACATGGCAGTAAGCTTAACACATATAAACATATATACTGTAACATTATTGTAACACTACTGAACCTTACTGGGCATAGCACCTACATCTGAGTGACTTAATATATCAATAACCTGACGTGATAACATACATGCTGTAAATATGAATAATAGTCTAGAAGACTCACCTTATAATAGTTAGGATATGCAAAAATCTCCAATTGATACTGATTATGATACAAGGTCAATCACCTTCCTATATATACCATACAACAAAGTATCACTTAAAGCAATCAGATCTGAAACAGGGGCTACACGGGTCGTGCACCCCTACACGGGCCGTGTCCCTTAAACACTACACGTCCTGAGCTGGCTACATAGCCAGTGTTGACCATTACTCCTACACGGGCCGTGTACCCCTCCTGCTACACGACCATGTCTTGGCTACATGGCCGGTGTTGACAACTCACCTACACGGGCCGTGTACCTCATACTCTACATGACCATGTATACCAACATGGCCCTATGACCGCCTTCTACTCTACACGGGCCGTGTACCTCTACACGGGCCGTGTACCATACAGACCCAACCGACTGTTTGCTGTAATTCTGGCCAAACCACCAACACAATCACTTATAATTCAAGAAAACACTACTGGGGTGTTTTCCTACACCCTAAACAACTTATAAACTGAAAACAACAACAAAAACAAGCTTTACTCCATGATTCACCATTGAATCACTTAAAAACCCATAAAACTTGAAGAACATGGTCAAGAACTCTTACCTCAAGCTTGTATAGTTGCTAAGCTCAATACCAAACACTTGTTCTACTATTCTTGATCAATAAACTGAAGTGAAAGTTCCTGCCTTGAGAGCAAACGTGAGTTGATTTCTTTGCAAAATGAAGACTTTGACTATACAAAGTCAAAGATGGCAATATATATATATATATATATATATATATATATATATAACTATGGACTAATTGCATAATTAGTCCCTCAACCTTTCCAAGTTCCGTTTTGACGGTTTTAGCCCCTCTAGTTTATAACCACATACTATCTCATATATTCATTAGTAACTCGTATACCACTTTGTACATTTCTCGCGTTAACTTAATAATAGAATTTCCGGGTGTTACACACTTAAACAAGTGCGTGTACATATCGGGGTATACAATTCCGTAATCATTGTTAACATGTGTTATATATATTAATCGTTATGTTATCAGACACTCACCTGTCGAGTTAGAATACTTTACTATTCGATACAGTAGCTTCTTGATCAACTGGAATACCTAAACAAGGTTTACAGCTATTAAAACCTTGTAAAACAGATTCTACCAGGGGCAGGGCATGCCGGTACCTTGCCAAGGCACGCCCCGGGTACGCCCCGTACCTGGGTCTCAGGTACATACCCCGTGACTTCAGGGTACCCTCCGGGCTCGCTAGGGTTAGGCACGCCCCGTACCCTTGGGAGGTACGGCCGTGCCTCCCAGGTACGCCCTGAGGTACGGTCTCTTCTTGAGAGGCACGACCGTGCCCTTCAATGTACAGCAGCAGGTTCGTGCAGAACCTGCTGTTTTCCCAACCAAAATTACCAAAACACTTTCAGAGCATTACCAATCAGTTTCTAATGTTCACATATGAAATAACTCATCCAAAACAACTTAAAGGTACCATTTTTACACATCAAAACTACCAATTCAGTGTTTGGGACCAAAATCATCACTTTGACCCATTAGCCACTTTAATTCTTGAATTCCACTCAATTCATCATTTTAATTCCAGATTTTGATTTCTATTAGCTTAGAAACCACTTAGAAACAGATTGGCAATCTTAGAAACACAGATTGAGATCAAAATCATTGAAACCCAATTTAGAACCTAACTTGGTAAAAATAAAGAACAAGGAATTCAACTCACTTGAAGATGGAGATGATTAGGAAAGAATCAACAGCAGATTGAAACTAGAAATTGGTAGCAAGAATCAGATTGCTTGATGTCTTCAATTGAGTTCTTCTCTTTGAATAGCTTGACACACACAAGAACACACAAAGTCAAATGAAATTGTCTGTATTTTGTGAGGAGGTGCTCACGTGTGATGCCCACTTGTGGGTTGTGCATATCCACAAGTGGGTATCTTGTTCCCCTTTCCAACTTCTTTACGCACGAGTACCTGTTTTAACCAACGGGGATATTTTTGGAAACCTCGTTCTAAACCATTTAATAATTTATTATTCTTATCTATTTATCATAATATTTTAATATTGTCATTTCTTTATTATTTTCTTATATTTATCCCAAATAATCAATTATATATATATATATATATATATTTCCTTTTATTCAATATTTAATAAGAATTCTATGTTGGGGTTTGTTGGGTTTTTCAAAATATATTTTAGCAACGGAAGCATGAACAACAATTTTAAACTTTTTAAAACTCCCCACCAATGATCCATATGCAAGCCTTAAGAAACAAAACCAACCATAGGGTGTTTAGAACTACAACCTTTGTAGCGTGAGTAAACCGTTGGTGGAGTGGTTGATCTATGAGAAGCCAAGAGAAGACTTCCTCCAAGGTATCTACAAATCAATGAGTCCAACACCTACAAGATGCCAGTCTCTCCAACCCTTGATATTCAAGAATGCAAGCAACAACCTTTGTTCTTCTTCTTGAACTAGATGTATGTATTTTGAGTATGTGTTTATGTATCACCTTTGCTAACTTGAAGAACACTAATACTAGAGAGTAAGGATGTTTTTCAAGTATAAAACACTTAGAACAATTCTAAGAACACAAAGAAAGGTGATAGCATGCAAGTATGTTACAAAAGGGACCATGCATGTAATTATAAAAGTCAAGAAGCAAAGCAAGAGAGGGAGGACCCCCTCCCTTGCATTATGGACGAAAATTAGAGGGGGGAGGGTCCCCTCTTGCCTCTTGCTTCCTTACTTGTCCCATACATGCATGTCTTGGTTAAGTCTTATGCAAGAATACACCATATGGCCCCTTTCTTGCTCATTGTGAGAATTTCTAGCTATTAATCTTTTAAATATATAAAAGATATACTAGATATGTCATACTATGTATAAAATACATCTACATGTATTTTATATACATACTTGATTGTTACTAGTAACTCTTTACTTGTAACAAGAATATACATACATTTATATAATTGTTACTAGTAACAATTTACTTGTAACAAATATATATTTATACATACATACATATATATATATATATTCATACATATATATATAAAATCATATGTTTATATTTATGTATTTGATATACATTACCTTATATCAATATATAAGAGTGATATTATTATTTCACATAAATAATACTATGCAACAATGCATATATACTTATATATATATATATAATGAGTTGGAAACATATTTAAATCATATTCAAATATGTAATTGGTTTCCATTGATTGTAAATGTGTGACCCTATGAGTTTATTTATTATCAGTAATTTGTGTCTTGTGCACATAGAACCAACAATCTCTCACTTGCACAAGTTACAACTTAAGCCGATATAGACAATGGTAAGAACGTCTAGCAACATCCCATTGCCCCTAATAATAAATAAAGTGTGTTGATCAACACTTTCACCAATGAAATTAACTCACTAGCTACAAATCGTTGTTATAGGTAAGTCATCAATTATCCCTTTGTTTTAACATCTCGTTGAACATGAGACATGGATCGTCATCAATTCTCATATAATGTTCAACTTGTTTTAAGACCCAGAGATATTATACTCCCAATTAAATGAGAGAAACAAATTCCATCTTGACCACATACGTCTCTTATAAGACTCATATCATACCTAGTAATGGCCTTTATAACTACCCGGTAAAAGATTGCGTTTAACCACATTAAAGCATGATACTCCTCATACTCGAGTCCCAATATGTGTCTCAGGTCTAAGGATACAAAGATACCACCTTTTTCTCATGATTTACTTATGACACTGATCCATGAAGCGATCTTAAGATCGGGTCATGTCCAATGTTCGTTCCCTAACAAACATTAGTGAATTTGGCTGCAAACCCTTTTGCCTACTTTCATCACGAATGAAAATCAACCAAGCGATTCACATTAGTCTTAATTTATAACTATTCCCATAGTTATAACCGACTATGGACGTTTTAGAATAAAGAATTATTCATGGATTTAAACATGCTAATAAAGAACACAATAAATATGAATGAAGTGATCATATCCCATATATCATTCAGATAAAATAGATATTGTCATAATGTTCCAAAATATCCAAATACTAAATTACAATTCAAATCCAATCCCTTGCAAAGCGAAGACCTATTGCCCTAGTATGAGACTCATGCTTAGTCGAGGCAAGAGGTTTCGTAAAAGGATCTGCAAGATTCTGATCTGTATGAACTTTGCGAATACACACATCTCCTCTATCCACTATATCCCGTATGTAGTGGAAACGCCTGAGGATGTGTTTGGTGCTGTGATGTGATCTAGGTTCTTTTGCCTGGGCAATAGAACCTTCATTATCACAAAATATCTCTATGGGGTCTTGAATGCTTGTTACTACCCCAAGGTCAGCAATGAACTTCTTCATCCATGCAGCTTCTTGTCCAGCCTTAGAAGTAGCAATGTATTCATATTTTGTAGTGGATTGTGCAACTACACTTTTCTTAGAACTTTTCCAAGCAACCGCGCCTCCATTCATAACGAAGACATAGCCCGATTGTGATCGAGAATCATCTCAATCCGTTTGGAAACTAGCATCTGTGTAACACTTTACACAAAGATCTTCTTCCAAACCCCCATAGATCAAGAATATGTCTTTGGTTCTTCTCAAGTATTTTAAAATGTTCTTGACTGCCATCCAATGGCTATCTCTTGGGTTTTACTGGTATCTGCTCGTCATGCTCAAAGAATACGAGACATCTGGCCTAGTGCATAGCATGGCATAGATGATGGATCCAATTGCAGAAGCATATGGGATCTCACTCATTCTATCTAGCTCTTCTCTTGTGCTAGGGCTTTGAGCTTTACTCAAAACCGTGCCTTGTGCCATTGGCAAGAATCCTCTCTTAGAATTCTCCATCTTGAATCGTTTCAAGATCTTGTCAATATATGCACTTTGACATAGGCCAATAAGATGCCTAGATCTATCCCTATAGATCTTTATTTCAAGAATGTAGGCGGCTTCTCCCAAGTCTTTCATTGAGTAACACTTCCCAAGCCAAGACTTGATGTCTTGCAAGGTCGGGATGTCGTTTCCAATGAGTAGTATGTCATAAACATACAAGACAAGGAATGCTACTGCGCTCCCACTAGTTTTCTTGTAAACACACGGTTCATCTTCTGATTTGATAAAACCAAACTCTTTGATTTTCTCATCAAATCGAAGATTCCAACTTCGAGATGCTTGCTTTAGTCCATAAATGTATCTTTTAAGCTTGCACACCTTGTTAGGATACTTAGGATCTACAAAACCTTCGGGCTGAACCATATAGACATCTTCACTTAAGTGTCCATTTAGAAAAGCCGTTTTGACATCCATTTGCCATATCTCATAGTCATAATATGCAGCTATGGCAATAAGTATTCTAACAGATTTAGTCATGGCTACCGGAGAGAAAGTTTCATCATAGTCAATACCATGAGTTTGAGTGAAACCTTTCACCACTAGCCTTGCCTTAAATGTGTGTACATTTCCATCCATGTATGTCTTCTTCTTGAAGACCCACTTGCTCCATACAGTCTTACTATTGGGAGGAAGATCAACCAAGTCCCATACTTGATTTTCATACATGGACTGCATCTCAGTGTTCATGGCATCAAGCCATTTATCGGATTCCGGATTCGATATAGCCTCTTGGTAGTTAGTAGGCTCAGAAGAGTCTACCAAGAAAATCTCATCATTGGACACGAGAAATCCGTATCTCTCGGGTTCTTGACGAGGTCTACCAGATCTACGAACACTTTGTGTTTCAGTAGGTTCTCGAACAACAAATTGTTCAGGTTCAACAACCGTTTGTTGAGTGCTAGTGCCAACCTGACTTGTATTTTGTGGTTCTTGAATTTCTTCAAGGTCTACATTGCTCCCACTTGCCTCTTTCGAAAGAAACTCCTTTTCTAAGATAGTGGCATGCCTAGAAACAAACACTTTGTTCTCAGCTGGGTTGTAGAAATAATATCCTAATGAATCTTTAGGATATCCCACAAAATTACATCTGATAGATCTAGGATCGAGTTTGCTTGAAGTTTCTTGTCGTACATGAACCTCATAACCCCAGACTTTCAAGTAAGATAAGTTTGGAACCTTTCCATACCACATCTCATATGGTGTCTTATCTACCTTCTTGGTTGGAACCATATTCAATATGCGCGTAGCAGTTAATAAAGCATAACTCCAAAAGGACGAGGGTAAAGTACTTCGGCTCATCATAGACCGAACCATATCTAGTAGAGTTCGGTTCCTCCTTTCAGATACACCATTATGTTGTGGTGTTCTAGGAGGAGTAAGTTGTGAGATAATCCCACAATTACTAAGATGATCCATAAACTCTTGGCTTAAGTACCCACCACCATGATCGGAACGAAGGGCCTTGATTGTTTTGTTGAGTTGATTTTGTACTTTGTTTTGAAACAACTTGAACATTTCAAATGTTTCATGTTTATGTTTCATCAAATAAACATAACCAAATCTACTATAATCATCGGTGAATGTAACGAAGTATCTATCACCATCCCTAGACATTGATCTAAAAGGACCGCATACATCCCTATGTATGATTCCTAATAGATCTTTGGCTCTTTCACTTGAACCGGAGAAAGGAGCCTTAGTCATCTTCCCATATAAACATGATTCGCAAACTTCAAATGAGCTAGAATCGTTTGATTTTAAAATTCCATCCTTTTGAAGTTTTGCAATGCGTTTCTTGTTTATATGACCAAGTCGACAATGCCATAGGTATGTTTGACTTAAGTCATGCTTAGGTCGTTTGGTACTAGTGGTATATATAGAATTATCATCAAGAGATCTTTTAAGATTAACTTTATATATTCCATTAAGAGGGTGAGCCTCAAAATACAAAATGTCGTTTTTGAAGGCACGAATGCCATCATCAACGAAACCAAAAGTGAATCCAGATTCTCTTAACCGAGCTACTGAAACAATATTCCTAGTTAAACTAGGTACATAACAACAATTGTTTAATATTAAGTACACGTCATTTGGTAATAATAATTCAAAAGTTCCAAGGGCTTTAACAGCAACATTTGCTCCATTGCCCACGTGGAGATCCAAATCGCCTGGCTTCAGCAGCTTACTTTTTCTCAACCCCTGCACATTGGTACAAATGTGAGTTCCACAACCGGTATCAAATACCCAGGAATTTATAGAAAAAGTATACATTTCAATCATATATATACCTGAAGTGCTGGCCTCGCCAGCCTTCTTCTTTTTCAACTCTACGAGGTAGGTTGGACAATTGTGCCTCCAATGTCCTACAACCCCGCATTCAAAGCACGGGTCATTCTTGGGAACCTTTCCCGCCGTCTTGGGTGTAGGAGCCTTGGCAACCTGCTTGCCTTTGTCCTTTCCCTTTGCCTTTGCTTTGCCTTTCCCTTTTGAGTTGTTTTTCTTTTTCTTCTTGATTTTCCCTTCTTGAATCATCAAGACTTGAGGTGTTTTGCTTGGAATCTTACTCTCAGCAGTTTTAAGCATCCCATGCAACTCTGAGACAGATTTCTCCCAATTGTTCATGTTATAATTCATGACAAATTGATCATAGTCTTGGGTCAACGAGTTAAGGATCATATCCTGTGCAAACTCGTTGGTTATGGGAGATCCAAGCCTAGCAAGCTGGTCAATGTATCCTTTCATCTTTAGCACATAGTCGCTAACGGATTGACCTTCTTCCATCTTGCATGCATGGAAGGCTCGAGTGACCTCAAAGCGTTCTTGCTTCGCTTGCTTTTGGAACATTTCCTTAAGCTGGTGAAGCATCTCATATGCTCCATGCTCCTCAAGGTTCTTTTGAAGATCCGGAGACATGGTAGCAAGCATGAGGCATGCAACTTCGACCGAGTCATCGGAATGCTTCACCCAAGCATCCCTAACGGCTTTGGCCGCAGTCAATGGAGGTTCCTCAGGGACGGGATCCTCAAGTACGTACAATTTCTTTTCGTGCTTAAGAACGATTCTCAAGTTATGATACCAGTCTATGAAATTTGTACCATTGAGTTTTTCTTTCTCTAAGATTGAACGAAGAGATAAGTTGTTAACGGGCGTAGTTGAGTTAGGGGCCATATACAAAATTAACAAAGTTCAATTTAGTATTTTTGATATTTAATCCTTTAATAATTAATACCCTTTAGAATTATAAAATTCGTTAATTTTTAAAGGCTAGGATCCAAGTTGAACTTAACCTTGAATGTTTGGCTAATGCTTTATCCATCAAGTTAAAACAACAAGGTAGGTAACGTTTACCAATTACATCTCGTATGTAATTCCTAGATCTTTATGGGATCCTAGACAACGATTGTCAATTTTGGCATGTTTGATCCCATCTATGCCTCGGGCTTCCTTACGTTTGGCTAATGCTCTCTCCGTAATAAGATTCCGATTAAGTCGTCCTATTTCAAGATGGTGAATTTCCGGCCCAAGACGTTCATGGAATTCGCGGAAAAACACCTCTAGGTTGTTACAAAAACAATCCACGCGTTTGGCTAATGCTCTCTCCACGTGAGTGTCGTTGCAACAAGCGAGTGTCTTAAAATGGGTTGGCATAGACTTACGTTTTGAAAAAGGGCTTTTACCGTTTTGTATATTTATTAAATAAAACAAAACGAGTCGTGTGACTAGTATTGCATGCATACAATAATAAGTCCACGTTTTGATAAAATCATATTTTATGTATATATTGGTCTTGAGTATTCTTAAAATCCATATTTTACGAACTCTCAACGCGTTCAATTTTAAACTTGTATTAATATCCTATATTAATGTGTGTAGTTTCGAGCTCGCGAATACGACCAATTTTAGCTTGTAATAAAACCATTTTATTATTAATCTTGAATGGAGTTTGGTTGAGTTTTAAAATCTCTATTTTATAAAACTCATATATATATATATATTGACATAATGAATTTTAATCTTTACAAAACTCTTTTATATAAAATTCATTTTACATCTTATGTTATGTCAACTTAAAATACCAAACTCCCATTGTGTGATTTATATTATGTCAAAAATATTATCTAGCATTCAAAAATCCTATTTTCAACCATGCATAATAATATAAACATAAACACACACAAATAACATGTATAAGTGCATAACCAAGCCATTTATCCTAAGTGGTATTTTTGTGAGCCATACAAAAATACCAAGTCATAACTAAGGACCAAAAATTCCTCTTGTGATGAACTTGAAGCTCCCACTTGCCATAACAACTCCTTGTAGTGCAAATGACTCCAAGCCTTTATGGTTGACTCCACCACACTTGAAAACTCCAACTTGGTCATTTCTTCATCTTGTTACATTTTTATAAAAGTAAACTAGTCTAAACTATTCTACTACTTACAAAATACAACAAGATGAAACAAAACTAAAATTATTATTACATACCAAATGAAAGAATAATTTTACAACCAAATCAAATTTCCAACACATCACAAAAGTTCTATGGCTTGTTATGCACAACATATACTCAAACAAACATATATATCAACACTTGATATTTAGGCAACTTTTACAACCAAACATGCATGTGGTTTGGTTGTTTCCTAAAATAAATATATAAACATATACAAGTTGCCAACAAGAAAATCCACAACTTTTCTAACAAAAGAAAAATTGTCCATTTTCTTAAACAATACATACTCAAAATAAAGTTTCTTAAAACTATACATATGTGGCTCTGATACCACTGTTGCGATTTGTTCGGTTTTTCAAAATATATTTTAGCAACAGAAGCATGAACAACAATTTTAAACTTTTTAAAACTCCCCACCAATGATCCATATGCAAGCCTTAAGAAACAAAACCAACCATAGGGTGTTTAGAACTACTACCTTTGTAGCGTGAGTAAACCGTTGGTGAAGTGGTTGATCTATGAGAAGCCAAGAGAAGACTTCCTCCAAGGTATCTACAAATTAATGAGTCCAACACCTCCAAGATGCTAGTCTCTCAACCCTTGATATTCAAGAATGCAAGCAACAACCTTTGTTCTTCTTCTTGAACTAGATGTATGTATTTTGAGTATGTGTTTATGTATCACCTTTGCTAACTTGAAGAACACTAATACTAGAGAGTAAGGATGTTTTTCAAGTATAAAACACTTAGAACAATTCTAAGAACACAAAGAAAGGTGATAGCATGCAAGTATGTTACAAAAGGGACCATGCATGTAATTATAAAAGTCAAGAAGCAAAGCAAGAGAGGGAGGACCCCCTCCCTTGCATTATGGACGAAAATTAGAGGGGGGAGGGTCCCCTCTTGCCTCTTGCTTCCTTACTTGTCCCATACATGCATGTCTTGGTTAAGTCTTATGCAAGAATACACCATATGGCCCCTTTCTTGCTCATTGTGAGAATTTCTAGCTATTAATCTTTTAAATATATAAAAGATATACTAGATATGTCATACTATGTATAAAATACATCTACATGTATTTTATATACATACTTGATTGTTACTAGTAACTCTTTACTTGTAACAAGAATATACATACATTTATATAATTGTTACTAGTAACAATTTACTTGTAACAAATATATATTTATACATACATATATATATATATATATATATATTCATACATATATATAAAATCATATGTTTATATTTATGTATTTGATATGCATCACCTTATATCAATATATAAGAGTGATATTATTATTTCACATAAATAATAATATGCAACAATGCATATATACTTATATATATATATATATATATATATATATATATATATAATGAGTTAGAAACATATTTAAATCATATTCAAATATGTAATTGGTGTCCATTGATTGTAAATGTGTGACCCTATGGGTTTATTTATTATCGATAATATCGTATTAATTTGTGTCTTGTGCACATAGAACCAACGGTCTAGACGTACCAGATTCGAACACGACTAGGCCCATTTTGAGGTTGTTACATAAATATTTATAAAAAATATATAAAACTATCGGCTTAAATGCCGCCTTAAAAAATGTCATGGCTCGCCGTAGCTCCTAAAGCTTGAAGCTTGAACTCGCCGCCACTTCACGCCTTACGTTATTTAGAACCATGGTAATACCTTACTCACGGTCATGGTTACTACTTCGTTAATGGTGACGGTTATCAACAGGGGCGTCCCGTGGATTTTGAAGGCACTGTGCGAAGTGAAAAAAGGGGCCTCTTATACACACACATACACACACACACACACACACATATATATATATATAAGCAAAAATTCACTAGTACGACGATGTTTACTATATCAAAAACTAAAACAAAAAAAGATAGTAAAATAGTTTATACTATATAGTTACATGAATTATGAAGTTCTCCTATCATTAGTGGAAGCAAATTCATGAATTAACTCTTCGTAATCAATAATCTCTAAGATATCGTTTTCAATAGCTATCATTGGCAATCCATTTCAACAACTTAAGTTTTGAGAAACTTTTTTCTGCAAATGCAATGGTTACCGAAATAGTCACCTATATGCAATAATTGCATTGGGAAAACTAAAATCTTTATTATCAAATTTCGTCAACTTTTTAGGAAACAAAAAACTAAATACTTATTCATACTCTTTTTACTGTTCAAATCTAGTTTTAAGAGAAGCACTAGCTTTGTCAACAATATATAAAAAACAATTAACTTATAATTCTTACGAGCTAAAAATAAGACATCTTAATCACTTTAATTCACATCAAATTGTTTTCTTCTACGAACCTGACGCATATGAGGGAATACCCGATCAATATTCTTTTCAATGGCAAGTTCCTTAGCATCATCAATAGCCTTAGATATCCATGTTTCTTTGAATTCTTTGAAGTATTCGATCTAACATGTTCACTTCTTTAATATATTAATTAAAACATGATATTTTTAAAATTTTATTTTTTTAAAATTGGGCCCCCTTTAAAACGTGGGCCCTGTACAACCGTACCTTCTGCACTCCCTTAAAGACACCACTGTATAGAATCAATTGACTTATATTTGCTAGTTGAATCTCACATGCATGTGAATACCTTACTACGTACTGTATGATTTATGCATATACTAATCTTTGAAAATTGTAATACTGTCAATAATAAAAAATTAAAAACCACGTAATTATATTGTTTAAATATATATATATATATATATATGTGTGTGTGTGTCTAGGTTAATATTTTAAACTATTGGTTAATATATTATAATCTCATTTTCATAAACTTATATATATTTTAATTTCTTGGTAAATTTTTTTAAAAAATTCCTAGCTAATTCTCTTAATTATATAATAATAATTTTAATTAAATAAGAATATGATAAAATATGTGTTTTTTAATTTTTCGTTTTATCAAAGTCTTATTATAACTTGTATAATTTATTATGTATTAATATAATATGGTCAAAGAGACGTACATCATGTATCACCAAATTTTCTAGTTTGTATCTAGTATTCAGATTTAGACAGACAGCTATCATGAATAGATGATAAATAAATAAAAAATTTTGTATGATGAACATGGTTTTAAATCGGCTGTCGTCTGTCTTCAGTGTTTTCGTCAACTTTGGCTACTAGCTAGCTAACTCCATCTCTCTCTATATATATGGTCCTATATATGTTTATTATTTACAATAACAAATATATATATATATATATATATATATATATATATATATATATATATATATATATATAGTATGCATGCATACACATACACTACAAAATATGCCACGAACATTCATCTCTTAATTTATTGCTTAGAACACGTGTAGCACCAAATTCAAATCTTTCTCAACTCAAATGTAATATCATTTAATACATAACTTTTTTTTCTTTTTTTTTTCTCTCACCCAAAACCCAAGTAGTACATATTTCAAACCAATACAGTCTTTTTCTCACTTTTTTAATTTATTTAATTATACATATATATATATATATAATAAAATAAAATATTTAAACAATTGTATAAAAATTAAAATATAGTAAATAATATAAATAAAAATTCTATAACATTAATAAATATTTTTCTTAGAATACAAAAATTACAAAACTCTAAATCGAAATTAATAAATAATAAAAACATCTAGTCGTCCTCGTTGTTGGAAACTTGGATACGTGAAATATGCTTGATCAAATCCGACCGAGGGTTATTATGCGTCTTCAGGTTTTTAACTTTCTGTTGTAGTGAATCAATATTTTGTAATACTAAAAAAATTTGAAAGTAGTAAGTAAGAAGAAATTATCGAAGAAATTATAGATATTGTGAGTAAGGAATTGAAATATGCTCTCGGGTTGGGACGGGTGTGGGAAGCCGATTGCCAACCCAATGGTGAGGGGTAGCGGTGTTCCCGAGCCAACCCAATGAACCTGAGGAGCTACCCGAACCCTTCGGGGAAAGGTGGTACGCTTGCATGGACGTCTCGTGAATTTTAGAGGCCCTGTGCGGAGTGAAAAAATGGGCTTCTTATACACACATATAAACAAAAATTCACTAATACTATTGTTAGAATCTAGAGGGGGGTGAATAGGTTATATGCCCACTTTTTGAAGTTTTTACCAATATTTACAAGTAGTTAAAGAGTTTAAGGAAGAAAGATATCACCAATGTAAGTAGCTTATGACACAATGATTTATAGTGGTTCAAGCAAAGGTTAACAACCTTGCTCTACATCCACTCCTTGACCTCACCCACTAAGAGTTGCTCCACTAACTTCTCTCTTTAAAGGTAGAGATAAACTTTTTACAACTTCTCTCGTTAGCTTACAAGTCATTCTTGCAGACAAGGTTCACTACAAGAAAACAGGCGATTAGCGATGGCCAAATCCGTCCCTAATTCCATATTAGCCACGGATTTAGGACAAATTCATTCCGTCGCTAATATGTTCGTCGCTAATAATCCGTTGCAAATTAGCGACACATTATGTCCATCTCTAAAATGTAGCTAATTAGCAACGGATTAGTGACGGTTTGAGATTATCTACGAATTTTGTTGATAATCCGTCGCAGATTAGCAACAAATTAGGTCCGTCTCTAAATCGTAGCTAATTTGCAACGGATTATCGACGAAAATGGTAGATAATCTCAAAACGTTTCTAATCCGTTGCTAATTATCTACGATTTAGAGACGGACCTAATTTGTTGCTAATTTGCGACGGATTATCGACAAAATTCGTAGATAATCTCAAACGGTCGCTAATCCGTTGCTAATTAGCTACATTTTAGAGATGGACATAATGTGCTAATTTGCAACCGATTATTGACGAAAATGGTAGATAATCTCAAACCGTCACTAATCCGTTGCTAATTAGCTACGGTTTAGAGACGGACTGAATTTGTTGCTAATTTGCGACGGATTATCGACGAAAATGGTAGATAATCTAAAACCATCGCTAATCCGTTATTAATTAGCCACCGTTTAGAGACGGATAATTTTTGTCGCTAATTTGCTACGATTTGTGACGAGAGTAATAATTAAAAAATATAATCTTTAAATCAAAATTGTCACTAAATTGTTGCTAATCCGTTGCTAATTAGCGACGGATTTTGGGCGTCCCTAAATTCCGTTGCTAATGAGCAGTTTTCTTGTAGTGTTAAGATAAACCTCACTTCACTCTAATTAGAAAGGCTAGAGTTGATCCTTACTTCTCTCTAATTCTATAGGCTAGAGACAATCCTCACTTCTCTCTAATTCTATAGGCTAGAGATGATCCTTATACTATTACAAATGTATAAGAAAGTAATGTAGTGTTTGAACTTTGAAGGCTTTCACTCTTGCTTCAATCTTGATCTTGAAAGATTGAATATTTATCAAAGAATATGAGCTCACAAGATTTTGTATGTATTCTGTGTTTTTCAGATTGCAAGAGCTTGGTAAAACACAAGACTTGAGTTGTTTTAAATAAGGAAAAATGTGCAAGCTCAAAAAGCGTCTAAACTGTCAACGGTCGACCGTGACATCGACCGTCAGCCTGCCGGAACTTTTTGAGCCTTGTGAATATAGACTTACATTTATTTTAAAATTTTGTTTATACAAATTTTAGTGCATTCCTTTTACATTATATATATTCTCATACTCACTTAGTATGTACGTTGTATATATGTAGTTAGCAGATCTACGTTGAAGCGCATTTATAGGAATTTCGGTATACGAAGGTGGCCATACAAGAATGGTCCTGATAAGGGTGATGATCCCATTGTAAAGTCCAATCAAACAAATGAAGTCGTCAATATGTCTGTAGGAGCACCTTCCATGGTTTTTGGGGCTTCCAATGAACCGGTACTTGGTACAACAAATATAGCTAATGATCCTGCTATTCTAACGAATAATGATAAGCGTACTTTCACTCACGTACTTCCCCGTCTGGAACAACCAAATTTGTCTGGTGAATGTGTAGATCCCGAAACAGCTATCAGAGGGATGTTTATAAAAACTAAAGCACCAAACATAGTGGAAACTGTGACCATTAAGGCAGCTTATGGAAATCATATTATAAGGTTTCCATTTAGCCTTTTGGATGGATTGGTGAAGTTGGAGGAGCTAATTGCAACACGGTTTCAGCTCAAGCGAGGAAGCTTTAACCTCAAATATAAAGATGAAGATGACGATATGATCTTGGTTGCTTGTGACAGTGACTTAAAGCTACTCCAGGGTGCTTTTGGGCAAGTAGGCACTGTGATTAAACTATTCGTTCAGCTAGCTGCTCATCAAAGCACTTATCCTTAGGCCTTTACTAGAAGGCTTCTGTACTTTATTACGGTAACTATTTTTAATAAAAATAATATTATCATTGTTAAATAATATATGTTTGAAATAAGTTGATGTTAAGGCTGAGTACTTGGGAGAGTTTAAAAAATTTAAGAACTAATTTTGATGCGAAAATTGTAAGAATCAATCTTGACATTTAATTAAAATAAATTAATAGCTAATCATTATAATGGATCTTTAATAACTCATCAATATCAGTTCACGCAAATACAATTCACGGTTAGAAATATGTAAATTACCAAAATAAGTCATTTATAGTGTTACAAATAGTTCTTTTACAAAAATTGTTCTCGTTTAAGCTTTTTTATATAAAGATATTGCTAAGATATTATTATTAATGAGCAACTAATGGTGGTTACAAATAAATCTCACGGTTCTACAATAACAATCATTCTCAAATTAACTACCATATATATATATATATATATATATATGTTTTTCGTATAAAAGCTGTGAGAACCAATCTCGTCCATTGATTAAAATAAATCATTAATATTGTATGTATTTAGTTTATATAAAAAAAGAAAAAAATATATAAGTTTTTACATAAAATAAAATGTTTAATACACAAAATAACGAAAAATTAAATGTTAGATACTCATAATAAATTTTTTTAATGTATAATATATATAATAAAAAACGTGACAAGTTCGTTATATTTTTGTGACTAAACCCATTTTAATATGCTAAATAGTTGTTATTTTTATTGTTTTAATCATAATATGAATACAATAAAATATCTCTCTTATCGTACAAAAAGGATATTAGAGTGACACGTCTGCTTATAATGCTACGTGTAATTTCATAAAATTAAATTAGTTTTAGTTAACTAAATAATGTTAATAGTTATAATGTTGAAGTATCCTTAAAAATTCAAGGAATTGTCCTTAATACTTATAAAACGTATCAAATCAATTTTAGAAAAAGAACCAATCATTTTATCTTATCTTATAATATTTTTGACATCATTTTTCTTTTTTAAATAACTTTTACCGGTCAAAATCAAAAGTTTCAAAATTTTACCTTAAATATCGGAGCTTATTACATCACTTTTTCTAAACTCTCTTTACTTAAAAAACGCAAGCGAGCCACATAAACCCATATACTCCATAGTTGGATCTTCTCCAAAGGGTTTTGGGGAATTCCTCCTTTCAGCCACCAGCTTCCAACCAATACTCCGTTATTCACTTCAAAAGCCAACATCTTCCATTCTTCACCTCCGTATTTGCCTATACAAACTGCACCTCCGTTCAACACCTCCGACGACTCCAATATATTTCATCCATCGACATTCATCGTCGGTTTCTTTCACAATTAGCATCAAGATTCAAAGTCTTTGGCACAAGATTTTCCTTAACTGGTTCAATTTCTATTTTGTTTATATAAGATTATGGTTATTTTTTATTTCATCCTATCTACATTCAAGATATGTCCTTTTTTATTAGTTTTCTTTATGATGTATATTGGTTTTTAATTTGTGATATGAATGGTTTCTAAACTGGATTTATGGCTTCATCTACTAAGACTTCGATATGTGCTTTAAGCTTTTTATTGCATGTGTATTACCGAGGTGAAGAACTTGGGTTTAATTGATTAAAGGTGTGAAACCCAATGTGATAAGGGAATTTGTTCAAATGTAGAACTGCTTTTGTTTAAGCATAATCAAATAATCAATAAGAATATAACAATCAGGTGATTGAGATATACATTCGGTTGGGATATGAATTGAAATGGCTTTGAAAGTATTTGAAACACAAAAAACAATGTGTTCGGCATGTAGCAGGTGTGCTTGGTGTGGAGCCTTCGATGGTGCTCGGCGTGGGCTTTAGGCAGACTTGGCCCAATGTCTTTCTGATGTTATGTGGTGGTCGTGATGTTTTCTAATTTTGATAAATTAGGTTTTCCTAATTACAATTAGGGTTTCTTGTTTAGTTATAAATATAAAGCCTAGGGTTTAGCCATATGTACATCTAACAATTTGAGTTAATAAAGAAGTCTTTGTTCCTACCCGTTGACGTAGGTCCTACCTCTGACTGAACCACGTTATATCTTGTGTTTGCTTATCTTTTTTGTTATCCGCATTCTTTTAATGCTTGAAGGGTGTCTCGATCCTGACAAGTAGTATCAGAGCCCAACTTTTTCCCCTAGCTCGCACGTTTGTTAATTGAAAATGTCATCTTTGAAGTTTGATCCAAACAAATGCAATGGCTCAAATGACTTCACACTATGTAAGATAAAGATGAGGACCCCTCTGCTTTAGTAGGGTTACGCGGTGGCGTTAGTAGGTGAAGACAAGTTGTGAATGGATATGAAAGAGGACTTGAAAAGAGATGTTCTAACAAAATCATACTTTGCAATTTTGATGTGTTTAAGTGATGAGATGTTGAAGGAGGTGGTGGATCAAATAACGGCTGCTGGTCTATGGGAGAAGATGTGTGAGAAGTATTAGAAAAATAGCCTCGTCAATAGGCTTTATGAGAAACAAAGGTTGTATCCCCTCTAGATGTCAGAGGCATCCGGGTAAAAGATCATCTTGATAACTTTAATCGTATCATCTTTGATTTGAAGGTGGTAGATATTAAAATTGAAAATGAAGATCTTGCCCTGATTCTAGTGTGTTCACTGCCAAGTTCATACGAGAACTTTGTTGATACCATGTTGTATGATAGGTTAACAATTTCTGTTGTAGAGGTAAAGGATGCCTTATTGTCGAAGGAACTTAAGTGCATGTTTTCAGAGAATGAGGGGGAGTCCGATTCTACCTGGACACATGATAAAAAGGATGGTGTGGGTGGATCGCATTCCAAGTCAAAATCCACAAGAAAATTTTTGTGTTATCATTATAAGGGGGCTGGTCATATAAGGAGAAACTATCCAAAACAGAAAGGAGATGTGAATGTGGTTCATGAAAATGGTGACATTGACGATGCTTTGACCATATGCACTAATAATCCTGCTGATACCTGGATTTTAGATATAGGTGTATCTCATCACATGGCATATTCAAGAGACCTTTTTGTTTCTTTTAAGGAATGGAATGGTAAAGTGAAGCTGGGGACGATGGGATTCAGAATGTCAAGAGTAGTGGTACAATATCAAGAGGTCAAACGGATTCATTGCTGGTATTTCCTTTAGTACTTTGGAAAAGAATGGATATGAATATTATGGAAAAGGAAATGGACCGAAGGTTTCCAAGGATGCTCGAGTGGTAATTGTAACACCCTGATTTTTAGTCTAAATTTAAACTTTTCGAAATCTCAGTTTAAAACATATTTTATACATAATTGCGAAAGCATTTTCATTTTCTGTAAATATTTCAACAATAAACATTATCATTGAACATAATCCAAAACTTTTGGTTTTACCACGGTCAATCCCACGGCCATAATCAAAAGAGTAGGAAATCCAGGATTACCGGAAATGCAACCAAATCAAAGTTATGCCTAGGGCATCTACCCGCCTCATCAAGACCTCTAGACATCCTGCGGATACAAAAACATTTTACACACAAGGTTAGCTATAACATAGCTAGTGAGTACAACCAAGAACATTTGTCTTTTCAAAACCAAGTCATCATCTCTTTCAAAAACCTAGTTTGGCAACAATCATACTTTAAAAGTATCCACATAAGCACGTGCCCACATGGGGGATAACCACCTCTCCCCGTCAAGGTGGGGGATGCACGAAGCAGTCCACCATACAACGGTTATCTGGAGTGCATGCCCTATTCACAAAATCCACTTGTGTTGCCCCGGGTTCGGTGGCTCATCAACCTAGTGAACCCACACGGTCATGATGACTACTAACATACCCCTCCACTCTCTACACCGATTCCTCAATCACCCGCACCTCGCGGTTCCACAATTGCCGAAGCCACGTGAACCTTTGCACGTCTCAATGGCTAGGAACCCTATGGTACAGAGTTCATATCATACAGTAGTCCGGACCGAATCACATACCCCAAAAGGTCACAAAAATCACATGCCATAAAGGCCAAGTAATCCAAGCAATCAAGCTTATCAATTAACACATAAGTGTCACAATCATATCTCTTGAGCATAAATGCTCAACAAACAAAACCATATTTGGCATCTCAATGCCCAAAATACATACAAATTGAAAACATGATTTTTCATTAACTCGAAATCATAATTGTTAAATTGTGAAATCAAAACTCACTCCTGTATGGAGTAACATGTTTCAAATCCTCAAGCAAGTCATAACATTAGCATAGACCATCTCCAAAATTGAGCAATGGTCTTATTTTGAAAACCGTCTTTTTATTAAAATGCATCATATAACAAGTTCACCAATTTTCACATTCTTTAAGTTCAAAAGCTTCATATCCATTTGCCAATCTTAGAAAACACATTATAAAACAAATCCATAATCCACATCCTTTGATTTAACAATTTCATCAACATTTGCCAAACAATCAAACATAATCATGATGACTAGAAACTTTTAACAAAAGTTGGGTATCCGCAGGGTGTACTCACCTGAGAGTGTGATGAGGATCACAACCCCATCCAACCCAAAGCTCAAACACTTGATCATAAACCTATGATCACAAAGCACAAGGTTAACTTACATAAGTTAACCAAAAACAAGGCTTCTAACTCAATTCTCGCCTTAGACACTCTTTCGGGTCTAAGAAGACTCCATATATCCCTTATAAAACCTTAGAGTCAATCCCCAAACGAGAACATGGTCAAATGGGGTCAAAATCATGATTTTTGGAGGTTTCAGGGTGCCTCGCGCCACGAGGAAGGGAGCTCGCGCTACAAACAATTCTTTGGAAAAAGTCACCTTCGAGGAGGCAGGGCCTCGCGCCGCGAGGTATAGGGCTCGCGTCGCGAGCCCGGCGTGAACTGTGATCTGCAAGCTGTTTTCGACACTAATTTTTGCCAAAACTCAATTTTTCCCAATACAAACTCAATTGCAACACAAGATGGACTCAATTACATGTCAAGACATCAAAACAACCACATTGATTACCACTTGGAACATCAGAACCCTAACCATACTAATTTCCCAAATTTTGACCCATTTTCTCAATCAAACCCCAATTTTAACTAAGAATCACCAAATCCAACATATATAACTAAAATCAAGCATAAATGACATGTTAGAACTTACTTGATCAAGCACCCAACCTGTGTTAATGCTTTCTTGTTCAAACCAAGTTTAAAATGAAGTTTGAACCCCAAACACTTGATTTCTTGAATCCAAACACACAAGCCTTCAAATTTATCTTTGATTTCTTCTTCTTCTTCCCAAGTTCTCTCTAGAACCCTCTCAACCTCTCTCTCTCTCAATTTTTCTCCAGTATTGAGACTTTGTCTCAATTATTGAGATTACACACCCATATATACATATATTTACACATTTAACCCTTCAATTTTTAAATTGTTTAACACTATAACCGTTAGAGTTTCACTCAACATTTATTTATAACACTTATTCATAACATATATAATACCAATTAATTAAAGCTTCAATCATTTATACTTTGTGCATTAGTAATCATACCTCATGGCCAAATATCATTAAGTAACTAAAATCACTCTTAAAACATTTATTTTCCCCATTTAACTTTGACATATCATTAACTCTTTTACAATATGAAACACATATTCTTTGAACAATAAAAACACTTAACCAATAATGAGGTCATATTAAAATTCGGAATATTACAATTCCTCTCTCCTTACAAAGATTCCGTCCTCGGAATCGATTCAATTCCCAAGCTCACATAATAGCGTATTTTACTAAGATCCTAGAGAGGATCACATAACTTAACTCACGGTATCAATCTTTTTCATAATCTCTCAGTTTTCTATCTACAAGAGCAATCATTGCTCTTATCTAGACTCAAGCTCTTAATCATCAATTAAGACACTTAATCATCAATATACCCCGTCTATACAGCTTTTCTAGATAAAAATTCAAAATCAATTCTTTTCACTAAACCTTTTAAATAGCCTAGCATCTTACCACTATGTGGTTCATAAATAACTCCCAATCGAACTATCAGGAATTTAACATCGATGACCCAAGCTTTATGACATTTAAGTCATACAATCCCATGGCTAACTATTGATCACACTAATTAATGATCCATCAATCACCTTCAATACTCAGATACCATACTAGCTCCTAAAGGTACTTTACAATATCTCTCATTTTCCAATTATACATTAGAAGTCTAAGTCATCGAATGGGTAATTGCATTACCTTTCCATTAACTCACTAGGAAATACTCCACACCTGAACATGAGTGGTCCTTATAAGCATTTTCTCCAATACTTGAAATAACACAAAATATTTATCCATAAGGAATATCATAATTCCATACTTTGACACAATCATAATCAGACAAATCTAGCTCACATAATTAGAAAAGTAAGCTTACAAATATTACTATAATGAAATCAGTCTTTCTTCCATTGGTCAACAAGGACCCCAAGTCATAATATCTCCTCTCAAGATTTTGAACAGTCTTGACACATAACCGAAAGTATATAAGTTAACTTCCGATTCAAAATTTTCTAATGGTAAATATTTACCGATTACACCGTAGTACATCACATAACCTAAGAGTTCAAAACATCATGCCTTAATTCAATGGCTATACTTGCCATCAAGATCAATAGCTAATGCACAAGTTCAAATCTCTGCACAATACTATCACAACACCAAAGAAGGGTTCACCGGAACTGTAACATCCTCGATTTGGGCCTAGTTGTATTTAAGTATATACGTCTATGAAAGTCGAGTAAAATAGTAGTAAAGTATGCACGTCTATTATTATGTGTTTAATTGTTTTGTGTTTTAAGTAATTGTATGTTAGAATATAAAGGTAGTAGTAATATAAGTAAGATAATTAATATATGAATGGTTTTAAATAAGAATTCCAGAAATATCCCCGTTAGTTGAAACGGGTAATCGTAGGTCAAGTCGTAAGTTAAAAAGGGGAAAAAATACCCCCTTGTTGATAGGCTTAAACCAAAGGCGGTTTATGCCTTTGATACCCACGGTTGTGTGTTTGAGTTCAAGTACAATCACAAACAACTATTCTTAAACTCTCTCAACTCTTTGTTCTTGAGGAAATTGTTGAAGACTTCTTGTGTCAAGCTGATTTCCAGCAAATAGAGGTCCTTGTTGTTGTCATCTTCTTCATCATCTTCACCATCTGGTTCTTCATTGTTAAGAAGCTTTACCAAGTGGGTTTTTAATGTTAACAAGTTGAACCTCAAATTGAGTTATCAAATTGACTTTAACCGATCTCTATATCATTTATAAGTTGATTAGAACTAAATTGATAAATTAAAATGGTGTTTTGATGAAGTTCTTGAAAATTGAATAAAATGGGTTAAATGTATGATTTTAATCCCAAATCTTGTGTAAGTTGTTATGATTAATAAAAAAGATTTTTTTGGGATCATATGAATGTTCCCTAAGATGTACAAATGCTGAAAATTATTTAGAAACTCGATTTTGAGGTTTGAAAACAAAACAGTCGGAACAGGGGATGCTGTAGCCGACCTGTTCTTGAACAGGTTTGCTTGCGGGCGCAAGGCCTTCCTTGCGGCCGCAAGGAGCCCAAATCCGACATGTTGAATGCCAAAATCCGACACACTAAGTGTGGAAATCCGATAAGTGCTTGTGGGCGGAAGGCTCCGCCCTTGCGGTCGTAAGGGGTATCGGAATCCGATACAAATGTTGAAATCCAATAGGAAGTGTCGGAATCCGATTGAAAGTGTCGGAATCCGATGGAAATGGCGGAATCCGCAAGAAGTGTCGAAATCCGATAGTTTTATCGGATTTGTTGTACTTACGGGCGCAAGCGGAATTGCTTGCGGGCGCAAGAATGCCTTACGGGCGCAAGCATTGGTGCTTGCGGCCGCAAGAGGTGTCTTTCTGTAAACGACTCAAAGATTGTTAAGTCTTTGTTTATTGGTCTATGGTTCCTTTAGGGGTTCCTGATCTTTTCGTGTCTTGCCTATGCAATGATTAATGTAAGTAATGACGTTTCTAGGTGAACTTGTCATATTAGTGGAGTCAAAGCGAGATACCTGTACGTAGTAGACTACGCAGGTGAGTGCCTACTTTAATGAGACTCAGTAGAGTAAGTTTTGCATGCTAAGATGACTGTGTGAATGTGTGTGAATATATATGTATGTATGTCTAACCTGTCTATGCAGGTATGCTTAAGAAGATGAGCGTAAGTTTCTGGATGATGTTATGATTGCTTGTAAGTTCTATACTAGGTGCATGCCAGCGGGTCCAGATTGGAACCGCTTAGTTAATATCTGATGATGTGCATGAATGGTGAACTGTATGATGATGCATGTGAAAGCATGAATGAATGATTGCATGATGGATCCCTATGGGATCCTATGTACGATATATGAAAATGATAAAGATGGATCCCTGTGGGATCAAATGTACGTTTATGTGTATGCGCACGGTCTGCAGACCATCTGACATCTGATGCATGGTTAAGGTCAGCTGGTTAGCTGGATCCCAACATGACTTCGGTCATTTCGGGATTTAACGGTGATTCGGGGTGCATCCCGGATCAAGGTTCTGCAGAACCGCCGTGTCTTAACGTGAGTGGTAATCAGCGGTTGTAGCTGGATTACTTGAGGAGCCTTTGGCTCCGGGAATGATAGTTGGTGGACTGTTTTATGCTCCCCTACCAGCGCGGATGGTTGTGACTGATTCCACGGTCTGAGTTGTTGAGCAGGACAGACTCCCCTGCAAGATACAACTCTTACTGATCTTGTCAGCACACCGCTATGTGTTAAGCTAGCAATATGTGCTTATGTACGATATGAATGATATGATATGTACGATACGATGTGTATGATATGATATGTATGATATGACAGGTATGATGTATATGCTGCATGACTCACTATATTGATGCTTATGTTAAGTAAGTACTCACTAGCTAAGTGTTAGCTAATGGTGCTATGATTTCCCTTTTCAGGTAAAGACTAGATGTCCTGCGAGGCGGGTAGCTTTTGAGATGTATATTGCCCCTTATGGGTGGAACACTTGAATTTAATATGATGTAATGTAATTAGATACAATGGTCGGTTCATGTACTTGGTAACACCAACGTTGTTTTGATAAGTTATTAATGTAAATAACAGTTTGTTGTTTTAAAAAGAAAAATTCCCGCTGCTAAAACCCGATTTGTCACTAAAGTAACTGAATTCAGAAGCGGTGTTACAGGAACCATTATACATAAAGCACGAATAACTCATAATTCATTACAACCTTAAGGATCAAATCGACCCATCAGTCAAAAATGACACAATTATCGTCCTTAAGACAATCGCGATAGTAAGCACCCACTCTATTCAAATATCTTTATCCCGCAAGGCCTTTGTCGTGCACCTCTAAGTCACCTCATACAGTCCAAAACATCGTTTGGTCTAAAAGACTCACAATAAATCTATTAGGAATAAATCCTTGCGACTCCAAACTTGGTTCACAACTTATGCCATTCCCGGATAAAATAGATCTCAAGGTCAAAACTCTCGACCAACTCAAGCTTTGGCCATCGCCGCATGCTTCCCCATGGTCGAATAAGAAGTCATCTCTTGTGGCCTAAGACACCACACTATGTCTAACAAAATATAACCCAATTACTTGTCACAAGGACGCCTATCATCAATATAGAAGGGTCTTAACTCTATCTCATTGCCTGAGGACATGCCTCAATTCATACGCAGGAGCTTCACTTTCGGGTTCAACTCCTCTCATTTCTAAATCTCTTTTCGGTATCCAAACACATAAACAGAGTGAATCACGCCTTAGGCATCAAACCGCATGTTATTCTTTAGTAACACAAACAAAACCAATTGAACTCAAATAATCACATTTGATTATGGTGGCAATAACCATTAAGTTCTAAAAGTTCTCCTTCTTAGAGAAAAGTCTATAAACTTTTCATTACAATGCCATCTATTATCCTTATGATCTTAATATACCTCACCTTCATAAACCATCATGGTCTTTGGATAGACTATAACTAAATGTAGTCATCAAGAAACTCTTTTCGACACTACCCAAAACGGGCCACTTAGTCAACTTATCAAATTCTCAATCATTAACACTTACCGCAGTTCTAATGAACTTACAACAAACTTTCAATCACTCCATTTCCACCATTTAGGTTTAACTGATACATAAGATCACATCAAATTATAATTCAAATTTTCATACTACAAGGCTGACCTTGTAATTGATCCATCCTCATAAGAGGCTTAACATATTAACAATCATCTTTCCTTTACACAACTCTCTAAGTTATCAAAGGAAAGAGACTCAGTTACGCATATTCTTAAGTGATCACATCACTAATCAATAACACCACAATCTTAATTTCAGAAAACCCTCAAACACTAAAGAGTTATAATCTCTATGTAATACCTGAACTTTGGAAAATAAATAAATGAAAGAATATTTATTGAGAGATGATAAATTATATTGGGATCGTGATATATATATTAGACATTGTGGGCTTGAATGAATAATGAGTAATGGACTAGTTATATATACGTTATTGGGCTAGACATGTGTGTGATATTGAATTTATGTTTCTTGGGCCCAATCATGGGAAGGGTGGGCTTAGGCCTTTTTGAAATATATATATATATATATAAGATTAGGGCACAGCACCCAACACCCTTCAAAGAATTGTTACTGTTACATTGAGAGAGAAAGTAGTGTGTGTTTGTGTGTGTGCTTAAACCCTCACGAGAAAACAGAGAAAGAAGGGTGCAAGGATCAACTGGAAACTCAAAGAATTGTTGAAAGAATCATCAGGTAATATTTCTTGCCTCACTAGGATACTTTAGGTATCAATTTTATCTTGTTTTGATGATGGTAGCATGATTTAGAATCTGGGTTTTTGGGTTCTGGGTTTATGAAGAACCAGAGAAAAAGAAATTGAGATATGAGCTTGAAAACTTGATAAAAAGTGTTTAAATCTAGAAAGAAGTGTTTAAATGGGTGGAGAAATGTTTTGAAACAAAAATGATATGATTTGATTGAGTTTTGAAAGAATATGATTTTGGCCATGGAGCCTGAAAGTTGAAAAAGATGAACTGACATGGGATGAATATGCCCCATGCGACTTTTGAATGAATGTCGTGCGACTTGTTGTTTTGAGTCGTGCGACTCTTGATGAATTCCATGCGAATTTTGCTTGAACACCATGCGACTTTCACACCTTATTTCATGCGACTTTTGTTGTTTGGTACATGCAACTTTCACTTGTATACCATGCGACTTTCATGTTTGATTCCGACTTTCATGTTTGATTCCATGCGACTTTTGATATTTAAGCCCTCATGCGACTTTTGTAAACCCCCATCCGATTTTCATGTTGAAACCTGCCCATGCAACTTTCACTTGTACACCAAACCCACCCCATGCGACTTATGCATTATGAGTCAAAATCCGACAGTTGAAATCCGAATGAGTTGAAATCCGAATGATGTGAAATCCGATGAACTGGAATCTGATAAGATTGAAATCCGATAGTGAAGTTGATAGTTGAAATCCAATAGTCGAATCCGGATTTTGAAATCCGATATTTTTCTTCGACGCGACGCGTCGGTTTGATGGACGCGACGCGTCCCCGACTTTATGGACTTTAATGCATCTCTTATTGTTACATGCCTTGTGAGGCTCAAATGTATTATGTGAATAAACGAATGAGGGATTCGTACACGGTATTGATTTGTCAGACCTATTGTAGGTGACGGTAGACTAGCAAGTAATCACAAGTGGGTTAGTGAGATAAGATTGAGGAACTGAGACTGCAATACAGGTGAGTATTCTTACTTACTATCTAAACCCTATGATGTGTGTGTTAAATGTGCTATATGCTATATGATTGATGAATTGATGAATTGATGAATTGATGAAATGATGAAATGATGACTGATGAATTGATGAACTGATATTTGTGTCATGCTATGCTATTATTTAGACCGTTCACTTCGGTGACGGGAATGTTGGACCGTTCACTTCGGTGACGGGAATGATGGGACCGTACACTTCGGTGGCGGGAATGTTTGGACCGTTCACTTCGGTGACGGGAATGATGGAACCGTGCACTTCAGTGGCGAGAATGATTGGACCGTTCACTTCGGTGACGGGAATGACTAGACCGTTTACTACGGTGATGGGTATGATGGGACCGTTCATTTCGGTGACGGGAATGTGGGACCAACTACTACGGTAGCGGGAATGTGGGACCGACTACTACGGTAGCGAGAATGAAAGATGTAACACGAATGTAAAGCAAATGATGTGATGTCATATGGTTGATTGTAAGTAAGTGTACTCGCTAAGCTTTGTGCTTACGGTTGTTGTTTAACCTTTTTTTCAGGTGATGGCCACGGCGGGGCTCCAGCACACGGTTGATAGCTCATATTTCCACAAGCTTCCGCAGTGTTTAAACTATTTTGTTTTAATGATGTATTCTAAACAATTACATTTGACTTCAAGCTTTTACGGGTTATCACCTGGGGGTTGTATTTAAAGTGATACAATATTTTAGTTATGACAGATTGTGAATTGTATGATTGGTAATTGTTTAATTGCAAAAAAATAAAAAAATTGGGACGTTACACTTTAAGATTATCCAACAGCTTAATCAAAAGATTACTCAATGTATAACCTTACTTAAACATCTCATTCCATTATCTTAATCACAAAATGCAAGTGGAATCCCCCAACTGCCTTTATACCTCTTATCTCCTCTAAGCACCCATCAAGTGCTAAGAGCGGTTTATAGCTTTCAATCGAAACTTGAGAGCTTATTTGACTAAAAGGTCTTCAATTCAAACTTAATCATTCTACATCTCATCTCAGCATGAGACTCGATAGATCTCAAGATCCATAAATGATTTCAATGAAAAGTCCAACTCATTTGGACTAAACCGCACCATAACGACGGTGACACAGTATCTGTTATTTTATCACATAAACTACAATCCAAAAAAGATTCTTATTTCTTTTGAAGAAATACACAAACACTAATTCACTTATAACATAACTCATCAAGTAAGTCTGCTATACCTGAAACAATCACTTTAGTTCCCATTACAACTGAACCAATAATCTTAGTCAAATTCATACTTAGATACAGAAACGACTCTCAAGTCAAAACACATAGGATGTCACTAACAGATAACTATCAATAATCCATAAATGGTCCAAACCCGCAACCACAGTTGCATGAAGGGTTCATTCTACAGTCTAAGTCATCTTTTATCTCACTCCACATAAGATGCGTCCCTCCTTGAACCAAGGATAAATGGCAATTTTCCGATCCAACTCCATTCTATGAAGTTTATCACTTGCTCACCTTATTAATTAAGGTACACTAAACAAGGTTTTTAATAACCTAGTCTCATGTTTCTATTTGCGAGACTTATCCTAGTAAATCTTTGTTTCTCACTGTGTCTCATACATCGTCAAGGAAATCTTTCCTTCTAACTAACACATCATTACTAAGAAGTCCATCTAGGACTTAACAATACTAAAAGTCTCAGTATACAAGCTCAAACAGCTTTCTTTCACTATCCCAAGGTTCAATCTGAACCAATAACCTCTGTTCTTAGTACTCAACAGTACAAATCACTTCTAAACTTCTACCCACGGAAGGCTTTTACATAAGGCTTAAATTGTATCTGAAGTCAAACTTAGTAACATAGGGCTAGCAACACACTTGAGTTACCTAACACTCAGGCAACTCTCATCCTAACCCAATTTACCCTCCCGGCTCAAATGGATTTCCTTTTATGGTCGGCCTGGTTTAAGACCAAACACTAACTCGAGTGCATGATTCATTCAAACCCAGGCTATGATACCAACTTGTAACACCCTGATTTTAAGTCCAAATTTAAAGTTTTCGAAATCTCAGTTTAAAACATATTTTATACATAAATGTGGAAGCATTTTCATTTTCTGTAAAAATTTCAACAATAAACATTATCATTGAACATAATCCAAAACTTTTGGTGTTACCACGGTCAATCTCAAGGCTATAATCGAAAGAGTAGGAAATCCAGGATTACCGGAAATGCAACCAAATCAAAGCTATGCCTAGGGCATCTACCCGCCTCACCAAGGCCTCTAGACATCCTGCGGATAGAAAAACATTTTACACGCAGGGTTAGCTATAACATAGCTAGTGAGTACAACCAAAAAACATTTGTCTTTTCAAAACCAAGTAATCCAAGCAATCAAGCTTATCAATCAACACATAAGTGTCACAATCATATCTCTTGAGCATAAATGCTCAACAAACAAAACCATATTTGGCATCTCAATGCCCAAAATACACACAAAGTGAAAACATGATTTTTCATTAACTCGAAATCATATTTGTTATTGTGAAATCAAAACTCACTCCTGTATGGAGTAACATGTTTCAAATCCTCAAGCAAGTCATAACATTAGCATAAACCATCTCCAAAATGGAGCAATTGTCTTATTTTGAAAACCATCTTCTTATTAAAACGCATCATATAACAAGTTCACCAATTTTCACATTCTTTAAGTTCAAAAGCTTCATATCCATTTGCCAATCTTAGAAAACACATTATAAAACAAATCCATAATCCACATCCTTTGATTTAACAATTTCATCAACATTTGCCAAACAATCAAACATAATCATGATGACTAGAAACTTTTAACAAAAGGTGGGTATCCGCAGGGTATACTCACCTGAGGGTGTGATGAGGATCACAACCTCATCCAACCCAAAGCTTAAACGCTTGATCATAAACCTATGATCACAAAGCACAAGGTTAACTTACCAAGTTCTCTCTAGAACCCTCTCAACCTCTCTCTCGATTTTTCTCCCGGAAATATTGAGACTTTGTCTCAATTATTGAGATTACACACCTATATATACATATATTTACACATTTAACCCTTCAATTTTTAAATTGTTTAACACTATAACCCTTAGAGTTTCACTCAACATTTATTTATAACACTTATTCATAACATATATAATACCAATTATTTAAAGCTTCAATCATTTATACCTTGTGCATTAGTAATCATACCTCATGGCCAAATATCATTAAGTAACTAAAATCACTCTTAAAACATTTGTTTTCCCCATTTAACTTTGACATATCATTAAATCTTTTACAATTATGAAACACATATTCTTTGAACAATAAAAACACTCATTTAACCAATAATGAGGTCATATTAAATTTCGGAATATTACAGTAATGCAGGGCAAGCTGCTATGTGGTATTTACGTTCTTGAAGGCAATTTTGTGTTTGGAACGTCGGTGATGCCATCCTTGGAGCGGAAAATTGACTTGTCAAAGTCAAGATGACACACGTGGAGATGGTCTCTAGTGAAATCGCTTGATGCGGTGTCGGACTTCATGGATCGTGTAAGAAGGTAGTCCCTTCGGGGAGGTTGGTAGGAAAGAAACAGTTCAAAGATAATCTGTGTTGACCGGACGAACAAAGTTCAAGTGGGGGAGATTGTTGGGATATTACTTAAAATGACTTGCAAGATATTTGAAACTAAAAAACCAAAGTGCTCGGCGTGCTCCACGTGGGACCTTCAATTCAATGGTGCTCGGCGTAGGCTCCTGCTCCACAACATGAAGCAAACAGACTTGGCCCGAAGTCTTTCTAATGCCGTGTGTTGGTCGTGATGTTTCTAATTTTGTTAAATTAGGTTTTCCTAATTAAATTAGTGTTTCGTGTTTAGTTATAAATGTCAAGCTTGAACCACATCTAACACTCTGAGTTAAAAAATAAGTTTTTGTTCCTGCCCGTAGACATAGGTCATGACTCTGACCGAACCACGTCATATCTTGTGTTTGTTTGTCTTATTTGTTATCCGCACACTCGAAGGGTATCTCGATCCTTACACATTCAAGCATCTAGCTAAGACACAAACTTTTAAATAAACGATGAGGTTAACCTCTAGAGTTCTAGCCTTTAGAATGAAAAGGAACAAAGATTAATCAAGTTTAGTGGGAAAAACAATTTATGTTCGCTCTTGTGATTTTATAATTAACAATTTATGCAGTAGTGATGGTGGCAGAGTTTTAAAAGAAGCCGAGTGAAACAAGAATGTAAATTAAAAAACAAATAATAATGAAATTCCAAAATAAAATGAGGTCATTTCGTGTTTGTTCTTCTCAAACTAAAGTCATACACGATCGAGTTAGTTGTTTTATATAGGGTTTAGTTCCTAAAAATTTATCTAACTTGTCACTTTTTGCTATTGTATGTATTAAACTTTTAAAATTACCTTTTAATGTACAACCAACTATAAGGGATAACTTGCTGATTTGGAACACGTCATACTGATGTGGCATCTCCATTGGCAGAAGACATGGCCTTTGTTTAATATAAAATAAAATTCATTTAAATTAATATTTATTTAATTTTATATCATTTTTATTAAAATTCATTTCCCTTCACCCCTTATTTGTGGGTTTTTCTTTGGTGAACCCCAATAACAAAAATGGATATGTTGGTTATCTTTCTTGTTCCAAAAAACCATTTAAGCTTATCATTTAAATCTAATGTTCAAGTACAATCAGTCATCTACAGAACAACAATCGATTTGTTAGTGTTTTCTGTTCTTGTTCTTAGGAATTTAGATTTGTTCACAAACCTGTATATGATTTGAATGCTCTGTTCATAGATTTGTAGAACACGAGAATCCACATGTTTTACCCATCGATTCATATCCAGAGACAAGGGATTTCATCTTCCTCATCGAGTAAGTTTAGGGTTTTAAAGGAATAAAGACTTTCTATTTCTGGTTTAAGATTCGATTATCCGTTTGTAGTTTTTTGTTTAAATCTGTTGCAATTTCAATAATTTCTTTGGTTCAGTTTCGATTGATTTTGGAAGATTTTGTGATGTGTTTGCAAATTTGGGTTTAAGGTTTCCATAATCAAAAGAGATGTCGATGCCTCCGGTTTCGCCATCACCACCACCGCACCTCCCATGGATTTGGGTTTCAAAGATGAATGCTGAATTCTGATTTATATTTTGGGGGGTTTTGTATTGATCGTTGGATTTGATTTTGCAAATCGATATCTTGAAAGTTTGATGTCCAATGCATTGAGTTTGGATGGTTTAATTTTGAAGAAGAAGAAGAAAAAGAAGAAGAAGAGGAGGAAGAAAAAGTTGATGATGATGATAATGATGAAGATATAATAATAATAATTTAAAAAATATGACTTGGCATTAATGGCTGATGTGGAAGTATATGTGGTAAGTCAATGGTATAAAAAATAAATAAAAAATAATCAACTTACCTCATACATGTTCAATAAGTTTATTAACTAGTGCATGAAAAGGTAAAAGTGAGAAATTAGATACATTAAATGGTAACTTTTAAAGTCTCATACATACAATAAAAAAAAGTGACAAGTTAGATACATATTCGTGAACTAAATCCTTTTATATAACTATGAATATTCAAAGGTTCTTCATCTATTTTGATCTATATACCTTGATTCAGTGTTGAATTTCTACATCTGTATGATTTTCTCATATCAATAATATATTAAATTGGTGCAATTATGTTTTGTCAATCTACTTATGTGAATACATAGATTAGTAAACATGAGTGACAAGTTAGATATATATTCGTGAATTAAACCCTTTTATATAACTATGAATATTCAAAGGTTCTTCATATATTTTGATCTATATATCTTGATTCAGTGTTGAATTTCTACATCTGTATGATTTTCTCATATCAATAATATATTAAATTGGCGCAATTATGTTTGCATAAATTGCATTAAAATACAATGAACTTTGTCTTAATTGTCATTGTATACAACCAACTTTATTTTTTTAAAAACAATACAATCAACTTTTATAATCCTCCCATTATATGCAAGTTGTTGTATGCAATGAAAATTATGGAAAAGTTTATTGTATACAATGGTAGCTAAAGACTAGACACAGGAAAAAGTTGTTTGCATACAATGAATTTTTTTTAAAGTTAGTTGTATTATTTTTAAGAATCTAAAGTTAGTTGTATATAATGATAATTAAGACAAAGTTAATTGTATTTTCATGCATTTTGCCCATTATATTTTGTCAATCTACTTATGTAAATACATAGATTAGTAAACATGATTGTACCTTATTCACATTTAAAATAATTTTACTAGCACCACTTAAATAATTTTACAAGCACCACTTAAATTCTAAAATAACACAAATGTTAGTTTGCTCTCTTTATCAAATCTAATATTAAAAAATTGACAAAAGAAGAAAGCCTCGTAAGATTAAGATTTACATATAAATTAGTAAAGAAATGTTTTACAAATAGTTTTTAGTTTTATATAAAATTACACTAATTTCTTTCAAAAATAAAATTAACTAATAGTTAATTCCATTGAGGGTGTTTTAACTATTCATGATGAATTGCATATTTTGGTGTATTTTTTTAAGAAGTTGTAAATTGTTGTGAATATAGAGAGAATAAGAGAAGAAAATAGAGAGAAAATAGTTAATCTTATTCATTAGGCAATCCTCTATTTATAGTAGTACAATAGATAAGTATTTAAGATTCAAATCTCCTATCTAAGGTAATGCATATCTCTAGTAATTTTATCTAATATTAGGGGATAAGGACATCTATTCCATAATTATCTATAACCCTCCCCCTTAGATGTCCATTAAAAGTATTATGTCTCGTTAAAACCTTACTAGGTAAAACCCAATGGGACAAAAGAAAAAAAAGTACATAAATACTTCAATACGCTTGGGGATGTTGCCTCATTAAAAACCTTATCAGAAAAACTCAGTGGGACAAAACCATGACGAAGGGAAAAAGAGTGCAACGTGTATTTTCTCCCCCTGACGTGTACATCACTTGAGCAAATATGAAAATTATATCTTATTCGGATCCGGATCTCTTCACAAAAATGCATGAGTAAATAGAATAATAACATTCTTTTAATAAGTATTCACTAAGGCAATTATATTATATACACTCATTTTGTTTTAGCCCGTATAACAACTTTAATTCGATCCAATACTATACTCGAAAACTTTTCTTATATGCTTCGGGCTTTTAGATAGTAAAATATATGTTTAAACACTTTATATTTTTTACGGCATCTCATTATCAATCAATTGAGCTCTAATAATATCTATACTAGACGCAGGTAAGTAATTTTCACATTGCCAGACGATAAGATATAAAATATAGTTATATCCACCACACGAGAGTATATAAATCTCAGGTCTTTGTGAAACTTTGTGCCACCATTCATTATTTGTATCTCATAACTTTAGTTCTCATTTCTCTTTCCGACAAAGACCAATTTGTTATACCTTTTGTGTATACACTTCATGTCCCAAACATATCATACTCTTAGGGACTTTGATTTTTCATAAATTGCTTGCGTCTTTCTATTTTGGCCAATCACCTTTATCTCTGCACTTCCAGGCAAGTATGCTTTCAAGATCCATAATTAATTTTAATATTTAGCGCTATATTAAACACATAAGTATTAACGACGTCGAATTCCATTCTTTCCTAGACATGATATATTTATTGAGATCTCATTATTTCGAGGCACCTGGATCTTCTGGAACATTCATGTCTAGTATCTCTTCAGGAGATTTACTTGGGGTCTTTATATCCTCGATTGACCATCTTAATTTATTGCTCCTTTTTCTTTCGAGGAATATTCATATATATATGAATGTATTTGGAATCGATTAGTCTACCACACTTCATGCGTGCCATAGACTCTTAGGTTCAAATCTTACTTGGAGCATTAGCAGCCGAATATGTGATCTAGTTACACTAGTAAACATGTCTAGCTTTACTAAAACTAGTAATGACTTATTTTACTTCCAATTTATATTCTTTTGAATGAGGATCAGTAATTCATTTCAAATCAAATCAATTTAACCATAGCTGCTTATCCTCTCCCTTGGATGTTAGGAAGTTTGATTCAAAACAATCAAAATCAACTCATTGCAAAAATACTATTGATGGATTTAAATATTATTGATGGGGATCCATACTCAATGCAATATTCCTAACATTCTTTTGAAGTCCCATCATTGTACATTGTGGTGGAGTAAAACAAAACTCATATTAAAAATATTTGGTTCCTGACTAAAAACCAATTATAATGGGGAGGTATCAACCTAATGTATTGGCTTGATGTGATTTACTGTTTATATGCAAAATAACATGACCCAAATAGAAACTAAAATGTTTGCTCTTTATGATTATTGGTTTTGCAATCAACTAAATATGTTTGACAAACGCTTCAACAAAAGCAAATTATATATGAATATAAAACATAGAGCGTTTAACACATATTTCAATAACCATTAAACATATGAGGAGTAATTTATCAAATCTGAATATGATATTCTAGAGCAATGAGCTCACAATATTATTACATTAAACCACTAATCTCACAAATTTCAGGTTGCAACTTTGATAACCATTTAGATGATGCATCGGTTTAATTTTCATGTATCTCATTGCACATTTTTAGAAAATTAAGGAATTATCCTTACTTTATACATATTCATAGATTATAAATTAACTCATGCGTGAGCAAACAAAATATACAAAACTGATACTTTAAGAAACTTCTTGTTCTTATTTGAATTTCCACATCATTATTAACTCGGGATGGTCTATCCGGTCATGCCAATCAACAAAATAATCAAGGTCAATAAACTTCTAGTTTAAGACCACATGTGATTCAATTTAACTAAGTTTTGTGTAAAATGGTGCAGAAGAAAATAGTACTACATGACTTTGTGCAAAAGAAAACAATACTTCATGACTTTTAAAAATTTTCCTCATGACAATCTATTATATATAGTTCTGCTGAAGCATTTGATTTATTTTGTACTATTATATATAACAACATTATCAAGTAGGAAAACTGTCTTGTAGTAACAACTTTTTACTATTTATAAAACACATATAATAACTAGCAATAAATAAATAAACCATTAGTATTACAATAACCATCAATAATTCACCAAATAATATTATATGTGCTTAAGTCATGAGTCACCACCATAAGCTAAACGAATCATGTGAATATAACAATCATTTTTCTTTAATAAGAGCTTTAGATAGTACTGTACTAGTTGTTTAGCTTTCCAAAATGCATCCAATGATTTCTTGCACCCATTACTATCATATATTTTATGTGACATTTTTATACTTTCCACCGCTACTTTACTTATATACCCGTCAATTATCTTCTTGTTTCTTTTGGCAAATCATATTCTTAACATGTGTATCAAGATAATTATCTCAACTAGGCCAATAACCATCACATATATATATATATATGTATATATATTATCATGTTATAACATTCACTTCTAGGAATGTAATTAAGCCAACAAGACAGGTTTTATATTGAAAGCTTATTGTTTTGCTTATTGTTTACTCGGTCAAAAGCAAGTATCAATTTAGAACTGCACTTAGCATATTTCTTATATATATATATATATATATATATATATATATATATATAGCCTTCTCTTTATATTGTAACAACTGAAAAATAATTATGAATATGACCGAGTTATTCCCACTTATAAAGCTATAGAATAAATCATTCAATCTTCAGATGCATTCATTTACAATGAGCTATAGGGAATGTCATAGTTTCGGGTGTCATATATTTATCGTAAAATCTTCAAATAAATAACTTTATATGTGTATCTATTATATACATGATATATTGCTCATTAACAATACATCATTATATAAGTAACTTTAGCAACATAAGACATAATTATTTTTATTTTTATAATGTCTAAGCCATAAATACAAATCATATATTTAATGTCATCATAACAAAACTTAGAATGTTGCATTCATGTACTTAAACTAAATGTCATGATGTCATAACCATTCAATAATATGCAAAAAGGTATACCAATAAATATTCATAATACTTTTTTTTATGTCAAAGTCTTGAATGAGAATAGATTTCATGATTTTATAAAAACAAGAAAACAAATCATAGAACAATTAGCACCTAGATGTATTTCAACAAAAAGCTAAAAATTTAATTTTGACTTATATAATAGATATATAAGAGTTGATGTATGTCACTTTAATACGATGATAATGCTATCATTAGAAGGATGTTAGTTAACATCTAACAATGATGTAAGATAAGTTATTTGTATTGAAACTAGTTTTAATAAATCACTTCTCTACCTTTGATTTAGAAACAAATAACGTAAGATGTGCGAGGACAAAAAGAAATTCAAGTATATATATATATATATATATATATATATATATATATAATATAATATAATATATTCTAACAAATACGATCAGAATCTTTACATTGAATTATTAAATTCTAAGTTATATATATTCCTTTCACCAGTTAGCCAAGAGTTCATCCAATTTAATAATTCATATATATTGTTTCTTTAAAATCGATATCCTTGAATTCGTTGGTTCATATTTCGTATTAATATATCAACACAAGTCCAATAAAACCATTCCTAAAAATTTGATGAATTATTTTATCTTTATCAACAAGCTATTAAAATAAACCAACGTATTGAGGGCTGATATTTTCTAGTAGTCACAATAGAAATCAAATTCCTTAATAATAACAACCTTTAATTGAAAACTTGCAATTGCAACAAAATATAGTTTTTTCATTCCAAAACATGTTGTATGATATTTATATCTAATCTTTTTAACTATTTCTTCTTTCATTCGACAGAGAAAACAAAAGTTTAAATTACTAGAAACTAATTTTCCAAACTAGTTGGCGTTTTCGATTTGTTTGACTAAAAGAATTGATCATGCTTAATAATCAGAATTCTGATATCTCAAGTATAGTGAATTTACGGCACCATATCTCAAAAATCGATGAACTATGAAATTAAAGAAAAGAAACGGCAGATCCTCGATATAAAAGGCAGAAGTATAAACGCTTAATAATCAAAAGTCTAATGTCTAAAGTAATGATGAGCCACATATTATTTTTCGTTATATAAATAAAACGATCCGGGAAAGATACTTACCTCGAAGTCGTAATATGTTTTTGTCGGTTGTATAAACTATTACGAAAGCTCCGTTTTCTTTGGAAAAGAACTCTGTGCTCTAGTAATCAAACTATAAATTTCAATGAAAAGTGAAACGAGTTCTACCCTTCCCGGCCATCGATCTCCTTCTCTATTTTTAGGAGAGCTTTCGTGCTAATAACGTGTTGTGAATATAGAGAGAACAAGAGAAGAAAATAGAGAGAAAAAAGTTAATCTTATTCATTAGACAATCCTCTATTTATAGGAGTAAAATAAATAAATATTCAAGATTCAAATCTCCTATTAAGGTAATGTATATCTCTAATAATCTTATCTAATATTAGGGATAAGGACATCTATTATATAATTATCCATAACATAAATTTCTTACTTTAACTATTATTTTATTACAGAAACTCACGGGGTTTCAAAATCTTTTTTTTTTCTTGCCAAGTTATATTTTTTATACACGTCTTTTTGTAATGGTTACCGGAAAAGAAATAATTTTTTTATAAATATGTTTAATAAAATAAACTCACTTATATACTAAAATAAAATCCTAGTCTATGAGTAACTAAAGTTCGATTATTAAAAAATAATTATTCATTTAAGATGGAGATTCTAAACATATATTTTTGGTAGCATTATTATTAATTTTTTTTCAGTGCAAAGCAATAAAGTTTAAAAATAATATTTTAAAAAGCCAAGATAGAGTCTTCTTTGAAGTTATATTTTTCTTTTAAAATTTATTGTCAACAAAAATTAATTTATATTTGACACACACGTATTTTTTATACCGATTAAAGACAAATGTGTATTTTACTATATATGCTTAATTCAAAGAATTTCCGTAAACGATAAATTATTGACTTACAAACAATTATATATTTCATTCTAATAAATTGAAATTATTATTACATGATCATGAAAATCAAAAACACAAATAACATTTTAATGTTTATAGAATTTGATAATTATATTCATCAGTTGTGTATCAAATCAAAGTAGATGCATAAATAAGTTTCAATTAATAATGAGTACCATTTTTAATTTTATTACGATTATCGTAAGTTAGAAAACTATTTTTAATTAGACAAGTTGAATTTTGATACTTAGAAACATCAATATATTTTAAAATGTTTTATCAACAAGTTCAAAAATCGTATTTGACGGAATGACACATACTAAATATATAGATATCCATCTCAACTTAGAATGCATTTGACAGAACTACACATACCAAATCTTTTATAACACAATTTCCAAAACGTACGTAATTTGATACTTAACATCATCGATATATTTTAAATTTTCTTATATTTATATAAACTATTTTATTAATTTTAAAAATAAATTTTAAAATATATTAAAATAAGAAAAAAGATTTATATGTATGAAATAATAAGAGAAAAGTTAATCATATTTTAAAATTTATGTTGATGTAGGTGGATAATATAGTGTTTTGTGTGAGAGAGTGTATTAGTGAAAGAATGTATTTTAAATAAATAAAAAGTTGAAATAAATTAGAAGGGATGGTACATAAATTAGTTAATAACTGAGTGGATAAGATTAATTTTAATATAATATACGATAATATTTTGTCTTTATTAAATTTTAAAAAATTTTAAAGTTAAGAAAGAGAGTGAATATTAAATAATTTATATAGAAATATAGATGAAGAGACATAAGTCAAATCACCGTAATGTGTTAAAAATAGTCAAAACCAAATAACTTTTTAACCCCGTAGCATTAGATGGATGTTTAAAAAAAGAAAAAGGGAAACAATCTTTTATCATGTATGCTAAGGAAAAATTTTAAAACTAATTTAAGCATCAACTATGATTTTTCTTATACTACATCCAAGATTCCAAGTGAGGAATAGAACCTTATATTTGATTATTCCGGAAAAAAACCAAAAGTTTGTTATACAGTGACAAAGTGATATTATCTCCATTATTTATACTAGTACTCGACAATATCGTTCATTACTTAATGCATGTTGGTTGTACGCAAATTGGATATATAAAAATATGGTGTGTTTGCATGAAAAGCCAAAAATCTGTCAACTTTGCATGAATACGATGTTCCACGCCGTGCAACACATCTCCATCCACCATCGAAAAACGTACGCCGAGCAACCATGCTCCACGGTGCGCACCCTTGTTTGACGACAATCCATTCTGGCTTCTTTTTGGTCCATAATGTGCAAACCTGTCCCAAACCGAGTGCCCTTGAAGGTCACAAACCGAGTTCCCTTGTTTCACAACATGCACTCATAAGTTGACCGTACTTTAGGTTATTGACTATGGTGTTCCACCACATGCACCTCTATCGCACGCCGTGTGACTAGGTCGGCCCATAGATTCCAATTTAAATCGGAAGTTAGGTCAAAAACAACCACATAAAGATTTTTGAGGGATAGTCGACCGTAGAAAGCATAGAAACCATATGAAGTTTAGGATTTATACATCATTATTGAGTATTTACTATCTGTAAGAATTTCATAATGACTACATTTGGTTTATTCTTTGATTTATGTTTAAAGTTAGTATGATTATGGACTAAGTTTCTATTGTATTTATCATGATGAACAAACCTGGATTTAATTTGTAATCTTATGATTTAATAACATATGATTTAGTTTTTTTATCCTTAATCGTGATCCTTGAGTTTTTCCCCGAAACTAGTCAGGTTTGGTTTTCCTCGTCAGGTTCGGGTTGTTTTGTCATCTCTAGTTATGAGCAAGAAAAGAGGTGGGTTGTTTAAAGAAAAGCCAGGGTTGTTAGGAGGGTATAATTGTAATCTGTCAAATTCCCTCATCTATGGTTTCTTAATTCCCTCATTCTTTTAAAGGAATTCACTTTCCCTCTCATGAGGGATTTAAATTCCTTAAAATTTCATTTCCAAAGCAAACCAAATACTGGATTTCATGGGAATTGGATTCCAATTCCTACAGATTCCCAGGAAATCCGTCCAACCAAACAGGGCCTTAGATACAGTTTGTCCATGCTCTGAGATAATGACTTGCATGCGTATTTTATTTTGGATTATTGTTTTCCTGTTCTGAGATGATGACATTTGCATTCAATTAGATAGATAACTTTTTTGAGATAATGATGGTTAATATTATTCAGTAATATTATAGATAAAAGTTTGAGTTCAATTTACCATACAATTAGAGTTAAGTGTGTTTTGAAAATGTTAAGTTATAATCGGATTAGTAGGACTAATAGTTGTTGGTTTGAACGTCCTTAGAAACTTATCAAGTTAATTGTGCCTAAAACAAATTGAACCTAGGGGGAGTGATTCATTGATGAATACATCTTTGTCATCTGATTTCAACTTCTTAAAAATTGCTTTCAAGTTTACTTCTTTAATCGAAATATTCGATACCTTGGCAGCGGTTAGCTGCTAGTTTCAAAAAAACCCCATATTTTACTTTCAAAGCAAATTAGTTTAACTAGTTTATTTCTTAGTAGTGCACTCAATTAACCCCCATTTTTTACTTTCAAAGCAAGTTAGTTTAACTAGTTTATTTCTTAGTAGTGCACTCAATTCCTGTCCCTAAGGATACGAACATGATCTTACCCTGTTTACTACTATACGATCAGGTGCACTTTCCCGTTAGTTTGTCGGTCAAATTAGGTTAGATTATTGTTAAATTTTAAGACTAATATTCATGTATCAAGCTTTTGGCGCCGTTGCCGGGGATTGTCGACCGACTGTGCTATTTAGAAATTACTAGTTATTCGATCCTTACTCAAGGTTTTACCTCGGGTAAGTTGTGGTTTTATTAGTTTAAATTTTATTTTAATTAGTTTCTTTAGATTTCCTTTGTTTTAGTTTAGAACTTGTATCCAGGTGTCACGTGATCTTTCCACCGTTGGTCATGTAGGTGTATGATACGTAGCTAGTCCTCATTCTTAGAGATTCCGTTTCAAAAACCCGAGCAAGAGTTTCATCGTCATCTAGGTGTAGTCAAATCTACAACTACGGAGGATAATCATGAAACGTCTGATTTTGAACAAGAGTTCAAGGGTCCACCATCACTTATGGAAAACGAGGATGACATAGTGATGTGGTACGCTTGAGAGACTAGAGATGAGGTATTTGAGATCAAAGAACAATTTTTGTTAGTATGGCTATAGAACTAAATTTTGATGGAAGGATTAAGCATGCCCGAACCGCCATATGTAGTCTTTCCTTTCTATCTGTGAGTTGTTTAAAGTCAGGGGAGCTACTTTTGATGTTGTGTGCCTGAGAGTCTTCCCATTTACTCTTATTGGGGAACCTCAAGAATGGCTTGAGTCCTTAGAACCACTGTCCATAACAACCTGGAATGATATGAAAAATCAATTCATTAACCATTTCTTTCCCCCATCTAAAGAGGAGAGGATGAAAAATGATATCCTCAACTTTTTTCAAAATGCTAGAGAATCATTTAATGATGATTGGACCTATTTCAATAAGATGCTAGAGGAGTGTCCAAATCATGGGCTCAACAAAAGTGAGCAAATTTAGACATTCACCAATGGATGATGACATTAGGGAGAATATTGACTCAGCATGTGGTGGAATCTTCCGCTATAAAAGCCCAATAGAAACTTACAAATTGCTTGAAGATATTTAATTCATAAGCAGGGTTGGAATGTCGAGAGGAAGTCGTCTCGGAGGATAGTAGCTGCTACAGAAGACAAGGGCACCCACGATATTGTTGCATCCTTAGAAAATAATCAAAAATCATTAAAGCATAAAGATAAAGCTTACCAGACAAAGAAATGGTTAATTCATTTACCCACACCCCACACTTTTAGAGATCTGCATTGTCCCCAATATAGTTAATAAGGCAATAGAGAATGGGAAAAGATAGATTACAAAAGAAAAGTAATCCCTCTGGGTTATCAACAACGTAGTCAGACTAGAAAGATATCAGCACAGCAAACAATACAAAATCACTAAAATCTCAAACAAACAAACGAAATAAAACACGGAGACTAAACATTAAAACTAAGAAAACAAACAACGAAAGCATAGAAATATCACCAAATATTCGCAAACTATCATCCATAGACAAATAAACATGGGACTCAAAAGCTTCACTATTGATGCAAATATTACTACCAGACTATTATGGAGGTGGACCCTGATGTGGTGGCTGTTGCCCGGGAAACAAATATCCGTACCATTCGTTTTGAAAATTGTCTTACGCGTACAGGTCAGGCTGTTGTGGTTCCCAACGGGCATGAGGTGATAAGCATGTGGGCTATATGGGGGATTTTGTTGTAAAACCAGTCGTGCATCGTCTGGTGGTAACTATCTTCGTGTTGCGTTCCCTAATGCGCGTGACTCCAAAATACGACTGGAGTACACAAACGTGTGCTTGAATCTGAATATAGTTTTTGCTTGCTGAATTGACTTAGATTTTGACATTTGTCTTGATCGCGAATGTTAGTACACGAGAGGGTGTTGAACGAGTTTTTCAGTTTATCTGGCTTAATAATTTTCAATAAGATAGTTTGTTTGAGGACAATCAATGCTTAAGTGTGGGGTTTTGATATTGTCTCAATTATTCATATTATTACTCAACAATATCATTCATTTCTTGCTTTGATAATAGATAAAATGGATATAATATGTTCACTTAATGCATGTTGCTTGTATGCAGGTTGGGTATATAAAAATATGGTGTGTTTGGTTGAAAAGTCAAAGTTTTGCCAACTTTGCATGAATATGATGTTCCACGCCGTGCAACCCGTGTCGAGCACCATTGAAGAGCACACGCTCAGCAACCATGCTCCACGCCGCGCACCCTTATTTGACGACAATCCATTTTGGCTTTTTTTTAGGTCCACAACGATAGCATAGCAACCATTTGAAGTTCTTGATTTCTACATCATTATTGAGTATTTACTATTTGTAAGAATTTCATAATGACTACATTCGGTTTATTCTTTGATTTATGTTTGATTTCTAGTATGATTATGGGCTAAGTTTCTATTGTTTTTACCATGATGAACAAACCATGGATTTAATTTGTAATCTTATGATAAAATAATATATGATTTAGTTTTGTTTATCCTTAATCGTAATCCTTAAGTTTTTTGTCTTAACTTTTGTTGGGTAATGTGTTAGATATAGTTTGTACATGCTCCGAGATTATGACTTGCATGTATATTTTCTCCTAGATTTTTTATTGTTTGCTTGTTATAAGATAATGACATTTGCATTCAATAAGATATATAATTTTTTTGAGATAATGAAAGTTAACATTATTCGGTAATACCATATCTCAACTTCTTAAAAGTTGCTTTCAAGTTAACTGCTTTAATCAAAATATTCAATACTTTGGCATCGGTTAGATGCTAGTTTCAAAAACCCCCATATTTTACTTTTAAAGCAAATTAGTTTAACTAGTTTATTTCTTGGTAGTGCACTCAATTCTTGTTCGTTGAGGATACGATCATGTTCTTACCTTGTTTACTTCTATACGATCAGGTCCCCTTGCTTGTTAGTGTGTCGTTCGAATTATGTTAGATTAGTGTTAAATTTTAAGACTGATATTCATGTATTACAAAGTTTGGTGTTGCGGGTTAGAAATTATGATGATTATAAATAATAGTTATTTGTGTGTATATATATATATATGTATATATATATAATGTATATAATGAGTGTCTATGTTAATATTTTTTTTTTCACAGAAGAACCATTTATTCACGAAAGAAAAGGTACTAAATAATTATAATACATGGGTTAGTTTAAAAAGTGATAAATATTAAATAAAAAGATACTAAATAATGATAACATACAATGGAAATGAGAATATTAAAAAATAGAGACAGATGACGTTAACATCTAGATTAATAATAGAAGCATTTACGCGAGGTCAAGGGTAAACGTGGTGCTGGTATCATGATATGGAAAGACATTGTCGTATTTCTTGTATAAGTCATCGATCATATATTATTATTGTTACAATTATGACAATAAGGTCAAGTATTTTTTTTGTTATAATTAAAAAGAATTATAAAATTATAAAATATTTCAAGTGATAAGATTAGTAATTTTGATAAATATGATATTTTAAAATTTTATAAACTGTAAATATGATATTTGTAAATTAGGTTATCGATCAAGTTTGATATTTCAAGATATGAAAAGACACATATGAAATTCTACTAATAATTTTGATTCAACTTTAAATAAGAAAAATTTAAACTGAAATTTGAATTTTTGTTAAATAAATTGCTAGGATCGAACAATTAAATTTATTTTGTTAAATGAAGGGTTATGATATTTTAATAAATTTGATAGATATTAGTTTTTTATTTATATTAGAAGATGATATACATAATACCACTTTTAGTACAAACTATATTATATTTCTATTGTTAATTTTAATCCGAGAATTATGGATTTTTTATATGTTGTTTATATTTTTGGCGGATTTCAATTCCACTCTAAGACCATGCATTATGCTCTACCCGATTTCACCGGGTTCTATTGGGTAGGAGGGGAACACAATTACGTCTATTTTGGGTTGAATATCGGGTAGCCATTTCGGGTATATCCACTCGATGGAGAAGCCAATGTCACTCCCTCTTCAACGTAATTAATTAATGAATTATTTGTTAATATAAAAATTTAAAAAATGGAGAAAGTTTGAGAAAGAAAAAGGAGATGTATACCACTTAATTTGGGTACGAAAAAGAAAATGAAAGAAAAATAATATAGTGCTGATGTGACATTAGATAAGAAAAAGAAAAAAAAAGAGGTATAACTCATGACATAAGATAACAAAATTGTTACATATTAATTTGGTTTCTTTTACATTTGAAATGACCATTAACACTTTCTTTAATTCTTTTTTCTTTAAGTTTAATAATTTTAAAATTTTAAAAACTGATGTTTATATGCTTTATAATGATACTTATTATTATTTATAAATGAATATAAGTTCAACAATTTTAGTACTTTTTGATAAGTTTGTTTCAATATCTTCATGTTCTTGGACTTGGATGATGTTTTTTAGCACATCTCCCATATCTGAACACTTACTAATTAAGCACTTTTAAACCAATTTTAACCAAAAAAACATTGACAAGTGGGGTTTTTGAGATTTGAACATATCTTCACGGTTGGTTAGAAAGAAGTGGAGAGCAAGGTAGTGGAAGAGAAGAGATACGTAGCCGGATGTGTAGTGTGTGGTGATACTGTGGGGTTCAAGCGATATGATTGCAATGGTGCCAACGCATGCATGTGGCTGGTCAGCTGGTGTTGGCTCTAGGAATGGCAACGGGGCGGATTCGGGGCGGGGATTGGTCCCCCCGTCCCCGCTTAAAAAACCGCGGGGATTAAACGGGGATCCGGGGAAAACCGTGGGGAAACGGGTATCCCCGTTTAATATAAACATGTGATTAAATAGGTAATTTTCATCGCAGAGATACCCGTAAACTAAAACTATGATTTTTCACTACGGGGATCGTCACCGTTAAGATTTTACCACAAGTTTTAGAAAATGATTATACTAAATTACATGACATTATCAAATACAGACATATCTTAACCGAAATTAAAGTCTTAAAGATTTTAAATGCATCCAAATATCAAAACCAAATAATTCAAATAAAGACTACGATTAAAATTTAGTTGTGTGAAAGTGTATAAAGATTTGTATATTTTATATTTAAAATTAATTTTATGTATATTAATATATATATATAATTAATCTTAAATTATAATCGGGTATGTCGGGTAATCGGGACGGGATCATCAAACCCGTCCCCGTCCCAATCCCCGTTTAACTAATCGGGTTTTCTCGTCCCCGCCCCATTTATGTCGGTTTTCGGTTTTCTCCGTCAGTTTCGGTTTTTTTAGCCATCCCTAGTTGGCTCAATGGGCCAATGGCGGTGAAAACTAAAAGATGCCTAAAACTATGAATAAGCTTTTATTAATTCAAGACGAAATTAATCTTAATTAATTAAGTAGTGTTATGTTTACAACATTTATCCAATTATAATATCGTATTCGTTATATATATATATATATATATATATATATATATATATATATATATATATATATAGGCGTATTAAACATCATTTTTTAATATGTGAATATTTTCAAAACTTACTTTCTAACGTACTAAATAACATGGTTCTAAAAAGTTCATTTTGGCTTCGCCAAAGCCTAGGCTTCAAACTTGACCAGACCGACGTACGCCAAAGTTTAAGATTTGAACGTAATGCTTGACGTATGTTAAGGCTAAACTTGACACAATTATCTGTTATAAGCCGCGTGTCTTGAGGCATGATCAAAGTATTGAGTCATATGTCCCGAATATATAGTTATTCAGTTATGGATAACTAAATATATTAAAACGAAGAAAAAGATTGATAATTAAACTATGCTATAAAATCTATAGTTATGTACTTTTTTATTTTTCTTTGTATAATTGTATACTTATAATTATAATTTATATATAAAATCATCGTCTTAAGTCACGTCTTAAAAAACGTCGTGATCTAGTCATAACTTTCAAAGCTTGAGGCTTGACTATGCAATCATGTTACGCTTCACATTATTTAGAACCTTACTAAATAATATATAAAACATGCAAGTGATAATATCTTAATTTAATTTTATTTGGCTTTTAACCATGTCAAAAGAGATTAATTAAATTTTGAAATAAAATTTTATTTTATATAATGACTTACTTCATTATCATTATCATTAAAGAATAAATTTATATACCAATTAATTAATGAATCAAACTAGAAGTTATAAAATAAGTTGCATATAATCGATTAAATTTAAATGCATTTAATATATAATTAACCTACAGATGGCTTAAATTAGCTGGTTTTTGAAAAAAAATTAAAACTTATTTACTTTATAATACAGGTGTTATTCTCTTCATCCTAATCTACTAATATCAATTATAAGTTATCTAATTAGTTTAATTAATCATCTAATAATAACTTCTACATACATTTACTGTGGATGAAAAATAAACTGGGATGTATGTCTTTTATCACCCCATAAAAACAAAAGAGAGAAGAAAAAATATCAAAATGTCGCAATCACTAACACAATTTGAAAGAAAATAACAAATAGAAAGACGACTAAAACAACCAATACCTACGAAGTCAATGCCTGATTGAAACCTGGCCACTCGAATTGATTTAAAATTAAATGTATTTTAAATAATAATTAAATTTAATTAATTAATTAATTTATTATTATTATTATTATTATTATTATTTGAATAGCATAACGCCAATTTTCATTAAAACAAACCCATGATTACATCGACGTAAATTATTAACTCGTCTCAAAATTAAGATTTCACAACTAATTAACCGACCAAATCCCACCGAGTACAACTTACTTTCTTCACAATCTGATCGACTAGCATTTAGTTGACCTCTTGAATGTTCCATTTTTATTCTGCTATGAACAAGCTAGCTAGGTTCTTTTGTTTGAATGAAGTTGAACCAGTTCAACTATTACTTACCGACACTTATCAATAAAACTTATTCAATAGAAAATATTATGTCGCAATCGCTGCCCCAGTTTGAAAGAAAACAATAAATGGAAAGCTGACAAAAACAGTCCCTGCCAATGAACTACGACGACGTGTGATTGAGCTTAATTAGAGAGCCGTAGACAGGGGCGGACCCATGATTTAAAATGAATAGTAATACCAGACCTAAAATTTGAAATGAATGGTAGCACCATCTCGAAAAAATCATACACTACGCGTACAAAATTGGATGGTGTCCCGTGACCCCGTTCGAATACCCTTGGGTCTGCCCCTGCGTAGATAGGGGTTGAAGGGTGACAGGTCTTTCTAACAAGCTTAATTAGTAATGAAAATTATGAAAATAAGGCTTCGTAATAGCATAAATGATAATTATCTTTAAAACAGTCCGGATCTTTATATTGAGAGAGAGCTTGACGATACTATATCTACAGGTAATATAATAGATAAGTTCTATTCAAATAAACAAAGAAATGTTAAACTACAAATTAACATGCGAAGTAAGTTTTTTTATCCTTATTTTTTAGTTTTATTGAAGTTTTATCAAGATAAAACATTCGAGTTAGCACGTTAATACATGACAAACGTACTATCTTTCGTTAGAAAACTTTGATGATTAATTTTGAAAAAGCTTAAGAGTTATTTTAACACTTAAGTTTCTTGTCTTTCAATAAACTTTTATTATTTATTTATTTAAATAATAAAACTTTTTTATATCGTTCATATATATGTATATCGTTAGTGTTATGATAAAGAAAAACTAACCCTCCTATACTAAAATCTTAGCTTCGTCTATGCTTAATTATATATGACACATATTCAAATTGAACCCCAATCTATGTTTTTATTTTATGTCTTAATTTGAGCCGCAAAATAAGAGGATCTTTTAAGGTCCCAATGACCTCACCACCCTAGTCCCCAAGACTAATGTGGATCGTATACGGCTTCACCCGAGTAATCTATGCAAATTATTAAGCACTTAAGCTTTGAGAATGAAACTGAACCGGTTCAACTTCAATAGTTCAGATCTAAAAACCTTTTTAGATGATATTTTCATTTATAAAGTTGATCCATTCAAAGCAAACCTGTGATTCCCTAATTTATAACAAATCTTCAAAGGTGTTATACATCAAGTAAATGAATCAAATTTATAAGTAAAAGAATCGAACTCCTTTTATTTACTTGTCCTTTTCATTGAAGGTAATAATTATTTGGCGAGAATTACAAAATAGATTGTCATCTCACAGTCACAAACAAATTCATTCAACTTGTACCCGTGACATTTTTGTTTATGCTTTGTCATTTTTCCAACTTATAACCATTCGATTTGATGCCTAAAAGTCCTAGCAATAAGGCCATGAGTAACACATACATCCGATCCAAATAAACTCAAATGTCACATTACTGTTACATCAGTTTTTTTTTTAACTTTTTTCTTCCTATCCCAAATTATCAACCTAAAACACAAGTAGCACCTTTTTCAAATTAACCCAAACATTTTCTATCTTCTACTCTCTCTACAAAACCAAAAAAAATGACGGGTTGGTGAAACCGAAAACGAAAAACGAGGCGGAACCCGAAGGCACCCGTAGCGATGCTCATGAAGCCTGCCACCCAACCCAAATGAACCCGAAGAGACTCGGGAAGGGTGGTACGCTTGGTCTAACGGTTATGACTGAGAAAATAATCAAGCAGGAAAAACAAAAAAAAGGTTCTTAGATTATATACAAAGGTTCTTAGAGAGAAATATAAATTAAGAAAACTTGTTGTTACCTGTACGTTATCATGTAACTTGAATACAATGAACCATTTCTAGAAGTTAGTTCTACTTCTAGATTAAAAAAAAGGTTCTTAGATTATATACAAAGACAACTGTGTTAAAGTCGTTAAATTTTCACACCAGAGAAGAGGTTGCCGGAGGAGCGGTCGCTGGTCTCCCTTGATTTATTTGAGCGTCCTTCTATTAGGGCTGGTCTCTTCTTTGATCGACTTATGTTCATAGCCAGAGAAGAGGTTGCCGGACTGCCTAACTTTGACCCCAAAACAAATTAACTTGAATAAATTAAATTATCAATTAAATTTGATAATTTTTGTGCAATTTTTCCTTTTATTTCTAATCCTCCGAATATTGATCATGTATATTTATGACTTAATTAATTGAATAACCATATCTATTTAGAACTTTATTTGTACCGGGCTTAGCGTGAATCAAACAGCGGCGACGGTCTTATAATTTTATTAATTTTATTTGTTCTGATTTAATTTTAATTCTATCATATGGGCGTCTATATTTTGAACCTAAAACCAGTGTGTTGAGTATGTTTTATATATAATAATTATAAATTCAATATATCTTAATTAAATTAAATAATTAAAACTCAACATACTTTAATTAAATCAAGTTTAATATTGGCCATTAAATAAAGGTCATCCAAAAGCAATAAATTGTTCTCTAAATTCTCATCTAAAAGATGTTCTCATTTGATCCTGCCTATATATGGAAAAGTTCAATCGAGAACTTTTTTTCGTACCTTAATAAAACTGTTTTCGTATGAGAAATGCGAAAATTGTTTGTAACACCGTTAATTACTCATTAATAGGGGTATTATGGTCATTTATATGTTTACCCAACCGTGAATTGCGTTCGGATAAGTCATCATTAATTTATAAGGATTGATTTTTCCAAAATAACCGTCATTAATGAGACATTATTGAATCATTAATGAGCCGCTAAAAGTTATTAGCCATTGATTAATTTTAATCAAGAGCTAAGATGGTTCTTGCAGTTCTCGTACGAAAAACAGTTTTTATTTAAACCGATATATATATATATATATACATATATATTGTGAGTACCGTGTAAGAACCAATCTTGGTTCTTGATTAAAATATATAAATGATTAATAAAAATGACGGCTCATTAGCAGGGGTATTTTGGTCTCAATTAGCCATTGATTTATTTTAATCAAGGGCTAAAATTGATTCTTACAATATTTATAATAAAAACTGTTCTCAAATGAACCATCTTATATATATATATATACACACACACACACATATACTAGGATTTAATTACTTCTTCAAAATGTATTAAACTATATCTCAATTGTTATACTAAGGTTTATTTCATTAAAATGTATCAAACTATACCTCAATTATTATTGTGTGTATCTACTTTTCAAAAGTGTTATTGTGTGTATCAAACTTTTAAGAAATGTGTTATTGTGTGTATTAGACTTCATATTGTATGCTAATTGCTAACTTATACTTCATATTGAATATGTTTTATATATAAAAGGGTTTAGTTCGTGAAAATGTATCCAACTTGTCACCTTTTGCTATTGTGTGTACTGAACTTTCAAATTTACCATTTAATGTATCAGACTCTTAAAAGTTACCATTTAATGTATCCGGTTACCTATTCCAAAGGTAACCGGTAATTTTGTTCATTTTTTCTTTTTTTATAATATGCCACATCATTATTTAATTTCCACATCAGTCCATTTTCAAGAAAAATCAAAAAGTCATGATGAATTGATGAACTTGAAGAACAGTGAAGAAGAACATCAAGAACACTTGAAGAAAAACATGAAGAACACTTAAGAAAAACATCAAACCTAGGAATCTAAGATGGAGACAACCAAAACTATGGTTACAGATCTGGAAATCGACCCCTCTGAAAAAGGATCTAAAAATCGTATGAACAAATCTGGAACAATCGATTTGAACCCTAGAATGTAATCTAAATAACAGTTGAAGAACACCTAAACCATAAACCGATTTGAACCATAAAATGTAATTTGAAACAAAATCAAAGAGCAAAATGTGTTGGAACAGAATCAAAATCTGTAACTACTAAACTCGAATCAATTTAAGCCCTAAACACTAAACTCATGTTTTGGAACTGAAATCAAAACCCTAATTCGCAAAATCGCACCCAAGTCGAAACAGAATCTGGAACAAAATCACACTCGAGTCGAACCAAAATCGCACCCAAGTCAAACCTGGATTCGTGAAATGTGTATAAGCAAACCGAAACCCAGATCGATGGAAAGATGGAGCTAAATTAGAAGTCCCAAACCTGGATAATTGAAAAGCAGATGCACATAGACTGAAGTCCCAAATCAGATGGAGATCGAAGAAGGAGTAGATGGAGATCGATGAAGGAGTAGATGGAGATCGACTCACGGTTGTGAAGCAGATGTGATGCACATCGACTGAAGATGAAGGAGATTCACATCGACTAAGGGTGAAGAAGCTGAAGTCATGAAGATGAAGATGAAGCACATCCACTCACCATCGGTTTTACACCTTCATTTTTATTATTTATTAATATTATTTATATATATTAATAAAGTAAAAAATTTATTTTTTATTTTTTTAAACCATAAAAAATTTAAGTTACATGCCATGTCACCTAGCCACGTCAGCGAAACTGGCGCCACATCAGCCTCTAACCTGCTATAACAGGTCCAATATACAAAATGGTAAGTTTGAAAAGTCTAGTACATTAAATGGTAAGTTTCAAAGTTCAGTACATACAATAGCAAAAGGTGATAAGTTGGATACATTTTCACGAACTAAACCCTATATAAAATACATGTTTATATAAAACTATATATATTAAGAAAATCAAATACATAAGAAATATAAAAATAAAAAATAAATATATTTTTCGGATATCGGATATTCGAAATATCTGAAACTTTTAAAATTCAATATCTGAATCTGAATTAAAAAATTCAGATATTTAGAAATTTTGAATATTCGAATTTTTGAATAATTCGAATCGGATTTCAAATATTCAGAATAGATGTTGAATTATTTTAAATACCCCTAATATTCATCACACATTGTGTATAGTTGACCACACACATATATACGTACTTCCTACGTACAACTTTTAAAGCATGTAATCTCTTGATCATCAACCCCAATGCTGACCATACAAATCTTATCTATTGTGACAAGCTATCATATCCTCAACAAAGCGAATCCAAGTCGAAATCTCATCTACTTTGCAAAGCGTATGCTCAAAATTTACAGTAGTTCATATCTATTTTGTTATTTGTCAAATATAAAAAAGAAAAAGTCATAATGCTTCATATTATATATTTTAATAATAAAAAAGATTCATAAATAAGGGTGTTCCCTTTTTAAGTTACACAAGATGACAAGCCTTTTCGACTCAAATATATGTGGCCTAACTAATATACTTGTGATTGTTTTTGATGCATCTCAATGGGCATTCTTTATTAAAAACCCATTGGGCTAGAACTCTTGACCTACTTATGGAGGTCAAGTAATTAGTATTTATAGAGATTTGGGGAATTTTGTTGTACCCTTACTTACTATAAATCTTAACCTTTTAGCTTTAAGTCAATTATATAAATTTTATAATATATTTATTTTAACCATTGATCAAATTATTTGAGTAAGTTGTTCCTGAAATTCTTGCAAAATTATTGGTTCTAGTATGAATAATTATATATATATATATATGTATATATATGTGTGTGTGAGTGCATGCACGTGTATGTTTTCTCCATCACTCTTTATATGTGTATAGATAATTGCAAATTTCATCTCTTCATTCAATTAGTAACAAATTAGTCTTTTAACTATAAAAATTACATTGGCATTAAATTTTGTTCTTGTGATCGTTATGGTTTACATTTGGTTACAAATTACTTCGTTGATTTAGCTTTTGCACTAGTGATATTATCCCACATAGAATTCCATGTACACATTTCCAACTTTAAGAGAAATCTTGAAATCATGTTAGAACACATTAAAATTTGTTGTAAACCCTAATTTTCGACAATGTACATCATATAACCTAGGGTTATGAACACAAGCAACTGGGGGTTTAATTTGGGAGACCAATGGTTGTATTTTGGAATATACTACACTATGAGGTTGTATTCTTCACTATTCACACCCGAAAATTGAAGATTTAAGGCTACTTCTTCTTTACATCTGATTCGGTTTATATATTATGTGTCCATATATATGGTGTATAAATTATATGTTTCTTTGTTTTAACATGTTATATAACTTGTCCGTAAGATAGATCTTGTATATTCACTTAGATTATCTTTGTTTTAACATGTTCTGCTTATAAATTGGATTATTGAATGATTTTTGTTATTCGTTTACTGTTTCAATTAGAAGAACCTCAAGCCTTTCATCTTTATTCTTTGTTTGGTTAGTTTGTTAATCTCATGTATCAATTGATCTTGAGAACGTTTTTATGTTGATTCGTCTACCTTTTTGCTTTGGTATTGAGTTAGGGGATTATTAGTGATAAATAACTGAAATTAATCAATCGGTAACCTGCTAAGTGTTAATTTCCTTAAGCTGATTCATCTGTAACGAGTGTCTGTGGTTCAAGGGTTTGACAAGAGTAAAACCTATGAATTCATTAGTAACTGATTAGGTTAATAGGATTTGCTAATGAGAATTTACAAACACCGTTGCTTACTATTGCATGAGAGCACTACAAAATGTATGCCACTGATAGACATAATGCATTAGTAAAAGTCTAAATTCTGTCACCATAGATGATTTGGCTCCCTCTCACGAAAGGAAAAAAAGAAGCTGTAATGACTGAAAATTCAGCAAAGAGTGTTCACTTTCAGTCATATCTCTTAAGAATCAATTTCGATTCATTTGCTTCCTTACTACAAACAATAGTATCTAATTGTTGCAACTGAAATTATACATATATATATATATATATATATATATATATATATAAAAGCAAATTTCTAAAATCATACATAATGTAAAATGGTTAACCAAATTGCTCATCATTACTAAATTTATAATTAAATGAGTACAAACGATTGATATCTAATATAAAATCTAGTTAGTATTTGGAATACCTTTTCTAGAGATTCTAAGTCAATTCCATAATAGAGCGGCAATATCTTGAGGTGATTGTGTCCCCAATACTCTAGATATTATAGCCGGTCTAACCTACAAAAATGAAAGAACTTAAGTTGATACAAACATTTCAACTTTAAATGGCTTTGAAAAAATGAGTTAACTTTTACTACTATACAATTAACATCAAATTTTCAATTTCAATATTGTTTTCTAATGACCCATTTTGACCCAAGCCAGTTACGAATCAAAACCCATTATGAGACTAGCCTATTTTGACTTGCTACCCAACCTGTCATGTTCTTAGCAAAAAATTCAAACCGCTCTGACATGATGGAGTTGATCAAATTACTATTGGAGAGACGGGAGGAATCGGTATATAAATTAGCTACGATGTATGTTTAAATTCTGAAAATGATGAACAAATCAAAGTATCAAACAACTTACATGTTTGGGGATTCGAGAAGACTTGTAGAAAGCTTTAAGCTTCGCATAGAAAAATCCTTTCCAAAGCCCGGCAAATAGAAACATTCAACCCAGCTAGAAAATAATGATAAAACCAATCAATTCCTCCCTTCCACCCCCAGCTTGCTATCTCTATCAATAAGTATTACTACATGTCAAATTATAGAATCATCTCTTCAATCTTTATTTTGAGTTAGAGTTATCATAAATGCAATTTTTTGAATCATTATTGAGACATGTATTTGACGGTTAGTGGAATCAAATCAGGACCTCTTTTATATAATTTTTCATCCGTAAATTACGTCCGGATGAGTTGTTATTAAAGATCGAGTTTTAGTTTTCTCGAACTACCCCTTATTAATGTATCGTTAATGAACCATTAATGTCTCATAAATGAGCCATAAATGTATTGTAAATGAGTCGTTATTTATTGGTCATTGATTTATTTTAATGAAGAGCCAACATCAGTTCTCATTATACTCGCAATAAAAATGGTTCTCAAACCACCCCCTGTATATCTACTAGTATATTACCCGTGCGATGCAGCGGGGTAAAATAGTTTCATTTGTCGACTTGTCATTCAACATGTTATTTGTGATATTGCCGCAGAATATGGTGGTTGTGATCTTTGTACAAATATCAAGTTAACGCAACACTTACGTTTAAATGACAACATTCTATTCTTGTATGAACGAATTCATACCATCTTTTACGATCATATTACATGGTAGAATAAACTTTTTGAAAACAGTAAGTAAATGTGACAATTATTTAGATCATGCTAAATACATATGTACTTCACTCATCACTCAACACTTCTTTGTAGACAGTTATAAGGTATATATAGGCAAAGTATTTTGGTCTGATTTCTATCATTAAATTCAGGACAGTCTTTTGTAATTAATTTCTTGACAGTTTTAAATTATTTAAGATCATTGCTGAAACATATTGTAAATGCTATTTGAGTTATATTATTTTAAAAGTGTTAAGATTATTGCTGGAAGTTATTGTAAACCATGTTATATTACTTGTACTACTTAACTGTAAAAATTGTCTTAAAAAGAGTTAAATGTAATTAATTTCTGACCGTTTTAAATGCTGGAATTTATTGTATAGTATTAATTATGTATTTAAATTGTCTTAAATGCTGGAAGTTATTGTAAAGTATTAATTATATATTTAATGTTATTTAAGTTGTACTATTTTAAAAGTGTTAAGATTGTTATTGTAAGTTATTGTAAAGCGTGTTATATTATTTGTACTACTTAACTTAAAAAATTGTCTTAAAAAAAGAGCTAAATGCTTTATAGAGTAGTAAAAATACTATCTTATAAAACATTTAAGTATTTGTAATCTCTTAATTTTATGTAATTTGAAATTACTAATTTACCCTTAATGTTAAACTAAATGGAAACTATTAAATAAAGTAATTATTTTGTAGAGTTAATGACAATCTTATATACCATTTTAATAAGTAAATCTTTCAAAATAAAGAATATTTAAAAAATCAAATTAATACAATTTAATTTAATAATTACAAAAATTAATAATTAAACTTTTCGTATTAAACTTAACTATTAAAGATTACGTATAATTAGAAGTATTAAATATAAATAACATAAAACAACATTTATAAAAATTTCTGGATTTTTTAAATTGATAATGTAACTAAAATAGCATAGAGTTATAATGTCAAAACTATTTTTTTTATCATCTATATGAAATTTTAAAGACCCATTATAATCTAGACAAGAAACACATCGTTTTAAAAACATACAAGTTGTCGAGAAAAAATATTCGTCACCGCTGCATTACACGGGTACAATGCTAATAATATATACACACACATACATACTTACTTAACGGGTAACGATCTACATAGTCCCACCCTTAAGCATAGAACTCAAAGGTCAATTCTCAACAACTCATTTAAAAGGGTAAAATAGGAATTGAAAAAAAAAACATACCCACGCGCCTCCATAAGACTATCCAAAATTTCCTTTTTTTATTTTTTATTTACCCATTAAATCTAAATGACCATAACTATTTCAATTTTGAGAATTTGAGCAAAAATATTCTACCAATCTACTCATTTTTTAATCCTCTTTCAAACATGACCACTCTTCTCATATTTGTGAAATTTTTATTTCAAAAATGCTAACCATATAAAAATGATACCAAAATGTTATCATTTTGAATCTTGTGAATTTTTATCATTTTTGGATGTAACTATGTGTATCTTTATCATTTTTGGCTAAAACACTTGTATTTATATCATTTTGGGCTAAAATATGTGTATTTATATCATTTTCGGGCTAAAAACATGACAATTTTTTTCATTTTTGGCCGTAACCATGTGAGTTTTTATCATTTTCGGCTATAAGGAGTGTATTTATATTATTTTCATTTAGAAACACGTGTTTTATATCATTTTCGACTAAACTGAGTGTATTTATATCATTTTTCGGTTGAAAATGAGTCTATTTTTATCATTTTCATGTGAATAATTTTATCATTTTAAATGTTGTATATTGTTATTATTTCGGCCGGAAAGTTATCATTTTCGGTGGCTAAAAGTTATCATTTTGGGTGGCCGGAAGTTATCACTTTCATGGATGGAAAATGTTATCATTTTCAACTAGTGGCCGAAAGTTATCATTTTCAGCTGGAAAATGTTATCATTTTCAACTGGAATTGTTATCATTTTTAACTAGTGGCTGGAATTGTTATCATTTCGACTAAAAATGTTATTATTTTCAACTGGAATTGTTATTACTTTTATGGATGAGAAATGTTATATTTTCAACTGGAATTGTTATCATTTTCAACTATTGGCTGGGATTGTTATCATTTCGGCTAAAAATGTTATCATTTTCAATTGGAATTATTATCATTTTCGGCTATAAAGTTATCATTTTCAGGTGGCTAGAAGTTATCATTTTCAGTCGCTAAAAGATTATTTTAGGCCAAAAGTTATCATTTTCGGGGCTGGAAGTTAAAAAGAAAGGAAGGGGCGAAATTTATGAGATGGAGGATTCCCATAATACCCTTCCTTCTATAATTAAATTTTATAATTGTTTATTTAATTACAATAATGCCATTATTAGATTTTGAACATTGATTTACAAAATCTAATGGGTCCAGATTTGGCCTTTGAGTTCTATGTTTAAACATAAGACCTTTATTGATCCATTTTCCTTACTTAACCATGAATAGTGACTCATATAATGTGTATTATATATAACTAACATATATATGGTAGAGATGGGAATACGATAAGCTAGAAAAATGCCATTTCATCAAGTGTGTGAAACACTTGCTCGATTGTGGGAAAATAAGCAGCGGAATTGAAGAAATGGCACCCAATATCTGTTGGAGTAATTCTTGAAATGTAACTCTGACTTCAACAATATCATAAATATGATTGAACATACTACAGTTCATAGTAAATAATTCTATAAACAAATTACTGTGATTTGGTAAGGAAAGAGGCACTATGATGGCAACACACTGGCCTTTGGAATTGCCCTTGTGATCCCAAATTTTTTTAGCTGATTAAGGTTTTTACCTTCTTATTTCTCATAAAGGAGTGCCACTGCATGCTTTTCGAGTTTCCATTCATCTGATATTGATTTTGTTAGCAACAAGCAGTTAATAAACACTAAACCAAATTGATACATCCCCATACCCAACCCTTTAATGGTTATCCAAATCAAAAAAACCCATGAACTTTCCGGGCAAAGGTGCAGAGCAGAAAATCCACCAATGAAGACGCAAACGAAAACCTAAAAAAGCTCCCAAGGAAATGCTACGAGTATCATGATCTGTATGATACTGACATTATTTTCGGAATTTGATACAGACTTGATTTTAAAACTGATATATACTACTTAAAAACAAAGGCATTATTTTATAAAGGTTGAGAGCATCTTGGAATTAATTAAGTTCTCTCTTGACGAGAGATACAAAAGCCGAGAACACGTGCAGAAGTTGCGTAATTTGAGCAGCTACATGATTTACAATATGGAAACCATTTTATAATAAGAATTGAATAATAAGCTCTTCAGGTTGCTATAAATTGCATAAAAGGAGTTTAAACAAGGTTAAAAGCCTCACCTCACGAGTAATGCTTCTGTGAAGAACTGCAGGCTACAAATTCAGCAATAAAAACTAGTCTCGTCACCTTAATCAATTAAATTAAAATCATCGAATTACAAAACTCTATATCAGATTCAAGAATAATGTTGATTTCTCGAGTATTTTGGGCTGAACATATCAAAATTCCAATAATTAAGAGAGAATTTTACTTTTGAGTAATATTACATTTGATTCAATAATATTAAACATGAATAAATTAGGAATACAAAATATGTTTAACTTTATAAATTTAGTGATTCCTAATATGAATGAAATTAGAAATCCGAATGAACAACTCAAATTAGGCTTACATAACTCGATTCATTCCCAAGAAATGGATGAATTTGGCAACCCTTACTCAAATTTGTACCAAATATAAGACATGGAGCATAAACGAATAAACAAATCGATGGAAGAATGTATGCGAGTGAGCTATCAATATTAGACCTAATAACAAAAATCATAAGCTGAATTATTACTCAAAACGGAAAGTTCCAATCATAAACCCAAAATCCTTTGAAATAAAAATCAAACCTACTTTGTGTTTGAAATTAAAATAAGAAGTTATAATTCAAATTTGTAGTTGTTGAGTTATCCCTGATGTTCGAAATCCCAAACCCTAGCATAGAATAAATCTCGCAGATAAAGTTGATGACATTGGTGTCGGAGATGGTGACGCTTTTGCTGACGGTGACACTAACGCTCACGGGCGGTGATGTTGATGATGACTTGTTTTTGTGTCGGCAACGTCAAGAGGGTAGGGAGTCCGTTTATAAGTAGAGCGTGTGAGTCCTCACTCTATTTAGGGTGAGCCACTACAACCTTTTCTTCTCTATTTCCTTTGCCCACTAATGGTTATCCGACATAATAGGTAAATAGAAAGATTTTATGATGGTTGTTTTCTGTCGGCAAAAGTCTCGGTCAGCAAATATCACTTAGTTTGTAGTGGAGTAATGAGAAATTATTCAACTTCTTGTTAGGAAAATCATCTTAAAAGGTTATAATAACAAATTTATATCTTTAGAGATTCGAGTTAAGTAAATTGCTAGGGACGGCCCTAGGCATGGGCAAGCGGGGCGGCTGCCGAGGCCCAAAAATTCTAAGGGACCCATTTTTATCAACCTATGTATTCATAAATATTTATTTTGTGATAAAATAAGCTTTGCAGTAATGCAATCGTTAAAGAGAAATGAGATAAAAAGGAAATAAAATAATGCATTAAAAGTAACAAAGCAACGTTCAAATTTTATATATTCATTGGCCCTTATTGTTCACTTTTCTTTCTCGTTGTAACTATTAACCCTCCTAAAAGCACAATCAAACTTTTAGTTAAGCTTCTTCTATAAATTAAGAAGTCTACCCACAAAATCGGTTTCTTCCTATAATGACATCGATATGGTAAGATTTTGTTTCTCGTCTTCCACGGTAAAAGTTTTCACCGGCTCCGGCTACATAACTTATTTTGCAAAAGAACATTTTGGGCCTTTAGAAACGACGACGACGACTACTACCGCTTCTGCAGGCAGGGTCCTTTCGCCACCAATGGATCAAACAAAGATTAAATCTTTGAGAATAATAAAGTAGGAGATAAATGAGAATAATGACTAGGGGAGTGATTTTTGTAAAATTTACATATATATTTTATTATATTTTAATAATAATAATTTTATAGGGTGCCCTTTTTTTATTTTTGCTCAAAGCCTCGTATATGTTTGGACCAACCATATAAATTGCATCTTCATGATAGTTGAAAAGTAGTTTCACTTATCTCCATGGAACACTAACACCTAACACCAGCGGAAAGTTTATTTCTTTCTTTTTTTTGTTTTTTTATTAAAAAATACCGTAGGAAAGTATATCCAAGGTGGTGCTGTGTGTAGGGGCGTACCCAAGATTTGAAATGTGTGATAGCACTGCTTCGAAAAATTCGAAATTTACACTATGTAATATCAAAATTTAGTGTCCCGTGCCACCATCAGCACAAGCTTGGGTCTGCCCATGGCTGTGTGCACCTGCTATAAACAAACACACACAAAAAGATATCTTAAAGATGTGTTACAGAGATTTAATATATAGTAAGAAATTTATAAAGAAGTACGTGAGACCATGAACATTCATAATGGAGTTTTCGGAGTTGATTACAACAAAAGAGGGCATTAGCGCCGACAGGTGTCGTTGCTAAAGACTCCAAATATCGCCACTATTGCATCGCGTTGTTACCTAAATGTCGCCACTATTACCGGTCGCCGTTAAAGGGGTCATAATTATTGTTTTTTAATTATTTTTATTTATTTATTTTCCTTTTTTAGTGTTGCTGCTAAAGCCCAAGGGCGCTACTAAAGGCGTCGCCGTTATTACTTTTTAGTTTTTAAAATTTTTTTGTATTGAACTTGTGTATTTAATATTGCAACCAACAAATATAAAATTCGCAGTTTTTGTAAAACCAGAAGCTATTACGTACTAACTAATTAGTTGTCTATGCATACGTACACGCGACTACGTACGTACTGAATCGAAGTATGTACAAACATTTACAATACCTTGTCTGATAAGACATACAAACACGCCTACTAATTATGACCCGTTTGAAGTGAATATAACTCATTCCTACCAATTATGACCCGTTAGAAGTAAATATAACCCATTTATAGCAATTATGACCCGTTAGAAGTAAATATAACCCATTTATAGCAATTATGACCCGTTAGAAGTTAATATAACCCATTTATAGCAATTATGACCCGTTAGAAGTGAATATAACTCATTCATATCAATTATGACCCGTTAGAAGTTAATATAACATATAAATAGCAATTATGAGTAAATATGACCCATTTATAACAATTATTACCCGTTAGAAGTGAATATAACCCATAAATAGCAACTATGACCCGTTAGAAGTGAATATGACCTATTGATATCAATTATGACCCGTTAGAAGTGAATATGACCCATTCATACCAATTATGACCCGTTAGAATATATAGTATATATATACTATATATATGAATGTGTTTAAGTGTGTTTATATAATTGTATGTGTATAGACACCCAAATACACACTCAAACACATTCTATTAATATATATATATATATATACACACACACATTTGTATAAACACACTAAACACATTCGTTTATATATATATAAACGAATGTGTTTTAGTGTGTGTATACCCAATGTGTGTGTTTGTGTGTATACATACATGTATGTATATATATATATATATGTTTAATAGAATGTGTTTGATTGTGTACGTCTATGTGCACACTTAAATGTTACCATTTAAAAATTTTCAAATAATATAAATGTTTGATTTATTACCAGTTTAATAACTAAGCATCAAGTTTAAACACTATTTTAATTGTTATAAACATCACAATTATAACTAATCAAATTAATAACTAAAAATCACAAAATACACAATAACAACAATAATTAACAACAATTAACACTAATTAACAATAATTAAAGAGTGTTTCATTCGGTTAACACAAATTAACAATAATTAACAACAATATTATAATTTGAAATGGAAAGCTAATCGCCCCCTTCCGCTCGCTTGCCTTGCTTGCTTGCTTCACTCCGTTCGTGCTCCCCCGGGGATCACTCACTCTTATTGAGTTATAAGTTTAGTAGTTAATGGTGGGGTTACCATTATCCTTTTTGTAGTGACGAATCCTGTATGTGTTCCTAAGACATTGAAACACACACACACACACTACGTAGACTCACATACAGACCCGAACACACACACGAGCCCACACACACAAACACAGAAAACACTAACACACACCGAAACAAAACACACACTAAAAAACACACATATATACACATGCAAAACACACACACCCAACCAAACACGCAAAAAATAAGGGTCGATCGACCGCACCTTGTGGGTGTTTCATGAAATGTTGGTTGGAGGGGGAGTCGTGTGAGCGGTGGCGGTGTCAGGCAAGCGACGCGAGTGGCATGCGATGGTGTTCGGTGGTCGATCAGTAGCAAGTGGCATGCGACGTGGCATTCAATCAGTGATAGAGAGTTTTTTAAGTTGGGTCAAAAGTGAGGTCAAGTGGGGCAAAGGGGGATTTATTTCAAAAGCAATAACAGCGACATGAATAGAGGCGGCATATCCATTAGCGGCGACACCTCAAATGGTTGGGTTGGAAAAATACACGGGTCTTTTTTAATGGCATTAGCGTCGATAGCATTATCGACGACAAAGAACAATAGCAGTGACATGTAGCCCACCCAACTACATGTCGCCGCTAATGCCCTCTTTTCTTGTAATGGTTACTCACTGCCATACCATCTCCCACCTTAAACCATCTCTAACCCACAAACCCCACATCCACGCACATCAACCATCTATCTTTTCTATTTTTTGTTTCAACTAGTATTAATTAACATAATTTAATTTTTATCAATAAATTGCAAGAAAAATATACTTATAAAATATTATAATTTATAAATCAAACTAATATTTCACCTTACATAAAAAATAAAAAAATAGAATTACATAAATTAAAAAAACTACTAGTTATCATCGTCGTTGTGTCTTGGAAGCCGATTAATGTGCTCGATTAAATCCGATTGAAGGTTGTGATATGTTTCCGTGTTTCAGACTTCTCGCATGTTAGTGTCATGTTGTTGATCGCTAATCATTACGTCATCTTCTTCGTTCGCTTGATTAACATTTTCGTCGAACGGACAAATCACATTACCTTCTGCTTCTAATATCATATTGTGTAATATGATAAAAGCATACATTACTCTACATATTTTATTTGGGTGCCACATTCTTTTTGGGATTTGTATAATTACCTCCGTTGTTTAATCACACCAAAAGCCCGTTTCAAATCTTTTCTTGCTGCTTCTTGCGCGGCACTAAACCTTTTTCGTGTTTGATCAACAGGGTTCGAATGTTTTGACAAAAGTGGCCATTCGCGATATATCCATCTACAAGATAGTACACAATTGACATCGTTGTTGGAACTGACCAACCCAAAGAATGCATGCCAAATCCAAAGATCCTGTGATACCATTTCCTCTAGGATCAAAGTCGACCGTTGATGATCACCTCTCATGTAGTGCCTTCTCCATGCGTTTGGGCAATTGTCCAATCCCAATGCATACATTTTATGCTTCCTAACATGCCAGAAAACCCATGTCTAGCCTCGTAAGAAGTTTTACGTAAGTATCGCTTACCATAAAGAGAGATGATACCTTTGCAGAAGCTTTGTACGCATAGTAATGCAATTGATTCCGCCATCTTCAAGTACTTGTCAAATCTGTGAGCAGATATCCCATACGACATTTTCCGAATTGCCGAGGTACATTTTTGTATACGAGATAACGCTTTCCTACCTCTAACATCGTACTCTCATCCATCAAGATCCGCAATTATCTGTGTGAATAGTCGTTTGCTCATGCGGAAATGTCTCCTAAAAATCTCGTCATTGTAATTGCAGTTTTCCGCAAAATAATCCGCAACAAGTCGTTCGTGTGCAACTTCACGGTTTCTAACTTGATCCGGTCCCCTCCGTCCCCTTATTGGACGCGAGCTTTCTTCATGATCGTTGATAAGCCTATCAATAGCCGACGTTAGTAATCCACGAAAAAAATGCATGACTTGTTTGATAATATGCGGCGGTACAAGTAGTATGACTTCAACACAATAGGCAAGAGAACTTAGTCGCATAGTAGTATAGAAAATAAGTACGGGTGTCGAACACAAGGAGAATGAGTATTATTCTGATTTTATTTTATTAACTTAAAGTTAAACTAACTAACTACTAAAAACCAAATAAACGCAAATAAAGCAATAAAATGGGATTTTTGGGATTTTATGCTAAAAATCTAAACTTTAACCACTAACTTACCACTAATCACTATCAAACGCCTAAAGCAATGCAAAGGGAACAAAAAGCAAGGATCTTTATGAGACTTTAACTATAGATTGAATATTTCTCCTCCTAGATTCGATTCTACCTTTCTGAGTTGATTAAATTCAATTACTTTTGTGCAATGGACATCTAAATCATCATATACCAATTCCTATAGTGGTTAGACCCTTGGTCGGGTTATCTAGCCTTTAACCATGCAGTTAATTAAACCTTATGGTCATGAAGTCAATTAAAAGCATAATTAGCCGTTTTAAGTTTGAATCAAACAAGATTCTACATTTAATGATTAATTAGGTTAAAAAATCATTAAATTGACACACAAAGGTCATTATGCATCAATCATACACATTAAAGTTTCCATCTTTGTATGTTTTAACCTAGGATTTGGTCAATCACTAGTTAAATCTATCTATTGATCCTAAATAGTTAAAATTAAAGCTACATAAACGGATTGGTCTTCCATGTTATGTAAACTCAAAATATAAACTTTCAAAAACAGTAACAAAAACATGCATGGATCCTTTATAAAACTTGTAAGACAAATATATGATGAATTAGCATCCTAAGACATTAAAATTAAATAACTTTATAGGGTATCATCTCCTCTAGGGAGGAAAACAGAATGTTTAGCCTAAATACATCATACTTGAACATTGGAATTCAATAAATAAACTAAAGATGTGTTGAGTAGTATTTGGGTAGAAAAAGTGGGTTGATTAACCCCAAAATTGATATGGAATTGTGTTTATATAGAAAAACAAAACAGGGGTTTCACGCCGCGACGGGTACTTGGCCCCGCCGTGGTGATCCTGAGAGTCCTCGCGATCTCAATTTATCCAACTTTTGAATCCATCTTTATCTACCCGTCGCGTCGCAACTCTTAGCTAGCAACACGATAAGCTTCATCTTCTAAGGCTATCCGGCCACAATCTCTATCTCAATTTCGCATTGCGACGACGAACGTGTTGCTGCGGGATCTTCTAATTTTCCCGGTTCCTTGGTTTTTTTCTTTCTTTATTTCTTTTCCTTTTTATCTTTTCTTCTTTTCTTCTATCTCTCTTATCTTCTTTTTCTTTTACTGATTTCACTTCATTTCTTTATTCTTTTTTTTTCTTGATTTTCACTTGCCTTAGCATTTAATAATTTCATTCTCACCTTTTTAGCCTGCAAAATAAAAACAAATGTAAACGCACATTTTTACACAAATACACACACTTTTTGGCTAATAATAAACAAATATTGCGCTTAATTTATAATTAATAAATGCTATATCAAAATACCCCATACTTAAACTTTCTTGTCCCCAAGCAAATCACAATTTTATCGAGGCTAAAAACTTAAATAACTAACATGATTGTTTGAAAAATTAAATTTAACTTACGAGTGTCAAAAATGTTGATTAAAAACAAGACATTTGATATACTTAGGATTATACACACACATGTTTTGATCATCATTAACTTTTTTAACCTCCCAAATATTCTCTCTATTTATAAATAACCAATCCTTAATTTCTGAATTGCACTTTTTATTAATACGGTTAATTTACCCTTTAAGAAATCTCTCAACCTCAACACTTATTACAGATCTTCTAACTTAATTTCACATATGTTTTCATCTCTTTAGCTCTTTTTTATAAGTGTATGGATATTCAACTCAACCCATCCCACACCCGTTGGCTTTAGGTGATTAGGTATCGAACATCCGTTAGAGTTTACTAATTCGAGTTACAAAGGTCATTTATTTAACTTAAATATTTTTCTAGCTCTTTTGTATATATATATATATATATTTTGCATATTTAGCTTTTTTTTTCATTTTATTTTATTTATTTATTTTTAGCATATGTTTAGAAAAATTGAAAATTCACACTCAGTCTATTTTTGTAACACCCAAGGTTCGGAAATTCCTATTATTAGTAACTTTTCGATATGATGTGTTTTGGTAGTGCCTAATTGAGATTAGGAGGTGTTTAGAAATTTGAGGGACTTGTGTTGTCATTTTTGAAACTAGAAAGTCTAGGGGCCATTTGTGCCATTTCCCAAAGATATGTATATATAATGGCAGATTTGACTTTGAGGAGTCAAACTTAACATTTCTTCATCTGATTACCATCGAGAGAGAGAGAGAGAGAACAGAGTTCCTTTGGGTTTTTGAGCAAGAAATAGCAGAGAACAAGTGGTTTCAACCTTTCCTAGCTAGTTCAAGATTGAGGTAAGGCTTCTTGTTGGTTGTTCTTGAGGTTTAAGTTGAGCTTTAAGGTTGATTCATGGTGAATCAAGATTAAAGCATGTTATGGTTGTTTTTATTGGTTTATTTGTTGTTTGGGGTGTAGGAAAACACCCCAGTAGTGTTTTTATGAATTTTTAGTAAGAGTTTTTGAGGTTTTAATCGAGTACACAGTAGACAGTCGGCGAACTGAAGCTGTAGGTAGAAAGGCACGGGCGTGCCTTTGAGGGGTACGGCCGTACCTCATGGCCGTGACCGCCTCTGTTCTTGAGGTCCGGGCGTACCTAAGCATGGGCGTACCTGAGTAGGGTACGGGCGTGCCTGGGTCCGGTTCAGGGTGTGCTTGACCCTGTACGCCCATGCTTGTTATGGCCTGCTTTTAGGCTTTAGGCCTGGGGACACGGGGGTACGGGCATGCCCTGCCCCTGGTAAGTTTGTTTAAGTGCTAATTTGAGAGTATCTTATACTATAACTGTATATGGTTGTAGGGATTACTATCTGAAGTATTCTGAGTTTGCGTGATATATATTTGTGAGATACTAGTTGCTGAGGTGAGTTTTCTAAACTCTGATTCATATCTGTGATATGTGTGTGGTACATTGCAATGTGATATATTATTGATCAGAGGATCACCAGAGTGAGAGCTGTAGCACACTGCTTTTTGTAGTAGTTGCTACGGGCAGCATTTTAGCCTTCTTGACAGATGCTAAGATGTACTGTGTCCATAAGAACTGTTACAGCATTCGTATATGTGTATGCGCATGCTTATATGATTTACAGTTTAGTTTTCTCACTAAGCCTTGTAGCTTATCAGATACTGCTTACTGTTGTTTTGCAGGGCGTGATTCCTCTAAGGGCAAGGCCCTAGTTTGACAGAGGTTGTGATTTGGGAGTAAATCTGTATTTTAAACATAACGCCCGGTTGAATTTTGTTAAACAAATCTTTGTTGTAAATATTTAGTACTACTTTTGTAACTGAACTAGAGGGTTCAGTGTTAACTTTAGCTTCCGCTTTGTGTAAACTCCTTTTATTTCTAAAATACTTCTATTATCAGAGTTTTACTTTACTTTAGAATTTGGGGCGTTACAATTTTTGTCAAGGTTAGATTCAAAAAGGGCTTAACCTTATAATATATAATATATGTAGCAACTCAAAAATTAAAAATTGGTTACTATAAATAGAAATTTCTAAAGAATGGCGAAAAGCCACAAGAACTATGCATAAAAACTAACTATAACCTATGAACTTGTTTACAAATCAAATATGTTGACACTTATAACTAATACTTAATCTTTACTCAAATGATATTAAAATTTAAAAATTATAGCACAAATAAAACAATAATTTAATTGAGGATTAAAATTCAAATGAAGAATCTTTTTCTAACCCCCTACCCTACACTTATATTATACAACGTTCCCATTGTACATAAAATAGAAATAAAATAAGGTAGAAAAAGAAGAAAAGTTCTCTAGGTAAAAATAAGGCGGACGGAGCATAACTATCACTCACTGAGTGCAAATATATACCCGTGTACTCCATACATCACAAACACAACTGAAATAGTAAAGCAACTCAAAGAAGATCATCAAACAATAATATAAAGAATTTTATTTATGTCAAAGGGTAATAATGTCTGAATTAAATCTATCAAGGCAACAATAATGAACAATCATCATCTATTAAAAAAACGAAAGACAAAACACACAAACAAAAAGGACGAAAAGACCTAACTCACTTTCGTAGGAATCATGGTTGCATTTAGCGTATGCAACATGCCTTTAAACCCCTCCATATCCCAAGTGGACGAGTTATAGTCTCGTGAGGGTTTTTTAGGCAACACACGCACAAAGTTGGATACGCGGTGCCTCCCAGAAGCACTTCTTTAACCGTCATTAGCTGGACTCCGCTCCACACATAGGGTTTGAGCACGGTGAGGTTGATATCTTTACCTTCCTTCTCTTCGGGCATTCCTTCCAAGTAATGCTTAACTCAGTACTCGGAAGGTAATTCCTTTAGAATCAAGTAGTTCGATTGTTCCATATGGGAATACCTTCTAACCACGTATGGTCCGTACCATCGGGTTTTGATTTTTCCAGGAAATAACTTTAACTGGAATTAAATAGAAGAACTTTATCTCCGGGTTTGAAGTCTTTATTTCATTTTAGCCTCGATCGTGTAAGGAATACTCATAAGCTTCGTTTCTTAATTCATCTAATTCATTTAGCTACAAGAAACGATTGGCACGTGCTTTATCTAGATCAGGATTGCATGCTTTCAATGCCCGCTTTATGCTCTACTTCCACTGGCAGAGACTAACGTAAAGGTTGTGGTTCTTAAAGGTGTTTTGTAAGCGGTTCTAAACGCCCAAAGTGCGTTATTGAGTTCTTCTGACCACTTCTTACGATTCCTATTCACCGATCATTCTAGAATATGTTTAAGCGTGCGATTGGTAAGGGATACCAAATCGAAAGAATAATTTCTTAAGGAATGTCACTACGAATCGTGCGTCATTGGTGGGTAATTCTTATGCCTGGCCCACTTCAAAACATAGTTGATAGCAACTAAGATGTATTTGTTACCCAGAATGAAGGAAATGGGCCCATGAAGTCTATACCCTAGACATTGAAGATTTCACATACCTTGATGTTGTGTTGGGGCATCTCGTTTTAAGGAAGAAATGTTACCGGCCTGCTTACATGCGTCACATTCTTTCATAAGAGTGTACGTGTCTTTAAAGATTGTGGGACAATAAAATCCAGCTTCAAATACCTTGTTTATGGTGTAGACCGCACCGTGGTGTCCCCCGTGGGCCCACTATGGCAATGCCCGAGTATTTCTCTCACCTCGTCTTACCAAATGCATCACCGAATAACGTTGTTTGTGTAATTTCGAAAAGGATAAGGTTTACCCCAAAAGTAGTATTTCACATCTACAAAGAATTTCTTCTTTTGCTGGTGTGCCATACCTTGAGGAGGTTCCCTGCAACAAGGTAGTTTACGAAATCTGCAAACTACGGAGGCTCGTCACTTACCTTCATTAGATACTAGTCTTGGAAGTTATCGATGATGTCCGAGTCTCGTAATTCATCCAGATTAGGATTCTCTATTCTCAACAAGTGTTCTGCTACCATATTTTCTGCTCCCCTTTTGTCCCAGATTTTGATGTCAAATTCTTCCGGTAGCAAGACCCATTGGATAAGTCTAAGCTTAGAGTCTTGTTTATCAAAGAAGTACTTCAAAGCAAAATGATCGGTAAAGACAATTATTTCATATAGTATCAAATTAGATCAAAATTTGTCAAAGGCATAAACCACAGCCAGGAGTTCTATTTCAGTGATAGTGTGAGCGGATGCCTCTACCGCGTAATCGATAGCATCGCAGATGAGCTTAAATGGCAGGCTCCAATCTGGAGCAATCATGATCGGGACGTATGTGAGTTTTTTCTTTAAAGTATTAAAAGCGCTAAATACTCGTCGAAGAACTCAAATTTAGCATCTTTTAATAGGAGTTGTGTCAAAGGCCTTGTGATTTTTGAAAAATCTTTAATAAAGCGACGATAGAATCCTGCATGGCCTAGAAAACTCCTCACCCCTTTCGCATTAGTAGGTGGTGGTAGTTTAGATATAGTATTAATCTTATATCTATCAACCTCTATCCCTACTTGTGAAACTTTGTGTCCCAACACTATGTCTTCTCATACTAGAAAATGACACTTTTTCCAGTTTAGCACGAGGTTGGTTTCTTCACATCGGGCAAGCATTTTTATCAAGATTAGTTAAGCATGAGTTCAATTAGAAGAGACGAGAACAACTGTTAACGTGAATTGTAGGTACAGAGCCTAGAGAAGAGTGAGAACAACAGTTAACGTGAATTAGAATTGCTTATTTGATTTAGGATTAATAACAAAGTATTTATACCCATTGGGTATTGACAATATCTACCCTACAGTTAGACTACTGTCATAAGTATTTACAAACTTCACTAGAGTATAATAAACACAATTTTAGGGACGTCAGAGAGGTTCATTATTGTATAAATTTTGAGTAGTGTGGGGAAAGTTATACATAATTGTTAGAACACAAGGTATGTGGCTGAAAGCTTTTTGTGATTATTTTTCCTTGGTCTCAAAAGAAGAATACAAGACCTATATATATATATATACAGTCGATGATCTTCCAAATATGGCTACACAATCATAATAAAGACTATACAATCTATCCAAAAATAGGAAAGAAAACTAGACCAATTATAGTAAATATACAATCACAATAATATCTCTAATATTCCCCGTGGTTTGAGCGGGAGGTAGCTGGATGCTTAAACCGGTGCAAAAATGAGTGAATAGATGCCGAGGGAGACCTTTTTTGAAAATGTCTATATATTGGTATAGTGCTGGTATATTTAATACAAGAAGTGAACCAACCCGTACTTTTTCGCGAACAAAATGGATGTCGATCTCCATGTGTTTAGTGTGTTGGTGTTGTACCGGGTTACCTGAAAGGTAAACAGCAGATACGTTGTCATAGTAGACAACGGAAGCATGTTGATTGGGAACATGTAGTTCAAGAAGAAGATTGCATAGCTAGCAGTTTCAGCAACAACATTTGCAACTCCCCGACAGTCTGCTTCGGCACTGGAGCGCGATACTGTTGTTTGACGTTTTGAAGACCATGAAATAAGGTTGCCTCCTAAGAAGACATGGTACCACGATGTTGATCAACACCCTCCCCGGTCTGCATCTAAATACATAGTAATGGCGGTTAAAGGGAAAATAGAGATGTGAAGCCCATAATGAAGTGTGCCTTGTAGGTAGCAAAGGACGCGCTTAAGAAGTTGAAGACGAGGTTCTCAAAGGGCATGCATTAATAGGAAAATCTGCTGAACTGGATACTTGATGTCTAGTCTTGTGAAAGTTAAGTATTGAAGAGCCCCGACCAAACTTCATTGCATGGGTAAGTCAGCTATCAGAGGCCCCGTGGCACTTAACTTTTGAAAAATGTGAACCGGAGTTGTGGTAGAGTGACAATTCGACATATAGGCATGTGCTAAAATGGCTTTGGCATATTGAGATTGCGAGAGAAATAAGCCTTTTGAATTTCGGGTGACTAATATCCCAAGAAAATGATGTAATTGACCATGATCCGTCATAGCAAACTCAGATGATAACGAAGATATACTCTTTTTTAAGAGACAATACGAGGATGCAATTCTCATAATGTCATCTACATATAGAAGAATAAAAGTAGTGTATTCCTTTTCTCAATACATAAACAAAGGGTTGTCACGTACACTCGCTGTGAAACCTTAAGATGTGATAAATGTAGAAAAACGTTAGTACCATGCTCGGAGTTCCTGGTTTAACCCATATAGAGATTTACGAAGCTGACAGACATATGAGTGATTCTGAGAATCCACAAAGAAAAGACATTTTCTTTAAGGTCACCATGTAAGAAGGCATTCTTTACCTCCAGTTGATGAATAAGCCAAGAATTGGACACTACAATGCTCAAGACAGTCCGTATGGTGGTTGGTTTGAGTATAGGAATGAAGGTGTCATCGCAATCAATTCCAACCTGTTATGTTTTAACATTAACAACTAGTCTGGCCTTGTATCTTTCAAGTGAGCCATCAACATGAAACTTATGAAGATATAGCCATAAACAGCGAATAATAGGGGCATTCGGTGGTCGAGGAACTAAATCCTATGTAAATCCCATGTATGATTGTCCTGTAGCGCTTTAAATTCATTAGCCATGGCAGAATTCTAGTTAGGATCATGACTGGCATCCATAAGGGATTTTGGAAGAGGGGAAATGACATGTACGTTGAGATGTAGTATGAAGGTTCATGAGATGACAGGGTTTGAATGTACCCACCTTGGATTTAGTGGTCATGGGGTGGATAGGAGGTGGACGAGTAGGATGAGGAGGTGCCGGGTGACAAGGCTAGGGATGAGGGATAGGGGAAGTTAGGTGGGGTAGGGATAAAAGGAGGAGGGATAGAAGTAGGTGGGGGAGTTTGAACATGATCAAATATGTAAGGTGGTGGATCAAAGGGAAAAGAGTTAAGGAAAGTGTAGTTGTGGTTAGCAGCACGGTAAGAGAAAGGGAAAGATGATTCGTCAAAAGTGAAATGGCATGAAATATGTACTCTACCGGTGACGGGATCGAGATAGCGATAGCCATGAAAATTAGAAGGATACCCAAGAAAAACACAACGAGTCAAGCAAAGATCAAGTTTGTGGGTGCGAGTAATAGAAGTGTTTGGGTAGCATGTGCACCTGAAGACACGTAGGTGGTCATAAGTAGGGTGTCGAAGGTATAGGATGCAAACAGGGGTACGAAAGTTTAAAGTGGAGGTGGGTAGAATGTTATGAAGGTATGTGGTGGTGTGAAGGGCCTCAATCCACAAGGATGGCGGCACATATGCATGAGTAAGAAGTGTGAGAGTAATGTTATTTAGTCGATGGAGCATATGCTCAGTCTTGCCATTTTGGGAAGAGAATTGTAAGCCATTGAAGTTGGCAAAATTGTGAAAAGTTGTATTATCAAATTCACCGCCTAAATCACACAAGAATGTTTTAATAGTTCGTTGAAATTGAGTGTGTATGTATTTGTGAAATTGTTGAAATTTCCCGCATGTTTCAGATTAAAATTTTAAAGGGCAAGTCCAAACATACTGTGAGAAATTATCAACGAGGACTATATAGTATTTATAATAAGAATTGCTTAATACGGGAGATGTCCACAAATCACAATGAATAATATCAAATGGTGCACACGAAGTAGACAAAGAAGAATGAAAAAGAAATCGTTGGTGTTTGGATACTTGACATGAATGATAATTAAAATGACTAGATGTCTTATTACAACGAATGAAAGATTTTGAACAAAGAAAATTTAAAACTTGGACACCCGGATGACCAAGACGAGGATGCCATAAGTCATTGGTGCAGGGCCGGTTGATATCGCCAAATTTAGATATATACTTTAAGCGATATTTGTTTTATTTTAGCCTGTTATTGTTCGTAAATAAGTAAAAAACACTTAATTATCTTCATTTATTGAATTACAGGTTAAAAAGGCGGAATATGAAAAGTTTTGAGCAAAAAACGGAAGAAACCAAAGAAATATGAAAAGCTGTCCACGCCGACACACCTCCACTGTTTTCATCATATCTCACTCATACGAACTCGGATTGAGGTGATTCAAAAGGCCACGGAAACTAGACTCAGAGGGCTACAATTTCATATTTACGGTCATGTAGTAAAAAGGCAAGATCGCGGCGCAACACCTTCAAGAATCGCGGCGCGACAGAGGTGTTCAAAATAAGGTCAGAAAGCTCGCCACGTGGCATCGCGGCGCAACCATTGCCTGGGTCGCGGTGCGACACGTCAGATCACGTCAGAATTCAAATTTTAAAAGAGTTTTGGATCACGTCAAACTCACCTGTCGCGACGCGACGCCCCTGTTTTTTCAGAAATTTATTTAAACACGACTCCAGATCTGTTTTGGGGTGAACCACCCAACTTATACTACACTAATACTACCAAAACTCATCCAAAAGCATTTTGGGGGCTGTGGAGCTCAGATTTGAAGGATTGGAGCTTGGATTTTGAAGATTTCGGCTTTAAATCATCCCGGTTTTATCATTCTTTCTTATCCATCTTCTGTTTTTAATGTTTATTAATTTCCAGAAGTTTATTGGGATGTTTCTAGGCTGATAGTTTCTGTTTTCCTCTCTAGAGGAGATGAACCTCAATAAAGTTGATTAATTTATGTTAATTTGGACATGTTTGATATATAATTTGTCTTATATTGCTTAATTGATAATCCACATGTGTTTTGGTTTCTGTTTTTAGAGTTTATTTACTGAGTTTATACAAGTTAGAGGACAAATCCACTTGTGTGACTTGAATCTTGATTGTTTAGGATCAATAGACAATCTAGACTAGTGATAGACCAATCCTAGGTTAAACTTCTAAAAAAGGAAACTTTAATGTGTGTGATTAATATATAATGACCAATTATAATGACCAATTAATATATAATGACCAATTATATGTTAATACATGTTTTGTTAACCTAAACAAACATAAATATTAAGTCTTGTTTGACACGAAATTAAATACGTCTAATTATGCACTTAAACGATTTCTTGACCATAGAATTGAATAAATGCATGATTATAGGGTTAGACTTTGGACCAAGAGTCTATCCATTATAGAAATCGGTATGAGATGAAACAAATGTTCATTGCACGATTGATTGGAAATTAAATGCATTGAAAAAGTAGAATTCGAATCTAGGGAGGGAAGGCTTTAATTTGATAAGTTTAATCCAAAAAGATCTTTGCTTTTGAGTGATTGATAGTGTTAGTGGTGATTTGGAATATAAAGTTTGAATCTTTGTTGATAAGATTCTAAAATCCCTCTATTTACAAAACCTCTTGAAACAGTAACCAAAAAACCTCTCGAATTGTTCATTAAATCATTTGTTTGCTGTTTGTTGTTTGCCTGTGTGCAGAATTGCACAAAACCTCTTGAAACAATAAGCAAAAAACCTCTCCAAACACTGAAACAATAAGCAGAAAACCTCTCGAAACAGTCAAGCAAAAAACCTCCCGAAACAGTGAGAAGAAAACCTCTCGAAGATTCCAATCTGATTCACGATAGTCGATACGAAATTCAGTTTCAAGTTCAATTTCAAAACCACATAAACAGACAAAGTCGGATTTAGATTTCAATTTAAAAATAAACACATCCCTAACCTGTGTAATCGTCCCTTTCTAAGAGTGTCGGCTAGTCAATCGTACATTGAGAACTCCAATCTACTCTGACTCGTTGATGATGGTCCGATGTAGTCGCCTCGTTGCCCTCGCTCCATTGCCTCGACACTCGACAAACGACGCCTCATTAGTCGATGTTCCATCGCCGTTGCCTCTTTTTAAGTCTGCCCTTCCAAACGACTCACCATAAACCAAATACCTGATTGGGCAGCTTTTAACTAAATACCTAATACATAGTAATGGACTATATAAAATCTGATGCCCTTTAGTATCTGCTGCCCTGGCCAAGCCCAGCCTGCACATGGCTTGGCCCGGCCCTGCATTGGTGGAGGCCATCAGACATGAGTTAATGGAAGCTTGAGAGGAGGGGAACGGGTAGAAAGGCCGTTGCTATTCTTGCATATAAGAATACTCCTAGTCTTGAGGTCCTTGACAGAAAAACCAAAGGGGTCAAATTCGACGGAAACATTATTATCTATAGTGAATTGTCAAACCAATATTAGATTTTTAATAATATTAGGAGTATAAAGAACATTTTTCAAGAAAAGATTTTTGCAGGGGAGATGAATTTGAGAATGTCCGGAGCTATGAATGGGAATGGAAAATGATAAGTTATTCCAAAGCAAAATGTATCATCAATTTCTTTTTTGCCGCTTCTTGACTCAATTTCAATACTTCTTGTGTTGCTTGTAACCTCGCTTCACGTGCTTCAACTCATTTACAAAGTTCTACTTCACATGTTTTATCTCGTTTGTGAAGCTCTGCTTAATGTGCTTCACCTCATTTACAAAGCTCATCTATTTCTTTCCAACATGTTTTCTCGTGTTTTCGCATCTTGCCTTTGTTTTTCCGTTTATTCTTTCAATAAGTGTACCTACGTATAACACCCAAATATGATTTATAAACAAATATCAATAGTGGATACGAATTGAAAGATATATGGATGAGATAAGTAATAACCATTAACGTTTTACATTTGAATTATAATAAATACACATTAATGTCATCATTAGATGTTATACCTACGTAATGGTATGGAAGACGAAGCACAACTGGTACTCGTTTGAACCGTTACCACGTACATGGATCGGATGCCTCTTACCTTCAAGGAATCTCTTTGTATTTGTCTTTTTCGTAACTCGTCTCCAAACTTCAAGATCGCCCATTTCGTAACTCGTCTCCAAACCTCTTACCTTGAGATACTCATACTAATAAGTATATAACAATATCACATTTTATAGATGATTAATATAATTAAATAACAAAAATGTTTGAACGTTAATTTTACCAACACTCGTTTCGACTAGGAGTCAACAAACACCAGGAGCCGGTCCTGCAGCAACTACCTCCCTTACTCCAAAGGCAACGGTTGACCCGCTTCTTTTTCCTAAATGTATAGATATTGTTGTTAAAAATTATATGAGTTCCAACACATGGTAAGGGTGGCTAATATTTACAATTGCTACGTTGGAATAAGCATAATCTAAGAACTCATCTAATTTGTTGCACAAATCAAAAGAATGAATTCCTCTACTATTGGTCATCCCTTATCCATCTATTCTCTATCGTTATTCATTGACATATAATTATTTAGTAAAGACACTTGTGCATGAGAAAAAGTAAAAAACACCCTAAAAACACAAAGAAATAATAATATATTAATGCAAAATGCACTTCAAGTTATTAATGTTTGTCCCTATAATGTATGTGACCATAGACCGCCAAGGACCAACCGATAGATATATCATACATGTATACATAAAGTACAGAAGCATGTTAAGATATACACAGAGTCAAAGATTCACAAATGCTAATAATCAAATATACATATATATGCATACATTATTGTAAACAAAATACATGCAAATTTTATGTGTAATTTTAGACTTGTAACTCTTTGTAAGATGAAAATCCGGTCCTTTGTTACAGAAAGAACAAAACCTAAACTACATTGTCATGTATACAAAGTAAGTAGTTTTGTTATTAATAGTCAAAACCTATAATAAACCTACATTACTTGCACCCTTCCCAAACAATTTCTATAATAAGAATTCATATTATGTTTGTTGCATATAATACTTGTTACATAAAAGAAGGTATTTTCATAACCTTATTTTATATGTAGGTTTATCCATGTTATCAACGGGGGCAATTTAGACTCATTCACGAAGTGAGTCAAATCTGAAAACCTCTAAAAAGCTAAATCAAATAGAAAAAGATTCAACAAGGTCAAGAAGGTTTAATGGGGTACAAACAAAACCATATTGAACAGTTCTCTGTCTACCGGTATTTGTATGTTTTATATATAGTTGCATTATCCATGATTAGTTAAGCACATCATAACCTTCAATATAAAACCACATATAAGAACAATAAACAAATATCTTTGAAACGATTGGAACCAAATATTGTTATCTTTGTGGACATTAGATTTATAACTTTAATAAAGTTAAAATAATCAAGGGTAAATTACATAAAATGCCAAGATATTAAACATACCAACACAAGATGAAATAACCAAAAAACATTCGCCGGTGGTCGGTATGGCTTTCTGTGGTCGTCTTTAACTAGATGGCGGTGGATGAGGGCATCAACTTCCCTTAATTAATGGTGAACGGTAGGGTAACAACTCGTTACCGTAATCCACAGCAGCTTCAAGGATTTAGTTAAGGCAGGAACTTGCTGGTAGTCGAGTAGCTTCCGGCGGCAGAAACTCTAAGGCTGTGTTTGGTAGAGAGAGTTGGAAAGGGGAGAAAAGGAAATGAGGCTATTCTCTTGTTTGGGGAGAATTGGATTTTAAAATGAAGGAGAATTGATTCTCCACTTGGTTTCTCTTTCTCGGCTTCATTTGTATTTTCAAATCTCTGCAAAATGGAGAGAAATGGAGAGAAATGGCTTTTGTCGTCTCCGCCTTCGTTTTCGTCGACGTTGTCATGCGATTGAACCCGCCGTCGTCGTTGTTGCCTTCGTCGTCGTCGACGGTGTCGTGCGATTGAATCAGCCGTCGTCGCCACCTTCGTCTTCGTCGACGTTGTCATGCGATTAAATCAGTCGTCGTCGTCGTCGCCTTTGTCGACGTTGTCGTGCGATTGAACCCTAATTTGTGGTCGACTGCTGCGGCGGGTTTACGGCGAGGCGGCCAACGCCGCAGCCGTCATCGTGCGATTGAACCATAATTTGTGGTCGTCTGCTGCGATGGGTTTACGACGAGGCGGTGTCTCCACCGCAGCCGTTGTCGTGCGATGAACCCTAATTTGTGTCTGCTGCGCTTTGTGTTTGCTGTGATGGGTTGCGATTTGTGATTGTGTTTTCCGGCGTCGGCGAGGCGGTAACGCCACCGCAGCCGCCGTCCGGGACCTGAGCCACCGATTCTCGATTTTATTTCTTTGAAAATACCAAACAAGGGAATCAATTCTAATTCTCCACCCATTTCCATTTCTCCCTATTTCCATTTCTCCCTATTTCTATTTCCATTTCTCCCTATTTCTTTTCTCTCTACCAAACGCACCCGAAGGGTGCTACTATATAGCCCCTCTCTCCTCACAAACTTACATGTCAAATCAAAAATGTTATATTTTTAATGTTGCTTTTTCACTCACATATGTCAAATCAAGGGGGTTAGGGGGCTATCTAGATAATAAAGGGGGATATATAGAATTACCCAACTCTAAACCATATGAAGGGAAAAATGATCATGGACAGCGAGGAGAAAGGAAATAACTTAATTTTGGAATTTGAATTAAATTGAAAAACCGTAACCTACTCCCTAGTAATTAGGAGTTGGAGGGAAACCCAATTTTTGGGGGGAATTAGAGGGAAACCCAAATTTTGGGGGTAAGACTAGCTAATTTTGTTAGTTCCAATTTCTGACCCTATATCAACCATTTTCTTTTTCTATTTTCTTACAATTATATAAGTTTGTAGTGTTTAAAAAAAGTATTAAGCAGACTTTAAAATGTATGTAAAAACTCATTTCATACGATAAGATACCAACTTTCATGAAATGATATATATAATGTGTAGAGATCAAGTAAAAAGGATTTTATGATAAAAAGGGTAAGAGGCAATAAAAAAAATCCTTTTTATTGATTAAAACTAGTTCTTCATCAATTTATTTTTAATGAATCCAACATATTCATCACTTTTTACAGAGCAAAAAAAAAATTTCAACTGTAGATTTTGAAACCAAAATTTTGGAATAATTTGTTGATGAACAAAATGCTTTCATCTAAAAAGTGATAAATATGTTGGATTCATCAAAAAGAAATCGATTAAGAAATAGTTTTAATCAATAAAGATGATGAACTAACAATTTTCAGTTGATGTATATACCGAAAAATGATCAAATAATCATCCTTCTTATACTTTTTACTTTAATTTCCTTTTTATTTGATCTCATCCCTATACTATATATATATATATATATATATATATACACACACACATGCTAGCATGATACTCGCGTAATGCAATGGTAATGAATAATTTTTACTTGTTAACATCTCCGTTTTCAAGACATATGGGGTATGGTATTCATGTAATACAGTGAGAGCGAATAATTTTCGTTTGGTGACATGTTTATTTTCTTTATCTTTTTACATTTCCTTTACTTTTCTATTCTCCATAATTGAAAAAAAGGTTATGAAAATATCTTTTTAATAATTAAGTTAATTTGTATTGGCTTTGACATTCAAAAAAATTGTATTGACTATGATTTTCAGTATGTAAAATTTAATTATTCAGATGGAATATAAGAATTTTATTAACTATATTTAATAGTTACTCAATTTAGTTTATATGAGGGGTAATTGAATAATTTTAAAACACTTAAAATTTAAAAGTTTAAGTAAAAAGACTAAATGCTTTATAATATAGTATAGATATAAAAGTTTAAACGAAGACTGTTTTTTCAACAAGAACTGTGCGAATTATTTGTAACATAATTAATGAATAATTAATAGTGTTATTTTAGTCATTTATATATTTACTCAACTTTGAATTGTGTGTGGGTAGATAATTGTTAATAAGCGAGTCTTTATTTTTGTAAAATACTCTTTATTAATGACTTATTAATAAGTACATTAATGAATCTTTAAAGTTATTGTAACGCCCCAGTTTCAATAAAAGATATAAAAGTAGAATATTTTCGTAATAGCACACATATCATTTGAAATTCATAAGCGGAAACATTTTCATAACAAACAGTATCGGATAAGCTACGAGAGCTTAGTGAGTAATCTAAACAAAACATCATATGAACACACGTATACAATCATATAAAGATAATACACGTATGTCTGGCAATCAAAGCTAGCCTCTGGTTCTAGACCCAGGGCAGCAACATAGGTCACAGTACTGTACCGCATCTGAGCCTTACTGCACATAGCAGTACGCTTACATATACACATGTATAACATAGCATGTTAGTAATCTAATATGAAACTACACATGCTACTGATATGAAGTGAAGTCTAGATGTAACACCGCCGTTTCGAAAACCAAAATTTTCTTTTTTTAAAAACATTTGTTTATCTTTTTCAATTAAAAACTTGCAGCGGAAATAGAAAACACGTGGCAAATATATTACAATCAAAAGATGCCACATACAGGTTTGGTGTTACTGTTACTTATCCGGTCGACCATTACTAAATTCAAACAAACATTATATCAGAGTTATTACAGACAAAGTGTTCCTCCTATGAAATCAAACTACCCGCAGGGTCCCGAGCTTACTAAGGATTACCTGCACATGTAGGGTGTAGCATCTGTTAGCTATAATAGCTAGTGAGTACTCAAATAGCATGCGATCAACATAAATACATCACATATCATCAATCATGCTCACATAGTTCTATCCTAGCATCTCGCGATGAGTTGGCGTAGTCAAGTGGTAACATATCTTGCAGGGGAGCTAACCCGGCTCAATGCACCAAACTGGGGTACCAAACACATCAACCGCTCCGGTGGGGGAGATATACAGCGTACACCATTGCGTTTTGGAATCAATAGATTCCTCTGTTGTATAGCCGCAGCTAGACCCGAGGAGGACAGCTTTGTCCTTAAGTAGAACAGCTTTGTTCTTGTAGGACAGCTTTGTCTGGACAGCTTTGTCCATAAGATCCGGATCAATCACAAACAAACAATTTGATTCAATCGAATCATCAATCAATGCGCGCATAAATATTCAATACTCATCATAGCATACACCTAATCAAGTGCATACTACATTGTGTCAACATGGTATATTCTAGCATCATCATGCAATCCTACACTTAAACAAGTGTGTGTACAATTCATGGTTTACAATTCCGTAATCATTGTTAATATATGTTGTAGATATATTAATCGTTATGTTATCAGGCACTCACCTGCCGAGTTAGAATACTTTACTAGACGATACTGAAGCTTCTGGATCAACGGGAATACCTAAACAAACATCCCATATATCAGTACAACCCGAAACAACAAACTGTATGCTAGAACAGGGTTCCTTACGGCCACAAGCATGTCTGCTTGCGCCCACAAGGGCTTGGAAACTGCCGCAAGGCAATCCCTTGCGCCCGTAAGCTGTGCCCTTGCGGCCGCAAGGGTGGTCCTTGCGCCCGCAAGCATGTCTGCACAGACCAGCGCGATTTCCAGCCTCTGCTTTTGGCCATTTCAACCCCAAAACATACCAAATCGATTCCAATCCAATTTCCAGTGATTACAAACTACTTTGGCACTTAAACTAAGTTAGAAACAAGTATCAATTCATACTTTAACATCAAATTCAAAGATTGGGATCAAAATCTCCATTTTGACCCATTTACACTTTAATTCAAGAACACAATCAAAAACACTGATTTAATTACCAATTCAGGTTGCTAAACACTTAAGAATGATGTAGGAATAAATTGGAATCAGTGGAACAAATTATAGAAGTCAATTTGCCAATTTGACCGATTTGACCTAAATGGTCAAAAACTCAAGAACATGGTGAACCATGGATGGAAAGCTTACAAGGAAGATGGAGATGATGAAGTAACTGATTTACAACAGATTTCTATTGAATTCCAGCAACAATTCTTGAAACTTGGTGATCTTCTTGGTGAATTCTCCTTCAAAGCCAAAGTATGCACAAGAGATGAGAACAAGCAAATTGTCTGTGTTTGTTCAAGAGGTTATTCACGTGTGTGTACAGCCACATGCCCACTTGTGGGTTATTATTATCCACAAGTGGGTATCTTGTTCCCCTTTCCAACTTACAATTTAACGCACGAGTACCCGTTTTAACCAACGGGGATATTTTTGGAAACCTCATTCTAAATCCTTTAATAATATTTTTTTTTATCATAATATTTTAATAATATCATTTCTTTATTATTTTCTTATACTTTTCCCAATTAATCAATTATATATATTTAATCCCTTTATTCAATATTTAATAGGAATTCTAGACGTACCAGATTTGAACACCACTAGGCCCATTTTGAGGTTGTTACACTAGAAGACTCACCTTCTGATATTTATAATTTGTATAGATCCACAAACGATAATGATTCGTTGAATAGGTCCACAACTTGATTCTACAACATAATATCAATAGTGTATGAATCAACGCATGCTGACTAATCAAAATAAACTGAACAGGGCTAGGGCACGGCCGTACCTGGTAGAGGCACGCCCGTGCCTGCAACTAAGGCACGACCAGACTTATCTCAGGCATGGGCATACCTATCCTACAGTCATGCCCGTGCCTATCTAAGGTACACCCGTGACTATGCCTTAAAGCACGGGGGTACTTGAAGAACTAGGGTTTGCCACGGGACGAAAGGCACGCCCGTACCCTCCTTGGGTACACCCGTGCCCTCCCCATGTCTGCATAGCTCTAATAGACAAAAGCTGTATTTCTTGCCAAAACTCACAAAACTTAACTTCCAAACAATCTAAAAACATGTATAGGGTGTTTTCCTACACCCATAACATCTAAACAACATAACAAACAATAAATTAACACACTTTGATCCTTGTGATCAATCTTTGACTCACTAGAACATGAAGAACACATTAACAATTCAAGCTACACATACATCCACTATGCTAGGCTGATATGATGCTAAATATTGAAGTTGTTGCTGTAATTTAGTGTCCCAAAATCGCCGGAATAGATGTACTTGCAGCTGTTCTAGTTTGGAGTGTCAGAGCACTTTAGAGAGCCTCGTCCATGTAAGCCCTCTAACACAGTTCTTTCCTTTGTTAGCAGATCATCTAGAGAAGGTTCATTCACTTAAGCGAGTTTACTTGATACCCTATAACCTTGTACCCATTCATCTTTTGAATAAATAAGAACACATATTTAGGTTTCTTGAATAGTGGAATAAACATTATTAATTTATTATTAAAAACGAAGTGATGCACTCTATTCAATATGAAAACAAGCAAGAAAAAGATTGTACCTTTATGATCAAAGCTTCAAACTTTTTCCTTGAATGCTAACCGGATTTACACCGCTACTGCACCATCTCAAACCGTGCTGCTAGACCACACAAGATAAACACCCAAAGTGTGACCGTGTGTGTGTATTCGGCGATGGTTTTGGCTGTGGGATCGTAAACCAAAGAGAGAGGGAGAGATTAAGTTAAGTTGCAATTATGATTTAACCTAGATTTATTTTCTATTTGTAAACAAATCCTAGCCCAAGCCAATTAAGACTAAGCTCATCTTAATGACTTTTAAATCAATATAAAAAACTAACACTCAGGTTTGAACAATTAACTAATTATTACAAACCACTCAGTTAATTAATAGACTTATAAATTATACGATTTTTTAAATATTAAACGAATATTTAAATTAACTTATAAATACAAAATAAACTATTATTATTTATTTCTCTCTTTAATTAATTCAGCTGATTTGATTAATTAACATTACACTATCATAGGTGATTTTCAAATATGGTTCTAGTTAGGTATATAACATAGTTATCATTTAATGTCTTATAACATTAGACATAGTGACACGTATTATCTATCTCATGCATATACAATAACAATCAAGTCACAATATCTTTTTTATCAACAATCTTCTAACGAAAATTGTAATAAAATTTTTAAACGTATTAAATTGTTTTTATATTGATATATCCTTGGAAATCCTGTGTGTTCCAACTAAAAGTTTAATAAAGTATTAAGTTTATTTGATTGTTTTCTAAGTTGTTTTATTTAATGCGTCACTAAATCGTTGGAAAATATCAAGTATTAAATTTATCTAACTATTTTATATAAACTGTCAGCTAAATCTTTAGAAATTTCGATGATTTTCCACCGAAAATTATAATAAACTATTAAATTTATTTAATTCCTTTTGAAATTATTTTACACAAATCGTAGCAATTTTATCAGAAATTCGGATGGTTTTCTTTAAAAAAATTATAAAATCTCAAGTATTAAATTTTGTTAATTGTTTCTACGTTATTTTGTAAAAATAGTTGCTATATTTTCAGAATTTCTGACGATCTTTCAACGAAATTTGCAATAAATTTTAAATTATCAAGTACTAAGTTAATTTAATTGTTTGATACAAACTGTTGTAATTTTGTCGGAAATTTTAACTATTTTCTAACGAAAATTGTAGTAAATTATTAAATCTCAAGTATGAAACTTAATTATATGTTTTTAAGTTATTTTATAAAAAACGTTGCAATATCATTGGAATTTGGGATGATTTTCAGACGAAATTTGTAATAAATTGTAAAACTTTAAGTATTTTTTTAATTGTTTTCAAGATTTTTTTGTACAAACAGTCACAATATTGTTTGAAATTTTGACCATTTTCCAACGAAAATTTTAACAAACTCTAAAATCACAAGTGTTAAATTTATTAATTGTTTTATATTTATGTTATATAAAATGTTGTTATATCGTTGGAATTTATGACAAGTTTTTGACAAAAGTTTCAATAGATTGTAAAATATCAATTATTTAGTTTACGTAATTGTATTTTAAATTATTTTTTACAAAGTGTCGCAACATTGTCGGAACTTTTGACGATTTTCCAACTAAACTTGTAATAGATTATATAATACCAAGTATTAAATTATTTAATTGTTTTTGATATTATTTTAACCAGATCGTCACTATATCGTCTGGAAGTTTCGACGAATTTTTGACAAAAATCTTAAAAAATGATAAAATATTAAGCATTAAATTAATTATCTACCTATTTTTAATTATTTTTTTGTACGTAGTGTCACTATGTCGTCGGAATTTCTAACAGTTTTCTTATGAAAATTCTAATAAATTATTATATTTATTATATTTACTTTCCGGTTGGTATTTCGTTGGTATATTGTCACTAAATAGCTACGATTTCCTTACAGATCTGATATTGTCGCAAAAAGGTCGCAAAAATGATGCAAAATGGTCGCTAGTTGTAATGTGGTTTTTAAGTTATTTTTGTCATAATTGTGTCGCAAAGTAGTCTTAAATTAGCGACGGTTTTTGTTGTCGGGAAAACTTGGTCGGAAATAATCATTTTTTAGTAGTGTCCGGTGGTGTTTCAAGAGTCATAGCTTGGAAAGTGTGACCAATATCAGATGGATTTGGTGCATCATAAGCTACAATGTTTGCCGATGGAATAGTTGGATTGGATGTGGGCTTATTTATTTGCTGATTGTGGTGTGATGGCTGCTATTAGGCCCAAGATTAAGGAGCCCATTGTGGTTGAGTGGGATAAGGGCAAGGTGGAGACTCCAATAAGCTCAAGGATTCTCCCAAGGAGGAAACTTATTACCTGTGTATCCTAGAGGGGTGTTTCAAGAAGCATTAGGGGTGGCAGATCCATGACCAGGGCCAGACCCGTTCCTTCGAGATTGTTGTCAGCGTACATCCTCTGCTCGGTGTGAAGAGGGGCAACGGTCCTCATACGGCTGATCGGCGCACAACATCAGGGTGACGTGAATCAAGGTAATGAATAGCAGCAAGAACATTTGGTGTAGAAACACCTTCTCTTGTGAGTTGTCAGCTGTGTTCAAGTTGAAGCATCGATCGAGCAGTGTCAAATGACAGGAGGCTCTGATTAATGAAGGCGGCGGTGGTGTCATACTTGGCTGGAAGCCCTCGTACAAGTTGAAGAACTAAACTTTGTTCATTAACCGTGCTTCCAACATCATTCAACTGATTAGCAAGGTCTTTCAATTTCTGACAGTACTCGTCTAGGGAGGCCGTACGTGGCCTTAAGTGCAGATTGTTGAATTCATGTTCAAGGGCAAAGGCTCTTGTACCTTTGTTGTGGAATAGGTTCTTGAGTCGTGTCCAGGCTTCAAATGCAGTAGATTCGGGTTCAAGAACACGTGCAAGCAGGTCATCTGAGAGGGTACCGTAGATCCATTGGAGAACGCGGGGGTCGATCTCATTCCACTGCTCATAATTAGAGCCCTGGTCAGTTGGAGGAGTACAATCAATATGGTGTTGAACTTTATATCCACGAGCATGAAGTTTAAAAAGCTTGACCCACGAAAAGTATGTAACTTTCGTGCCATCAAGAACACGGACTTTAGTTTGAATGTTAGTGACGATATACATAGGGTGAAGGGGTTATTTAGTGTTTTGGGCAGGTGTCTTAAGTGGTGTCTCCATGCCAACACAGACAGGGAACATGGCTGCGGAAAATTAGAGCCATAGCTCGGATACCATGTTAGAACACGAGACCGTCTAACAGGCGGGTATGTTGAGACCACTTACTACGGTAGTGGGTATGAGATATGTGTTATTTGATGAGACCGTTTAACAGTCGGGTATGTTGAGGTCACTTATTACAGTAGTGGGTGCGAAGAATGTGTTTGATGAATTGTTTGGTTTGTAAGTAAAGTACTCGCTAAACTTTGTGCTTACGGTTGTTGTTTAACCATCTTTTCAGGTGATGACCATGGCGGGGCTCCGGCTCGTGTTTGATAGCTCATCCCCAGCAAGCTTCCGCAACGTTTTCACCCTCATGAGTTTCTAATGTAATCCAAAATGATTGTACTTGAACTTAAGATTTTTATGGGTTTTCACCCGGGATGTAATTGGTATTATACAGTGTTTCAATTATCGTAGACTTTTAATCGTGCGATTTAGTATTGGCAAAAAAAATAAATTGGGACGTTACATTAATCATGAGTTTCTATAAGGATTAGGATTCATGACTAGTGATTGACGACATCCTAAGGTTAGGTTATAAATGATTTGACTTTAATGTGTTTACAATTACATGTGATGACCATTCAATGTTAATTGATTGATTTTGTGAACAAAACAAATCAATAGACTAAGTCTAGCATAAGAATAATAAATTGACTAGTTATAAATAGTTAAATCCATGATCATTGTGTTAATATTTCTCTAATTATAGGGCTAGTGTGTTAGTCTCTTTTTTGTTTACCCTCCATCAGTGATGATGTCTTTCAAAGAAAGACATCCGAAAATTCATTTCTTTCGTTTCGCAAAGTTGCTAAAGAATCTTCACCGAAAAGAATCCTATTGAAAATTTGAAGAAAGCTCCGCTGAACTCAAGATTGATATTCCAATGAAGTTTGTTTTCAATTCACAGGTCCCCTCAACAGATTGTACACGTCACTACTCTCACTATCCTAATTTTATTAGTTAAGATTTTCTTAGCCGAATTTTATGGAGATAGCTACATGTGTAATTTATTATACGGTGAGGATTACTTTGCGAAACATATAAATACTCTTCTCATCTGTTCGAGGAGAGTTCACGTTTTTGTATGTCAATCAATTTCACTAAGTTATCATATTGAAGTTTGTACTCAACATTTAAGTTTGTTCTTGAGTGCCTTGAAGTTTGGTTATTAATAAAATCTTACTTTTAAATTTCTATGTGTTCGATTTACTATACTATTTCCGTACTTAGATAATTTTCTTTTATCTCTGTTAGTATTACATCTTAACTTATCGGGAAAACAATTGGTACTTCTAATTCTTTGATAATTAGTGATGTGTTCAAAGATGTCAAAATTTGAATACATGGATAATGGATCCTCTACCAAACCTCCAAAATTTTTCTATTTCTATTACTGAGGAAGATCCCTTCATTCCTCTTACTATCTTTATGGAGACCAGTTCTTGTGATGCTTCACTTACCTCTCGCCCAAAACCTCGTTCTTAATGGACCGAAGAAGAAATGTCAATCTTGATGCTAAGATAAGAAACAATATTGTTATTGTTTTATCAAATGACATTTTCCATACTCTGTGCAATCTTAAAACTGCAAAAGAAATGTGGGAGAGTTTGTGTATCTCCTATGAAGGAACTGCCAAAGTAAGAGAAAGCAAGAAAACCAATATAATAAGAAAGTATGAAAGCTTTTGTGCCAAGGACTCTGAATGATATGTTTGAAGCTGGTGTTGAGAGAGAGAGAAAGAGAGCAGTTTCAAATTCTGAATCGATTTCTTGATTCTCTTCCTTCTAAATGGGACACAATGTGCATGATTCTGAGAACCAACAACATTCTCAGAAGAAACATGGACATGGCCAAATTGTATGGAATCTTGCTGAATGACGAGCAAACTTGACTTTAGAAGCTTCATCTGAAATCAACTTCCTTGGGTAAAACTGCTGAAGAGTCTGAAACGAAGGTTGGCCGAAGAAGAGAAAGTAGTCACCAATGACGAAGATGCTGAAAAGGCACTTATAATGAAGAATTTCAAAAAGTTCTTGAAATTCAAATATGATGGAAAGAAAAAGTTTGAAAGGAAGCCCACAAGTGAGCGGAAAGTCACATTAGACAAATCAAAGGCTGAATGTTTCAAATGTGGGCGGCTGGGTTACTTTGCTGCGGATTGCTATGTGAAGGCAATTACTTTTGGCCAGGGCAAGAGTTATCCTTCCACGGCTGACAAGTACAAGGCACTGAACATGAAGTCCTCTCGTACAAGGAGGAGAATCTATGGTTACGGGAGATCTAAATTAGACAGATTCAGACACCTTTTCAAATGAAGATGAAAACGTTGTCAGCAAAGAATAATGTTTGGTTGCTGAAGAAGTGTTTGGTTCAGCTCATCCTGCCATTTGTCTTATGACAACTGAAAGCAAGTTTAGTGCTGATATAGCTGAAGCTGAAAAAGAAAGCTCTGCCGATAGTTAGAGTCCCACAATGATGTATAAAGGTATCAAATTTTGAGAACTACAACCTAAATGAAAAAGATGATATGTTTGCTTATTTGTGTTCTAATTTATTTGTTGCTCATAACAATTAAAACAAATTGAAACAAACAATATATGTTCTGAAAAATGAAATAAACGAATTCAGAACTAAAAATCTTGAGCAATCATATGCTTTAAATTATCACATAGAAATTTTAGCTCATGAGCTGAAAACAGTTAAAAGAGAACTCATAAATGCAAATAAAAAAGTTGATGATCGTCAGTTAATCATTGACTTATGGCTGAGTCCAAATAAACAGGCATTTGAAGGTATAAATCATCAAATGATAATACAAAGAGAGAACATAGGTATAAGTCACATTAAACAAGCTGCTACTTTTAATGAAAAATGCAAAAATGTAGACGAAATGTTTTTTGATGATGTTCGTATTAACAACATTGGAAACCAAGTTTGTTGTACAAAAGATTTGCCAAATCTGAACGATATTCTCCAAGTTTCACTGAAGGAACAAAATCTGAAGTTCGGATCATTCAATTGCCTTCAGAACTTGAGATCACCTCTAATATCAAATCTGAGATTACATCTGAAATTTTGTCTAATGCTAGAATCATTTCTAAATCGATTCCAAAAAGTCAGTCATCGGAACCTCTCATTTCTGAAATATTACCTGAAATCGACATCTTTTATGAAATTCCTAAATTAGTTGTAACAAATCTATAAAGTTAGTTAGGTTTCTGTACGTCAGCTGAACCTGAAATCTTCCTAACTAAAAAGATCAAAACAACTAAACACAAGGAAATCAAAATGTCAACTGAAATCAATAAATCGTTTATTTTGTCAACTTCAAAGATTAAAGAAGTAAGAGATTCCTTGTTTAAAATATTGAAGTTGTTTGGAGACATTAATAAATCTAAGAAACGAAATAAATGCAAACAAGAAAATACAAAGGAAACTCAAAAATGCTACAAATATGGAAAAAGAGGTCACGAAGCTAGAATATGTTCTTCTAAAACTATAGAGATAATGGTTCGGCTAATTGCTTATCTTCTGAGCCCATTAATAAGTGGGCTCATCAAAAGTACTGATCTCTAAAATAATTATGCAGGGCAATCATTAAGACAACATCTGGTATCTTGACAATGGATGTTCAACACACATGACCGGGTGAAAGTCCCTACTGAACAAGGTGAAAGATGAAAACGGTCCAAAGGTTACTTTTAGAGGTAAATGTGGAAAAACTGTCGGATATGGCTATCTCAGTCAATGCTCTATTAGTATAAAAAGTGTTACCCATGTCATAGGTCTAGAACATAACTTAATCAGCATCGGTCAACTCTGTGATACTGATTGCGAGGTACTTTTTAGAAAATCCAAGGGTTCCATCTTCAACAATAAGGGTAAAGAAGTTCTACAAGCTAAGAGACAAGGAAACATGTATTTAGTAGACTTCAGTTCTGCTACTTCTGCCGGTGATGCTTGCTTTTACTCTAAAGCTGATACCAAGATAAACTGGTTGTGGCACAAGAAATTGTAACATTTGAATTTCAAAAATATCAACAAGCTCTCTAAATCTCAGTTGACACATGATTTTCCTTCAATCAAGTTTGTTAAGTATAGAGTATGCCATGCTTGTGAAAAAGGTAAGCAAAAGAAATCAATATACAAATCTAAGCATTGGGATCAAATCAACACTGCTTTTCATTTGTTACACATGGATTTGTTTGGTCCTATTAGCTCATCCAGTATGAGTAGAAAGAAGTATACTCTTGTCATAATTAATGAATACGCAAGATTTACATGGGTGTACTTTCTCAAACACAAAAGTGAGACCACTGATGTGCTCATCAACTTCATTCGATGAGTTAAACAACCTAGAAGTGAATTTCTAAACCATACTCTTCAAGACTTCTGTGAAGAAAATGGCATAATACAAAACTTTTGTGATCCATATACTCCATAATAAAATGGAGTGGCAGAAAGAAGAAATCGGACGATGATTGAAGCTACTCGCACTATGTTAGCCCAAGTTCCTCTCATAAGCTATTTTGGGCTGAAGCGATCAACACAGCCTGTTATGCTCAAAACCGATCTATAATTGTCACAAGGTTTAGTAAGACTCCATATGAGTTATTACATCTAAAGAAACCAAATAATGGTTATTTCAAGGTATTTGGAAGTATGTGCTTCATTCTTAATATGAAGGATTAGAAAAGCAAATTTGATCCTAAAGGTGAACAAGGGGTGTTCCTAGGCTATTATGAAATCTCCAAGGCGAACCGAATTTACATTCCTACTGAACATACTCTTGTTGAAACAATGAACGTTAAATTTGATGAATTTGACAATCGGTCATTTCAAAGCCTTCCATGAACTATTGAATGCTTCTTCTGAAGACAATCATGGTGACATTTCTCAAGATGATGTGTACCGTGAGATAAATGCAACGGTCCAAATGCAAATTGAATCCGTATCTCAACCATCACTAAAGAAGATGATGATCATGTCACTCAAGCACCTCATGAACAATTGGAGGCTCCTTCGATCACCGAAGATCATTGCTCAACAACTTCATCTCAAAGAGATCAAGATCATCATTCTAAAGTTACAAAGTGGACGCGCGCTCTTCCCATTGCTAATGTCATTGGAGACCTCAATAAAGGAGTTCAAACTCGCAACAATACTTCTTCAGATTTCTGCATGTTTTCTGCATTTATATCACAACAAGAGCCTAAGAAAGTTGAAGAAGCTCTCAAAGACCCAAACTAGGTGATAGCCATAGTGGAAGAACTTAATGAGTTTGAGAAGAACAAAGTATGAAAGCTGATTTCTCCCCATGAAAACAAAACCATCATTGGAACAAAGTGGGTTTTCAGAAATAAAAGAGATGAATTTGGGGCTGTAATCGGGAACAAAGCAAGATTGGTGGCTAAAGGCTACTGTCAAGAAGAGAGAATTGACTATGATGAAACATTAGCTCCAATTGCTCGATTAAAAGCTATTTGAATATTTCTGGTTTTTGCTGCTTACAAGGGTTTCAAAGTTTTCAAATGGATGTCAAAAGTGCTTTCCTGAATGATGAACTTCAAGAAGAAGTGTTTGTTCAACAACCTCCAGGATTTGAAAGTCCCAAATTTCCCAATTATGTCTACAGGTTGGACAAAGTCTGTATGGACTCAAGTAAGCTCCTTGAGCATGGTATGATAATTTATCATATTTAGGTCAACAGCTGAATGTCTTTGTAAAAATTTCAAGAAAATTATGTCAAACAAATTCAAAATGAGCATGATGGGATTAAATTATTTTCTTGGTCTTCAAATTAAGCAATGTGAGCCAGATATTTTCATTAATCAAGGAAAATACATAAATGATTTGTTAAAAAAGTTTAATTTCACTAAAATCTCACCCATGAAAACTCCTATTATTCCAAAAGCTAAGGTTACCGCCGATCCAAATGGAAAAGCAGTAGATCTTGCCACGTTTAGAGGAATGATCGACTCTCTTCTTTACTTAGTAGCTAGTTAACCCGATATTATGTTTTCAACATGTGTTTGTGTAAGATTTCAAGTTAATTCTAAAAAATCTCATTTAACTACTGTCAACAGAATTTTCAGATATCGGAAGGGTACACCTAACCTTGGTCTCCAGTACTCTCGAGACTCAGGTTTTGACTTAGTTGCTTTTTCATATTTTGATTATGCAGGGTGTTAGATAGATAGGAAAAGTACAACATGAGGATGTCAGTTGCTTGGTGGAAAGCTAGTCAGTTGGCAAAGTAAAATGCAAAATTCCATTTCCTTGTCCACGACTGAAGCTGAATATACTTCAATAGGAAGCTGTTGTGCTTAGATTTTGTGGATGCAGAATCAGCTAGCTGACCTATGAGATGAGGTTTCAGAAAACTCCTCATCTACTGTGATAATACCAATGCTATTGCAATTTCCAACAATCCGGTTCTTCATTCTCGTACAAAGCACATAGACGTCCGCCATCATTTCATCATAGATCACATTGCTTAAAATGAAATTGACTGGTCCCTCGACAAATTGTACACATCACTACTATCACTATCCAAAAGTTTATTAATTAAGATTTTCTTAGCCGAATTTTATGGAGATAGCTACACGTGTAATTTATTAGACGGTCGGGATTACTTTACGAAACATATAAATACTCTTCTCATCTATTAGAGAAGAGTGAACATTTTTGTACGTCAATCAATTTCATTAAGTTCTGGGATTGAAGTTTGTAGTCTGCATTCAAGTATGTTCTTGAGTGCCTTGAAGTTTGGTTATTAATATAATCTTACTTTAAAATTTTCGTGTGTCCAATTTACTATACTATTTCTACACTTAGATAATTTTCTTTTATCTCTCGTAGTATTGCATCTTAACTTATTCGGGAAAAACATACTAGGTCTGACCATGGGATCTAGCCAATTTAGGAATTGGTATATGGTTACTTGTTATCTATTGCACTTTCATTCAAATCTGCTAAATTAAAAGAGGTGATTCAAAGTGTAAGTAGAGATTCTTCACATTCTTGATAGTTTGAGTCTAATGTTACGTGCTTTATTGATTGCCTAGTCTTTAAAGTTTGGAACTTGATTTGCTTTAGTCTAGTTAGAATAATAAAAATCCCATTTTACTGTTTTTAATTAGTTTAATATTTAATTAGTAGATTTATATTCAAAATCATACCCGTACTCCAAGTATTCAACACCCGTTCTTATTTTAACTATAATATAATACTATTAGGTTCTCTTGCCTATTTGGGTTGTAGTCGTGCTTAAATAACTCGGATTTATAAATAAAAACATGTACGCTAATGACCAAAGGTCAAGATATAATGCATAAAATGACGTAGGTTTGAGGAGGCCTATCGATTAGAATCAGGGCACCTATTGACTTTCACCGAAATGGCACTTAGCTAGAGTAGCGAAAGCGGATGGGGGGTCGATGTATGAGTGCGAGCCATGCTCACTTGGTACATGACTTGACAGTCACGCTCGGCAAACCATTCCAAGTACGGACGAATTTCTGCGACTTATATGTAATGTCGATGATAACAATGTTTAATGATAGGCCCTTTTAAGATGATACGATGATAAGATGTTAATATAAAATAATTAATATCGATGATATGATGTTTACGATGATTTACATGATGCACTCTGATTATTTGATGTTCTATGATGTATTATGATGAAATGATGTTAAATCCATGAATACGATGATGCTATGTGGATGGCTCGATCAAGTAAGGGATTGAGATTTAAGTATTTAGTTACCTGAACTTACAAATGTTTTTAATTGAATGATTTTGTGATGTTAACTATGTTGATTCATGAAGCATACTAAGGGGGTGTTTGTGTAAGCTTTTTTTTTGGCTTAAGCTTATAAGCTTAAGATCTTTTGAGCTTATGAGCTTATAAGCTTTTGAGAGAAAAAAGTGTTTGTATTAGCTTATAACTTATGAGTTAATAAGCTTCTTTTAAAAATATGGAAAATGACCAAAAAGGACTTCCTTACATTAGCTTATTAATGTAAAATAACCAAAAAGAGGGTATAAAAGTAAAAGTGTAAAATAAGTTAGTTCAAGATGGCTTATGAAAAATGGCTTATTTTTATAAAAATAAGCTAATAAGCTTAAGCTCATAAGATTAGCCAAACATATGATAAGCTCAAATAATAAGCTCATAAGCCAAAAAAATAAGCTTAAACAAACACCCTCTAAGCTTACACTTGTTTCTTTAAAATATGTCTTGTGCTCGTGCATGTTGCATAAGTGTGTGGTTGCGAGTTTGGGTTCTGCTGGATAGTTATTTATATTGTTGTATAATTTAGTAAAGGCTTGTGGTTGTGTAAGAGTTGGTTTTAAAATGAAGGTTTGTTTTGAAAAGTTTTAGCTTAAGCTAAATTTAGGTAACCACCGTTGTTTTAGTATAAAAAGAAGTACTACCCAAAATATGAAAGTTGTCTTAATTTCGAGTCAATGAATATGTTGTTTTATTAGTTATTATTTGTATGGATATGACTACATTTGTTTAAATTGTTTTATATTGTATATTTATGTTTTATGACACGTTAGATGTTTAAGGTTTTTTAAAGCCCCCAAATACGTACACAGATCATTCAACTAGTTTAAAACCCCTTTAACTTCTAATGATGTCATATCAACCGTCCAAATTATTTTATTCAATATGATCAAGATCATGACTCCAAAATTCGAGTTACAAAACTTGAAGAGATCACTTAGATCCCTATTGTTGTGTTCATTATATTTTAGTGAAGTTTAGTTTTCATATGACAATAGTCTAAGTTTAGGGTAGTAATTGTAAATACCTAAAGGGTATAAATACAAGTTTGTATGCCCTAATTTCTTAAGCAATACATTGAACATTAAACACAGCCGTATGCTTGAAGTTTCTCTGAATTCCGTTCATACGATCATTCAATTTCATACAATTCATTGTGGTATTGCTTCTCTATTGATTGATACTTGATACAATTGTGACCTACAATTGGTATCGGAGCAAAAAGGTGTATTTAAAGGTTAGTTTTTTCTTCTTTGCCCTGTTCGTAACATCTCAATCGGAGCCTGCTTATGAACAAAATCAGTTTGAGTTGATTTAAATTGCCATTGAAGATTGATGTGTAATCGTTTACTGCTATTGAATGTTTTGGAACTAAAATCATATTAAAAGTGTTGAGATTTAAATCTGAAATTTTGAATCTCGTGTGAAGGCTACGTATCTGTTCTTAATATTTGGAGAAAATTTTGTGGTTATTAATTGAAACTGATTGTTGGTTTGTATTTAAAACTGTTTTCGAGTGGATTGAGATAAAAAACAGGTTGTATTGAAGATTAATTTTGGGTTTCACCTTGGCCTTTTCGCGGTGTTCGTCATCGACTTGTGAGTTTTTTTCTGAATAGAGATATTTTTTTAATAGCCAAGTTGGGGAATAGTGAAGTTGTTTCAATAGCGAAGTTGGGAGTAGCGAAGTTGTTTCAATAGCGAAGTTGATGAATAGCGAACTTTTTGAATAGCCAAGTTCACTTTGGTTGAATAGCCAAGTGTTCATCTTTCATAGATAGCAAGTGCTATTTCACATTCTCCTTGAACAGCCAAGTGGTTACTCACGTTCCTTTTTGCAATAGCCAAGTTCGAATAGCGAAGCTGCAATAGCTAAGTTGAATAGCCAAGTGGTTTTAATAGCCAACCATTTTCAATAATCAACCACTTCAATAGTCAACCTCATTTTTTTAAAATTTGTTTAACACCTTTTTCATTCCATTCAAAGATCCGAGTTTCAAGTATCAAGATTCTTTTATATAATGGCAATTTTGAGTTTTATTAAAGACACAAAGGTTACAGATTCTAGTTTTCATTTTTGGAAGTGTTGGTATATTTCTATTGATTCTATAAACTGTATACGTAGTGCTGTTGACTTATACAATCTCATAGTTGATAAAAAGATCACTGCAAAAACACGTGTGTCTTGAGATGGTGATGAGTATTGTTATATAGATTGTGATTCAACTCTGGTTGTACAATTTCGTACTATTAAACAACATTTAGATCAAAAAATGAAAAAGAAAGTAGAAAAGAAACTTGTGTTCGTGAAGATTCTAGTGTTCTTCAAGATACTCCGAAAGTTGAAAAAGAGAGCAGATAATTTGGAACAGAGAAAAAGAGAGCAGATAATTTGGAAGAAAAAGATACCAAGTTAATTCTACAAATCTCCAAATTAGTTGAAAACCCAAGATATCATAAAAAAAGTATCATGAGCTTGAGATTGAAAAGAGTGCTAAGATGAGAAAGTTTGAGCAACAATTGTTGGACATTCAAAACAAGATGAGATCTGAAAAGGAGTATTTTGAGACCAAAAGAAACCAATATATGCATAAAGTTCAGAAATTGAAACAAGACTTGAAGACATTCTCTGCCAACAAAGAGAAGACAAATCAAATCCCAGTTACGGATGAATTTTCAAAACCAACTTTCAAGTGTTATAAGGACACAAAATCTATTAACATAAAACATAATTCTCATAAACATTGTGTGATTGGAAATGTGTTCCAATATCATCAATGTTGTTCTAGTTCTTCTAATTCTTGTTTAGAGGTTACTAATCATTGTGCAACATGTTTCACCGATTCTCATAAAGCCAAGAAGAGTTCAAATAGTTTTGATACATTTGATAACTCTTCTCAATCTATGAAACCAACTCTCAAAACTTGTAAGTCAAGTGAAGATCACAAGCAATTTTCTAAAAATCCTCAAAATGTTAAATCAATACATTCCACTTGCAAGACTGAAAGTGTAAAGTACACTCTAGCTAAGATTTACCCCGATGAGTTTTCAAAGCTAAAATCAAGACACCATGCTCCATTTTCTAAATCTACTAACTCTGGTGTGGATGTGATAACTGATAAGTTTCTAAGTAAAAGGCAATTTAACAGGGCTTTGTGGCTTGAAAAAATGAAGAGTTTACTTAAGGGTAGAAAGAAGCTTTTTCAAGATAACAAACAATTTGTGCATAATTCTCCAGTTGGTAAATCTCATGTTTCAAATAAATTTGGTTCTAATTCTAATGTTCATTCTCATTCTCATGTTAGGAAGTATGAATCTTCTACTTTTGTTAATTCTTGTTGCGATGCATTAGATAAGCCTCATGTGAAATATCCATTTCAGGTGTATCCTATTAAACATCTCATAAGGTTATCTAAGGAGATAATTTGTATATCTTCTCAAAGAGTGAACATGTTTTTGATTAATCAAAAAACTCAAAAGGAGAAATTGAATTCTAACTACAAGTGGATGCCTAGCTACAAGTGGATGCCTAAGAAAGAATCTGTAGTTAATTCTAAAAATTCTCAAAGTGTAAAATCAATACATTCCACTTGCAAGATTGAAAGTGTAAAGTACACTCCAGCTAAGATTTACCCCGATGAGTTTTCAAAGCTAAAATCAAGACACCATGCTCCATTTTCTAAATCTACTAACTCTGGTGTGGATGTGATAACTGATAAGTTTCTAAGTAAAAGGCAAATTAACATAGCTTTGTGGCTTGAGAAAATGAAGAGTTTACTTAAGGGTTGAAAGAAGCTTTTTCAAGATAACAAACAATTTGTGCATAATTCTCCGGTTGGTAAATCTCATGTTTTGAATAAATTTGGTTCTAATTCTAATGTTCATTCTCATGCTCATGTTAGGAAGTATGAATCTTCTACTTTTGTTAATTCTTGTTGGGATGCATTAGATAAGCCTGGTATGAAATATCTATTCAGTTGTATTCTATTAAACATTTCATAAGGTTATCTAAGGAGAAAAGTTGTACATCTCCTCAAAGAGTTAACATGTTTTTGATTAATCAGAAAATTCAAAAGGAGAAATTGAATTCTAACTACAAGTGGATGCCTAAGAATGAATATGTAGTTAATTCTCCTAATCCTCCTGGACCCAAACTCAAATGGGTACCAAAATCTGTATAATTTGTTTTGCAGATAAGCCTAGAGTCATTCTGGAACACAACAATTACACTCTAGAGAATATTATGAATTCAAAACAACATGTGAATTTCCAATACGCGAAGAATATCAAATCTCATGGCTCAGAGATGGAAGTGTGTTCGTGCAGTTTATCACAAACGTTATTCTGTTCAACATCAGCCCGAGCCTAATAATCTGAGAAACTTGCATTTTGTAGTTTATCATTATTTGATATAACTTGTTGTTGATGATTGTTATTTGAAGGGGGAGCACAACTTGCATTTTGTAGTTTATCATTATTTGATATAACTTGTGTGTTGATGATTGTTATTTGAAGGGGGGAGCACAACTTGCATTTTGTAGTTTATCATTATTTGATATAACTTGTGTGTTGATGATTGTTAATTGAAGGGGAGCACAAGTCTTCAAGACCCGCAAGTATGCAATTTTTACTCAATAAAAATTGTTTTCTTTATGCATGCTTGCAGGGGGAGTAAATCAAAAATATTTCACAAAAATATTTCTTTTTGTTCTAGTTTTTTTTAGAAAATCCAAAAACATTGAAAACCAAAAATCCAAAAATATTGAAAAATCAAAAATTCAAAAACAATATAAATGCTTAAAATCACAAAAAGATTTTTAGTTTTGTTTTCTTGTTCAATAAGGTATTTGTTTTTAACTTCATTCTGATACCTTGCTTGTTTCTTTGTCGATCCTCTAAATGATCATCTTTCATTTCCTGAAATCCTTCCTTTATTCGATACATTTCTTCTAGAAAGTATTCATTCTGTGCCAATTTGTAGTAATCAATCTTACATCTATGATTGATTCATTGTATTCTAATGATCGAATTGCACGATTGGTGAGGGAGTGTTGAAAGTTACTTACTCCCAGGGTCAATCTAGAGCCGGAAGGACCTGCTTCACCATTATCATACAAACTTAGTAAGGGTTTACTAGGTTATATATGTGAGCGGTTATCAATTGGTGTGTAGAGATAAAATGGAACCGAGAGGGGTGAAATTGGAGATGAGGGTGCTAATGATCAACGAATCGTTTCTTTTTTAAAAAATCATTTTGTTACTTCATAAATCTTGATTGTTTGCATTCTTTGATTGTTCAAATCATTCTTGACAATCTATATCAACTTCATATCTTCTGAAATCATTCTTGTTGATTCTTATAAACCTTATATCTTTATGAATATCATTATGTTTGTTCATATTCATTGTTGATTGAAAGTGTCCAAATGTATCCAAACAAAGATACATACATTCATTTTTAGAAAGAGAGTTTGAGGGAGAAGTTGAAAATTAATTAGACAGCGGATAGTGTGAAACAGGATCAAAAGGAAAAGAGATCCTTACCAAACTGTATCAAATATCTGGGTAGCCGCATGTACTACTATTTTTATACTAGTATTGAAGTAGACATCATGGATCCAGTGATGCAATGCACTAACCCTACCAACCTACTCAATTATCTCTTAAAAAATAATTGTTTTAACTTCACACAGAGATTTTTTACATACACTATTCACATCTCATTTGGAGATTGTTAGTATTGAAAATAGGAGAAAAGCTACTCCGGTCCCCGACTTCTTTCGTGCACTTATTAAGTCTAAAGCCAATTGCAATATCATTCTTATTCTAGGACACTTATGGAATCATTTGCCAATTTTTGTGACAATGCTGGAACATCTTGAGTAATATCTTTATGATATTTACAATGATAGATGGAAATCCTACCGGTGCTAACATCAAGCTAACGCTGAAAGCAGGTCACTCAGTTTATTTAAATTGAAGTGTTAACGGGAAATCTATGTGATCCCCGAGTTACAACGGATGCGTTAATTATCATATATTTCTGATAGAGTCATGCCAAAATCAAGGTGAAGCCAGTTTATATGTGCAAGATGATCATGATGGATGCTGACCAGCATGAGGGGGAGAGTCAAGTTTAAGGAACACATTTCACTTAATTTTGAGAAAAAAAAAGGTTTATCACCTGAATCATCAAAAGTGTGTAGTCGAAGACAAAGATAATTCATGTGTTAAGGTGAATATCAAGTTAAGGGGATGATCACCTAAATCATTAAAAATGTGTAGCTGAAGACAGAGATAATTCATGTGTTAAACTGAATATCAAGTTAAGGGGGAGAAAGGTTCTGAAAAAGTTTTAGATTTTAGTGTTAAAGATCGCGAGTTACTTTCGAGGGGGAGCAACTTTTGTTTAAAAAAATTGAAGGTGCTGAAACAGCAAATCTAATCCTCGAACAATATACGTGGATAATCAAGATACATTAATCTCATGATATGCTCAATATTGTTCTCGTGAAGAAAAAAAGACGATCATGGTTGTAAATTCAGATAAGCCCGAGGTTTCTACTGCAATCACCGACAAACAAGTCACCGTCGACAAGTCCTTGAAGATCTTGTGAAGACTTAAAACTTCAAAGAATGATCTCCTGATGTTTATTGTAGAAAGAAAAAGAATCTCTGCATATTCTAAATATGGAAATTGTTTGGTGCTTAAATAGAGTATTTTCATTTATTATGCTTAACTGTAAAATGAACACAAAAGGGGAGATTGTTAGATCCCTATTGTTGTGTTCATTATATTTTAGTGAAGTTTAGTTTTCCTATAACAATAGTCTAAGTTTAGGGTAGATATTGTAAATACCTAAGGGGTATAAATACAAGTTTGTATGCCCTAATTTCTTAAGCAATACATTGAACGTTAAACACAGCTGTATGCTTGAAGTTTCTCTCAATTCCGTTCATACGATCATTCAAGTTCATACATTTCATCGTGGTATTGCTTCTGCATTAATACTTGATACAATTGTGACACAAGATCAAATAAATCTAGTATGTATAGTAGTTTGTCTAAAGTGAGTGGCAGACATGACACAATAAACCAGAATCAAATATACCGTAGCTTCTCTTTTAAATTATCATATCATATATTGATACAAAACTTTCAGTATTGGAAAAGCTGTTGATATCCTCATCGCGATATTCCATGCCGCCTTGATCTTCCCTTTCGTATAAATCAGGACCTTCTATTTCATTAAATTCTTTCCGAGGTTCAATACAATTTGGATTATCAGAAGCTATTTGGTTGATTTGACTTCCAGGGAAAGATGCTCGGCTTTGTGTATATGGAAAATCAAGAATATTGACGTCCCTAGATCGAATGAAATTGAAGAAGATGGATTATAAACGGATTCAAATATACAAAACTCAAACGAATATGAAAGTAATGACTTACTTGTTGGGCATCCAATTTAAAAGGCCATCCATGCAGTCTTTAGCAACTTGATGATCAGTTCCAAAACAATTAGGATTGTATGCTATTTCATTGGTTTGAGTATCAGGGAAACATGTTCCGGTTTGTGCACATAAATTCTCACAAGTTCCAATGTCACTGCAATGAAATTGATGAAGAATTACTGTTCCAATGTTCCAAAATTAACCAGCTGAAGTTCAAATTAAGTTCTGAAATGACCTACCAGTCGGGCATGCCATGATTATTAGCAGTGGTAGTTTCAGAAGAAATAGTCTTATAGTTTGGTATAAATGGCCATTCAGGAATTCCTACTCTAATACGAACATTTCTGAAGGTAGATGGACGGACTGCATGCACAAAGACAAGTTTAGGTTAGAAAAACTTCACAGATTCTAATACTACTCACACAAAGGTTAAATCGTTGGACAACCCTATCTTTTTTTTAATGGCTCATAAATCTACCCCAAGTTTGTCCACGACAGGACTTCAACCCATGACCATAGGCCATCGGCAACACTAAACCCGGCCTATATATCCTGGAGTTTGAAAGACCCTTCAATTCCCCAAGGACCTTACACAGGATATAATCGAGGAGCTGTCCCCACAGCCCTCTGAGGGAGTTGTGATCGAACCCGTGACCTTTTCACAAATACCCTAGCTCCCTCCAGGACCAAGAGCGCATTGCAATGGGGTGACACAAAGCCATAACCTTTCACGAATTATAATACTTGGAAACTGACAATCGTAATCAGCTTAATCATATGCGGGTGAGGAAGGTATACTTTTAAGCCTATCTGCGGCTTCAGCTTTACTCAGTCCAAAATATGGAACAAGACAGCAGTATGCAGTCTTCGAAAATGAATAACTTCTGCGGATGCTTTTCCAAGGGGATGGCGAAGCCGTAACTTCTCTTGGGTTGTGAATTTGGATTGAAGATCGCAGACCAGCACGCTGCAAGTGATCAAGCAAAAGATTTTTAACAGTAGTTCGTAGTTTTAACAATGTTGCATCATAGTGTTGGATATCAAAGAGCATATATATCACTCTCTTCTAAATGCATGAAGATAAAAAAGAAATGCAGAAATGCAGCTATGCTGCGTGAGAACAAAAAAAACACACGGACTACATTTTGATTATCTTCTCCTCTCTAATTTCATAAAAGAACAGCATACATATAAATAGAAAACAAAACATCCTATGCTATGCAACATGGACACATCATCTACCACTTACTTCCTAAAATTATGCTCCACTAACACACACACTACCTAGGCCTTTCCATACTTCACGGCACTTCCTCTTGCTAAATAATTAGTCAAACATGGACTATCCATCTGTGACTAAACCGACCCGCACCACGACCCATCAAGATTATCCAACATTCACCCCGTAATCTTGATGATCTCGGTCCATTCAACTTGCTACATGCTTGCTTGATTCGATTCTATTTCTTGCTAACTTCGAATCTTCTTGCTTTCTAACTTGCTACACGACCCATCAAGATTATCCAACATTCACCCCGTAATCTTGATGATCTCGGTCCATTCAACTTGCTACATGCTTGCTTGATTCGATTCTATTTCTTGCTAACTTCGAATCTTCTTGCTTTCTAACTTGCTATTCGAACCATAAGGTCCGGTCTTTCTACGAGTCACACATGACCCGGTTCATGCTACTTGCTCTTGGTACTCGGTCTCTCTTTCTCAGGCAAACCACCGGTCTCGTTTACCTTCTTCGGTCTGACTGCTCAAACGGTCGAGATTAACTTTCTAACAGCCATCACGGTCTCTGGCTTACACGCCCTTCTCCGCCCCTACGAGTCGTCCGGCAGGTCTTGATCTTCTTTCACGTGATAACCTTGCTGTAACTTGCTACTTGCTTTCTTCCTCTACTTGCTACTTGCTATCCTTCTTGCTTTCTTGCTACTTGCTGATAACATGAGACAACCTTCTTGCTTGCTATCTTCTTCTCTTTCTTGCTTGCTATCTTCTTCTCTTTCTTGCTTGCAACCTCACAGCCCCTTCAACCAAGCCATGAGCTCTGATACCAATTATTGGATATCAAAGAGCATATATATCACTCTCTTCTAAATGCATGAAGATAAAAAAGATATGCAGCAATGCTACGTGAGAACAAAAAAAACACACGGACTACATTTTGATTATCTTCTCCTCTCTAATTTCATAAAAGAACAGCATACATATAAATAGAAAACAAAACATCCTATGCTATGCAACATGGACACATCATCTACCACTTACTTCCTAAAATTATGCTCCACTAACACACCCACTACCTAGGCCTTTCCATACTTCACGGCACTTCCTCTTGCTAAATAATTAGTCAAACATGACCCGCACCACGACCCATCAAGATTATCCAACACATAGTACATCTAACCAGAGTTCACATGCATGGGAATTAGAGAGAGAGAGAGAGAGAGAGTGTGTGTGTGTGTGTGTGTTAATGTTTAATCCTAAGGTTTCTCCAAGGTGGATCAGGGTAAGGTTGGAGGGTGAACTCTAGTAAAATCAAGAAAATTGGCAAACCGATTTCAATTCACAACAAAATAATAACAATAAACTTTTAAATTATATTAACAAACATCCGGATACAAAAAGTAGACAAATATACTAGATTATATTAACAAAGGTACAACGCATCTAGTTGGATTTGGAAACACACTGTATTATGAAATTAAGCATGTAGATAGGAAACAAACTAACCTCAAGTGCGTAGTAAACTGCATGCATAAAATTGGCATAAGAATCCTGGGGTGGATCAGTAACAAACTCAAGCACACCGACACATTTATTTGCTTCAATCACAGGCATACCAAAGGATCCCCATATCTTAGAAAATATATCATCTTGGCATGGAGGACGCTGATCTTGAGGGTAATTATGCAAATTTTGAGTCTCTTCAGGAACAAGGTTTAGGAATACACGGCCAGGAAGACCAAATGCTACCCTTTTTTTAGGATGTACATAGAGTTTGTGGTCTAAACAGGCTATACGGTATGAATCAAGTTCTTGATTGATCCCACAAAGACCAAAAGGCTGAGATGTTGTTGTAAGCACACATGTTTTTCCTGTCTCAATTGCGGCCCAAAACTGAACAAGAAAAGATTGGCCTTGAGGTAATTTTAAAGTTTCAAGAGCAGAAATGGTGCTTCTCTTCACTCCTTCAGATGTAGGAATACAAATATCTGTAATGCTCAAACTATCAGGACGGTGTAGCAAATAGAATACAAACAGCACTGCTTATATTCTTACAGAAAAGGGTAAACGAGTATCTTTATAGCATGGGACACACAATCACTAGAGGGGAACCATATAATCAAATTCATTATGTGAACTGCAATAATCGACTCTAACTTCTTTAACGCAAGTATCTTCTTATTTGTTAAATCTTGTGGAACATAAGTAATCAAATTCATTATGTGAATGCAACTAAAACCTCAAAGGAATCAAGATATGTTAACAAGGGAGCTTTGAACATAAGATCTTAATTGAAAGCAGGATCTATATCGGAACCTAATTAGGCTAAAACAAATTAATCCCTAAGTTTTCTTGATCGACCACATCAAGCTCAAAATTATTAACAAAATGATCCACATAGCTGGTTAGAACTGGATATGAAATGTATTGAAGAGAAAGTAAGACTCCATCGATAATAACTACATTCCTAGACAACCGTACTAGCTCGCATCTGAAGAAGGCTTCTCTTTCCATGGTCGAAAATATCGGAAACCGATACAGATAGGAAATTGCATTCTGAACAATAATTGAGGATAAAGAGAGACAAAACAAAGAAAACTAACGAAAAAAAAATCTCCTTTTTTGTTTTTCCTCCTATAAGAAATATAGAATGGATGCATCATGCAGTTGATAGAACCTTACAGTTTATTTCTGGAGATGACCTGAAGGAGCCACCAGGTGAAAGCTCAAATTTCAGGAAGTCGGTCCTCATATTAGAGTAAGCCATCCTTAATTAACCACTTCTGATCTGAACTACTTTCTGATAACTGCGAGGCCAACCTAAGATGGCCTGTTTTCAACTCACAGCACTATGTTGAACTGCGATTCGTATTCATATAACCTTTCTTATTTGAGGGGTCAAATAAGTTTACTTTTCAACCATCGTTTTAATTAATTTCCATTTTAATCCCTCCGATTATCCATCTATATCTAAGACCAGCCTGTCTCGTGGATATTTGAGGTTATATGCGAAAAGAAAATTAAAATAGGCTCCCTATATATAAATATTTTATATATGTAGGTATATATGATCAGTAGTATACACTATACACACACGCACGTATTAATAAGATAATCTTTATTATATAATAATGTTATTAAGATAGTTTATCTTACGTTATTATATAAATCGCGAGATTCTAACATTTTTGAAAGCAAATTTACGGATCATCATATTATAATCAAATGTTTAGTTCTTGAAAATATATTCAACTTATCATTTTTTTCTATACATTGTGTATTAAAATTTAAAATTTACTATTTAATATACTGAACTTACCAAATTTAACATTTTATGTATTTAACTTAGTATAGCATGCAAGGTGTGACGTGGCACCAGTTTGACCGGCCGGTGTGGCAATAACATGGCATTGACTTGGCGATGTTGTAATTTCTCCTTCTTAATTTGGAAATAATTCAAAATGAAAATGATTTGACCAATTATAATAATAATATTTATAATAATAATAATGACTCCTCAGGTGTTAAACAGAGTGATTTCATCTTCGATCTGCTTCATGAAATCGATGCATGATACCCAGATTTGTTCATGATTTCCACATGTTTAGGGTTATGTTTTCTTGGTTTTGTTCGATTTTAACCTACTCAAACTCTGCCGACATGTTTGAAGGTTGTTTTAGATGATCTCGATTTGTGTAACAGCCTGAAATATTATGAATACAAAGATAATAAAGATTTTTTAGTTGGTTCGTTAATTAGATATTAATAACTAGATTAATTGTCCGTGTTACACAGGTTAGTTTAGAAAAATTATAAATATTAAACATTAATAAAAATTTAATAAAATCTAAAAAAATGAATATATAGCAATGCAAATATATTTAAAATTTGTAAATAGCAACGTAAATAAATATATTGTAGTGCAAGTATATACCTAGATTTACGTCAAACTGATTAGCTATATCATTTAAACGTATTATAGTAATTTCAATCTATATAAATGATATAGTATTGCATTTAAATTACTATTATCATTTAATAAATATAAATATATGTAATGTATAGTAATTTTACTATAGTTAGTTATATCCAATAAAATTAATTTATTATACGTATGATTTAAATTATATATTAAATTTAAGTAATACTTTATTATCTTACCTTATCTCGTATTAAAATTGAATTTGAATAACTCTTCTTTATTTAAAGTCAAAAATAAGTTTCAAGTTTGACTATTTAAAGTTAAAATTGAGTTTTAATTTTAATCAAAATGATTGTTAGGATTAATTTTAACTAAATAAAGGGTTATGATTTTCTAATTAAATTGCTGAAGGTTATTCTTTTATTTTTAAAGATTGTTTGCAATGATGGAGACTTCAAGGACTAAAAGGGACAACAGAAGGATTTAAGGGACTGTTAATGATAAAAATGAAAGTACTAGGATTAAGGAGTGGATTAGGGTTAATCCCTATCATTGTTGAACTCATAGACACTTTTGTGTGTGTGTGTGTTTTGCTTGCTCTCGGCCAAAGAACAACGGTAAGAAAGATTGAGAAATTGAGAGGTGATCTTGGTGAGGAATCATTCAAGTTGTTCCGATGTTTATTTTCGGGACTTCAAGTGAGTTCAGTAGTTTCTAAACATAGTACAATGAGAAAACATTTTCGAAAGGTTTTATAAGTTTAACTTAATTGATTACCTGATGCTATATTGTGAATATTCGACTATGTATAGATTGATCCTAGAGGATATGATATGCATGCATACAGATGATATTTGACTATAACTTAGATTCATGCACATGCTACGGTTGATTAATGAATTTTATATCAATGTTCAAACGTAAAGGGAGGGGGCCGGGGGGTAAATGCCTTACATTATTACATATGATTACAGGCCTAGTTGGATTGATACACCCTTTGGTTCTTTGAGTGACAAGTGACCGTACAGTTAAGGTCTTATGCATGATATCACGAGGGTGTAAGGAGGGGACGGATGGTTGACATCCATTTGTACTTGCACTCTACATGACACAGCGAGGTACTAGTACCTTGCATGAGTAGCGAAAGCACAATACAGAGTGTACTTTGTATAAATCGGGAGTAATACATGGGATACCACTTGGACATACATTAATTTTTATGCATTTGAATTCTAGACTTTCATTCTGTTAAATAGTTATTTATGAAAAGTTCTTGTTAATTGTTAATTTTTTTAGAATAACGGTGTTACAATTTCAAGGTCGATTAAGGTATGTCTGGTAATTTTGTAGAGTTTTGATTTAAAGGGTTTTCCTTTATAGCTGGATAGGTTTGAACAAGATTTCAGATTGAATATACTTCTATTAGGGTTTTTGTTCAAATCTGCCTTTGCATTCGAACAGATTTGGGTTTCTTGTTAGGATCCACATATTTGGGTTTTTCACACATCTGTTTCATCTTCAATTTTGTTTAAGATATGTGAGTGATTGTGTTTAAAGATTCCAATGGTTCGATTTTCAAATTCGATTCTTCATGTTATAAAAGGTTTCCAGATTTGTGGATCTCATAATTTCTCATCTTGTTCTTCGACTAGTATCCATCCCACAAATAGATTGTAGAATTGAGTTTACATAATAATAATAATAATAATAATAATAATAATAATAATAATAATAATAATAATAATAATAATAAGGGTGATGAGTTGCTCCACTCATACTTAATTGTCTTTGAGTTAATGAGTTGAAACTCCACAAGCTTACCGATATTAACATCGATATTTGAAAAGTTCAAACTATTTGGAAAGGGAAGGAAACATATATGTGTGTATATATATATATATATATATATATAATTTTATAACATCAACTTTTTTCGATCAATTCGTGCTCAAAACAACCATACTAAATATTACATAGCAGAATAGAAACGGACATATATCTAAAAAGAAGAAAAAACAGTGCATTTTGTCTTTTATTTGCTCTCTCCAATCTCCATTTACCCAAGACAGAAAAATGGTGAAGAAGGAAAAGAAAAAGAGGAGTTTATATAAAGTAAAGTAAATGTAGATCGAATACGTACAGTCAGTACAGAGGAAATCAAGAATTATGAATGTACAAATTAATACATTGAAAAATAGATCACATAAAAGACGACTGCATTATCATTCTAGGAATACGTTTTAAGTTTGAACTGACAGTTCATGCTTGGAGTGGACTCGAAGGAGTACCCTTTATCTCAGCCAACTGCATTAAACGTACTCGAGGGTTCATAGTAGAAGTCTTTAAGTGGGCCTGAGATCAACTTGACCTCTTTATGAACCAGCTCAAAGGGTCATGTTCTTCAAGTGAACTCAAACACGTGTATTTATAAACTGGATCACTGGTCATGTCAAAAAGGCTCAGATTAGGAGTTAAAAACAGGAAAGGGTCAGATTGGCGTTAAAACATGAAAGGGTAAGATTAGGAGTTGCAACATAAAGGGATCAAAAAAGGAATATGTTGATTTCAAATAACTAAAAATAATTAATTTTTGGAAAACGTTGAACATAGCCGAAATAGATATGTTAAAGAGTTCTTAAATAATAGTATTCTAGTTCTTATAATAGTTGCCAAATATGACAGATTAACCTTTCGTTTTCTAAGGACATTTCATAAGGATAAAGAAAAAGGGTATTATGCGTGATAAATATCATCCTAAACTCTTAAAAAGTTGCCCATATTACCATGTCGCCCCTATTGTTTCATTGTTATTGCCCAAAAGCCAACCCTATTACTGCCGTCCATATTACTCGAAGTCGCTGTTATTAGTGTCACTCCTATTTTCTAGTCGCCCCTATTACTCATAGTCGATGTTATTAACGTCATCTCTATTACATGTCACCCCTATTACCCATAGTCTCTGCTAATACCATCGCACGACCACCATCCCCTTCTTTCTTCAGTTTACCTTACAAGATCTATCTCCCTCTAGGGATGGCAATGTATCAGATTTGGTTCGGATAAGTCATATCCACATCCATATCTATTTAGTTTTTCAACATCCATATCTACCTAAAATTATTTCATCCGTCCATATCCATGTCCATCGGATTATATGGGTAAATGGATATCAATTAAATGTTAAAATAACTCTTTTTCTCAAAGAAAATATCATATATTTACATATAATTTATAAGTTTTGTTGACACAAATACATAATTTCTCTATAAAAAATATGAATCAAAATATAATTTAATATAACTATAATCAAAACGAAAAACATACCTTATAATTATTAGGTTTTGTTCAATATAGTCCTAATTAAAATCATAGTCTTGAGGGACAATTTTTAGCCATTAGATTTCAAGAATAATAGTCTAGATTTAATCTTAGATAGTAATTAAAATTGATATGAGGGAGGACAATTCTGACTTTTTGCATATTGGTTCCCACTTTCTATTTCCTCTAATTTATTTAAAATTAATTATCTCACAAACCGTTAATCGTTAGACGAAATGAATTATACCGTTGCGATCCTCGTGTTCCCCTCTTTTATTAGAGAGGTCGCTTAATATACTTTTGACAAACTTTTTTTTCTTCATTTTGTTAGGTTGGACTTAAATTTTATTAATGTATAATCACATGTGATTCATAACAATATTACATGTGTTGTTTTATTAATTTTTTTATCTTCTTAAATTGTATATCATTTAACGTTTATTAATTTTGAATGTTTGCTTAAAAAAATAACGTTTGCTTGAAACTGTTTATACATGTATGTACATATTCAATTTCACCCAATCCAATTGCATTGTCTACCCATGAATGCATATATTGTATATTAGCAACACCCTATCCCCTCTATCAAAGGTCCAGATGTGTTCTACTTCGAATTCGATGTCTTTTATATTGGTTCTCGTAATAAGAATGGTTCTCGTTTGAACAATCACTTATGCAATCACATATGTTTGAATACCAAATCTCATGTTTTTTGGTATTCAATCACATGTGAATCTGTACAAACTCTCGTGTGATTTTGTACAAAATCACAGGTGATTAAATATGCAATCATATGTGATTGAATACCAAATCTTATGTTTTGGTATTCAATCACATGTGATTCTGTGATTGAATACGCAATCACATGTGATTGATTCTGTCAAATATGTGACATAAAAATGCTACATTTAATCAAATCATCTGTAATTATGTGCATGTATAAGAGATAGATAATCACATGTGTTATAAAACAACTAATAACTTAGAATCACTTTCAATTGTTGATTTTTTTGTTACTAAACCATATAACTTCGCCAGATTATCAAACACCAAACTATAATTTTATAAAGACTATATTGATCACACCTCTATGAATCACATGTGATTATACTTTAATAAAATTTAAGTCCAATATAACAAAATGAGAAAAAAAAATTGTTGAAAGTATATCAAGTGACCTCTCTAATAAAAGAGGGGAACACGAGGATCGCAACAGTATAACTCGTTTCATCTAACGATTAACGGTTTGTGAGATAATTAATTTTAAATAATTTAGAGAAGAAAGAAAGTAAGGACTAATAGTTAAAAAGTCATAAATGTCCCCCTTCATACAAATATATCAATTCTGATTATCTAAGATTGAATCTGTACCGTTAAATCTTAAAATTTAATGGCTATAAATTATCCCTCTGAACTATAAATTAAATTAGGACTGTATTGAGAATTCATCTATTGCTTGTTCAAGGCAGGGTGTTTGAAACCATTAATTAATTTCATTCTTCTTAAAGATTTGGGATTTCATATATTGCTTTCTTTTTAAATATCTGGGTTTAATTGATTGGTTTTCTAGTTAAAGATTTGGGTTTATTTCTCGTCAGGTATATTTCTTTGAAAGTCTAGGATTAGTTTATTAACAAACTTGTGCGTATATAATTTTATTTTGTTAGTTGGATTAATTTAAGTTAATCTAGAATTAATTTTATTTTATTTTGTTCGAATTCTTCATCGTCCAGTAGATTTAATGTGTTTGTATTTGTTTTTGATTATCGTAAATGGTTAAAAACTTTATTAGCATAGATTCCGCTTAAAAATAAATTAATTTTTTAAATATACGCTTTAATTTATTTGAAAGAGAGAGTGTGTGTCTAAATTGAGCAAATTACCTTTTGACCAACGGATAAATTTAATTGAAGTCGGTATAAAATACCAAAAGTGAAATAAAAAGAAAACCGCGACTGTTCTCGTAATTTTAAAAATAAAAGGATTAAAAGTAAAATTTAGTAGCGTCTACAAAAACCATTTATATAAATAACTTTAATTATTTAATATCTTTTAATTAATATTTAGTTACGTGATAGTCTGGTACGTATTTTTTTTAAATGAGAACCGCATGTTAACATCACCCGTGAATAATAACAACAATAATAAAATCTCATCATGTTTCTAAAAAACTTTCGTGTTATGCATAATTTAATAATTTAAAAATATCATGTTTGTAAATTTTATTCAACTTTACAAATTTAATAATTTAAAAATGGCATGTTTGTAAATATCACTCAATGTTTAAGACACTAATTATCTTTTTTTTTAATATCATCTTTTGATTTTGATATATGTTTTAATCAAATGAATAGAATAATAAGTAAAAACAGAAAATAGAAGAATATATTATATTTTTAATAATTATTTTGCACACAAAAAAAACTACACTTTTATAAAGTTAGCGTCATTTTTTCAATCTTTTGTTTCTGTGCATTGAGAAGACATTAGTTATTTAATTTTTTTTTTTTTGAATATTAATAAGTGCCGTTTCTCTAAATATAAAATTGTATCATCTCTAATCAGATAATCCTATTTAATTTGAAAATTCAATTTGATTCTTAAATTAAAATTGTATCATCTCTAACCATTTAATCTAGTCCAGTTTTATAATAAAAGACATAATTATGTTATAAAAATCTACTTTTTAGATTAAAATATACAACTAATTTAAAATGATCTATATTTTAGTATAAAACAACAAAGTAAACAGGACACCCGCTACGGTGCTACACCGTACCTATTTACATTGTAGAGATGAGACTTGTTTCTTAAAACGAAAAGGAGTGATCTCTCTAGTCACATTTATTACAGAGAGAGGAAAGAAATTATTTTTTTTAAACCTTTGATATAAAATATAGATATTTTATGGGTTTAAGTATACTTCAAATATGAAGTGTGTCATTCTAATGTGGCTTGAAGTGTGTCATTCAACTACTCACTTAATACACCCATAAACAATCAAAATAAGAAGAGAGAGAGGTGGGAGGGAGGGAGAGGTGTTCGAATGATGATGTGACGATGCATCCCACCCGTCATTCCACTAGGAGATTAGTCCCGCTACCTTTTGAGTTTTGACATTATGGAAGATCAATAATTTAATATGGAATGGCAGGTCAAAGGTTCAAGACTCAAGCAAAGGATCAAATTAGCTCATCGACCCAACAACCGCAAAATACAAAATGAACCCACCACCCACTAGCTGCATCATGAAATATTGTAAGTTATACAACTCCCAACTATAGCCACAAGAAATCCATCACCAAAAAAAAATCAATAATAATAATAAAGTTGCGTTGACTTGGAAATAGATAAAACTTTTCTTCAATCTTCTAGAGATCCGTTCAAACAATAGCTCTATCATATTCTAAGATTTTAATGGACTTGTTTTTGAATTTCAGTCGGTTCGTTTTGATCAAGTAAGGATGTCGGATCATTGGTGAGATTTAAGTCGGTTCGCATGATGATGTGACGATGCATCCCACCCGTCATTCCACTAGGAGATTGGTCCCGCTACCTTTTGAGTTTTGACATTATGGAAGATCAATAATTCGATATGAAATGGCAAGTCAAAGGTTCAAGACTCAAGTAAAGGAGCAAATTAGCTCATCGACCCAACTACCGCAAAATACAAAACGAACCCTATATGCATCATGAAATATTGTAAGTTACACAACTCCCAACTGTAACCACAAGAAATCCATCACCAAAAAAAAATTAATAATAATAACAATAAAGTTGCACTAGCTTGGAAATAGATGAAACTTTTCTAAAATCTTCTAGAGATCCGTTCAAACAAATAGCTCTATCATATTCTGAGATTTTAATGGACTTGTTTTTGAGATTTCAGTCGGTTCGTTTTGATCAAGTTAGGATGTCGGATCATTGGTTAGATTTCAATCGGATTGCATGACGATGTGACGATGCATCCCACCCATCATTCCACTAGGAGATTGGTCCCACTACCTTTTGAGTTTTGACATTATGGAAGATCGATAATTCGATATGGAATGGCAGGTCGAAGGTTCAAGGCTCAAGCAAAGGAGCAAATTAGCTCATCAACCCAACAACCGCAAAATACAAAACGAACCCACCACCCACTAACAGCATCATGAAATATTGTAAGTTACACAACTTCCAACTGTAGCCACAAGAAATCCATCATCAAAAAAAATTAATAATAATAATAAAGTTGCGCCGGCTTGAAAATAGATGAAACTTTTCTTCAATCTTCTAGGATGTTGGAAACATCGTCTCATAAATTAATAAATTTTTTTTTAACTGTGTCCGTTGTTTTGTATATGCGATCTTATGTTTTGTTTTGGTGAATGCGTTGTGTCAACTGCTGTTTGGAATTCATATGAATTAATGCTAGAAACCCTTGCTTTCTTTGCACCAAAACTAACTATGAGAACAAGAGATTTCATCTTAACCCTTCATTGATTTGATGTAATCATCTATATTTGACCCTTCATTTTATTCATCATGAAATGCAACCATAAGATTGAATAGATCAATATCTAAAATCTCATTCCTTTAATAACATTGTATTCCATTTCTCATTTCCTAAATTCTAACTGTTAGTTTGCAGAAAGCATAAAACCGGTTCTCTTAAAATGGCCGGGGGGCAGTTCAGCAACATCTTGAAAAACCAATAGGGAAGCTGAGACAGTGGAGAAATAAGATTTCACATGGATATTTTGTATTTGGCAGAACCAACAAGACAAGTTACTAGTACATGACCCAATAAAGTTCTCCATTTTTTCCCAATAAATTGAAATTAACTTGATTGTTGAGAGTTACAAGTGTTATGTAACGAGTAGGGGTGTCAAAAATACCCGAACCAAATTAGCTCAAAATTGTCAACTTTATAAAGGTTCGAAATGTTTAATCAGGTTGTCCTAATCAACCCGAATGATATATGGGTTCCGGGTTAGATTTCATGTCTTTATTCGGGTTTACTAAATTAAAATCATTCGGGTATATAAGCTATTTAAAAGCTTAAAAAAGATTTGATTCTTGTAAAAGTTTAGGAATAGGTCAGGTTAACCATGTTTGAACCATGTTTAAAAGAATAATTTATTTGTCTTGTAAAATATCTAGTTTAATTTGTAATTTGTTATTTTAAGAGTCTCTTTAAGTACACTAAATGAAAAAATCATTCTAGGTTAAAAAAAATTGTAAAAATCAACCGCATAAAAGTTTGTGGAAAAAAGATTAAATATACAAGAATCGAACATGGTTAACCTAAACTATTCCTAAATTTAAACACAATAATGATATCTTTATTTCGTAAACATGGTTTTAAAAAGGTATAAAATCTCACTAAAAAATATAACAAATATTGTTTATATGAAATAAAAACATAAAAGCTAGAAAAATGAAAGAACTAAAAAACAGAAAGAAAAATAAAGAAAAGCAAAAAATAAAACTATAGTAAGCAAAAAACAATAAATCTATATTTATCTATACTACTATATAAAGCATTTAACAATCTATCTTTTCTTAAATTTTAAGACTTCTTAAATTCAATCAATATAAAATCTTAACCCTTCATTTAATCTAAATTAATCTCATCTATACTACTATATAAAGCATTTAACATTTTCTCTCCTCTTAAATTTTAAGACTTTTTAAAATTCAATCAATATAAAATCTTGACCTTCATTTAATATAAATTAATCTTATTCACTCAATTTTTAACTATTTTATTCTCTCCTAATTTACTTTAACTTTATTCAAAATATATTCTCTCATACTAACACAATTATCCACCCACGTCAACATAATTTTTAAATCTTATTAACTCTTCTCTTTATTTCATATATAAATCTTTTTTCTTATTTTATTGTCTTTTAGAGTTTATTTCTAAAATTAATAAAATAGTTAAATGTAAATAAAAGAAAATTTGAAAAAAAAACCCGGACATGTTGTAGAGAACTTTTTCGTGACATTGACTCGCGCGAATAACATATCATTACATTCTTGAAAGCGAAATATTGTAAACCAAAAATTATTTACCGTCGCAGCATTGCGCGGGTATGATGCTAGTACTATATGATAAATTTAACATCCTCTCTCCTGTTTTACTTAATTTCTTAAAATCCAACAATCTGAAATTACTAATGTACCACTCAGATAACTTCATTTATCTCTCTTACTTTACGCACACACCAATAAACACAGATTCTATAACTACACACCTTCTCACCCACAAAAATTGAAGAAAATGGTTTTTTTTTGTTAAAATTTGAGAGAGGATGTTAAATATATCATATAGTCTGTTAAAATATGTTTTATAAATAAAGAAAAGAATTGATAAGAAAAAAGAGAGAGAAATCGACATATTACCATGTAGAAACTATTAACCGAATACCGTACCCTATACAAAACATCATGTTATTGAGTGGATATTAATCGCCAGCCGCATAATGACACGGATACCATACTAGTATAATTTAATAAAAGCAAAATACAACTCAAAGAAAGGAAGCAAAGTGGATATATTAAAGTAAGAGAAAAAAAAACATTTAAAACAAAAAAGAAAAGAATTAAAGAGACGAAGTATAAAAGACCACAAATGCAATGGGAAAGAATCGAACAGTAAACCAGGCCTTTAATTTCCACTCCCCCAGATAACCAACTTGTTAAAATTTTGTTTGCATTATATTTATTATACACAATTTCTTTTTTCCTGATAAATTTGTTGTTATATATAATATGTGTGTGTAGTAAATACCAGAGATAAAAATTATCGGCATCTGGTAGCGAGTTGGAACAGCTCCAGGTCAAAGAGGTTAAATTATCATGAATCAGATCCAACACCCATCAAACAAGACTCCGATAAAACCTACCGAAAAATAGCTCCATTGCAGCAACATAGCAGTCTATCAGATGTGGCAGCACCATTAAACCAGCAAACCACAACTCAAGACGCACATGAACCATATCAAACAAAGGTATTCCAGGCAGAAAAAACCAAGAAGCATATAAGCCTGTAGACAATTGATCAAACAATAACATAGGCACAAGATAAGCTTCAACAAATAAACCCATCCAAGCTGACCAAATTAAAACCATAACCAATAGCTAATCCAGAATATATATAAACACCAACATCTGAAAAAGATTCAAAATGCCATATACCAACAAGCTGTCACACAAAAAACACAAACAAAAAGTCAAAAACAACTCCAAACTCGAATTAGATACTATACTATCCAATCCACCAAATGAAAGAGCTTCCTCTAACAAACAGTCACTTACAAATTTATGAACAAAAACATGAACATGAAAACAAAACCAAACCCAAAAAAGATTAGATGTACATAATAGCATACTAAGATTTCATGAAGCAAGGTGGCACATCAAAAAACACAAGATAATGAAATCAAACCCTTTTGAACCATAACCAGATAATGAAATCAACAAAATATTGATGGAAGCTGAGAATAAGCGAACACTAACCTTACAGAACCAGTGAAATTGATGAAATTGGTGATGGGACAAGAGATTGAGTGAACAGCAAACCCTAACCACAAAAACACGGTTGTCACAGAGGTCGGCGGCAGCCGGAGGGATTATTGTGGAGTGGCAGAGAGGCTCTTCGTGGTGGAAGAGATCGGAGTAGCAGTCACCGGTGGGGAGGGGTAGCAGTCTTCGTTGGTGAGGTCAAGTCAGTGAAATCCTCAAACAAGTTCCTGTTTTCCTGAACCCATGATGACCCAGCCTGACCCGTTGTGATATTCTTTATCCCAAATAGACCTGCCCAAGTAACTTATCCAGAATTCCAGATCCACTTTGACCCTTTGTTAAAAAAAGACGAGCCCAAATGGATCCATGTGTTTCGTTGAATTGCCCAGGTTGACCCAAACATAAACATATGGGTAAACTTGCCAGGTCTGGTACAGACTGATGAACAATATTAACTTCTGCAAAGCTGGCTGATGTAAACTATTTCCCAAATCTATGTAGACTATTTCCCAAATCCATATTTTGAGTAGCAATCTATGTATAACACACATCAATTTTAATTACATCATTTTTAAGTTTCAATGCTATTGGGGACAGACCAACGGAGAGACCAACAGTCTGATCACTCGTTGTCTAAAAGGACTCAATGATCCCATTAAGTCGTCATGACAAGCAATCAATATCATGTCACCATCTTCGTCTTCATATTTGAGGCTAAAGGTTCCAAGGCTGAGCTGAAACCTTGTTGCAACCAGCTCCTCCAACTTTATTAATCCATCTGAAAGACTGAACTGAAACTTTATAGTATTTTCTCTGTATGTTGCCTTAATTGTCAAATTTTCCAATGCGTTTGCTTCAATATCCTTGGTACCCTTCTCTGTGATGGTTTTTTGGGGCTCTGCACATCCATCAGGCAGATTTGTTTGTTCCTGCCTGTGGAGTACAAGCGTGGAACTATGCTTCCCATGTTTGGTAAGACTTGCAGAATCACTGGTTATATTTGCTGTATCTGACTCATTCGACGGCCCAAAAACGGGCGAAAGTGCGTCTTCAGATGCACGGATGACCTCTGTTTGACCCTGCTTTAGAAGAGAATCACTCTCATTAGGAACCCTGCTGTATGGCCACCTAGGTATACCAAAACTCCTGCAAATGCGTTTCAATGTAGATCTGCTGACTGCATACAGCAGACAAGGTGAAAAAGAGATTCTTAGGAGGAAAGCACATAAATATAGATATCATTACAGGTGGCAAACTTAACATGTTGGGCGGTTGGGTTTCAGCAAGGATGTTTTGAGAACCGGTTAACCTCAGAACTTTAAGAAACGTTGAACCCTACAAGGATTATTGGCCAAAAAGATCAACCTAAACCTAATTTCATTTAGCACAGATAATTCTATAACAAAGGGGAATTACCCTCTTATCAGTTTAACCCACAAACTTTTAGCCACATCTTAAAAGTTTTGCTCACATAGTGTGCCAAGTTTTAACGCCTTGGCTTTTTTTTTCGCAAAAGTCTGTCCTTGTTCTCGTGTTACTGGTTTGACCTGTCAAATTGGTTATTTTTTATTTTTGTTAGATTTTATTTTATAAAATAACAAAAAATTTAGTGATTATTCCTATTATTTTTATTTATTATTACTATTATTATTATTATTACTATCATTGGCCCAAACCACCACCTTCACCAGCCACCATCAAATCCCAAATACCTTTGAACACCCAAATCAAACCACCTTCAAAACACCAAATCAGATCTAATCCAAACCCCACCCAAATCATTCACACACACCCAAATCGAGCTCATTATACCTATCATACATAGATGCCTATTGAACACGGATTACACACACACATAATTGTCGCAAGAGTTTTTGAGTTGCTTATGCTCGAAACTGGAAGTGGCAAAGGGGGTGAGAAGTGTGTGTGTGTGTGTGTGTGTGTGTGTGTGTGATAGAGAGAGAGAGAGAAGGGGTGGCTGGGTGGGGTGTTTTGTGTTTTTAAAAGGTAAAAAGCTGATTTAAACTTTGGGATCAAAACATTGTAAATAATTTGCCACAAAAAAAGAGAGGATGCTATCAAAAAGGGCTATGAGAACGAGTACTTTTATCAGAGGGGTGTGCCAGCCAGCTTGCCGGGTTCCCTATTTATGGACTTCGTTAAGATCCCTTGGAATTAAAGCACATTCATCGCTCCACCAAACATTATTCATGCCTCCGAGTATGAGAATGCCAACAGAAATTACTATGATGTCTCCAAGACAGTTAGATGTATTTGTGGGATTGCCAATATATATGGAGGATGATGGACTAGATCAGCTTTTGCAGCCGGGAAGCTTTCGTCAGGTGGCTAAAGCAGGTGGTGATGAGACACAGGCTTTAATCATTGTGGTTGGGTGATTTCGGAAATAAGGGTATTTTTGTTATATAAAATGTTAATTACTTTTTAGATAATGATTTTAGGGCTATAAAATAAAAATAATTAAATTAAATATTTGGAAACAAGAAAAATGGCTTTTTGAGGCGACATATTTTCGTCGCAAATACCCTTATTGTCGCCCCAAAAGGTTTTTTGAGGCGACATGTCGCCTCAAAAAGTACGCCGCAAAAAAATTGTCCCAAAAACTTATTTGCGGCGAAAATTTTAACATTTGCGGCGAAAAAATCGTTAACATTGTCTAGTCCATAGGGCCTTTTGCGGCGACATATGTCGCCTCAAAAACTTTTCGTCTCAAGAAATCATTTTTCTAGTAGTGATATGAGAGTTTAGAGGTTTTAGGAGGATATAGATGTAATTCTAGATTTTACAAGGATATAGATGTAATTAAGAAAGTTGTTAAGGATAAGGGGGGGTTTCGTTTGATTATTTTAAACATCTGTTTCAATTATATTACAATTAATTTATTTTATACGTTAAAACATGAAAATCACCAAGGATCTGGCGAACTCTCGTGCAAACTGGTGAAGCTCCCATATCGACAAACAGGTTACGAGAATAAAGAAACAAAAGAGAAAAAACGCAACAGATCTTGATTAAAAGATCACAGATAGAAAGTACATAAAAGGGCAACACTGCATTAGATTTAACAAGGCATCACTGCATAAGAAATATGAAGTATAAATAAAGCATGATTAACACCGACTCAGAACTCCCCCTTCTACTCTTTTATCCTCACTCTTCTACAATTCTCCCCTATTTTACAGCTCTTACATCAACACACTTCCTTTTCTACAGCCTAGATGACTTCACCTGCCCAGCTTATTTGTGTCTGTCGCTCAAGCCCATAAATCAGAGAGGTCCCTCTATTGTTACCGCACTAAAAGACGCCAATGCTAAGGCAGTGTCAAAGAGCCTGGGTCATACCACTCATGCAGTCGCATCGCCTAGGCCATATAGAAGTGTTAATCCGACCGCCTTGATTTCGACTCCACACAAAACCAGATCTAATGATCCTTACTATGAAAGCCTCACCAGTTGTTAAGGGGAGAGGGGGTTATTTAATAAGTAATATAAGAGATGTATACAAGCTTGTATATATTCAGCAACTTAGAAAGTTTAATCGACTCAAAAAAAAAAGTTTAGCGACTTATCTGCAATGAAAACAGATATAATTGATTTTACAAAATGTGCCAATCCAAGTTAGCAAATTTAACTATTATGACCTGTTACAGGTCATATTTCTGCAAGAAAATATACTTTTAAACAAGTAAAACTACTAAATCATAAAGATTATTGCTCAAAGTATCAAAGTATATAGATTTTTGGACAAAAGCCCTACTATATTATATGTATATATAAGTGGTCCATTTGGCTCAACCGCTTTTTTTCTAAAGTACCAAATCAAAAACAAACCAAATAATGCGGCTTACCATATGTTCCAAACCCAAAATGATCCACATGTGACAGTAAACCTTCACTTAGATTTGGTTCCAATTCTTTTTGTGGTTTGGCAGTTCTTTCGATCAGCTCTAGGTAATGGGCCGAAAAAGGTAGTTTTAGTTTAGTTCAAAACAAGTTGGTTTGGTCCAAACAGAGAAAAAATATCTTCTTTTTTGAATTCTATATAAGAATAATGTATATAGACTACCCAAGTATTGAACAAAATTTCATTAATGCCACCCAATTATTAAAAATACTCTAAAGGCCGTCCAAGTATATTTTAGTTTTGTTTATACCAATTCACCAATTCCAGCAGAACTAGCCATAAAAAGACAAAAAATACCCCTAAATTTAAAGCTGTTGTCACATATACAATAGTAAAAACAAAAAAAATGTTTACACAAAAGAATCAACTCTGAATGAAGTTTCCAAAACATACATGATTAGATTCATGGGCATTTTTGTCACTTTCATGACTACATGTGGAAACATTTCAATTTTATGGGTATTTTTTCATTAAAAAAACACTGACAAGTTTTTTTATGTTTTTACCAAAATTGATAGAAACGAAACTATAGTAGATACTTGGATGGCCTCTAAAATAGTTTTAGTAGTTCAATGGCCTTAAAAAAATGTCAATGCGTGAGTGGCCTATGTATACATTATACCTTCTATAAATAATTAACATCTTAAATATGATTATAAATTCTATATTTATTACAATAATCATTCTTTAAGGCATCGATGTAGAAGGCTCATCACTTATGCATTCGAAATACAATTCGCATGGCTTTTAGCTCAATTGACCCCATTTGACCGGTTTTGTTTTTAGCCAAGTCTTTTTAGCTTAAGCAGTTAGAAATACATCATAACCTAAACTAACCCATTTATATGTAAAGGGATCGGAAGTTCGGAACTTACCACAAAGACTATCCGCAGCTTCCTCCACTGTCTTCCCATAATGTTTTCTGATTTCCTCCAAACTAATTGACCTGTCAGTTCTTTTCCTTTTTCTTCTTGGTTCATTAGTCTTATCAGCATATTTTCTTCTCTTTTTACCAGAACTAATATCAAAATCTTCAATCCCTGCCTCCAAACAAGGAAGAACATTGTGGCTTGTCCCTGCAGCAGCAGAGTTAGATGGCTCATTTTCCAATTTATCCTCCTCCATATGATGCTCCACACAAGCAGCTTCAGTTTGGTTCTTCGAGATTGTAACATCAACATTATCTTGTTCATTCCCAACCAAAGGTTGCTGATTTTCCAATTCTGGTAGTAGCTTTATTTCTTCTGTCAAAAGTGGAGATCCGGCGTCCCAATTAAAAGGAACTCCTCCTATGACTTGGGGAGACGACATAACACCTAATTGCACCCTAGATGCCTTTTTAATCTGCTGCTTCACTGTTTTCACCAAGCTTTGGAGGTCTGCTTCATTTTCACAATGTTTTGGCAAAAATAACTCTATAACATATTCATCATCCACTTGAAGACTCTTCAGATAGACAGCTAAACAACTAGTTATCCCATTAACACGTGCAAAGGGAGCCAAAGGGTACTCATCTTCACTCATTTTTGTTACATCCCCACAGAAACATAAACCTCGAGTCAGCAATGACCTCCCAACAACTCCTTGGGATTTGTCCAAGTGTCTCCGGCTGCAGGCTTCTTGAAATCCCCACATGCTCAAGTCTCTAACACAGAATGGTAGAGTAGCTGTTGAAATGCAAACTTTCCCTATACAGCTTCTGTTAAAGCTACTACAGCTCCGCTCTAAATTTCCAGAATTGGCCACAACACTACTGTATCCAGAAAGAGCCCACGTCAAAGCTAGAGGTAATGTGTGAATGTCACATACTGTCTTCAAAGCAAAGAAGATATCATCCAGCTCATGTTGCCGTCTATCATCTACAACCTGTGTCCGAAAGTTCAAAGATAAAGCCACAAGAAACATACAACCATTATACACACACACGCACACACTACATTACAATACATTTAAAATTCTGTCTGCAGCTTTACATAACTCTTAAAAATGTAAGTAATGGAAAAAGACATATATACCCTTCAAAAGAAGATTTTAAATGAGAGAAGGGAGATTAAAATTTTAGAATTATAGAATAACCCATTCTTTCAGATACCCCACACCCAATTTCCCTGTGTACTCTATCATTTTTTCTCTCAACAGAGAAAAAAATCAATCAGCCTACGCAACCTTCAATAAGATGCCATCACCACCACCTTAATCAGCCATCAATCAGGCCATCTGCTCCTCACGCAACATATGCAGATAGCACAACTACCAGCACCATGGCTTCAAGCACCACAATCTTTGCAACCACTATTTATCGTTGCCGCTATCTGTTATGGATTTTCCAGCTTTTGTTGTTTACTAAATCTAGGAATTTGGATTTTTGTTTTGTTATATATTTAGGGTTTTTGCTTAAGAGTCGTGTTTTTGTTTCAGATTTAAGTTTGTGAATGTCGTATAAACCACCACCACAGTCACCTGCAACCGCTGCCATGACCACCATTTACTATCATCCCTACAAAGTCGGACCTGTGACCACCGAAGAACATGCTACTTTCGAGGTCTGTTGATTTTCCAGGTGTGCATCCTTTTTTATGTTTGTTTAGAGATCGATGAATTTCAATGTGAGATCTTGACCTATCTTGCTTGAGTTTTTCAAGAAAATGATGAGCTGTTGTTATATATCGATTTGGTAGAGATAAATTTCTGCAACCCTTTTCATGGTTACGATCCTACTTATTTTCCTCGTTTCCCCTTGTTCTTGATTGATCTCTATTTAACAATAATCATGAATGTCTTCCCCTATTCGATGATATATGTTTCAGATCTGATTTCTCAACAAAGCTAATGTAGCTAGTGTATCAGTTTCTTGTTTCTTTCTCATGTTAAGTTGCTTTTGTGATTTACAGGATCCACTTTGTGAGATACCACCACTGTGCCCTTAAACATAATCTATATGAATCTAGCTCATCTGGTTTTATATTTGTGAGATCAGGAAAATTTTAAGCGAGAAAAAACAAGAATTGGAGAAACAGGTATGTTTCTAATCTGGTTTCCAATGAAAAAACGGAACTTTAATCTAGACATCCATAAAAATTACAAGATCCTATCTCAAGATGAAACAGTATACCTACTAAAAACTATCAAACCCAGGCCCTCAAGCTGTTGTTATTGATTTTGAGGATTGGATTTTGAATCAAACATTTAGGGTAGAAATTTTGTTGCAACAGGTCCTCTTATTGTATATTACCCTCTGTTGCCGTTCTGGTCAGGACCTCAAATGGGATTTATTGTTAAGATTTACTCGAATCCAGTCCCTATATATAATTTCGTAGGTTGCTTGAGCAACATACGGCCAGTAAGTCTTTTATATGTTTTGTTGAATCAATCTTCTGTGTTGAATATGGCACTCAGCTGCATAAAGTAATGTAGTCGTCATTCTATGTAATTTGTCTATGACTCTATGCCGTGCTGTGTGAACTGTGCTGTCACAATTGTTTGTGTCAACATTATGTCATTAACAGGGTGGATTTCACAAAATTAAATTTCTTAGAGAAATCAAACTCTATTCTACCAAAAAAAATATTGACTTCTAAGATATTGATCAAATCCTCTGTAATTGTAGGAATGACTTTCTTAGTCATACAAAGATAGCATTTCAGAGTATCAACTGCAAGAACCTATGCACTGGTATCATTTGCTGATTGAAATGCACAAAATAATTCCAACTTCGGGTTACACTCAGTTATGATACTCATTTTGATTCGCTTTCAAAAATAGTAGCTGGACTATAATTGTTTGACTTTGCTGAAAATCTACCATAATGAAATATTGAAATCTGATTTTGTAAGATGCAACAAAAAATGCTCCTGGATGCATTCATCCTCTTGTTTATCTTAAGTTGCCATACATGGTTCTATCCTTTATAAAGTATGGTTAAAATTATATTACAATTACTGAATTATAATCGAATCATTTTACTTATGTGTGGCTTTTCTCAGCCTCAACAGCAACCTCATAGTTTAGTTGTTGGTCCATTAGATCTTTTGACTATGTTAGTCAACTACTCAAGGCAAGTTATAAATTTTTATTCAAATACTGTTTCACCTCATTTTTCCTTTAAATTTTGTTGTTTAATTCTTTTAGCTCTCACTGTGATTATATCTAGAATGCACCGTCCTATGTGGTAAAAGCAGTTATGAAGTTTCTTTCAGTCCACTTGTATGTATAGCCCTTTAGACTGTTCAACACTGTGAAATGCAGGTTTTTATGTGGCTCAAACCTGAATTTTTAATGGAACACTTTTTTAGTTTCAAATTTCAGCTATATCCTATTCATGATTTTTAACTGAACCAGAATGCAACTCAATGATTCTTTTTACTTGAACCAGAAAGCAACAATTGTTCACTTGGAGTGATGATCCTGGTCTTCCAGTGAAATGTGTACTTGATGTAGCTTCATAGTGGGTGTTGTGTGAAGTAATAATCTTAAAGATAAAACATGAAAAACTGGGAACCAAAATCAATGAATGATTAGCAAAAGGAAAAATAGCAAATCTGGATAGAGAAAACTTAGCCAAGAAGCAAATGATTTTCTTATTGACCTTTAGAAAATCATTGCTATTTTCTTTAAAAGAAAGAGTATTACTTTATTTCCGGAGTGGGTATCTTAGAAGTCAGGTCTTTTGTTTGATAAAATCAAACTCTATTCTAGCATCCGAGTTTGACATCAGGTCTTCAAGTTATTGCTAGGAATTTATGATAAACCAAGTCACACCATTTGATATATGTACCTTCTGGTCATAGATTTTTCAATTAAAAGCAACCCCTAAACTATTAACGTTGAAGTAAATTTATTCTCATTGGTCTTGCCAATACTCCTAAGATAATATTGTTTTGGTGACGATGATATTATTACATGAAGTCATGTGATCCTATGCGAGTATGTAAGCATCTGCTACAGTGCTCATTTGGGGAGTCTAAGATTGAAAGAAAATTCTATTGGTATATACTTGGTACTTCATAAAGTTGCAACATGGTACACATAATATTTTTTGTGGGACTATAACTAAAATTTAGAAGGCCCTTGTGATAAATGCCACATCATTTGTTTTCTAGAAAGCAAAAGAGGTCACCCGCCATTTTTGTTCTAGAAAACAAAAGAAGTGTCCTGTTTGAAATCAAGGACATGTGTGGTATGAGAGCTAAAAAATAATGTTTATTTCACCATTGTCGAACATCACTGCCAATAGTCACCGCCTCTTCGCATCTCACTATCACAAACCACCATCACCATTGACTGTTATTAGCCACCGCCACATAGCATGGGTAGCCTACTGGTATGTAGCTTTTGTGTGTGTGTCAACACACACAAATACATATACATACACACACACACATATATATAGAATATCTATAATATATATATATATGTATATATATACAGACAAAGAGAGGGAGAGAGTTTTAGCACGCAACTCACCTTATATCTATGACTATGATCCTCAAACACGTTTGGAGACTTCAGATTCTTTTCCTGCAATGTAGAATCAATGTTAAAAGGTGAACCAAATCATGGTTTTCTAACGGAAGAGAAGAAGTAGCATGCATGTATTCAATGAGTAAGAATACGAATATGGCAGCAAGAGTACAGCAACCTTCAGCGCTCTGCAGACTTCACGGACCTCAAAAGCATAATCAATGTAATTTGATGATGTTATGATTTCAAGCACGCCTACACAGCAACCACTGCTAGGTTCAAATACAGGCAAATTAATATATCCATGGATATTGTAAGAAGCAGCCCAATCTTGTACACATTGTCTGGTTGATAGGCTGTGCAAGTCCAAACTCCATTCTGGCAACTTTTGGTGATAAACACGACCAGGCGGACCTAGTTCTTCTCTGTGCTCCCCGTTCACAACAAACATACGCTGCTCAGACTCTAATCTATACAAGTAAAGTCCTTCATCAACCATACCAAGACCAAAAGGTTGATCCAAAGTCGTTAGCAAGCAGCGGTTACGTACAACAAAAGGTGACCAAAACTGAACAAGAACACGTGGCTCACGGAAACTTAAACAAGCAAGTGCAGCTGTGACTTTTTCCTTAATTATCTGTGGGTCTATGATACTTTGATCAACCATCAGCTTAGAAAAACCTATGAATACGGGAATTAAAGCAAAAGAAAATTTTTTTAAATTAGAGCACCTCATTTCCTCTTATAAAAACAACAAACAAAGGGAATGTCTAACAATGTAATTCTGGCAATGGTATTACTTGAACAAGAATTGTGCATAGCGGGACCAAATTGAAAAACATATAGGACAGACAGTTGTTTAGTGTTTCAAAACAACAACAACGTCAACCATACCCAATCCCACCTAAGCGAGCTATTGTAGACAGTTGTGGCTCTACTGGAGAATAGAGAGATTGCTTCCCTAAAGATCTGCTAGTCATGTGTCGTTTAAAGTTGTAATTTATGGAGAGGAGTTACACTACAATATGAGATGATAGATACTTCCATACAAAGCTTGTACCATATGATATATTTATTATTATATATTTCTTTTCTTTTCCTCTTTTTTTCATTTTCAATTTATTTTTTTATTTGTTTATGGATTTATTTATTTTTAGTATTGTTATGAAATAATATATTCATTAATCTTAATTATTATGTTGGTTCCCCATTTTGTATTATAGAGTGATCTATTATAACTTAAAAGTATGTGATAAGAAGCCGATTCACACTTACTCTAGACGAACTAAAAGAGCAAGTGAAAAGGCAAAATATAAATCAGGGCTAGAAATCAATCACTTCTGATTTTCAACCCTTTGAATCAATTCCAAGCAATCCCTTGTCTTTGGCATTTTAATCCCCGCTTTTAACATTTCCTAATCAGTTACTTTTAGTAGCTATAAAATGGCTATTAGAGATGGAGGCTCCAACATGTTAATTTCCTAGCTCTTGCCCTACCGCTTAACATGGATTTACTAAATCTTCAATAAGCTTTGCTCAAAAATCCATATACAAAGAATATCATCACATCTATCAACCAAGACCCCACAGCTCATCCTAGGTTTTATCCAAGTGAAAACTAGCAGTTTTATCAAAAGCGTTTAGTTATTTCAAAAGAAGCATTGTTACGAAAGTCGAAAGAAGCTTTCGTCTGAGTGCCATGAATTCATTAACTAGAGGACATGTAGGCTATCTAAAAACTCATAAACAACTCCTTGAAAACCTTCTATGACCACAAATGAAGGACACTAAAACTCATGTGCGAATTTGTTTGGCTTCCCAAATCAGAAAGGTTTGATACTGCTTTAGTCGTGGTTGACAGATTTAGCAAAAAATAGTCACTCCTTAGTGTGGGCCAAGACTATAGAGTACTTTAATTGGTTTTGTCTCACTAGCAGTGTGATACCCGGTGCATATTCTGCACAAGTCAAGAATTTACTCCAAGAGGAGGGCTGTTCGTGACTAAACCACCTTAGGTAGGACTCTAGGCAGCGGTTCACCACTTCAATTTTAGATTGTGGGTGATAAGCGGTGCATACAAAGCCGGGTTTGACTAAGACGAAACAGCTCCTACCAAAAGTTGCTTAGAAAAATGACCTCTATTATCTCTTTGCAAATATGGCATCCAGTGATTTAGCTGTGAAAGGTTGAGCCAGTGGTAAGGACCATCACCGCCGATCGGGAACAAATTCTCTTGTTCCTAAGAAGTGTTAATAAATAGATGGGTTCCCATATCCAACTTCTGGATTTGCTGGCACAATAGCAACATCATCCTTTTAATTGAGAAGATTAACACTTTCTTGCTGGTCAATTCCCAAAATTTTGCCTAAGGGACAAAGCAAAGGCAAATTTCCGGGAGGTGAGTACCAGTAAGAAGCTGATACACACTTACTCTTGAATCACTAAAAAAGTAAGTGAAAAGGCAAGAGATAAATCAAGGCTAGACATCAATTACTCCTGATTTTCAGCACTTTAATTTAATTCTAAGCAATCCAATCGTTGGCATTTTAATCCCTACTTTTTAGCACATCCTAATTCTGATTATTAATCAGTAATTCAGTTACTTTTATTAGCTATAAAATGGCTGTTAGAAATGGAGGATAGGCGGGGAGTATTTTTCCCTCTTTCTTAATGTATTAGGAGCTTGGTCCTCTCATACAGACGAGTGGTTTTACTGAGGTTTCTTTGTTCAGAGTCAGCAATAAATCAATTATCTTTCATCTTATTTATCTACCTACTCGTAACAATGTGTCTAAAAAAGCACAACCTACAAGTATAGTTGGCCTCCTAGAAGCATATTAGAAATCTACACACATATAGGATTATATATACTCTATATGTATTATATATGTATGCACAACCCACCTTTATGCTCACATAAAAGCATACACACACATATATCGACATACACACATGAGGAAAGGTTACCAGACACATCAATCATCTACCCTAATTCTTCTTCTCCAGGAAATCTTATGAGGAGTCATCTCTTCGAAAAATCATAGTTCCTCCATGTCTAGCTTCACTCTACCTTCCCACCTTAGTTTTGGACAACCCCGTCCCCATAGGCCATTAACTATAACAGAGTACATTCTCCTACCTAGCATTATCTGCTATCACCTTCGGACGTTGCCAAATCATTGAAGTCTACCCTCTCTCATTTCAATTAGGATTAGTCCTACCTCAAACCCAACCCTGAAGACATTATTTGGTATGACGCACATAGGGGTGAGATTGGTTCAAACCAGACCAGACCGAAAAAATCGGACAAAACCGAAACCTAAAATCTATTAAAAACTAGGACTTAAGACCAAACCAACCAATTCTGGTCTGGACCGATCTCAGTCCAGTTCGGTTGGCCATTTTTTCAATCTATTGGTTGTTTTTGACGTTGTGTCAAACAAAACCGGACCGGACAGGACCGAAACCCGAAATCTATAAAAAACAAGGACTGAAGACCATACTGACCGAGCCCAATCCAAACCGGCTCCGATGGGGTCCGGTTTTTTTCGGTCTATCGGGTCGCATGCTCACCCCTAGACGCACACCAAGGTCTTCCCCAGGACTACCTTAGCATCCTCATCCCCACAACATCCGTCTTTCTCTCTTGCACATTCTTTAGCGGCCAACACTCTACCCTCCTATAGCATATTGGTCTATAGGCCATGCTATAAAATACCCTTCAACTTCAACGATACTTTTTTGACGCAAAAACCTCACATGCTGCATTTATAAAGTGGGTCACGTCTTCATCTACTTTCCTTGACATATGCATCAGGAGCCTAAATACTTGAAACTCTCCTCTGGGTGGAATACCTAGCCTCCATCTTCATCAATTTTATTTTTATTTTATCCAATACTAGCACAATTTCATTAGGATCACCGTGAGAAGATAAAGACTTAGGTCTTAGGGTTTCAATGTTATCCATCTTAAATAATTGTCGCTTTACAAAGAGCTTGCTTCGGCTATGTTTTCATCAAAACTAGTATGTTCCTTGTTCAATTCTCGGTACTTGGATCCGAATTATCCTCACCGTTACAAATCATCTACAATCATTTGCATGGCATGTTCATATTTTTTAGTCTTAAATCATGACTTTTTGGGTTAACAAGCTTTTATATCATATAACTATAATCCAATTCAAATACATCCAACAATTCATTGTGGACATACTAATAAACTTATTAAGGATGTGTTTGGCCAATAGCTGTAGCTGGTAGCTAGTAGTTGATAGTTGGAGCTGGAAGCTGTATGTTTTATTTGAATATGTATATGGCAAAGTAGCTGAAACTGAATAGTGGAAAATGACAAAAGGGACAAATCAAAAAAATAGGAGGAATTGCAAAACAATTTAAAAAGGTATTTAGGTAACTTTGTACATAAACAAAACTTCCAGCAAGTTTTAAAAGCTACCTCAAGAAACTTTTTATTTTGAAGCTTTTTGTAATAAAAAAACTTTGAATTTTTCTATCCGAACAAGACTTGTGGCTTTTTCTTTCAAAACAAAAGGTTATCGGCTCCAAAAAGCTACGTACCGAACACACCCTAATTAGTTATGACAATATCTTACAGCTAGTTAACTTTTAACTTTTAAAGGCGATTATGTTCATACTTGTCTTACAATTTGAATTCATATGATAAAATAATGTTGTATAAAGAAGATTATATGTTTGTGTATAATATGCATAGTCTTATAAAATATGAGGTACCAAGCCTTAGAGAATTTGCAAGTTACACACATATTCTATCAAGATTTGTAAGGAAAATCAATTTCTATTATACTTTCACGTAGGATTTTCATATGAATCTGTTCAAGTGATGTATCGAATTAATTGATCAATGGCTATTAAATCATGAGTCTGTCTTATTATATCCTTTAGTCATGTTATACCATCATATAACAAGACATGTAAACATCATATAACAAGACAAACATAATCAACCGTCATACTGATTAGGTCGACTAGGGATGTGTGTTTTGACCGAAAAACCGAATCGGATTGGAGTATTCGGTTCGGTTATCGGTTCTTCCAATCCATTATTTCATATTTCGGTTCCGGTTCCATCGGTCATTGGGTATTTCGGTCTTGGAATCGGAATTTGAATAGGCTACATTTTTAATCAATTTAAACCGTCAAAATTTCTTCGTTGACCTAATTTTTTTTCTAACATGTAGTTCACTGCTTTGGCTACATTTTAGACTCCGAAAATGGTTTATTTGGTTAAATATTGACCGACTTATGGGGTCTGGACTTAATGGGAGGGGCTATTAAAGCAGGTTTTATATAAAAATTAACTTTTTCTCTGTTATTTCGATTCCACACCCGAAACAGGTTCCTAGCCACCAAATTTTGGTCATACCCGGTTTCATACCCGATTAATCCATAAATAACCCAAACCGAAGCGAATTATATCCCTTAACATCAACTGAGGTTTTCGGTTATTTCGGTTTCAAGCCGGTTCCGGAACCGATTACACCCCTAACCAGATCACAGAATTGTCTTCGTATATATGAACAAAAACTAAAAACAATAACTTAGGTTTAGGTTTGTCGAAATAAGGTTCGCATCATATATAAAAACAAACAAAATCAAAGAGTCTTACTGGCAGGTAGAGGGGATTGTGGTTCCTCCACCTCACGATTCACATAAACCCTAAGGGAACTTAAATATATTCCATTATCTGGTCTTGCAGCTGTCAGAGGCTCGTACAAGCAAGAGTATCTAGTTTCCAAAGCTTCCAAAACCTTTGAGCGCCTGCTTTCTCCATCCGAACCGCCACAGACACTCATTTCCCTTTCGCTTCAGTGCTGTATCATTTCTGGACGGTCCAATTATTATTTACAAAATAATCTGACAATTGAGTACTAGGCACCATACGTAAAGACCTGACACACAAACCTTTGCTCAAATTTCGACCATCCAGTGTGCTTTATCTAGGTTTGGGACAATAGTTAGCGACGTGTTTGGAGTGGGGTTTTAGGTTCGCGTTTTTCGACCATAACCGGATATATGTTTATCAGGGATGAAAGGAAATTGACGGATCAAAGCGAAATAAACGGGTTCGTAGGTGAACCTATTTAACCTAAGCCAAACGCAAGCACAACCATTTTATTAAAGTTATGGGGTTAACTGAGATGACCCATACTTTGTTTAAAAGTCAAAAACAAACCCTCGTATTTTTGTAGCACGATCATATCATTTGTCTTCTCTAGTTCATAGAACTTTTTGAACTACATGGTAGATAGATGAACCGTATAGGACTAAAATAAATTGACATACCCAGGATTTGAAAATTATAAAATTTAGAATGTGTGTGGGGGTTTATTGATAGTAGCAAGATACTCGCGTAATGCTGCGACTGTAAATAATTTTTATTTTACATCATGTTGCTTTTAAAAATGTAATAATATGTTATTCGCGCAATTCAATGTAACGAAAAAATATCATACAATGTCAGTTTTTATTTTTTTTATTTGTATCAACTATTTTATTAATTTTAAAAATAAATTCTAAAAGACATTAAAATGAGAAAAAGATTTATATTTATGAAATAAAGAGGGAAAAGTTAATGATTTTTGAAAATTATGTTGATGTGGGTGGATAATTATGTTTGTGTAAGAGGGTGTTTTAGTGTTAGAGATATATTTTAAATAGATAAAAAATTAAAGTAAATTAAGAGGGAGAATGAAATTGTTAAAAGTAGTATTTTAAAAGTTAAAGTAAATTAGAAAAAAGAATAAAATGATTAAGAATGGGTATTTTAGTACATTCAAGTTACTTAAAATTAAAAGTTTTTAATGTTGTAAATATATTATAAAGGAGTAAGATAATATTATAAATTTTAGTTTCTCTAATTTTTTTATATAATATTGTTTATTTTATGAAAAAAAAAATTTGACAACTTGAAATATATTACTAATGAAACTCAAATATGTGTCATATCTTCTCCTTATATATCTCGATTATATCTCGATTCTCTTGCGTTTTTTTGCTGCTTGTTTTCTTGTATATATTCTTGGTTTTGAGTTGATGAAAATATCAACCAACTTTGAACCATTGGATTTTAGATGGTATCAGAGCAGCCTTGACCTTGAAACACCAAACCTAGCTAGCGCCATCTTCATCTATGGCTGGTGATAAAGAAAAACTCAATGGACCCGATACAAACTCACCTCTCTCTATACATCCTTCGGACTATCCAAAACAATTACACGTCAACGATGTTCTCACCGACAACTATGTTGATTGGTCACAAGAGATGATGAATTTCTTGTTCGCCAAGAATAAAATCGGACTCATAGATGGATCCATTAAGAAACCAAAGAAGATTGTTGATGACTATATGGCCTGGATGCGTTGTGATGCAATGGTGAAAGGATGCCTGACAACGGCGATGGAAAAAGAAATCCGAAATAGTGTGAAATACGCAGCTACAGCGTAAGAAATCTGGACCGATCTTCCAGAGCGTTTTGGAAAAGAAAGTGCCCCTAGGGCATATGAACCGAAGAAAATCCTCACCGGAGCGCAGCAAGGAGGTGGTTCCGTTTCAGCTTACTATACAAAATTACGTGGGCTTTGGGATGAGATGCAATTTGTTCTTTCTATCCCACACTTTACATGCAATGGTTGCAAGTGTGATGCTAAAAAGAAAATGCTGGAACTTAGAGAGTAGGAAAGACTTTACGAGTTTCTAATGGGACTTGACAACAAGTTTTCTGTCATAAGAACACAGATTCTCGCCATGAATCTGATCCCAAGCTTGAGAAATGCTTACCATCTTGTCGCTGATGATGAACGGCAAAGAACCATAACCAGCCACAAGAAACCCACAATTGAATCTGCAGCTTTCAAAACCTTCACGCACGGCCGGAAAGAAGGTAACTTCAACTAGCAACTAGACAAACCATCCACTAAAGACAACAAGCGTAGTGAAATACCGGAACATTGTACCTTTTGTGTCAAAGATAGTCATAACCCGAAAGGTTGTTTCAAACAGATAGGGTATCCCGATAATAAACTGAAGGTTGATTGCATCAAAGCTGGTACAAGACCTATTCCGGGTTTAACTACCGAACAACAATATGAGACATTCCTAAAACACTTCACGGGTAGTGGAAAAGGAAGGATGATGCAGTTCCAGCAGCCTTCATGACTGGTAAATTCCGGGGATGACTAGATAATTGATTTGGGATCTACCGAACACATTACTCACAACTCCGAGATACTTGAAAATAGGATCCAAACTAGCAATGAGAGTCTTGTCGTCATTCCTAATGGAGATTGCATACATATTGAAGGAAAAGGTAAATGCACCTTACAAGGGGGTGCAAGAATAAAGGGAGTTCTCCATATTCCCAAGTTCACTTGCAATCTTCTCTCTGTTAGTAGGTTGAGAAAAGATCTCCAATCGGCAATAACCTTTTTTTCCTGATTTTTGTATCATGCAAAAACTCCACACGGTGGCCTTGATTGGTGTGGGTGAGTGTAGAAGAGGTCTTTACCGAAAAGGGATGTTTGGATCGTACAAGAAGACTCTTATGGCAACCACATAAGTTTGGCATAAAGACTCAGTTACGCTTCAGGTGATAAACTCACCTACATTAATTTTCTTAAGAATGTTACTTTTAATAAACTATGTGATTCTTGTTCCAAAGCTAAGCAAACTAGACTCCCCTTTCAAAATAGTGAAATTAAAACCAATGGTTGTTTTGAGTTATTGCATTGTGATATTTGGGGAAAGTATCGTTCTCCGTCGCTTTCTAGAACAAATTATTTTTTAACCATCGTCGATGATTTTAGTAGCGGTGTATGGGTTTTTCTTCTAAAGCACAAACATGAAGCAAGCGTCCCATTGACTTCTATAGATTGATAAAAACCCAATTTGGAAAATCAGTTAAGAAACTTAGAAGTGATAATGGGGTGAGTTCGAATCCAACAAGATGACGAATTTTTATAGTGAAGAAGGATTTTTGTTGGAAACAACATGCCTCACACCCCACAACAAAACGGGGTGGTGGAACGAAAACATAGACATCTTCTCGAAAATGCGCGTGCTCTTAGGTTTGAGGTCAACCTTTCTAAAAGATTTTGGGGTGAATGTGTTTTGACTGCTGCATATATTATCAATCACCTTCCTTCTAAAGTAATAAGGAATAAACTCCTTACGAAATCATTTTTAAACAAAAACCAGACTATGAACGTATGAAAGTTTTTGGATGTTTAGCCTATTTTAGAAGCAACAAAACGAAAGGGGATAAGTTTGAAGCAAGGAGGAGGCCTGGGGTGTTTTTAGGTTACCCGCATGGAACCAAAGGTTATAATATTTTTTATATTGAAAACAAAAAGGTTATAGTCTCACGAGATGAGAGATTCCACGAAGATAAGTTTCCCTTCTACGAGAAAGAAGATGAACAAGAACACGATGACCCATTGAGAAACAATGATGGGGTATATAGTGGGCCGGCCCACAATGATACAGAATACGGAGCTTGTGACAATAGCAATGGACAAACCACCGGGTTAAATGTTCCAAGCGACACTACCCAAGACTTGGGTGAGAATGAAACACAACAAACTCATCATCACAAGACATTACCACCGAATCCGCTACCACTCTTTCGACTCGTGAGAAGAGAAATAGAACTCAACCAAGACACTTTGTTGATTATGACATCCAACTTCCCCCGTCGGTGACCATGCACCACCTCCATCAACTCAAGGGTCCTCAACGGTACATCATCTATATAATTTTGTTTCATACAAAAAAAATTCTCATATTCACATGGCTTACTTGGCCGCCATCGACTCACACGATGAGCCAAAACACTTCCATCAAGCTGTCAAAAACAACAAGTGGGAAGAAGCCATGCAAAAGGAAATTCAAGCCTTGGAGAAGAATGAAACTTGGATGTTAGAAGATCTTCCCAAAGGAAAATATGCCATCGATTCCAAGTGGGTTTACAAAGTCAAGTATAAACCTGATGAAGAAGTTGAAAGATACAAGGCACGTTCTTGTTGCAAAAGGTTTTACACAGACTATCATGACACGTTTGCTCCGGTTGCTAAGCTCGTGGTGGTCAGAACTCTTTTAGCGGTGGTGGTAAAGAAAGATTGGGCTATTCACCAACTCGATGTTAATAATGCCTTTTTACATGGCGACTTGGATGAAGAGATTTACATGAAAAATCCACAAGGTTTTGCCAAGGAAAGGGGATACTAGAGTTTGTCGTCTTCAAAAATCATTATATGGCTTGAAACAAGCTTCACGCAACTTGTATCAAAAATTCACTAATGCCCTTGTCAAACTCCATTTCAAACCGTCTCGAGCCGACTACTCTTTTTTTATTCACAAGCAAGTTAATAGTTTTGTAGTGGCTCTTATTTACATTGATGATGTTATGCAAGCAACAAAAGATGATCTAAATGACAAGTTTAGCATCAAGGACCTGGTTAATCTGTAGTGTTTTATTGGTATCGAAGTTACTCAAACATCCGAAGGCCTTGTGTTAAATCAACGTAAGTATATTCTCGATATTCTTGAAGACTGTGGGTTACAAGGTTGTAAACCAAGCTTGTTTCCCATCGAGCAGAATCTAAAACTTGATAAAGCCGAAAATGAACCAAAAGTTGATGTCAGTCGTTATCATCGCATGGTTTGTAGACTACTTTACCTACAAGCTACACGACCAGATATAACAATCTATTGAGCCAATTTGTAGCACACCCCTGACAAACTCATTTAGATGTTGCGCATAGGGTCCTTCGTTATTTAAAAGGGACAACTCGGCAAGGAGTGCTTTTTCCACAAGAAGGAGGTAGTATTCTCACAGCCTATTGTGATTCAGACTGGCTCGGTTGCCCCTATACTAGAAGGTCCCGAACGGGGTATTTGCTTCTGCTTGGAGGCGCATCAATATCCTGGAAAACCAAGAAACAATCGGTCGTGTCGCGTTCCTCTGCTAAAGCAGAGTATAGGTCCATGGCATCCACCGTAAGTGAAATTCTTTGGGTGAGATGGCTTATGACTGATTTGGATATTCCCTTAGCTAAAACAACTCCTTTATTTTGTGACAATCAAGCCGCTCGTAACTAAACACGTGGAAATGGATTGTTTTGTTCATGAAAGGGTAGAGTCTCGTGAAATTGAGCCACAGTCGATCGCGTCAAAAATGCAAATTGCCGATCTTCTTACGAAAGGATTAGGAAGTGAGCAACTGCGCTTCTTACTTGGCAAGTTGGGCATTCGTATTCTATATGCTCCAACTTGAGGGGAGTATTTGAATTCAAATATGTGCCATATCCTCTCCTTATATATCTCGATTACATCCCGATATATCCCGATTCTCTTGCCTTTTTTTGCTGCTTTTTTCCTTGTATATATTCTTTGTTTTGAGTTAATGAAAATACCGACCAGCTTTGAACCATCGAATTTTAGAATTTCAATATAAACCAATTATCTTCTTTTAATTTTATAGTTCTTAAAATTCAATATATACATCATCTTCAACGTCTATTTTATCTAGATTAATATCATCAATTCAATCTTTAAACTTTTCACTCGATGTTACAAAATAAGATACAAATGAATGGGCAATAATTTGTACAGAAAAAATATTAGTCATGCACGACAATCATGACATTATTATCCCTAAAAAAGTTATGGTTGTGAACTATTTTTCTTATCCACATGTGTAAGGATATTGTTCAAACGCATACATTTTATTATGTATGGTAAATCTTTGTTGTTTGCAAATCATCTCCCTGAAATGAATAACCAAAGAAAAGATTATATGGAGTTAAATTTCTTTCTATCTCATCCTTTTCGCAATGTTTGATTGTTGTAATATCAATCATTCTAAATAAGGTATCTAGCCGATTATTGATGTAATTAAATTGAATTATCTTTAATCTTTAATTTTTATTTTTTAATTTTTAATATATATTAAAAGAAAAGGGTTATAATGTTATTATTTCATTTTTAGAATTTTCCCATTAATCGTTCCCTTTTATTTTCTAAAATGACTAACAAATGAAAATTTTCTTACATCAAAGCCTTATGCCGTGATTTTTGAGTTGGGTGCGGATTTTAAATAAAAACGAGTACCCATCTTCTTAATCGGATCTCATGTCATTTAAAAGTATTTTTCAATGAAACTCTAATTCCTTATTCAACTATTAACCCAAATGTTGAGCAATTTTCAAGAACAACTATCGGATTTCATGTCAATTCCTAATATCACTAACAAATATCGGATCTCGTGTCATTTCAACGCACCAAGAAGAAGGGAATACGTGTTTTTTAAAAAAGCCCAAAACGATTTCGTATTATATAATTCTACATCCAAGGTTAGGTACATAATAGCCACATAAGAGATTTTCAAGCCTCGGTGCGGTGGAACTTCCCGTGAGAACGATGTTTCATTACTTTTGTCGGGGTAGTTATCAACTCGTGATTGTGTGTATCATTAAAGATATCCACATGCCATTTTCCATCTTTTGTTTTTGATACACACAGTTTTGCTTCACAACCGTTTCTCAAATATCTATGACATTTCTTAGAATCTCCACTAAAACTATCACCTTTCACTTTCTTGAAACCCTCTTTGTTGCATACATAGAGCTTATGATAAACCTCATTTTCGTGTTTTTATAATCCCAATGAATTCGTACACCGAATCCATGTACAAAGGCATATTGGTTATAAAAGGTATAAACATCATCAAGTGTTTAAACACCTTTCCTATCACACTTTCATTATCAAGTGCGTTTTCGTGGTCATTACATTCAAAATTCGAAGAGTCATCAAATACGAAGAGTCATCATTTGGTCTCTCGCTTTCATTTTCGAAATCCACATTCGTGTCTAAATAACCACTTGCATTGATAGATTCGCCGCTTCCGTTTCTAGAATGCACATTGTTGATCAGATAACCATTTGCATCAATATCATCTATCGAATGAATTTCAAATGTCTTATTTGCTAAATTAGTTTCTAAATTCATGGTGTAAGGGATTCCTTTAAAAAAAGAAACACAATGAAATGCAAATCAGAGTAATGATGGACTAAAGCAATATAAGTTGCAATTTACTCGATTTAATTTAGCATCCAGATGCAATGATCAAAATTAAGGAACAATAAAAGTTGCAATTTACTAATCTCAATGGAATATTGCTGGATTGAAAGAACTACACTGATTAAAATAAAAAAAATAGAGATCAATTGCAAAGACAAAACCACAATTAAGAAGAAAGCAATGGAAATCTTGTTTGATGGCAGTTTCTGTTCGATCAATTAGGAAGATTTGAACCCACTAATTAGTTGTTGAATAAACAATCCAACAATCATGAATTATCTGTCAACGAATTATTTGTTCTTAATTGTGTATTTGATCTGGGCAATCCACAATCAAGAATGCTTTCAAATGGTTATCTAAATCAAAGGTCTCATTCACAAATACGAGTCCAATCGTAATTCTGTTATAAACTTAGCATTTAAATCAAGCCTTGTCCTATTATTATCTATTAACAAAGCATTCATATAGTAGTAAGATTTCTTTCAAATCAAAAGTTAGATCTAACGCGCTTGCATCCTTGACAAGGTTTGCTTATGTTTTGTCTTTCCCCTTGTTGCTTGATATGAGATTATCTCTTCCCTAAATGCATGTTATACACATTAATGCACTTGTAGGCGTTCCATGGAGATTTTGGTGTCTTGTACCATAACTGTAAAGTAGACCCTTTGTAACACCCTAATTTTCGATACAAATTTAAACTTTTTAAACATCTATTAAAACCATCATTTTACATTAATTCATGTTGCAGAAGCTCTATTTTGAAAACTTGGTGTTACTTGTTGTCTTAATTAGACCATTAATCAAAGAATAAACAAAAGAAGAGCATATGTGATGTATATCCAAACATGTAACTACAGGGTCGTATCAAAGGTTTCCCAAAATCTTTTATCCGCCTCACCAGCACAAAGCTACTATTTATCCGCGGATACAAAAACATTAAAAACAAGTAACGCTAGTGAGTGTACCAAAAACAATTTAACCAATTAAATAAGTCATCATCACATTTTAAACAACATGACATCACTTATCATAGCACACAAGATGTGGGGGACAAGTCCATTAGAGCTTGTATCTTCCATGGTGGTCAACCATGGTTAACAAGTCCATGTGGGGGTGTGTCCACATCTCCCGTCAAGGTGGGGGAGCACGAAGCATCCACCATACAACGATTATCAGGAGTGAATGACCTGTTCCCTAAGTCAACTCGTGTTTGCTTAGGTTCGGTGGCTCCTCAGCCCATTGAACCACACGATCATAATGAGTACTATCATCCCCTCCACTCTTTGCACCAATTCCACAACCACCAGTGTATCTAGGTTCCTAATTGCCGAAGCCACATGAACCAATACACGTCACCCAATGGTTAGGAATCAACATAATACAAAACACTAAATCTCAAACACAAGTCTGGACCACAATGGCAAAATTACAAACACATGCAAGTTAAACACATATAGTTATTAACTTGCAAGGAACATCACATAGCATTACATGCATTCAAAGCTCGCAAAACACATGCTTAAACATTTCTTATTATCATTAACATGATAATCAACAATAACAAGTCACATTGATGCCATAAACGTGTATAACATAAAATACAAGAACAATATGATGACTTATAAGTTTATAAAACCAAAGTGTATTCGTAGGGTACAACTCACCTATTTGAAGTGATGATGATCATTTCCTTTCCAAACCAAAGCTATATCACTTGAATAAGAATCCTATGATCACAAAACTTAAGGGTAACTTAATTAAGTTAACCAAAACCGAGACTCCTTACGAGTATAGACTCAATACCAAGATTAAACACCTTTTTCAGGTCTTAAAAACTCCATTTTATCCCCCCCCCCCCATAATCAATAGAATTAATCCCCAATCAAATACAAGGTCAAAGGGGGTCAAAACAATGTTTTTGGATGTTTTAGGGTGGCTCATGCCGCGAGGCAAAGGAGCTCGCAACGGAAAAAATCCCTGGAAATCTCCCATGTGCCAACCAACGGCTTCACACAGTGAGACATATTGCTCGCGCCGCCAGCTAGCGTATAGAGTAACTTTATGTTTGTTTTTCATGCATAATCGGCCAAAACTCAAATCTTTGAAACCAAAGCTTAGTTGCAGCATGTAACAAGTTCAAAACACTACCAAACATCTCTATCATTATGATATAACATAACTTTAATAGATCAAACCCTAATTTCATCAATTTCCAAATTTTTGACCCATTTACTAAATCAATCATATGTTTCAACAATAAATCATCAAATACATCATATATTACTAAAATCAAACTCAAAACAAAGTTGTTACTTACTTGTGATCACCAATCCCCACTTGTGTTAACCTTTTTCTTGCCCAAAATCAAGCTTAGATGATAGAATGGTTATTAAACCCACACTATTTGCACTAAAACACTACAAGAAATCAAAATATCCCTTGATTTCTTCCTCTTGCTCCATTTTCTTCTTCTTGCTTCCTTTCTCTCCCTTTCTCGATCCTTCTTCCAGCAAAATGGGGTTTTGACCCCAATTTTAAGTCAAATATATATACACACAAGTTACACTTTAAGTCCCTCTATTTCCTTATTATTACACTTTTATTTTTTTTCTAATTTCCATTGCTTTAAACACACACACATAATAGAATATAATAATAATAATAACCACATAATACTCAAATACTTTTATATATTTATAAATTTTATAGTTTTATAAAATCTCGGATATTACACCCTTCAAACAAAAAAAGCTAAATTTGTGTACATAAGTTTCATCAATATCGCAACATTATTATAAAAGAATAAAAATAAAATTGACAAAACACTTTACTTATTACACGTTTTTTATTTATTGTGCTTTACAATTTAAATGTGATGTGCAGTTAAATATTGGTGGTTAAAGTCACCATTTAAATATGTTGTAACCTCTTAACAACCCCCCTTGGCTGTTGTTAATAAAACCCAATATTTTATTGATTCAAAAAAATATATACAGGACCAATCATAATCACTTTCTAAAACATGGGTACAAATGGTCAACTTTGTGAATTTTTTTTCTTATTTAAAAACAATATATTAAACTATTAAAGAATAGTGTAAATCTCATAAATGTTAGGTTGCGAAGTGAAAATATCAAAATAACCAAAAGAACATTTCTTCTTCACAGGTTTGATATACCATGACTCATGTCTTTAAGCCATTTCTATAACCACTTGAAACAACTTGATATTTATGTTACTACTTACTTCATTAGGGAATCAAAGTATATATATGACGTTTTGAAATATATTCTCATAAGCTAAAAACCTAATCAAATTAGCCAAATCTAGGTTTTTTATATTCCTAGTGACTCTAAAAAAATGGGGACCTAGAAAAAAGGAGAACCTGTGCCACCGAGCTTCCTTCAAATGCTTAAATCCACCCCATCATTAAGGCTGTAAATTCAGGTCGAGTTTGTGTTATCGGGTTCGGGTCATTTCGGGTCGTGTCAGTTTTTTTCGTGTCGACCTGTTTAGATCAAATGTGATTGACGAGTACTTTTTCGGTTTTCAAATATGGTTTTCAAGTACGATTTTTAATACGATTTTATGTTTCAACTACAAAAATCAACCATTCAAATTTGATGTTTGTTTTCCAACTTTCGAGTAAGAATTTCGAAAATTTGCTTATATTCTAACTTCAGTATTCAATGTTCATTTTGATTGTATTCAAACATTAAATTCGATATTTGTTTCGATTTAATTCAAATTTTGATTCTACTTTTTTATTCAACTTCTATAAATGAACGAAATAAAACTATATATAATGTACTACTATTTTATCAAGTACTAATAATAATGTCATTGAACAACCGAAAAATTTAAAATTATTTATCATTAAATAAAATTATGAATAAATTTAAAATACTAAAGTATCACCTATCAAGTAATCAAATGTAAAAATACCAAAATCATATAGTCAAAATAACAAATACCAAAATGACGTACTATTATTTTAACTATAAATCTTTTATTGTTTATTTTAAGATGTTAACGTTCAAGGATTTTGTACTTTTGTTGAGCAAGTTTTATTGCCCTAATTAACATGTCACTCTTTTATTTGAATTCACAATCTTCTTTTCAAAATTTAAATTTTAAGTAATAAATAAAATTTTATAATATTATAGTTTTACCTTTAAACAGGTCTTACGGATCTCCTTCGTGTTGTCGGGTTGACCCTACCCGACTTATTTATGTTCGTTTCGATTTCGTGTCAACCCACTTTTGACCCCTTTCGGGTTCGTGTCACTTTTTTCGTGTCAGGTTTCGTGTCAACCCAAAAATTGCTAGCCTTACCCATCATAATAAGGTATAGGGCTTGATGAGTTCATGGTCTTATGTAAGCAAGTAAAAAACATCTACCCTAGATTTGTTCTATTTAGGGGTGTTCACGGGGCGGCGCGGAGCGGCTAGTGGAATTTTTATAAACCGTCACTGCGGGACGGGTACATAGTTTTAGGAACCGAAACTGAACCATAAAGGGTATCCACGATTCGGGTCACGGTTACCCTAAAATCGAGTTGTTATTTTTCGTTTTTTGTTGTTTTCAACAAGTTCAGATTCATAATAAAACAATAAACAATGGTAGAAACAAGTTATCAATCAAACAAATCTTCGATGAGAACCTCAACAAGAAACCGATAGGATTGAAGTTGACACTATTGATCGATTTCAGTGTCTCCATGTAGAACTCTTGATCGTTGCAAGCTTGCAAACACTCGATGTCAAAGCTAAAAAAAAGAGTTAGGGTAGACAGCAAGGGCTACTAGAAGTAAGTTGGGTAGTTTTTAGTAATTTATGTTTTCTTAATAGCTTTTGTTATTTCATATTAACAAATAACATATATATAGGCAAAAGTTCAAACGAGAACTGTCTTTCGTACGAGAACCAATCTTAGCCGTCCAATTCTCCCTCCTTCAATTGGATAGCCCACCCATGAATTCCTTACATGCACTATGCCATACTCAATCCCCCCACGCTCTTCATCCATGAATTCTATTATCCAAAATGAACGGCCAAGATTGGTTCTCGTAGTTCTCATATGAAAGACAATTCTCGTTTGAACCCTCTCCTATATATATATATATATATATATATATATATATATATATATATATGAGTTGTGTTCAATAAAGTCCATTTAAAAAACATAGTCCTGAAATTTTAATATTCAATCACAGTGAGTATACAATCACATGTGATTTATAAAAACATCAAATGTGAATTACAAAAAATTACGAAAATGCCACTCCGCCCGAATTTTTAAAGATGACATTGATCCAAAGGCTAAAATTAGTCTCTTAGGACTATGAATTAATTATGGACTATATTGAACATTCTTCATATATATACACACACACACTAGCAAGGTACCGGCGCAATGCTGCGACGGCAAATAATTTCTATTTTACATCATGTTGTTTTTAAAAATGTAATAATATATTATTCGCGTAATTCAATATCACGAAAAAGTATCGTACAATGTCAGTTTTTTATTTTTTTTATTTGAATCAACTATTTTATTAATTTTAAAAATAAATTCTAATTAAAATAAGAAAAAGATTTATATTTATGAAATAACGAAGAGAAGTTAATAAGATTTTGAAAATTATGTTGATGTGGGTGGATAGTGTTTATGTGGGAGGGTGTTTAAGTGTTAGAGAGATATTTTAAATAGATAAAAAGTTAAAGTAATTAGGAGAGAGAATGAAATGGTTAAAAAGGGGTATTTTAAAAGTTAAACTAAATTAGGAGAGAAAATGAAATGGTTAAAAAAGCGTATTTTAGTACATTCAAATTACTTAAAATTAAGAGTTTTTAAGGTTGTAAATGCATTATAAAGGAGTAAGATATATATATACATATATATATATATATATTAAATAAGTTAAAAACATGAGGGACGAGGCACGTACCCGCAGATATTGAATTTTAAAACCGAACCCACCTCGTGTTCAACGGGTACCCTAGTTTTTGGATTTTTCGGGTTACGGGTATCGGTTTTTTCGGTTTCGGTTCATGCGAGACAGGTCGGTTTTTCGGTCTTTTTGAACACCCATAGTTCTACCGGTCATTCTAATCTAATCTTGCATTCTGGCTCTAACTATGTAGTGTGGCCTGTCGCAGGAACACCCAAATTGGTTAGTGATACGTTTCTAACCATTCTGAACCACGTGTGTCCTTTGAGGTAATTAGAGATGCAATCAAAGTGATTGATTGTATTGAGTAAAAATGAATTGTAAGTACAGATTACAATGAGAAAGACAGTATATATAGAATGAGAAGAAGAAAGACAGCTAACAGAAAAATGCTAACTAACTAATAGACTAACTAACTTAAGTTAGATGAGCTCAAGTTGGTTGACTCAACCTTAAGTACTTGCTTCTCTGTTTGTATTGAGTCGATATACTTGATATGACTTTACCCCCCCCCCCTGCAAGTTGGCAGTATGAATGGATCACAAATGCCAAACTTGGAAATGCAAGTATGATAAGGAACTTTACTTAGGCCTTTAGTGAGAACATCAGCTACTTGTGACTTCGATGGTATGAATATAGGAAGAATTTGTCCACTTTTGATCTTTTCTCTTACAAAATGACAATCAATCTCGATGTGTTTAGTCCTGGCATGTTGTATGGGATTGGATGCCAAAGCTATTGATGATGCATTGTCACAGTATATTTTTGTTGGAAGAGTCAGGGGTACATGCAAGTCTTTGAGCAGGCTTGTTAGCCATGTAATTTCACAAGCACAGTCAGCAAGAGCTCTATATTCAGCTTCTGTTGATGATCTAGAAACCACTGTTTGCTTCTTAGAATGCCATGAAATAAGACATGATCCAAGGAATATACAAAAACCTGTTACTGACTTTCGTGATGTAGTACAAGCAGCCCAATCACTATCACAGTAAGCTCGAAGAGTCAAATTGGTTGTGGCAGGAAAGTGAAGTCCTTGTCCAGGACATAGTTTGATATACCTGAGAACTTTGTACAGAGATTGTAAATGTGTTGTTCTTGGAGCATGACTAAATTGACTTAGGTGTTGAGCTGCATATGATAAGTCAGGTCTTGTAATCGTGAGATAGAGTAATTTTCCTACCAGAGTCCTGTAATGAGCACTATCTGATAATGGTTCACCATCAGTGTCATTAAGCTTGATGTTTGGATCAATTGGTATGGATGAAGGTTTCTCATCAAGAATGCCTGCAGTTTGTAATAATTCAAAGGCATATTTCCTTTTAGTCATCATGAGACCTGTTGAATTTCTTAGAAATTCAATGCCTAAGTAATAGTTGACAGAACCTAGGTCTTTGATGCTGAAAATTTCATCTAACTTCCTTTTGATCATCATTATAAATTCCTTGTTGTTTCCGGTGATCAGAAGATCATCAACATAGATGACTATGGCAGTGAAGTCAGTTGATGTCTTGTGTGTGAGAAGAGATGTATCAACATGACTTTGATTAAAACCAATGTCTTTCAACATTGTTGTGAGTTTGGTAAACCATTGCCTATTCGCATGTTTTAGTCCATATAGTGACTTTTGAAGTTTACAGACTGTATTAGGGGGTAAATCTGATTTGTATCCTTGAGGTACAGACATGTAAACTTCCTCATTTAGATCACCATATAGAAAAGCATTATTTACATCTAGTTGACAGATTTCCCAATTGTGGTGAACAACAATGGCAAGTATTGTTCTAACCGTGACCATTTTAGCCACTGGGGCAAATGTTTCAGTGTAATCAGTGCCCTCTTTTTGTGTGAAACCTTTGGCTACAAGTCTGGCCTTGTACCTTTCTATAGAACCATCAGCTTTACATTTGATTTTGTAAACCCATTTACACCCAATAGGTGTTTTGTTGGCAGGAAGTTGAGTTAGTACCCATGTCCCTGTTTGTTCAAGTGCTTTTATTTCCTTGTTAATAGCATCAACCCATTTCTAATCTTTTGATGCATGAATATAGGATTGTGGTTCAACTATATGATTGATGGTGTTGATGAGATGTCTGGAACAAGGATTTTGGACATTGGCATAGTTGATGAATTTTGAATGGTGATGTTTGTGAGTTGGAAGAGTGTATTGGTAGTCTTGCAGTTTGGTTGGAGGTTTTGAAATTCTGTTTGAGGTTCTTGTGGGAGGGTTTTGAGATTTTGTTTGAGGAATTATGGAAGAATTTTGTTGAATTGGGTCTGTGTGTGATGAAGTAGAGTGGGTAGTGTTAGAAGGGTTGTTTTCTTGATGATTTTGAGGAGAATCCGGTGTGGGAGATGGAGGGGTATCTTGTGTGTTGTGGAGTGGTGATGAAGTATCACTTGAAGGTGATTGAGAAGATGTGTTGAACTGTTGATACTCAGAATTTAATGGAGTATCATTTGTAGTGGTGTGGGCTGGAGCCTGTGAAGAAGGAGTCAATGAGGAGTGAAAAGGAAAAGTGGATTCATGAAAGACAACATGTCTACTGGTGAAAGTTTTATGAGTGTTTAGATCATATAGAATGTAACCTTTTTGATTTAGAGGATAGCCAATAAAGACAGAGGGTATTGCCCTTGCTTCAAATTTATCAAGAGTGTGTTTATGAGCATAAGCAAGGCATCCTATAACTCTCAGATGTTCAAGGGAAGGAGGATTGTTGTAAATGTATTCAAAAGGAATTTTGAAATGAAGGGGTTTTGATGGAAGTCTGTTGATGAGGTAAGTTGCAGCTTGAATACAGTATCCCCACAAGTGAATGGGTATGTTTGCTTGAAATCTCAGAGCTCTAGCAATTTCTAAGAGTTGTTTGTGTTTTCTCTCAACTCTAGCATTTTGCTGAGGTGTGTAGGGACATGATGTTTGATGTATAACACCTTGTTGATTAAAGAAATCTTGTAATGACTTACTTAAAAACTCTAAACCATTGTCACTTCTAACAGTTTTAACATTGACATTGAAATGATTCTGAACATATGTATAAAACTGTTTGAATTGGGATATGACATGGTGTTTAGTAGGTAATAAGTAAGTCCAAGTTGCTCGTGAGTAATCATCAACAATTGTTAAGAAATATTTGCAACCATTGACAGTAGGATGTTTGTAAGGACCCCATATGTCAATATGAATAAGATCAAACAAGGCTTTAGCATGAGATTCACTTAATATGAAAGGTAAAGCATGCTGTTTGGAAAGAGGACAGATATTACATTTAGGTTCATCAACAGAAAAATCAACAACAGATGAGAGATGTTTTATTTGTTTCAGTGCATGAAGTGAAGGATGGCCAAGTCTTGAATGCCATAGATGTATGTTTGAAGTTGTGGTAGAATGAACTGAGGATGAAGGTGATGGATTGATTTGTTCCTGCTTGAGAATGTAGAGACCATCACAGAGGGTGCCATGCGCAATCCTCTTGTTGTGGTCCTGGAAATAACATGAGAAAGGAGTGAAAAGGACAGATAATGACTGATTTGTACCTAACTTACTTATAGACAGTAAGTTGTAAGCAAATGATGGTACATACAGAACATTGTGCAATGTTATGTGAGGGGTGACATCGATGGAACCACTTTTTGTGACAAGAATGTTATTACCATTTGGTAATTGGAAATGTATAGGATTAAGATGGTCATGTATATTATACATGTATTTCAGAGAGGTGGTGATGTGATCAGTTGCACCACTATCCACAATCCATATATCATTTTGATCAGATAGAAATGATGCTATAAACTTGTAAACAGAAGCTGTAATGTGAGGAACAATAGGTATACCTTTAGAGTGATTAGGTGCTTTAATGGTTTGCTGCATCATCATTACCATTTGATTAAGTTGATTCTGAATTGAATCCATTCGGGCATTCATTGTTGAATCACTTTCAGCATTCTCATATTGTTGAGTAGATTCTTGCCCCATGACCATGTTCACAGTCTTGTTGTCACTTTGATTCCTGTTGTTTGGCTTGTATTTTCCATATAAAGGATGACCAACGGGATATCCTACAAGTTTGTAGCATTCATCTTTGGAATGACCTTCTCTTTTGTAGTACTCACAGAATGTGCCTTTCTTAAAGATGCTTTTCTTCACTTCTGTTGAAACATTCCTGCTGAACTTCGTATTGTTATTGTAATTTCGAGGATTGTTTGTCTGCATGGCTAAAGCTGTCGAAGTAATTGGTATGGAAGATTTGGTTCCTTCTCTTTGTTTCTCTTCTTGTCTCACCATTCCATATGCTTTACCTACTGTAGGCAGTGGTTGTATGAGGAGAATTTGCCCCCTTATGTTGGAATAGCAGTCATCTAATCCCATGAGAAATTGGATTAGTCTTTTCCTTTAATCTCTTTCACCACTTAGTCTTCCATTTTCACATGAACAGGCACGTGTACACAGATATGGTAATTCTAATGCATCTAATTCATCCCAGAAACCTTTCAATTTATGATAATAGACTTCAATTATGCAATTTGTTTGCTATAAGTGCACAATATCATGTGATAATTGGTAAATCCTGTGTCCATCTAATTGTGAGTAATGTTCTTGTAATTCATTCCAGAGGTCAACTGCAGTATTGACAAATGTAAGAGAGTTACTTATCTGATCTGAAATTGTGTTCAGAATCCATGATATGATCATATCATTAGTTCGATCCCACAGGGCTTTCATTTTTGAGTTGGACTCTGGTTCCTTGTATTCTCTAGTGACAATCTTCAGTTTATTTTTGGCATTTAGGGCAATCATCATCGATCTTCTCCATGAACCATAGTTGTCTGATCTTGTGAGCTTTTTCGAAATTAGAACCAGCCTCGGGTGATCATGTTGATGAAGGTGTAATGGATGATCGGGGGAACTCGGATCATCATCAAGTAGTGATGAATCAGTTGGTGATTCTGCCATTGATCTTCAATAGATTGAGGGAACCTCTTAATATGAGCGTGGAAGTTCTGATACCATGAGGTAATTAGAGATGCAATCAAAGTGATTGATTGTATTGAGTAAAAATGAATTGTAAGTACAGATTACAATGAAAAAGACAGTATATATAGAATGAGAAGAAGAAAGACAGCTAACAGAAAAATGCTAACTAACTAACAGACTAACTAACTTAAGTTAGATGAGCTCAAGTTGGTTGAATCAGCCTTAAGTACTTGCTTCTCTGTTTGTATTGAGTCGATATACTTGTTATGACTTTATCCTTAATGGGCGTATAACTGTATAAGTATTTTGATTATGTGGATATATCACTTCTAACCTCTAACCACCACAAAAAGGCTAGTTTTTCCATCTTCTTTTCATTTGAGTGTTCATGTTTCTAACCATAAATCTACACATGTATGCTTGTCATATAATCTAATTACATATCAAAATAACATATCGCATGGACGCATTGTTGGACAAAAACAACACGGTAATATCAAAGTTTCAATCTTTATTTATGTGAATCGAACTTTTAATATATGTGTTTACAAACGATGATCTGTACATATTTATAAGCCAAGAGATGGCGGTTATTGGCCAGCGATTTGTAACCGTCGGCGGTTACTTCCATGCCGGCGGCGGCCGGCAACTACGGGGTGGGGGCTAGTGGTTTACATAATAATAAATATAAACTAAGGTTTTTTATCTATGAGATGTCGAGATTATTACACAACACGCATAAAAATTTCACGTAGAAATAACAATAATGGGTAAATTGTATGATTGGGGCAACCACATTACTTAAGATGGCTTTACTTTGGATCTTTAAAATGTTTCTAGCTCGAACCAGAAAACAGGGCAAAACATCACAAATGCTGTAGCAGTCGGCTTCTGGATTAATCATCGACCATTGCTATGAATAATTTTAAAGTACCATTACTAGCTGAAAATAAAAGATTGCGTAAGTCGGCATCACAAGCAAGTAGTATTAGGTCATTGTCTTCATCCATGTATTTTAGACGAAACCTACTCTTTAACTTACTCATCCTTTGTGCCACTTGGTTTTCTAGTTCTAATAGGCCTGATGATGTAGGAATTTGGAACTTTATCATATTATCTCTGTAAGTTACCTTGACTGTCACCATCCTTACATCCGACACATTCTGCTTTGGGGATGCATGAGCAAGAATCGGCCGTGGAAGCTGCCAATCAAAATGCGAATACGGGTTTTTAATATTTGTTGTATATTTGGGTTTGGATGTGTGCTCACTCACATCAGGGTGATCTCTTTTCTGCAATGCATGCCTGATTAAAATCTTATTTCTCCACCGTCTTAACAACACCATCAGGCGTGCCACTCGGTATATATAAACTGCCCCATTCTGCTTTGGGGATGCATGAACAAGGATATGCTCCGGAAGTTGCCAATCAAAATGCGAATACGGGTTTGTGATATTTGTTGTATATTTGGGTTTTGATGTGCTCTCACACACAGCAATGTGATCTCTTTTCTGCAATGCATGCCTGATTGAAATATTAGTTCTCCACCGTCTTAACTGTACCATCAGGCGTGCCACGTGGTATATATAATCTGATTTAGCAGGAAGATAGCTATGCTTGCCACAACTCCACCACCTGCCTGAAAATATATGGCGTTTACCTGAACAACTCCACCTCTTAACACTTACCAGCAGGAACACAACAGCATGCATACTAGAGAGTACACTTGTAGGCTGTTGCAACTGTTGCTCTGACCATGATTTTTGTGGCAGCTTTAAGTTAGTGACATTTGCAGCTTTTTTGTTGTGCTTTGGCAATGGCCAACTTGGTATTTCATGCTCTCGACAAAAACGCTTCAATGTAGACCGACTAACTGAATGAACAACAAACCGAGACAAGTATTATTATAAAATAAAGGAAAGAGTACAAACAACTGTATACAAGTAAAGACGACTTGCCTTTAAGGCTCTTGGCAGCTTCACCTATTGGTTTTCCAAGATGTTGCTGAACTGCCTCCAATTTAAGAGAATCAACTTTACGCTTTCTGCCTTGTTTTAAATGGTCCCTCTTGTCTCCAGCATCAGTAATCATATCACTCCTTTTCTGCATACTCGCATCGTGATAGGAAGTAGGATTTTCGTTTTGTCTTGCACCTAGTACATTAACATCACCTCTGAATAAAGCAAGAGTCAAATTTTCTGTGGCAGTGATTATGCCACTGTAATTATTGGACTCCTTTTGTTTGAATGACCAATGGTTTGGGACGTTTCCAGACTCTGTTCTAGCAACATTTGTCACCATTGACTCTGAATCCGATGAAATCACCTCCAATATGTTACTTTTTGATGTTGCGTTCGAGGATATTTGGACGGTATGAGGGTGTGTATTTAAAGTTAGACATCTGACATCTGTAGGCAGAGATCCCACGACTTGCATACATGAGGTGTCACCCAGTTCAAATTCAGAAGCTATTTCGATGTTTTCCTTCAATGTTTGCACCAACTTTGGTAAACCTCTGCCATGTTCCATGTCCAATGGTAGAAAAAGTTCCAACACGTAGTCATTATGGACTTCGACACTATGCAAGAAGATTGCAAAGCAGCTAGTTAATCCACTCATGCGTGCATTGTAGACCAAAGGGTACTCGTCTTCACCAAGTTTGGTTACATCTCCGCAAAACCATGAACTACGGGATAACAACACCCTGCCAACAAAGGTACGGGACTGGTCCAAGTGTCGCTTTCTACAAGCTTTCCAGAAAGGCCACATGCTTAAGTCTTGAACATGAAATGGCAGAGCAGCTGTTGACATGCAAACTTTCTTAAGGCATCTGGTGTCGTAACTATTACAGGTCTTCTCTAGAATTTGTTCATGGCAAGCAAAAGTACTCGATGGTGACACGGCCCATGTCTGAGCAAGAGGTAATTTGTGCACGCCACATACTTCTTTTAGAACCCGGAAGATCTTTTCCAGCACATTATGCTTTTGCACATTGTGAACCTATATGTAATTATACTTGAGACAAACTTGTATGAAGTAACAAAGCTCAGTCAAAAAGATTGACTAGACTCACATCTAGAGCAGGACAATCGAATGCTTGTGGGGATGTCAGACCTTCCATCTACAAGATCAAAACAGGGATGGAAATGAGGAAAGCATAAACAAGAAGACACCAAAAACCCGACTCTTGGAATTTTGATATATACGGATTTAAAAATTTTTGTACCTACACATTGTAGTCTATTTATCACTTAACTATATCAAGTCTAAAGAGCAGTTGTACTAGAATGATTTGAGTGAAGTAGAAGAGCAGTCAAAACTGAGTGACTAGGCCCTTTCCAGATCTGTGATCTGGGAAAAGGAAACATCACAGACCAAACACCGTGCTTTGGCGGGTCGGTTTTGGTTTGGACCAACCATGATCTGGTATCTCCATTAAGCTGAACCAGTTTGGCCAGTACTCTTCCTTTTTTTAATTGTTTTGAACCGAGCATAGCGTGTGGGTGGTAGCATGTCAAGCAGAAATAAATTATGGTAGTTCAAAGCTAGAGTTTTATCGTTATTCTTGCAAAGAAAACCGAAAATTGGGTGTAGTTTGGAGCTTGCGACAATATTAGCCAAAATTATTATACAAATATACATATTATTTCGTGATAGAGGGCTGATAGGGGTCCAGATCTTACAAGGATAATAGAAAACACACAAGATGATCTGATGTACTGAAAACAGGGTACAACACCATATGATACAAGTCAAGATACGACATCAAATATGAAAGGACCGATCTTTTAAAAGTTTTGAGAAAAAAAATCAGTTTGGTTGGCGGTTTCCACTAAATTTTTTTCTTTAAAGTTGAGAGGAAGAATGAACCTTGAGTGCCCTGTGAACTTGTTGAACCTCAAAAGCGTAACTAGTGTACTTTGCGGTCGTCAATAACTCGAGCACACCAACACATGACCCTGCTGTTGAATCAAACACAGGTAAAGCCATGTATCCATGGAAATTGCAGCGAACTGCAAAATGTCTTGGTGAGTAGTTAGTAATATCAGTGGTCCATTCTGGCAATTGGTGCCTAAAAACTCGAGCAAGAGGGCTATTATGGTCTCTTTCCTCAAGATCCTTAACAGCAACTCGGTTTTCCACAGAGTGTCTCCTATATGAAAGAACCCCTTCATCAATCACCCCAAGACCAAACGGTTGACCAGCGGTTGTAAGATATTTGTCATGGTCATGAGGTAACCAAAACTGAATGATTATTCGATGTTCCCGAAAAGTTAAGAGCTTTAGTGTAGCTTTTATCTTCGCATGTAGGTCATTTCTGTCGTCTCCCGTCTTGAAACCTATAATTTAGAGGAACTATATATCATAAGCATGACAAAAATCCAACGGTAGTTAACATTACAAACCCAAAACTAGCTGGGGAAGGCTGATCAAAATCCCTCCCTTTAATTGGATTGCCCACCCATAAATTCCTTACATGCACCTTGCCACACTCAATCCCCATGCTCTTCATCCATGAATTCCATTATCCAAAATGAACGGCTAAGATTGGTTCTCGCGGTTCTCGCAATAAAAACGGTTCTCAAATAAACTTTTCCCTATATATATACAGATATATATATATATATATATAAGAGGGTTCAAACGAGAACTATTTTTCGTACGAGAACTGCGATAATCTATTTTGGCTCTTGATTAAAATAAATCAATGGTTAATAATTTTGACTAGCTAATAATTGGCTCGTTAATAACTAATGATTAGCTCATCAATCGCTCATTAATGACGGATAAATGAGAGGTATTTTTGGTAAATCAAGCCTCGCACATTAATAATGACTCACCCGGAGGCAATTCACGGTTGGGAAAATATATAATGGCCAATTTACCCATATTAATGAGTCATTAATGATATTACAAATAGTTTGACCAATTCCTTAACATTCAAAAATTAAAACGTAGAAATGTGACATGACAATTGACCAATTCAAATATTAACCAACTAAAAAATTAAATTGTTAGAAAATTGCTAATTTCAAATCAAACATTACTCTTATATTTAAATAAAAATATCCTTAACATTCAAAAATTAAAAATTATATCAAAATTTCGAGCATTTTATTCTCTTCGCTTTGACACCTATATTATTATACTTTTTTTCATAAAATGTTGACCATATCAAAACTAAAGTTAAACATCTACTTTAAATGTTTTTAAAACTAAAATTAGTTTTAAGTTATAAAAGTTATATTAAATCGACGGACTATTTTATTTTTTTCAATTTAACAATCATATTGTTATAATTTTTTTTATAAAAAAATAATTTTTTGAGTAAAAGGTTACACCAACGTAATATGATTATTCATCAAATATTTGTAAATGAGTATTTAACAATAGTAACATTAATAAAACATGTGTAACCCAACAAAATTTTAAGGTGTATTTAGCATAATTAACAACAATAACAATGTGGATATTGGTCACGGTGGTAATCGACAGTGATGTAAATTTAAGAGAGAGAAATAATGTAAAACATTTTTAACCATTTTACCTTTTTTATGTGTGTGTATGTTGCAGTTCTCGTAATAATTTTGGTTCTTTAACACACATACATACATATATATATATATAATAGGGGCGGTTCATTTAAGAATCAGAAATTATTATGAAACCGCGAAATTCAATCTGAGTCATTTTTTTAATGGATGTGGTAAAATGGTAATATAAGCTCCAAATTGACTTTTTAACTGTATTCAATATCACTACTAGCACGATTACCACGACCACCATTATTGACTGCACCTTGTCCTTTGTCGCGTCACTTTAAACAACTATTACTGTCATGTTGTACATGTGCAACCTTTATGCATAAAACCCATAAATGTGGCATACTCAAAAGCATAGTCATGTTTTTCGTAAACTAAGTAGTATTAGTTTTTCACTATCACTAATAAAAACATACGTTCAAACTTAACACACATATATATGTATTAGAAAAATTATCCGGACGACGGACAAATATAGTACTATTTGATATGATGGAAGTGGTAATTGATAATGTTTTTAACAATATGACTTTGAGATGGGGAATTTTTTTATTATTTGAATCTTAAAGCAAAATAAAAAAAATTAAAATGTTTCAAGCTCAATGAACCTTTCTATTGTAATTTCAATTTTTAAAAATATGTATGACTATGACATGTTTATTAATAATGTAATTTCGAAACTCAAGTTTAACATCTCTTGTGTAAAACGATCCAAACTCGAGTTTAACATCTCTTGTGTAAAACGAGTCTAGCTCTATGTCAAATTTGGTAGAAATCTTGAATTGTTTATTGAGAGCTTTCAAATATATATACAAACGATGATAGGATAGACATGGAAATAAGATAACTTTCTAAACTTTCTAGGATAAGATAGATATAATATTGTGATTCAAATCCAAATATTATCTATTAGCTATTATCTTAACACTCTAGCTTAATAAATTTTAAACAAGTCCAACTTAATAATTACAAACTCTTGTCTTCCTTTTTTCTTTTTTTACAACACAAAAAAAAAAAAAAAAAAAAAAACTTTTTCTTTCATTTCTGTTTAGTTTTCTTTCTGTATTGTTTTGTTTACTCTAGAGAACATAGCGTTAAAGAGGTTAGAGGAAGAATCATGTAGGAGAGGAGCACAAGTATGTTAAAGTAATTTGACGATATGATCAGGTAACTTGTAACTTACCGTTACACTTAAGAACAAGGATAAGAAAATGGCGAATTTAAACTTGCTAATTATATATATCTAGAAAATGAAATCCTCGATCAGGAAGATTTACCGGAGGTTGTGGATTGAGATGAATCAGATGTTTCTCCGTTTCCAGAAACCCGTAGCGGAGTCAAGTATCTGGACTCACCGGAAAATGCGTCGGTCGCCGGTTCTATAACCGACTTCGTCTTCCTCACGTCAGAACCACTGCCCGATGATTTACCTCTATCTTCCGAATCAAATCTCCAACGTAATTGTAAGTCCATCTTTAATTAATTATACTCTGCGGATGGATTTATTTCAATCGATCAATCTATATAATAAAATAAAAATGCATGCCTTAAATTTGTTATTCTATCTTCATACCTGGATCCAAATTAAACAAAACATGGACGTTGGACCTTATTAAACAAAAAAGGAGTGACCCACACGATGAGCTACAAACAAAACATGGACGTTGGATTGTAGCTATCTTCATCATGTGAGCATGTACCGCACATTTGTCCGCGCTTAATTTTCAAACAGGTACCGCAATGCATGTCCGTCTCGATCTATCCAACAGAGTTCAGACCCATAAGTCTTGTCTGAGTGTCAAATATTAAAACCATTATTATTATTAGAAAATACTATTCTTATAGTCTTTTAAAGTCAATATATCAGCGTCTTCTTCCCTTCATTCTTATTTCTTTCTCGTCACATCAACGTCTAATCACTTTTTCTTACCAATCGATTTTTCTATCTCACATCTCCTTCCTATATTTTCTTTTAATTAAATACTAGAGAGGGGAAAGATACAAAAATCTTCATGGCTAACCCCAAATTCTTTCCTTTCAACGGGTTTAAGTTGGGCGTGGTGTTTCTAAGATTACCCGAGGAACCACATAGGATCCGCTCGACCATAAGGCATACCCTCATAAATTTTGACATGGAAACAAAATAAAAAAGTATGTGATTTTAAAAAATAGTCTTAATATCTCATTACCCCTCCTGCAAAAACAACCATAGTCCCGCACTCTTAGGGACAAGATGTATAACGTATTACAAATATTAAAGAATACAGATTATGATTTAGTATAAGATGGCTCGTTATAAGCTAGGGCCCATTAGGGTTTCTATTATACCCTTTATACTCTATAAATAGTTATCAATATATTACAAAATACCGACGGAGTTTTCATTATTTTACATGGTATCAGAGCCTTAGTGTTCTGGCCATATCTTCTCTTCCTCTCTCTGCCGCCGCCGCCACCGAACTACGGTTGGCCTCCGCCGCCCTTCTTCTCCCCATCGTCCCCTTTGAGTGACAACTTTCTTTCTTTTCTTTACCCTTTCGTTCTGCCCCGGGGACGCATTGTAAATACAAATTTATTAGTTTTCTCTCTTATGCTGCCGCCGCATCTCTTGTTGCCGTTGCGTTTCTTGTCGCCGACGTAGTTGTAGCTCCTACAATTGCAGTCATAGCTCCTACCGCAGCTACCGGCCGCTTGTTGCCATCGCCGTGCCTCTTGTTGCCGCCGACGCGCCTCTTGCCGCCGCCGCCGTAGTTGTAGCTCCTACCACTGCAATCGTAGCTCCTACCGCTGCCGCTCTTCTTGCCGCCCCCTTTGGCTGCTAAGCCATCGATGCCTTGCTGCCATAGAGTTTTTTTTAGATTTCTATGTTCTTTTCTCTTATCTATTATATTTAATCTCTTTCATTGTATTTTTCGCTCCAGTGAGAGCGTCCGATCTTCTACCGCTCTCACTACGGAGGAGTATTAGAGAATATAGATTAGGATTTAGTATAAGATGACCCAGTATAGGCTAGGGCCCATTAGGGTTTCTATTGTACCATTTATACTCTATAAATAGTTATCAATGTAATATAAAATACCTACGGAGTTTTCATTATTTTACAACAAATACATATGATTACTCATTTAAATGTTTATCAAAATGCCTTTTAACTTAACGGTATCCGTTATTCAAATTAATGATTTTCAATGTCTTATGTTTAAGTTTCATAGTAAATAAGAGTAAATTTATAAGTAATTTCTGAGGTGTCTCAAGTATGCTGTAAAAAGTATTAAGAAGAAAAATGTTTCAAATGTTTAAAATCATTTTTTGTCAGACTATACTGTCGACTTTTGTAAATTACGACAACTTATGAGCTGTTCTTTCCACACCTTACACCTAACGCATTATTTGCTTGTGTTTTGATATATATGATGTTTACCAAGTATAAAACTATGATTTTTTTTTATTTATACAAACCCGGTTCATTAATTATTTCTCTCAACCACTTATCAAAGGCTTAGTGGTTTAAGTATACATTTTTTGTTATATATGGCGAAAAAGTGTTGTGTTCAAATCATCTTCACATATGACAACTCTATTAGATGTTTACGATGTTAAAGAGTAATAATATATATAGTAAAACAATTATCATTATACTTAGAAATATAAAATCTCTTAAAGGAGGGTAACTCTATTAGAAATTAATGCATAATATCATCATCAAAATTTTTATAAAACTTCTTTATAATCAATTTTTTTTTTAATTTAGTCCAATTGGTATAAGTGTTTACATAAATAACCGCAAAAATATGTCGATGTATCTACTAAATGATTTAAATAAATGTTTTTATTAAAATGTTTAAAAGTTAATAAACTAAATCGCGTAAATAAATAGCAGTTGATAAAACAATTTATATGTAAGTCATTTAAGAAAATAAAAGAGAGTGATTGGTAAAAAAATCTTAAAAATAGAATGATGCGAGCATAATCAATTTTCTTTTAATATATATTAATGATTAATGACGATGATACAATTGAATAATGAACCATTGTTTTAATACCATTAATTATTACGATTAATTATTTAGTAATAATGATATTAGTTTTAATAATACGATCTGTTTAACTACTTTATGTTTTATGGAGAAACAGTTATTATTTAAAAAAAAAACAAATCATTTGGAAACGAATTTACTACTCGAATAAACTGTAGCAATAAATAATTATATGTAATTATGCAAATTAAGGTTGCTTCTTGCAAGGAACCAAGAATAAGAAGATCGATCGCATGTTGAACCCCTACGCCCAATCAAAAACAACTGAACAAGTTCATCAACCTGGGCAGATTGCTATACATATGAATTACAAATGGCAGTTTAATTTGTCTTCAAATCTTTGATGCTGAACCCTGAACCTTGGACCTATGAAAAAGAATTGAGATCTGAGCTCTCGTAATATAACATGTGAACATGGACCTGAGACATAGTCCATCATGTCTTTTTCAGTTTATAATTATTCATAGATCCGTGAACGTTTTAACTTTGAGTCCTGAAGAGAGAGAGAGACAGAGACAGAGAGAGAGACATAGTTATCAACTCGTGACTCGAAATCTTAAATTTTAACTCGCGACTTGTCTTATAACTCGACTCGTAAGAGTCACAATACTATAAATCTAATAAAAAATATATAATACAGTGTATATGCAAAATATAAGTTTACTATTTTGACACATAATATATATATATATATATATATTAAAAAATAATTAGTATTTTTAAATTTAGGGGTTATTTAATAATAAATAATCTGTACATATTATAGTATAAGGATTTAATCTTTAAAATATACTACTTCTTTGTTTGAAATTTGAACTCTTGAGGTGATTGTTGGGCATTTGCATTTATTATGGGATTTATGACCTTATAGTAAAACGGGGATTTTTATCCTAGGCCTTGTGAGTTGAGAGTCTCGAAACAAAGAAATCTTTGCACAAAAAAGGTTCTAGTTTGTTTGTTCTTCTCAATATTTTCATAGAACTATGCAAAACGGGGTTAAAGGACCGGTTAGAGGTGAAGACCACCGGACATTTGCTTCCTTTGCCAACTCGGCCGATTTCTGAGTTGATTCGGTTTGGACCGAGTCACATAACGATTCAGCTCTTTTTTAATATGTTTTGACTTGACTCGTCCGAGTCAACTCGTGACTCGTACGAGTTTAACAACATATATATAAGGAGTATGCATATACTTTTCTGACCGAAGAATCCACACACACACACTAGCCTACTCTTAAACAGACATCTTGTAGACTATGAGACTTAAACCCACGATCAGTCTTAGAAAACACCTTAAACACCATGTACCAGTGGGCCAAATGCCATTTGTTACAAAGGAATGTATAAAAAAAGTTAACAAGGTGCAATTAAGGACCAAAACTGAAAGAATATGCAAACCATGATTACTATCTATGTAATTTCCAAAGTTAAATATCTGTAATTTAGGATAAACCGCATAGATCATCTATGTTATTAGCTCTAAAAAGAAGAAACTTTTAACTTATATTAATAACAAATCGAAACTGAACTTAAACTTGGATGATAAAATTTGCTTAAAATTAACGCATGCCTACACGGATCACAACATAGATAGAAATCTCTTCATAAAACACGACTTTCTATAGGTTTAATGTTCTTTAAATATAAAAAATTGGATTGTTAATGTTTCTTTTTTTAATATTTTGTATACTTGGCTTTATTAAATTTAGTATTTTAACTTAACTTATTGACAACTAAAATTTTTATTTTTCTTTGACTAAAAACGTCTATGGACCAATAACCCACCAATTTAGAAATCCAGGACGCATCACCATCGAACCATGTAGAAAAATAGAAAATAAATGCAAAGAAAGACTAGAAAACCGACCAGACGATATTGAGAGGGTCCGGAACAAATTTGGGGGAGCCAGTCACGGAAAAGACCAAATAATCACGTTGCCGTCTACGACCCTACGTTATGGTCCCCAATAAAATACACGGGCCACGGCCAAACCAACTTGTATTTAGAATTTGAATTGCTAGTTTATAATTATAAAATAGCGTTATTGTTTAAAAAATTTTATTGAACCTCAATTCAGGTTATTTACCGTAGTCTAGTTAAATTTGCACAATCAATCGATCCAATTTTACAGAGCTATCTACGCCAATCGTCCTTTCTTATAGAATTCTTGTTAAACTTTTTAGAATAACAAATTTTAGATGATGTTTTATAAATATATTTAAAATAAGGGTATAATAGTTATTGAAACATATTTTATAATTATAATTCATTTAAAATGATTAAAAATTGATAAAAAATATGATTTGGGCAAATATGATATTTTGAAAGCTTAATAAAGATATATAAGAAATTTATAAGTTAAGCTAGACAAATAAGATATTTTAAAAGCTTAAAAAGAGTATATAGAATATTTATTAGTTAAACTGAGCAAATAAAATATTTTGATATTTAATAAGGGTATATATGAAATTAACCAAAAATAACAAATATACCCTTTTTATTTAGGTTTTTAAATTACACACCCAAAATAACACTTTGTTTTTTTTTTTAATCTTGCTATCACAGTCCAAAATAAAATTTGTAGCACCCACCATCCTTTGACAATCTTACCAGTTACCCTTGGTTAGAGTTGTTACCAAGGGTAAAAAGGTATTCAGACATTAAAAAACCAAATCTGTGATTTTCTTTAAAAATTTTAGTGTTTTTAATTAATTTATTAAAATACCAAATATGTGACTTCCTATAAACTTTTTAGTCTTTTTAATTAGTATATTATTGTTATAAACTAAAATTAATGGTTAAATCAAAATATTAAATTTTTATTCATCAATAAGTTTTGTCTTTCTAGGTCCTTTAAAACCCAAATCTCATCCTCTGTTTTGAAAACCGGACCAGACCAGACGGTCCATGAGGTTCAACCGTAAACCGGAACTAGTACCGGTCCAATAACAACAACTAAACCGGATGTTTTCAAACTGGACTGTTTTGAAAAAACCATTGCAAACCGGTGAACTAGCTCAACCCGTCATGAACCTGTGCTTTATTGAATCCTTAGTGTCACCTCAGATTTATAGGAAAATCTCCCCTTTACATATCCTACCATGTGCCGATGTGGGATAGTTTTGTACATAAATTTGATTTTCTCTTTCCATTGTGCTATTGATTTTTATTAGCTACTATTCTTGATTTCTTTCTTTTTTTTCTTTCGTTTTTGTTTTTTCTTCTATAATCATCGTCTTTTAAAAGTTAATAATATTTATTTCAGTAATTAATATCTAGACTAATTTTATATTTAGACGATTAATATTAATTTTTTTTACTTAATTTGGATGAATAGAATTAAAAAGTAGTAAGTTTTTAATGTTTGATGAAGAATATGTAAATGTTTAGCCTACAAGTGTTAGAACTTAATTGTTCTATATACTTGAAAAATATTTTTATTCTAATTTTTTTGTAATTCTATGTGTTTGTAGTATTCAAGTTAATTATAATATTGTCCGGTTTCTTGATCCAGTTAAACCGGTTCGACTGGTTGAACCAATGAACCAGTATGACTACCGGTTCGATGACTAGTCCGGTTTTCAAAACCATGATCTCATCTAAACTTGATTCAAAGAAATTAGAAAATGGTTGAACCAAACCATCCGCAATGGAGGTCCTTGAACTCCATTGCGAATGAGAAAAGTTCTTCGGTATTGCTAGGCTTTTAAAGAACTCCCTTCCATAGTCCTTGAACACGGTCAAACAAAGAAAGTTCTTAAGGGATGAATGGGGGCCCATTCCCCATTGCCATCTTTAGTTTTTATTTGTAACCGCCTTCTCTCGTGTGTGGACAGCCGTCACCACCTCCCTTAAAATACGACAATCGGTTCATCTCAATTTCAGAACTCAAAATTTACGCAAAAAAACTATCATTAATCTCTCTTGTTTCTCTCTACTTTTTCAAACGATTTTCTTTGCATTAACAAAGGTCAAACATACAACGGTGAGTTCTTCAGTTATCAGCACAAATCGGGTATCTCAGAGTTATGTTTAAGCATTTTCAATTACAATTAAGTTAAAATTGCTATTTAAAAACCCTAGAACTAGTTGTGATTTACTAAACTTTTATTTTAATTAATAGTAAAACCTAAATATTAGTTGAAATACGTATAAATCAAAGTCAAAAAATCAAAAATATAACTTGAAATCGTTAAAAAAACCCTAGAAAATCCTAAAATTAATTTTCATTTTCTTACTTTTTTTTCTTTTATTTGTTTTCAATAATCATCGTACAGTGAATAGATCTTAAAAATCAGCCGAATATTCAAATACATTGTCTTACTTTTCAAGATTAAAAGTGTTGATACATTACAAATAGAAGCTCTAAGACTATAATGAATAACGTATGTTTAACTTTGACTTAAATAATTAATACATAGAAAGCAACACAACACTTAACTGATGAGATAAGGTTTGCATAGCTGAACAAAGGATTGCTCAGACATGCTTACTCAGCTTATACAAAGGATTGCTCAATTAAGCTTGCTCAGCTAAGCGAGTTACACTGTTTAGCTGATAGAATCTGATCTTAAGTACTCGGTTGAGGTTTAGACTACTCATTTAGTATGATCGGTTGACTGCTTATCTACAAGACTTAATAAAAATTACAAGTCTCATCTTAACAACATATGTTAAGATAATTTTTAGTTTATACAAACGATAGTTTTGTTATCATCAAATCTTATATTTTTCAATAAGATGATTTGATTATTGGGTTGACATGACTATCTCCCCAACAATGTGTTGATTATTAGGTTGACACGGTGCATATATGCATATCTCTGTTCACTGACTTCATTTTGTAGGTAACAGAAATTTGTAAATCTAATTTTAATGATGTCTTACTAATAATGACTTCTTTAGTATATATGTTGATTATGTTTAAAGTAGAATATTGGTGTTTACAGCATATGCACATGTGCATTCATTAACATTTGTGTTTATTATACGCACAAATACGCATATGTTTATCAAATTATTTTATCATTTATAATAAAAACTCTAATACTATGATTTCATATAGGTAGGAGAAGTATGAGAAAAAATATCAATACTTAAATAGGTGATTTTAGACTTTTAGTTATACGCCACACGATCCAAAAAAATATTAACATCGGTCCAAAAAATATTTAAAATACACAAACTAAAGGTATATACAGGAAATTGAATATTTATTTTATGTATTTTATATTATCTGCACATGTGCTGAATTTATACAACTAGAAAAGATGAATATTTGTTTTAATTTAACAGGAGCATTGTTTCTTTTGTTTATTTTTTTTCTCTAAATATGTAATACTTTTGTTTGCACATGTGCATATTCCGTAGTATTGTTGTTTTAACATATTCAATTAAAAAGAAGTTAAAGAGATTGTGAAGAAAAAAGCAAATGAAAAAAAAGACAAACATCAAAGGTAACACAAAATTCATTTTGAGTTTAAATATGCACATGTGCACATATTTTAATTAAAGATAGATAGTACAATACGTCAATTTTAAGAGAAAGTAGAACTATTTAAAAAGAAAAAGACGAGGAATGCACTTCGAAAAGAAGAAAAACAAAGGATGAAGCAAAGAAAAGAAGCTGAAAAAATATCAAAGGTAACACAAATTTAAATTCGAGTGTAAAATACGTAGATGTACATATTTATAATAAAAAAATAGAAAATATGTTATAAAATAATTGAATCAATATGTCAATTATAAAAGAGAAAAAAAGGAAAGGAAAGAAGTTGGAAAATTAAGAAGAAAATCAAACAGTGAAGAAAAGAAAAGAAGAAAAACATCAAATTAAGGTAACACAAATTCCATTTTAAATTATTAATTGTGAATAACTATCAAATTTATTGTGAAAAAAGAACAACATCGATCAGTTATTGTGAAATATTTTGAGTTTAAAATACGCACCTGAAATTTTAATTAAGGACAAATTGCCGAAAAAGGTAACATAAATATTGAATTTTTTTAATAAAGGTAACGTCAATTTTTTTGGGCCAAGAAAGGATTCTAAATTTCAATTTCTAACATTAAAGGTAACCGATTACCGTTGTAGCAGGTAACAGGTTAAATTGATGACGTGACTAATTTTTATATTATGTAAATTGACAAAAAAAGATAACATAAATATCAAAATTTGTCAATAAAGGTAATGTTCATTTTTTCTTGGACCAATAAAGGATGATGAATTCCAATTTGAAACAAAACATCATGTTTGGATCTAGGTTCGTGTTCGTGTTCTTGTATGTGTTCTCTTTCCTTTATATCATAATAAAATATTTAAAATTAAAATAATATTAAATCATTTTCGTATATGATATTTGAAATATATTATGTTGGTACTTTGACATTTGACTACTTACAGTTAGTATTTTGATACTTTAATATCTTATATTAGCTTTATAATTGTATTAAATGAACGTAAACAAAATTTGAAGTTCAAAATTCGATTCAAATTGAAACGAACACCAAATTTGAAGTTCGAATCAAACCAAAATGAGTAATGAATTCTAAAGTTTGAATCAAAAAATATCATATTTGAAGTTCGTATCAAAACAAAAAAAGAATACAAGTATTGGAAAATCGAAAAAATACTCGTCGAATACGTTTGGCCGAAATGGGTTGACCCAAAACATGACCGATAAATAAATGATCAAAATAGGTTGACACGTAATTGACACGAACACAATAGCAAGAACTCGTCGCAAATTGTCAGCATACCCTTTTTTATTACACATTGAAATTTATCATCTTTTTTTTGACTTAAAAAATTAGACATTACTTTTATTGGCAAATTCAGACAATATTAACCTGCTAACTAAGCGGTCAGCAAGTCATTCAGGTCACCATTCCTTTTTTTGTTAGAAATTAAAATTTATAATCCTTTCTTGACTCAAAAAAATTGACATTATCTTTATTGACAAATTTCAATATTTATGTTACATTTCTCAGTAATTTGCCCTTTAATTAAAGATAACCGACATTCAAATATTTATTATTATTATTATTTTTATTTAGAGTAAGTAATTTGGTTTGATATCGTGTCAAATATTATTGAAGCAGTAGCTACTCTCTGTAGCTTCTAGCATGTTTTTTCTTTGACATATGAGTGGTATATTAAAACCTAGAAAATACTAACCACGGCACTAAAAATAAAATAAATATTATTTTTAGTTTTTAAAATTGATAAATTTGTTTGATATATGAAAAGTTGAAAACTAATTAAAAGATAACTATGTAAATTATATAAAATTAATTATAATAACATAAGTTATGATTGCTATTTTTATAAACTAAAATTGTCTTTTTTATTCTTATTAATAGCCCGAAGAGAGGAAGGAATGGGAAGGTGGTAGAGGTATAGTGAGAGAGGGGATGTGGTGATTACACTTTTGTTTTAAAAAAGTTTGATAATATACAAAAGTTTTGCGGAAGTATAAAAAATAAAACTCTAATTAAAATCAAATTGCGAAAAAATTTAAACAAACAAGATTAAACATTTTAAAGCCCAAAATGATCTTTGTTAAATATCAAACCTTTAATAACAATGAATACACTTTCAGTTCTAGTGTTCTTGATGCAAATAAAGAAGGAAAGATGGGAAAGATTTTTTTAATTGCTTAACCCTAATTACGTGATGATTGAGATCGTATTTAAACTTAATTAGATAACTTATCTAATTTCGGATATAATCAGACTATTAAATAGATAACCAATTATCAACTAATATTTGAAAATTGTATATTATTATGTGAAAGATAAAAATAGATGGAGAAAAAAAAGATAAGTTTTATTAATAAAATTTGAGATTAAATATGTAATTATTTGAATAAAAATTAAAAATAATGTTGAACGTTAATAAATGGTAAATAACAAAAAATTAAGGTAGTATATAATAATAATAAGAATAAAATATAATTCTAAGTACTAGATAAAAATACAAAATATATATACATGTACACATACATACATAAATGTATAGAGTAAATTATTAAAAAAATGTTAAAGGACTAAATGTAAAACTATTTGAAAACCATAAGGACTTAGTTTGTGATGTTATAAAAGGGTAAAATGGTCATTTTGAAATTTATAACACTAGCACCGTAAGTTTAAATGGCTAAATGACCAGTTTAGTAACAAAAAAACAACCATAGAGACATCTAGTGTAATTTTTTATCTTAAAGAACCAAACTAGTAACTTTTGACAAACAATATGGACCATTTCAGTAATTTTCACTAATAATATTAATACGATTGAAAATATTAAAAGTAAATTTTAAGTATTTAAAAATAATAAAAACAGAAAAGTTCACCTAAAAGACCATTAATTCGACAAGATCATTAGAACTCACTGTTACTTGAGAAACAGTAAAATAGTCATTTAAAAAAATAGACTATATGTGCCAAGTTTAACGGACAAATGGCTAACTTATAACAAAATTTATATCGGAATGAGTATTAATATAATGTTTAAACTTAAGGAACCGGAGGAACCAGATCTGCAATACGATAAAATTTGTAACCGACTCTAATAATAAAAAAGGTTAAAATTGCGTAATGGCATGGAAGTTGTCCTAATGTTCTAATATGATACTTAAAGTAATTTTTTTACACATATGACCATTTAACTTGTTAAAAACGTGTTAACATACCCATTACATCAAATGTTACCTGGTAAACAGGTAAAAACCCTAATTTAATGTTTTTCCTACCATGTTTTATTAGTGATGCATAAAAAACTAGGGGAATTGATCATTTGAAACTTTTGAAGGTGGCAAGAAAGTCGTCATCATTGTCATACAACTTCAACCTAAATTCAAAGCTTCTAAGTGAATGTTATTGTGAGAAGCTAGTAAAATACCTAACATCATAGATAAAAAACAACCCTGATAGAAAATTCCTAACATACTCAAATTCTTTGCTATGATTTTGTATGAAATTAGTTACTGAAATTTGTAAAAGTTACCCTAATTAGTCAATGAAAATTACAACCAAGATTACATAGACTACATACAGGCATACAGCTTCTGGATGAGATGGAAACTAAACTTGTCATATCAAGATGATGTTATTAAAGTTAAAAATAAAAAAAATCAAGTTTTTAAAAAATGTTTAGATGTGTACAAAAAAAAACTTCAAGTGCTTTATTGGAATATTAGGACAAGATTCCTACACGTCCTACCACTTGAAATGAGTTTAAAAATCATAGATTTACAAAAGAGGTATATTAACACGTTTTTTACTTTTAAGTATCATATTTCATATAATTACACAGCTTTAACCCTAATAAAAACAATAATGAAGCTATTTAAAAGAGTAAAGCTGTCCTTTCCTAGTTATTAAAGTTAAAAGGACATGGGCAAACACTTTTTAGAACAGTGAAATTAGATGTAACCCCATGAACCAAAACTGCAATATACAAAAGAAAAAATGTCAATGGATGTCATCACACGACATGTTCAACGAACACGCATTCTGGTGAAACTTTCTCCCATTGGACCTGGTTTGGCCATAACACGCCGAAGGTCCACATCACCTGAAATGGGATCATAGTTGCCCTTGCTGTCTTTATAGTCAACACAGAAAGTTCTCTGCTTCAATTCCGTAAATCTCTCGGTCACTTCCCTGTGCAGGTCAGTTAATGTAGCCGAATACGGTAGTGGAAATTTGATCAAAAAACCGTTGTATTCAACTTTTATCGTCTTCCCCATATAACTGCACCGTAAGCCAGAGTCCTGCCAAGGATTAAAGCACAGAAAAGCTAATGTCATGATTTCATGTAACATAACTTTTTCTTTTTATTTATTAACATTATGCAACTTGAGATGATATAATAAAGGTTTAACGAGGAATATCATGAAATGATTTTTTTAAACAGAATGTAACTAAAAATTCAAGGATCTAATTGTTCTGTTTGTGTGTGAGTGTGTGCATCCTACATTTACAATGTTTTTTCCTCTTTCCCAATAGTAGGGGAACTATGTTTTGACTACTTGTGCCTTTTTTCTTGTCAGCATACAATTAACTTAAGGTAACCGATGCAAGATAAGAGCAAACACGAAACTCATTTTGGCAATCGAATAAATAGTTTACTAGTATCAATAGCTGATGACACAAATGTACATTCACTTCCCAATATCAAAACTTTAAGAAAGAAATTTATACAGAAAAAGAGGAATAAAGCCTTCAAAATAAGCAACAAATCCCATCTATAGCTAACAATAAAAATTACCTAAATATGTTACCTTCAACGATTTCAACAGCAAACAACATACAAAAATCATAGTAATGAAATGTGACAACAAGCTTATTTTGAGAAGAAAGATGTGGCTGTGGACGAAAATATGACTTTGATTTGCCAGTCAAGACAAGGACACACACTCTCTTATGCATGCATGTATGTATGATGCGAGAATATTTCCTTTGCCTAGTGTTTGAAAACGTTGGTTGGTGTAAAGTAATAACTCGCGGACTAGGTGTTGATGGCATAGTAATTAGTTGTGTAGTGACTTGGTGAGCTGCGATTTGTTGAAGATTAAGTTGTGGCGCGTTGAAGGGCGGAAGGCTGTTATTTGACTAGGTGGGTTTTATAAACAAGCTGAATGTCATCCAGGGTGTTTCAAACATGTTAGGCAAAGTCTAAGCCGTCATAGGTAGTTTCTGGTTCACCGAATATGGGACAGAAGTGGTTGTAGCTCGACTTTAGATACTGGCAGAGACTGGAACTTGACTTACTAGCGGTGTTGCTTGCACCATTGATAGAATTCCCAACCCCTAGTTTTCTACATTCTTTTTAACAGCTTCGGATGTACGTGTTTTGCTTCCATCAATTGCCTGGTCCCAATTTGTGGACCTTCAATATCTCCTCATTGACACCATTTTCTCTTCATACGGACGAATGTGAGTCCTCGCATCAAACATTCAGTTGTCTCACACAAGCTTGTATTAATAACTCTAGTTAAGCAAAGTGCTGCTGCACAAAGGCATGATTCCTTGGCTGGTATCAAAAACATTGGTTGCAAAGAACACGGTAGTTGCTTCATTAGTGTGTAGCATGCTTTAACTCTTTAAAAAAAGGTAGTCGATTTAAGCTTTCTCCAACCACAAAAGTTGAGATTAAAGGAGATGTCCTACAGATGCAAGTCTTGACATCTAGGTGCTCTAGATGCACGTCTTTAGCAGCCACCATTCTCGAGACCAATCTGATTGTAGTCTTCTTCACAACTCCAGAGAAGATCACATTTAATCAACTCCTCTTTCATTTCCTATTGGAAACCCTCAACCAATGACCTTTCTTTATATCTTTTGCTATCATCACATTCTTGGTTTTAAATGTGCTAAGTAGTGCGATTGGAGACACCAACGATTCAGTATAGGCTTTCGATCTTGTGAGTACTGCGAGAATGAATCTGAGCCGTCCAATTCCCCCTCCAATTCCATCACCCACCCATAAATTTATCCCATGCACCTTGCTATGCTCTATCCCCCTACGCTCTCCCAACATGAATTCCACTTACCAAAGCGCTTTGAGGCACTTAACGCCTTAAAAAATCAAGATCAAATTTTTCCTTAACCCTGAACACACACTTATCCTTAGGTAACTCACCATTTTTGGTCATTAGCAAATAATTTGTTAACAGAGAATATGCTAGAGGTTTTGATTCCCTAGTGGATCTAAATTTTGGAGAGCCCAAAACTGCTTCTTCAGCATAGTTGTTCGGTTTCGGAGCTCCCTTGTTATATGAGTTGCTTCTAGATCCCTTGTTAGTTATTCAACCGACTAGTGGTGAACTCTTCTAAAAGCCTACTCGAATGTGTTAGGTCATCCTTGCTAATCTCCTCACCTGGTCTTTCTCATACAGTTTCTTCAAAGTCTCAAAATATTTTGTAAGCCTGTCCTTACAATGAGTTCTTACAGAGTGTGCTTGTGATGACTTCACAGCTTTTATCACTCCCCAAATCGATGTCCTTGTCTTATATAAACCATAGACAATAAACATACATTTCTTGTCTTTTCCCTCAAACATGTGTATGGCAGCATCTTTGACTTCTACATAAGCACCACAACAAAACACTTTCAAATAGATATTCGCCTTATTTGCTTGTCAGTATTCTTCAGGAATCTTGAACCTCAATGGGTCCACGACTCATTAAATGCATCTATATACTAATTAATAATATCTTTCAAAACCCATTATGCAATCTTACTCTTTGCCCTTCCATACGGAGTTATGTTCATTCTTTCGCCACTTCATTCTACAGCCAAGAGTTTCTAGGACTCTCTTAAACCTCCTAATCCTATTCTCAAAACAACAACCACAACAACAGAACCAATTCCCACGTAAGCAGGGTATGGGGGAGGTGAGATGTAGACGCTCATACATTTACCCATAGGTAAAGAGACTACCTCCAGAAAGACCTCTAGCTAAAAAAACGAGAGAGATATGGTCATATTAATATTTAGTAAAAAAATTTAGTACTCAAATTGATTTCCACAAATATAGTACTAATTAATCGATGTTATTTAATAATATTGTTTTTTCTTTTGATTGTTTATTGTTGTAGAATCCTTATTATTATAATAACTATTATTTTTGATTAAATGACATTATTCCTTTATGAATTACATGGGAACTACATTTTGACTGCTTGTGCATTTTTTTTCTCATCAGCGTACAAATTAAATTAAGGTATCCACTACAAGATAAGGGCGAATGCGGAACTCATTATGGCAATTTAATAAACAGTTTATTAGTATCACTAGGTAATGAAGTAATGATACAAATGAGCATTACTTCCCCGTATCAAAACATTTAGAAAGAAATTGATGCAGAAAAAGGAAAAAGGGGTAAATCAAATATTACCATTTACCAAACTTTACATAATCAAAATCATGTAAATATGGAAATAAAATACTAAAATAGGAACACAAACACACACACACACACATATTAATAGGCGGGAAAAAGAACTGTGAGTACATTAGAGTTTTGAGAGGAAAGAAAAATTAAAAGTCTGTTACTCTTACTCTTGATTGGTTTAGGTAGCACATGCAGATATGTCAAAATTAGTCTTGTGGCATCTAATGAATAAAAGTGTCAAACTAACCTCCAGTAGTCGGCTTCAAAATCTTTAGAATAACTTCGTTTTGGTACAATGGTGACAAGCTCGATGATCCCAACGAGTTCCTCCCCAGAAAACACAGGCAAAACTAGCTGTCCGTTGCCCGGTGCTTCTGCATTACGTGGATCTTGACAAAGCACAAAATCTTTTGTCCTGTGATCTGCAATCTGTGTTTGAGCTGCTCGGCCTGCAAACCAGTTGCCCACCATTGTCTCAAGTCCAACAAAACAATTACCTTTGTCAAGACAGCTCCTCCTATAATCGTTAAGTTCTTGGCCTCCAGTTGATTCAAAAGGTTGGTTTTTCAAAGTAAGATTGTACCCGATGTCCTCAGGGTTATGAGGTGAGCTGCTACTGCTGCATGCCCAAAGCTGAAGCAACCAACCTGATTCCTTATTAAATTTAAATTTTTTAAACAATTCTTCGATAATTAACTCGTTTGACGGGTCCGGAGCGAATATGCAGACTGCAGTAATGATCAATAGCTTCATAAGAATATAGGAACGCTTCAGGGCATTTATAGGTTACATACTACTGCATTGACAAACAAATTGTGTTAGTGTCAGAGCAAAGAAATCTTCTTAGAGGGGTCATAAAAAACAGGAAACAAAATTAGTGCGATTATAAACTAAAGGGAAATTTTCTAAACACTATTGCGAACGTATAGTAGGGTGGGTTTCATGCTACTACATTGACAAAAAAACAGCACATATTGTGTAAATTTAGGGGTGTTTATGTTAAACAATTCTTAATTAGTAAACCTACTTTAAAATAAACAAACAAAAAGACAACCAATGAAATCAACCAGCTTGACATTTTCTTGACTCTATAATGCACGCAAAGTCACAAACACAAACGCTATGTTCTCAAGTTAAATTTTGAAGGAAAGGAAACAGAAGGGAATGGGAGGAAACCATTAAGTTTGTGTGTTATTTTGTTCACAAGTTATGGTCCAAAATATGGGATGATTTGGAAGGAAACAAGCTCCCCTCCGTTTCCTTCCAACTCAAAACCAAAACTAAATCATTTCCTTCCCTTTCCTGAGATTATTAATGAAGAAAAGGAGGTGAGGGATTATTTCGAAGAGAAAAGAAAGGGAAGAGAAAAGAAAAGAAAAGAAAGTTATGTTTTTGTGTTTCTGCGTAGGAAGGAAAAGAAAAGAAAATATGTATTTTATGTGTTCCTATTGGAATCTTTTTATTTTTGTTCATATTTTGGGTTTATTACACCCGATTTGCTCCTGATTATAAGGAGTGATTATTGTGTTTTCTTTTTTATCTTGCTTCCTCTTTGTATACAAATATCGATTGAATCAATGGAATACTTACTTTTGGTACCAATCTCTTTATGGTATCAGAGCCATAGTTCACTCTACCCAAAATTCTCAACCGGCAAACTAATGGCCGGTGATGATTTTGAGAAAAACAAAACCGATGGTAAGGCCATCGATCCTACCTCACCATACTACCTACACGCTTCCGACTATCCTAGGCAAATGCAAGTAAACGATTTGCTTACGGATAAAAAATTACAGCGATTGGGCTGCCGAAATGATGAATTTTTTATTCGCCAAGAACAAAGTCGGGTTTGTCGATGGCCCTCTTGGAAAACCATTAACAGATTCCAGCAAATACATGCCATGGATGCGTTGTGACACAATGATTAAAGGATGGCTAACAACCGCTATGGAGAAGGATATTCGAAATAGTGTGAAGTATGCCAAAACAGCGGCTGAGATTTGGAACGATCTACACGAACGGTTCGGAAAAGAAAGTGCACCAAAGGCTTATGAGTTGAAGCAGTCCTTGGCATCGACACATCAAGGCGGATCTACCGTATCCGCTTATTACACAAAATTACGCAGCTTATGGGATGAGATGGAGTCTGTGTTACCCACCCCTTGCTGCTTGTGTGATGGATGTTTCAACTCGGAAAAAGGCTCAAAGAATTAAAGGAGAAAGAAAGAATGTATGAATTTCTAATGGGTTTGAATGATGATTTTGCAGATATAAGGACACAAATACTTGCAACCAAGCCAACACCAGGCCTGGGAACAGCGTACCATTTGGTCGCAGAAGATGAACAGCAACGGCTCATCACCAATCCGAAGAGGTAAGTGCAAGAACCAGCCGCCTTTCAGACCTCTTTTCAAAGAAAACGGGAACAAAAGGGGAGCCAAGCAACCGAGAAGGGGTGGCTAAGGGCTGGAAAAGGAACCTCAAACGATAAGAATGAGCACTGCTCAGTTTGTGGGAAGAACGGGCATAGTAGAGATGGTTGCTTCGAAGTGATTGGATACCCCGAATGGTGGCCCGGGAAGAAAGAAAAGAACAAACCAAGGGCAGCCATGGCAAACGCAAGTTCTAGTCCCATACCAGGGATTAGTGATGAACAATATCAATCTTTTTTGAAATTGTTTTCTGGTAGTAAAGAAGAAGGTGTTAAAATACCTAATGTTGCTAACATTGCAGGTAGATTAAATGAGGATCATGATTGGATCGTTGATTCAGGTGCTACTACACATATTACATATCAAGATAACCTACTTGAAAATGTAAATATAGAAACACTTGAGAAACCGGTCACGATACCCAACGGGGAAGCCATTCCTGTAATAGGGAAAGGTGACCTCACACTAAATGAAGGAATGAAAGTTAAAGGGGTTCTTCTTGTGCCAGATTTTACTTGCAATCTTCTATCGGTTAATCGTTTGACAAAGGACCTCAATTGTGCCGTAACCTTTTTTCCCGACTTCTTTATTTTGCAGGGCTTGAGGAAGAAAGACTTGATTGGAGCGGGTAGCTGTCGTGATGGCTTATATCGAATGGGGGAAATAAAAGAAGGAAGACATGCAATGATGGTGACTACCGATGCTTGGCACAAGAGACTTGGGCATGCCTCGGATATTAAATTGTCTCATGTTGATATTCTCAAAGGTGTTACTTTAGACTTCAAGAACAAAGTTTGTGATTCTTGCAACAAAGCTAAATTTATCCGTTTACCTTTCCCGATTAGTTCTATTAAAACAAATGAAAGTTTCGATTTTGTGCATTGTGATAATTGGGGAAAGTATAGAAAACCATCTCTTACACAAGCAAATTATTTTTTAACCATAGTAGATGATTACAGTAGAGCGGTGTGGATTTATTTGCTCAAACACAAGCATGAAGCTAGCACCTGCTTGATTCATTTTCATGAAATGGTCAAGACACAATTTGGAAAATGCATAAAAAGGATTAGAAGTGATAATGGTGGCGAATTTGTTTCCAACAGAATGAATCAATTTTATGTTGAACAAGGAATCACCTTGGAAACTACTTGTCCTCACACCCCACAACAAAATCGGGTAGTTGAGCGGAAACATCGTCATCTTTTGGAAATAGCACGAGCTATTCGTTTTGAAGCTAGCATTCCCACGATGTTTTGGGGGAATGTATCTTAACTGCCACATATATCATAAATCGATTACCTTCAAAAACAATCGGGAACAAAACACCTTATGAAGTAGTCTACAAACAAAAACCTGATTATGAACACATGAGGGTTTTCGGTTGTTTGACATACTTTAGAAACACCGACACAAATGGAGATAAGTTTGAACCAAGAGGTAAACCGGGTGTTTTTGTAGGCTATCCACCAGGAACAAAGGGTTATAAGATTTACGACCTTGAACAAAGAAAGGTGGTTGTCTCTAGAGATGTCCGATTTGCTGAAGAGGTGTTTCCTTGGGCTAAACTTGAAACAAAAATTCAAGAACTAGAGATTTTTGAATTTGAGAACCCAACTCATCAATCCTTTGATCCACCCATCAACGAGACAGGGGGAGATAGAAACGATCAGACCGAACCCAATCTTGAAGAAGAACCAGATATTGCTGAAAGTAACACCCAAACATTGCAAGATGACAATACCATGCACGAAGAATTTGTGGAAGATTTACAAGATGCGACTACCATGCAGAGTGATCATAATGAGTCGCATGATGAAGGAACTTCAACTCAAACAGAACCGTAGCAAGAGGTTCGAGAGAAGAGAACTAGAGCTACACCAAAGTATTTGGATGACTACCAAGTTAAACTTCCCCCATCGATTGGTCACACACAACCCGTCTCTAATCAAGAATCCTCTATGGTACATCCTCTTGCCCATTACATTTCATACACAAATTTTTCTAGTTCTCACAAAGCTTATTTGTCGGCCATCAACTCTCATGATGAGCCTAAGAATTTTCAACAAGCAGCTAAAGATGAACGTTGGAGAGAAGCCATGAAAAAAGAAATCCAAGCACTTGAACGAAATGGAACTTGGACGCTTGAAACACTCCCAAGTGGAAAGAAAGCCATTGATTCCAAATGGGTTTATAAGATCAAGTTCAAACCGGATGGAGAAGTAGAAAGGTACAAAGCGAGACTCGTAGCCAAAGGCTATACCCAAATGGAAGGAGTCGATTACCATGATACTTTTGCCCCCGTTGCCAAGCTTGTTACTGTTCGAACTCTTCTCACCATAGCCGTTAAACGAGGATGGGAAATCCAACAACTTGACGTTAATAACGCTTTCTTACATGGAGACTTAGAAGAAGAAGTTTACATGAAAATACCGAATGGTTTTTCTAATACCAATGATGCAAGAGTTTGCAAACTCAAGAAGTCAATCTATGGTTTGAAGCAGGCGTCAAGGAATTGGTATCACAAGTTTACTACGTCACTGGTTGGTCTCGGTTACAAACAGTCAAAATCAGATCATTCATTGTTCATCTACCGGTGTTCTGATATTTTTGTGGTAGCATTGATTTATGTTGATGATGTAATCGTCATGGGCAACGACATTGAGACAATACAACAAACGAAATCTCATCTTGATAAGGAATTTAGCATCAAAGATCTTGGTACGTTGAAGTATTTTTTAGGCATAGAAGTTGCTAGAACGCCTGAGGGTCTTGTCCTCAGCCAACGGAAGTATACCCTGGACATACTTGCAGACAACGGTTTTCAAGGGTCACATCCAAGCTCATTCCCAATGAAACAAAACTTAAAACTTGACAAAGGAGATGAAGAGGATAAGGTCGATGCAAACCAATACGAGAGGCTCGTTGGTCGCTTACTTTATTTACAAGCCACGCGACCGGACATAGCCTACTCGGTGAATGTGCTTAGTCAGTTCGTGGCAGACCCTAGAAAGAATCATTTGGAGGCCGTTCATAGAGTCTTATGATACTTGAAGACCACACCGGGTCAAGGCCTTCTATTGCCCAACAAAGGGGGGATGCAACTCATCACATATTGTGATGCAGATTGGCTTGGATGCCCTTTTAGTAGACGTTCACGAACCGGGTATTTACTCTTACTAGGGGGAGCGCCCATTTCATGGAAGTCAAAGAAACAGTCTGTCGTTTCTCGATCCTCGGATGAGGCAGAATATAGGGCTATGGCAACGACAGTCAGTGAAATATTATGGGTTCGTTGGTTGCTAAAAGAAACGGAAATTCCACAAGATACTCCAACACAATTATTTTGTGATAATCAAGCTGCGCGACACATAGCCAACAATCCAGTGTTTCATGAACGAACGAAGCATGTTGAAATGGACTGCTATTTTGTTCGGGTACGTGATGAGTCAAAAGAGATTGTTCCCATGCACATTGATTCGAAGCAACAAATTGCAGATTTACTCACTAAACCTCTTGGTTCTCAACAGTTGCACACGTTACTTTCCAAGTTGGGTGTTCGTAACCTTCACACTCCAACTTGAGGGGGAGTATTGGAATCTTTTTATTTTTGTTCATATTTTGGGTTTATTACACCCACGATTTGCTCCTGATTATAAGGAGTGATTATTGTGTTTCCTTTTTTATCTTGCTTCCTCTTTGTATACAAATATCGATTGAATCAATGGAATACTTACTTTTGATACCAATCTCTTTAGTTCCCCGGTTAAAAAGAAAGGAAAAGAAATGTAAAACATTCCAATTTGACCCTTACATTATAAAACCAAATCAACACTGTAGCTTTTGAGTAGAGATCATCGTGGAACTATTCCCATATCAACTCAAATTATTCCTGGGCCTGGGCTTATAAAATTAGCCTATTAAGAAATAGGAATAGTTAGTTATACTTACGTTTTTTGCAATTTTTGGGCTGGTAAGTACTTTATTAGTTGCACACTATATTAATTTATTATTTATATATAACATAATCTACACTTATGTATTTATACTATATTATAATATATTTATCACACTCTCTTTTACTTTATTTAATCTTTTAAAATTTTAGCAATCAGAAATTATTAATATGATAATCTTCACTCTCTCTTCTACTTTACACATTCACCAATAAACACACTCTTAAATAACTATACATTTTTTTCTCACCCATAAAAAATTGAAGAAAAAGATTGTTTTATTATTTTTTAAATTTTGTTTTAAAAATAAAGAAAAGACGGATTGAATGAAAAAAGAAAGAAATTAAACGACATGTTATCAGGTAAAAACTATTTGTCGAATACCATACCTCTATATTCTATAAAACATGTTATCGCGTAGAAACTATTCGTTATCGTAGCATTACGCGGGTACCGTGCTAGTTATATAATCATACTTTTAACACACACACTCTCTCTCCTGCTTTACTTAATCTCTTAAAATTTCAGTAACAAGAAATAACTAATATACTCTCAAACAACGTAACGCATCCACCGACACACTCTCCCATAACAGCACAACACTCTCTCCTACTTTAACACACACACACACTCTCTCTCTCCTGTGAGTCACCTTCCGAGTCAGACGTCTAACCGAGTCACATACCGAATCATCTCGTTTTCAGTGTGTTTTAAATCGACTCATCCGATGAAGTCATAAACCTCTTTTTGGAACAGACATGACTACTTTTTAGGATGTTAGAAAATTGTTTCCAGCTACCTTACCATCGCCTTAACAAAAGAATTTAGGAATGCGAAGTCAAGTGAATGGATCATCATGGACCTATGGAAATTATTATCGTACAATCAATTGGGCTGAGCCAAGTTGGGAAGTGATGGAAGTGCGTGATCTTGTGTAACACGTAATTTTAAGAGTCAAATATATACTCATTTGAATGTTACTTGAAGCTGCTGGTCAGACTTGTCCATATTGTTGAAGGCAAAGGAGGGGTCAAAAGGAGTCATGGGGCATCTCAAGATCCGATCTTCAGTAAAATGTATTTACAAATCTTGCATCAAGAACTTAGGGATGATCAACTTGAAGTGCATTCTCCTAGAAATATTGCTTGCCTTATTTGAGCAATTTTGGAATGCATTGACTTAGAAGCTGAAACTAATAAGTTGGGAGATATTCAATTAAAGGATTTCTTCTGTATGCTAAAAGGTTGGAATCATTCAATGCTAGAGCAGGCTGGTTGATCACCACAAAGCTAGAAGAGTTAGGAGCTAATCTTTTGACATAATTTCTGAAAACACATGTGAACATGGTATTGCGGAGAATCAAAATCGTTTCAAGTCATTCTGGTGACAATCAGACTGGTTTTAGTGGAAGATGTAATGATTTGATGTGAGTGCAAGGATAGGCTTATGGTTGCTGCTTGCAGGAATTACTTTCAAAATTGGAGAAAATTTGGGGATTTAGTCTTGGTTGAGAGGGACTTAAAGGAACTCCTAACTTGATTCATACTACACTTCATAGCTGTGAAACTTTGAGGAATGTTGGAATTGAGCTACACCACTTTGAGCACTTCCTATTTGAGTTTTATGGTTCGTGTAGCTGCTCAATTACTTTTGCAGCACTGAAGAGAGACTATTTTGAGGTTCAAGACTTTAGTTTGATCAAGGTTCTAGAGACCAGTTCCTCAAATAATCACTCTTTCTCAGACCATGTCAGGAAAGTTTAGGATGGACATTCGGGTTGATTTTACTGAATTGTTTACAAATCAACCCAAGAACAATATATTCCACCTCCATGGTGAAGGGTATGCTACTTATTGTCTCAGAAAACTGCTCATCAAGAACATAAATGAAAGAGATGGTTGGTGAGATGGAAGTGGAAATGTAAGAATGACGTGCATTTTCTTGATCCTTGGGGTCAAGGATCTGATATGAAACAAACCAAGCGGCTCAAGATTATATATTCAACCAGAAAATAACAAGACCCAAAAAAAGATAGTTATTCCATGTTTCGAGCCATGAGCACTCCCAGAACTAATCCTGAGGTTCAAGAAGCAGGTTTTCTCCCAACTCTACGATTTACACATATAACTCTCAACATCCTTCTTGGTATTCCTAATGTGTTTTTATAATATTCACAGACTTGACTAACAAGAATAACAATTGGTAGAGTTAAACCCATGTAACATCATGAGATGTGATTAGTGACCTAATTGTCCATTTGTACACACAAGATAGGAATTCGTGGATACACAGATTACTTTTTGATACATGTCTGATGTATAGGATAGTTTTCTAACTGATTGTAACAAACTTGAGAGTTGGTTAGACATATACTTGTGCGTAAGTGCATTGTAAAGATAGTATAAATACCAAGGATGTCATAAATCGAGATATAATAAAATAGATACTTCTCGATTCTCTCTATTCTCTATTCTCTATTCTCTGATATTTCTCACGTCTAATCCTTCAAGCTCGTGGATTGATTCTTCATCTGCAATCCACCTATATTGATCGATTGTGATCAACCATCAGTGATTAGCTGATCTCGATCACCACAAATTGCATCACTTTTGCCCTCTTTCTTTCTTTCTCAAACTGTGTATGTAATGGTCATTCAATACCTAGGATAATTTAGGTCCCTAATCCTTCGTATTGATTCATTATCACAATCGTTGGTCAATTCCAACTTCAATGATTTTTGAATCCTAACATATTCCAACGCAAAATCATCTCAGACAAGAAACCCTAAAATCACCAAACAAGAACTTTTCGAAATCTTGTACAATAATCCTTAATTTCTAGATCATGAATCATGATCGCGAAATGGTTTACACACTGTTCAGAAATCTTTTCAATTAACATAAGTGAACTATAAATTGAGCACTGATCATAAATCATTAAATAGAATCAAGTTTTCTTACTTGACAACCCGTAATGCGTACCGCTTAGTTTAGGCCTATTGAAATGGCAGCAATTTCGCCTCGCTGTCTGAACTTGTATCAGCGGCGATCGAGCAATAACACTGTGTTATAGAACAAAGAAACAAAAGCGAAATTCAAGGAGGCAATTCAAAGGCGAAAAGCAAGATCCAAAAACCAAAAAGATATTTATCTCGTACCTTGGTTGCCGTTTGCAAAACCGAGCAAAAGACTGAAAGAGTGGGAGTATGAACAAATATTCGCGGAAAAGAAAGGAAGTTTAATCTGTGAGATCCGATGGTAGTTAGGTTTATACGTGTTGGTTAGTTTAGATTTTGTGCTTAAAAGAACGTTGATTCCTTATACATATTAAAAAAACGAGGAAATTTTAAACCCGCGTAATATGGCGGAGTTTATAACAAAATTATAAAAGATTAACATTGATAATTTTGTTTAGAAAAATTTGTATGGGTTTATGTTATCTAGTTATTATTAAGTAGATTAAATGTCCGTGTAATACGCGAATTGATTTAAAAGATATTAAATACTAAACATTAATAAAAACATATTAAATAATTATAAAACGTAAATAAAATGGGAACTTAAAAAAGTGATAACAGATGGCGTCAACATTTAAACCAGAGATAAAAACGTCGGCGCGACGGTGAGGGGAGACATGACGGCAGAAACTTGGTATCATCATTCGAAAAGACGCAAGTGTATTTCTAGTAATTAGGTCATCGATCATTATTATTACAATCAGACATAATAAAGTTAAGTGTTTATTGTTTATAATAATTCTTTTGAAATGATTATATAATATTTTAGAATTATAAAACTAAAAAATTGGTTAAATATGATATTTTGACATATTATAAAGGGTAAATATGATATTTATAAATTAAGGTGGACAAATACGATATTTTATGATTTAAAAAGGACATACATAAAATTATCTCTAATAATTTTGATTAATTTTAAAGTCTAAATTGAATTCGATTTTGATCAAAAAAAAGTCAAAATTGGATTTTAATTTTTTTCAAAATGGATGGTTATAATTTGATAATTAAAATTTTTATCTAAATTTAATGGCTAGGAATTTTTAATAGATTTTATTGAAGATAGTCTTTTATTAATAACTCAAATACATGACTAATTTTTTAGTTGTGAAGATTTTTTTAGGTTAATGTAAGAAGACATTTCTTTTATTATTCGTTTTGAATCATAATTCCAAATGACATAGTTAATTAAGAAAAGTTCTATCTAGAAAAAAGTTAAATCTTATATAAATGTTATAAATTTATCATTTCAATTAAAAAAATACTTTTTCAAAATATATATTAATAAAGTTTTTTTATTACTATAGAAATAAATAATTTATTGTGATTTTAGAGTTATTTTAGAATTTATTGTAAAATTGAGGGTTGAGTTAAAAAAGAACTAATTATTTGGGGTTCTTTGTAAAAAATTGAAAACAAAAGAAAAAAAATATTGTATGAGTCGAATAATGGACCAATCACGTGTAATATCCTGATTTTCGGTCCAAATTTAAATTTTTCAAAACTCAAATTAAAACACACGTTAAACAAATCTCGGTAACTTATTGCGGAAGCATCGTAATATTTTTTAAGTATTTCAACAAAATACATTACAATTTAACAGTAATTTCATCATTAGATAAAACTCAAAACCTTTTGGTGTTACTACAGTCAATCTCACGACCATAAACAGAAAGAGTAGGAAATCCAAGATTACCGGAAATGTAACCAAAGCAAAGTTGTGCCCACAGCAACTACCCGCCTCACCAAGGCATCTATACAACTTGCGGATACAAAACATTTTACACACACTATTAGCTATAAACATAGCTAATGAGTACAACCAAAAACATTTGTTTTATCAAAACAAGTCATCCTTTTTCACTTTTGAAAACATAAGTTTGGCAATCAATATCCTTTTAAAATCACACATAGTAGCACATAAGGATGCGGGTCTGTCCATTGGGCCACAATGTATCCACGTGGTAGCTAGCCACGGTCAACACGTGCCCACATGGGGGATAACCACATCACCCCGTCAAGGTGGGGGATGCACGAAGCAGTCCACCATACAACGGTTATCTGGAGTGCATGCCCTGTTCACCAAATACACTCGTGTTGCCACGGGTTCGGTGGCTCGTTAGCCCAGTGAACCCACATGGTCATGATGGCTACTGACATATCCCTCCACTCTCTGCACCGATCCCTCAGCCACCCGTACCTCGCGGTTCCCCAATCGCCGAAGCCACAGGAACCTCTGTGTACGTCCCAATGACTAGGAAGTAGGAACCATATGGTACATAGTTCATATCACACAGTGGTCCGGACCGAAGCACATATACCCCGAAGGGTCACATAAGCCAATACCCCGAAGGGTCACATAAGCACATACCCCGAAGGGTCACATAGGCATACCCCGAAGGGTCACGTAATCACTTACCCCGAAGGGTCATAAAATCACATGCCAACAAGGCCAAATATCTCATGCCATAAAGGCCCATTAATTCAAGCATACAACTTATCACAAAACACATACGTGTCACAGTTCATATCACTTGAGCATAAATGCTCAACCATTAAAACCATAATTGGCATCTCAATGCCCAAAACATCATTTGTGGAAACATATCTTTTATTTCTCAAAACCATGTTTGTTATTTCAAAACCAAAGTCCATTCCATCATGGAGTATCATGTTTCAAAACCCTTGGTTAAATCACAATTCAAACATAGACCATTTCTAACATGGAGCAATGGTCTTGTTTTGAAAACCACCTTTTAAAACACATCTTAAATTGAATTCAAAATTTCCACATCCTTTGAAACCCAACAGTTACATAACGCATTTGCAATTCATATAACCATATTATAAAACAATGCATGGTTTTCATATTCTTTAAGTTCCAAAAGCCTCATACACATTTGCAAATCATATAACTCGCATTTATAAACTAATGCATAATCCACATCCTTTGATTTATCAAGAATCATCAAAAATTGCCAAACAATCAAAACACATAGATAACTTGAAAACTTTAACAATTTTGGGTATCCGCAGGGTGTACTCACCTAAGGGTGTGATGAGGATTACAACCCCATCCAAACCAAAGCTAAACCACTTGATCATAAACCTATGATAACCAAAACACAATGTTAACTTAGTTAAGTTAACCATACATGGAAGTTAAACACAAGTGTGGACTCAAAACACAACTTAATAGCTCATTTTGGGTCTTTCCGACTCCCTATGAACTCCCTAAAACCATTAGAAACAATCATCAATCAATTACAAGGTCAAATGGGGTTAAAAACAACTTTTTGGACATTTCAGGGGTCCTCGCGCCGCGAGACAAGGAGCCTCGCGCCGGGAGAAAATCTCTGGAAAAGTCACCCTCGCCAAAGGAGGGCCTCGCGCCGCGACACATGCGCGAGCCCTCGTGAATAGTGTTCTGCAGCTCTCTTTTGTTACCAATTCGACCCAAGTCTCCAATTTTCCCAACTCAATCTTGTTTGCAACATAACAAACCCTCAAGAACACTTCAAGACAACACCATAGTAACATATAACATAATTTTAAACATCAAAACCCTTTCTTTCTCAATTTTCAAGCCATTTGACCCATTTAATCAATCAAACACCATTTCAACCATAGTTTCACCAACATAAGATGTAAATTCCCCATCAAACTCATTGATCAACACTTTTAAACATATTTGATAATTCAAAACCCTAACTTTGACAATTTCCTCAAACTTGACCCATTTAACATGGTTTTTCAACATAGAAATCAAAGATTATGCCAAACAACAACTCAAACTTAAAAATCAAACACCAATTCAAGATTACACTTACTTGATTTGCAAAACCCACTTGAATGGTCTACTTTCTTTGCTCCAAATCCAGCCAAAAATGAAGAGATGAAGTCCAAACACCCAAATCTTGAGGTTATACACTTGGATCACAAGTTTTTCCTTTGATTTCTTCTTCCCCCAAGCTTTCTCTCTCTAGACTCTCTCTCTCTCTAAGCTCTCACGTTTCTTCTCTCTTTTGTTTCCAGAATTTTCTTCTTCTTTGACCCCAAAAGAAGAAGTCAATACATATATATATATATATATATGCATATTTACATTTCTAGCCCTCCATCTTTCATTCCTTTTACATAATATTACCAAGTATAGTTTATAAAACCCAAATACACTACTAATAACCCATAAATACCAACAAAACACATAACTTTATTATTTTTCAAGTAAATTGGCATTATATATATTTTTATAAAAATACAGGTTTTACATCACGTGAAATACTAGCGCCCTAACCATTCTGGCAAACTCAAATTTGGTTTACAAATGTCCTTAATATTTATTGGTCAGGTGTTTTTTTTGAAAATTATATGATACTATAATATGTTATACTGACTTAAAACATTTCTAAATTTTAAATTCTAATGTGATGTTAAAAGAGTTAATTACATTTTTAGTTCTTATGGTTTGCTTAAAATACGGGTTTAGTCTCTGGGTCTAAAAAGTTACAGTTTCGGCCTCTATTATTCATTACATTTTTATCCCTCTCAAACTTGAAATGTCTAGACTATCCCTAAACCATTATTTTAATCATTCCTTTGAATTTTTTCACTTATGGATTTGATAAATTCTCCCATTGAGTAATGAAATTATATACATTCCTATGGAATTCAACGGTTCACTCCTCGTTGGCTATACATCAAGAACTCCTTCCATTTTCCTTATCAATCTTAGATGGTTATCCTGCTGGCAACCATCCTTCCTCGCCAATGACTCTTCTCTGGCCAACTTCCCTCCTTGTCTACAATTGTTATCTAGCAAATAGCCTTCGTCAAAGCACAACCATTAAGAAATCAAAATTAGAAATCAGATTGTTCTCCATATCTAGTTAACGAAATTGGATGGTTATCTTGCCGCAACCAACCCTCTCCGACGTTCTACAAGTTCATCATCGGTTACAATTTCTTTAATTTGTTCGATTTCTTCAATGCCTTGTATGACATATGGTTTTACAAAAACATCTAGCTCTATACGACATCACCGACTACGAACAACCTTCACTAGTTGGATTAGGGTTCCCCTCCATCTTCTTTATACAATTAGGGTTAAACCTTCTTCAATAAATTTTTCACAAGTTGACATGTTACATGTTGTGCTTGAATGATACTTGTTCATGTTTCATTCAACTTTATCTATATGAAATTTGGTTACATGAGTTTTGGCTAGTATTTGTGAAAACAGATTACATGACGAATTCTAATTCCTAATTACTTATCAAATAAATTGAAATTTACTTAAATTCCAACTCCTTCAAATTATAATTTCATGGTCTACTTTCAATACACAGCCTGAATATCATATTAATGACCATCATCAACAATCATTATCATTATTATTATTTATTTATTTTGAACATCAAATCACACATTCTTTAAACTGTACATATTTATTTTAAATGAGATTTAAACCCTTAACCTTAAACAAAGCGATATACTTTACATCCCTTAATACTGTTAGGTTATTATTATCATTACTACACCCCCTTTTCAATAATAAAGAGTTGATTTTAAACAAAGAACAAAACACCCAAATCGGAATGACGATGGAGAAGAAATCAGTAACATCCCCAAGAAACTAGTGATGGATCAATTGATCAACTCCAAATGCCTTTTGTGCGTTCGGAATTTGTTTAGTAAATTTTGTTGAACATGCTTTTACGCTATGTTCTCAAGATATATATATATATATATATATATATATATATATATTTAAGGAAAGTGAGAAGAAGAGAAGGAAACTATTAAGATCGTGTGTTCTTAAGTTTTTTATTAAGGGAAAACAATGAGGAACAAGGGGCCATTTGATAAAAAAATTATCCTTCTAAATATACGATGATTTAAAAGGAAAATATCCCCTTCATTTTCTTCTCTTTTCTTTGTAAGCGGGTGTTTGATTTATTTTTTAAGCTTATTTTTATAAGCTAATTTTTGTCAGTTTATTTTTTAACTTTTAAATTTATTATATACAAGAACAAAATAATCTGTATTTACGAAAATAAGCCAAAAACCAAACAAAAATAAGTCAAAAAATAAACATTTGATAAAAAATCTAAAATTAAAAAACAAAATTATAATAATAAAAATAATAACTAAATAAGTCAAAAAAAACAAAAATAATAATAACTAAATTATATAAATTCTAAAAATTTAAAAATTATGTAAAAATAATAATAATAATAATAATAATAAAATCTAAAAAACTAGTCGTCTTCATTGTCGGAATATTAAATACTCCAAATGATGATCCATTTGGTGAAGCCATAAAAATTATGTAGATATGGATTATTTTTTTAAAAATAGAGAGTAAATGGTGGGAACATATAGAGGATTTTAGTAGAGATGTGAAAATAGGTGTGAAAATTGGGTATGAAAAAGGTTATGTATATATAAGTAAAAATTGTAATTTACTAAAAAAAAGAAAACGATCAAATTAAAAAAAACCCCGTTAGACTGTTAGAGTGGCGTGGGTGGGGGCGGGGGGGAGTAAATGCTTCCTTTCCTGAGCGCACCAACTTTCCCACTCTGCCTTTATCGGTCCCCCACCCTCCCCTTTCCCCCTCTTCCTTTCCTGAGCGCACCAACACCAACTTTCCCGCTCTTCCTTTATCGGTCCCCCTCCCTCCCCTTTCCCCCTCTTCCTTTCCTGAGCGCACCAAATCTTCCCTCTTTTCCTGAGCGTTTAGAATCAACTCAAATTCAATGGAGCTCAATGTGCAGTCCAACTCAGTTGATTCAGCAGATGGGAAAAAGATCTCCTTAGAACCACCGACACGTGTGTTGTCCGGTGACTCGAAATACCTGCCGCGACTTTGGGTTTCCAGAGAAGAGCCACGGCAGCAATTCCTTCATTCTAATCTGTCGCAATTAGTCGGTATGCTTTTTAGCTTGTGTAGCTATGGAAAGAACTTGTCAGATTCAACATTCAAGTATGCACAGACAATTTATGCTGCCTTTTATATAATACCACATGCATTTGAAGTTTGTTTTTGGTTATCTTCATCGTACTTGCTAATATACGACATTGCATCTGATGATCTAGCTAATCTATTGTGTATTTTCTTTTTCCTAATTAGCTGTTCAAATCTTTGGCAAGACACTTGTTCTATTTCATGGTGGTACAATTTGACTGCTAGCTTTTTCAGTCGGGATTTCGATATGTTGAAGTATCTTTCTTAGGGGTAGCAATGGCCCCTGGGTCCAAGGTGAACTGGGTTGGGTTGAATGTGGTGTCAGGGGTTTCTACTTGCGGTTTTTGTTGTGTTTCCGTCTAACTGAACCAGATGAGTGTGTATGCATATACTATTATATTGCATTGCATTTTACGTTCCCTAGTGTGTGCATTTATCTGTTCTGTTGTATTACAATTTGACCTATTTGTTTGAGACATGATAGATATTGATTTAAGCTTTTCTTGTTTGTAATCTATCTAGTGTCCTAGTAGTTATCTAGTTCATTGTCAGATTCACTGTCTTGCCAGAGTACTATTCTTTGATCACGCAACCCGATGTGGGGGCGTATAGGTGTTATTTTCCTACCTGATGAGCCCAAATGGCAACCTGAGGCGGAGAAGAAGGGCCATATGGGTGGCCTTGACAGTTTTGTTTACCTGAGTTATTGTTTGCCAGAGTTACCGGCCCTGTCCCTGTCTCACTCGTCCTAACGTCTGGTCCCGTCCCTGTCTCACTCGTCCTAACGTCTGGCCCCTTCTATCTGTGTTCTTGGTCACCTGCGCATTTTGTGGATCTGTGTCAAACATTTGTTTGTCCTGTTCACCACGGTTCTCTGTCCTGTTTATCACCATGCTTCTAGTCTATGCTTGAGACTCTTGTCCAACAATCTGTCCAACCGACCACACCATCATTGTAATTTGACACTGTCACCAACACTGCTTTGTGTTTTCTCCTGGTTATTTTCACGTCTGGGTAAAAGGGTATGCATGGTATGCTTACATGCTCCACCTCCCTTAGTCACCTGTCCAAGTTGCTTGTTCTCCACAGATGTTTAACATACTATATCGTAATATAGTAGTGTCCACCTCAGTGCTTAGTTAGAATTTATCAATTTAATTAAGGGTATTTAATTTAGTCTTTCTGTTTGTTTGCTTGCTTGTTTCTCATTCATTTCCAAGTATGTAATTAGCCATGGTGGCTATGTTGTAATGGAGTTATGAAGGCTAAAAGATTTTTTTAATTCATGTGATTGGAATAATACAATGTTACACATATTAATAGACGAGGAAAAACAAAAGAAAACAAAATGCCAAGGCCATTAATAACTGTTGGGCCTAAATTAAATATATATTAACAACCCCCTCAAGCTGGAGTGTACATATTATATGCTCCAAGCTTGTTACATGTATACTCAACTTGATGACTTCTAAAAGGACTTTGTAAGCACATGTGCTAGCTGATCATTAGAGTTTACCAACTCTGTCACACTGATACCATCATTAGAGCATTACTTTTTTTATGGCCAAAACTACTTAAAAGGTTGCAAGAATTTCTGCTCGCAGGCTGCATGGAATATGGTTGAGCATGATTGTGCTTTGCAGTCATGGAACACATTTGTACTGTATAACAGGCACAACCATGTTCAACCCATGCTTCTCCATAACTTATCTAGACATGATCAGTTCATAAATAAACGGCCAACTTTTGATAACTCTTTATCACACACAATTTGAGGATGATAAACATCAAATGATTTCATATAATCATTTATGGTTGTTGCTTGAGTATGCAACCTTTTGTGTTGTGTTCTTATGATGTTTGGCTGTAACATCAGTGTGTTTTGTTGGTGCACAAATAATCCAACAATACATTACATATTTACGGATGGATTTTTTTTTGTTGGTCTACTTTTAGCCTCGTATACACATTAACACATCCTTGAATTATCATTTTTTAAAAATCTCTTAGACTCGTTCCCACGTACCATATGTTTATAGTATCAATCAGTGTAGCAACTATCACTTTAACACTTCTGATTTACATCTTTTTCCTTTACAAAATGTTAAATTAAAGTTGCAAATCTGTTTTAGGATATTCTAGTTAGTAATCCTTGTGTTTTGTCGAAATTGCAGGTTCCAGCGCGAGAGCTGAAGCTATGAACCCAGATCCATGGGGATTAAGGGAGAAAGTTAGAGCTGCATTAAAGCTCTTAGATTTGCGTGAAGAACGTGTAATCATTCAGTTTTGGTCCCCTCGTGTCATTGTGAAGCGCCAACTGCTTACAACTCTAGATCAACCATTTGGTCTTGGGGTGGTTGATGAAGGACTTCTTTCGTATAGGGTACACTCTGAGGGGAACCCGATTCAAGTGGTTAAGGATGATGAGGAAGAAGACCATAGTCCTGTTGCTCGAGTTTTTACACGTGGATTCCCAGAGTGGACTTCTGATTTAACTAATTACTCACCAAGACATTTCCCACAACAAGATTTTGCAATTCACTGCAATCTCCATGGATATTTGGCTTTACCAGTGTTTGATTCAACTTCAGGGTTATGTATCGGTGTGCTTGAGCTATTGACTTCTTCAAAGTATATTAATTACGCTTATGAGGTTCAACAAGTTCAAAGGGCACTGAAGGTTGTGCTTTTTATATAGCCATTTTGGATTTCTAGGATTTTTTTTTTGAGGGGGAGGGGGACAGTGTCAAACCAAGTCTATGAGTTCCAAGTCCACTACCACCACACTTGAACCGGGTAAAGCTCTCCCCTAAGGGAAATGGGCATCAATAAACTGGGACCCCTATTTATGTTTTGGATTCAAGGAAGTACAAAAAGATAAGTAATTCTATGTTAAATAGGGAAACCACTATTGGCTACAGCGGTTCAATACTCTTCTCATACAAGCTTGCTCAATGCAATCTAAAGGAGAAACAGATTAGTATATCGACATTCTAAAAAAGCAGGTTTTATGTTGTGTTCTAGTTTAAGCTTCCTTTCATAATTTCTCATTTCCAATCTGTTGTCTTCTTGCAGACGTTAAATCAGACAAGCCTACAAGTATTTGATTTTCATCCTTCAGAGGTGAGTTGGGTCTTGCTGCGTTTTAATCTAATTAGTTGCTCAAGCTTAATAATTTGGATAGTTACTTTTTCTTTTAAATCTTTTTTCGCTTAGGAATTCTTATGTGATTACAGGTCAAGCAAAATGAGTTGGATAAAATCTTTAGTATTCTGGAAGTTGTTTGTGAAGCTCAGAGAATACCTCTTGCGCAGACCTGGGCTATATCCCCACTTGGTAGTTATGTTTCTCATGAAAAAGTTCTACAGAAGAGTTGTAGTAGTTTCAACACAAAATGCGTTGGGAAGGTCTGCATGTATACAGAAGGTCTAGCATTTCATGTTCGAGACATAAGCAAGTGGGATTTCAGGAAAGCATGTAAAGAGCAACACCTGGAAATATCCAAGGGTGTTGTTGGGAGTGCAATGTTATCCCATGGTTCATGTTTCTGTGGAGATGTAACCAAACTCGGTAAAGATGAGTACCCTTTGGTTTATGATGCATGCAGGAGTCGAATAACTAGCTGCTTTGCAATCTTCTTGCATAGTTTTCGAGTCAATGTTGACTACGTGTTAGAGTTTTTTCTAGGGGCGGACATCAAAAACAGCAGACAAGTAGTAAACTTGGTCCAAATGTTGGGACATAACTTCAATGCTGCTTCTGGATTTGAACTGGGTGACAAATTACCTATACCGGAAGTTGGACCGCCTATGGATCTGTCTGCAAACATGGAACCTGATACTACCCAAACATCCAACTGTGTGGCTGACAACTTCTTGTTTGGGCTGATGGATTCATCAGATTTAGAGACATCGGTCTCAGAGATTGCTAGAAACGGTTCTGTTATTGAGGAATCACGTGTTACCTCCATGGAGGTGGAGGTGGAGGTAACTTTTAATGAGTATACGGAAAAGTTCCTATTTCCTATTTCTCCGAGACTGTCGAATCTGAAAAAGGTAGTGGCAAAAAGGTTCAAGTTACAGGGTAAAGGCCTTACTCTAAAATATACGGATGAAGAGAATGATTTGATATCCATTCCTGGTGATGATGATTTGAAGTTGGCTTTCAATACTATGGCCATCAACAACAGTATTAACTTAATATGCATACTTGAGTAAGATCGTCTCAAGTAACTGGTCATGTTGTTAAGCGAGTCCTACAAAAAGACAAAGTTAAACTAAAAAAAGGGTCGTTTTTTAAGAGAATATAACGAGTAGTTTCTTCCAACTAGAGATGATGCTAATCAGATTAATAATGAGGGTTAACTAGTTGAGTGCGGAAATCAATTGTGAGTAGAAAATGATGTTTTTTGGAAATTTGTCAAGAATTTTGGAGGGAAACCTTAATGGACCCGAAGTCTATATATACAATCAGATTAGTATACTAAATACAATAAAGTAATTATGTTGTTTATCTAATACTACCGTCCCCATCAACGAAAGTGGGAGGAGATTGGATGTTTAGATTGTAGTGAAACAATGAAGACATCGACAGAATCATAGACCGTACATTCTTAATACATGTTTGAAAACAACCCTTGGTCGGCCAATGGTGGTGACAAAGGGTTAAGGTCCCCTCATTTTGTGGTGGTGACTAATCATGTTTTCTTATAAACATGAGAGGGTTCGGTTAAGAAGAGGTTTGGTCTCACTCTTAGGTCAAGAGTTATACATTCCCTTTTCATTTCCTTAATCCAGCGACACATCATTCCTTTTTCTAGTTTTTACTCCCTAACCAAATCAAGTGTTATATTTTCCCCTTTCTTCCTAAACTTTCTTAACTTTTTTTTATATAAACAAAATTATTAAACTTAATTATCTTTTTCATTAATAGCTAAAATATAGATAAAAAATTACAAATAAAATTCTAGAAATTTAAAATTTTAATAATAATAACTAAATTATATAAATTCTAAAAATTTAAAAATTATGTAAAAATAATAATAATAATAAAATCTAAAAAACTAGTCGTCTTCATTGTCGGAATCTTGAATACTCCAAATGATGATCCATTTGGTGAAGCCATAAAAATTATGTAGATATGGATTATTTTTTTAAAAATAGAGAGTAAATGGTGGGAATATATAGAGGATTTTAGTAGAGATGTGAAAATAGGTGTGAAAATTGGGTATGAAAAAGGTTATGTATATATAGGTGAAAATTGTAATTTATTAAAAAAAAGAAAACGATCAAATTAAAAAAAAACCCGTTAGACTGTTAGAGTGGGGTGGGTGGGGGTGGGGGGGAGTAAATGCTTCTCCATCGAGTAAATGAACCTAGTGAGGCTACCAGAAATGTCTACCCGATGCATCCATAATGGTGTTCCTTACCCTACCCGATGGAACCCCGTAAAATCGAGTAGGGTATAATGCAAGGTCTTATGTTTATAAGAAAACATGATTGGTTATGTTTGACCACAACATGAAAGAATCTTAACTCGGTGACAAATCCATGCCCAAAGCCCTGAAATAGTGGTGCAAGGTGTCGATGAGGAGCAATAGTAAGAAGAAAACAAGAGAAACCAGCATAGGCATTCTTTGGATCAACCTATGACCGGACAAAAAGTATGATGCGTTCTGTAGACGAGACGATGAGAGGGAGTACAAAGTACCCTAAAAATAGTGAAGATATTTTATTGATAAAATGACAACAACATTTTAACGAATAGATAATTAATACAAAGTAGAATGTGGATACAAAAGTATTTTATTGTTTTAACTTATTACGAGCTTATAAGCTCGGCTTATTTTTCTTAAACTTGGTTTAAGCCATAATAAGCCAGTGTGTAAAAAAAACTAGAGGAAAAAGAATAAGCTTTCTAAAGAAAAAATCAAGCTTACGTCAAGCTTATTTTTCCTTTATGATACAGGTTATCATACATCTATTATACTGGATCCATACCAAACCACAATATCACACTCATAAAATATAAAAACAAATCACCATGGGTAAAGAGGGGACACGATGTGTTGATCACACTGCTTCTCATATTGAAACCCCAATGGGCTCATATATAGGGTGAGACGTTGTAATAACGGCTCACGTTAGCGAGCAATACCATCCCCTAAGTAAACCTTAATTTTAAAAGCACAAAAGAAGTTCACCAATTTTGATTATAAATATGGTCAATATTACATTATAGACATAGAGTTGTGTTCAATGAAGTCAATGTAAAAAACATAGTTCTAAAATTTTAATATTCAATCATATGTGATTCAGTATACAATCACATGTGAATTACGAAAATATCACTCTGGCCAAAATTTTAAAATACAATCTAGATCATTGATACCATTAATCCAAAGGTTAAAATTAATCCCTTAGAACTATAAATTAATTATGGACTATATTAAATATTCTTTTGATAGACATAACCTTATGGATACATTAGGCTGTCTTCAAAGTGTAAACATATCTAAGAATGTGTCATGTAAAAGAACTTGGTTTAAAGTGAGGAAATATATTATTTAAACTAGGATGGCTAATTTATAGTGTCACAGTGTACCCATTACTTGTAGTACAGTTGGAATAAGATCAGGATGTTAGATGACAGAGAATAATATTTGTTAAACTTCAATACTTGAACATTTATTAATTCTTAGGCTTTTGAAAATTAGATTTTTTTTAACTAATTAAATAAATAAAAACTAAGTAATGAATACTGCTGAACACATGCAAGATTGGTGAAGTAGAAGATATGATGGGTGAGGATTCTTCATAGTCCATTCATACAACAATTATCTAAATGTAAAATGGCTTTTGAAGAGTTAATAATTAGAATTACAAATTAAGTGTATAGCCTTTTTTTTGGTAAAAAAGAATATAAATTACAATTATATTTATTGTACTAACCCTCAATATCAAGTATTGGTTATTATTGACATTAAAAAATTCTTTAAGTTAATAAATAAACATAATTCAAATGCTATTCAACCAACTTACTTGATAAAAATATGAAAATCTATTACTAGCCTAACATATAGTATTGGTTAACATGCATATTAGAATTGTAATCTCAAATAACCATGAATAATCATGCCAAACAAACAAGGGTAAGTTATCGAGAAAGGTATCATATATATTAAAATTTGTAAATAAAGGTAATGGTTAATTTTATTTTATTTTATTTTTGCCAAGAAAAGACTTTAAATTTTAATTTGTTGTAAAAAGAAATTTTTGACTTGATAATCTTGATTTCTTAGCATGTCATGATATATATTCTTTTTTAATAACAAATTAAAATTTATAATATCTTTTTTATGCAAAATTGAAATATATGTGTTATTTTTATCAACCATTTGCCCAACAAAGAAATATTAGTCCCTCTTCAAACTCCGATTCGTCTTTTTCATAGAGAAATCTCTGATCAAGGATAGAACAAGATCCTTTTTGCATCATATCTAAGGGATTCCTTGGTTCGGGTCGAAGAAGCAATGTCACTCGATCCTTATCAAACTGACTGCATGTCCGTGAGGATCCCACCAGAGCGAACACTGATTTGATTGTTGCAAGTGTTATTGGGTTCAACACAAACTTGTAGCTTAATTTCAATCATGTTAGTTTAAACGTTAATGATTATCATAAGTAATTGAAAAAAATATTAATGCATGAATAATCCTAAAATGAAGTTATGATAAAAAGTCTAAGCTAGAACTAATCATAAGACAAGTCAAACCAAAAATCAAGCCTAACACTATAATATTCAATTAAGTTAAGAACAACAGAAAATAAAATATGAAGACTCGTAAAACTGTAAAATATTAGTCAATTATCTAATAGTTAGTGGCGGATCGTGTATACACAATTAGAGGTGTGACAATTCCTTCACCCACTTTATACCTCATAGAGTGGGTAGATCCATCTACTTTATACCTCATAAAGTGGGTGGATCGCGTATGATTATGGTTGAAGTTATATATTAGGGTTTAGTACACCAAAATGTATCCAACTTGTCGTCTTTTGCTATTGTGTGTATCAAACTTTCAAAGTTACCATTTAATGTACTAGACTCCCAAAAGTTACCATTTAATGCATCGAACCTACTATAGCAGGTAACATAGTGATGTGGCCCCGGTTTTGCTGATGTGGCTAATGAGTTGGCATGTGACATGGAGTTTTAAATTAAAAAATAATTCCAAATAAAATAAATATTTATTTTTAATAAAAATATAATTATTCATATTAATATATATTGTTTCCCCGGATCCTTTGTTCTTAAGTTGCATTCCTCTGAATGATTATTTGATTTCATCTTCATCTTCATTATTCTCAACTTGCTATTTAGAATGATTATTTGGTTTCATCTTCATCATTCTCAACTTGCTATTTAGGGTTTCCAACCTGTGATTTCATATTCAGCTTCGATTCATCATCATCTTAATGGTTTCTAACTTGCAATTTAGGGTTTCCATATGTGGTTTCAATCTTTAAAGATTTCATTGATGGGTTTTCATCTTCTATCTTTAGACGATTTGGGTCGAATCAAGGGGTTTCAGTTATGAAATCTTTGTAGGGTCTTTGTTTGACTGGGTTTCCTCTATTCGAAGGGTTCGATAGTAGCAACTCATCTGTTCGAAGGGTTCATGAGTTTCCCGATCTAAGAGATTTAGGGTTCTTGATTCTCAATCGGCGGTTTAGGTTCTTGATTGTCAGATCCATGTTCTCAACTTTTGATTTTGGGTTATCTGCTTCTGTTCGATTTCATCTCCATCTGCTTCACGATCTGAGAGATTGGGTGAGTTAGGTTCAGATCTAGTTTGTTAATGGTTTTGATTTCATCAATTAGTACGTGCGATTTCACCTTCATCTTCATCTATTGCATAAGAGACGGTATGTTTTTCACCTTCATCTTCATCGGGTGCAGAAGAAACAGAGATTTCACCTTCTGTTTTTGATTAAATGCTCTTGTTATCGGTTCTCATTGATTGAATGAAAAAATTACCGTTTCATGTTCATTGATTGAATGTTCTTGTTTTAGTTATCATTGAATGTTTGGATTTTAATCTGCTTCAATCTGATCTTCTATTTTGATTTCATGTTCATAAGCTTTCATATTTTGTTTCAATTGTTGATTTTTGAGATTTAGTCATTCATGATGTTGAAGATGATCCAGTGTTCTTCCAGATCTCCAACTGCCTTAATTTTTATTTTTATTTTTAAAAATAATAATAATTTACTGATGTGGCAATTAAAAATAAATAAAAAAATTACCTGCTACCTGGTGTATAGGTCACCAAATACATTAAAAGGTAATTTTGAAAGGTTGGATACATTAAATGGTAAATTTCAAAGTTCAGTACACACAATAGCAAAAGGTGACAACTTGGATACATTTTTGTGTACTAAACCCTATATATTAATAATATATCGTTCTCTAGAAAGAAAAAAAAAACAGTTGAAAACACCAATTTCTTTAATATTGAAATCTTAGATCAAACAAACTACAAGCCAAGAGCTCTTTAAAACCATTGCAAACACAAAATAAGTTTAGTTCATAATAATTATTCGACCATAAATCAAAATTAAATTCGTGTTTAGATTCATGATTATAGAATTTACAAATAAAGATAAGAAATCCAAGAAGAAGAAAGGGAGACAAGATCTTGTAACTGAATGGATAAAGTGAAGTAGTAATCTTCAACTTCTCTTGTTTCATTCTTCAAAAGCGACTATACATCAATTAGGAAAGTATAAGGGCATTACATAATTTTCAGAAATTCAAAATAACTGAAATAATATTCTGACAAGAAATGATATGATATGTTATTCTATTATTTTCGCCTACTTATTCTTTTACATACAATGTCAAAATAAGTGTCAAAATCAACGCAAAAGATGAGGAAAGAGAATTAGCGTATTCTATATATATATATATATATATATATATATATCATGTTGTAGTGAGTTAGCGGATGAAGCATGAAGAATTAGTAGGATGATATATTATTTTTCTAATTTGACATTGGTATAACGAGTTCCGCATCCATCCTCGGATTCTTGAGTGAAACTTTCGATTTTCAATTTTCATACCAAAAGTCAAAATATATGAACTTTTTAAAAATCAGAACCATTAAGATGCTACACTTACTGTTTCATGAAGTATTTATTTAATGTACCAAATCATGCTCTCGTCAAAGTGTACTTCTCATCTAAAATGCTACACTTACTGTAACTATATGTAATACACACTAGTCAGTTACATAATAGTACTTAGTTACATTTCAGCTGCAGTTGAGTGTATATATAAACACTCTTATGTATTCAGTTGGGCTATGCTGATTAATAAACTCTCTCCAATTTAGCCTTACATTCTCTCAATTCTCTTCATGATTGTTGATTTGGTCGGCAGTGATGCTTCTTAAGTTCTTATATAAAGGTATATGTGCTCTCTTCTATAGCCAATTGTATACTAAAATGTATTGCTTATACTGGTTAAAGTTATTCTTTATTAACTGCTAGTCTCATGGCGGTCTATTTAGTATATATCGTAGGTTAAATGGTAATATTTAGGATGGTCTACAAGGGTACATGTTTTCTTCCCTGTTAATTAGCCTAACATGTTTAAATTTCCGGTTTTGTCTGGGTCTCTTTTTGAAAAGGATGGGGGGAAATAGATTAGATTTTAGAACAGGTCAAAAGAGTAAGAGTTTGGGTTGACCCGTCAGTATATATTTTTCTTTTAATAACATTTAGAAATGTTGAATATGATTATAAAACAACTAATTATAATAAAACTTAGGGCAATCAAAAGTTTATGCTTTAAACCCCCTTGACAAGTGCAGGCTAAAAAGCCTAGCTAGCTTGATATTTAACATAATATAAATAATTTTAAATTATTATAATATTTTAAAAGCAGATTAAGTTTATTTCTTAATTATTGATAATAAATCACAACTCCACATAATCATCATTATTCATTATTTAAGATGCAACGTAGCAATTATCTATAACACAAAGAAATCACAAGCATGCATCAAGCTAATTCATATATAAAATGACCGAAAATAATAATATTTCAAGATCATAGTTTTGATTTATTTCTGAGTTTTGAAAATGATATTGTACGTAGCTTCTTCAAAAGTTGAATGATGATCACAACCCAACAACGACCTGCCGCTCTCCTTGAGTCCCAAGTAATCAAAATGTTAATACCTGATTCAGCATACAATTAACATCGAGTCATTTCCAAATCAATCAACCTAGCTAGACACTTTTGAGCACCGTCTCAAAGTGACATGCTAAATCTCAAACCATATCTTCAAATCATTTTATCAGTGTCCCCTAATTGGACAAAGTTTAAGATGTAGAGTCTTAATTATTTTCATTTGTTAAAAACATATAAGAAAATTGACTTGATCGACAATCTTAAGATTTGAATTAGCTTCTAAGGTTAGATTTTGTATACCTTAATTAATAATTTGACGATTGAGACTTGGTCACCTTCATATTCCACTTCAAGAAGATTTTATACGCTTAGAGTTTGAAATCTTTCTCTTTCAAAATCTTGCATGAAATCAGAACGTTCTCTTTCAAGCTCGAGCCATTCACCCCTACAAATTAAGCAAAAAAGATACATTGTAAACGAGTTTAACGGCCCAAAATCTACCTCATGATGTAATTTACCGTCCATACGTACCCTATAGCATTCGAAATTCCAAAAGCACTCTTCATCTCAGATGATGTTTGAGAAGGAACATGATATGGATTTCCGATTTCATGAAATTCTTGATCAAAGAACGGAGGTTCAACATGACATTGAAAGTCCATTGATGCATCATAACCATACTTGTCCGGACTTTGAATAAATAGATTTCTCATTTCGTTACATAGACCGCTTGATGCTGTACACTCCATTACACAAGTGTCAAAATGTTGGACTCCCATTGCATCAGGAGAATGCAATATGACTGCTTGATCATGTTCCATCTCAGATGCTGTTTGACGAATTGGAGCTGTAGAGGAAGATGATCTGGTAGAATTTTTTGGTCTTCCTCTTCCTCCTGCTGTACACTCGTTTTGTTTTCGTCCTAATGGTTTTCCTGGCCACTCACTAATGTGTGCGAGCTTACAACTTTTCTTAAACGTATTCTCAGCGATACCTGAAGGAGAAAATTAATTAAGTAGGTCAGATTTCAAAAACTTCAACATGTGCGCATACATTTTTTCTAATTATTAATACGTATGTACTTGATCAAGAAACAATTATTGTTTGCTTACTCTTGTCGTAATCACATATTTCTCTAAGCCTCTCTCTAGCAATGAAAGCAGGCAGTCCAAAAAGTGGAGCAAGAAGGTTATAACGAGCCATCTTTTTTGAAATTGTGTTGCGGGTGATCTTGCGGCTCCCTTCTTTCTCATTAACCGCGGCTTCCTTGTCATCATTAATATTAATCATCCTTGGGTCTGCAAGCTTTGAGAAACAACGACACTGCAAACCGGCTTTCTGCAAGTGAAGCAAAATTAAGATTTAATTGTAAGAAACCTAATTATGTGACTGTAATCAAGTTGATCAAGTCGAGTTGACACGACACAAAACTCGTGCTGGACTCAACTAAAAAACTCAAAGCTCGAAACTCTAATCGAGCTCATAATTTCAAGACCAATGCTTTTATGCTCGTCTTGAACTGATGCCAAGCCCGACTAGCTGACTTAAGCCGGTTTAATTAATTTTGAATATTTTCTTAATCAATAATTCTAAGCTGCTAACAAGTTGCGACTCCTTACATCCCTTCACTCCTGTTATCGTAGGTAGGATCCCTTTTCATGTGGTAATATGTGTATTATTCTTCCGGCACGTATCTAACAGTATCCAACGTCTCTAGCCTGTGGTCGGTCCCTCTCGTCTCTGGCTTATTTTACTTTTCAAATTTAGTTACTTGTTCAAAACTACCATTAAAATGAGGGTCCTGTGTCCATTACTTTTTCTTTTCTTTTCTTTTGCCAAAATGGGCATAAAAAATATAATAAATCACATTAATCTTCTAGTTCAATATAACCGAAGCAAACACCATAATGATGTTAGATGTTTAAAAGTACAAGGGGAATGAAAAATATCTTTTCTTTTCTTTTGCCAAAATGGGCATAAAAAATATAATAAATCACATTAATCTTCTAGTTCAATATAACCGAAGCAAACACCATAATGATGTTAGATGTTTAAAAGTACAAGGGGAATGAAAAATATGAAAATATGAATGCTTAGATTAATTATTATGATTTGTAAAGATGTATATATACAAGTACCAAAATTATACTTAAATACCTGTGTAAACACACGGGTGTCCGTAAATACGAAAATATGAATGCTTAGATTAATTATTATACGAAAATGTATGAGCCTTGATATATTCAATATACCTCTCATTAATGAATCATCATTGTTATTGGTCATTAATTTATACTACTATTTTACCCGCGCGATGCAGCGGGGTAAAATAGTTTCATTTGTCGACTTATCAATTCAACATGTTATTTGTAATGTTGTCGGAGAATATGGTGGTTGTAATCTTTGTACAAATATCAAGTTAACGCAACACTTACGATTAAATGACAACATTCTATTCTTGTATGAACGAATTCATACCATCTTTTACGATCATATTACATGGTAGAATATAAAACTTTTTGAAAACAGTAAGTAAATATGACAATTATTTACATCATGCTAAATACATATGTACTTCACTCATCACGCAACACTTCTTTGTAGACAGTTATAAGGTATATATAGGCAAAATATTTTGGTCTGATTTTTATCATTAAATTCAGGACAGTTTTTTATAATTAATTTTGACAGATTTAAAGTGTTTAAGATCATTGCTGCTGGAACATATTGTAAATAATGCTATTTGAGTTATACTATTTTAAAAGTGTTAAAGATTGTTGCTAGAAGTTATTGTAAAGCATGCTATATTACTTGTACTACTTAACTTTAAAAATTGTCTTAAAAAGAGTTAAATGTAATTAATTTCTGACAGTTTTAAATGCTGGAATTTATTGTAAATTATTAATTATGTATTTAAATTGTCTGAAAGTTATTGTAAAGTATTAATTATATATTTAATGCTATTTGAGTTGTACTATTTTAAAAGTGTTAAAATTGTTGCTGTAAGTTATTGTAAAGCATGCTATATTACTTGTAATACTTAACTTAAAAAATTGTCTTAAAAAAGAGTTAAATTCTTTATAGAGTAGTAAAGATAAAGAAGTACCAGAATTGGTTCGCACGTTCATTTGAGAATTGTTTTTAATGTGAAAACTTCTAAAACCATTTGTAACCACCATTAATGCTTGTTAATGACTCATCAATTGAGGTATTTTGATTGGTTATATATTTACCTAGTAATGAATTGCGTCGGATGGAGTTCCCCCTATGACAGAACTGTTTGCCCTGAATGTGGATCTATTTCCTTGGGATTGGAGTGAGTCATTATTAAATTAACTTAATCTTCTTAAAATATATATCCCTTATTAATGACTCATCAATAAGGGTATTTTATATTTACTCAACCAGTAATTACGTCTAGGTGGATGAGTCATTATTTACGAGACATTAGTATTATAGACATTCATATAATTTAATCAATAGTCAAGATTGGTTCTCGTGGTTTTCACAATAAAAAATGGTTTTTCAAATGAACTTTCCTTTACGCATATATATATTTACTTAACCGAGGATTACGTTGGATTAGATTGTCATTAATAAGTGAGACTTAATATTCCCAAAATACCCCTTATTAATGAGTTATTAATGATAATTTACAATTATTAGCTATTGATTTATTTAAATCAAGGATCAAAATTGGTTGTCATAGTTTATTTTTAAAAAAAATAGTTCTCGTTTGGACCCAACCCTAAGTGTGTATATATACACACACACACACATTAATAAAGAGATATTAAATAGTTATAAAACGTGAAAGAATTATAATTAAAAAAACAGCGACAGACGGCCAACAACCGCAACCTAACGGTGGAAGCATCGACGCAAGGGGAAGAACAATCATGATGACATAAACGTGGTATAATGATATGACGAGACACAATTGTATTTTCTTGTAGAAACTATTGATCTTGTTAACATTAAAAGGAATAAGGTCAAATGGTCAAATCTTTATTAGTTATAATTACAAATGATAAAATTAATAATTGTTTTTAACTATGCTATTTTTAAATGTTATAAACGTTAAAGTATGATATATGTAAATTAAAATGGCCAAAACATGGCATTTTAAAGTTTAAAAATACATATATAAAATTATTTTTTATTTATTAAAGCTAAAATTAAATCCAATTTTAATCAAGAAAAATCATATCAAATTTTAAGTTTATAAAACTAAGTGGTTCAGATTTTTGTAAATCTAAATTAATGTCTAAGATTGTTTAATACTCGTATATATATTAGTCTTTTATTTATATTAGAATATATACACATTATATTAATTAAATAAAACCCCGAAATGAACCAGGTCGATCACCATCCTACGGCTCACGATGACCACATAGCGACGTGCAAAAGGGCCCAGTTTTTTTTGTTATTTTTCCTCAAAACTTAAAAAAATTAAGCACTTAGACTGAAACAATTATTAGTCTTAACCACATTATGTCCTTTTTTGTGCATCATACGCGAATCAAAATGCATTAATTCCTGAAATACAAATTCAAACTCAAATTGAAAGGGTTTATATGAAATATATAATTATTTAATTTAATTTAAATATATAATATCATAAATGTTATTCATATATAAATTTAATTTATTAAACGTGATTCACTTAATTGTAAGCTTATTTAAAAATTATTTTGATTAATTTTTATAGTTCTATCAAAATAATTAATTACTACATGAATTGTTATAGTATAGCTTACGCATAAGCTAGATTATCCATGAAATTAATCTTAAATAATTGGATGTTCAAAGTATAGAATGTATTAAAATACGCCTAAAAGATCAGATAGTGTTGATTCCGAAGATTTGATGCATAAGATTATGTAAATCTGATCTATAACTATAATATTCGAGCTAATTAAGGATATATGGATGTGGATGGTTAGATCGACATACCTCAAGTGCTATACAAAGTCTATGACTATCATCATCATAAGATTTCTTGATTGTATCCGTGACGATCTGAAGCACACCAAGACGCTGCTTATCAGGTAGACCCACAATCACAGCAAAGGATCCCCATTTCTCATAAAAAATAGCAATATCATCGCACGGAGGACGCTGATCTTCTGGGTAGTTATGGACATTCTGAGTCTGCTCAGGCTTACCGCTCATGAATACCTGGGCTGCAAGACCGATTGCGTTTCCTTTCTTAGCATGTACATACTGATTGTGGTTTTTACAGGCTTTGAGATATGACTCAAGTTTTTTATTGTTCCCACGAAGACCAAACGGTTGAGATGATGTTGTAAGTACAAATGCCTCTCTAATTTTTTCTGCAGCCCAAAATAGTGCAAGAAAATTTGGGAAAACAAGTACCAACCCACCAAGTGCAGAAATGATCTTGTTCTTCTCTTCATCAGTGATACTGACATGGATGTCTGTTAGGTTAAAGCAAGCAAGCAATTTTTCTCGGTCAATTTCATGCTCAAAATTAACAACCAAACCAAACCAAATATTACAGAGCAGACTAGAAATTAAAGCATGTATGTCGGAAAAGAAAGGTATTTAGGGAGAAAGTGTGACTGCTTTTACTCAAGACAGATACACTGGTGAAGAAAGAAGAAGAAAAAGAACATGGATCGAATATATCATGTCCTTAAAGTAAATATAGACCGATCGAGTACAGTCTCATGTATAGAGGAAATCAAGAATTATGCATGTACATATATACTAAAAATGGAGGACATAAAAAGAATGGTATTAATAGAAAAAAGGTAAAGAATTTTTTTTAAATTTTTTTTAAGAAGAGCATAAGTTTTCAGTTAACTCACAGTTGATTCTTGTGGTGTACTGCTTGGAGTCGTCACCACTGAAAACCTTGAATTTATCTGAGCCATCTACACAATACTCGGAGGCATTCATTTTAGATAACTTACCTGCACCTAATTAAACTTGAGCTTTCTGTATGAACCGGGTCACAGGCATGTTGTTTGAATGCTGTGTTTTATAGATAGGTCATGAGCGAATAGGTCCAAATAAACTTGGGGTTCAAATAAGGACTTGCAAGTTGCAACAGTACTTGGGGTTCAAATAAGGACTTAATAGACCAAAGGTCCTTTACGTCAGTTCAACTGTTAGCTCTTTGTTGAAAGAAAAAAGGATATTCGTTTATTTCAAAAAATAAAAATAAATAATAATTTGGAACAAAGAGTTATGTTAAGAAATATTCATTAATAGTATTTCGGATCTAGTAATTTGTTTAAAGGATCGGAACAAGTGAATTAAACTTTTATTGAGCAATTCAAGCTCGGCTTGAGTTATAGTTTGGTTTAATTGAACTTTTATTAAATTGGAGTCGAGCTAAAGCATGAAAATGTATCCAAAATATATAATGAGGCAAGTTCAAGCTTATAAGGGCTTGACTAACTTAGCTTTGTCTATATAAGTACATAATGTTTTTTTTTTAGTTTTGATTTTTTTTCTAAAATAATTGATTTATTGGTCAAGTTCTGTTATAGCATGTGTAGGGGATGATTCTCGTTATGATATATAATTTTATACACTTTAAAAATATATTAGTTATTTGGTTATCAAAAATAATACTTTCATTAAAATTTGAGACTTGAGCAGTTGAGTGACGGCCCACCCACCACTACATAATATAATCCTCTTTTTTTTCCTGGTGCGCGATTTTGTTTTCTACAAGTAGGTGAGGACTTTTAAGGGGGTTACCCATCATGGTATTGCTCACGCCGGTCATTCTTAATTGCGAAACTCTCACAAGATTGTCATGCTTAACACCTTGTCAAATAAGAGCAAGATTTACTTATGAAGTGCTGCAACATATAGCAAAACACTATGTACTCTAAATGTGAAAAAAGGATGCTCTTAACTGCAACATTAGCCTCCATGTCACCTCTTGTGGGCTCTTGCAACCACCACCCCCTGTCCATAGCCCGTCAAGGTAGGTGTTTGCTACCCCCATGAGTGATCTACTTTTTAAAGCCAAACAGATGACTTTGACATCTTTGATAATTATCATTTCATCCTAAACAAGAACATATTATATACATACAATGTCACATAAATTTGAGTGTGGCTTGAAATCACTTTAAAGACATAACCACCGCAATAAATTAATTCTAGGGGGTGTAGCTTTCTAGAAAAACTGACAAAATCTTCATAGGATGAACCACCTTAGGCTTGTAGACCTGACTTATTCTTAGTCTTCTATGTAGTTTAGTCTAGTTAAGCTTTGTAAATTCCACCTCAACGCCTCTCTTTAGGCAATATTGTTATGGCACTTATTGGCAGCTAGCCCTTGAAAACATTATTGAGATTGTAAGTTTAGCACGATAACTATGAATCAATTGCATCAAACTTAGGGGACTTGATGATGCACCCACCTTTCGTAATTTAGATTAGGTCCATTTAGGTAACCCTGCTAAAAGGTTTAGATCTTGCCCTAAATTTGTTCTCTATAAATAAAGGGGCCACCTCCACTTTTGAATGGGTCTCGCTCATCTCTTCACACTTACTCTTTTTCTCTCCACCCTAACTTAGAGCTTCCCTCACCATACTAATCAAAGGTCGGTCAACACGGTCGCCACTGTGAACTCTTAATTCTAGCCTGGGTTTAGCCATTATAACGGGAGACAAATGCATAAATCAATTCTGGTCCTTTCATGCATTGTGAATTCAGACCAATGCAAGATTAAACATAGTATGATGGTATCTCTCATTTCCATGACATATATGGTATTCTCCTACCTAATGTGTGAGAAACACCCACTTTAGGGAGTCACTATCCTCGATGAGGTTTGTCCCATTATCCAAAACGGATACGAGTCACTCAAATACGATTTACAACACCTCGTACACCATGACCACTTTGCTCCATTGGCACAAGAATTTGTTTCAAGCGGACTAGTTGAGGACTTTACATGGATCACACATAATGGTAACGCATCCACCGGTAAAGTCATGCTTGTATCCCCAAAATGTGTTGTGCCCGGTAAAGTCAAGGTTTACTTATGAACCTAATATATCCCCTATTTACAATAAATGTGGTGTTCGCGTAATGTGTCACAAACACCTTCCCTTAGGGACTTATTATCCTTGATGAGGTATGTTTTACCATCCTGAACGGACACAAGTGGTTGTAACACAAGTTATAACACATCATCTTACATGACACGATATTATCTGCCCTGCCCATTAGCACACAACTTTGTTTCTAACAACCAGTTAAGGACATCATATGGGTCAAAAATCATGGTATTTATCCCGCACAAACAAGCTTAATTGTAGAGTTCTTATAGGATTTATTGTGTGCTAGTGAGGTAAAGCAGATAATACTGTATCATTATGGGCGGGGTATTACACGTTAAATCCTTTCGAGCCTATATTATAAAGGCACATCAAGCTAACGAGCCAAGCTCGAGCCCTGTGAAGCCCACGAATGGATCAGCATGTTTGTAATCCTTATTGCTCATGAGTATTTTAGGCACCTTAAGAGCATAGGTTAGAGTGGTGATTGATTAGACGGTTTGTCTTCTATTACGGTGGCTTAACCCGAGTGAGGAAATGATGTCCATAGCGGGGTGACATGAGAATCTCTTGGTTGATGAACCCATGATCTTTAGATATAGATAAAGAGGGCAAACGATGAAGATAATATGGAAGTGATGATTTTTGATATATGAAGATGGAAATATAATAGTTGTTAGGGGGAGGGTAAATCTTTAAGTGAAGTGAGGGGAAAGGAAGAAATAGAGAGATTAGGTCTTGGTGTTATCCTCTATATATAGGGAGATGGCTAGGGTAAGAGAGGCCCATGCCAAGTCTTGTAAAACATGCTTAGGCCTTAATTCAAGCCCAAGGGTGCATTATCAAGTCAACGTAGTACGGTATAACTAAGTAGTATGTGTCGCGGCAAACTATATTATTAATTAGTCATGTGGGTCAACCTAGAGATCCTTTGTGGGTGTGTCGACAAGAGGAAAAAGACTACTAAAGAGCGTTATGTCATTTTGTCTAAACGTAGGCTCAACATCCAATCAAATTGCGGTATTTATAAGAGACTTGGGACATACCAATAGTTGTAGGCATCATGATTTTTTGATTGCCCGGTTCTTTATGTTCAAGGTGCCTTCGAGACATTCCCATCCTTGGTTAGGTCACAACATATTTTGGTGATGAGTTTTCCATGGCCAATAAGGATGTAAGAATAATTTTAATGATGTATATAACATATTGACCGGAAGTGGAGAGTCCGTGTAAACCCTCTATCTCTCGGGGCAATGTATGAAGCAAGGTTTAAATGAGGAGTGGAGTGTGGAGAAAATGTTGTACGAGGTGCCATAGGTTGAAGACAGAGTATTAATATTTATAGGTGAAGGATTCGATAAAGAAACGTTACATGCAAGATACTCAAGACACATGTGAGTGCTTGAGAAGTAATGCAATCCTAGTTAGAGAGTAATTATTGAGTAAATTCATAAAGGTTATTACTAATCAGTTGTAAGTTGGTATTTAACTTACAGGATTATCAACGAAGTTATAATATTATATATATATATATATATATAAGTGTAAAAAATATATATGTTTAATTAAGTTCATTGAAAATTAATTAAATGATTTTAGTTTAAATCTTTTGAATTTTAGGATAATATTTATTGGAAAACCGATTTAAAATTGGTAAGGATACACGTCTTACTACCTTTATAATCAAAATTGGTTTTTAATTTTGACCAAATGAAGGGTTGTTATTACACATTACTAATTAGATAGTAGTAATCCGTGTTAATTTTTTTATTAATATTAAAAGATAATTTTAAAAAAAATTTAAAAAAGGATTTAAAGATAATTTGAAAAAGAGAGTAAGAGAATGGAACCATCGTATATTACGAATAATTTGGGTAATGTTGGCCTTCTTCTAACCATTTTTTGAAAATCTGGGTAAAGTTTAGTTGTCTATATCCGAATTTTTATATATAATTTCAAACAATTTAGAAGTTTTGAAAGTCAAATTAACAAAAGTCTAAATTGTAATTTCTATTTTAATTGAAAGGATAGTAAAGATTAAACAATTAAATTTGTTTATTAAGTAAAGAGCTAGGATGATGCAAAATTGCCCCCATTTCCATTTTAGGCTTGTTGGTCTTTTTATTTATATTGAAGATTGAGTCTACAAAACTCAGTTTTAAGAATTTATTTTAAGATTTTTTTCAAACGAGTTATTTGATTATTTCCGTTTGAGCATTTAAAAATTAATTAATTTACTTTGCTAAACACAAAAAAATGATTATATGAATATTGTTATATAAAGTAACATAATAAAATACAAATACTATTATTTCGTAATATGTTCTATTATAGCTGATTATGCGATTCTAATTACTAAAAACACACAATCCATTTTTTTCAAATCGTAATCTCAGACATACCCTTAACTGAAATACAAATCATTAGTAACCGCTTCATTAATTTTTTGTGCTAACCTGATTTGTGTTAGTTTACGATCTTTTTCAGCTTTTCTTTGTCACATTCATGCATTTAGTAGGATACAGATCGTTTTTTCTCCATGGGGTCAATTAGTACTAACCAGATCATTTGTCCTACTATCCATCTTACGAATGGGGGTTATTTACATGGTTACTTTAATTAAAGTTACGATTTTTTTAATAAAAACTATTAAAGAAAAATGATAACCACAACCCATAAAGTTGTGGATAAGAATAAAAATAATATGATTTTAGTTTTAAGGAATTGTATCGTTGTTTCATATATATAAAGTTGAAACACGATTAAAAGTTAAGTATGAAATTTATAAAAAGTTGATTATATAAACATAAGTTGTGATTCTGCTTTGGAACCTTAATGGATCATTACAACTTTGAATTATAATTTTCAAAAAGATACTTATCGGTCACATTCTTAGAGCAGGTACAACCAACGCCTGTTGATTAACACAATATAGGATATATTATTATCTTATTATTAGGATATATTATCTTATTTTCATGCTTATCCGTTTCCTTTGTTTAGCTCATAATTAGCCTATTTGTTTGGCTATTTAATTGGGAAGCCTTTGTATATATAAGGCCAAGAGTTATACATTACTCAAACCTTTTCCTTACCTAATATTATATCAGCGCCACATCATTCACTTACTCATTTCTTTTATCCTACCCAAAATAAATGTTATACCTTCCCTTTCCTTACCCAAATCTTATATTTATATATATATATATATATATATATATATATATGTGTGTGTGTGTGTGTGGGGGGGGTGGAGGGTGGTGGAAGGTACTCGCTCGAGTAAATAAACCCGGTGAGGGTACCCGATGAGGCTACCCGATCCCCACGTTTTGGTGTTCCCAAAGGTACCCGCTATGCTTCGGGTGATGCATAACACATGGTCTAAGATGGTATCAGAGCAGGTCCTGAAAACTTAAAACAAACCTGTGCCTATTGATTAACACAAAGGCGTCAACAAAATGCCATTATTCCAAACATGATAGATGATATTGTTACTTACACTAGATTCCTATTTAAGGTTATTCAAATATATTAGATTCTATATTAAATACTTGTATGATATCCAGTAAAACAGGTTGGTTTAAAAATATTAAATATTAATAAAAAATATTATATAATTATAAAATATGAAATAAATAAGAATTTAAATAATTATCCATGAGGTCAATTTTTTAACATAATACCTAATTTTTAAAAACCCAGAAACATTAATACTTTCAATCTACTTTCTTGCAGCCTCTTAACTTGAACAGATAAGCAACCTCCATCCGACCCGCACTAAACATCTTGAGACTGCACTAAACATCTTGTTTTCATGATTTACTTGGTTTTCTAGTGACCTTTTGAGCAATCCAACATCGCAGTCAGTCCCACTAAACGTTTTGTTTCGGCCCCCTTAAACCTTTGTGGTTCATCTCCTCCTCCCCTACTTCGACAATCGCATGTGAGAGATTATTATTATAATAATTAGATGAAATATGGTCATTATAATTAAAAAAAATTTAAAATAATTATAAAATATTTTAAAATTGTAAAATTAAACATTTTGTTAATATGATAGTTTGAAATGTTATCAATGGTAAAAATGGCATTTGTAAATCAGAGTGACAAATATAATATTTTATGGTTTAAGAAAAACATAAATGAAATTCTTCATTATAATTTTGATTTAAATTAAATTCAAATTTAAATTCAGTTTTGACCAAAGAAAAATCGAAATTGGATTTTAATTTTTATCAAAATAAATGATTTGGACTTAATAATTAATTTTTTTTATCAATTGCTTAGATTATCTAGTAAATTTTATTCATTTTTCTTTGACATCAATATCTTTTCATTCATACTTCTGATGGTTACACAAAGAAATATTCATTACAATCTCAGATATATAGCCAAAACATCTATTTGTAGCAGTACGGACTCAAGACAATATTAATTCTCCCACCTATTACCAAACCTTATAGGTAACTCATTGTGGTACATTTCGGTCTAAAACATAACCAAAATTTGTTTCCTTCATGAATCTGCTGTGTATTTGATACACGGCATCCTCCTTCTTTAGCAGGTTTGGCGTCTTTGTCTGCACATCGTACCCGGTTATCAAGACTTATATCCTTTGCAGATGAATCCTCGGTCGCGAACATTACTTTTGAAAACGCCATATTTGAAGCGTGAGCCATTAATCTTGCTAATTCGGTTAATACAAATATTTTGTTAAAGATTTCCACCACCTGAAGATAAATTCATTTCTGTGAAAGACATCCAATCAGTTAAGCTACCAGCAATGTATGGTTACAGATCCATTTTTCTCGAGGTACAACAGGACTCGTATTGTTTTGATAGATATATAATAGATTTGGTAAGTATTTTATTGTAACCGAAGAAGAGGACCTTAAGTTTGACAATGAACTCTTTCAACCCTTATTACTCTCTTTCACTATGATATTTTTCGAAAATGATTAACGTTTAATTTTTTATTAACAGAAGTGTATATGTATTTAATTAAGGTATGAAATATGTGAAGTCTTAATTTTTTTTATCATGTAACGTTGTAATAATCTTACTTATTGATGTTGACAAAACAAGTCTACACTTCAAAAAACTTAAGTTACTGACCTAAGTTTTGCTTTTCCTTCAAACTTAGTACACACGAGTTAGAGGTGATCCACGCCGCCGCGCGTTACAGCAGGAAACAAAAACTAAGGACTAGATGTCCGTGTGATATACGGGTTGATTTAAAAATAGTAAAAATTAATAAAAATATATTAAATAATTATAAAACACGCGAATGGAATAAGCATTAAAAAAATAACGAACTATGAAGTCAAGATAAATTTAGTTTTTCTTCAAACACATTCAAGAACCATAAATTGCAACAATCAAGAACCCTAAATCAGAACTCACATAAAGAAATCAAAACCCATGAATCGATGGCTATGAACACAAACTCATATAGATCAAGAACCCTAAATCGAGACACGAAGGAACCAGAATTAATGGCTATGAACACAAGTTAAGATCTGGAAATCGGATAGTATAGAAAACAAGAACTCAGATCTGATAGTTACATACCTCGAATGTAAACCCAGATCCATGAAATGTGTATGAACAAATCGAAGTCCTAAACCCAGTCAACAAATCGACTCCCTAAACCGACGCCAACAAATCAATACCCTAAACTGCCACCCAAAAATCAAAGCCCTAAATCGCCGTTCGCCGATGAATCGAAGCCCTAAACCGCCGCCCAAAAATCGAAGCCCTAAATCTCCGTGGAAGCAGATAAAGATGAAGATCGATTTGAGCCCTAAACAATAACCTCGTGATGATGAAGCAAATGAAGATCGATGGAAGCAGATAAAGATCGATGATGAAACAGATGAATCTCGTGATGATGAAGTGTATGAAGATCGATGGAAGGATATGATGAATCTCGTTATTATTATTATTTATTATTTGTTATTTATTATTATTATTAAGTAGGTTTTAATTTTAATTTTTGTTTTTTGTTTTAGTTTGAAGTGCCATGTCATTTGCCAAATTATTCGACACGTCAGCAAAACCTGTGCCACATCATCATATAACCTGTTATAATAGGTTAAGTACATTAAATGGTAAGTTTTAAGAGTCCAATACATTAAATGGTAAGTTTGAGAGTCTGATACATACAATAGCAAAATGTGACAACTTAAATACATTTTCGGAAACTAAACCCTTTTTAAAAGTATAAAAATCAGATGAAGTAAAATATTGGGAAAAGAAAGAAAAGTAGTGTTTTAAAAAATATATATAAAAATCAAATGAAGTAAAATATTGGAAAATGAAAGAAAAGAAATGTTTTTTAAAAATTAAAAAACGCCTGCGGCTTTTATGTTTTAAAAATAAATAAATGACTAAATTGTAAAAAGTTGTTTTGTTTATATCTCAAAGTAAAATTTATATAACCATTTAACAGAAGGTTACTCCTAATACACTAGTATATATAATTACAATTTAATAAACAATATGTTTATGCATATACATATCTTCTAATATAAATAAAAGATTAGTATACATCAAATTATTAAATGATCCTAACCATCTATTTAATAAAATAAATTTAATTGTTTGATCCTGGGCATCCATTTAATTAAAATTGAAACTCTAATTTTAACTTTTCTAAGTCTCAATCAAGTCAAATTTATTAGAGAAATTTTATATATACCATTCTTAAATCTTATAATATCATATTTGCTAAAACTAATTTACAAATATCATATTTACCGTTTATAACATTTTAAAGTATCATATTTTAAAAAGTTTTTAATTTTATTATTTTAAAATATTGTATAATCTTTTTATATTTTTTTTAATTTTTAACCAATAAATATTCAATATTATTGCTCTAATTGTAACAATAATGATCGATAGTTTGTACAATAAATACAATCATATATATCCGTATGATGATATCATGTTTCCTCTGTCACGTCTGCCCTCAACCTCATGTCAACGCTTTCACTGTTGATCAAGGTGTGTTGACATCGTCTGTCACCATTTTTATATTTCATTTTTTCGTATTTTATAATTATTTAATATCTTTTTATTAATATTTAATATTTAATATTTTCTTAAATCAACTCGTGTATTATACGAACATCTAATATAGTATAGTAATATATTAATATGGGGTTTAGTTTTTGAGAATACATCGAAGTTGTTACATTTTGTTATAGTGTGTCTATAACTTTGAAAACTATCATTGAATGTTTGAAGTTTCAAAATATACCATTTCGTGTATCGGGAAACTAGTTTCCTAGGTAACATGTAATTTTTTTATTTTAATATATTTTTTAATACTAAATTATTATTGAAAACTAACATTACTGAAGTTTCATAAATTTACTATTTAGTGTATTGATATACATGGTAACCTGCTAGCTATCAAAGATCATGTTTTGAAACTTTAGGACATTAAATGATAGTTTTTAAAATTAGATGCACACAATAATATAAGTTGACAACCTCAATTTAAAAAATTAAATTTGTATTAATATGTATTTTTATAAATATAAGTGAATATATCATTATTTTCAAATAAAATTTCAGGCACATTTACTTTATTCATGCCTCTATTATTAACGAGGTGTCATGATCCCATGCGTTGCGATGGGAGACAAAACTACCATACAAATGCAAATACTTGAAATAAAGTACATATAAATCTATATTTATCATTTTAAAATAATTTTTAAACATTTTAAATTCTTTTTAAGAGTAAATTATATTTTTGGTCACTGTGGTTTATTCAAAATAACGGTTTTGGTCACTGGATCCAAAAAGTTACGGGTTCAGTCCCTCCCGATCCGAACTTATTTCACTTTTGGTCCCTACTCCGTTAGCAAATGGTTAGATATTTATGAATGACCATTTTACCTTTCTTTCTTAGTCCCTTAAGTTTGTAACTATTTTCAGTTTTGGTCTCCAAGTGATTTTTTATTTTAATCGTTTACTTATTTAATTAACCAATTATTACTAATAATATTTAATTTTATATTATTAATACAACTCAGCTAACCTTAATTAAATATATCATGGGTTACTACCATGTTTGCAACATATATTCAATTTTGTTTTTTATCTAATTTAAGGCTATAAACGAACTCAATGTTATAAATTATTTTTATGTATGTTTATTTAAACAAATGAATATGAACTATTGTCTCGTTTGTTTGTTTAAGTTCATATACACACACACACGTGTGTGTGATATATTTGTTAATATTTAATGATGTTGGTTTTGCATTATAATACATTTTTATATGCATTTGTTCATTACTCCATTTATGTACGTTTGTATTTAAATAAACGAAAATAAAAAAACTACTTTTATAATGAACGAACATGAGCACAAAATTTTGTTTGTTTATTAGTTCGTATTTGTATGTTTGTTAGGCTTAAAAAACAATCGGACACAAACAAGTCCGTTAAGATATTTTTTAAGACGTGTATATTTATTAATCAATACTTACATTATTTAGTTATACGTGAATTATTTTAAAATCTTCATCTATAATGTTAATATTACTAGAGTAAATTACAAGATTTGTGGATTGTTTTGAGATATTTGCTCGTGTTCATTCGTTTAATTTTAACCGCCAAATAAATGCACACAAACGGATAAAGAAACAAATTTTTGTATTCGTGTTTGTTTTTTTTATAAAATTGGTTTATTCGTGTTATTTAATGTCCTCCCCTTAAATACAAATGAATATTCACGAATACAAAATTTTGTTTCTTTATCCGCTTGTGTGCATTTATTTATTTGGTTAAATTTAAACAAATGAACACGAGAAAATATCTCAAAACAATCCACGAAGTTTGTAATTTACTCTAGTAATATTAACATTATAAATGAGATCTTAAAATAATTCACGTATAACTAAACAATGTAAGCATTGATTTACAAACATATACATCTTAACGGACTTGTTTGTGTCCGATTGTCTTTTTAAGCCAAACAAACATACAAATATGAACTAATAAACAAACAAAATTTTATGATCATGTTCGTTCATTTATAAAATTGGTTTTTTTTATTTTCATTTGTTTAAACACAAACGTACATAAATGAAGTAATAAACAAATGCATATAAAAATGTGTTATAATGCAAAACCAATATCATTAAACATTAACAAACAACATATCACACACAGACACGCACACGCGCATGCGCGCGTGTGTGTATACATATATGTACTTAAACGAACAAACGAGACAATAGTTCGTATTCATTTGTTTGAATAAACATACATAAGAACAACTTATGACATCGAGTTCGTTTATAGTCCTAAATTAGATGAAAAACAAAATCGAAACTATGTTGCAAACATGGTAGTAACCCATGATATATTTAATTATGGTTAGTTGAGTTGTATTAATAATATTAAACTAAACATAATTAGTAATAAATGGTTAATTAAATAAGTAAACATGATTAAAATAAAAAATCATCGAGGGACCAAAACTGAAAATAGTTACAAACTTGAGGGACTAAAACAGAAGGGCGAAATGGTCATTTATAAATATTTAACAATTTGCTAACGGAGTAGGGACCAAAAGTGAAATGAGTTCGGGGGTCGGGAGGGACTGAACCCGTAACTTGCATCGTTGGTCCCGGTGTTGACGTCGTCTGTCGTTATTTTTTTTAAATTTCTCATATCTTTCAAACTTTAGAATTATTTAATGTTTAATCTTTATCTTTTCTAAAATAAATCATGTATCACACGGATATTTAATTTAGTAAATTAATATAATAACAAAATATATAAATGTTAGATTAAAAATGCGCATGACACAACTGAAAAAAAAAATCATTTCTTTCACGTTTTAGAATTATTTAATGTTTAATATTTATCTTTTTCTAAAATAAATCATGTATCATACGGATATTTAATTTAATAAATTTTTTTTGAAAGGCTATTTAATAAATTAATAAAATATATAAATGTGTTGAAAAATGCGCATGATACACGTGACGAAAAAAAAGAACACTATATAAGGTGAAAGATTTGAATACGTGGTTGACCATAAAGTTAAAATGTATTTGACTTGCCACTACCAAGAGTTACAATTGTTGTCTTGGTTGCACATTAAATAAGGGGCAAACTGTATCAAAATACAAGAAACTTTGACTTAGCTATTATTGTATACAATTAACTTTAATTTTTCTAAAATAATACAACTAACTACCTAAAACTTACCATTACATACAAATCACCTTTTATCATAGGTCATCCACCTATATTCTAACCGGTTACACCCTTGTTTTATTTTTATTCTTTATTCTTTAATATTTTAAATATAGAAAAACAAAAAAGATAATTATTCTTGAAAGACTCAAACAATTAGCTGATATGGAACACAAATCTATGTTCAAAAAAGGAAGAAGAAGTGAACACAAATCTCCCAAATCAAGTTAAATAGGTAGCGCAAAATTTCCACTTGGTTTTCTAATGAGATTTAAGCATGATTATGGGGGATTGGATTTCTCAAAGTCTCCGATGGGTTTTACAAATAAAGGCGGCTAGGGTTTCCTAAATCATTTGACTTTTGTTTGATTTCAAGGTCCAACGAGTTTCGTCTGATCGACCACCACCCTTGTCGCCTTCAAGGTTAAAGATTAGGGTTAATGTTCATGGTTTTTGTTTAATTTTAGATTTAGATTTTGGTCTCAATTGTGTTCTCTCCTTCAGATATGCAATCGTCTAAGGTCAATGTTCATGGGATTCTTCGATTTTAGATCTAGATTACTATGAAGGTATGATTTCAACATGCGACTTGAATGTATGATTTGGTTTACAGATTTGTTATTTGTACGTTTGGTTCAGATCTGTTTTTTTTCAATTTTGTTTATAGATGTATGACTTGGATTTTCTTGAGTTCATCTCGGGTTTGATACATATTAGAGCTCTTCGATTTGGTTAAGTTCTTGTTCAATTTCGGATCTTTGTAATTTCTTTGATTTGTACATATGAACGGTTCTCGGTTAATTTATTTGATTTGTGCTCATTGCGTGTATCCATATCTTTTGCGTTTTGATGATGATTATCCTTAAGATCTGAAATGCTGGAAGAACACACTATGAATACAAGAAGAACAATTGAATAATAATTAAAAAAAATTAAAATCAACAAATAACCTGCAACCTAAACAACAGGTTAATTGATGTCTATAATGGTAAGTTTTAGGTGGTTCGTTGTATTATTTTTAAAAAATTAATATTGATTGTATACAATGATAACTAAGGCAAAGTTCATTGTATTTTGGTGCAGTTTACCCTTAAATAAGTATACAAAACCAGGAATTTTAATGTTCATACATTATATATAATATCGACAAATAATAATAATAAAAATAATAATAATAATAATAATAATAATAATAATAATAATAATAATAATAATAATAATAACCCCAAAATACGATTATTAAAAAGGAAAAACAAAACTAAAACGTAATAGGTTATTAAGAATTTAAGATTTAAGATGGAATAGTTTGCATAGACCCATGTGATGGCCGGGGCGGCTCAAGATCCGGAATGGAAACCCGAAAATGGTCAAATCTATCTCCCCAAGGACCCCAACCCATTTCATTTGTTCGTTTCTTTGGGCAAAAGAAAACGTCGACGATACAGATACAAGGGTTTATATTTGAAATTATCCTGCCGGAGACCTCCTCCTGCCTGCAACTCATCGTCGTCGGAATCAGTCGGAGATGACGGCTCTTCAGTACCTTGACTCTCTTTGTAGTACTCATCCCGAGCTATCCGATTGGTACAATACGCTTGCCGATCTGTACCAAAGGAAGCTATGGCATCAACTCACCTTGAAGCTCGAACAGTTCGTTGCTCTCGCCGTTTTTCAGGTCTCTTTCTCTTCCGCTCATGTGTTTGTTCTTGCAATTCGGTTTTTTGTGAAATAGAACTAGTTGTTTCTGGTTTTAAGAAGTCTAGGGTTTCGCTTTGATTCGATTGCTTTGAATGTTTCAGAACTGTGTATCTTCTTTCTGAAGTCTAGTGATAGGAGATGAAAGTTATGTGTTTTGTTGGTTGATGTCGAAGTAGGAATTTCACTTTAGAATTGCTATGAATTATCTAAATTTCGAGAAATTAGTTGATAATACATCAGTTTCCACGTAATAAGATACTTACAGGAGAGTCTTCCTAATACGTTTCTTAGAAGTTAATATATATTTATTCTATTCTGAAGAGACAAGTTTGTGGACGAAATTTAAGGATTTACATTTTGGGTATTGAGGGAGTATTTTTAACATGCAACTTAAATCCAGAAATATGTTTGTATGAGAAACATCGGTTTGATTTAGCCAAAAAGGGTTAATATCGTCTGTTAATAAGTTTGTTTTTCCTTGATTGACACTAGCTTCAACAATAGAAGCAATACCCAATCCCACAGGCGACAGGTGTGTGAAGGCCTGGGGGGTATGGGAGAGGTATGATATCGACAAGTCATACATCTATCGTGAGGGTCAGGAAACTGTTTCCAGATAGAAAATAACTGTGCAAACATTTTTGCATTTGAGTAAAAGAAAGTGTATTTTTATAAAAATGCTGAAGAAATGGAAATCAAGCAGGGGTCTTGCTTGTTTGGAGTTTAGTGTTGTAACTGCTTTAGACACCAAAGAGAGCTATATTGAACCATGGTGTCTCCGTTGTTGCTCTGCTTCACTGTCTATGACTTTTAACGTTTTAATTATGCATCAAATTTCTGTGGAGTAGTCAGACTTTGACATTCATGTGCATTGACGTTTTTTATTTATTTTTGCCATTAGTGGGTGTTCTAGAGTGCATATTTTAAGTGCTTATGGCTTTTCGTGCTTTTTAAAAGTCTATTTTTTGGTGAAATTAGCACATGTTCTAATAAGCACATTGTATGGTGCATATTTTGAAGTGCTTATAAGCCATAAGCACAGGATTAAATTATGCAATCCCAAACAGCTTGTGTTTTAAAGGTTCTTGTTACATATTATTATCCTTTTTCTTTTGGAGAGAGTGGGTTTTTTCAATGTTGTAAAACTCACTAGGCGGTACTCCAGCGGCCGACTATGGTGTAGTGAGTAATCGGCCTAGGCGGGGAGTACTCAGGGAGTATTCGGATCGGAACTTTTATATATAAATTTCAAATTATAGGGTATGACACGTTCATGAGACTATAGAATTAGAACATAAATACTCAAACAAACTGTTAACTCATGACATGGGAAAACTGGGTATGTATTAATGGCTTTAATTATCAAAACCAATGAGGCTAAGTATTTATAAATAAATTAAAGACCAAATCATCCTGAGTTTGACCGAGTTGGGGTCGAGTTTTGCAGTACTTGGATTCACCTCAACTCGGCAAGGTCACCCACCTTGTCACGAGTACTCGGCCTTGGAATAGGAGTTTTACAACACTGGTTTTTTTGTTCTTGATATCATTTTTTCCTGCATTTGTGCACATTTAATTTCTTTCATAACCTTTATTTTAGGCGGGTGATGCTCTCATTCAGCTATATAACAATTTCATAACTGACTTTGAGACTAAGATCAACCTTCTCAAGCTGGCACACTTTGCTGTTATAGTCTCTCGACAATACTCCGAGAAAGAAGCTGCCATTGGTTATCTTGATGGGGTGATTGAAAAGCTCAGAGCTACTAAAGAGACTCGTATAGAGGAGCCAGTTCTTTATATTAAGATGCAGATAGCCATCATTAATCTTGAAAAAGGAGATCAAAAGGAATGCAAGAAACTTCTAGAAGACGGGAAGAGTACACTTGATAGCATGACGGATATTGATCCATCTGTATATGCCAATTTTTATTGGGTGTCATCACAGTACCATAAATCCCGCCAAGAGTTTGCTGAGTTCTACAAAAGCGCTCTTCTTTATTTAGCGTACACCTCAGTGGAGTCTCTGTCAGATTCATTTAAGTTGGTATGCTTGTTACTCATGATTTCAAATGTTCTTTCTTCATACAAGGTTTCTTAATTCTTTTATATGTTATACTTTAGGATCTCGCTTTTGATCTATCCCTGTCTGCATTACTGGGAGAGAATGTGTACAATTTTGGAGAACTACTTGCACATCCAATTGTGAGTATACTGTAATTTTCTGACTCAGAGAGTGGACATAATTACTTACAAATTTTGAAATACAATATTCCATTATTTCCATCTTTTGATCTTGTGCAGATAAAGAGCCTGTTAGGGACACAGGTTGAATGGCTCTACTACATTCTTGAAGCGTTTAATGCTGGAGATTTAGTTCGCTATCAAGAATTATGTCGTGTACATAGAGCTTCTCTTAGTGCTCAGCCTGCTTTGGTGGAGAACGAGAAGAAACTTTTGGAAAAGATTAACATTCTCTGTTTGATGGAAATCATCTTCAGGTTTCTTACTTAAATCCTATGTTTTTACTACAAATTCTTCTAAAATTTGAGAAGAGTTTGTGAATCTGATCATCTGCTAATGTACTTGCTTGCAGTCGACCATCAGAAGACAGAACTATTCCACTGAGCATCATTGCAGAGCGGACAAAACTAACTGTTGAAGATGTGGAATATCTTCTCATGAAGAGTCTATCTGTAAGTGCAATTTTTTTCTCAGCTGTTAGAAATAACTTAACGAGCACTTGAAGTAACATTTTCATGTGGGTATAACCGCAGGTTCATCTAATTGAGGGTATAATTGATCAAGTTGATGGGACTGTATATGTTTCATGGGTGCAGCCACGAGTTCTGGGAATTCCTCAAATCAAATCACTGCGTGATCGGCTGGATAGTTGGGTGGAGAAAGTGCACACTGCGTTGGTATCCGTGGAAGCAGAAACACCTGATTTGGTTGCATCTTAATCTTCTGTTTTCATCTCTGTTACAATGTCTTGAAAGCCCAAAGAAGAGCTCGTAATTGAGCAGGGAGAAGGGTTTAAGCGACTAACATCGAGTTGATTTGGGCCAACTCTGTGTAACTTGTTTTTATATCTCACCTTTGCTTTACTCTCAGTGAAAGGGGGCTCTTGTGTACCTTTACTTTTTAGAGTTTTTGATTTACTGTTGGAGTTGAATATAAACAACAATTGTTGTTATCCTCTCGGGAGAACGATCATTCACTTTTTACTAGTGTTTCGTTTTGCGACAAGTTTAGTGTCGGTTCTGCTTTGTTTATGTTCGTGATTGTGTTGATGATGTTGATTGAAAACATCATAGACCTAATGTGACCCAAGGGGTGTGTTGATGGGCAGATATAGATGGAATTTTCAAAATATGAACTGGTGTTTACTTTGTTATCTGGTTACAATGCAACTACAAGTGTTCTTTTTCTGACATAGTAGTCGGATGAAGTAAATCATATGGGAGGTGGTTTATAGTGAAAAGTTCATTCAAGAACCGTTTTTATTACGAGAACCAATCTTAGTCGTCCAATTTCCTCTCCTTCAATTGGATTGCCCACCCATACCACACCCAATCCCCTCATGCTCTTCATCCGTGAATTTCATTATCCAAAATGAACGACTAAGATTGGTTCTCGCGGTTCCCGTAATAAAAACGGTTCTCAAATGAACCTTTTTCGTGGTTTATATATCCATGTCATCATTATATTAGTAGCAGACGGCACAACACATCATCTTTGGTGTGCCAAGTGATATAGGAATCACGTCCCGTTTCAAATACGTCGAGTGTGACACGTAATAAAAAAACATGTTTTTAGTCATATAGAAATTGAGTTGACTATCATACGGATGTAATTCCTTTTAGAGTTAATTACAAAAATGATCCCCGTGGTTGTCACAAAATTTAATTTTTAGTCCTTTAACTTTAAAATTACAAAAATAGTTACTATGATTGTCACTTTGATTCACTTTTGGTCTTTTTAGCTAACAACAGTTATCTTTGACCGCTAGTCAATGAGTAATTTGGTCATTATTCTATTTATCCTTGTTACCAAACAACTTTTAACATCTTTCTACCTTGGGAGCCGAAGCACCAAAGAGAAGGGGGTGGTGGCGATCTTGAAGAGAGACGGAAGCGGGCGCAGACATCTTCGTGCGATGATAGTCGATGCCGGCAAGGAGGGACACCGGCAGAAGGTGGTTAGGCACGGATCTTAGATCTGTTACAAGTCTTCAACGTTGGCTACGGTGGTTGTGGTTTTGTGCTTACCAAAGAGCGGAGGTGATAGTGGTGGCGATATTGGACACGGGAAGTGGTGGTGATCTGGAGAGAGTGAATGAGAGAGATTTGGAGGAGAGGGTAGCGGTGGTGTCCGGCAGAGGGGAAGGGACGGTGGTGGTGGTGGCGTCTAGCGTAGGTAGCGTAGACAAGAGAAAGTGAATGAGAGATGAGAGAAGTGAGATGTTTATCTGGTTAAAAAGTTGTTAGAGAGGAAGAAAGGAGTGTTTAAAGGTTAAAATCATGGTGGAAGATATTGGCAACCCATAACTTTGAACTTCTAAGGTGCTTAAACGCCTCTTATTTATCCATGATGGATGAGTTCCTTTGAGCTACTGGTACCAAACTAAGACAATTTCTTACGCCAGAACATAATCGGTACATAATCAAATAGAGAGTTGTACAAACTTACGGATAGAGAGATAAGAGTCTAGGGTTTTCAGTTGTTGCTAACAGATGAGCGATTGGTTTTTGTTCTCATAGATGAGAGATAGACATGAATGAGAGATTAAAGCATAGAGGCGTCGAAAATGAAGCACGGAGGAGTCGAGATCGAAGCACAGAGGCGTTGGCGATGAGATTGAAGCAAAGAGGCGTCGAGATGGCAAGAGTTATTATTTCATTACCTCATAATCATATTCTAACAAGCAGACGTTGATACTCAATACTTGATACTTCAATTATATGAAGTTTAAAACGCTTTGATGAGTTGACCAATACAAACAGAAAATATTTCAAACGAACACCAATTATACCAATAAATAAATCAAGAGTTGGCGAGCAGCTCGTCTGAAAATCTAAGCTGTATGTTATTAGTGTTTTGTGTATTAATATACATTAATGTTGAGAAATTTTAGAGATTGGGTTTTTGACAGGAAGATAGAGGGAATGAGAGAGAAATTACCTGGTTCAATTCAAGACTCTAGGATGGCGGATGAGAAATACGAAATCTTATCGAACAAGAAGGTTATTAAACAACCAAAAATCTTTCCAACACAGAATAAATCCTTCTCTTTTTTTCTTCAAAACACAATAACCCAAGTCCCCGAGAGACGTTGACACTCGACACAAACCAAAGGCCCAATTAATACCCTGACTCAATTAGCCCAAGATAGCCCGTTGTCTTTAATAAGACAACGGCCCATTTTCTGTTTGGTATATGATGCGTAAGATGCAATAATGTAAATTCTATTTATTTTTATTAAATTTGGGTTTTTTGGGGTGATAGTGAAAAAGTGCCTGTCACAAACTATTTAGATAAATGATTATTGAAAAGACTAAACTACTCATCACTTAAATGATTTTAAGAGCAATAAGTTAATATTATAGATCATTTTTTAAAAAAGGATAAAAGTAGTTTGTGTCTCAAGAACACTACTATAATTTAAAAAGTGTTCAAAAGAGGAAAAATAAAAAATCATCAATTAAAAATAATCATGGTTGTCAATGATGATGGTGAGAGGTGATAGTACTAGACATTGGTTAATAACGACACTTGGTGGTAATAATTGGTAGTGGTAATATAAGCGGGTGTTGGGTGGATAGTTGTACTAAAATTTATGACAATACGCAAAAAAGATAAGGGTGTTATTAAAATAACACCCCTAGACATCCTAAATTTAAAATTAAAACCTTAGATTATGTTCCTATATATTCTCTTAAATTTTAGTTAGGGTTAGTTAGGTGATTAATAATACAAATAAACTACCCCTAAATAATCTTGTCTTTATTTTTATTTTTGGACTCATTCATTCACTTTCTAAACAATCTTATCTTTGTTTCTTGAAAAATGATTTAGATTCAAATTTACAAATATTTATACACCTACATTTTTTGACAAATAAAAACACAAAAAAAGTTTATCTCATAATATCGTAAATGAAATGTTAACAAAAAAAAGACGTTATTGATACTAATTCACTATTATTAATTAAACTTAATACTAATATATTTTCCACAAAGGTGTTGTTATACGGACATCACAACTTTGAAATGAAAGTCATTTATAGTGTTCTTATATTTTCTTATAAATTTTAGTTAGATGGTTATTAATGTAAAGCTAACCACTCTCTAAATAATATTGACTTTATATATTTATTTTAAGATATCTCTAATCACTTTTTATTACTTAGTCTGTCATTTTTAATTTTGATAGAAAAATAAGAAGATGGTTTCGTGTGCTCTTGGGGTGGTTGGAGAATCACAGGAGTAACTATAACGAATCCAGAGCAATAGTATGATGAAACAAAAATTATCACCAGAGGGTAGCGATAGACATCTTAACCGAAAAATCGAACCACAACTAATAGAAACATGGACTACTAGAGTTATTGTAAGTACCAACAATGTTATTAGCACTTCCTAAGGCTCGAGTTAAAAATGTAGAAAACGAAAAAATCATATTCACCCACATGTAATATCTTTTAGTGATTGACGGGAGATGTAATTAACATTCCGCTGACCTCTATGACACCGCTTCATCTTCCATAGACATGGAGAGTTACAAGTTAATGCATCCATATATGCACCAAAGTTGCAGACGTTTGAATTTCATGTTAATTAAATTATTAATTAGGAGGTGATTTACAGATTTAAGGAAAGAATACGTACATGCTTGATCATATTAATTTTTAATCAAACCTAAAAAGGTAAAAGCTATTTAACAAAACCATTTGGTTCGATTTGGTAAAAAACTGAAACCGAGTGGACTGAAACCGAAAATTATGAAATTACAAAAAACCAAACCAAAGATTGTATACGGTATTGGTTCGGTTCGGTTCTAGTCGGTTTTCAGTTTGGTTTGGACCAAATGCTCACCCCTAGAATTATCATAAATTGTTACAAAAAAACAAATACTTCTCTAAGTATTCATAATTAGAACAAATCGTATTATATATGAAATACAAAATTAAATAACAAAAAAATCATATTTTTTAAAATAATAATACATCTAAAAAAGACAAAAGTTACAAATTAAGATAAAATTGGTTAGAACAAAAATGTTATTTAGAATAGGAGATTAGTTAGCTAACCCCAAAAGATAAACAGTGATGTATCTAAAAATTTGAATCGTGTTGGCAAAATTTTGTCTTAAAAAACTCATCTTGTGACAAAGCAATATTTTGTATTGAGCAAAAAAGTAATGACAACGTGATTTGAGCAAAGAAAATACATTGGGAAAAATACAACACAAGTCACTTTACTAAAAAGCCGAATGCTTTGCTTTTAGACTATTGTTAACGTTGCGTATGAATCACCTCCCTTCTTTGCTAACTTCATTGGTCCATTTACATTTTCATCCTCTGCTCTGCTGCTTGAACTCTCTTCCTTAGATATTACAACACTAATATGCACAGCAACAAAAGATGATCAGTAACTTAGAATAATTAACTAGAACGGATTGCGTTCGTTAATAATTTATAACAACACAATTATAAGAATTTTGTTACAAATTAACAAAATTCGTAGAATAAGAAACAAAAATGTATACATGTTAACTCTCAATTGAGCTCCTAAGTAGTTACATCTACCTGAAATTAATGAGGTGCAAAGAGATCGTAACCCCCAAACAGCTACTTGAGAAATCTGCAGATAAAAAGGAGATAAATTAACACCTTACTTTTTACACAGATGAAGATATGAAATCTTTGCAAAAGAAGGAACAAATTAAGTTCATTAAATCATGTATATATACATACCTGCTGTTGCTTAATCTTAATTAAGCCAATTAATAGCATTCTTCTCCCACTTAATTAACTTCTCCTCAATCATCAATCATTCTTCTATCGTCACTTGTGCTCTCATATCAAAATTGATGTTTTTAGGTGCGAATATATCTTTAAACCTCTTACAGCCTCTTATATTTATCTTTTCAACAGCTTGAAAGGAACTGATGAGGAGACCGGATGAGTTATTTCCACCTTCTATCCTCCATATCTCTCTTAGCTTTTCTAATCTCCCTACTTCGATTTCTCTCAAGCTACTTGTAAGCTCGTTAATATTACCAGCAGCACCTCTCAAGTCGATGTTGATTAACACTTCAATGGAACTACAATCATAAACTACAAGCCTTTCTAGATGAGTTAGTAACGGCAGCGGATTGCATGGAAAAAGATTTACAAGACTCTCACATCTAAACACATAAATATTTCTCAACATGGAAATATTATTATTCTTAACATCCTCCTTCTCACTAACAATGGCAGTATTTTCATAAGGCCATATCTGCATTAGCTTCTCCATAGAACTAATACGCAGTTCCTCCAGATTTGGAATGTGTACCTGTACAAGAATTAATAAACTGAAATTTTAATTCTCGATCTATATATATAAGACAAAAGAGGCTGAAGTTTGTCAATACAAGTAAAGTCTAACTTTAAGTTACCTGTTTGTTGAACAATGCATATGCTACGATTGCGTTGTCAGGATAAATGCTACTCAAGTTGTCAAGGTCAGTAAGACTCAACGCCACCAGTTGCTGCAGCTCAACTCTATCCTCCGTGTCGCACAAACTCATTAGCCGTGGTAGCTTCCATAAATCCAGGGACTTTAGCTTCGGAAACGAAATCACGCTTCCCCCACCCCCGCTCTCACCGTGTATCAGTGTTTCCAGAACAGGGCATGTATAAACACTGAGGATCTCAAGTTTCGTCAAAGCGCTTGCCACATCAGCTGTAAAGAGGAACTTCAACTCCGTACAATCAGAAACCTGAAGCTCTTTTAAGTTGCAAAATGAGTGGTGCATCGAAACATCTTCAAGATTCTTTATATCCGTCATTTGTAAATAAAGTCTCCCTGTTTTCTCAAACAACTCATTCATTTTGCATTCCACAACCTCACTGCGGTTACACACAAGGCTCATTGTATTTTCAGAATAATGCATATCATCATCATTACCCAATTGACCACCGATAGATATTCTGAACTTCTCAAGTTTCTCAAAAGAATCATCCTTCAGATGAAGCTTATTCTCATTGAACTCGGCCTCTAATGCTCGAAGTTGCCTTAAAAGAAGCCCTAATTCCTCATAATTGGCATCTGTGAATCTTATAGGACTCCCGTAATAAGCTCTCATGTATAGCTCCTCAAGATTGACCAAGTTTAGAAAGACGCCATCCTCAATGCAAATGTCAGCACATCCTGTCACATCTAGCAACTTTAGCTTTCTCAAATTCCCTATTGTAGAAGGTAACTTTAGGATACCACAGTGAGCAAAGCTGAGTGTCTCCAAGTTGATAAGATTTCCAAGAAAAGAAATATCATCTGTCAACAAGCATGAGTTAAGATACAACGTTCGAAGATTGGTTGAGTATGACGGAAGCAATGGATTTACCATCCTTTCATAAGCTACAACCTCAAGATTTTCCATTCTACTATAAAGATCTTGATGAAACTTGACTATCTTTTCCTCTCCCCTTAGCTTCAAGAGTTTGAGGTTTGGGTAATTAAATAAATCTTCTTGAAACTCAGACATACCAGTACAATTAAAAAAAATACTTTCAAAAGACTCATCTGCATCTTCAGGCATGTTACCATGATCAAACGAAGCTTGCTTGACTTCTGTAAAGTTACTTAAAACAAAATCACGTGCATCCTGCTGCACATTGATCCATCCTACGCGATCACTCGTAATCAAGTTTGCACGTATGAGCACATCAATGGAAGCCTTGATCCGTTGTCGTGCTTGTGCTAGAGTAGTATAAACTTCAGGAAACAACTTCAAACCCCATGCGTACCTCATCAGCTCTTCTACAGGAATATCAGAGTCCCCTGGAAAAAAACTACTGAGAAATAAAATTTCTTTTTCATCTTTTAATTGTCCCACTGTTTCAGAAAATGAACTTTTTGCTTCAGCATCATCTACAACATCTAATCTAAAAATCGAACTCTTTTCAACACCCATCTGAGCGCAAATATTTACATCTCGTGATGTGATTAACAACTTGAAGCAATTCGGCAACGGACTCGGTAGTCCAATGTCTTTAAGGTCTAGCACCTTCCAAAGATCATCTAATATCACCAAAATCTTAGTCTGACCATCTTGTGACATCTCCACAATTCGGTTATGAAGATGCTCAGCTCGTGCTTCTTTAGCTGTTTCTGTTAAATCTTCACCAATGTACTCTGCAATAGCTTGTTGCAGAGCAATTGGATTAACTTCTCGCCCAATATTTAACTTCAAAACCAAATCAAACATTCCAATACCCTCAAATTTCTCAATTATTTGATTCATCATTGTAGTCTTCCTCACACTCTCTATACCACATACAGCTATTTTGGTGGCCCTGTTATTTGGCTGGAGGGATATCAATGCTAGATTAATCAACAAATCATTGGAATATCCTACATCAATGTCCAGAAGTGCTCTCATATCAAGATTGGTGGTGGGAGGTGTGAAAACATATTTAAACCTCCTACAGCCATGTATATGTATGTTTTCAAGAGCTTGAAATCCACTGATCTGAGAGTTATTTGCACCTTTTATCCTCCACACCTCTCTTAGATTCCTTGAATGTTTGACATGAATGCTTTCCAAGCTACTGCTCACTTCCTCAATTTTACCATTGCGTCCCAAATCAATGTTGAATAACACTTCAATGGAATTACAGTGATATACATGAAGGCTTTCTAGATTACGCAGCCAAGGCATGGGATTGCAAGGGAATAGATTAACAAGACTATCACAGTTATCCACTACCATCACTCTCACCATGGAAATTTGAACTTCCTCACCAGAATTAACTTTAGATGGCCATATCTGCTTCAACTTCTTCATGTGATGAATATACAGTGTCTCCAACTTTGGAATCATAACCTGCACCATAGTAAAAGATGATCAATAAATTACTCCATCCAAACAATACACGCACACACGCATACTTAGAAAAAAAGATTGATATCTTCGTATTTATGTAATTGTGAAAATATAAAACGAGAAAGTGCACAATAGTATAGGCATATATCATTATTAATTTTTTTGAAATAAAGTTCTAAATTTAAAAAAACATGTTAATTAGATGACTAAAATCTAGCTTTTAATTTGTGCACATAATTTAGAAGTGTGGAGATTTGGGTAGTTGTCCATGTTTTGAATTAAAACTATATAATTACAGCTAAATTTTATTATTTATAATAAATTTGTTGGTATTAAATATCTAACAATTAATATAAAGTAATTAAGTTGTAATAAGCTAGGGCGTGTAGAAACAAAATGTTTGTAATAATTAAATGGTGTATTAAAAAGGTGATTTACCATTGGCCTGAAACTTAACAAGGAACTTAATTAATGTCATATATAAACACCGGCAAAAAACCCAATTAATCACATTATTTATTTTCATTTCTTGGCGTATTATATATGCACCAATTAAATTAAATAAGGAAAACGCTTGGAAAACATTCATATATATCTTCCTTTTAAGAAAATGATGAAAAGGTGTCATGATGAATAAAATGTTTTCCAGGAGCATAATTTATAAGTATGGAGCATGATAGAAATAATAATTAAGCAATAACTAAATATTTTTAATAAGACATTAAAAAAAGGTTAAACATCACCATCAATGTCTAAAAATTATGCCTTTTCTTCGGAGAAAGAAGGCATTTATTTGTTTTTAATAATGTGTTTCTTCACTTGACCTGGTCTCGCTTAATTATTATATAGTCTTTATAAAATTAAAACTTCGAAGAGTAAATTTATAAACTTTGTTAATATGAGTATTAAACGTACCTGTTTGTTAAAGAATGATTGCATTTCACTGTCCGGATAAATGCTAGTGATGTTGGAAAGAATAATGAGTTTCACCTCCACGAGTTGGGGTAGCTCAACAACTTTGTCAATGTCACATAAATTTACCAGCTTAGGAAGACTAAGTAAATACATAAACTTTAGCTCCTGAAATTTAATCACTTCAACATTCTCACTCTCATCACCATGTATCACTGATTCCAAATCCGGGCAATCAGCAATTTCGAGTTGCTCAAGTTTCCTCAAACCGCTTGCAATATCAACTGTGAAGAGGTATCTCAGGTTTTTACAACCATTAACCTCAAGGGCTCTTAATTTGGAAAACGGGTCTTGAGGAGGATGCATTCTAATTACATCTCTAAGATGCTTCATATCCTCCACTTTCAAATAAAGATCCTCTGTTTTCTTGAATAGCTCATTAATCTTGCAATCCAAAAGGTCACTCATATTAGTGATAAGCCTCAACGTGTTTTCGTATGAATACTTATACTTATTAACTTCCAATAGACAACCAATAGATATCCTGAATCTCTCAAGATTCTCAAAAGACATATTTTTTGGATTGGCCCCATTGTCGAAGAACTCGACCTCCAATGCAGAAAGTTTCACCGATAGCTTCTTCAGTTCGTTACAATTGGCTTCTGTGAACCTAATAGCTTTATGGCCGCTAACTCTCATGTAGAGCTCTTCAAGCTTGTCCAATTCTCGAAAGACACCATCATCAATACAAAGATCACGACATCCATTCAAATCAAGCAACTTCAGCTTTTTTAGCTTCCCTATGAGAGATGGTAACTTACTGATGCGGCTGCCAGCAAAGCTGAGCACTTCCAAATTCACAAGATATCCAATATCAGACCAATCAGATATCAACTCACATCCATGGAGACAAAGTGTCCGAAGGTGGGTGGAGCATTGGCTCAACCGGGGAAGAACCGGAGGATACAGCATATCTTCATATGATAAGACTTCAAGTTTTTCCATACTTTCATAAAGATCTTCCGGAAACTTGAGATGCTCATATCTACCCATCACCTTAAAAAATTTCAGGTTTGGGCAATTAAAGTCTTTTGGGAACTCATACAAATCCGTGCACTTTAATAGAATTCTTTGGTAGGACTCGTTTTCATCTTCTGTAAATTGATCCGAGATATCAATGTGTTTAACAATGGAAGCTTGCTTTACTTCCGTAGAGTTACTTAAAGCAAAAGCACGTGAAAGGTCATGCATTCGGACACATCCTATACGATCACTCTCAGCCAACAAGTTTGCACGTATGAGGCTTTTAACACAACCTTCCACTCGGAGTCTTGCTCTTGCTAAAGTAGTACGGGAAAACAACTTCAAGCCCCATGTGTACCTCACCAACTCTTCCATCGGAATATCATAGTCATCTGGAAACAAGCCGCTGAGAAGATAAATAGCTTTCTCATCATCCTTTTGCAGGCGGTCGTAGCTTATCTTAAATACTTCGTGCACGGTCTTATAATGGTTTTGAAGGTCATTGTGTTGTAAACGAGAAAGTGCTTCTTTCCAATCTGATTCATCCCTTATGCTACCTTTAAGTGTAGATGCAATAGTCTTGAGGGCAATGGGCAAATTACAACACCTTCTTATAATATCTTCTCCAATCCTATATAGATCCGGATCATCATCCTTTGAAAGTCCCACGGTTTCAAAAAATAATATTTTTGCTTCATCATCATTTAAGGCGCCTATTCTGAAAATTAAATCAGTATCAACACCCATTTGCGTGCAAACATTTGCATCTCGTGATGTTATCAACAACTTGAAGCCATTTGGCAAAGGAGTGGGCAGTCCAAGATCTTTGAGGTCTAGCTCCTTCCAAACGTCATCCAATATCACCAAAATCTTCTTTTCACCGCCTTGTGACGTCTGCGTAAATCTTTTGTTAAGAAGCTCAGCCCTTGCATCTGTAGTTGTTGTAGTTAGAACTCCACCCGTTTTCTCTGCCACAGCATGTTGAAGAGCAACTATGTCAATGTTTTCCCCAACAACCACCTTCACAATCCAATAAAACATTTTGGAATACTCTACAGCCTTCTTGAGTCGTTCCATCATGTGGGACTTGCCCACGCCTCCCATACCGCATAGAGCCATCATGTGAGTCTTACTATTCTTTGGTTCGAGGGCCTTCAATGCTTCTTTGAAGACCAAATCTCTGGATCCAAAGCTGTTTTGGGTACCATCATCAACCGGAGATGAGGTAGATGCGTGGTATCTAGAAGGGACTCTAGCAAGAGGTATTTGCTCATCCGTCCAAACGATTTCTGTTTTGTTTTCTTTTAGACCACGTATTCGTTCAAGAATACCGAAGGATTGTTTTCCTGCTTTGTAGCTCATCTTGATATTGAAGCACCCAATTCCAATTCCATCGGTTGGAACTCTATCTGCTTCCTTTTTTATTTTGTCAACCTCTTCCAACCAAGTGGGGACATGATGAGGTACCACGAGATTCTTCACATCGTTGTCTTCCTTTTTCCTTTTCATATCTTGTGCAGCATGATTTAGTTGATCTATTCCCTTACTCATATCTTCAACATTCTTTTTAGAGTTCCACCAGTAACCCAACTCTTTCTTAATGCGAGCCATCAAAGATTCAACAACAATATCAATAATTGGACCTGCGGCTTCCATTTTCAACCTACAAACAGTAAAGCAATTAATAATAGAGGGAGTGAAATATATAATTACATAACTAATACTTTCGTTCTAAGTTACTAGATCTTTAGTATATACAAAATTTTCTTTATTATAACAAGACAAAATTATGGGATAACAACAACCGAACAATCAGTTAATCAAAATATCAATAACTGTACTTGCAGCTTCCATTTTTAACCTAGGAGCAGTAAAGTAATTAATATAAAGGAGTGTAATATCTCATCTACTTGTTTGTTCGAAATTAATTATTAAACTACAAAACTATAAGTTAATTACTAGATATTCAGTTAATTAAAAAGTATGGAAATTAAAGAATTAAGTGGAAATTATTAAAACAGATATGTCACCTATTATTTATTACACATAAAAAAAGATGGTTCACAAAGATCCACTTTTTTTAATTGTTATATCGCTTAAGATATAGTCGTAAGCTATTGGTATAAAACGAGGCTAGTAATCCATGCTTCTCTACAGATTTAATTCTTAACTCTTTAAAATATAATCCTTAAAACCAATATATATATATATATATATATATATATATATATATATATATATATATATATAGCTTAAACAAGAATTCATAACATGTGTTTGTAGTCTTTAAAATATAAATGTTGTACTAAACTATTTAATGTTAGTAAATATTCAAATATTTCCTCACATAAGCTACTCTTTCAGTTATACAGAGTTAGATAATACGTCGACCTTATGTCTAATTAATTCAGTTTTATTTATATTTTGACCTCTAATATGAAAATAACATAACCTAGCTATCTGATTACACAATTGTTTTTAAGAAGTTATAAAACTGTTGTACTTTTATTATTACCAAAATGAACTGAGGATCGATTCTAAAATTTTTAGAATAAATAGTGTTAAAATTTTTTTTATCAGCACGGGTTATTCTGGTTATTTAAAGGAAAAAATAAAATTTTATCATAAGTATCTTTCCATTTGCATTATGAAAGAAAAGGTTTGATTTTATTATTATTTATTTCTACTTGTTGTAGTCTAAATTAATTAGTCCATTCTGAAAACAGCAAAGTTATTATGTCTCAGTTTACAAACACTTAATAAATATTCCATACGCACGCACATATTTATTATCTACTAGCATCGTAACCGCGCAATGCTGTGGCGGTAAATAGTTGTTGTTTTACAACATGTCGCTTTTAAGAATGTAATGATATATTATTCGCGTGATTCAATGTTACAAAAAAGTTTTCTACAGCAACATGTCCGTTTTTTTTCAAATTTTCTTTTATTTGCATCTAACTATTTTATTAATTTTAAAAGATATTAAAATAAGAAAAAAGATTTATATTGATGAAATAAAGAGAGAAGTTAATAAGAATTTAAAAATTATGTTGATATAGGTGGATAATTGTGTTTGTATAAGAGAATATAGTTTAACTAAATAAAAAGATAAAATAAATTATGAGAGAGAATTAATTGGTTAAATATTGAGAGGATTAGATTAATTTAAATAAAATGGATGATCAAGATTTTGTCTTGATTGAATTTTAAGAACACTTAAAATTAAAGAGGAGAGAAAATATTAAATGGTTTATATAGTAGTATAGATACTATTATATCAAGCATCTAACACTCTATCTCTTAAAAAAATCTCTTAAATTTTAAGTAATTGAAAATTATTAACTTACCCTTCATTTAAACCTAAAAAGAAACTATTAATAGAATTTAATTAGATTCTTAAAAACTATTTTAATAATTAAACATTCTATAAGAAATAATGTTTAAAAATGTCAAGTTCATGCAAATTAAATTTCAACTTACAAGATATTAAAGAAATTATAAATTAAATAAAAAAACCTCCCATAGAAATATTATTTTAAATATTCTATCATATGACAAATATTTTAATTTAAGTATTAGAAAGTTCGTAAAATTAAAACTCATAAAACAAACAAACATGTAACCCGGATTTATAAGCACTTATATAAGTAAATTAAAAAGTTTCATTTATCATATATTTAACATTACTTTACTTGAACATTTAAAATTTAAGCAATAGAAAATTATATAATCTTGAATATCTTTACATTTTTTAAAATACATCTTATTCAAATCAACACAATTTACAAGATCATTGATACGTTTTCATCATTTTTTTACAAGTCTAGATTTTTTTCGTATTCTATTGTTTTTTCAAAAGTTATTTTAGAAATTAACAAAGAAATTGATAGATAATAAGGAAATAAATAAAATGAAAAAGAGGGAAAGAAAATAAACATACTATGAATGAAAATTATTCGATGTCAATGGGTGAATTTTATACCTTACGTTATCGAAAACTGACATGTTATCAAGTATGAATTATTCATCATCACTGCGTTACGCGGGTAACATACTAGTTTGGATATAATTTGCAAACAACCAACCAATAAAAGTATAAAACAATAAGTTTATGCCATTATCTTTCAATATTCTTTATTTTTTTCGTTTTCTTTATTTTTTGGTTTTACGTACGTGATAGATCTATGTTTTACAAACTTAGAAATTATCTTGTCTCTAAACATAAATGTATTTAAATATCGTCATATGTAACACAAATATTATTTTGGTTATCTAGAGTTGAAAAGTGACAAAAAAAATCAATTATATTTAGATTTTTCACGTTTTGCAACTCTCTTTGTAACAAAAGTTATAAACTTAATGGATTTTTAATAAAATCAAAAATTTGAATGTATATTGTACTAAGTTAAGTTCACCAAAATGTATCGAACTTATCATGTTTAGCAGTTATTGTGTGTTTCGGACTTTAAAATTGTCTATTGTGTGTATCGAACATAAATTTTATCACTATTGTGTATATTCAACTTTCAATTGTTTGTGCTAATGTAACGCCCCAAAGTTCAAAAGTTGTTATGATTAAGTGTTATAAAACATTAGAGGTGTTTATAACACTATAGGAGCTAAAACTGTTAAAAAGAAAGTGAATTAAGTACAGTGACCAATTTGTCAATAGCTCATAGTTGTTTATATATGTACTTGACTTGTTTAAGTCAAGATATGGACACATACAAACTCAAGAACACAGTTGGGATTTTTGAAAGCTTTGAAACAAGATTTTGTAGCCAATTTTATTGTTGATATAGCACCAATTCAATACATAGAAGATCAAGGTATGTTTAGTTTTGAGATTCAAATGAGTCAAGAAATTGAATCAAGGATCAAAGCATGTTAATTATGTTCCTTGTTATTTTGATATTACAAGCTGTTTAGGGTGTAGGAAAACACCCCTATGATGCTAAAAACTGATTAGAAATGGGTTTGGTTAAGTTTTGGTCGGAAAAAAAAGAGTATTTTGGCCGACTTTATGGTGCAAACCAGGGGAGGCATGGGCGTGCCTATGGAGGGTATGGGCGTGCCTAGTGCCCCGATGCAAACCCTAGTTTATAAGGTACTTCCCGTGCTTTTTGACTGAGGCACATGCGTGCCTAAGAAAAGCATGGCGTACATGAGGGAAAGGCACAGCCATGCTCGAGGGAAGACACAATCATGCCTAGGGTGTGTTTAGGGGTGCCCAGCCTAAAATATTTGGAATTTGTATAATTTCTATATATTGCTTGTAGGTACTATTTGTTGACGTATACGGTAACTTTATAATCGATATTTGAGCTGTTGTTTGAACCATCCTCCTTAATGAGGTGAGTATACTATTCCTTTAGTATGATTAGCGTATGAGTATGTATTAAATGAACAATATGATATTTGTGTTATGTTATATAAATATTATAAGCATTCGACGCGTAGTAGAGGTGTATAGCTATACTGAGATGTAGCTAACCACGAGGGAAAGCAGTGTAAGTATCCATGAATTATAATAAGTGATATCCTTGTTATGTAAGATAGCTATGATTTATATATATTTATACAACATTGATGTATAGCTATGCAGATGGTAAGAATAATATCAGGGTACATAGCTATGTACCACATCAGTGACAGGGTATACATCTACGCTGTATACTTGGAAGCGAGACATCCTAGGGAGACTTTACTTCTGTTATAGATTTACGTATGTTCGGTTAGTATGCTCACTAAGCGTTAGCTTATATTTTAGTGTTTTATGTTGCAGATGACACAGGTTCCAGCGCGGTGATAAGCTGGATAGCTCCTGGTTTTCGAAAAACAAACTTTGGACACTACTTTTGTAAATGTTAGCACGTATATGTTTAGAAACTGTATTTTCGTGAAACTCTGATATTTTTGAGTGCTAACTCGTAAGATAATGTTTTTAAATTAAAATTAGAAAAGTGGTGTTACGGCTAAACTTTTACATTCTTTCTATTTATGTAACTAAAATACATACAATTAGCAACAAACTAAAAGTTTAATACACACAATTGAAACTTTTAATGTTCGATACACAATATAACAAAACGTGACAAGTTTTAGTAAACTAAACCCTATTTTACTAAATTAGTTACATTTTGGTTTTACCAAGAAAGTAAATTATGCAAAAGTTTTTAAATTGATGGTTTTTCTTAATAAATCGAATTTTACTTTTATTTTATATAAAATTAGTGTATTACCATAAAAGTATAAAAGATAGTTTTTAATCATTATATTGTCTCTTAAACTAATTATGAGGAAAAATCTAAAGGCCTGTAGTAGTATGCTAACATGGTACCCATCCAATTGGATATCGTCAATTTGGATTAGCTACAACAGTTTCCGGGTCATAGGATGGCTTCAAATAAAAAAAATCATTATATGCACCTTGTGTAGGAAAAAGTGAATGGTGTGTGGACAATTATGAAAGTAGATATATATTGAGTAATGGAATTACGGGGTTGACGAAATGATGCAAGGATGATATGATGTTGGTGTAGTATCAAGACTAAAAGGATTTCGGGTCAATGGTATATTACAATCGTTAAGCCACGGTTTGTTACGGACAGATGTCATTGTGAGCGTGAACATTTATATGAAAAGAAATTGATAAATAATATATATATATATATATATATAGGATAACAAAAGAAAGAGAAAAAAACATAAGTAGTATAAATAAAGTTTGAGAATAAATTGGTATTTATAAGAATAGAAAAATAAAAAAACAAAGGCAAGAATAAAAACATAAGAATAGAAGATTAAGTACAGTGTATAGCGGATTACCGGTTGTAATAACAAGGTATGACAATGCGTATTAAAAATTATAAAAATAATGATAATAATAGTAAGAATAAACTATTATAACAAATATTATATATATGTATGTATATATAGATTAAATTTATAAAAAAACAGTTAAAGGATTAAATGTTAAACTATTTGAAAAAACAAGGACCGAGCTTGTAATATCATAAAAGGACAAAATTATTATTTTGAGGATTGTAACACCAATGCCAATACTTCTAACGGCTAAAGGACATTGTGACAAATTGTGAATTTGAGGACCCTCTCGATCCTAAATTAGGGATTTCTAACCAACCACATGAAACAAATCAATAATTCCCTCTTGTTCTTGTTTATATTTTAAATTACTTTTAACTATAATTAATGTATGTACAAATATAAAATACCGACACATATCTAGAAGTCACATCAAATTTTCTCTATACCCCTTTCATCTTTATATCCCAAATTTCTAATAAAACCCCCACAGTAGTCATATTTCTATTTCACCATCTCACTATCCATTTTGAGATAAGATAGTCAAACACAACTCCTCCCCCCCCCCCCCCTCCCAAAAAAAAAAAAAAAAACCCTTGCAGTATTAAGGGTGGGTTATTCCTTCTTCTATAAGGTTGAGAATTTAATTAATTAGGTCATGTCGTGAACATATATGTAGCTTAAGCGGGTGTGTGTTTATCATTAAAAAAACCGAATCCAATATTTTTAAACAAAGTTCTAGTGCTTTTGAACATCTGATAGTTTAGTTTACATACTAATATCCTTCTTTTTGAAAATTTGACTAATTCATGCAAAAATGTTATGAGATTTCAATAACTAAAAAAAATGATGATATCATATCATCATTTGAGTTATGTTTGAAAAACATACACAGACGATCGAGTACTAAAAATCTATATAAACAAGCTAAAAATCATATGAAAATGCATTTAAATTTTTAAAGAAAACAATAGTTCTCCAAAAAATAAAATAAATAAATCTTCTAATATTAATAAAGACTAACGTTAAATAATTTTATTGCACAATCCTAGCCATTCATTTAAAAACAAATTTTTATGGTGTAATCTCATCCCTTCAATTTAACCAAAATTAAATTCAACTTTAACTATAATTCTAATCAAATTTATAAAGATGTACTTGATCCTTAATTAAATTCAAAAGATATAGCATATATTAGGTAACATATTTCGGTAACCTAATCATTTAACTAATTTCCGAATTGTGTAGTATAAAACAGTGAACATAGTTTTTTTTTTTTTAATTCTTAAGTATTTATCTTCCTTTTAAATTCTCATTTAATTTACATTTTATAATTATTTAATATGTTCAAGATAGCTCGTCAAGGTGGAGATGTGTCAAAGCTAAAGAAAAGTGGTAAGTAAATAAAGAAAGCAATTAATAACATGTAAAATGAATGTAAAAATGAATTATTAGAAAGATATATATTATTATTGGAATATATAAGAGAGAATACCTGTATTATTGTTGTTCGACTGAGTGCCTTTAATTAGTATGATATCTTTGATGATCTTCTTCTTCTTCTTCTTCTTCTTCTTCTTTGTAGCATAAAAGTATAACAGAGGTGTATGTGTAGAAGAAAAAGGAGAGCCAAATTAACTGAAGGTTATATAACAAGATGTAGGTAGGGTAGGATAAGTAGTATTTTGTAGAATTAAGGGAAGACTTAAAGCCCACCCACCCCTAGACCCCTGTACGCGTTTTCTAAAACCCATCGATAATACTAAACAATATTTTTTTAAAGGGAACTAATTTATACACAATAAAATTTTTCCATACACAACAGGTACAAGTGATTAATAGCATATGGTACAAGTTGATAATGCATCAAATTGTTATGTAAGACTAATTTTATTATGTACAGATCATTACCTTTTTTAAAATGTAGCTCTTGGCTGATACGGGTCCAACCTTTTTCCTCCAATTAATACATCCATTTGTGTTATTTAATTCATAATAAAATATTTTCTGAAAATTATGTTTCACCTAAAACTTGTTTTACTACATCGAATATTGGCCTCCAATAATTGAATTCCAGATACAAACAAACATACCATTCATACTCACAATTGGATTCAACTCTACGTGACTCTAATTTAATAATATCCTTTTTTAAGTATTAAAATATCCTACATTTCCATCCTATTTTACATTTATCATTTAGTCAAAATTAAATTTTAAACATTCATTTTTTTAAAATTGAAACTCAATTTCGCCTTTATATTGTCAAATCGGGTTCTTTTTTCATACATACAAAATAGAGTAAATTACTGAAATGGTCCATGTGGTTTGTCAAAAGTTACTGGTTTGATTCTTTAAAATAAAAAATTACACTACATGTCCCTATGGTTGTTTTTTGGTTACTAAACCGGTCCTTTAGCCGTTTAAACTAACGGCACAACTATTATAAATTTAAAAATAACCATTTTGCCCTTTTATAACATCACAAACTCAGTCCATATGGTTTTCAAATAGTTTCATATTTAGTCCTTTAACATTTTTTTAATAAGAGTTAATTATAAAAATGGTCCCTATGGTTGTCACTAATTTTCACTTTTGGTCCTTTAATTTCAAAAATTACGAAAATAGTCACTGTGGTTGTCACTTTGTTTCGGTTATGGTCCTTTAACTTAACTGCCGTTAAATATCACCGTTAAAGTAAGGGTATTTTAGTTAATTTCCATTATATCCCTATTACCAAACACTAATCTCCCTTCAAAAATATATCCCTCCCACAATACAAACAAACACCCCTGTATCTCTCTTAAATCAACAGATACCCATATCTCAACACAGACATCGCATCTCCGCTCCAACAGCCACCGCTCCATTCGCCGGCCACCGCTCCATCTGTCTCCTGCTTAACGCCACCATCACCAGACACCACCACCATCGACGCCACGACGCCACCACCTCCGGTCTTTGTGGTAGATCTGAAATTTGTTTGTAGTATATATGTTACCTCCAATAAGAAGACCACCACAATCCTCTGTCTCCATAGTTGACGCCGATGACCGCTACCATAGCAAATTAGGGTTTTTTCTTGTCGGTCGAATTTTACAATCACGAGGAAGATGGATTTTTGATGAAGAATCTTGATGATGAAGATTCAATGTGTGAATGGAAGAACACAGGTCTCTCTCTAAGACAATTTCAGATGGGTGTGTGTATTGCAGTACCTAATGGTGACTTTCTAGCCACCGGCAGCCTTGTATAACCACAGCCACCACCGTCGGTAACACATCCCTTTCTCTATTTCTCTCCATTCTTTGTTCTTCTTCTTTTTGGTCTTTGAGTGACATTTGTAATTGAGATATATTTAGGGTTTTTATGTTACCAATTTTGGGTTTTTACCATATCTGGGGTTTGGTTCTAATTGAGATACATTTGTATTTCAATTTTGGGTCTTTGAGTGACATTTGTAACTGAGATACATTTGTATTGCTGTACCTAATGGTGACATTTGTTCTTCTTCATATGATTGTGTGTTTGTTTCCGATTTAGGGTTTGGTGTTAAATCGATTTATTGCTTCTGATGTTGGGTTTTTACCATATCTGGGTGTTGAACACTTGGATGAGGATGTTGAATTGTGTTCTTGTTCATCATGTGGATGTCCAAATTCAAGTTGTGTTTTTGGTAAACCATATAAACATGAAGATGTGCATCAAGAACATCAATAACACTCAAAAATAATAATTAAAAATACATTTTAAAAAAGAGAGTAAGTAATTAATGTGTATACAAGTATTGTTTAACATTATTAATTAATAATTATCTATTAGTTAATTTTGCAAAAGATTAATCAATTATTCATTTTAACAAAAGGGTAAAATAAAGTTTAGATGATGTTTGGTTACAAGGACAAAATGAAAATAGACGAAAATACCCTTTGACTAACGGTCAAAGTTAACTTCAGTTAGTGTAAAGGACCAAAAGTGAAACAAAGTGACAACCACAGTGACTATTTTCGTAATTTTTGAAGTTAAAGGACTAAAAGTGAAAATCAGTAACAACCACAGGGACAATTTTTGTAATTAACTCTTTTAATAATTTACTCTATAGATTCATGTATGTGCGTGTACATGTATATATATTTAGTATTTTTATTCTAGTACTTAGAAGTATATTTTATTCTTATTATTATTTATTTTTAATGATTTTAAATTATATATGTTATCGTACAACAGCCTATTAGAATTAGTGTTATAATACATTATTATATTATATACTACCTTAACTTTTTGTTGTTTACCATTTATCAACGGGCAGCATTATTTTTATTTTGGGTTTACTATCCAAAAGTGTATCGAAGTTGTCACTTTTTGCTATTGTATATACCCATCTTTCAAAACTACCATTTAGTGTATTAAACTTCTTAAAACTACCATTTTAGTATCCGGAAACCTATGGTTCAGGTTACCGGTTATTTTTCACTTTTCCATTTATTTTTAATTACACATCATCTTCCACATCATCAATTGTTGCCACATCAGTGTTTATAAAAAACTAAAATCCATAACTCATATGAAATTCATAGGTGAAGAACTTGAAGCAGAAAACCTAACACAAACAAGAAGCAAAACCCAGAACAAACTCATGGAATCATACAGATCTGAAATAAAGATTGAAATAAAAACAAGAAGCAAAATCGATAAACCAAAATCGAAGAACAAAGATTGAAAACTCCATTCAAGAACCTCAAATCGAACCAAAATCGGTGATATTGAACCAAGAAGCAAAATCAAGAACTGCAAATCGAGATTCATATGAAATTCTTATGTGAAGAACTTGAAGCAGATGAAGAACATTCATGAAACCAAACATAGACGGATGAAGAACTTGATGAATCGATTCATGAAACCATAAACAAAACCTAGAACAGATTCATGAAACCATAAACGAAAACCTTCGATCGATAAACCAAAAGGCAAAATCGAACTAATTTCTGGGTTCAAAATTCGAAAATCAAACAAGAACCGAGTTCAAAATTCGAACAAGAACAACTTCCAAATAAGAACCGACAAACAAAAACTAATTTTTGGGTTCAAAAATCAAACAAGAACTCAAATCAGCCCTAAATCAAGAAGCAACATCGCACATGAAGATGAACCCAGATTAAATAGAAGAACCCTATGAGCCCTAAATCAAAATTTGTTCAAATCTGGGTAGATGAAGAACAGGTTTAATGTTCTTATCTTTGATGAAGAACCCTAATTCGTACCTTATGAGCCCTAAATCAAAATTGCACATGAAGCAAAATCGAAACTGTCGAACAAGAAGCAAAACTGGTTGGAGCAGTCGATGGTGAAGCCCCAAATCAAAATCGATGAAGATGAAACCAGATCTTGAAGTCGCGGTTCTTGAAGAAAACCTAAATCTGTTGAAGATGTTCAAAAATGGTGTTCTTGGTGGTGCCGGAAGTCCATGGTGGTGGTTGTGCCGGCCGGAAGTCGTCGATGGTGGTGGTGCCGGTCTTCTTCTTCTTCTATTATTATTATTATTATTATTATTATTATTATTAAACAAGAAAAGCCATGTCACCTGCCATGTCACCCTTAACCGTGCCACATCACCCTTAACCTGCTATCAAAGGTAACGATACATTAAATGGTAGATTTTGAAACTTCAGTACATTAAATGGTAGTTTTGAAAGTTGGGTATACACAATAGCAAAAAGTGACAACTTCGATACACTTTTGGATAGTAAACCATTTTATTTTTTATTCAAATAATTACATATTTAATCTCAAACTTTGCTAATAAAATTTATCTTTTTTTTCTCTATCTATTTTTATCTTTCACATAATAATAAAATTTCGAAATATTAGCTGATAATGGGTTATCTAATTTAATAGTCTGATTATATTCGAAATTAGATAAATTATCTAATTAAGTTTAAATACGATATGAATCATCACGTAATTAGGGTTAAGCAATTTGAAATTTTTTCCATCTTTCCTTCTTTATTTGTATCAAGAACACAAGAACCGAAAGTGTATTAATTGTTATTGTCGGTTTGATATTTAACAAAGATCATTTTGGTATTTAAAATGTTTAATCTTGTTTGTTTAAAATGTTTTCGCAATTTGATTTTAATTAAAGTTTTATTTATTATACGTTATTTTTAAAAAAATTTCGCAATTTGTTTAGAAATTATCTTGTTTAAAATCATCCACAAATACGTAGCAAAAAAGAAAGAGATAAAATAGGAAAACATTCTGGTAAGTATTATCCAAACTCTAATACTCCCCTTCAAGTTGGAGTGTGTAAGTTGATAACACCCAACTTGCCAAGAAGGAATTGAAGTTGTGGTGCTCCTAACCCCTTTGTGAAAAGATCCGCTATCTGCATCTTGGAGTTAATATTGATAGGAATAATCTCATGGCTTTCAACTCGCTCGCGGACAAAATAACAATCCATTTCAAAGTGTTTTGTCCTTTCGTGAAACACGGGATTGTTTGCAATATGTCTAGCTGCCTGCTTATCACAAAATAAAGGAGTAGGCCCCTTAAAAGACACACCTAAGACCTGCAGAAGCCAACACATCCATAAAACTTCACTCACAGTATTAGCCATAGAACGGTATTCTACTTCCGCAGAAGAACGGGAAACCACTGCTTGTTTCTTTGTTTTCCATGAGACTGGGGCACCTCCTAAGAGAAGAACATAACCTGCGCGAGAACGCCTTGTGAAAGGACAACCGAGCCGGTCTGCATCACAATATGCTGAGAGATGGTAGTCGCCATTACGAGGGAGAAGTATACCTTGACCAGGAGTATTCTTTAAGTAACGAGGCACATGAAGTGCTGTATCTAAATGAGGTTGTCGCGGGTCGGAAACAAACTAGTTTAAGACATTGACTGCATATGTGATGTCTGGTTGGGTAGCCTGTAGGTATAAAAGACGACCCACCATTCGCTGATACTGATGTTCATCTACTTTTGGCTGGGTGCTGGCCTCATCAAATTTTAAATTTGGCTCCATAGGAAAAGTACTAGGACGACATCCTCCCATCCCACAATCTTTAAGAATATCAAACGTATATTTCCTCTGACTCAACACCAAGCCTTTAGTGGTTCGAGCCACCTCAATTCCAAGAAAATATTTGAGGTTTCCCAGATCTTTGATACTAAAGCATTTATCAAGTTCATCCTTCATAGTCTGAATATGATGTTGGTCATTTCCAACCACGATAAGGTCATCAACATATATAAGGGCCGTGACAAAACTTTCTCCTTTCTTATACGTAAAAAGAGAGTAATCTGCTTTACATTGTTGAAAACCAAGGTCGTGAAGTGATTTGGTGAACTTTTGATACCAATTCCGTGAAGCTTGCTTTAATCCGTATAAAGACTTTTTTAGCTTGCAAACCCGAGTTTCTTTTTCTTTAGCAAACCCTTGTGGTATTTTCATGTAGACCTCTTCTTCTAAATCTCCATGAAGGAAGGCATTGTTCATGTCGAGTCGATTAATGATCCAGTTTTTCTTGGCTGCTGCTGCGAGAAGAGTTCTAACAGTGACGAGTTTGGCAACCGGAGCAAAGGTATCGTGGTAATCGATGCCTTCTTGTTGTGTGAAGCCCTTCGCTACAAGTCGGGCTTTGTAACGCTCAACTTCTCCATTTGGCTTGTATTTAATCTTGTATACCCACTTTGAGTCTATGGCGCGTTTTCCTTCGGGAAGGTTTTCGAGGGACCACGTACCGTTCTCTTCCAAGGCACGGATCTCCTTTTCCATGGCCTCTTTCAACCTTTCATCCTGCATTGCTTAATGGAAATTTTTTTGGCTCATCATTTGAACTAATAGCCGCCAAGAAAGCCTTATGCTTGTTAGAGAAATTATCATAGGAAACAAAATTTGAAAGAGGATGTACCGTTGAGGAGCTTTGATTGGGAATGTGAAGCGTTGGATTGACGGATGGGGGAAGTTTCACATGATAATCTTTTAGTCGAGCCAGCTGTGTTCGGATTCTTTTTTGTTGTTCTGGCTCAATTGTTGCTTATTGGGCCTCTGTTTGTTGCACCATATCTGATTGTGAAGTGGACTGATCATTTGGATCAGGTTCCGGTGGTGGGTCATTTGGTTGTTCATGCCTAACCTCATAACTGGGCGTTGGGTTATGTGGATTGTTCAATTCTAAATATTCATTTTCTTTGACCTGTGCACCATCTTTTCCTTTTAATTCTTGATCACAAGGTTCACTTTCCCCTTCAAGAAAATCATCCTTTTGGTAATTAATTGTGACCTCACGAAAAGGAAAACGTTCTTCATGGAATCTAACGTCTCTTGATACTACTATTTTTTTTGTTTCAAGGTCATATATTTCGGCTCCAATAATTGAATTCCAGATACAAGGAAACACACCGGTGTGACTTTTTAAATTCATAATTGGATTCAATTTTAACTTTAATTTAAGAAGAGTAAGTTTACTAAAATACTTCTCCTTTATACCTTTCCTTTAAGTCCACAATTAATGAATTTAAACAAATAAATATTGAAAACATAACCGACAATTAATGAATTTAAACCAATACTTATAACTGAATTATTTATAACCATATATTTTTAATATTAACTTTTTATTCATGAGATCACCATACTTATAACTGAATTAAGTCTAATCATATATTTTTAATATTAACTTTTGATTCATGAGATCATCTAAATTTCTGTTTTCAATAAATCAAGTTCAAGAGATTTCACAAACACCAAACAAATGAAAGAGTCAAAGAGTTAAAATTTATAAACATTGCATTCCAACTCAATTACATAATAATTGGAACTATGAAACATTACACACACATATACATACATATATATAATCAGCCACTTCATGATTCAGTCATACGACAAAACTCTTCCAACAAACTGAAAAACAAATAACTCAGAGTTAGCAATTTAATTCTTAATTTCAAAGTGGCTCTCGCAAAGAATCTTCACAAACTCATATTATCTTCATCTCGCAAAAAATCTTCACAAACTCATATTAGTTTTTTGTGATTATTCTGCACAAAACTCATCACAACCTCCTCTTTATTCGTCGTCGTCGCATTGCGCGGGTACTCCACTAGTATATATATATATTCTTAAACATTAAAAATATCGTATATTTTCACACTATTTTACAAATATTATATTTACCCTTTATAACATTTTCAAAATAATATATTTAACCAAATTTTTAATTTTATCATATTAAAATATTTTCTAAACATTTTAAATTTTTTTTAGTTATAACCAATAAAGACCTAACCTACTATCATTGATTGTTAAAATAAATCAATAATGATCAATAGTTTATATAATAAATACTATCAAGTCTCTATATATTATGATACCATGCTTTTAACATCACGCATGTCCTCCCCTCATGTTGAAATTTTACCATTCAACTATATCCATTTTTTTGAAAAAGCTTGCTTTCACGTATTTGTCCAACACAAATGAGGTGTTGTGTTATAGTGGGCTAAAAGATTTAACAATATTTCTAGTTAGAATGTTAATCTTAAGTATTTAAAAAATTCTTATCGTTTACAACAATTAACTAACAAGAGATTAATTAAAATAGGCTTAAAGTGTTGAATCATGTATATTACACAAGAAAAATGAACCCCTCTAATCCTTGAGCCTGAATAGTCGTCCTTTTAACACGCTCTTTAAGACGGCCTGTATACTTATATGGAGTCAAGTCGCTGATATTTTTTTTTGAACGGCGAGTTAGTTGTTAGTGGGCTGGGTCCACAGTGACATCCATAAAGGGCAGTATGCGAACCCCAAGCCACGCTCCTGAGGGGATAAACCCCACTCCTCCACCATAGAAGGAAAACCCTCACGAGGAGACTTGAACTCAAGACCTCCCCATGTGGTGACAACCTCGTGAGCACCAGGCCAGACTCCAAATGGCTTGGGATTCGCATACTGCCCTTTATGAATGTCACTGTCGCTGATATTGACACTACTTTTCCACTTTAATACACTCTACTTTTCCACTTTAACACTAGTTAAACTTTATGCAATTTTAATCTTAAATTTTCCACTTTAACACCAATTAAAGTTACTACCAATTACAGACACTAACTCAGAACGTAGTATTATAATAGTTCAAAACTTAGAACTATTATAGGCAGAGCTGTGTTCGTATTTTATTTTCTTGTTCACGACAAAAAGCGAAACCAACTTAATTAATCGGTTCAATTAACTATACCTTTAATTGATCATAAAATATTTCCTGAAAATTACGTTTCACCGGAAACTTGTTTTAGTTCATTGAATGTCGGCTCTAATAATTGAATTCCAGATACAAAGAAACACACCGGTTTAACTTTTCATATTCTAATCGAATTCAATTTTAATCTAAATTTTTTTAAATAAAAATTCATATATCTGTTCTTAAACATTAAAAATATAGTATATTTTCACACTATTTTACAAATATTGTATTTATCTTTTATAACATTTTTAAAATAATATATTTAACCAAATTTTTAATTTTATCGTATTAAAATATTTTCTAAACATTTTAAATTCTTTTTAGTTATAACCAGTAAAGACCTAACCTACTATCCTTGATTGTTATAATAAATCAATAATGATCGATAGTTTATATAAGAAATATTATCAAGTCTCCGTGTATCATGATACCATGCTTCTAACATCACGTCTGTCCTCCTCTCGTGTTGACACTTCTACTACTAGTCGACCGGTCAGGGTCGTCATTATTTAAATTCTCATTTCTTTCACGTTTTATAATTATTTAATATCTTTTTATTAATACTTAATATTTATCATTTTTTAAAACCAACTTATGTATCACAAAGACATTTCTTTCACGTTTTATAATTATTTAATATCTTTTTATTAATACTTAATATTTATCATTTTTTAAAACCAACTTATGTATCACAAAGACATTTAATCTAGCCTTAATTAATAAAAGACTAACCATTCATTTAATCAAAATTAAATCTTAGCAATTCATTTTGTAGAAAATTGAAACTCAACTTTGACTTTAAATTGTCAAATTGGGTTAAAAAAAAAGACTTTCATCAATTTAATTAGGCAATTCTCTGTTGATTTAAGTCAACAAGTTCAGAGAAGAATGAAAACAAGAATGATACTTTTGGATTGAATTTGAAATGTGAAACTCTATTGAATGAAAAGTTGCATCTGCTTGTTTTTTTACACCCTATTTATACATCACAAAATGGAGCTATTATTATTCTTAATCACTACACCCACCTTGATTAAGACAATATGATTTTATCTAAGACCTGCAAACATTCCAAGAGCTTTGAGAACTTGGGAAAAGCCAAAGGTTTTGTTAACATATATGCAAGATTATCATCTGTATGAACCTTCTCTACTCGAACTTCCCCAAATTCAACTTCTCGAATAAAATGTAACCTCACATTAATGTGTTTTGTGCGATCGTGAAAAACTTGATTTTAGACAAACATAAAGCACTTTGATATGATTGTCTCACCACACCACACCACACCACCGCACTTGAGGTTTGAAAACCCAACTCAACAATTAACCAACCCCTTAAGCCACGGGGCTTCCTTAACTCCTTCACACAAAGCTATAAACTCTCTTTCAGTAGTTGATAAAGCAACCACCTTTTGCACAGAAGATTTCCGGCTTACGGTGCATCCAAAGATTTGAAACACATATCCGGACAAAGATCTACCTTTATCAAGATCTCTAGCAAAATATGCATATGCAAAGCCATGAACCACTTTTTATACACGAGACCAACACCTCGTGTAGCAGCTAAGTACTTTAATAACCACTTTACCACACCAACTCCATATGACAAATCGGGTCTTGTGCACACCATAAGGTATATCACACTACCTACTACACTAGCATAAAGGATACCACCATTGACTTTTCTTCATTGGTTTTAGGACAATTAGCTAAAGACAACTTGAAATGCTTCTTGGTCCTTACCCAGTTTTCAAACAAGAAGAAATCACTAATAACCCCATAAATTCTTGATCAAAGGAGATAAAAACTATATGTCAACAGCCACTAGGGAACATTACCTGATGATTCTTCTATGATTTGAAGGTGGAACGATGAAGAAATGGTCCTTCTTCTCCACGGCAGGAAAGTCACTAATAAATCTTGATGCAGTTACAGTATCATGTATCTTGGGTTTAGTGCCCTAACCGGAGTATTTACACTCTCCCCTCCTCCCCTATGTCCAAACACCCCTAAAATGCTAATTGTTTCATTTCCCTTGTGACAAAAGTACTAACAGTGCTAGTACAATATTACTAAAGCATTCCTGGATTGTTATTAAAGTAATATACTAATTATTACAAGATTAGGAAGATGGAGATTAATGTTGAAAAATTTTAGAGATTGGGTTTTTGACAATAAGATAGAGGGAATGAGAGAGAAAAATACCTGGTTCAATTCAAGATTCTAGGGTGGCGCATGAGAAAGAAGAAATCGAATCGAAGAGATGAAGAAGAAGGTTTGATCGAGCAACCAAAAATCTTTCCAACAAAGAAAAAATCCTTCTCTTTTTTTCTTCAAAACACAACAATAATCTTAGTCCCCAGAAACTTCGACACAAACCAAAGGCCCAAACAAAGACCCATGCTTGACCGGCCCAATATATATTAGCCCATTAACAAGACAACATCCCAATTTATATATTTTCTGTTTGGTATATGATGCAATAGCAGGTAACTAATATGATGATTTTACAGATAATTTTCTTATTTCTCTATCTTTAAGTTTTTAGGAAAGTACTAGAATTTAAAAAAATGTGTTCAAAAGAGAAAAATCAATAAATCATCATTTAAAGGTCATGATTGTCAATGATGATGGGGAGATCGAGGTGGAAGATACTCAATAGTACTGGACATCAGTTAACAATAAGAGTGAGTAGTAATAAGTAATAACCGGTAGTGGTAACATAAGTGGGTGTTGGGCGGATAGTTGTGCCAACATTTATGACAATACGCTAAAAAGAATGGCAATTATGGATTTAAAAATTTTGAATCGCGAAGGCAAAAACTTATCTTAGGAAACTCATCTTATCCAAGCTAACTTGTGACAAAACAATATTTTGCATTGAGCAAAAAAGTAATGAAATCAACGTGATTTGATCAAAGAAAATACATTAAAGAAAAATACAAGAAAGAAAAATAACCGGATTGAATAAAAAAGAGCATAATTAAAGCAAAAAAAAAAAGTGTCCCATATTTTAATTTGGAGTTCAATCATTACCCTCCATTTGTAGCCAAATGCTATGAAAATATGATGTGCAAACTCTAATTTTAGAATTAGCAATTCTGTGTATTGTTGATAAGAAAACACTAACAAAACATAAAAGTATCCAAATTGAGCAAAACAATGTATCTTATGCCAACGCATTGAGCTGGGATGATATTTAAATAATCGGTTTCTTACTATATGGAAAATAATTGTTTAAAACTGATATACACATATAGTTTAAAGTTTAATATGCATCTATCACATATGTTAGATCCAATGAAAAATAATGAAACAAATGGAATCAAATATGATTCGAGAAAACGATGTAGATACATGACCGAATGAAATTATTGTTCATGCATGTCTAATGGTTAACAAACTTTTTACTATGTCTGGTTCGTTTACGGGCTACTTCAATTAATTTGACCATGGTGACTAAGGGGGTGTTTGTTTTAGCTTATTATGAGCTTATTTTTTATAAACCTATTTTCCAACTTATTTTTCTATTTCAAGTTAAGTCCGAATGTTAGAAAATAAGCGAAAAATAAGCCCATAATAAGCTTAGCCGAACACCCCCTAACTTTGCTTTATTTTCTTGCTTATTTTTAATAACCAGTAGCACAATTTTCACTAATTAATAAGTCTAAGATTAAACAAAAAGAACATAAATCGATATTTTGATGCCTTGAAGCTACTAAAAATTATAGGGTAAAAAGTGAAAAGTTAAAAATAAATTTTAAAGTGAATAGTAGCTGACTTATTTTTTTATTTTAAGTCATAATAAGTCCGATGCTAAAAAATAAGCTGATATAAATTGAGGTTAACAAACTTTTTACTATGTCTGGTTCGTTTACGGGCTACTTCAATTAATTTGACCATGGTGACTAAGGGGGTGTTTGTTTTAGCTTATTATGAGCTTATTTTTTATAAACCTATTTTCCAACTTATTTTTCTATTTCAAGTTAAGTCCGAATGTTAGAAAATAAGCGAAAACATAAGCCCATAATAAGCTTAGCCAAACACCCCCTAACTTTGCTTTACTTTTTTGCTTATTTTTAATAACCAATTGCACAATTTTCACTAATTAATAAGTCTAAGGTTAAACAAAAAGAATATAAATTGATAGCTTGATGCCTTGAAGCTATTGTAAAAATTATAGGGTAAAAGGTGAAAAGATAAAATTTTAGGGGTTAAAAACAAAATTTTTAATGAATAGTAGTTTTATTTTGTGAATTGATTATAAGATAGAATGCAATCCTACTTTTAACCAAATTAATAATCACATACTTTTGTAGTTTTATTGTAAAATCCATTTTAATATACCGAATAAGACAATCAAATAAGATAATCCATTATCCGCTGAGATGATTCATAAACAATCGAAATCTATTATACACCTAACATCGATCTCATGCATGTACCAACAAGACCAATGCACAAATACGATAACACTAGAAGTATGCGGTAACATTGCGTATGAATCACCTCCCTTCTTTGCTAACTTCGTTGGTCTATTTACATTTCAATTCACTGCCGCTTGAACTCTCTTCCTTAGATATTATAACACCAATATGCACAAGAACAAAAACAAAAGATGATCGGTAACTTGGAACGAAGTGAACAACTAATTAACTAGAACGGATTGTGTTGGTTGATGATTTATAACAACACAATCATCAGAATTTTTTTGTTATAAATTAACAAAATTCGAAGAATAAAAAAACGAAAATGTATATATGTTAGCTCTCAATTGAGCTCCTACGTAATTAAATTTACCTGAAATGAAGTGGTAACTACCAAACATCTACTTGAGAAATCTGCAGATAAAAAGGAGATAAATTAACTCCATTTTTAGACAAATGAAGATATGAAATCTATTCAAAAGGAGGAGCAAATTAAGGTAATTAAATCATGTATATATATACATACCTGCTGTTGCTTAATCTTAATTAAGCCAATTAATTGCATGCTTCTCCCACTTAATTAATTTCTCCACAAAATCATTCTTCTATCGTCACTTGTGCTCTCATATCAAAATTGATGTTTTTAGGTACGAATACATCTTTAAACCTCTTACAGCCTTTTATATCTATCTTTTCAACAGCTTGAAAGGAACTGATGAGGAGACTAGATGAGTTATTTCCACCTTCCATCCTCCATATCTCTCTTAGCTTTTCTAATCTCCCTACTTCGATTTCTCTCAAGCTACTTGTAAGCTCGTTAATATTACCAGCAGCACCTCTCAAATCGATGTTGATTAACACTTCAATGGAACTACAATCATAAACTTCAAGCCTTTCTAGATGAGTTAGTAACGGCAGCGGATTGCTTGGAAAAAGATTTACAAGACTCTCACATCGAATCACTTCAATCTTTCTCAACATGGAAATATTATTAACTTCCTCCTCACTAACAGTGGCAGTATTTTCATAAGGCCATATCTGCCTTAGCTTCTCCGAATCATAAATACGCAATTCCTCCAGATTTGGAATGTGTACCTGTACAATAATTAATTAAAAATAAGTTTTAATACTCGATCTATATATAAAACAAAAGGTTGTAGTTTGTCAATACAAGTAAAGGTCAATAATGGTTTAACCATCAAAGTTTTACTTTAGTTTCGGTTTAATCATCAAAGTTTTTTTTAAACAGTTTACTATAAAATTTGAATTTATTATTATTTAATCCTCGAAGTTACACCTTATTTTTGGTTTAAACCTTAAAGTTTTTCCCCAAATGATTTAACTCTTAACTTTCTGTTAAAAAATGATTTAACCCTCTACGTTTTGTTAACTTTTTAATAAAAAGTAAAATGTATAATAACTAGAGAGGGTAAAATCGAAAACTATACAAAACTTAAGTGATTACTCAGTTTTTTTAACAAAACTTCAAGGTTTAAATCATTTGAAAAAAAGTTTGAGGTTTAAATCATAACAAATTCAAACTTTATGGTAATATCGTTTAGAAAAAAACTTTGATGGTTAAACCAAAATTGAACGGAAACTTTGATAATGCAAGTAAAGTCTAACTTTTGCTTACCTGTTTGTTGAACAATGCATATGCTTCAATTGCATTGTCAGGATAAATGCTAGTTAAGTTGGGAAGTCCATTAAGACTCAACTCCACCAGTTCGTGCAGCTCAACTCTATTCTCCGTGTCGCACAAACTCATTAGCCGTGCTACCAACGCTAAATTCAGAGACTTTAGCTTCGGAAACGTAATCACGCTTCCCCTGCCTCCGCTCTCATCATGTATCAATGTTTCCAGAACAGGGCACATATAAACTTGGAGGCTCTCAAGTTTCGTCAAAGCGCTTGCCACATCAGCTGTAAAGAGGAACGTTAAGTCCACGGACTTAAAAACCTCAAGCTCTCTTAAGTTGCAAAACGAGTGGTGCATCAAAACATCTTCAAGATTATTTATATCCTTCACTTGTAAAAATACTCTCTGTTCTCTCAGACAACTCATTCATTTTGCATTCCACAACCTCATTGTGGTTAGTCACAAGCTTCATTGTATTTCCAGAATAATGCATTTCATCATAATCACCCAATTGGCAACCGATAGATATTTTGAACTTATCAAGTTTCTCAAAAGAACCATCTTTCAGATGAAGCTTATTCTCATCAAACTCGGCCTCTAATGCACAAAGTAGCCTAACAAGAACCTCCAACTCCTCATAATTGGCATCTGTGAACCTTATAGGACTCCCCTGATAAGCTTTCATGTATAGCTCCTCAAGATTGACCAAGTTAAGAAAGATACCATCCTCAATGCAAATTTCAGCACATCCTATCACATCTAGCAACTTTAGCTTTCTCAAATTCCCTATTGTATAAGGTAACTTTAGGATACCACAGTGAGCAAAGCTGAGTGTCTCTAAGTTGATAAGATTTCCAAGAAAAGAAAATTCATCAGTCAACGAGCATGAGTGAAGATACAGGGTCCGAAGATTGGTTGAGTATGATGGAAGCAATGGATTAACCATCCTTTCATAAGCTATAACCTCAAGATTTTCCATTCTACTATAAAAATCTTGATGAAACTTGACTAGCTTTTCCTCTCCCATTAGCTTCAAGAGTTTGAGGTTTGGGTAATTAAAATCTTCGTGAAACTCAGACATACCCATACAATTAAAAAAAATCCTTTCATAAGACTCATCTGCATCTTCAGGCATGCTACCATGATCAAACGAAGCTTGCTTGACTTCTGTAAAGTTCCTTAAAACAAAATCACGTGCATGCCGCTGCACATTGACCCATCCTACACGATCACTTTTAATCATCATGTTTGCATGTATGAGCACATCAATGGAAGCCTTGATCCATTGTCGTGCTTGTGCTAGAGTAGTATAAACTTCAGGAAACAACTTTAAACCCCATGCGTACCTCATCAGCTCCTCTAGAGGAATATCGAAGTCCCCTGGAAAAAAGCTACTAAGAAATAAAATTTCTTTCTCATCTTTTAAATGTCCTAGTGTTTTAGAAAACGAACTTTTTGCTTCAACATCGTCTACAACATCTAATATAAAAATTGAACTCTCTTCAACACCCATCTGAGCACAAACATTTACATCTCGTGATGTGATTAACAACTTGAAGCCATTCGGCAACGGACTCGGTAGGCCAATGTCTTTAAGGTCCAGCACCTTCCAAAGATCGTCTAATATCACCAAAATCTTAGGATGACCATCTTGTGACATCTCCACAATTTTGTTATGAAGATGCTCAGCTCGTGCTTCTTTTGCTGTTTCTGTTAAATCTTCACCAATGTACTCTGCAACAGCTTGTTGCAGAGCAATTGGGTTAACTTCTCGCCCAATATTTAACTTCAAAACCAAATCAAACATTCCGTTACCCTTAAATTCCTCAATTATTTGAGTCATCGTTGTAGTCTTCCTCACACTCTCCATACCACATACAGCTATCTTGGTGGCCTTGTTATTTGGGTGGAGGGATATCAATGCTTGATTAAATAACAAATCACTGGAATCTCGGATATCAGTGTCCAGAAGAGCTCTCATATCAAGATTGGTGGTGGGAGGTGTGAATACATATTTAAACCTCCTACAGCCATGTATATGTATGTATTCAACGGCTTGAAACCCACTGATTTGAGAGTTATTTGCACCTTTTATCCTCCACACTTCTGTTAGATTCCTTAAATCTTTGACATCAATGCTTCTCAAGCTACTGCTCTCTTCCTCAATTTTACCAATGCGTCCCAAATCAATGTTGAATAACACTTCAATGGAATTACATTGTATTACTTGAAGACTTTTTAGATTACGCAACCAAGGCATGGGATTGCAGGGGAACAGATTAACAAGATTATCACAGCATCGCACTTCCACTATTCTCACCATGGAAATTTGAACTTCTTCACCAGAAGTAATTTTAGATGGCCATATCTGCTTCAACTTCTTCATGTGACCAATAGTTAACTTCTCTAACTTTGGAATCACAACCTGCACAATAGTAAAGCATTGTTATGGTATATCGATAAATTGGTCCATCCAAACAAACACATGTACATACTTAAATTAAAAGTGTAGAGATTTGGGTAGTTTGTCCATGTTTTGTAAAAATTAAATGGACCATACAAAAGTGTAGAGATTTAGTGTCATGATGAAGAAAATGTAATATTTTTATTGAGTATGTAACATGATAGAAATAATAAGCAATAACTTAACAACAAAATATTTTTAATAAGACATTTAAAAAAAGGTTATACATCACCATCAATGTCACTATGATCAGTTATTGCTAAACATATTAGCGAAAATATTTGAAGATAAAATTCGAAAAGAAGTACCGTGTCCTTATTTGACTAAAAGTTATACCTTTTCTTCCGACATAGAAGATATTTGCTTTTAAAACGTGTTTCTTCACTTGATTATTATTATTATATTGTCTTTATACTAAAACTACAAGAGAAAATGAAGTTCGCTAATATGAGTAATATGACCTGTTCGTTAAACAATGGTTGCATTTCACTATCTGGATAAATGCTACTAAAGTTTGGAAGAAAATAAAGTTCCACCTCCGTGAGTTGGGGTAGCTCAACAGCTGTGCCAGTGTCGTATAAATTTCCCAGCTTCGGTAGATCAAATAAAGTCAGAAACTTTAGCTGTTGAAATTTAATTTCCCAGCATCACAAGATATCCAATATCAAACCAATCAGATATCAACTCACGTCGATGGAGACAAAGTGTCCGAAGGTGGGTGGAGCATTAGCCCGATCCAGGAAGCAACGGAGGATACAACATATCTTCATATGATAAGACTTCAAGTTTTTCCATACTTCCATAAATATCTTTTGGAAACTTGAGATGCTCATACCCACCCATCACCTTCAAAAGTGCCAGGTTTGGGCAGTTTAAGTCATTAGGGAACTCGGACAAACCCGTGCACTTTAATAGAATTCTTTGGTAGGACTCATTTTCATCTTCTGTAAGCTGCTCCAAGATATCAATGTGTTTAACAATGGAAGCTTGCTTCACTTCCGTAGAGTTACTTAAAGCAAAAGCACGTGAAAGGTCGTGCATTCTAACACATCCTATACGATCACTCTCATCCAACAAGTTTGCACGTATGAGGCTTTTCACACAACCTTCCACTCGGAGTCTTGTTCTTGCTAAAGTAGTACGGGGAAACAACTTCAAGCCCCATGAGTACCTCATCAACTCTTCCATCGGAATATCAAAGTCATCCGGAAACAATCCGCTGAGAAGATAAATAGCTTTCTCATCATCCTTTTGCATGCGGTCGTAGCTTATCTTAAAAACATTATGCACAGTTTCATAATGATTTTGAAGGTCATTGTGTTGTAAACGATAAAGTGCTTCATTCCAATCTGATTCATCCCTTATGCTACCTTTAAGAGTAGATGCAATGGTTTTAAGGGCAAAGGGAAAATTACAACACCTCCTTGTAATATCTTCTCCAATCATGTACAGATGTAGATCATCATCCTTTGAAAGTCCCACGGTTTCAAAAAATAATATTTTTGCTTCATCATCATTTAAGGCACCTATTTTGAAAATTGAATCGGTATCAACACCCATTTGCGTGCAAACATTTGCATCTCGTGATGTTATCAACAACTTGAAGCCATTTGGCAAAGGACTGGGTAGTCCAAGATCTTTGAGGTCTAGCACCTTCCAAACGTCATCCAATATCATCAAAATCTTCTTTTCACCGCCTTGTGACGTCTGTGTAAATCTTTTGCTAAGAAGATCAGCCCTTGCATCTGTAGTTGTTGTAGTTAGAGCTCCACCCGTTTTCTCTGCCACAGCATGTTGAAGAGCAACTACGTCAATGTTTTCCCCAACAACCACCTTCAAAACCCAATAAAACATATTGGAATCCTCTACAGCCTTCTTCAGTCGTTCCATCATGTGGGACTTGCCCACGCCCCCCATACCGCATAGAACCATCATGGGGGTCTTACTATTCTTTGGTTCAAGGGTCTTCAATGCTTCTTTGAAGACCAAATCTCTGGATCCAAAGATGTTTTGGGTATCATCATCAATGGCTGATGAGGTAGATGCGGCGTTTCTAGAAGGGACTCTAGCAAGATGTATTTGTTCATCGGTCCAAACAATTTCTGTTTTGTTTTCTTTGAGACCACGTATTTGTTCAAGAATACCAAAGGATTGTTTTCCTGCTTTGTAGCTCATCTTGATATTGAAGCATCCAATTCCAATTCCATCTGTTGGAACTCTTTCTGCTTCCTTTTTTATCTTTTCAACCTCTTCCAACCATGTGGGGACATGATGAGGTACCACGAGATTCTTCACATCATTGTCCTCCTTTTTCCTTCTCATATCTTGTGCAGCGTGATTTAGTTGATCTATTCCCTTACTCATATCTTCAACATTCTTTTTAGAGTTCCACCAGTAACCCAACTCTTTCTTAATTTAGGCCATCAAAGATTCAACAACAATATCAATAATTGTGCCTGCAGCTTCCATTTTTCACCTATAAACAGTAATGTGATTAATAAAAAAAAGGAGTGAAATATATGATACATAATGGTATTGAGGAGAAAATATTATTGTATATATCACAATGAATTTTACAATGGTTTTATAGCAGTAGTACATACAAGGAAAGGAGATAATTAAGGAACTAATATAGTAAGTGAAGTTCTCAATGGATTCTTTAACATGTCCAATACATGTGAGTAAATTAATTGCAAAGGTTTGGTAGCAACAAAAGATTTTTTACCAAAAGGCAATTTCTGACTTTTATTAACCACATAAGGACAGTGAGCAGTTGAGTATGACATGAATTTAGAATTAAGATCTAGACTAGAAGCAATAGCCTTGAAGACGTCAATGGATGGATGACCTAATTTATGGTGGCAATTGAGAGAATTTATGGTGGTGGTAAAGTTTAGTTGATGTAAGGATGAGATTGTAGCATGATAAATATCTTCAGTGTTCTCCCCCATAGTAGATGCACCCCCGTGCGAAGATCCTTCACAAGAAAATAGGTGGGAGAAAATTCAACATAAACATTGTTAGTCTTGCATAGTTTAGCAACCAAAATAAGGTTTCGTTTCAAGTTTGGAACACACAATATGTTAGGTAAAGATAGAGTTTTAAGTGGTGTGGTAATGTGTGTTGAGCCATTGTGAGAAATTGATCAATTTGTACCCTTGCCAAGTAAAGATGTCCCGGAATGTTACGATAATGCCATAAGTTGTGGTTTGGATTCTATCGGTTGCCTCCGGTTTGGGAGTTGGTTCATCGGGGGCGATCAATTCCTCTCCGTTGAACATTTGATGAAAATTTTTGAAGGCCGGCGACTTTGTTGATGGGAGGTATAATTGGCGGTGAGCAAGGGGGATGCCGAGGCTTGAATAGTCTCATTGAGCCCCGTTTCAAAATCAATATAACTTTTTTTGGATAGGAGAGAGTAGCCTCACGTATCTTGACAGTTGCAACAATATTGCCATATTCATCCCCTTGTTGAGACGACTCATGGTACATGGATATCGGGCGATATCGCATCTTGCCTCCGACACACTCACACACGTAAACTCTGGACTATTTAAAATAAGAATTTATATTACATTGTTGTTGTTGGTAATAGTTCACCTATTCCAGTAACTCAATCGGGAGTAGATAATATTTTAGTCACCCCAATATCATGAAAAAACTTATTTCTATTTGAGAGTTCACTAAAGATAATAAATGCTCTATCAAATTTAACCAATTTGCTTCTTTTGTGAAGGATTACCGAACCTGCAAAACTTTTCTTAGGTTATCCCCTTAATATCCCTTCAACCTCCAGGGTGTTGTGTTTGTTTCCACTAGTCCAACTGTTTGGCATTAAAGAATCGGACATCTCGGCTCCGGTGTCATTAAAGTTTTAGCATCTAATAAACTTATCCCATGTAATAAAGGATTGTCATCCGTGTCTTGTCAAGCTTGTAAACTTGGCAAACACACTCGCCTTCCATTTAGTATTTCCGATTCTATTATTTCCGGCATGTTTGACATTATTCATTATGATGTTCGGACGTCTCTTATTTCAGGCATGGTTCTAAAAAATGCGCCAAGGCGCGACTCCGACGTTAAGAAATAGCCCTTGGTGGTGGGGTTAGGCGTGGCGTAAGACAAGGCGGCACAAGGCGCGTCTTTACGCGCCAAATGGCGAGTTTTTTAAGGTGAGACGCACAGAAAATATTTTTTTTAATTTGACTTTTTTAATATACATTTTGCGATCGTGTATATTGAACTTCTATATTTTTGTATTTTGTAATTTGTATATGTTACTTTGCTCCTAATTTGTGCAACTTTGTGTAATTTGTATATTAATAAAGATAAATTGGATATAAATATCTATAAAATATATACAAAATTGCCGCCATAAGTACCCCCTTTAAAAACAACATGGCTCCTAACTCTTGAGGCTTGATCTCACTGCCACGCCACACTTTACGATTTTTAAAACCTTGATTTCATGTATTAGTGGTATTAAATATTATGTCCTGTTTTAGATAGTTATTCTCATTTCTTGTGGGTTTACCCGTTATGACAAAAATTTGATGTGTTCTCCAAGTTATTACATTTTCGTGCTTATGTATTGAATCAGTTTGGTTGTGACATTAAATATTTCCAATGCGATCATGGGGGCGAATCCGATAATGCCTCGGTCAAACAAGTTTTTGATGAATGGCATTCAATTTTGTTTCTCGTATCCCTCCATCTCTCGGAACGGTAAAAGCAAGGGCATGATTAGTTCCATAAATAATATGACATGTACCCTTTCATTCCAAATTCATCTCCCACCCACCAATTGGGTCGAGGCCCTTCACATGGCAGTTCACCTCTTGAACATCCTTCCATCTATCTCAATCAAAAATGATATCCCATTCACTCGTCTCTTTAATAAACCTTCATCCTTCTCCCAACTTCTCGTCTTTGGGTGCCTTTGCTACCCTCACATCCCCACTCCTCACAAACTCGCACCTAGATCCACCCCTTGTGTCTTCCTAGGCTACCCGACCAATCATCGGCGTTATAGATGTCTCGACCTTTCCACTAGTAAGATCATCATTTCTCGCCATGTTGTCTATAATGAGTATGTCTTTCCCTTTGCCTCTATCTCACCTACCTTCACTCATGACTACTCCTTTCTAGACGACCCCTCTCCCACTTCTCCACTTCATCGCCTATTAACTATTCCTTCCGTACAATCATACCACCTAATCATGCAAACCCTGATTCCACATCACCACCCACCCCATAATCGACACCCTCCCCACTTCTCATGCTTCCGCCTCTAACTCTACCTTGCAAACCACCGCCACTACCCAACCTGATGAAATACCCTCTCTAGCCTCGGTAGACCCCATCACTAACTCTCACTCGTTGACCACACAATTGAAAAGCAGGATATTTTAGCATATTCAACACTTAAATTTTAATGTTTCAAATGAATCCTCATTGCCCAAATCTCACCTTTTTGCTATGAGTGATCCTAATTGGTTACAAGCAATGACAACGGAATATAATGCTCTTAATTATTTCTAATGGGACTTGGGCACTTGTGCCAAGGCTTACCGGTGTTAATGTTTTCAGGTCCATGTAGCTCTTCAAAAAGAAATACAAAGTTGATGGCACTCTTGAGCGCTACAAGGCTAGACTCGTTACGAATGGTAAAAGTCATAGACCGGGTATTGATTGATTGGATACATTTAGCCCAGTGGTAAAACCTGCTACTATGAGAGCTGTTTCTGACATAGGCGACTCTTTTGATTATACAAAGTTTAGATAAGAAGTCGAAGTTATGTCTAATTTGTCGAGTTTTATTTATGTTCCGATCTCTAATATGAATATAATATAACCTTTTTTACTACACAAATCTTTTATATAAAGTTATAAAACTGTAGTACTTTTATTATTACCAAAATAAACTAAGCATTATTTTTAATTTTCTAGAATAAATAGAATAGTGTTTAGATTTTTTTATCTACACGGGTTATTTTGGTTATTAATATCTATCTATTAATTTGTCATGTATGAAAGAAAAGGTTTGATTTTATTATTTATTTATACTTTTTTTACTCTAAATCAAACCATTCTGAAAACAGTAAAGTTATTATGTATTAAACATTTATTATTTGGATATAATATAATTTGCAAACAACCAACCAATAGACAATAAGTTTATACCATTATCTTTCAATACTCTTTATCTTATTTTTGTTTTTGTTTTAAGTGATAGATCTATGTTTAATAAAATTAAAAAATGTATTGTCTCCAAACATAATGTATTTAAATAACGTCATATGTAACACAAATATCATTTTGGTTTCTTTAATAGTATCTGTGACAACTCATTACTTAATTACTTATTTAATAATACATATTTTTGATTAATCAATCATAATTTATAAACTAATTAAGTAATTAATTTAATGTAGTTACTTGAATTACTTTATATATATATATATATATATATATATATATATATATATATATATATGGAAAAGCTCAAACGAGAACTGTTTTTCGTACGAGAACTAATCTTAGCCGTCCAATTCCCCCCCTTCAATTGGATTGCCCACCCATAAATTCCTTACATGCACCCTGCCACACTCAATCCCCCACGCTCTTCATCCATGAATTCCATTATCCAAAATGAACGGTCAAGATTGGTTCTCGTAGCGAGTACGAAAAACAGTTCTCGTTTGTACCCTCCCATATATATATATATATATATATATATATATATATATATATATATATATATATAAACGAACGTTCATGAACGATAAGAACGAATGATAATTTTTTCGTGTTCGTTTATAAAGGGTTCATGAACGTTCGGTTTATTTACGACCATACTTGGATCACACCTGTAACATCCATAAAACCGGCCTAGTTGAAATCGGATCGGTGGTTAACTCTGTAGAAGTATTTATGTGATTATTTGTTTATATCAATAAATAATCGAACTCGAAATCATTAGTGATAAAATGAATATTTTATATCACATGCTTTTATGATTTAGTTGAAATCGTTTTTAAACGAGGGTCGCACATAATACCTCATTATATGTTAGTTGATAAAAACCGGGTAATGGAATTATGAGGTTGAAGAAATGATGCGAGGTTGAAATGATGTTATGGTAGTATCAAGACTAAAAGGATTTTGAGTCAATGGTATCCAGTAGTAGGCTACTAGTTACGGTTGGATTTCATTGTGGCTGTGAATAATTTATATGAAAAGAAATTAAGAAAACGACCAGTATATGTCTTTTTAAAACCTATATTATATTATATAGTAAACACTGGCATTATTTTACTAAGAAAACGACATTTTTTTACAAGGGAAGACTTAAAATCCCCCGCCAGTACGTCTTTTTAAAACCTTTCTTATACTAAATATGGCATTATTTTACTAAGATAACGACAAAAAATATTTAAATGTAGCTCTTGACTGTTGCAGATCCGAAATATACGGGTCCACCCTTTTCCTCTAATAGATCCATTTGTGTTATTTAATTCATAATATAATATAATATAATATTTCCAGAAAGTTATGTTTCACCTTACACTTGTTCAATATCCACCTCCAATAATTCAATTATACTTTTCCTTCTTGTCGTATTAATAATTAGCCAATTAATGTATGCATGCATTCAATTTTGGGTTTACTTGGTCAAACCTTACGTGATTTTGGTATGAAGTACTAATTCGCTTTATAACTGTATTTAGTGATGTATTATTTTAATTTTATTCTGGTTGTTTAATAATATTATGTATTGGTACTTGGTAGAAGCATAGTATATTATATTGTTTATTATATTCATTTATATAAGTCGAATAAAAAAATAAAGTCAAAATTCAAATTAAACTGAAACAAACACCGTATTCAAAGTTCAATTGCAATCAAAACGAATATTAAATATTCAAGTTAAAATCTAAATGAAAATTATATTTGAAATCGAAGCAAACAAGGAATTAGAAAAATTGAAAATAAAAATCGTATACAAAAACCAAAAAAAAATTCCGAATACATTTTGGTGAAATGGGTCAACACGAAGCACGAACAAAACCCGACACAAAAAAAGTGACACGACCCGAACCTAACACGAAAATACATGAGTCGAGAATGGGTCAACATGAACAAGAACGACACAAACCCGGACCCTACCCAAATTGCCAGCCTTAAAATGCCAAAAGGAATAATTTTTCCGTTAATCAATCTCATTCAAAATATCTATCTTTTTTCTATATATGGAAAGTTTCAAAATCATCATATAATAATCTAGAAATTGCAATAGAAAAGAAAAGGGGAGGTTTGTGAAGATTTTGAAATCTTTTCTACTAGGTAATCTAACATCCTTATGCATGAAGATAATCAATTCGGTCGTTGTGGTCAGACTCTATTATGGATTTTTGACCACATTCTCCATAGGACCCTCCTATCTCTTGTTTATCCATCCTTCAACAATTATCCTGCCTCCCAAAAAACTTCAACAGCCCAAAACTATTTTCAAACTTACGGTTCAATCACAACATTAACTTGCTTTTCTATGCTACATTTATCTGTTCATTATATTCTTTTAATGCAGCAACGAAGAGAATTATCATGACCAAGATTCAAAGTTTGTTGTTAACTACCTTAGAAAACAAACTTGTTTCTCACATGACAATCAGAATTAAAAGACTTGGAATTGTAATTGTTTTTAACATCACGAGCAACATTAAAACATGCAAAAGTGTTTTTCTTTCTTTCTATCATGACCAAGATTCAAGTCTCACTTTTTTTTATCAAAAGCAACCGACGTTTTCTTTCCATCCAAACTCTTCTTCCTCTCAATCTAAATCTTTCTCTTACCTTTTCAAAAACTTATCTGAAATATCATCAAACTCACAGTTAGCAGATTTACAGTTAAAACTTAGTTGTTTCAAAGATTTACCTTCTTTACCTTTCCTTTGTCGTGAGAAGAATGTTCAATTTTAGCTTTGCAAAAAAACTATTCATGTTTTGGATTGTAAAGTTTTCTTAACCTTTTATTCAAGATTCTGAATTTTCACTGAAAATTTCTTACTTTCAGCTTCAAACTGTTTTGTTTCGGATTCTAAACTTCCCTTTAGTTCAGAAACATTCTTTTCTAAAACTGAGTTGGTAATGTAAAGTTTTGAAAACAGGTTTGTCTGAAAAAATTCAGTTTTAGTAAATAAGTTCCTCTGCACAATAGCAGGGGATATAATCATTTGACAGAGGAACTTCTTTTTTTGTTGATCAGTTGTGACAAGAGGGTCATAGGTCAACCACTAGATCAACCTAATACTCAGAATGTGCGTGTGTGTTTAGATATATATTATATGTGTTTTTGTGCGGGTGTATATTGTATCTGCCTTATATACCTTTATGGCTTTATTCACCTAAGGCTAATAATCATAGAAAAAAAAACAAAAACAAAAATTAAAAAACCCCAAACCGCGTCAATATATAACAGGTTGAAAGGGTGGGATCAACCAGTTCGACCGAAAACCAGCCAGTTCAATACAGGTTAAAAAAAGACATAAATTAGATCATTGTTGAACTACTCTCTTGACCCATTTACAGTTCAACAGGCCAGGTCAACCCGGGTTTTAAAACAGTTGTTTAATCATAAAAAATTTACATTTTATCTGTTTGATTTCCTTTTAATGTTTCTTATTCATCATCTTCACGTGCGAATCAAACTTGTAAAACCCAGTCCATGCATAAAATTGTGTGAAAGTGAGTTCATTCATTATTGGGGATTGTCAAAACCCAACCCTTCTTTTGGATTAAAAATTTGAATTCTTGCGATTTGTTTAAATGAATTGTCTGATATGTCTCACCCTTTTTTAGAAATTTATCTTCGAGGTCATTAATTTTATAATACAGTTCTTTTCTTTCAGTAAAAGTTGTGTCTTTAGCAGCGTTGTTAGAACTTTCCGTGTGTGTTACCCTAACTTTTTCAGAGATTTCAGATATTTGCAAATAAGTTTCTGTTTCTCTTGCTTAAATATTTTGATCTTTTCATTTGCAGCAGATAAATATTGGTGTGTCTGCTTCAAAGGTATATTTTAAAACCATTTCATGGTTATTTTTTCAGTTTCTTTTTTAAGGATTCAACACTTAATCTTTCTCTCTCTAATTCTTTGATTTTAGTTTTGCATGTCTAGCATAAATTTTCAAACTCAAGAGAGTTAATTAAAATGTACCTCGGAAGTGGATTCTGAGCTTGAGTCATCTCCAAAACCTCTTCTTGATTCTGACTTAAATATTCATAGACTACATGTATGCTGAGTTCGAAAAGATCCTTATTCTGCATGATATTCCTTGCAAACCGCTTCCATTCTGGCCTCAGATTAGACAGAAACTTGATGTTGCACTCAACGTTCTCCCTATAAATGTCGATCTTTCTCAGCTTATTCAGAAGTCTACAGAATCTGTAGTACGGCCCTTTCAAAGATTCACCTTCTAGTGCTTTGAATTTTTCCCAGCTTGTGAGCACCTTGATCTCCATATGTGTTTCTTGCATTTGGTTCGAGATCTCATCCCACATTGCTTTAGCAGTCTTATGGCTGTCGATGTTTGCGTAGATTTTGTTGGTTAGAGCATGCAATAGATAGGATCTTGCCAGTTTGTCGGCTTGGCCCAAACATTGATTTTATCTCCCTAAGCTATGTTGCGAATCTTTTCTTTTGTCTCAGAAAATATACTTCATGAACCTAGTTTTAGCATCTTTTTACATGCAAGAATGTTTTCATTTACTTATGAATGGGTTGATTTGGTTTCCTAATCTATTGTAAATGAATCAACTTTACACATACACACACAAATATATGTATATACACACACATGTATATACTAGTTATACTTTCAGGTGGTGCGGTTCTATGTTGATTTCTTAATAATAAATATGTAATTTGTAAAAACAAAGAATGACGATTTTTAAAAAAAGTAAGGCGTTAATAATAAAAAAAAACAACCTAATATATTGCCACTTTAAGGAATAGCGACTAATGCATGTACTAAACAGTAAACAGATTGGAAAAGATTTTTTTTTAAGTCAAATCAATTATATATAAATAAATTTTAATGTCTTTACATTAGATTTCCCAAGGGAAATTTAAAAACAAATTATAATCTATAACCCACCCCCATAAATAGAACTGAGCTACATTAACATGATTCCCTTTTAAAAATAAAAACAAGAAACCTACCACTCCTTTTTGTCATATCAAAAATCTTTGACCAAACTTCCTACTTAAACTTCATTTTTGTGCAGCAACACTTACGAATGGAGATATCCACTTAATTGATTTGATTTCCTGCCCCCAGTACTCCAAGAAAAAAAACATACTCAACCCATTTTCTTCATTTTACTGCAGCTAAAAGATTCTTCATCCAACATTCCAGCCCAACCATGAACCTTTTTTTCCTTACGCCCCGTTCTCGAGTTTAAGTAGGGGAGAAAATAAAAGGAAAGGAAATCCTTTCCTTCCAAATCATCCCAATTTTAGGAGGAAAGGTTTGACATAAAAATAAGCTTACACTTCCCCTCCAAACCCCTCCATTACCTTTCCTTTCATTACTTAAATGAAACTCACACACTTTTTAAAGGTTTCCTTCCAAATCCTTCCCTTTCTTTCCCTAAAAAAACTCGAGAACAAGGGCAAGGCATTACAGAATCTATCCATTGGAACGACTTTAATTGACACCCGAATAAAAAATGTTGACATGTCCCGACCAGTTTCAAATGCACTAAAAAGGAACCCGTTTTGATCCGGACACTATTTGACCCATTAACCACTTCCACCCATTTTGACTTGCAAAATCTTAAGCAAAGCCATAAACCGATGCAGAACACGAAGAAAAGATGAAAACTGATAGGAATCAAAAATTAAGATAGCCAATAATACCAATAGAGAATCAAAAATTGAAATCAAAATTGCTATAGAACTAAAATAAGACAATTATAATACTCAAATTCATCCACAATCGGATGATTGATCCAGGGCACAACCCTCTCTCGATAGCCAAAAGCTACGAGCCCAATACAAGACCTCTTACATAATATTTTTTCTGCCTACCTAGCAATGAGATACTATCCTCTTTTAGTATTAAACAATTAGAAGTTGGGTCTCCTTGTAACTTACCAAGGTTATGTAATCTTAACTTGAAGGATCCGCTTGTTAAACCTCTATGACCCACGTGTTTTGCCAAACCATATGGAATAAGAGGAGTGACGGTAAACATTGGACAAGTTTTAACCAATTTGTGAAATAGAGGGTTTTGATTGATGTAAACTATTCCATAAATAAATTGATGATGTCATAGTCCTTTTCTTTTAATTAGTATTAAAGAAGACTAAAGAAAAGACATATTTTCCACCAAAAAGACGATTTTGAAACAGTGAAATAAATTGACTTAAGCTTGGAACATATTCATCGTAGATATAAGAATTGTTATGATTGTGTTTCTGATGCCCTAATTGACGGTTTAGTTTAATTATCTTTGTAAAAATTCAGTTTCACGCCTAAATTCAGTAAAACAGCCACCTACTTACCTTCAAAGCGCATTACCTAAAGTCCTAAAGTGACCTAAACTAAAACCTTCGGTACGGTGTGTGTATAAATCGGTGTAGCCAAGCACATTGTGAAGCTATTACCGTAATCGAGATTCTAATATACAAACTGGAATCCTAGATCTACACAAAAACACACTCGAATGTGACAGGTGATACACACAAACACACGCTCTAAAATCTACAAACACAAACCCTACTCAAGAGCCAAGGCCAGATTTAAACACGCACTCGAATCTAACAGGTGGTACACACAATCGCACATGCTAGGAGATGGAGAGAGGCTAAAACTAAACACAAACACATTCCGACACACACTAACCCGAAACACACTTACCGGATGTTGATTTGACAGGCGGGTGGATTTCTGAGAGCAGTCAGGTGCCGGAGATGGAGAGCTATGTGTACAGCGTAGGCGGAGGGTGGCCGGAAGCGGAGCGTCGTGAAGGGGGGGTGGGGGGAGATAGAGGGAGAGCGTATGTAGAGCGGAGAAAAAGAGAGAACGTAGGGAGAGCGTTTGAAACGGGGTTTATATATACTTTAGGAAGAGTAGAGGGAGCTGGGGGTTTTGTCCGGTAGGGATGGCAAAAAAAGCCGAACCCGACGGGAAAAACCGAAAACCGAGCTAAACGGGGCGGTTTCGGGGATGCTAAACGGGGACGGGGACGGGAATGGTGAAAAACCGAATAAATTAAGCGGGGTCGGGGACGGGGACGGTGATACCCGCCCCGATTACCTGATTATATTTTATTTTTATATTTTATATATTTTTTATTCTATTTTTATATTTTTTATTCTATTTTTATATTTTATATTCTATTTTTAAGTATATATTATATATTCATATGAAGTTGGAAGATTGATATAATTTATAATTTGGGTCCTACTTGAACACTTAATGATTTAAAACCATTTATTAGGATACATTTGAACACTTCATCATTATCTTGGATCGTTTTGTATGTATTTATGGATAATGTATTAATGTTGTACAATTTTAGTATAATTGTTTTTTAAAACTCGTGACTTAATCTTAATAGTGACGAGAATCCCCGCGGTGAAAAGTCACCGTTTAACTTCATACGGGTATCCCCGCGATGAAAATTACCCGTTCACATTAAACGGGGATACCCGTTTCCCCGCGGTTTTCCCCGGTTACCCGACAGGGATCCCCGTTTAAATCCCCGCGGTTTTTTAAGCGGGGACGGGGACGGGGGGACCAATCCCCGGCCCGAAACCGGCCCGTTGCCATCCCTATTGTCCGGTGTCGTGGAGGGAGATCGAAGATGAACGGGTGTTTGGTAAAATGAAGCAGTTAAAAAAAAGATGATTTATCCGTAGTAAGTTTTTGTTATAATGGTTTGTTTGGTTATTGTAACTTTAAACGTGTGCTTGTAAATATAATATAGCAGGATTATATTGATAAATAAGTTATAATTATTACGTATGGTAAAAGCTTGTGTATAAATCTTTATAAAAAATGGTAAAAGAGAGGTTTTCATGGTTTGTTTGTTAAAAAAAATCTCTTGATAATCTTAATCTAATTCCGAGCTTCTAAAATGTAAAGAATGTTTGTTTTCTTTCTTTTTCTAAATAAATAAGAGATAGATATACATCTAAAAACCATTTAATGTTATAAAACGTTAAACTTCAAGAAATCTCGATTTTCTTCCTCTAAAATTATTCACGCCATAGTTGTCGGCGACCTCTACTTCCTTGATTGTTGATTCAAACTACGTGAGTGTCGCAACCCAACTCAGGGATATGATCGTCTCTGTCATTCTAACACTTTTTAACTGTTGCAGCCTTACTTACGTGTGTCAACATTCATCATCTTACTCACACTCGCCGACCTTTGTTGTCATACCCATAGTCATTGCCCAGGTCTTTAAACTACAGTAGTGTTTCAAGCTTTTTTTGGATATGACTGTTTTCTAATTTTGATTTCTTAAAAAGTTTGGTGATGTTGATTGCATTAAACTTTCATCAATATCGATAAAACAAATATTTATACATTTTTTAAAACAAACACTCTGGATACGATTAGACATTAAAATCACCGCTTATTGTTTAGATATGACATTGTGGTTTTGAAACAAAACCCCTTAAAAACATATAGCACCTCACACTAATTCATTGCTACTTATAAGTTGTACCACATGCATTAATATTAATACCCTAAAATCGGATCTCAAACTTTATAGTACAATCTTTATTATTATTACCATTATATTGATTTAAAGGCATTATGGGTTTTTATTTAGGATAAATAGTACATGTATTTAACTATGTCTAATTTATGTTGGTGTTGTACTCACTGTCACATACTATTTAAATAAAATGTATTAAAGTCGTTTAAGTGTTTAGTGATTTAAATGGTATATGAGAGAAGTATGATTTAAACTAAACGGTGTTAGTTGCATGTCATTTCCTCTTTTATTTATCATTCGAGTTCAAAACATATGTCTGAAAAGGCTGAGACTCAGAAAGCAAATCTCATAGGTACACAAAGTTTAAACATCAATAACTAGGCTTTAGAGGGATAATCGAGACCTTTTTCCATATTTAAAAGCAAAAACACCAATAAAAGGTAGAATATTTCAAGACCCACCAAGCCTATACCTTTCTCCAAATGTTTGTGATGAAAGACAAAGCATGAAACAATTATATGAAGTTTCTAAGCATCGAACACAAAAAACACATTCTGTTGATGTATAGAGACACCTTTTTTATGCTAACTAGACTTTGAGAGGTTTTACATCTTACTACTTACTAGATCAAGATAAGTGTCAAGATCAATAAAACATATAATGAAAGAAAATTAGTGCGTTCTATGTGTCAAATATTTATATGGTATGAGGATGAAGTAAGAATATTTTGTAGGAATAAACATATCATTTTTATTAGACTTTATTGTGAAAGCCTTAGTCTAACGGCTTGTTCTCGAGTTTTTAAACGAAGGAAAGGAAAGGAAAGTGAAGGATAGAAAAGCTCTCCCTTCCAATCATCCCAAAAGTGAAAGGATTGTTTTAAAGCATAAAATTGGTAAAATTGCCCCTTATTCCCCATCCTTTCTCCTTCCTTTCCCTCCTTAAAAAAACTTAAGAACACCCGTCACTAATTATTTCCTTTCCTTCCCCTCCCTTTTCTTCCAAAAAATAACTCGAGAATGCAGCATAAAAGACACAAGGCTCCGCATCCCTTCTTGGACCTTGGTTCGGTTGAATATTGAGCCCACAAATTCACTTGAGCCAATTACTCTTATCAAAATAAGTTGTTAACTAGTCAGTAATTCCTAAACTTGAAGTCATGAAAAAGAACGCCGGCAAACCAACATAGGACATAAAAACAACGATTCACTCGATGATCAAGACTGGTCACGAATGAATTATTTTCACGAGTGAAACGGATTCATTCAAAAAATATATATATTTCACTAACTTGTAACACCGCTTCAATGATATTGTATCTTACATGAATGAATCATTTTCACGACTGTAAATATCTCATTATAAAATATAGAATAACTATTTTGTTAACTTTTTTATACGAATTTAGGGGTGTTTGGATAAGCTTGTTTTTTTGAGTTTAAGCTTGTTAGCTTTTTAATTTATGAGCCTTTTAGCTTTTGAGTTTATTAGTAAAAAAAGTTTTTGGATTTACTTATGACTTATAAGATAATAAGCTACTTTTAAAAAAGTGTTTAATTTAGTTTATTATTGTAAAATGACTAAAAATGACATACTTACATTTGAGAAAGAGAAATGCGTTAGGAAAAGGAAGAAAAGTAAGGGTAAATATGTAAAAGTACAAAGATAAACTCACCCGTGCAATACTACGCCGGCAAATAGTTTATGTTTTACAACATGTTTTTAACTTTCAAGAATGTAATGATATATTATTTGCATAAGTCAATATTACAAAAAAGTTTTCTACAACTACATGTTCTTTTTTTCATTTTTTTCTTTTATTTGCATTAACTATTTTATAAAATTTAAAAATAAATTCTAAAGACATTAGAATAAGAAAAAAGAATTATATTTATGAAATAAAGATAAAAACTAAAAAAATTTTGAAAATTATGTTGATGTGAGTGGATAATTGTGTTTGTGCGAGAGAGTGTGGGAGAGTATATTTTAAATGAATAAAAAGTTAAAATATATTAGGAGAAAGAGTGAAATAGTTATAGATTGAGTGGATGAGATTAATTTAGATAAAATGAAAGGTCAATATTTTGTATTGATTGAATTTTGAGAACTCTTAAAATTAAAGAGAAAAAAAATGTTAAATGATTTTTATATACTAGTGAAGTATCCACGCAATGCTATGACAATTATAATCGATACTATTAAATGTGTGTAACAAATATAAAATAATTTTTAAATTTATTTTAGAATGATGCGCATACCAAATAGAAAATTAATTTTTGGGTTAAGATAATCACAAGTATTTATGGGTGTTCGGGGGGCTAGATGTCCCATTCATTAAGGGGGACTTCTATATGGTAAGGGATTATTAAGGCCGAGATTGATTTAGCTATTTTGGGGGTTCGTTTACCTTCATTTCTTAAAATCATAGCTGGTAACGGATGTTGCATTCGCTTCTAGAAAGACATTTGGCTAGGAAGACACTTGCCTGGCTGAACAATTTCCTAGAATGTACAAAAAGTTTGGCAACTATGAGTCGACATTGACTGATATGGGTTATTGGTCTGCTGGGGGTGGGTGTGGCTTGGGTGGGACGTCCATAGGGTAGTTGGGAGGGTGGCTATTGAATACAATGAATTAACTTCTTCTTTGTCATCGGTTTCATTGCAAAAAGATAAAAATGATGTTAGAGTATGGGTGCTAAGCTTGGATAAAAGTTACTCGGTTAAAATGATGCAAAAGTTAACAGAGAAAGAGAGGTTTCAATCTAGACAACACCCTCACAAACATTTTGGTCAAACCTTGTTCCCAAGAAAATTTGCATTTTTGCTTGGAGGGTTGTTCGTGATCGTATCCCGGTGCGTTCCAAACTTATAGAAAGGGTAGTGGATTTACCATCTATCCTATGTCCTATATGTCATGGGGGAGGTGAAAAATGTCATGTCAATCCTGTATCCCTGTGTCTTATTTGCATTTTAAGGTATCAATTTCAGTGAAATGGAGGAGGCTGCAAAGGGATCACTGTTGTCTTGGCAATTTAAAATTTGGGAGCTGGTCATTAGGGTGACATCTTATATAATTTGGAAGTATCGGAATTTGGCGATTTTCACAACAAAAATCATAGAGCTAGATAACGTGATTTTGAAGTCCAACTAAATTTGTTTCAATGGTTGAAATTCATGCAAAGAAAGGAAGACTTTTATCTTGTCAAGATTTGTTGTCGTTACCTTTTAATATGCGGAAAGCAAAGTAGCAATCGGGGGATTTATTAAGTAATAGGGTCGTGCTTGTTTGCATTGTTTGTAGCTTACCTCTCCACGGTTTGTGGAGTGAACTTCATCACAGTGCACTGACTTTATATAAGTTTAGATGGATTGAAATAAAAAGTATAATTATGTTTACTTTTCAAAAAAAAAAAAAACTAAAACACTTCATAAATAAGCTAAAACAAACATCCCCTTAGTATTAGGCCTTTCATTTTTCCAAACCAACACAAATGTCACATCACTGTCACATTAGTTTTTTTTACTTTTTCCTACCAAACCCAAATCAATCCGAAACCTAAGTATAACCATTCTCAAATTAACTCAAACATTTTCTCTCTCTTACTCTCTTTACAAAACCAAAAAAAAAAAAGAAATACATACGGGTCAGTCGGGTTTGCAAAACCAAAATGAAAGAAAAAGCTTGAACCCAAAGAAGGCGCAGGGGTGTTCCCGCAGGAACACGCCTAGCCCCAAGAAACCGGAATGAATTCGGAATAGGCTATACGGAAGGGCTTATGACTTCTAGACCTTTGTCTAAAACCTTGTACCAACACCACCAAAGTTGTTTAAACAGGCAAATCCAAGACCCGTTGCTCAAAACACAAACCCTCGCTTCCGTCGGTTAGCGCACGATTTTCCGGCTAAACACCAAGAAAGGGCAGCGGCGGAGACAGAAGAAAAGATGTCGGGTATGGGGGACGGGTACGTGGGCACCGCCCAGGACGCTGTCAGAATCCGAAGACTTGAGAAACAAAGAGAAGCAGAAAGGAAAAAGATCCAAGAGCTTAAAAGTAAGAACGCAAAAGGCCAATCTGGTCTTCTCCAATTCGGTTCCGGAACATCCGAAGTAAGTGTTCTTTTCGCAGATATATGTGCCTTTTCAGTCTATTTTACTTGTGTGCCCTAATTTTATGAATTACCGATTACGGTTTAGCGTAGCTTGATCCTGTGACTTTGAAGTACATAGTTTTGTCGATACACGTAATATGAGCCCAAGTTATACTTGATTTTGGGAGCCCATTTTGTAATTCAAGAATGACAATGTCAACTTTAGTTATAAAGAACAATGATTATCATTGTAACTGTTTCAAAATAGGAAACTGATCTTGCCAAATTTATTTTCATTTTGTAAGTATTGCTGTTAAATATCAAAATCATAGTAGCAGACTCTTACTTAGTTAGTCTATCTTAGCTTCATGAAATTTTTGAATACTAAAATCATCAACATTTTGCTTTATTGATGGTGCTATTTTCATGAACCGTAGTTTGGTCATTCATGAATTGTATTTTGGTCATATTTAATATCTTTCGCTTACTGGATAGAATGATTAAGATGTTTGTTAAGTGCTGTTGGTTGCGTTATATCTTGTCGCGCATTTGCTTATAAGATATTGTATGTTTGAAATACACTGAGCAGATTCTTGAGACTGCTTTTAAGAAGGAAACAGTTGGGCTGGTCACAAGGGAGCAGTATGTTGAGAAGGTGAATGAATTATTTGAATAATGTTACATATTTCTGTCTGCTTAGTATATGGAAAGTGTACTTGTGATTTATGCTTGATTATACTTGTGTCTAGAGGGTTAACATTCGGACCAAGATTGAAGAAGAGGAGAAAGAGAAACTTCAAAAGCTACAACAAGAGTGAGTAACTTGACATCCGGCTATTTGCATGTTTGCAGTTATATTTACCAGCTTTTGCTAATTATATTATTTTTCCTATCTACCGTAATTTAGAGAGGAGGAGCTTCTGTTACAAAAACTAAAAAAGAGGAAAATCAAAGCTAATCCTAAGCTTTCTTTCTCTGAAGATTTTGAGAATGGAGAGGAAGAAGACGGGGAAGATAGTGAGTATAGTTAATTTTGTCCATTTTTTCTTATTTATTATTATTCTATTTTTGGTTTTTTGACCATGTTATGTAGTAATCATTACCATTGTAATAAATACTACTTGCTTACTTAACAATTAACATACTTCTGTCTTATTTAAGCAGAAAGTAAAGAATCAAATATGTTTGGCCGAAGAGGCTTCGGCAAAGATCCGACTGTAGAAACTAGCTTTCTCCCTGACAGGTGTGACATCTCTCTGCCCCTTTTTTACCCACCCAAAAATAAAAAGAAAGAAGACCTCAATTTGTTAATTCTTTTAAGCTGATTAATCGTCACCACGGTGATGTGAAGCATACTCTTTCAGTGTGAGGGAGGCAGAGGAACAAGCTGAGCGTGAAAGGTTGCGGAAACAGTGGCTACGTGAGCAAGAGCAGATTAAAAGTAATTTTGAGTATTCGAAATTATTATTGGCTTATTGCTATTGTTGTTATTATTATTATTAATAATAAAATGATATCTTCAGAGTAATATATTTTGTTTGTTTTGCAGACGAGGCTCTTGAAATTACTTACAGTTACTGGGATGGTGCTGGCCATCGGCGAGTTATGCAGGTACTTATTATGTCTAAAGTTGCATTTGATTTCTTCTTGCAAAGTTTATTTATATATTATCACCCATAATTGGCCATATTTTTACTGGTTAACGTCCCAGGTTCGAAAAGGTGATACAATTGGTGAATTTCTGCGGGCCGTCCAGCAGCAACTTGCCCCTGAATTTCGAGAAATACGTACAACTTCAGTTGAAAACCTTCTATATGTGAAAGAAGATCTCATCATTCCACATGTAACAAATCTGTACTCTGCTCATAGTTGTTTTGTTTATTATGGGTCAACCCTACAATTTCTATTTTTTTTTTTCCTAACAACGTATTTACATTTTCAGCAACACAGTTTCTACGAGCTGATTGTGAACAAAGCTAGGGGAAAAAGTGGACCGGTATGTTATTCTTTTATTTAGTTATTATTGTTTGCTCTATTTCAACAATTATACGAAACATTTTCTTGTATACACAGCTTTTCCACTTCGATGTGCATGAGGATGTTCGAACAATTGCAGATGCAACCATAGAGAAGGATGAGGTAATTTTTTTTAATAAGTTAATGTAGCTGTGGATTATAATCTATTTAACATATGTTTACTATAGCTATAATTTTTAAAAGTTATTTGGAATTCAGCGGTTATAGTTTCAATTTCAAGTCTTGAGCATTAATTTTAAAGATTTTAATAGTTGTATGTTAAAAGAGTTGAAGAAAAACTGCAGCTGTGTACAATTATTACTCTTGTTTTATAGTCACATGCTGGTAAAGTCGTTGAGAGGCACTGGTACGAGAAGAACAAGCACATATTTCCTGCTTCAAGATGGGAGGTACTCCCCCTCTTCTTTTTCTCTTTTTCTTGTTTATATATGCCTCATTTATTTTGGAAAAATAGATAAATAGTGAATTTTCATGGGTTGTTCACTTGCATCATCTTTGTCTTATCATTATCCTAATTAACTAATTGAGGTGAAGATTGAGGGTATAAGCTGTAGGATTAAGTGAATAAAGACAATATGCGAGCTAAAGTGTTCCTCCATCAGCCATCTGTCACTTGGTTACAAGATTTAACCTCAATAGGGTAGAGTTGATGTGCTTGATCTGCTTTTAGGAATTGAGAACATACATTTTCTTTAGGTGGAAAAGACCGCGGATATTCATTCAGTCATCACTTTATCAATTTTGCTATTCTTTCTTTAAAACATGTTTTGCTCGAAAGATTGCACTCAATAGTGGTCTCAAATTTAAATCAATCATCCCAGTGTTTTCTTATCAAATTATGGTCAACTATTGCAGATATATGACCCGACAAAGAAGTGGGAGAGGTATACCATCCATGGGGACTAATCAATAAAACACAATCTTCATGTTTTCTTGGATCAATAACGAGCTTATTCCTGTGCTTACTGAGGTTATTACTTTGAATGTTGCTTGTTTCCATACACTTTTAAATTCTATACTATCTGTAACCATAGACAATTTACTTTCTCTTATACTACAAGTATGCCGGAACATAAAGCATACATATGGTAGAACTAAGAATCTTTTATATTTTTTAGTTCATGGGAGTATCCTCTTTTGATGTTATAGTGTCCAAATCTGGTTTGAGGATGCCTTTGTAAAACCATTATTCGTGCAACTAACGTTGTGTGTCGATAACAGTCGAATTTATATTATCGTTTAGATAGTGACCCTCCATACTGTATTTCGTTAATTACCAAGAGGACTGCTAAAGTGGCCACATTTGGTGCGAGGATCCGTTGGCAAAATCTGCTTGTTTTTTAGCAATATTTTGGGCGAAATATAGTGTCCACTGTCCAGAACAGTTGATTGGCCCAAAAGGTTCGATTGAATGTTTGGGCTTCAGTCACGTTTTGCCCACGAATACGTTTACCAATAAATGAACTATAAAATTAGGCTAGCCATTGGAAATTGTAATTTGTAACATTTTATAGATATGATTTTATACGACTATGTTATCAGACTTGGATTTTAGGGGGTGCTTGTTTCATTCTTTTGGTGGGATCCTCCGAATACCATGTTTGGTTGGCAAAGTAATAAAGGGAATTCAAATTCATGGATTTATAAACCCTACGTCGGAGGGAATTCCTCTGGCGATGGGGATTTCCTCCGACAGTCGACCCCAGTATTTTATAAACCCAGTAGATGGGGATTTCCTCCGGCGACCCTCCGACTGTTCGTCTGCCGTCATCCTTTCGTCTTCCGTCCCTCCGATTGTCCGTCTTCACTATCGTCCCTTCGCTGTCGCTGTTCGACTGTCATCCTTCACTGCTGTCGTTTGACTGTCACCATTCCCATAAGTCGTTCGACTGTCGCCGTTCAACTGTTTGTCTTCCGTCCCTTCCGTCTGCGGCGACTCTCCATAAGTCGTCCCTTCGCTGTCGCCATTCCCTTTCATCGCTTCCGTCACCGTTCGACTGTTCCGGCGGTGTAGATGGTGGCCGGTGGTCGACTGTTCCGTCCTTTTGCTTCCTTTGACAAAACCCTAGGCTGGTGGTGGCGGTATAGATGGTGGCCGGTGGTGGCAATGGAGGTTGTAGGTGGTTTTTACTGCAGTGGAAATCCCATCTAATATATCTTATCCAAACATCATTTAGGATTTTAAATCCCTCCAAATGTAAATCCTATCAAAAAATACTTGAACCAAACACCCCCTTACTAGAAAGTGATGTGCGTATCCCGCTAATCTGTGGTTTTTTTACTAAAGGTTTTATAACAATAAACCGAAGTTAAAACTTGAAAGTGTACATCATATGCCCAAAAAAAAGAGGTGCTGAACGGCCCCAATATAATACTATTGAAAATTGTACCATTTCAAGTTATCAAAGTTGCTCGTAATCTGCAGGATCCTATGAATCCCAAAACCTACGAGTCTGACCAGGGGTGAGTATTTTAACCGATAAAATTGAACCAAGTCCGTATGAAAACTGATGGTTCGGTTTTTTGAATTTTTGTTAGCCGATAGTAATTGGCTGGTTTTTTGAAACTGAGGCGAAATCTAGTATAGTTTTTAATTAAACTGTAACATGATGTATGTTTTCAAAGTCATTGTTATCAAAATCATACGTTAAATAAACTTTATATTATGAGGTTTAATAACTAAATTCAATGTTATCAAATTTCTATAAAGATGGAGCGACATGAGTTACTAGTTTAGATTTATTGGCGTGATATAAAACAGATGATGATAGTGATAGTCGTTGTCACACTGCAATTATTCTGGGCATGACTTCTAATAACATCTCTTCAACTATATATATATATATATATATATATATATATATATATATATATATATTATTATAACAAGAGAAGACCTTAATTATACGTTTTTAATAAATTCCAAAGTAGATCGAGTTCTCTCTTGAAATATTTCCATTAAAAGAAAAGTTTTGTTAAAGTTTGGGTCGTGGATACCAGAAAGGATGGATATCTAACATTAATATGTATGCATGCATATTTTTTGTATTTTAAATAAGTTACCTTTAAACTTGACCACTTAGTCCTTTGATTTTGTGTCGTCATTGTTCACTACAAGGAAAAACACTTTTAGCTGCGACAAAAGTCGTCGCAAAAAGTTCAAATTTAGCCTCGTATAGTTTTTACGGCGACATGTCGTCGCAACAAACTCGCGCTAAAACATTATTTGCAACGACAAGATTAACTATTAGTGGCGACACACAACGGACCAAAAATTTGCCACGTGTCCACTATTTGCGGCGACATTTTTAGTTTTTGGGGCGACGTATACTATATTATTTTTAAATAAAGAATAATATATTTAATACTTTTTGCGGTGACATTTAAACTTTTTGCGGCGACGGGTATTATTTAATTCTTTTATAATTAATAATACATTAAATTCTTTTTTCGGCAACTGATCACCTTTTAGCGGCGACATGTATTATATTCTTTTTAAATAAAAATTAATAAACAAATTGAGACTCAAACATTTCATCTACCTCAGCCTGTGTATACAATCGTCCGGTGGCACGTGATTGTGCGCTCGATCGTGCCGTGGATGAAGATGAAGAACTTAACGTTCTACCTACTCCACGAACATGTCCGCGACGTTCACCCAACACCGAGCGCAGGATTTCTTCTTCACTCAACGGATTCTGGTTCCCAACTTGAGCTTCCTTCAAAAAGACCATACGACACTGTGTAATTATAAGACAAGAATGATTGTTATCAGATAAATATATATATATATATATATATATATGTTAAGTATATAAAACATAAATAATTACTTACATGGTTTTCAGCAAGAGCCTCGTGAGTAAAGACGCCATTGCGTGAATGCATTAGAGGATATTGGTCGATCAGGCTAGGGGGTTCAAACGTTTCTGGGTCACACTATAAACAAATAAAAAGAATATATACTTAATGCCGATAAAACAAACACGTCAACCAATTTTGACCCATTAGAAGTGAATATAAGTCATAGATGACAATTATAACCCGTTAGAAGTGAATATAAGTCATAGATGGCAATATGATCCGTTAGAAGTGAATATAAGTCATAGATGACAATATGACCTAGTAGAAGTGAATATAACCCATACATAGCAATTTTGACCCATTAGAAATGAATATAACCCATTTATAGCAATTATTACCCGTTAGAAGTGAATATACTTCATTTATAGCAATTATGACCCATTAGAAGTGAATATAACTCATAAATAGCAATTATGACCCGTTATAAATGAATATAACTCATTTATAGCAATTTTGACCCGTTAGAAGTGAATATAACCCATAAATAGTAATTATGACCCGTTAGAAGTGAATATAACATATAAATAGCAATTATGACCCGTTAGAAGTGAGTATAACTCATTTTATGACCCGTTAAAAGTGAGTATAACTCATTTATAACAATTATGACCCGTTAGAAGTGAGTATAACTCATTTATAGCAATTATGACATGTTAGAAGCGAGTATTATGATTTGCTAAAGTAGTCCAACTCTTATCGATCGTCATAACTGCGTTCAAAGCATACCATAGTTATTAAGAATACAAATCACGTATTAAATTTTTTTACTAAGGAATGTGAGTGGTTTATAGCAGGGTGACTGTCCTAACCCACTTTTTGAATACCTTATCTCATATGTGAATACATATTACTTGATCGGTCATTTAAGAAAAATTCGACAGCATTTACCCTTAGCTCCCAAGTATATAAATAATATATACCCTGGAAGCATAGAGTAAATGACAACCGAATCTTACGTAAACACCCAACCATATAACAAGCATTCACATCCTAAATGAGATAAAGTATTCAAAAAGCAGTCCCAACATGGGAACAACCCGAAATTAATTTCGAACAAGAATTCTAAGCTCACACACACAAATGATCAATTAGCATGATTACTAACAATCCATTACTAACACTAAATGAACAATTATTTTAACAAAATTACTAGGAATAATTAACATCATATAAATTAAAACTAACATTAATCTAATTTCTAACATTGTTATAAATTAGATTAATATATTCAAAATAATTATCTAACTTTAGTAACACTAAATAATAATTTAGTATCATCAAATAAACTTTTTAACACATAATTAAATATATAAAAACAATTATTCTAACATTGATATAATTTCTAACATTATTAGTATACTAACAAGAATTAAAGATTAACACTAGCTAACAATATATAATCTAACATTATTAACACTAAATAATAATCTAACATCATCAATTAAATAAAAACACTCACATTAAAGATCAACACTAATTCAAGATTAACACTAACTAACAATAATCTAACATTATTTACACTAAATAATAATATAAAATCATCAAATAAACTATTTAACACATAATAATATATATAGAATCAAGTATTCTAACATTGATCTAAATTTCAACATTATTAGTGTACTACCAATAATTAAAGATTAACACAAATCAACAAAAACTAACATTATTAACACTAAATAATAATCTAACATTATCAACTAAAACAAATTAATCTTAAAACTAATAAAAACTAATATAATCTAACTTTAAATTAACTAAACTTATAATCTAACATAATTAAATAAACAAATTAATATTAAAGCTAATACAAGCTAGAACAATCTAACATTAAATTAACTAAAGTCATAATTAACATAATCATATTAAAAAATCAATATTAAAACTAGTATAATCTAACATTAAATTAACTAAAATTATTATAACAGATAAAATATTAAAAAAAAACCTTGAAGTGACCGGATGGATCGAGAGGAGGAGAACAAACAACCTCCAAATCAAAAAACGAGATATTAACAATAAAGAGCAAAAGAAACAAAAAAAACTTAGGAGTAAAACCGAGCGAGATTCCGGTCCGCGCCGGCGAGAGCTCGTTGGGGCGGCGGGTAGCAGGTGAGGAAACAAGAATGAGAAAAAAAAGAGCGTTGCAACCTAATATTTCGTAATATTTTTTGCGGCGACAAAGGAACTTTTGCGGCGACTATAAATTGAATAATATCAAGAACGGTTTAGTTCGTCAAAATGTATCCAACTTGACACCTTTTGTTATTGTATGTACTAAACTTTCAAACTTACTATTTAATGTACTGGACTTCTTAAACTTACCATTTTATGTATCAGGTAACCTGAATAGCAAGTTGCAGGTTATTTTTTTAGTTTTGATTTATTTTTTATACCAATTATTATTCTTTATTAATATTATTATTTTTTATTCAAAATTTAAGATGAAGATGAAGACGAAGATGTTGATTTTAGCCAGGAAGATGAAGATCTCATCGTTACCGAGATTCAATTCAAAATCGTAAACAGAAAAGGCTTGTTCATATGAAATCAAAACATCTTCAAATCTACAACCAATGTTTGAACAAATAAAAAAATCAAACCCACAACATTCAAATATCACAACTCTGTTCATATGAAATCAAACAGATAGAAGCATGTTCAAAATCAGATCCAAACAATCTCAAACATATCATAGATGAGTTAATCTATGAACCCCGAGATCGTAAACCAAAACAGGTCCATAAACCCCAGATGAAAACCCATTTGATTTCATAATCCTAAAATCGAACGAGAAAGAAAACAAGAAAACCTAAAATCGAACAAGAAGGAAAGCAAGAAAACCCAAAATCGAACAAGAAGGAAAGCAAGAAAACCCTAAACTTACTTGTCTTTGGTAAATGAGATGGAAACCTGTACAGATCTGAACCATAATAAACCCATTTAAACAAAATCAGAAATGGTGTTCCAGATCTTGAATCGATTTGGTCCACATATATATTAGCTTGATCTTCCCCCATCAAATCGAAAATGATGAATAACGAAGGTGAATCTGTCGATGGTAACCCAAACACATACACAAGTGAATCTGGACTCGATGACTAACGTAGTTGAGAATCTGAACTCGATGATAACGAAAACCCAAACACCCAAAATCTGAACTCGTTGTTGAATTTGTCCATGGAACATAAACACAAACAAAATCGGCAGATACACATAGCAATGACACGAGGAAGCAATTAATTGAAATTATTATTATTGTTATTAATATTATTAAATAATCTTTATTTGTTTTGAATTATTTTTAAGGAAAAAAAGACTCATCATTATCCATGTCACTGCCACGTCATTAACACATCAGCTATACCTATGCCAAGTCAGCATGACACGAGGAAGCAATTAATTGAAATTATTATTATTGTTATTAATATTATTAAATAATCTTTATTTGTTTTGAATTATTTTTAAGGAAAAAAAGACTCATCATTATCCATGTCACTGCCACGTCATTAACACATCAGCTATACCTATGCCAAGTCAGCATGAAACCTGCTAAAGTAGGTACAATACATAAAAAGGTAAGTTTGAGAAGTCTAGTACATTAAATGTTAAGTTTAAAAGTCCAGTACATACAATAGCAAAAGGTGATAAGTTAGATACATTTTCACGAACTAAACCCTATTAAGAAAGAGGAAAATTTATTTGCGGCGACATAAAATATTTTAGGTGGGAAAAAATCCCGCCATTGTTTTCGTAAAAATAAAAAATAAAAATTAAATCAATAGAGTATTAGTGGCGACATTTGTCGCCGCAAATAGCCTTCGTTGAAAGTTAAAACTTCTTGACTGGAGATTTGTCTTTCTAGTGGGCCTTTTGAGGCGACAATTGTCGCCGCAAAAAATTGTCGCTGCTAAAAGTGTTATTTCTTGTAGTGGTTGTGATTTTCTTTGTTTTTTTTAAATCGACAAACCGTACAAAATCGATGATTGTGGCATTCATTTAGCTATTTAATTTACGTGATGAAGCAAATTATTATTGATTTTTTTCCAAATAAAGCTTAAATGCGTATATATAACATAGATAAAAGGTTAGATGTATGTAGGACTCGATCCTGCCAATATGAATAGCAGGAGTCTGATCTAGCCAAGTCCTAAAAGACAAAGCTCATACCAGATAGGAAAACAACTTCCGACACCAAGTACTTACATTACGTGCCAAGAGCCGTAGCCTCTCGCGCCTCCTGCTGTAAGGCCTCTCTCAGGACTGATCGCAGCATGCGTTGTGTGGTGGCAGATCATATACGCTTGGTAGCAGATCATTTCCTGCCCTGCGTGGCAGTAGATTTTTTCCTGCGTGACAAATATTCTCACGTACAGGAGATCCGAATCCTTTTCTCTGTCGTATCTTGCCTTGTGTGACAGATGTTCGATCATGTGCTGCCTTTGAAGACATAATCACTATGATTTCATCCTAACTAAGAATGTATTATATACGTGTTGTGATATATAGATAAGTTTGGTTACGGCCTGATAGCACTCAAAACCTGACTTACTCTAATTAATCTTTTATGTAGTTTAGTTTGATTAAGCTTCATAAATTCCAACCCTTATGCGTTTGTTCGGGCAATATTGTTATGTCATTGCTTGGCAATATACATCTAGCCCTTGAAAACATTCTTGAGATTGTAAGTTCGGCACAATTTACTCTGAATCAATTGCACCGAACTTGGAGGACTTGATGATACCCCTACCTTTTTGGATATTAGACTTGGTCCATTTATGTCACCCGGTCTAAAGGTTTGAGCTCTTCCCTATAAATAGAGGGGTCACTCTTACTTTGGGGATCCTTTCCTCATCTTCCTCACCCATCTACTCATTTAATTAGAGATCCCCTCTCTACACCAACCCAAAGTCGGTCAACATCGTCACCCTTGTCATGGACCCTCCCCTTCAAGGCTAGCCACTGCAAAGGGAGACAAACGTAATGATTCTTCACCGGTCCTTTCTTGCACTCCTGCTCGCTAACTAAGGCAAGATCACATACATACATGCCTAAATAAAAATAAAAATAAAAATTATACTTTTGGGTACTTTTAGTGCCATTCTTTTTTTGTCAAAGACCTTTTCAAGGTGGTCTCTCTACCTATAGATAGAGATAATAGGTATGATTGTTTATATCTTACCTCTTTCATAATCCACGCTTACGAGATTGAGTATTGTTGTTTGTGTTATTTATGTCGACTAATTATAAAACTTGTTATTGTTTAGTAACATATGTTCTTATTAATTAAATATTTAGGTTATATAAATAAAAGAAAATCATGGAAAAGGAGGATATAGAAAAAAAATAGGGAAGTGTCGTACAATTATCACTCATTTTTTCCTTATATTTCTTACCCTAAACTTTTTTTATTTGATTATATATAATATATATAAACTTAAAATTGGCACTTCACACGTGTTTTTTTGCTAAAGATCTTTTGAAAAACAATTTCCCTACTTGTGGGTAAATCTTAGAAGTTAGAAATATGTCTCTTTACATCTCATCTCTTTCTTAACCTGTTTTTTATAGGATTGAGTATTGTTACCATATAAAATAAGAATAAGTGAATTTTACATGTCATAATCTAGTGATAGAGAGAAAAAGTATAAAGATTTAATAGGAAGAAATATAATTTACCAAAAGACTTGTAGTCTAACGGTATTAAGATATTAAAAAGATGTATCTTATGATCATGAATTCCAGTCATTATAAACAAAAGATGTAGCTTAAGGGTATTTAAAGTATACGTATGTTCTACTGTTAAAAAAAACTTGTTACATAATTTATAAAAATGCAATCATTTTAATATAATAATTGAAGGAGAATGGACGTAATAAAGAAAGTAAAGGCATGAGAATGGACGTATGATGAATGTTGCGTGAACGTGTCCCGTAGCTTTGGGAATTAGAAATAGAATAACATATAATAATTATTATTATTAATTATTAATTCCTATTCATTAAATGATTCACCGACCAGAACACGCACTCTACACTCTTACAACGCCATATGTTACATTTTTAAATATAAAAACAAAGTGTATGGCAAAACCGGGTGAAGAAGCGTGATGATAAAAACGAGGTCGATAACCTATATCCAATGAATAAACTTTTTTAATAATTAATAAAAAATTGGCTTAGATCGGTCGGCTTATAATCAATGAAGGTTGTGAAATTCAAGATGTTATTTATAATGCTTTTGGCTTTTTGTAAGATTAGATAGTAATAATAAATATAATATAGGCTATTATATAAAGAGAGATAATATATCCCCTACTTATCTTTCTACTTATAAGATCAACATAATTGTCAAAATCAATAGATGAGGTGAGGAAAGAGAATTAGTGGACTTCACATGTAATCTTGTATTGAGTATGAGGATATATCATTTTTCTTATATATATAGTGAAAAGTTCATTTGAAAACCGTTTTTATTGCGAGAACCGCGAGAACCAAACTTAGCCGTCCAATTCCCCCTCCTTCAATTGGATTGCCCACCTATGAATTCCTTACATGCACCCTGCCACACTCAATCCCCCCACGCTCTTCATCCATGAATTCCATTATCCAAAATGAATGGCTAAGATTTGTTCTCGCAATAAAAACGGTTCTCAAATGAACCTTCTATAAACCTACCATAAAACGAGAACTGTATTTTTTTATTTTTTTACACGACTCATTAACTTTAAAATCCGTCTATAAGTGTAACACCGTGCTTTTGAGAACCAAATTTTTTCTTTTTAAAATACAATTTAAGTTTTCAAACCGCGTGGGTTTGACTGTAAATAGAACATTTAAACCTGTCTTATAATTTAAAAATGCAGCGGAAGTAAAAACACGTGGCAAACTGTATAAACAGTCAAAATGTTGTCACATACGACATTTGGTGTTACGGATACATAACCGGCCGACCATTATCTTTAAACAAACATAAACATAATATAACAGGGTTAAACAAAATCCAGTGTTCCTCCTAAAAACATGCAACTACCCGCAGTCACCCGAGCTCACAGCCTAAGGAACACCTGCACATGTAGAGAGTAGTATCTGTTAGCTATAATAGCTAGTGAGTACACGATAGCATGCAATCAATATAAACATATCACATATCATCAATCATGCTCAAATAATTCTATCCTAGCATCTCGCGATAAGCTGGTGTAGTCAGGAGGTAGCATATCTCGCAAGGTAGCGAACCCAGCTCAATGCACCAAACTGGGGTACGAGACACATCAACCGCGCCAGTGGGGGAACTGTAAAGCGTCCACCTTTGCGTTTCAGAATCAACCGATTCTTCTGAGTAAAGCCCTGAGCTAAACCCACAGGGGACAAACCTTGTCCGGGGCAAACCTTGCCCAATAGGTAGGACATCTTTGTCCGGGGCAAACCTTGCCCAATAGATCCGTACCGATCACAAACAATTAATCTGATTCAATCGAATCATCAATCAATGCATAATCATATCCACATAACATACACCTAAACAGATGCATATTATTTATATTAATCAAATATGTAGCATCATCATGCCATTCATTCTTTACTTCAGTGCGCGCACGCAATAATATATATATCATCGTAACATACACCTAATCAAGTGCATGCTATTATATATCAATAAGTTAAGCCTTGCATCATCATGCTATACAATCTACACTTAAACAAGTGCGTATCATACTTTGTCAACATGTTAAGTCAAGCATCGTCATGCTTTTCAAACTACACTTAATCAAGTGCGTATAATATCCTGATAATCATTTATCATACATACTACAAGGTATACAACCTTTCATCAACATATTCAAACACTTAATCAAGTGTTTACAAATCATTGTATTCAATTCAATTCATTGTTAATATATGTTATAGATATATTAATCGTTATGTTATCAGGCACTCACCTGTTAGGCTAGAATAAGCAAAGACCTTGCTTTGGCGCTCACGGATTGTCAACTCGACCTATAATACCAATATATACGTATTAATCACTTGAACACGCAAGGAACATCTAGGAAACTTGAAACAATACCCTAATGGTGCTATTTAACTATTTATTAACTTGTTATAATAGTCCAAGCATCAACACGCGAACGAACAACGCAAAACAGCACTTTGTACAAAAACAGGGCTGACGCGACGCGGCGAGTGTTGGACGCAACGCGTCCCATACGCCCCGAAAACCAAATTTAAAATATTAAGATCAAACACCTATAAGTGTTCGCATCTCAGGGTTTATCATAAAAGCGGAAGCAATTTGTTTGGAAACTTGACGTATCAATAGATACTCACATAAATACTGTCATAAGTTTGGTACCAAAAACTTGATATTTACAAACCAGGCGTTAATTTCAAAGAGTTTAACAATTGGAAGTCAAACCGGAGCTTTGCCCTTGCCTTTGATAAAACCTGCAAAACATTTTAAAAATAGTATCTAATAAGCTACGAGAGCTTAGTGAGTAATCTAAACATAACATCGTATGAGTACACGTATACATTCACATGAAGATAATACACGCATGTCTGGCAATCAAAGCTAGCCTCTGGTTCTAGACCTAGGGCATCATCGTAGGTCATAGTACTGTACCGCATCTGAGCCATACTGCACATAGCAATACGCTTACATATTCACATGTATAACATAGCATGTTAGCAATCTGATATGAAACTACACATGCTGCTGATATGAAGTGAAGTCTAGAAGACTCACCTTATAACTGTAATATGCAATACTTCACAGATCACTGATGCAGGTAATATGTCAATCACCTCCTATATCAACAATACATAAATAATACATAAGTCATTCTGATCTGAAATAGGGCCTACACGGGCCGTGTATCCCTACACGGGCCATGTCCCGCATATGCTACACGACCTAAGCTGGCAACATGGCCAGTGTGGTCTATTCACCCTACACGGGACGTGTACCTCTACACGGGCCGTGTACCACTCATGCTATACGACCATGTAACCCTTCATGGCCCTATGACCGCCTTGCACACTACACGGCCGTGTACCGCTACACGGGCCGTGTACCTCTTATACTACACGACCATGTATCCTTACATGGCCCTGTGACCGCCATAACTACTACACGGCCGTGTACCGCTACACGGGCCGTGTACATAACAGTCCAGCAGACTGTTCTTGCCAAGAACAGCCGGACTTCACCAATAAATCCCATAGTTTCTTCATAAACTGATTAGAGGTGTTTTCCTACACCTCCGACAACTGATATACATAATCTAGACTAAAGAAAACAACTCTAACATGATTTCACCATTGAAACCATGTGATTAAACTTACAAAACATCAAAAACCAAGCTTGAAAGCTTACCTTGTGATGAGCTCTTGCTATGATCTTGCTAAAGGCACTTGAAACTCTGTATGGCTTACAAAATGGAAAGCTTATGGTCTAATATGCAAGTACTCGTGAATGGCAGGGAAGCAATTGGTAAACTTTGACTTCTAAGTCAAAGTTGGTGTTTATATATATAAATAGTTTTACTAATTGACATAACTGCCCCCTGGACTATATTAACTTATAATTTGTCGGATTTAGCCCCTCTAGTTTAAAACCCCATCTTATCACGTATATCCGTTTATAATTCGGGTAACACCTTGTACTTTTCTTGCATAAACTTAATAATAAAATTCTGGGTGTTACAACTCTTCCCCACTTGAAATGATTTCGTCCCCGAAATCAACTGCCGAAGAGTTCTGAAGAAATTTCATCCTTTTTTGTTCAAGCCCTCATACATACTCTAACCTCTTTCTACGCTTTTACCGGTCCTTGACCCATCTACTCTGTTTATCATAGATTTAACTGCTAAACATCTTCTGAGATATAATATACGAAACGTGTTCTAAATTTATAACAACTCTTCTGATAACTCTGATCTATAAACGGCCCTTCCCCTCATATATAGTAATTCTGTACAACCATTCGAATTTCAGACTTAATTTTTCCTCCTTTCTGAATCTGATCACGTCTTTCCACAGTGATACTTTCAATAATACATACTTGTCCACTGAAACAAATGTGAAGATCTCTGTTTATCTGTAAAACCCTTCTGTCTATTCTGGGCGTCAAACAATCTACTACATACCTTCTAAATCTATTTTGTCTTTCGTTTTATCATTTCTGTGCTACCCCACACTTTCTGACCCACGTCACTGAATACACTGAAGTTTGGCAGTAATATCATACAATTTCATACATTGGCATCCCGGTACTAAACCTGTATCTGTTGTAATACAAAACTCTGTCAAGCAAATATGTACCCCAGTTTTCTTCTGACTTAATAACAAAATCTTAAAACATGCTTTCCATCATCTGTATATTTCTTTCATTCTGACTGTACTGAGATGAAGCTTAATCCTTAACTTATATGAAATCTGTTTCGAATTCTAGTAATGGATCTGATATCATTATCTGAATCAATAAACACTGACATGCTATGACATATCACAATCTGTTTCACATACACATCTGCTAACTGTTCTGATTAATGAGTTTCTCTAATGAAAACCACATACATACTTTTATTTAACCTGCCTACAATTACTCATAACACTTTATAACCTCGTAGGGTTTTCGGGTAATTTAGCATTCAGGTTTATACTAATATTTCCAGATATAATTTCTGACATTTGGCTTTCTTTCGTACACATTTATAAGTATTTCTCCACTTATTTGACTATATCTTGTTTCATACCCGGTCACCAATAATCCACCCTCGGGTCTTTATACAATTGGTAACTTCTGACTGAACAGAAAATCTAAACTTGTGAGCTTCATTTAGCTGTGTCTGATCTGCATCTCTCTAACCTGATACTCACATACGGCTTTATCTAATCAGTATATCACGGCTGTCTTTAATCGGATTTATTTCCTGTCATTCTCATCCATTTCTTAATATACTTTTCACTTTTGATCTCTTTTCACTGAACTGTTCTTATCATTTCTGAGTAACAGTGTCGTCACTGTCATCTAGATAATTGATTCATACAAGTATTATTTCTGATTTCCTGTTCAAACTGTCGGCTATATCATTAGCCTTACCCTGAATAACATAATATTCTACTCACGATCTTCACTGATTCTGACCAGTGTTTCTGTCACCTTTAAAGGTCTTTCTCATTCAACAATTATTACTAACTTTTAATATTCTCGTGTAAATAACTCTATACATAAAGAAATACCTAATCTCATCATATCATACTGAATGCTACCGTAGCGCACTAGCGGTAGTCTTACACCACCTATGAATGCTATTGCGGCGCACCAACAATAGTCTTACATCCACATATCCACTCACTATTGAGGTAATATCCTTACGTATCATATAACTAGCATACCACATATACTACTATTAGGTGTAAGTCTGTATATTCATTCTCATACGATTGAATTGTCTAGAAGTGTAAATAATAACTCTGCCCCTCTGTATCCATCCAAAACATTGTACTGTCATCACACAATGCTATCGTCTCTTCAGTCGATTCAGGTAGTGCAAACTGTTGCTTCACATAATTTATGCAATTAATCCCATCCAACTGTTGATTACTGTCGGGTTCTTTGGCGGCTCCCAATTCATCACCTTCTCTACTTCTCATAATTCATCTCGATCCCATTCCTTACATCTTAAATTCATATTGAAAACTTGACATATAACTAATTTCTGCTCTGTGTCACTAAAACTTTTCAAACATGATTCTCATGATCTGATAAACTTCTGAAATAATTACATATATCGTTGAAGAACACAATTACTGACTTACTTGATATTGACTTATACACCCTATTCAATTAATACATAATCACTGCTGGTGCGTTAGCAAGGCTAACATGTATCATAACTACTTCAAAACATCTATATGTTTCTGAACACAATGTAAGGAATACCATCCCTTCTGATCTCAGGCTGAAGAAAATCCGACCTGGAGTCAGCTTTGACAACCACTTTACCCCGTTATAACTGATCAAGTAATTCTCATATTTTGAACACCGGACATATATTCATGATCACTTTATTGAGCTCACAATACTTAATACACATAACATAAATACTCATCATGAAAAGCTACTTCAAAACATCTACTTTTCATGACCATTTGACACTTGTGGAAGCTTTCTAACATCAAAAACTCCTATCCAATTAATTCATACGAAAATCACAATTAAATGGACAAAGACGTGCACATAATGGCCAAAACTTGGTGTAGACCAATTCCAACACTTGCAACACACCATATACACCTAATATGATGTATTGAAGGTGTTGCAACTGACCAAAACTTTTAAACTCAATGTTTGGTATCATTTTCCAATTTCTTGCCTATTTAAGGCCTATTTTTCACTATTTTAGCCAATTCAAGCAAAAAAACCATTCCAATTCAAAACCAATGTTCTAATCAATTCATACAAGTCATATGAACCTATTAGAACCTTAAAAAATAAGTTCTTGATGTGTAAAAACAGATTTAGGCCATTTTGACCCATTTAGGCTAAATATTGGATTTGTGCAAAAACACCACTTCTAATACACCAATTGAGTTCTAATCAATTCTAACAAGTTAGAGGATCAATTAGAACACTAAATTTCAGTTCTTGAAGGTCAAAATCAGTTTGACCCGTATTTGACCATTTTTGACCCATTTGAGCCAAGATTCAAAACTCAACAAGAACACTACTTTAATTCATGGAATTGATTCCTATGCACTTATAAATGATATTAGAACCTATTTCAATCATAAATTTCAGTTCTTGATTGCTAAATCAAAGAACCCACTTGAAACCTAAAATTTCAAGTCTTGACAGAGCAAAACCAAGAACAAGAATGAATATAAACTTACAATGATCAAAGGATGATTAGGAACTACTTGTAAGACCAATTAGAAGCTTAATTCTCTGCTGGAACAAAAGTTTGTGAGTTTCTCTTCAAAACCCAAAAATCAAGATTGAAGAACAAGAGATGGTGAAGATGAAGATGGAGCTTACAATGAAGAAGGTGATGATCTAGGGCTGATTTAAGCCTTCAATTTGCTGCTGGAAATTGTTGTTTGATGATTTCCTTTGACCTTCTTCTTCTATCTTGCAAGAACAGGAAGAAAAGGTTGAATGGAAGTGTCTAAACGTGTGTGTGTAAATGTCTGATGAAAGAGAACTAGCCAAACCGACTTGTGGGTTATTACTATCCACAAGTGGGTATTTTGTTCCCCTTTCCAACTTACAACTCATCTCTCGTTTACTCGTTTCAACTAACGAGGATATTTTTGGAATCCTCGTTTGAAACCGTTCGATATTTTATAACCTTTATCTATTTTTATTAATATTTTTAATAACCCATTTATTTACTATTTTTCATATTTTATCTCATTTTCTAAAATATATATTTATTATTTAACTAAATTAAATAATTGACGTATCATGATCGCACACGTTTAGGCCCGTTTTGAGTATGTTACAATAAGTTATTGGGTGTGCCGGCATATGTATAAACCGATTTTACTTAAAAGACTGGACTACACATGAAAATATAAAATCGGTTTTTTACGACAAACTAATATATTATTTGTAAGGAGAGCCCTACCTACGACTTCCAGTTCTACAATTTGCACTCATCTCACAATATATCTTAAAAAAGTTTGCAATACATGATCAGTCTCTTATGGTTTTCTAAAAAACTGGTCTTATAATATATTTTCAGATAAGAATACTCTTCAAAAAAGATTCTATTCTTGAAGAGATTCTATGTATGATTGACACACTAAATGAAAATTATAGGATCGTAAAGTGAATATTAGTATATTAACAATTGTCGTTCATATTAGTATAAAAAGCAACAATCTAATTCGCATAATATAACTATTAAAGAGGTTATATTATGATTTATATTTTGACTACTTTTCAATCTCTTTGATATATATACTCGATTGGATTTAATAGTTTTTTCCCCATTTTGTAAGAAACAAGAGGGGAAATGGTTTCTTGTTATGTTCAAACCGAATAGTTTTTAAATCTTCTACAACTTCAACTCAATAGTATCTCTAACAGAAATGTAAATGCATCGACATAAGAAGTACAGAAGAAGAACAATATAAAAATCGTAATTTATAATGGTCGAAGAATATTAACTAATATCCTTAACTCATTTGTTGGCTTCATCAAAAGACGTTTCTTTATTATCTGTCTCTAAATAAGTTTTTTTTTTGAACAGTTTCACCTCAGCGGTAGTGGCACATGATCGAAACCGGTTGATCTAATCCGGGCCCCGGTATCGAACCACTCCAACTACACCCCCCTAATTAATTCGGTAGGGCTGCTTTCACTAATGAGGGAAAGATTGTCACCAACTTCTCTCCTTTGCTATTTGGTTTTACTTTGGGTTTGAGTTAAACGGTATTGTTTGCTTTTAAAAAAATTAATAGCAAGTGAAAATTCAAGTATCACGACCTTTAACAAGAAGGGAAAATAATAAGTTACATATATTTATTTATTAAATAATAAAGAAGTCGATTCAAACTTTGACGCAAAGCTATTGACAATTAGTCCAATGCAGTGATTCTTTTCTTGGCGGAAGCACTTCCCTTCTTATAAAAGGTATCCTCTCTATCTCCTTTTTATTTTATAGTCTTATATATATATATATATATATATATATATATATATATATATATATATATATATATATATATAATTATTTATATATATATATATATTGAAAAGTTCATTTGAGAACCGTTCTTATTGCGAGAATCGCGAGAACCAATCTTAGCCGTCCAATTCCCCCTCCTTCAATTGGATTGCCCACTCATGAATTCCTTACATGCACCCTGCCACACTCAATCCCCCACACCCTTCATCCATGAATTCCATTATCCAAAATCAACGGCTAAGATTAGTTCTCGCAATAAAAAAGGTTCTCAAATGAACCTTCCCATCTATATATATATATAGGGTTAAGATTTTTTTACGTTAGAGTCAAATATAACACATCATATTTTCTTACATATATGATAGTAAGTCACTTATTTTAAGTTAAAATAAGTGAGTTACTATCATATTTTCTTACATACATGATAGTAAGTAACTTATTTTAAGTTAATAAAACTTCAAATTATCTTATCCTTAATTAATATGTGACAAAAAAAACCAAAAAGTTAAAAACACAATCTCGGATCTTTTGTCCCGTAATTTAAATCTTGGTCATTGTGGACCTTCATCCTCTCCACCATGTCGACAGTAGTAGCCTCCACTTTCACGTCGATTACGTGTCCAAACCCTATATTTTACCTTCTTCCATGGAAGATACTCAAATAAGTTAATATGTGATCTTCATATTTACTCATCTATTTTTAATATTTTTTTTGAAAGGCAAAGAAATATATTAATAGTGTTAATTTCTTATAAGTAGAAAATAACTTTTTGATAATAATGATAAATTCTTTTTGCTTTATGGTTTACGTATGATAATTTTTTGAATGTATAAAAGTAGAAAATAATATGCTAACAATTATTATAAGTTAATCAAACTTGGTTTATATTTTTGATATGTAAGGTAGAGTAAATTCTAATAGAGGTTTTATATATTTCGGGTTTTGTTGATTTTGGAACCAAAGAACCGGAACAGGTTACACCTAAACGAGACGATTCTTTGTTCTAGTTTTGGTTTTTTTTTATTCGGTCTGGTTTTAAAATCGAGCTCATCTGTAATTTGATGGAAAAGTCCAATTGGTAATGAATCAAGTTTCCTCCCTTAAAAAGCCTAATAAAACATAGAAATTTGCTATAAAATTATATTCCAATTTCCTATAATTCTGGATGATTTCAATGAATCAAAGTATCAAACACTCGTTAAGAGAATTATAACAAAGTTAGTTATAGCTTTTATTTAGAGTAGAAACCTGAAGATATTATATGTATACAGTTGTTTAATAAAATTAAACAAGGGTTAAATAAAAAAAATATAATGTAATATTAAAAGAAAAACTCAAATAAAAAACAATTAATAAAAAGATATTTAAATAATTTTAATTTACCAAAAACTATACTTGAAATAGTTTTAATTTAGAAATTTAATCAAAGATCCGAAGTTCTTAAAAAAGTAATCTGTTACTTTCCAACAATAAAGGGTAATTAACATCACCCTTTATCTATCATCAAATTAGTTTACAATAACTAGTTTCTTTGGATGCTCTTATACCAATAAATGTTATCACCACATTTACTTTTTAGGACCTATCTATGGTATATTGGTATGAAATCAAGTATGAACCGGTATCAAAGAGTCTTGATCTACAGATATTAATGTTTGAAAAAGATGCTTATCGGCTGTAAGGTTATGAGTTTAAGTCATAATAATAAATATATAGCATATGTCAAGTTGATGAATGTGTTTAGCTGTTAATATATATATATATATATATATATATATATATATATATATATATATATATATATATATATATATATATAGAGGAGGGTTCATGCGAAAAGGGTCCTATTTACGAAAAATGCGAGAAGCGATATGAACCACTGAATAAGAAGATCTAAGGCTGTAATTAAGGTGGCATTTTTGTAATTAAGTGATTAAGTTTTTTAAATTAAAAAAATATATAAGGGCAAAAATGTCATATGGTATATCTATAAAATCTTTTAAAAATCAAAATAAGATTTTATAATCCCTTAGATTTTTGTTTCAGTTTCAAATTCCCACATAGAAAACCACGACCAAAACCACCCTCTGCTCTCTATTCCGTTCATTATCGGCGTTTGTTTTCTTTGAAGTTTCCAGCGCCGTTGATGAAAATCGGTGAGTAAAGTTTACACGACACCGTCTAAATAGCATCTTTACGAAGACGAAGTAGAACAAGATGAATGCAGGAGCTGAAAAGGGCAATCTTCCACAGAAAGGTAAGAGTCGGAAAACCCTAAAATCGTTTGTAGAAACCGTAATGTTCCTTGGTTGTAGGTTGTATAGTTTCTTCATTTGTGAAATAGAGTATAAGATGTTGGGGGTTTAATATTTTTTTCCTCTGAAAGATCACTGTTTATTGAAATCGAGTTTGTTTATGGGTAACTTGTTTATAGAAAATTGGTCTTGAAAACCCCCAATTTGTGAATCGCATGATGATTTGGTGAATAATGTCAATTAAGGTTTGTTTAAAACCCCTTTGAAAACTTGATTTACAGGTTGTATAGTTCATCGACTAAAGGGTTATAAAACCAGATTTTTGTGTGTTTTTAACTGATTGTTCATAGGGTTTTTGAAAGTGAAGTTTTAACTTGATTGTATAAGTAATGTGAGTATACAGATATACATCGTTGAACAAGTATTTGTTTTAACACATTGATATATGAATAGAAAATTTTACTAAATGAGTTCACACCAACGTGTCACGACGTTCCCCAACACAAGAGGGGACTTGTGTCGTGGCAAGTCACTTCACGACAACCATAGTCAACAGTTTAAAATAAGAACATATGAAATAGTTGTTCCCACAACCCGGGACAAGTATACGGGGCTACAAACCCTAGATTTATAAAATTCAAGTTCATGATAGCATAGTTAAATGAAAGAATCCTTGGTCAACTGCCCATGTCACGCTAAGGCTATCTAGGGTCACCTAAGCTCCTTAGGCATGGTTATTAGCATTACCTGAAAATGAACACTCGAAAATGTCAACATAAAGTTGGTGAGCTCGCGGGTTTAAAGTAAAAGCATAGTTGCCGTGTAAATTGTTTAAGTAGGACAAGTGTGCACGTATAGCATGTTAAGCGTGTAGATGTTGTACCAACATCCAAACCACCAGGTTCAATAGGAACCAATAGGAATCAAATCATTGACTTCCAAGAAGTTATTATAGCATACCCAGCTGGAGCATAAACCGTTGGCTCATAGGAATATAAGAATCAATAGTCATCAACCAACAACAAGTAGTCTTTGCATATACGTCACATAAGTTGTCCAAAATAAATAAGAAATAGTCATCACGGCATAAAAAGTTTAAAAGAGAGTTTGAGTGTCATTCTCCCCCGAGAAATATAGTAAAAAGGGGTCACGAGTACTCACCTTAGTTAGTAGCTTAATCAATCGAGTCTTAGCACGCTCACAAATCTACAAACAATTAGTTCATATAGATTATATTAGATTCACGAGTAATAGTCTTTTATGTGTTATCCTTGAGCTATTAAATTTTATTTAGGATTCGCGATTAACTTTTACGCTAGGTTGCATAAGTGCATCCATTTCTTGGTTCTAACCCCAATATACATATTTGAGGTTTCAAACCTTGGTTATTTTCCTTTTCAAATGTGTATGTTAAATTCTGAAATTTTGGGTAAGCTTTATGTATTTTTAAAATAATTTAAACGTCCTAATTATTTTCCTAAACTTTTAGGGCAGAGGTCTTAATGTCTCTGTTACTTTATATAAATTTTTCTAGGGTTTAATAATATGTTAATTATTTTTAAGAAATACTTTAATTAGTGTTGGTCAGAAAATGCCTTCAGTTTGCACGTTACAAAGTTTTTATTTCTTTAAAATACTAAACAACCTTAATAAAATCTAAAAATTTTACAGTAACTTAAAAACACATAAAAATTCTTTAATATAAATTTTTGTCCACCAATTCGGATATTTGAATGTTTTACAATATTTTAAACTCTGGTTATAGAAATTTCCTAAACTTCCAGATTTGACAACAAAAATGTTTTTAACTAATTAAAATAGAAAACCAGCTAAAAAAATTCTGAAATTTTTACAGAACTTCTAAATCTCATGAAATATGCTCCATATTTATTTCAAAGAATTTTCGTGATATTTAGAATAGGTTTTTGAAATATCAAAGTTAGTAGGTTAAAACTGTCAGAAATCACAGATTTACGCACCTAAACGATTTTGATTATTTGAGTGACCAAATCAACTTAGTTTTGTATGGAATCAGTTGGAGATGAAAGGAGACTCAAAGAACTTATTTTTAGTGTCAAGAATCGATTTTTTTTCATTCTTTTTTGGCCGAAATATGGCCTATTAAAGTTGGTACATATTCTGCCCAGATTATAGGTTCTTGTTCTTTAAGTTTTAAATCAAATAGACCAATCCTTTGGGTTTGATATTCAACCAAACACATCAAAATCATAATTTTATGTGTGACTAGGATGTGTTTAATCCATCAACCATGTTTTACATGCAAAGAAACAAAAAGAATAAAATTTAAAGTTTATGGAGGAACATGTACATACCTAAACTCCTCAAATGGAGATTAAATGACTTGCTTCCTTGAAGATTTGAAAAAAAACAATGGTGAAGAAGGTATAGAGGCTGGAGACGTGGAACAAGAGGAAGGAAAAGCAGGCCAAAATTTGATGGGATTAGTTTGGGTATTAGGGAAGTTTGTTTAAGAGGTTTTAGATGAGATTTAGATATTTTGATTTAAATTCAAATTCAAACTCAAGTTTTTTGTTGGGGTTATTGTTTTTTTTTTTTTTACAAACCCTTGGCCGTAGATATATATATATATATATATATATTTTTTCAATTTATTGTTTTCTTTATTATTATTATTATTATTATTATTATTATTCTCTTGTAAATTTTATCTTTTTTTAGCCTTAAGCGACTTACTTATTATAAGTTCCTAGTGTTGTATATATTTATTTCTTGTAGGTGTGTTTAGCTATTTATGTATTATATTGACTTATTAGGGTTACCACTTTGAGTGATATTTAAACTTTTCATCTAGTATCAACTATTATCCATATATTATTAGTATTAGTGTTACACATTTAGTTGAGGGATTCATTCACCCATATTCGCTCTAGAGACATTTGCTTGATAACCTTGTACACTAGGAATCGGTTAAATGTTCTACCACCTTATTTGAAGAATTTAGACATATATAACACCTAATTCTAGTATTTACTAGACCTTAGGTATCACACAAGCACATAGATTTAGGTCGTATAACAAGTTAAACTCAACTAACCTGTTTTTGGTGACGGATGTCACAGACTGTATATGGGAATGTATTTATTATTCATTTAAGAATAACACAAGTATGTTAATCAAATAAAGAGTAAATCAGTGTAGTAGATATCTAAACTTTCAAAGTTTTAAACTTTGATTTAAGTATTGTAGTACTATAATAAACTGTTTAGAACTTTATTAATCTGTTATACATGATTGTTAATATGGTTTTTGAAAATTGTTTATTCATGTATCACTATTTGTGAAATCTTATTTTTTTGGGTATTTTCATGGCTTATTCAATAAATTTGTAAATATTTTGGTTGAATGGATTAAAGCACCAATTGTTTTTCTAGAATTTTGAGTATACTGGAAATTTGAAGCATATTTGTTCAACTATATTAATACAGTATATATTAATATAGTATAATGTAATACATTGTTGAATAACTACATTAATCTGTTTAAAATTATAATTACCTATTGAACATCGAATCTGATTATTAAAATGTATGTGTAAAAACATTGTTAAACCAATGTAGTTGTATTCTTAGTTGAACAAGATGTTATTTTTACAAGTTCTTCTTTTTAATAAACAGATTATAGTGGTACACTATGTTGAACAAGAGTCCTCTTTACCAAGCCATACAATATTTGGTTGATAATTTTTTTTTTATATTGTAGAGTAATCTTGTTGAACAATCCCTTTATATGTGTTAAACATTAAAAGTGGTAATGTGTTTATTGTAAAAAAATGTACTATAGTTTTGCTTTTTGTTAGTGTATACATATATCAATGAACACATACCTTTGAAATCTGTTTACAGATATGGAGCAATCAAAAACGGTTCCAAAAAGTGGTGTAATCTTGAGAAGAACAAAAAAACAAGGTAAAAATTTAGCTTAACTTATAAAATTTTATTATTATACTATTTATTAAATAGTTAACATTACTTGGTATAATTAGCTGCAAGACTAGTTGTTCAAGAAAAGAAGAAAAAAAAGGAGAAAACACAGATTGTAAATGTTCAACCTACAAAAGGTAAACATAAAAAATCTTTAACTTGGATTGAATTTTAATATAGAGAAAGTAAACATAACTTTATTAATGCTAGAAATAATGGTGTTTATAGCTACAATAGAAGATAATCAAGGTGTATCGTCATCAAAAAAAGAAGAAAATATATCGTCAGCACACAAAGAAAACGGAGGTGTGATATGAAAATATGTGTTCATTATTGAATACGTTTACAACTATAATGATAAATGAATGTATGTAAGCAATCATTTTATATTTTTTGAAGGGCCGTTGAGTAAGAGTTCAAGGAAATAGACGAAGGGCAATAAACAGGCAGAGACAAACAAGTATCACTGTTTGAGGAAAATTGTTTATTCATGTATCACTGTTTGTGAAATCTTATTTTTTGTGGTATTTTCATGGTTCAAAAAATTTGTAAATGTTTTGGTTGAATGGATTTAAGGACCAATTGTTGTTCTAGAATTCCGAGTAATGGAAATTTGAAGCATATTTGTTCAATTATATCAATACAGTATAGTTTAATACATTGTTGAACAACTACATTAATCTTTTTAAAATTATAATTATCTGTTGAACATCGATTCCGATTGTTAAAATGTACGTGTAAAAACATTGTTAAACCAATGTAGTTGTATTCTTTGTTAAAATGTATGTGTAAAATTATAATAATACCTAATGTCCAAGTCGATTGATAGATGGAGGAATGTAACGTCAAAAAGTTGACTGAAGGTTGAAGAAAAAAAAGCAGATGGAGGAAAGAAACCAGAATCATCGTGGGGAAGATAATTAATAAAAATAAGATAAAAGATAAAAAATTTAAAAAAATAAATCTGAAGAAAAAAAGGAGGAGAAAAAATAGGGATCAAATATATTTGTAAGAAGTAAAATTGTAAAAGGACAAAACTAACCTTTTGAATATAAAAACAATTCTTAAAAAACTAGTGGCCCAAATCGCTTCTCACATTTTTCACAAATAAGACCTTTTTCGCATGAACCCTTCTATATATATATATATATATATATATATATATTATATATAGGGATGAGATCAAATAAAAAGAAAATTAAAGTAAAAAGTGTAAAAGGGATGATTATTTGATCATTTTTCGGTATATATATCAACTAATAATCGTTAGTTTATTATCTTTATTGATTAAAACTAGTTCTTCTTCAATTTCTTTTTTATTTCAAATACAGATTTTGAAAACAAAATTTTGAAATAATTTGTTGATGAACAAAATGCTTTCATCTAAAAAGTGATGAATATGTTGGATTCATCAAAAAAAATTGATGAAGAACTAGTTTTAATCAATAAAGATGATGAACTAACGATTATCAGTTGATATATATATCGAAAAATAATCAAATAATCATCCATTTTACCCTTTTTACTTTAATTTTCTTTTTACTTGATCTCTACCCTATATATATATAAACTAGTAATATAAACAACCAAACCAATATTCCATAACAATTCTTTTAAACCAACAATTTTTTTAAATAAAATGCCCACACACTTTAATTTTACTCTTAATTTCATACCTTATTTCCTAGGAGACTTTGGAAATTAAAAAGATTATATATATAAAAAAAAGTAAATAAAAAAGGTCGGCGAGAAACGCGTACTCAAATGACGAGGCAAAATATCCAAGTTAGGAATTTGTTTTTTTCTTGAAGAAGACACCAATGGCATTTCTTCTGTCGACACCCATATAGTCAACCTTTTTTCTTTGTATTACCAAAAGCATATTTTCTTAAAATAATTATTTCGGATATTCCAGAATATGAACCGAAATTCTATAGAGAATAAATAGTGTTAGTGTTAGAAACAAATTTTTTTAAAAGCTACTTATTTACTATTTAAGAATTGAATTATTAATTACTGCTCTCTAATTATTAATAATTTTTGCCTTGTTTTAAAAGGTGTAATAACTTATCAAATAGGATCAAAAGCAGAGTTTAAAGTATAAAAGTGAGGCTATATTTGATTAAGTTTGATGATTTTTTTAGAATGAAAGAGTAAAATGTTCTTCGTATTCCTATGACAAAAGAATACACAAAACAAGCAACGAATGAGTGTGTAACCGATAAAACAGTAACAACTCGTGAGGTTGAAAACCGAAGCTTGGATGTGAATTTAAAGGGTATAGTTGATTAAATTCAATTAATTTTGTTTCACGTGAAAGATTGAACTACTCATCACAATATTAATTGTGTGTAATTGCTAAAAATACATATCGGCTCATGAGGTTCAAACTTGAAGCTTTAAGTGTGAAAATGAATGGTTATATGATACATGATGAAATTTGACAATTTTCGTTTGAAATGAATGATTATAACGACAATTTTGTACATTGGATGTTTGTTTCTGTTTGGCTTTCGTCAACCTTATTGATTTTGTTTTTTACCGAAGATGTTGATATGTGTTGCTTTGCTTTGTGTTTTGCCATTGTTATTATATTCCTCTCATCGCTTCTCTTTTTCTTTCTTCGGTGTTCCTTTGATCAATGTTCTTTGATCTCTTCATTTGACGGTGTTTGTGTTTCTGATCTTAATCTGGTTTCTTTGAAACATGTTTTTTCATCTTGTTTCTTCACTTAATGGTTTGTTGGGGTTCACCACAATTGTTTAAATGACTAAATGCTATTAACTATGAGTAATCGGTATTCTCTTCACGTGATACGAAGGTAATAACATGTCATTTAAATAAGTTTTTTTATATTATATAATGTAAAGTTGTACAAATAATGGACGAATGTTGCTCACTTTATAACATAAAGAGTTAATGTTTATAGATAGTAGGGTTTACAAATTAATTGATTATTGTATAATGTAAGCAAATTCCATTTTGTAACCTAAACACTTAATTTTTATTAGGTATATAGTTTGAAAATTGAATGTTTTAAGACATTTTAATAAATGAATAAGATGTAATTCATCTTAAAAAAAACTTAATTGCTTTATACAAGTAGTAAATTATATTTTAAAGAGAATTAATATATTAATATAATAATACAATATTTAAATTACTTTTAATTATATAACACTGCTAAACCGCTGGAAATAAAGTGTAAAACTTAAATAAATTAAAAATACAATTTAAGAATTAATCTTTTTTTGACAAAATTTTAAGAATTAATCAAAATTAAGGTTACTGTTTTTATTACCACACGAAATAAATCTACTTCCGCTCCTTTTTCTTTGTCGGAGTCGAGTCCCTTAACGTGGAAGCCATCTCCAGAGCTCCATCCTCACTCCTTTATATTCATCACACCCTCTTTCTTTCTATAAATACACACAAAATTCATCCATGGATAACGAAAACCAGATCAAGAAAAGAAAGCTTCAAACTACAAACATGGAAGCTGCGGCAGCCGGTGAGATTTTCGTACTACCATTCTTTGGCCAAGGTCACCTCAACCCATCTATGGAGCTCTGCCGGAACATCTCCTCTCATAAATTCAATGTAACACTCATAATCCCTGCTCACCTTTCTTCCTCCATCCCTTCCAATTTTCCCGACGAATCTCCCTTTATTCACGTAGCCGAGATCCCCGTCTCCGCCGCTCCACCGCCGGAAACGGGATCTGGAGAGGGGGTTCGGAGGGGAAACCCGCTCGATCACCAGAATAATCAGATGGGTGAGGGGATCAAGTCGTTTCTGTCCACAAGAACTGGTTCACGACCCACGTGTGTTGTAATTGACGTCATGATGAGCTGGAGCAAGGAGATTTTTGTAAATTGCCAGATTCCGGTTGTTTCTTTCTTCACTTCCGGCGCTACATTTTCCGCCATGGCTTACGGGAGGTGGAAGGCGAAGATCGGAGATATGAAACCCGGTGAGATCCGAGAGCTTCCCGGGTTGCCTAAAGAAATGGCTGCCACTTATTCGGATCTTAGCAAAGGTCCGAGAGGTAGACCCGAGAGACCCAACCGGCCTCCAGGTGATCACACTCACAGTAGACCGGACGGAAACAACGGTCCAACAAATAGAAACCGATTCGGACCTCCTCATGGATCGAGAGGCGGTAGTCGGCCTGGACCGGATTCGAAGCCACGTTGGGTGGATGAAGTGGAAGGTTCGGTGGCCTTGCTTATCAATACTTGCGATAACCTCGAGCGTTTGTTCATCGACTACATCGCCGAGCAAACCAAACTTCCGGTCTGGGGCGTTGGACCGTTACTCCCGGAGAAATACTGGAAATCAGCCGGTTCACTCCTCCGTGATCATGAGATGAGATCGAACCACAAAGCCAATTACACAGAAGACGAGGTGTTCCAGTGGCTGGAAACAAAACCAATCGGATCGGTGATCTACATCTCATTTGGGAGTGAGGTTGGACCCACAATTGATGAATACAAAGAACTAGCCAAAGCCTTGGAGGAATCAAACCAGTCTTTCATATGGGTGATCCAGCCCGGTTCAGGTAAATCCAGCATGCCCAAATCGTTTTTGGGACCGGTTCAAACCGATAGTGAAGAAGAAGAAGAAGGGTACTACCCTGAGGGTTTAGACACCAAAGTTGGAAACAGGGGTTTGATAATCACTGGATGGGCCCCACAGTTATTGATTCTGAGCCATCCGTCTACAGGGGGGTTCCTATCACATTGCGGGTGGAACTCGACTGTAGAGGCAATTGGCCGAGGGGTCCCGATCTTGGGATGGCCTCTTAGAGGTGATCAGTTTGACAACGCGAAACTGTTGGCTAACCATCTCAGGATAGGCTTCGTGTTATCAAGTGGTGTTAGTGAAGACGGGCGGCCAAGAAAATTCAACAAGGATGATATAGCAGCAGGGATTGAGAGACTAATGAGTGATGAGAAGGTGCATGAACAGGCAAAGAAACTTAGCAAAGAGTTTGAGAGTGGATTTCCAGAGAGTTCAGTGAAGGCTTTGGGTGCTTTTGTGGAGTTTATTAGCCAGAAAGCAACATGATTAGCTTCACTAATAGGATTTGACCGTTTGTGTAAGGTTTTATTGAATACTTATATTATATGTATGGACTTTGTATGTAAGATCATAAGGTATGCAGTTGGTAAACTCAAATAGATGAAGGTTATGTATTTGGTGTAACTTTCTATGAGTAAGGAGAGTGGAAGCATTACTTGCTAAATTCATTATAACCTCTGTTGATGACCATTTTTTATGAGGTCTTTTCATTGTAGAGGGTCTTGGTAGATCTTCTTTATGATTTGAGGGAGGGAGTTAAACGAGAGGTTGAAAGTGTAGTAACAACTGAAGCAAACATCGGGTAGAGAAGCTTCCAACATACATGCATTTCACTTTTGGTCTAAATCCGGTAAAGATTATAGAATACACGATATCACTTTCACACCCCTTTATTCTTCGTTTGTCGCTTTCAGATTCACACCCCATTAATATAAAGATAAACCAAAAAGTATTTATGGAAGAAGAAGAAACTTGAAACTTGAAACTACAATAAGGAAGAGCCGGTGAAGAGTGCAAAGAACCACAAATACAATTACACATAAGATGAGTTGATCCGGCGGTTGGAATCAAAGGAAGTTACAAGGTGCTTCATGTTATTGGTGGACCGTTTATCAAGATATAATGAAGCAACATAAGTAGAACTTTATCAACACTGCACGAGGTGATGATAAAACCGAATGAGCGACTGAGTTATCAAGGATTTCTTGACACTACCAAGTTTGAATGTTTAGCAACAAAAATGGCAGCAACCTGGTAAACAGATGTCTTGTGTGAATGTATAGAGTTTTCTGTTGTCAAAACGCTGGAAATGATGATGTGTATATAGGGCACTAGGGCAGTCATGCCCTTTCAACAGACACAGAAACATGTGCAGATTTGCTTGTAGCATCTGATTTCATGAGCAGGTTGTCTGTCCGTGTTCCCTGTGACCAGACGAGAATATGAGGAATAGGTGCATCCATTTCCCAAGAGTTGTGATTGATCGGATACAGGTTGCAACTGTATACCAAACATGTGTGCCTGTTTGAGTTGAACCAGCATGATGGTTCCAGCAAACCGCAAACATGATATATCATTGCAAGTCGAACCATCGTTTGACTCACATGTGAAAACTGGAAGGCACCTCTTAATGTCCATCGCTATACAACGTCCATGTTTAAAATCATGGAGCTTGCGAATAGCGGTGCTTTTAACACCAGACTGTGCCCACAGTCACAATCATGATGCTCACATGTGAATTGCTGCTAATGACGATGGGCACACAGGAAGATCAACAACAGGGATTGAGAGGCTGATGACTCGTGAGAAAGCAAAAGATATGAGAGTGGATTTTCAATTAGTTCCAACCTGATTAATTTCACGAATAGGATCCGTGAATGTTTTCTTGAATACTTATATATCAACATATGTATGTATACTTGCATCATAAATGAATTTTACATAGCATACGGATTTCGTAAATTTAAAAAGATGAAGGATTTCCATTTGGTTTATTATTTGCTCACAAGTTTCATGTTATTTACTTGTTTTCTGAGGAAACAGGAGAATCTTCAATTGTTTCACCTTTTGATCTCAATATAGGCGTAAGACATAAGAAATACCCACTAGGAGTTACAATGTTCAAAAAACATACAATTACAGGTGTCTGAAAGGCTTGATACATGTTTGGTTCATCTAGAAACCTGTCAAGATTAAAATACAAAATTTCACCAACAGAAGGAAAATTTTATCATCAAGCAATTAAACTAACCACCTAAATACTCTCTGAAATATAATTTTGTTTGTAATTGTTTTTATGTACCATGCAAGTAATTTGCACCAAAAGAAGTAGTTGCAGTCAATTGCTTTTCCCTACATACAAGTAGAGTTTCCAGGACTGTGAATCACTATCCAAAAACTGTGCATGATCAATATGGTTAGTCGAGACTATATATCACAACCTGGTTAAACTGGAGGTCAGCAACTTGATGTCTATCAACCATTTGATGGTTGGATTTTAATGACAAACTTTGCCCTTTAAGATAATCTTCCTAAGAACACATCTTTGATACCAAGGAAAGATGCCATAGAAAGCCCAAAAATCTACTCTAACTAGTTTCTGTTGATCATTAGTGGGTTGATACTGCACTACCTAAATCCTTGCAAAAGGTGTTTAAAGGAGTTGGATTAATTTTAAACCGCATAAATGTTTGTACTTTAGAACAATGTGTGTACATAAAAAAAGTTAATTTACGAGGACAATCCAACTTGTAAAATTATGATGTCTAACACATGCTGAAGGTACGTCAAAACAAACGGATTAAAAGTGTCTGAAATCTATCTTATCTTCTTGCTTCTGTAATCTTTTAACTGAAAGATATCATCTCCAAACAGACCATATAATCCATTGTATCTCATCACGGTTATGCTAAGAGGAGTAGAGCGTCTTTAACTAATAGCCACTTAGGCAGTTGTTAACTTTTATCTCTTTAACCCTATTCTACCAAAATTTAAGTGTTAGACCAGATCAGGAACATGGGTTCCCTGCAATTGGTATGAGAGTTTAAGCTTGCGCTTAGGTCCTCTGATGTCCTGCAGGTAATTTTAGCTTGATCGATACAGAGACTTAAAACCTAGACTTGATTATAACTGGGTTCCATGTGATTCTTGGAACTCTGCTTCTAGTTTATTCTTGTATTTTGAGGGTGAATTGTTTTACGATACTCTTGAAAAAATATTATGGTACAAGATTGTTTTCTGCTGTGTCTAAATTTACATTAATTATGTCCAATTCAATTGGTTTTGATGACTGTATCCGTGACATTCGCTGATGTGGTCTATTTCTCTCGTGTTCAAATTAACACTTTGTTGCAAGTATGCAATCATATTTTGTTCAAAAACTTGCAGAAAATCCTGATACTCTAAATCCAGTTTGTAAGTTATATTTTCCAATGATTTTGATATGGTGGTTGTTACAAGCTCTATATCTGGCTAAATCAAGTCTTTAGTCGTCGGTGTAATTCTGTTGATATATTCTAATAGTGATAACACTCTTCTCTTTCTCTTCTATGGTCATGCTATGTATATAATTAATCACATCAACAAACTATGTTGCAAACTTCCTTTGCACTATACTGCACTGCAAAATTCTGTTTGCCACCATATAGCATTACTTCTTCAAGTTCAACAGACTAGTCTACAATCATGGCACCTACTCAAAGACTGGTCTCCATCCTTAACCACATGCTCAATAACTTGTTGCTATAGTAACATTGTATGGTTTCTAAGCTTATAGCTATGAATACCTTATTTACAAATTATTCAGACTATATAAGAGAAAACACGATAGCAATACACACATGGCTAAGGTTGTTACGTTGTTATGAGGTCAGTCTTATACTACAATTACTAGCATGTATTACGTTTGTGGCATGTAAATGAATAACATAAGAACATTTAAAAAAGTTAAAAGTATGACTGTAATCCAAGGACAGATCACCAAACTGTAATGCTCATGGGCATGGTTATACTAGCTGCAACACAAACAACAAGAACACCTGTTGAACCCACTCCAACAGGACCAACGGAAATGCCCTGAATTACCGCATATGAATGTAAAATTTGCGTTCGAATTCCCCATCACTGCTCGTAACTCATCTACCCCCTCAAATCTGAACCTAAACCCCAAGTTTGTCAGATTCACCCGTATACCTCTTGGAATCCAGTCTGGTTGACCTAAAGACTTCACCAATTCTTTGATCAATCATGATATAAAAAATATGCTCGAAATCCCCCAACAAAATAAAAAGAAACGAAATTAATGAAATCACACTAGGTATGTATGATCGTCATATATTACCAGATTATTGAGGGTAGATGAGCGTAAGATCGAATCTTCTCCGGTCACCGTTTTCAGATTGATGATGTAGCCCGATGTGCAATGAACAGAGAACAATAATAGCGTGCAATCGAGGCAAACCAAGTAACAATCGTTGAATGTTTCAAATGTGATTGCATTTGATGCTTCAAGTTGCAACTTAAATATTATTCACCTATTATCAACGTCCTAAATTACTTTAGGTCTTTGAAGCTAGACAATGTTACAATTTTGTATATAATTTTAGTTATAAGTATATAATTATATAAAAAAAGCATTTAATTATAGATTTATAACATAGTTTATTTATCTTTTTGTTTGTTTTAGTATTTTTAACTATCTTTATAACTATATATATTCGGCTCATATAACTTAATACTTTTATCATGTCCAAAAAAACATGGCTTATAACAGGTAAATGCGCGCCAAGTTGGCGTTAGCATACATCAAGCATTATGTCCAAGCCTTGGACCTTGACGTGACGGCATAGTCAAGCTTCAAGCCTTGATGGAACCATAACGAATCCAAAGCGATCTTTTTAGAACCATGCCTATTATGTCTACACAAGCATACATATAGGAAAAAAACGATTGTTGTTTTTATCAAGTAAAAACTTGATTGATAGATCTTTGTTAGTAGAGGTTGACACATCGCTTTCTAATAACCAACCATAAGGAGATTGTCATCAACGTCTACATGACCAAGCCACCACCTAGTGACTATTGTTTGCATATGCAAGATTGTTGTTTGATGTAAGACATAGCTTGGTGGCTTCGGCAAGATGGCTACCATCCTGAGACCATGACTACCTATAAGTTCTCTTTTTTTCTAGGGTTTGATTTAGGGTTTGTATAATTGTATATACACTAATTTTTCAACTTTTGTTCTATCATACAATATAGGCATGTTTATGTGGTTCAGATTAACACATTGTAGCATTCAATTTTAGGGTTCACGTGTACTATTCTAACATTCGGAGTTTTTTCATCGATGTTTAGTTCTGCTTCTAGGATTCAATTTTACAGATTCTATGTTTCAATATATTTTGATTTCTTGTTGTTTAGTGGTTTCTTGTTTTACAAGAGCAAACAGTCATCTAACTTTACAAATGGGACCTTAAGATTGTATCTTCTAAAAAGAGGTGATTAAAAGACGTAACAAACATCACATTCGTTACTCAATAAGATTGTTAATGTCATAAGAATAAATCTCCTCTCTTCAAATTTGGTCATGCTTATTTATATAAAAACAAGTGACAAAATTAAGTTAATATATGAAAATAAAGAATAAGTAAAAGACAAATGTCATTGCTTATCAGCTTATGATTTAAATGATTAATGAATATTTAGTAGGAGAATATATAATTTTCCGTGATTTATATTCAATTAATCATATTATTCTTTGTATTTTTGTAACACCGTGATTTTAAGAACCAAATTTTTCTTTTTAAAATACAATTTGAGATTTCAAACTGCGTGGGTTTGACTGTAAATAGAGCAATCAAACCTGTCTTATAATTTAAAAATGCAGCGGAAGTAAAAACACGTAGCAAACTATATATACATTCAAAAATGATGCCACAAACGACAGTTGGTGTTACGGAATACATAACCGGCTGACCATTATCTTAAACATACATAAACATAGTTTAAACATAAAAACAGCGTTCCTCCCAAAGTAATAACTACCCGCAGGCTCCCGAGCTCACTGAGGATTACCTGCACATGCGGAGTGTAGCAACTGTTAGCTATAATAGCTAGTGAGTACCAAATAGCATGCAATCAATATAAGTACATCACATATCATCAATCATGCTTAGATAGTTCTATCCTAGCATCTCGCGATGAGTTGGCGTAGTCAGGAGGTAACATATCTTGCAGGGGAGCTAACCCGGCTCAATGCACCAAACTGGGGTACCAAACACATCAACCGCCCCGGTGGGGGAGCTATACAGCGTCCACCGTTGCGTTTTGGAATCCGCAGATTCCTCTGTTGTACAGCTGCAGCTATACCCGAAGAGGACAAACCTTGTCCGGGGCAAACCTTGCCCAATAAGTAGGACAACTTGGTCTGGGGCAAACCTTGCCCAATAGATCCGTACCGATCACAAACAAATAGTATGATTCAACCGAATCATCAATCAATCAATCATCAATGCGCGCATATATTCATTTATCATCATAGCATACACCTAAACAAGTGCATACTACATTGTGTCAACATGGTAAGTTCTAGCATTATCATGCAATCCTACATTTAAACAAGTGCGTGTACAAATCATGGTTTACAATTCTGTAATCATTGTTAATATGTATTATAGGTATATTAATTGTTATGTCATTCGACACTCACCTGATAGGCTAGGATAAGCAACGACCTTGCTTTGGCACACACGGATTGACAATTCAACCTATAATATCAAGACCTACGCATCAATCATTTGAATACGCGAGGAACGTCTAGGATACTTGAAACAATACCCTAATGGTGTTTTTAAACCATTTATTAACTAACTATAGCAGACCAAGCAACAACACGCGAATACATAACACAAAACAACAAAGAAAGCTGTGTGCAGGGGTGTCGCGCCGCGACACATGCTTGTCGCGCCGCGACCAGTGTGCAGATGCTGCAGCTTGTGTTTGTTTTGTGCACAGCAGGTCCATTTTAGCTCATTTCAACTCCAAATCAATTTTGATAAAAATCTAGTGTTTCATAGGACCATTTGACACTTGTGGAAGCTTTCTAACATCAAAAACTCCTATCCAATTAATTCATACGAAAATCACAATTAAATGGACAAAGACGTGCGCATAATGGCCAAAACTTGGTGTAGACCAAATCCAACACTTGCAACACACCATATACACCTAATATGATGTATTGAAGGTGTTGCAACTGACCAAAACCTTTAAACTCTTGGTTTGGTATCATTTTCCAATTTCTTGCCTATTTAAGGCCTATTTTTCACTATTTTAGCCAATTCAAGCAAAACAACCATTCCAATTCAAAACCAATGTTCTAATCAATTCATACAAGTCATATGAACCTATTAGAACCTTAAAAATCAGTTCTTGATGTGTAAAAACAGATTTAGGCCATTTTGGCCATTTTGACCCATTTAGGCCAAATATTGGATTTGTGCAAAAACACCACTTCTAATGCACCAATTGAGTTCTAATCAATCCTAACAAGTTATAGGATCATTTAGAATACTAAATTTCAGTTCTTGAAGGTCAAAATCAGTTTGACCCGTATTTGACCAATTTTGACCCATTTGAGTCAAAATTCAAAACTCATCAAGAACACTACTTTAATTCATGGAATTGGTTCCTATACACTTATAAATGATATTAGAACCTATTTCAATTATAAATTTCAGTTCTTGATTGCTAAATCAAAGAACCCACTTGCAAACCTAGAATTTCAAGTCTTGAAAGGCATAATCAAGAACAAGGATGAATTGGAACTTACAATGATCAAAGGATGTTTAGAAACTGATCTTGGAGTGATTCTAAACCTTAATTCACTGCTGGAACAAAGCTTAGTGAGTTTTCTTTCAAAAACCCAAAATCAAGAACATGAAGAACAAGCATGGAGATGAAGCTTACAATGGTAGAGATGATGAAGATGAAGTGTTACAGCAGATTACAACTCAAATTTACAGCAAAGATGTAAGCTTGAGTGATCTTCTTGGTGAATTCTTCTTCAATCTTGCAAGAACAGGAAGAGAGCTTGAGTGTGTGTGTGTTACGTGTGTGTGTGTAGAGAAGTCTGTGTTTGTGAAGGGTTGGACCGACTTGTGGGTAGTTATTATCCACAAGTGGGTATTTTATTCCCCTTCCCAACTTACGACTCATCTCTCGTTTAACCGTTTCAACTAACGAGGATATTTTTGGAATCCTCGTTTGAAACCGTTCGACATTTTATAATCTTTATCTATATTTATTAATATTTTTAATAACCCTTTTATTTATTATTTTCCATATTTTATATCATTTCCTAGAATATATATATATATTATTAAATTAAATTAAATAATTGACGTACCATAATCGGACACGTCTAGGTCCGTTTTGAGGATGTTACAATTTTCTTTCTATATGTAAGAATCATAATTGTAGTAATTATTTTAACGATAACCATATAACGGTAATTCTACACTTTTATTCATATCGAAATTACGATGACAATAATTCAATTATGGAGTATATAATAACATATCTTTGATATTGGTAGATAAATTTGAAATGTCCTCAAATTTCTATTTTATATATACAAAAAAACCAAAAATTAACTTTTTTTCAAATTGTCAATTTTGCATTGTGTAATCCTTCTCCAATTTCCAAATCTAACCCAATGTTGAAACGGGTTGAACGAGACGAGACGCACATGTTTTCGGCATAACCATGACTCGTGGGCCCTAAAATACCAAATGGTAGAAAAGAAATATTAGTCAAGATCGTAAATCACTGTAACCATAGCCATAATTGAAAACTTTTTAAGCTTCCACATTTCTTTTTGTCGCTTTTCCTTTTTTCCCAGTCGGCATCTGTGCCTGATCCCACCGTCTTCCTCCATAATCAATTAATCATTTTTCTTTCATACCCATCTCGTCAATCTTGATTTGAGCAAGCTTTTTGGATCATTTGGTAATCATGAAACAAGTGTCAATCGTCCTTTCGATGTCACTCCTGTGTAAGTTCGAATTTTCTTTTCAAATTTTTATGATTTCGTCGTTCTTATGATCACCTTTCTTTGATTTACAACTGTACTACTCGATAGGTAAACGGGTTTTCTTTATTTACCATCATCTGTTTTGTTTCTTGATTTCTAGATTCCATTCTGGATTTTGGTTATAGTTTGACTTTTCACAGTTGGATATAAGCATGATGTATCGATGTGCAAGAAGCTATTCTGGATTTTTATTTTTAATTTTTTAATATTATCGCGTGAACGATTTACCTTAGTTGTACTAATCGGCAGCTAAATGGGTTTTAAAATTATAAATCCATCTGTTTTTAATTTCAAGCTTCCATTCTTGACCCTGGTAATGATTTGACTTTTATAATTTCAATGTTAGCCTGCTATACTAGAAACTGCTTTTTTCAATTTGGTAAGGAATTGTAACATTCATAGTTTCTTTTTGACTAAAACATTCATTCTGTTGAAACAGGAATTGACTTAATTGGTTTGAAGAACTTAAAAGAAACAAGAGTAAAAACTAGAGGTTGCTTGCTTTGTATTGGATATCTCAAGGTTTCCCTAAATTGAAAGACAGAAGAGTGAGAGAATTTGATTTTGCAATCTGTTTCAGTGATTATCAAATAAACCCAACTCAGATTCATAGTTTTTCATCAGAATCTTTTGGGTTTGTGAAACTTTTGTGTAGTTTTGGTTACAGAACTAGAGTGGAGAGATAGAGAGAAGAGATGGGATCTTTTGCTGGACATGTGGTTCCAGGGACTCTGTTTCTTGTAGTTGGGGTATGGCATATATGGTGCTCTGTGGTTCGCTATGCATCAGACCCAAACTCGTTTCGTGTTAGAGTTTGGAACCCTGTTCCAGGTTTCAATGGGAAATTGAAGTATTTGGAACTTTATGTTATATCGGCCGGAGCTTTTATTGATATGTGTATAGAGCTTTTATATTCAACCCACCTTAAGTTCTTTGTTAATGGTGTATTGAACCCACATCATATGAATGATTTTGAACACGGTGGAATGCTTCTGATGTTCTTCGTCTTCAGTATCGTTGCTTTACTCTCAGAAAAGACCAGGTCAGTTTCCATCATCCATACCTTGCTTATACTTCTAATTGTTAAATTTTGCTAAATGTTTTGCCTTCAAAATTGTATACTTGTAGCACGTGTTATAGAGTTTAGAATCACTGAGAGCTTTAAGTTGAAATGTAACTTGTTTGACTGAAAAAGGTAGAGATGTATCTCAATGAAACATGTAGATAGTATAAGTACCTGCCTGCTTATAGGAAAAGTTAGAGATGAATGCAAAATTACACAGGACCACTGCCGTGTAATATCCTTTGATAAATTTTGTTGTCATGTTATATGAATGTTATATTTGTATGCCCAAAGCACATTAAGTCCTGTTGTTGGTACAAACCATGGATATCTTTTGCATTTGTCAGCAAATCTTTGTATCTATTTTGCTTTTTCAATTTGAATTTGATTATCTTTCTTGCTATCTATGAAAATATAATGGCTATCGTATATGGTCGCAAGGATTGTTCATTTTAAAGATATGTGAATATTACATCATATCTATACACACAAAGCACACCAGGCCCACTTTGGGATTAGGGAAGCAGTCTCTCTACTGTGAAGTAGATGTGTATAATCGTCTACATCTTACCTCTGCCATACCTTGCTTAGATGGGATTGGGTATGGTGGTTGTCGTTTTGGTACGGACTATAGATTTCCTTTGCATTTGGTAGCAATCTTTGCATCTTTCTTGCCTTTTTTAATTCAACCTCTGTTATCTGATTTGCAAATCATGAAATTGAAATGATTTATCTTAGATGGTGACATTCAAGAATACATTGAATTCATATGAATATTAGGTAGTACTTTGGTACAAATAATGGAAATCTTGTGTATTTTCAAGCTTTGTATCTTGTTGCTTCTGTCAATTTGATTTCAAGCATCTTTTACAAACCTACATAAATGAAACAATTTATAGACGGTGGCATGAATAATGACACCAGGACAGTTAATATTGTAGAAGTGCGCTGATGCTATGCACACCCTTGTGTTGACACTTGACACACATGATGATCTTATAAGAAATCTTATCTTTCTGCGCATAAGTTAATAAAGAACGATATGGAACTCCATCTATTATATCAATATCCAAATGTCTATGGTATAAAATCTTGATTTTTGACTTCTTTTTTGTCAACTTTCAGCTTCCTTCCCCTACCTGAAGGTGCCCTATGCTTAATATCAGCTGCAGCATTTTGTGCAGAGTACCTCTTATTCTTCTTCCACTCAACAACACACAAAGGTCTAGAGGGTCACTACCATCTCCTGCTTGTCCTACTCGTGGCCCTTTGCATATTATCAATTGTTGCTGGGGCCCTGATGCCCACGAGCTTCCCTGCTGACCTGTGCAGTGGCATTGCTATAACCCTTCAAGGCCTATGGTTCTATCAAACTGCCTTCACCCTCTACGGGCCCTCAATGCCAGCTGGCTGTAAGCTCGAAGCGAATGAGATCACATGTTCCTCACATGACCATGAGGTTCACGGGCAGTTGCTTGCTAACGTGCAGATGTTTGGGCTTGTTTTTTTGGTATTTGTTGGCGTTGTGGGGTCGTACATCTATGCAGATAAAAGATCTAGGAAAGCCGAGTTTGGGATGATTCATATGAAACCTCTTGATGGATTTCATGAGCAGATATAAAGGGTTTCATGTCAAAATTTTGACTTTTTGGAGGTAGTACAGATCTTGCATAAGATCATGTGTAGATTTGAGTTTTACCGGTTTGTACTTTTTAGTATCTTTTCTTTTTGTAAGTCTAATTTGATTAAATTGAATCGTTACCGTGTTTGGGTAGATGGAGCTTAGGTGGAATTGAACTTTGAAACGATAATTATACTATCATTTGGATCTTGTTGTCCTTGATTATCTGGTATGTGAATGATTTGACTTGGCTTAATTAGATCACAAAAGTTTTTGGTTCGAAATTTAACAAACCAGTTGACCAAAAACAGATTGGTTCGATCAAACCCGCTAAGTCCATAAAAGAGTTCATCCTAAACCACTGGTCAAACATAATGACTGGGTTTCAAATGCAAGGAGCCAAGGATGACCAAAAAGAAAACCAAACACAACAACAATATAGGCATTGTATGCAACACTTCTTGTTTGATTCTTGTTGAAAACTTATGCATAATCAAATATAGAGTTACAGAAGCCGCTAAACACAATTAGTTACACTAAACACAACGTTTATAACCATAAAAGTTTATTCAGCTCCCAAATATAATCAAAGTTGTTATATATGGCAAACACGAAGGCTTTTAATAAGGGACAATGGATTCTATAAGCTCGTGAAGTGGGGCAAGCTCCTTCTTGTCGATCAAAGAGAACTCCTACATATCAAAAGATTGTAGTTTCAGTGAGCTTCAACAGTTGAAACGAATAAGAAACAGGCTTTTCACGAGTGTGGAGAACACTTACGCATGTAAACAGTATGAAATGCTTGAAACATGTGTTTAGATGGGCTTCCTCTTTTAGACTTACAATCTTCTGAAAGTGTGTGTGGTAGATATGAGCATATACACGGAACAAGCGTTTAAATATTGTCTTCACGACGTCCCTGAAATTGGCTGGAAATGGCGCTCCTGCAACGTAATTCAGAATTATTGTTCCAATCGAAAACTGATTATTGAGTTAAACGAAATAAGAAAACCTATCGATAACTTTAATAAACCAAATCACTTTTAAAATGTACATCCAATAACCCCCAAAATTGTTTATCACACATTAAACACAAGGATTTACCAAGCCTTTGAGGAAATATGGATTCATCATCCAACTGTGATTCAATCCAATCCATCAAGAACTCTACATATTTTGGTGCAGAAACTTCAATGGGCTTCTTGATTTGCACACCATCAGCCCATCGGTATTCATACCTACAAGTTTTATCTACATAAATTTAGGAATTATGTATCTTAACGAATAAAAAACCGTTGGTGGTGCTATATGATATTTTAGTTTTAAAAAAGCAAATGCAGCAGTATATTTTCTAAGGCATACTTGGGACCCGCAGTCATAGTTGGGCAAATCTCTGGTGTACAGAATTCTGTTAGGGTGCCATAAAGAAGATTCACCTGATTGAAGAAATCCACAGCTGAAAATCAAATATCACAAATCAAACTTTAAAAGTCAAACCTCCTTCATTTAGCTTTCAGGTAATAAAGTTTATTGCTTTAATCTAGATTACAATAAAAAAAGAAATTAACTGTTGACAGCGAGCCATTCATTTATATCCTCCCCGGGAGGAAGCCTCACAGCTTCTCTCAAGTTTCCACTGCCCAAAGTAGCATCAATGTGTTGCCTTAGTTGTGCCCCCTGTAAATAAAATAAAGCTTTATGGTTTCTACGATATTTTAAGACATTTCGAGTGTAATTAATATATATCACCTTTTATAAAATCCTCCAAGATCAAAGAGGAGAGAGAGAGAGAGAGAGAGAGCGAGAGTATAACCTTACTTCCAGAAGGTGCACTCTTTTTTGGACGAAAAGTCCTCTGGTTCCTACAAAATTGCGATAAAACGGAAGAACTATTTATTAAAAGCTATGGATTAACCATGTCATTTATGATAATGTTAGATCAGAGAAGAACAAAGATCTAAAATGTAACTCATATATGTATTTGTGGAAATTTTATAGCTAATTATCTTTATAATGATTGAAAAGCTAGAGTTCCGTATCTTATTCACATAAGTAGATGTTTAACGCAATGTCCTGCAAACATAACAACCACTTGATGCAATAATCTTAAGAAAGCTTTGCATTGTTTTTGTGCAACCAGCGCCTTAACATCATATACCAAATAGCAGCTTACCTGAATTTTGTTTAAAAGGAGTCTCACTTCTATAAAAAGTGTTAACCGAAAGCAACAGAGAAGTGATCAACGTGCACACGCTCACTCGTGTGCAAACTAAAACTTATGCAGTTCTTCCAGCCAACTCTCAAACTTAGCCTAGTGGATGACCAATATCTTAACTCCAACATCAGTACCCCTAAAGCGCATGAATATCATATACCCTTAAATGATAAGCATTTGCAAGATCCAGTAATAAACCTTTTAGTGATTTTACAATGAAGTAGCACCAAAATTTGATCAAACACATCATTGCCCACAACTTAACAAATACCCAAATGAATGAATATGTATATATAGCAAATCATCTCAAATGAAAATCAGTACTCTGTGATCACTAAATCATATATACGAATATCATTTATTTAATCTCCCCCAGTTCAAAAAGGTATTAAATCTCAATACCTGAGATCAAACCCAGTTTCAAAAGCTCAAAGGGAATCCCCTAAAGATTCAATACCAGGCTTTTTCTTTAGCGAATGAAACAAAGATAGGGTTTGGTGTAGCCCTTAATATATCATAAACTTAGTAATCGTGCTTAATTTCGCAAGTCGGAATGAAAATCAATACCACAAAAGTGGAAATAAATTTCATTCCAATAAGGTGATTAAGAGTCAATTAAATATAAAAACACAAAATTAAACATAATCGCGTTGAATTAAGGACACCCAGATGAAGAAAGTCAACGTAATTCGTCCAAAAACTTCATACGTAGAAAAAAGATTAACAAAAAGTAATAAAAGCCCTCAAAAATGGAGATTAAAAATTGAAAAATTGGTCTTGCCTGCCGAGACCGAAGAGACTCATGACTGTGGAGAACGCCCGGAGAAGAAAGCAATTGATGGAGGAATTAGAAGGGGGGAGAATGAGAAAGCGAAGCGGGGAGTTTAGTGGAAACGTAGAAAAGGGTTGTCAAGCACTGCGATCGATCGCATCCAATACCCCCCACTTCTCTGCCTGCCAGCTTCATGAATTGACAAGTGTTTTCAATATTATTTTCACAGATCTAATCGATCCATAAATTTCAAAATATTCTGATTTGGGGTGTATTTGTATTAACTTATTACTTTTTCAAATTTACGAGTTTATTAGAATTTTAATAAAATAATTTTCAAATTTACGAGTTTATTAGAATTTTAATAAAATAATTCTCAAATTTACGAGATTATTAGAATTTTTTAATAAAATAAATTTATAAGTTTTTAGACTTATTGGCTTAATAATTTAAACTTAGTGTAACTTATTTCGTTAGTTTTTTTAAGGAAAAAAAGCATAAAAATACAATTAACTTTGTCTTAATTATCATTGTATACAATCAACTTTAAATTCTTAAAAATAATACAACCAACTTTCATAATTCACTCAATGTATGTAAACAACTTTTTTCTGTATGTAGTATTTAACTACCATTGTATACAATGAACTTTTTTATAATTTTCATTGTATATAATAACTTGTATACAATAGGAGGATTATAAAAATTGATTGTACTATTTAAAAAAATAAAGTTGATTGTATACAATAATAATTAAGACAAAATTTATTGTATTTTGATTCAATTTACCCTTTTTTAATGTATATAAGTTGGACAGATTTAGTTATTTAGTTTTTAAATCACACTAATAGTTATTATTTAAAATCTTTCACACTCAGTCATTTATTGAACTGCTATCAATTATACATGTTACTTCTTTCTCAAAGCATATAAGGATAAAATAGTCTTTTCGGTTTTTGAATTATTATTAACGTTAATAGTTAGCTAATTAACGTTTAAACTATTGTTTTAGAAGTAATATTAATTGGTTTTAGTGTTGGTCAAGGAGCAGAATCACCACATCATTGACAATCATTAACCATCGTTTGTGCATCTAAATTCACACAAATCTTACCAACAAACAAAACTTGATACATCATATCAATATATAATCAAACTCATTTAATTAGATCTGGATAATACTCAAGACCAACACACACAACTCGAGTTATCATATCATCAACCAAAGATTAAAAAATAGTCTAGAAGATCATCAACCTTAAAGTCACACCCAATTGAGATATGGAAAATCACATACCAACACACACCATAATTGTTGCTTTGAACCTTTTAACTTTTACTTGATTATCCTTTGTTCTAATCACACTCAAATAATTTTTTTCTTTTTGGAACAAATGAACACATAACACACATAAAAGACACAAGCACACAATCACACCCAAGACACTTAAATGGTGTTTTTGGAAAACAAAACAAAGCTAAAATTTGACATGAGAAAACACACAAACAAGAGACGCCACACAATAAGAACATAGAACAATCAACATATGTGTTTGCACCTCCATTGTACGCATATGTATTCTCCAATAACGGTCGTGTGCTTTCACAAATGGTTGGTTGTTAGGCTCTTATAGATCGATGACTCATTTCTTATCCGATGATGGCCATAAGAAAGAGAGAAGAGTGACGAGTGACAGAGAAATAGAAAAAAGAATCTAAAAGAGTAAATATGTACAATATGTACTAGCATGGTACATACGTAATGCAGTGGTGACGAATAATTCACTCAATAATACGTTCGTTTTCGATAACGTATCCGTATGGTATTCATGCACTATGGTGACTTAGGTATGAATTTCTGATTTCTAATATATTTACCCTTATGTTAATACACTTTTATATCAATATATATGTTTTACAATTGTTATACTATACGTATTAGTAGTCTTACATACCATATACATTTAAAATTCACTTTAACCATCCCTCGTGTTCATATCATGCTAAATGTTCAAATACGTAACAGAAAACTATTTTGATCCGTTATCTAATCATTCCAACTGACTTATCTTTTTGAACCTTATACAAACAAATAGTGTTTTCTTTCAAATGACAACTGACTCTTCTGCTGCGAGGGCCTTGCACGAATCATTATTTTGCGTGTTGTCAACTCTAAAACAAGGGCAGACTAGTAATAGAAATGGGTGAGCCTCTTTTTATTGAATTGCCTTTGACAATTAACAAGAAGAAACAACCATTTCACTTCACATTTGTTAGGTATTTGAGGTGATGAGAAAACATGAGCTTCCCTAATTAGCAACAGATATAAAGTAAGTAATTCAGGCTCATCTTGAACTCAACTAATGACCTAATTGAGGTGGTTTGATCGATGTAAATTTTTTATGAAAACCTTATTCAAATTTGGGTATGGTTTACTGATTGGTATAACAATATGTTAGAATTAAAAACGAAAAACAGAAGTAAGTCCCATCAAATTATTCTAACTTATAGTGACTATATTTTGTAATCTAGAAATGTGCTTATGTAAGACAAGAAAACAAAAGGTCAATTAAAATTACCTCTTCATTAGCGACTGGGTTGATAATCGAAACGGTGAATGTGCTCGTAGACGGAGCAACGTTAGGCTGACGGTGTTGATTGTATTGATTGTTGAGTTCATATTGTTTTGCATAACGATGTATCTCGTGAGTGTTTACGATTTTGAATCATGTAGATGATTATATTGTAGGATTTAAGTATGTAAATTATATGCTTTGATTGTAATAAAAAATGCTGTAAATTTACAGAATTAAATAGAAGAAATTTACTATAAAGTTATTAGGGTTTAGTGCACCAAAATGTAATGAACTATACTTATTTTAATATTGTATGTAGCAAACTAAACTTTCTTCGCTATAATGCATTAAACTACCCGAAATTTACGTTTAATGCAATATGACCTTCTATTGAAGATTACCCGGTCATCATGATTTTTTTAATATTTTATTTCTATTTTTATTATTATATTTATTATTATTATTATTATTATTATTATTATTATTATTAAGCGCCTCCTCAACCCTACATCTCTCTCTATGCTCCGCCATCAGATGAACGTTGTTCATTGCCTGTCACTTACCCTCGATTTTAGTTGCCGAAAATCTCATATTTCTTGCTGGAACCTCCTTCGACTTACTCCCCGCCCTCTCATGTCCTCTCCTCTGATCTTCAACCCACTATCCAACACTTGGTCCTCTGGTTCTCAACTCTTAGCTCCACGCTACTGGTGTGCTGCAAGAATCTCACACTCCGCCGTGGTCCTCCACTCTTAGCTCCACGCTACTGGTGTGCTGCAGGAGTCGTAAGTGCGTGGGTGGGTGGGTTCGTGCACTGCACTGCAAGATGAACCATGAAAACCCTTATCAATTTCAAGAAAAACCTACAATGAAGAAGATGAACCAAGAAAACCCTAACCTGAACAAAAAAACAATGGATTGTAGCCATGAAAACCCTATCGATGAAATAATCAAAATGATTATGAACCCTTAATAGAAAATAATCGATTGTAGCCATGAAAACTTTACCGATATTAACCAAGAAGATAACTGATTATAAACATAAAGAGGAAATCCATCTCTGAACCATATTGATGAAATAATCAAAACGATTATGAATCCTAAATTGATTAGGAGTCCTAAATCGATTATGATACCTAACCCCAAATCTGTGTTGTAAGTGTAGGCATTGGTGCCATTGTCGGTTGCGTATGAGGCGGTGGAAGAGGCATTGTTGGTGAGGTCCTTCTTCCCAATTCTTGATTCTTGTTTTAGTCAAGAATAAATAATAATAATAATAATAATAATAAGAAGAAGAATAATATATAATAACAATAACAAAAATAAATATAAAAATAAATATATTGATAAAAATAGAAATAAAATATTCAAAAAAATCATGATGACCGGATAACCTTCAATCGAAGGTCATATTGCATTGAACGTAAATTTCGGGTAGTTTAATGCATTTTAGCGAAGAAAGTTTAGTTTATTACATGCAATATTAAAATGGATATAGTTCATTACATTTCGATGCACTAAACTCAGGTTATTATGTTGATTATAACAAGGTTATTTCAAATTGACATAATGAACTTGATAGAATTCAATTGCCAAAATCAATCTACAACAAAGAATGTAAAGATGTGATCATTTCGAAAAAGAATCAAATTACCATAATTGTTAATGGGAGGTGGTTGACTTCGTTTGCAGTTTTCATTTTATATGTGAGTCTAGTGATTTAATTTTTACAGTTTCTACTCTTTGTTTGTGAGATGTAAGGGGTATAGTAGTCATTTTAATATATTTAAAAATTATGAGATTAAGCATTTAATGTAAATGTTTTATAATGTACGTAGTATAGATATATAAAAAGACCAACAAAGTAACTTATTCTTCAACTTATGATTTAAGGGTTGTTTGATAAAACAATATGATTAAACACTAAATGAGTCTATAACATGAATGCTTCAAATGCCCTTTATGATATTGGCTCTTAAATGATAGAATCTTCGATAAGGATTTTGAATGATAAAAATAAATATTTTAACCATACAAAGACCCTCCCCGAGTTTCGGTTTTCAGATTTTTAGTTAATATTTAACAACTCAGCTTCACGTTTGTTCAGGGTTTATAAAGTCCGGCTAGAAGAAGCTCATAAGTATCAACCAATGTAATTACTAAACCTTCTTTGTAAGTATATAAGCTTTCCTGTTTTACAAGTTATAAAAAGATTTTTTTATAATACGCTTCCATTTCATCTAATTATTCTTGTTATTCGATTTTTACAAGAATAGTTAATTCTTTTTATAAAATCTAAATTAATTTATTTTTAAATTTAATAGTTGTTTTATCCGGATACTCGAAACTCATCACACACATAAAATTGAAACCAAGATTTATAAAGCAAAGAAGTCACAAACCACAAAAATAAAAATATAACATTGAAACTCAAACCTTAAAACACATAAATCAAAACTTAACCTTGATACTCAAATTTTAACCCATGTTTGAAGACGGCGACGGTCTTCCATGGCTTCTCCGTCCACGGTTTCAGCCACCGACCACCACCGCAAAACCACATTCATCTTAGGGAGTTAGGGTTCAACATGGTCTTCCATGGCTTCTCCGTCAAGTTCTCCGCTCTAGAAGCTTCCAAGCTAGAATCTGTTTCGATGTACCGGGATTTGAGCGGAGAGACAGAGCTTCAATGTAGGGGGTTAGGTCCGGTGCCGGTCGTGTGAAGAAGATGATAGGTAGCCTCCATCATTTTGCATATCTTGAAAGTGAAGAATATGAATCCATTGATCGAAGGGTGTAATCCTAAAGCAGATGACGCCGATTTTTGAGGAGGCAAAAACTGGTCGACGGATGTAATCCATTAAGAATCCATCGATCGAAGGATGTAATCGTAAACTCCTGAAATTGGGGAGAAGGGAAACCCATGATCCGCAAAATGGGGAGAAGGAGAGATTTCATTGAATGTTCTTCAAAGTTTGATTAAAGTTTCAAGCTTTCAATCGCAAAAACACATGAAAAGGAGATCGAGGCGGCTCCCAAAAACCCAAACTAAACCCCTTATCATTGAATGTTCTTCAAAGTTTGTTAAATGTTTCAAGCTTTCGATTGCAAAATTATAGAAAAACTAAAAAAACCGATGTTTACCCGTTGATCCGTTGATGACCTACTATTATATGTAACTTGTACACTACGATTTTGAAAGTTAGTTATATTACTTTTAAAAAATTAAAATTAATTGTATACAGTAGTAGCTTAGACAAAGTTTGTTGTATCTTCATGTAGTTTACCATTTTAATATATGCAACGAATACAATCAACCTTCTTAATGCTTTCATTGTACGCAAATTGTTGTATACAATTATATCTTATGAAAAGTTTTTGTATATAATGTTAACTTAAAATAAGATATATAAAAAAAGTTCTTACATACAATGAAAAGATTATAAAAATTAATTGTATTTATTGATAAAAAATAACGTTTGTTGTATACAATAATAACATAAGAAAAATTTATCGTATTTTGATAAAATAGAGTTGTGTTCAATAAAGTCTATGTAAAAAACATAGTCCTGAAATTTTCACAAGTGATTCAGTATACAATCACATGTGATTTGTAAAAGCATCACATGTGAATTACGAAAATGCCACTCCGTCTAAATTTTTAAAGTTTAAACTGGACCATTGATGACATTGATCTAAAAACTAAATTAGTCTCTTATAACTATGAATTAGTTATGTACTATATTGAACATTTACCCAAATTTAAACTTTTTAGGTCAAAAGTTTACAGTTGATGGGAAAGAATTTATATGCCATAATTTTTGACAAAACAAAAATAAAACAGCTAAAACTGATATTTCAATAAGGGTATAAGCCGGTTTTCTAGTTAGAATCGTTCTGATATATTCTGCTGCTTGTAAGAAGCCATGATCTTTTAGCTACGGCTTACTTTTCTGACACAATTAAAACTGCATGGAAAAAGTATTTTGCATGAATAATGCGAATTATGTAAAACATATACTTAGAAATAACCCAAAAGAAACAAAACAAAGAGGGGCAACTCAAGATATTATTGCATCATGCATGACATCAACCTTCTAAGTTCTAACCAACTACTCCAAATGGTATAAATTCTTTAGTTAAATACAAAATATCATATTAAATATAATATGATATACGAGTTGGTTTAAAAAATGATAAATATTAAGCACTAACAAAAAGACGTTAAATAATTATAAAATGTAAAAAATATGAGAATTTAAAAAATAATGAAAGACGGCGTCAACACCAAGACCATCGATGGATGGCTTCGGCGAGTAGGAGGTCAGACATGACAGTTAGAAACGTGGTATCATAATACAAAAAGATATGATTATATCAACTATTATTGTTATAATTAAGTGCAATAAAGTTAAATGTTTATTGGGTATAACTAAAAAAAATATAAAATGTTTAGAAAAATATTTTAAAATAATTACTAAAAAATTGGTTAGATATGATATTTTGAAATGTTATAAAGGTTAAGTATGGTACTTGTAAATTAGGATGGACAAATACGATATTTTAAGGTTTAAGAAAAAAATATATGAAATTTTCTGTAATTTTTTATTCAAATTAAAATTAAAATTGAATCCAATTTGACCAATAACGTTCAAAATCGATTTTTAATTTTACCAAAATGAATGGTCAAGAGTGTACAATTAAAATTGATTTATAAAATAAAAGTTTTAAGGTCGTACAAATTTGACTCAAATTAGTCTTTTATTTATATTAAAATATTAGGCAAACAATCATGTAAACTGTAATATCTATGCAACATATACAATATTATATATATATATATATATATATATATAAATGGAATATTCATTTCATGTAACAAATACTGGTCATATAAAGGGTGGTATTTAGTTATATGGGGAAGGTTCATTTGAGAACCGATTTTATTACGAGAACCGCGAGAACAAATCTTAACCATTCATTTTGGATAATGGAATTCATGGATGAAGAGCGTGGGGGGATTGAGTGTGACATGGTTCATGTAAGGAATTCATGGGTGGGCAATCCAATTGAAAGAGGGGGAATTGAACGGCTAAAATTGGTTCTCGCAATAAAAACGGTTCTCGAATGAACTTTTGTCTTAGATATATATATATAAACAATTGAGAAATTACGTAATTAATATAAGAATGTAATTCAACTTACTATAAGATAAGAATATGATTCGTAATTTTAGCTGGATTAGATTAAAATTATGTATAATAATTTTAAAATATAGCTAAGTAAACAACTTTGACTCATAAAAAGTCAAAACCAAATTTTATTTCAATATAAAATCAAAAGACTAACACGAACGGATATGATTGTCTAATAGAGAGTAGTCAAGTTAGTCCTTTAATTATATTTAAGGATTAAAGAAAAAAAAATTTGTGAATTAATGTGAATAAAAAAATATATCATTTATAATCTACAGAAGAATACTAACATATTTCAGATATTATATTTTAACTATTAAATAGTTTAATGGGCTTTTTTTTAACTTTATAATTATATATGTCTTCAAGTTCAATTTTATAGAAACTGCTTTTTCTGTTTTTTTAATGGTGAACGTTATTATCAATATGTCATGATAGTCAAAGAGCATTTGTTATTGCTTGATTTAAAATTAGTTTGTCGGCAATACCACACATATGCGACCAATTTGTGTTAAATTTAATCAACTGAGAAAAAATCATTATAAGCGAATAAACGGATTATGTTCTCTGTTCATGTTATCTGGGGAACACTGAGCTTTTAGCTTATATTTACATGACTATCTGGTATATTTACACTGAGCTTGTTTTTGAATCATTTCATTGATTGAACGGACTAGAACTCTTCACATATTATATGAGTGGCAAGTGCTCTACTAGTAGGTTATCAAGTGTTGATTCAACCTGAAGAATCATTATATATACGAAGAATTCAGCATTATAATCATGAACGACTTTAGTTTTGAGATGGTGGAGGCGAAATTGATGATAATATGTTGGGCCTTCTAATGCACATAATATCGTAAGATTAATTCTTCTACATCTTTCTACAAAAAGAGATATATTTCGTCCAATTTATTAGCTATTAAAGATTTGTTGATTTAATAATTTGTTGGGTTGATTGAAAATTAATCATACAAAAAATAATGTGATTAGTATGGTTATGAGCAATGTTTTAAAACCCGGATCGACCCGGCCAGTCAAACCGGTTGACCCGGGACCCGGCCACGCGACCGGGTCAATGTATACCGGTTTTTTGGCATTTTGCGACCCGGAGCGACCGGTCGAACCGGTCAATTTTAACCCGGGTTGACCCGGTTTTGAAATAATTAATTTTTTTAATTCTTTATTTTAATCCTAAAATTTGTATTTACATAAAGTAATTTGGTATTATAATCTTAGTTTACTATTAGTCTTTTCAATAAGGTTATATTTTTTTGTTTTTACATAAACTTAGGAAACTCAAGTAGTTATGTTCTTGTTGATGATGATAATGAAGTTGAAAATGATAGTGAATTTCATATATTAAGTCATCGTGAGCTTGATGCATTACTTTTTTTTTATTTTTTGCACTTTATATATATATATATATGTATACACACATATATACATATATAAAAAAATAAAAAATAAAAACTAGAAACCGGGTTGACCCGCCGGTTGAACCGGTTGGCCCGGTTGACCCGTGACCCGGTGAGGAGACCGGGTCAACTAAAAAACCGGTTTTTAAAACATTGGTTATGAGAATGAGAATATGTAATTTTCAATTTTTGTTATTAATGTAGGCAATCTCTCATCACCGCAGCATACACCATATTTATCTGAGTTTTAGCTTCTAAATATGTCATAGAACTTCTATAAACAAGTCATGTCAAATAAGATCTTCTTGTTAAAGAAAGACTAATCTTAGAGTATTAGCAGTCTTTAAATCCCATCACATCCACGTTTTGGTAATGGTGCATGAGCGAAAAAGATTTACAGATATGATTAGTAACCCTATTGTCAATTATCCAAGTATGTTTAGATATAGAGGTGTAAGATGCAGTGAAGAAGATATACCCGCCACTTGAGGTTGAGAATTATCACTTGATTCCTTTGTTTAGCATGAGTGATACTTGATTCAATTGATGTTGTAGTTGATCCATTCTATGATAGACACAAGAGTCATTCAAATTCATTTTTGTACATTGATTAATCTCTTGTTCACCTACATGTGTATCTTCTTCATCAATTACCATGTTAACGGGTTTGCTTTTGGTCGTTTATGATTTTCTTCGGGAAAGTGGAACACATTTGTCGTGTAACGGATGATTTGGAGGATTACCAACAATTTTGTAACATTCATTCCTAGAAAGTCCTTTATTGCACTAAGAACATATGATACCTTGCTTGAATGTTGACCTTTTTTTTGTTGTGTTACCATTAATCTCTTATTCTGACCTCAATAATTGCGTTTATAGTTGCTTGCCATGTTATTAAGGGTTTTCGAAAAAGTCAGGACATTTGGGCAAATTCCAGTTCCTGACCCATCTCTTTCTGCCGATTCCCCGGGTTGTCGGAATCTTTGGTTCGATCAGGACCAGGAGTCCCATTCATTCGTATGGGAGCGACTCTCTGTTCCCATTCTCCACCGGGTCATCAAGTGATTAGCCAGCTCAATCCATTTTTCCATCCGATGATCTTCACCCTAGGACTGACTCTGTTCGACCTACCTTGATTGCCTAGCTAATGCTACCATTGCAAGCAACCTCTCAAAGAATAGAGTGAACGACCCTTCTATCTAGTATCTAGATCGGTGATTCCGTTCGGCCGAGCCAGCTATCGAAAGTCTTGCAAGCAACCTCACCCTCACCTCGGAATGAGAGAGACATCAAGCCTTGGCCCGATCATCCAATTCGCTCCAACATACATGCATGGTTCTATAGTCAAAGCAACTTCGTCACTTTCGTGTACCCATCGGACGGCAGCCCTTTCGAGGGTTCCTTTGGGACCGATTCACTCTGCGTAGATTGACTGAACGCAGAAAACCTTCCACTCGCAGGCGATCGTGTTTTTCACAGGATTTCTCGTTACTCATGTCAGCATTCTCACTTCTGATATCTCTAGGTCTTGTCACCAAAAACCTTCCCCGATTGACAGAACGTTCCGCTACTGACACTTGAAAAAGTTGCTTTCAAGGTCTTGTCGCTTCGGTGAATCACTTGAGCCCTAATACATGTTGTAGATTGTTTTTGGATTTCTCTTTGTCTTTCTTCTTGTCTTATCATGCTGTAATGGCCGAGTAAGAAGAATTTGACCTCTGATATGTGAGTAGCTTTCATCAAGCCCCATTAAGAATTGTATGAGTCTTTTTCTTTGGTCCTTTTCTCCATTTACTTAACCATTTTCACAATTACATTTGCGAATGCATATGATCCCTTTCTAGAATGTTGACCCTTTTTTTGGTTGTGTGTTCACTGAATTTCTGTGTCTGACCTAAATAATTGCATTTGTACTTGCTTGTCAGGTTATTAAAGGTTGTCGAGATTGTTGTAGATTGTTTTTATATTTCTCTTTGCCTTTCTTCTAGTCTTATCATGCTGTAAGCCTTTAAAGTAGTAGGTAATGGCCGAGTAAGAAGAAACTAACCTATGCTTTTTGTATATCTTTCATCAAGCCCTATAAGAAATTGTATGTCTTTTTTTGTCCCTTTCCACCATTTAGTTTACCATTTTCACAACTACATTTGCAAATGCATGCATATGATAGTATGTTTGTGACCGATAGCTTTTAAGAATTGTAGAACAAAAAATTGGAAACTCACTGGTGGTGAATCGTATAGACATTGGTACAAATATCTTTAGAAATTTGAGAGATTTACAGTTGGCTCTATACCATTTTGTGATTCGAGAGAGTTTAGTAAGAGAGTAATTTTGTAATGAATGAAATTTCATTTCTTGTGAAATGAGTTAAGATCTGCAAATGCTGTACATATACTACAAGGATAAGAAGGTTGACTAACTAGTTTGTTATAGAAGCTAACTAATTAACTAATTAGTTACATATTACAGTGAATTAAGCTTTTACTGTGAACTAAGTTAGTCTAATGAAAGCTTTTACTGTTCATTTCTCGTTACAAATTTCGTCAATTAGACTAACTTTCATCCAATCAAAATGTTGATTGTCTTTTAATACGAGGGTAAATGACTAAAATACCCCCATACTAAAAGACGATTAATGTTTTAATTGTATAGAAGTTACTATAAATAACTAAATCAGTAACGAAAAATGAACATTAAGAACTGTCGACGTAATTTTTGATTTTTGATTTTATAGGACTAAGCCATCAATTTCGCACAAAGAACATTTCAATAATTCACTTCAAATCATACTTTTTTAGCCGTGCTTTGAAAAAAATTATATTTCTATCTCTGAATTATTAATGTTACAGTCATCATAATATTTTAGACGTGGCCAAAAAAAGAATAATTTACCTTTTATTTATTCTAATAAAATAATTATATGAAATTCGGAATTCGTCATCATATTGTACTTGGTGTTCTTTTCTTGTTTTCTCATTGTACTTCAATAAAGCAGGATTAGATAAGTTGTAGGTCCATGCATACATCATTCCTTAATTCTTATATTGTATCTTTTTACGACTAGTCGGGTACTCGCGTAATGCGATGACAATAATAATAAAAAGATGATTATGAATACTTGTGATGACGAGGACGAAGAAGACAATGATGCTTGGGAATGAAGCTTGAATGTTACAATAAATTTGAAATAATTTAAGTTGTATTATTCATCAAATTTATGTTATATGAGTTTTTATTTAATATTGTATTAAATATTGTTTATACACTTTTACTTAAAAGAAAATTGAAATGTATGTTTTTAGAGAAAAATAAATTATAATTCGTTGTAAACAAGACCTTTATTTGTTAAATGAGAGGAGGTGAAAGGTTTATTAAATCGATAAATGAAATTAATGTAAATAAAATTAAGGATGAATATTTTGTTTTAATTGAAAAATTAAGAACTCTTAATTTTTAAAGAAGGAAGTGTTGTATGTTTAATATAGTAATATAGATACAGATATCTTTTAAATTAATATAGAAAAATAGGAAAATATATGCTTGTATATTTAGCACTCTTTTAAATTAAATTGTTTTAACATTATGTTTATTGCATTTATATAAATAGAAAATAAAGAATAACAAAATTAATATATATATATGTATATACTTACAAATATATAAATATACTAGATTTAATATTCATATGTTAGCTTAAAAAATAATAAATATTAAACTTTAATAAAAAATATTAAATAAATATAAAACGTGAAATAAATAAGAATTTAATTAATAACAACAGAAGTAATATGAGAATTTATTGTTAAAATTTTAACAATAAGTTAATAGATGTATAATTTCACTTTAAATACAATCAAGTTATGACTGATAGAAAACTAGAGGAATATTCAATATAGTTTATACTTAATTTATAGTTCTAAAAGATTAATTTTAGTCTTTGGATCAATAGCATCAATGGTTCAGAATGCATTTTAAAAATTTGAACGGGGTGACATTTTCATAATTCACATGTGAGGTTTTTACAAATCAAATATGATTGTATACTGAATTACATGTAATTAGATATTAAAAATTTAAGACTATATTTTTTACATAAACTTTATTGAACACAATTCTAGAAAATTAATCACAAATTTTTTTATTGTTAATAATCTAAACAATAATTGCATGGGATTCTTGACCGATGGTGTCATTGATAGCCTCACTCAATTAAGAAAATGCCAAAAATGAAAAAGTTGAAATTCTTGAGGATGATTCTTGCAAGAAATAATGCTCCGAGTTTCAAGAATATTTAATTTGAGAAGTACCCCCCACAAGTTTGAAAATGTGCTAAACAACATCCATGGTGGTTGTAAGCCCTTCAAATGCATTTGGTATTCAACAACCCACACATTTTATATAAACTTTTTTTAATGTTCATTTACAAGTGGTCATTGGAATTGTTTTAAATTTCCTTAATTGCTACACCAACCTGAAGTATCACCCTACACTTCTAAAAAATATATACAACCACCATATCAAATCCCGTTATATACATACGATTATACGAATAGAAGGATCTTTAGCTTAGCGGTACCGATGTGTATAAAGTATTCCTCCCTCCTTGAGGTTGAGGGTTCAAGTCTCTCTTGAGACAAAAAGATATAGATAAAGGGTATTGCCTGAGTTTGTTGCACAAAATAACATGGATACATAGAAAATAAGATATAAGAGACGTACTTTTATTTAAAAATAGAAAAACTGTTTCCTTAAAGACCTCTGAATAATTATTTGTGGTTTAAATTTTGTAGAGTAAACAAATGAGAAGTGTTATATGCATAATTATAGCATAAAAAACATTGTAGAGCAAGGCAATATTGCAATTTTATCACACAAAGTGTGTGTGAGCTGTGAGTTGTGTTTGAGTGTGTATAAAACAAATCTTTTCAACCATAAGAAATGTATATATTGGCTAGCAAAGAGGGTTTTTCTCCATAAGTAGTCCAACAAAATATATAGAAATGGACCACCTTAGCATGAGACAACACCTAAATGACAAATCTAGTAGCATAAACAATACCCCCTAAATAAAGATTGCAACAAAGCACCCCCATTTAGTAGAGTGGTTAGGGAGTAGTTGCATGTCCTCTAACTTTTTAAGCCTTCAAGATTACATTCAAGATAACCCCAAATGGTTAATACTTATACTCCACCATTGCTCAACCTCTCTCTAACCATTTCCATCAACAGCCATGAAAAACTCACCAAAATCTTGGAAACCATACTGTTGTTCATCAGAAAACAAAGTCTTCTGCAACTTCAGCCGCTGCAGGCCCTCGAGATCTGAGTATTCCAAGAACGTAGCACCATCGCCATCTTTTAGGCGCATGTCTTTCTCCGACCTTAGCAGGTCGTCTTCTTTACGTATTAGTGAAGACATAGCACAGGCTTTCGGGCCCGAATTGTTTGACTTCAAACTAAGCGAGTTGCGAGCCATAACTCAGAATTTTTCGAGCAATTTCTTGTTAGGCGAAGGCGGGTTTGGAAAGGTGCATAAGGGTTATGTGGATGAGAACATGAGGCCCGGATTGAAGGCTCAACCGATTGCTGTTAAACTTCTTGATATTGAAGGATTGCAAGGTCATCGCGAGTGGCTTGTAAGCTTGTCTATATTTCTATATCTCCACCATTCAATAATTTCGATCTTTTCATTTATAAATATTATTTTCCTTTATAAACATATAAACATATTAATTTCATTGCATAATTAAAATAACTATATAAACTTTATTGACTGACAATTATGTATATAATTAAAGTCGGAGGTGATATTTCTTGGTCAACTTAAGCACCCGAATTTGGTCAAACTGATTGGATATTGCTGTGAAGAAGAAGAGAGACTGCTTGTATACGAATTCATGGCTCGTGGAAGCTTGGAAAATCATTTGTTCAAGAGTAAGTGATATTTGTCAACTCCTGTCGTTATTTTTTTTCTCTTTTTTTTAATAAATTTTTTTTTATAAGCGAAAATTGTTGTATACGTAGGGATCTCGGTATGTCTGCCATGGGGGATAAGATTAAAAATCGCGATAGGCGCGGCTAAAGGTCTTGCGTTCTTGCATGGTGCTGAAACCCCTGTTATATATCGGGACTTCAAAACATCCAACATCTTACTTGATTCCGTATGTGCATTGAACCCTGCTAAATTTTCATGTAATAAACGTCGATCATTTCACTAATAATAATTACAAGTTACTAATAATATCGATTTTGACAGGAGTTTAATGCTAAGTTATCTGATTTTGGGCTAGCAACAATGGGTCCAGAGGGATCAAACACTCATGTTACTACTAGAGTCATGGGCACATATGGATATGCTGCCCCTGAATATGTTAACACTGGTAATTTTGCCAACTACCACAAACTGTTACTTTTAATTTATCACTCTGTCCCATATAATGGTAGCTTAGAGGTTGAAAACATGGAATCTGTAGCGTAGCTCCACCAATCGAATCCTGAAACATGTTCTATAACTCTAGGTTACGAAATTTATCTCCTCCATGTTGGTCATGAAACAAGTCGGTGGAGTCCTCCCCAGGATGGACAACACTTTTTATTAATACATCGCTCATAATTCATAAGTTTAAAATTCGAACTCATAATCTATAAGTGATTACAAGTTAACGCAACGAGTATTTGAATATAAGTTTTATAAAGTAAAAGTAAGATCATATTATTGCTATGTTGATTACAGGACACTTGACCACAAAGAGTGATATTTATAGCTTTGGAGTAGTGTTGCTAGAGCTATTAACAGGAAGAAGAGCAATGGATAAAAGCAGGCCAAAACGTGAACAAAATCTTGTGGATTGGGCCAAACCATACTTGACTAGTAGCCGAAGGGTTCGCACAATAATAGACCCAAGGTTGGCAGGTCAATATTCGGTTAGGGGGGCCAAGGAAATGGCTCTTTTAGCGTTGTATTGTGTGAGCCTGAACCCTAAAGACAGGCCAAAAATGCCTGCAATAATCGAAACCCTTGAAGGGCTTAAGCATTTAAAAGACATGGCACTCACTTGTGGACAATGGACTCCTGCTTCACAAAAAACTTCAAGAAACGAGGTTTTTACGCCAAAAGAAAGAAAGGATATCAATGGAGGTCGGATCTACTGGAAACAGACTCCTGTTAAGACAATAAGCGCAAAAGGGTAATGAATAAAAACGAAGATTGTGTGAAGAAAAAGATGGTCCTACTTTCGTAGATATATGTAAATGATAAACGAATATATGTACATAAATTTTGATAAATATGTGTTCATGTACACATGGTTTGTGTTTGTCAAATAAGGAGCCACCCTAAGGTTGTTCTCTTCAATAAACTGGTTCAATGTTGGAGTAATGTATGGAAGCTTTCAAGCATAGATGATATGAACTAAATAACTTATATTCCAAATAAGCATAAGCATATGTACACATAATAAAGCATTCTCTCACTAGTCACTTGACAATAAAAACATAATAGTTCTACAAATGAGAATGACCTGAGCTTTATGATTTGATTTATTCTTGGACTTGCTAGATGCCCTTTAGACCACAACTCTTTGTAGTTTGAGTACATAATTTAAGCCATCATCTTAAAAGACACAGGCAACTGTGTATCCAAGAAATCTTGAGTGTTTTTTGTCCTTAGATTTTGTCTATATGTGCAGTACCTTTTCGCTTTTGTAGAACAATTGATCATGAGCTCTCTTTTATGGGTCCAAGTAATTTGTGCCTGTCTTTGAATAATCAACAAATTGATCATTAATCATGTCTCTAAAAAAGTTGCACTCACAAAAGTAATGGTTGTGGAGATCCACTAAAACCACTGAATCATAAACCACTTGGTATGTTTGTGCTTTTTAATTCTCTAGCTATTAAGAAATCCAAAAAAGAAAATCAAGATTGAGATTTAAATTGAGAAGTGAAGCAATGGAACACTGTTTGTGAAGGGGAAAGTTACTCTTTTGTGTCCAGAAATACACGCACTTTGCAAAGTGGCCATTTATTTTATCTATTCAAGACTTACAAAGCTAAAAGAATCTTGGTCCACATAGACATTCAAAATTAGAACACAAGGCCCCATGAGCAGAAGTTTCTTGTTCCCTCTTATGCATATGATCAGTAAAACTTCAATATGAACCATAGATAGAAACATACAAAGGAATATGGCACACATTTGGATACTGGCAATTGGATGCCAAATGGCTTCATGTAGCCAGAAGTCATTCCATTCCACTCAGGAATATATGGCAAGATTCAACATATATAATAGAACACAAACACAATAAATGGATAAAAAGAACTGACCTTTTAAGGGATACATCAACAAGAAAAGCAAAAATGAGCTTGATTCTGCAACTAACTCTTGAATCATGAAGCCATAACTCATACAACAATACAACATATGCTAAGAGGTTCCCTTTTAAAACTGATTTCAATATCTCAAACTGTTATGAACATCTTTCTGGGTGGCAGTCTATTGCAGGTGGAGAAACCACAGACCCTGCAGATGATTGATTGTAGGTGATTCTTAGTGACTTGGAAGAAAGAAAAAGGAAAAAAAAGAAATATACATGATAAAAACATACCAGAGTCAGCAAGGATGGCATCTCCACAGGCCCTTGTTCTTAACAACCCATCAATTGCATACTTAAAACTCAAACTATTTGGAGTGAATTGGATTCTTTGCTTTCTGTTCTGGAATTGCATTCACTTACAATAACAGCATCCTCACAAACCGCTTTCAAAACCTCCTTATAGCATTTATTGTGGTTTTAAAGATCCCAACTTCAGCCTCCATGATTCTATCTAGCCTACGCAAATGAAGAATCGTGTGGTGTTTTTCCTTTCTTTTTAACAGTGTTTATTAGAGTTTAAATATATTAAAAATTTGAAAGAAAATAAAAAAAGTTTCAGGTGTTTTCGAAATATATTAAGAAGAAAAAGGATTTGATTTGAAATGAAAGTTTAGTAAACTTTCTTTTTTAATTTTTTTTAAATGAGAGGATTTGAAAGGATTAAAAAGAAAAATCTTTATGATATTACGTAAGTGCTTCGTTAAATCATAATAAACAATTTTAGAAAATAAAGGTTTTAATGTAAAATGATTATTTTTCTTTCCTTCATCTCTAACTTGAGAACACAAACTTATTTATTTTATTTTCAACTTCATTTCTTTTATTTCCAACTTGAGAAGACGAAAAATCATAGTCTTTATCCTTTCTTTTCTGTTCTTTTCTTCAGTTAATTTTCTTTTCTTTCATAGGGTTTTGGCCTTTTGGGTGTGAGGGAGAACATTGTAATTTGAATAGTGGGGTCATGAATGAATTTGTTCTTGAATCGGGTAAAAGTCCGTAGGGATGCAAGCGTCGGGTTTGACAAGTGATGGATATTCGAAATGATTGAAAAAGTTGATTTAACAAGGGTTCGGTTCACTGGCTTTGATGGGTAAAATACTTTTATATTTGGTCAAACATAATATATTATTTTCATTTATAAATACGGGAGTAAGATTTATAAAGAAAGTAAGAATCTATTTTTTTACTTTAATTAAGAGACTCATTCTTATATTTTTAAAAGAAAATAATAGATAATATAACTTAAGAGAATTTTAACACAGAAAATAATTAAAGAGAGGAATTAGAAAGAGCCCACCATCATCACCAATTCACCACACTACCTCATCCCATATGGTGTTCACCCTCCAACTAACTCCGCCAGAGAGCCACCACTCAATCATGGTATATATCCCCTTGAGGCCTCCATCCTCAATGGGTATGCTCCATAAATCTATTAAATCCCACAAATCAATAAAACAATAAGGTGATTAATATATAAGTATCATTACAACTCTTTATTCAAATAATCTAATATTTTTAATGAATTGTATACCGATTTAAATAATCCTTATGGTGTTCACCCTCCAACCCACTCTGTCACGGAGCCACCACACAATCATGGTATGTATCCCCTCGGCCTCCACCCCCAATGGGTATGCTCTAGAAATCTATTAAATCCCATAAGTCAATAAAACAATAAGGTGATTAATATATAAGTATTCTGACAACTCTTTATTCAAACAATCTAATAATTTTAATGAGTTGTATACATATTTAAATAATACGTTAATTGCTTAATTTTATTTATATTATTGTAAACTTGCATTTTTAGTGACACAGGAGCAACTTGAACTAAAACAAAGAAACATGCACCCTCATCTTATGATTCTATGTTTGATTCAACGATCCTGATCTTATCATCGTGTGTTCAATCCTACGAATTTTACAATCATAATACGATCCCGTAAGTTTTTGAATAACCCTGCAAGATTCCTCGAGCCATTTGGAATTCTTATATTGGATTAGTGTTAATAAGAACTTATACAAAAGAAGATTGTAAACAACCCCTAATCCAAGATCTTCATTGAACCTTAAATTCATTTGATCCAGTATTGAATGAAGATCTCTAATTTACCGACATATTTTCTTTTTCTTTTGAACTTAGTTTAAATAATATTTTCCATGAAAATTCAGTAACTACCTACGTAATGTAATTTTTATATAAAATTACAAAAATGGTCCCTGTGGTTTTCACTGATTTTCACTTTTAGTCCTTTAACTTCAAAAATTACGAAAATAGTCACTGTGGTTGTCACTTTGTTTCACTTTTAGTCCTTTAAGCTAACAGGCGTTATCTTTGACTGTGAGTCAAAGGGTAATTTGGTCAATTCTCTATTTAATCCTTATTACCAAACAACTTTTAACATCTTTTTACCCCTTTCTTAAATTAATAATTAACTAACCTTTTATCAAATTAACTAATAATTAATAATGTTAAGTAATATTTTAATACACATTAATTACTAACTAATTTTTATAGATTGATTTTTTTAATTTTTATTAAATATTAATTTTCAGCTTGGTGTTTATTTCTCAGTATGCTTGGTGTTCATCTTTATAATTTTTATTTGTTCTTAAGTATGAAGACTAAAAACCATAAACCATGTTCCTCTTCAAACTAAAACCCCATAAATTAGAATTTGATAACAGAATGAGAGAAAGAAACGAGATTTGATAAACAAAACCTACATAACGAACATGAACAGAAATCAAAGAAACCCAATAACTCCGATTTGAGAGAGAAACTAGAACAGAGATCGATTATGAGATAAACAAATATGAACAGATTACCACAACAACAAAGATAAACAGAAATCAAACATCTTGGTTTCTTGGATGTGTTTTCTGATTTCATGGTTAACAGATATATTGAGAGAAAGAAACTAAAATTTGATAAAAACTCAGTACCAAAAAAAAAAAAACCCCCAAAAACATGAATTTGAAAAACAAACTGGAACACAAATCGATTATGAGAATCAACATATGAACACCGCCTAAAATTCAAAGACAAACTCGTACTTCATGGCTGTCGACGCTGCCACACTGGTTTATGAACACTTCCGATTGTCAACAGCTTGCGATGGTTTATGCTAGCAAGGTTTATGCTTCAGATCTGCCAACGGCTTGCGAAGGTTCGTGTGTAGGAGACCACCGGAGGTTTATGCTTTGATGGTTTATACTTCAAATCTGCCGACGGCTTGTGGTGGTTCATGTGTAGGAGACCACCGGACGTTTATGCTTCGGATGGTTTATGCTTCGATGATTAATGCTTCTATGGCTTATGCTTCAGATTTGGCGGCGTGCCTATCGCCTATCGGAGACCACCGGAGGTGGTGGTGCGGTGGTGCTCTTACCAGTCAGAGAGAGAGAGAGAGAATGAGAGTCAAGTGCTAAAAAGTGTAATATAAATTTGGAAATGTGTGTTTGGTAATTAGGTTAAAAGAGAATATAAAAGATAGATGTTTGGAAACAAAGATAACATGTAAAATTTGTTTGGTGATAAGGATAAGCTGAAAATGACTAAAATACCCCCCTTTTAACTGCAGCTTTTAACGTCTGTTAGCCTAAAGGACTAAAAGTGAAACAAATTGACAACCATAGTGACTATTTTCGTAATTTTTGAAGTTAAAAGACTAAAAGTGAAAATCAGTGACAACCACAGGGACCATTTTTGTAATTAACTCATATATATATATATATATATATATATATATATATATATAATAAGATAATCTTCACTCATACAAAAGAGGATTAATAAAATGAAATAAAATAAAATAAAAATAATTGTTTAAAAGGGAGTGAGAAAAAAATGTAGAAAATTGATTATATCCTTCCGGTGATCATGTTTGGCTGTTTGGGGTACATTCATGGCCACTCTTGCTGCTAAACTGCCTATGCATTCACAGCACTGAATCGATGATGTTGGCGGGCAGAAAATGAGGTAGAAATGGACAGTAACAATCACGAAGGCAGTCCCCACACCAACCATTCCTATTCCCATTCCCATTCCCATTCCCATTCCCATTCCCAACCGCAGCAGCAGCGCCGTCCACGTGGCTTCGCCGCTGCTGCTGCGGCGATGGGGCTTTCAACCATTACCACAACGATCAACGTCAATCCTAGAAACGAGAGAGAAAAGGAAAAAGAACGAACCAAGCTTCGAGAACGCCACCGCCGCGCCATCACTAGCCGTATGCTAGCTGGTCTCCGTCAGTACGGCAACTTCCCTTTACCTGCACGCGCCGACATGAACGACGTACTCGCCGCCCTTGCTCGCGAAGCCGGATGGACCGTTCAGGCAGATGGAACCACTTTCCGTCAATCCACATCCTCTTCTAAATTGGTGCGAGATCATTCCCTCTTTCAATACATCATTTTTATTTTATTTTATTAGGGTTTATATTTGTTCAATTATTTAGCATTATTACATGTATGCCACTATCACATATATATTCAGATCCTCCTTCCCCAATGGTTTCGGATGCTATATCTTATTTGAAATTGAAGTAATGCTGATTCCTCTACTATCCCCTCATTTCCAAAGACAAAAAAAACTATGTTATGACTCAGGCTGCTTGTATGCATATATTGTAATTCTGAAATTTGGAACAAATTTCGTAACATTTTGTTATTGGAAATGAATTTTCCTTTGGGCATAAGCAATGTATATTTATTGGATGACCTTAACAAAGATGAATATTGAAATGATACAATCATGAGCAAAAACAATGTATATCGATTGAATTACTAAGTGAACATTCAATCCATTGAGTTCCTCAAATGTGATAAAGCCCCGGGCTTGATATAAGTGCTAGACATCCACAACGTATCCTACACTAACAAGGGAAGGGGTTGCTTACCCTTTTCAAGTTAACGGGTTTACAAATTTTTAAGCCAATATGTGTCTATTATGTTTACTGTGTCAAGATCAATGGGTATGGCTGATTTTTAAGTTCATGGGGGATGTAGTTTGGTTGTCTCAACCTTTGAGACAATTGCTCTATAGTTTTAATATAAATATGTTTGCTTTTCGAAAACAAGATCAATGGATGCGGCTGATTTCTAATATTTTTAGATTCAATACACATACATAATATAATTTGTTTCTTTTTTTCTTTGCTTACAAGTTGTACTAATATTTGATTTCTATGCAGGGTGTATATCCTGGAAGATCCGTAGAAAGTCCATTATCAAGTAGTTCATTAAAAAGTTACTCTGTGAAAGCGTCAATGGATTTTCCATCATCAGTTCTCAGAATTGACGACAATCGATCACCTGCTTCTCTTGATTCTGTTGTAGTCCCAGGGAGGGGTCATGCTGAATGTGAGAAATATAGTGTCAGCCCTATCAGTTCACATGATTGCATGGAGGCTGATCAGGTTTGTGTTGTCAATTGTTTTATAAGAACGTCTAACAAAAAGCATTGCGGTTCATGCTTTCCTGTTTGGAATACAGTTTACTAGCACCTTAGTTTATACAATTGAGTTTTTGTTAATATAATTATTTTTTGAAATTGCATGAAATACTATTTATGACATTGTAGATGATCATTGCAGCTTATGCAAGAAGGGCACAGTGAGCATGAGTTTAACTTTATAGGGTCAGCTGCTTCAGCATATGTACCTGTATATGTTATGCTTGGAGTAAGTGGTTGGTTATTTCTACTTTGATTCCTTGTCTCTCAATACGTTATATAAAAAGAAAAAAAGAACCAACCTACAAAAAACGAAAAAAAACAAAAACAAAAAACTATAGACGTACTCTGATTTAGTATATTGAGTATGCATGATTTCACTGTGCAGACTGGCTTGATCAACAAATTCTGCCAGTTGATTGATCGTGATGCTGTAAGAAAGGAGCTAAGGCTTCTGAAATCATTGCCTATAGATGGTGTTTTTGTAGACTGTTGGTGGGGTATCATTGAAGCCCAGAGTCCACAAAAATATTGTTGGTCTGGATACCGGGAATTATTCAACATCATCCATGAATTTGAGCTGAAATTACAGGTATCCAAGATTTTAATCACTTGAAGATACTTTGTTTTGCTTTTTGTTTTTTAAACATTCTTAAGTACATCTTTATTTCAATTAATTTCGAAGGTTGGTCTGGCATTTCATGAGTATGGAGGGAATGATTTTGGGGGGATACCCATACCCCTCCCCCAGTGGATTCTTGATATTGGCAAAGAAAATAAGGATATTTTCTTTACAGACCGTGAAGGAAGAAGAAACACTGAATGCTTATCTTGGGGTATTGACAAAGAACGAGTATTGAAAGGAAGAACTGGTGCTGAGGTATTATTATACTTTTAATTATTTACCGCTTGCTATAATTTTGTGATTATGATCTTCATTTGCCAGGTTTATTTTGATGTTATGAGAAGCTTCAGAACAGAGTTCGATGATATGTTTAGTGAAGGCCTTATTACTGCTGTTGAAATTGGACTTGGGGTCTCCGGGGAGCTCAAATATCCTTCTTTTTCAGAAAAAATGGGGTGGAATTATCCTGGTATTGGTGAGTTCCAGGTATTATGCTTTTAATTATTTACCATGTTGATTTATCCAATTTCGACTTAATATTCATCTAAACCATGTTACTTTTTTTGGCAGTGTTATGATAAATATATGCAACTGAATCTACTGAAAACCTCAAATCTACGTGGTCACACTTTTTGGGCTAGAGTGCCTGAAAATGCTGGTAATTATAATTCTAGACCACAAGAAACTGGTTTCTTTTGTGAACAAGGTGATTATGACAACTACTATGGGCGTTTTTTTCTGCAATGGTATTCTCAGTCCTTAATAGATCATGCCAATATTGTTCTCTCTCTGGCAAACCTAGCATTTGAGGAAATACAGCTAGTTGTTAAGGTAATAATTTTTAGCCGGTTGTTTAAAGAATTTTTAAGAATTTTTTTTCCTGATCTAGTATGTTGAGCATTTTAAATTTCTTCTAGGCAGATTCCATCTGTTTATTGGTGGTATAAATCTACAAGCCACGCAGCAGAGCTGACAGCTGGATATTATAACCCTTCTAACCAGGATGGCTACTCTGCACTTTTTGAGGTTTTCAAGAAATATTCGGTTGCAGTTAAGTTTCTCTGCTCGGGGCTGCATCTTTCTAATGAAGGAAACCATGAAGCACTTGCTGATCCAAAAGGGTTGACTTGGCAGGTTACAAGAGCTTTTAATAAACTCATGTGATTGTTTTGCAAGTTTTCCTTATAAGAAATGACAAGTCCAAAGATTTTATTAATTATCATGGTTGTACATGGTTTCATGGTCCAGGTATTGAATTCAGCTTGGGATCAAGGTCTGAATGTAGCCGGTCAAAATGCATTTTCATCTTATGATAAAGAAATTTTCATGAGATTAGTCGAGATTGCAAAGCCAAACAATGATCCCGATCATCATCACTTTGCATTCTTTACTTTTCAACTGCCGTTGCCGTTGGATGAAAGGTCAATATGCTTCTCAGAACTTGACCACTTCATTAGATGCATGCATGGTACGACATCTTCAAATACACCCTTTTTTCTTCTCTTCTTTTAGTGCTGAACACACAAATCTATACTTTTCTCCTACTGAACAGTACTTAAATGCTTTTAGGTGAAAATGGGGGAACATGAATGTGATTACTACGGGAGTCCTTTTTTGTGGAGAAGTCGATACTTGCTGCAAACATTTATATTTTGAAGTTGGATACTAAAGCAAGTAAGAACCGCTGTGCATATAGGTTTCTCGACTCAGTATCGACTTTATAATCAACCATGAAATGGTATATGGTAGCCACACTTGTCAAAACTTTGACTTCATAATCAACCATGAAGTTAACTGAATAGAATATTTGTTAGCAACACTCGTCAAAATTTTGAGAAGTTGCTTTCAAGAACATCTTCTTATAGATTTTGCAGATTGCTATATCCAGAGGCATGATTTGATACTGCCAGATTTTCTGTAACAGAGACGCCAAAAAAGAGAAAACAATAGAAAGAAAAACGTTAGACTTAGAGGGGGTATGAGGTGTAAGAAGAGGTAGCGCGCTCGGACGCCCATGTCAATGTTTCTCCAAAATGGGGGAGCAGTCCAACCTTTGTGGATGATGTGAAAAATCAGGTTATAAAATAAATGCATGAATGACTCATGTTTTACCACACTATGATTGAATCATATAGAGTATAGATAAAGCAAGGCCGTCTTATAGGTGTGCAACATGGGCAACTGCTCATGGTCCGTGACTAATAGGGGTCATTTATCTTTAGATATGCTCTATATACATATATGTAAGTCTATTTTTATTGAGTCCAAAATTAAAGTTCCGGGTAAGGAAGAAGAAAAAAGGGTCACCGTAGGCACGTAGAATTTACAAAGATTCAAGGAAAAAAAAGTAGAACGTGACTCAATAATAATGGAAACAAGGAGGCAATAAGGCAAAGTAGAAATCAAATATTCAATTGTCGAATTTGTTTGACCGTTTGGGAAAATAATTGAAAAAGAGGCGATTCATCAAAAATTGTTTGTGTGTTTGTGACTTTGCAAAGAAATCACATAAAATCAGTTGACCAAACGGCCATTAATCACTTAAATTGATTGAGGAGAAAAAACAAAGTTGGCAATCATAATCTATGGCTAAGAGTATAAGAAAGAACGACATCGTAGAGTTCAGAGTTCAGGACTTCTGCAATACAAGACAAATAGACTTGATTGAAATTGAAGTACCATTAACTGTAAAGGCATACTTGATAAAGGATTTCTCATTACTAACGATGAATTAATGAACTAAGAACAAAAGGAAAACTTTAAATATTCAAGGCAGATTTGAGACTTGAAATTCTTCTAACTTCTTAAATAGATATAAAGTTTTTCCTAATCTTTGTTCTTGATTCCTAATTGAATTCTTATTAACTGTTTAAGTTTCAATTTCTTTTGTTTTTTTGGTTAATGTATTATTTTGATACTAATCTGTATTTAAATATTATTCTGTAAACTAGTTTAGTAGTTCGCTTAATTTGATTGGTTAATTAATATTTGCATACTAGACGTGGCCAATTAATATTTGCATACTAATCGTTTATGTTAGAACCTAGAGGGGGGTGAATAGGTTATATGCCCACTTTCTAAAGTTTTTAACAATATTTGCAAATAATTAAAGAGTTTAGGGAAGGAAGATATCACCAATGAAGTAGTTTGGACACAATGATTTATAGTGGTTCAAGCAAGGGTTAACAACCTTGCTCTACATCCACTCCTTGGCCTCACCCACCAAGAGTTGCTCCACTATCTTCTCTCTTTGAAGGTAGAGATAAACCTTTTACAACCTCTCTCTTTAGCTTACAAGAATTACACTTCACTCTTGCAAACAAGGTTAAGATAAACCTCACTTCACTCTAATTGGAAAGGCTAGAGTTGATCCTCACTTCTCTCTAATTCTATAGGCTAGAGATTATCCTCACACTATTACAAATGTATATGAATGTAATGAAGTATATGAACTTGAAGACTTTCACTCTTGCTTGATTCTTGATCTTGAAAGATTGAATTATCAAGGAATATGAGCTCACAAGATTTTTATGTATTCTGTATTTTTTTTCAGATTGCAAGAGGTTGGTAAAACACAAGTCTTGAGTTGCTTTAAATAAGGAAAAAGTTTGATGCTCAAAAAGTGTCCAGACGATCCACGGTCGACCGTGACATCGACCGTCGGCCTGCTGGAGATTTTTGAGCCTTGTGCACATAGACGTTGGGCTTTTACCAAAACCACACACAACCCATTTTTACTATAAAAATGCACTGAAAAGAAGCTTTAGAAAAGTTGGGTTAGTGTCATACTTCTTAAGTTTGAATTTAATCATAAAAATGGTAGTTTAGAAACCAAATGCACAAAGCATGTTGAAAGTTTACCTCTTTGAGAGATTCCTTTTGCTAAATATGGTTTTGGCTTATTTCAATAGAAGATTATGTTTAGTATTTGCCAAAATAGGAATTCATTTGCTTTGACTACCAAGCTTGTGATTTTATAAAAAGTTTCTCAATTTTTATAAAAGTTTTTATAAAAATTATTTTATAAAAACTTAAACTCATTTAGTTATTAATTTTGTAAGCTCATAAACTTTGAACGTTTATTTGTAGGAATCTTCGACATCGACTTCTACTTGAACTCGGATCTTGACGATTGGAGCTTGGCCATTTGATGAAGCTTATTTTGTAGATCATAGAAGAGAATATATTTGATTGAATATATATATGTTTATGTGCACATATGTTAATGTTAGTACATACAATTATATAAACAAGTTATATATTTTTGTGTCAACAAAAGAGGATATATTTGTAAGCCTATTTTTCCCAACAGTTTAGTTTGTTAATTTACCCTTTGTATATATATTTTAGCTTGTTCTTTTTACATTTTAATATTTTCAATAAAATTATGGTTCGAATTTTCAATAAAAAACCTATGTGTATATGTGGCATGTAGGTGGCGTCCAAGTGGATTTTTGCTGATGTGGAACTAACGTTAATAACTACGGTAGATAACTATATATTTGATATAAAATTTAAAAATTTAATAACCCATAACATTGTTTTAAATGTAAAACGAATAATAAAATCTTAATTATTTTAGAAATTAAAGATTCTTTGTTTCTTTTGTTTTTAAATAAAATTTTTATAAAATTACGTCGAGTGACCTGAAAAAATCACTACTTCTTGATGTTGTTTGGACAAAGAGAATAAGTCGGCTCTCAACGCCATATGAGACACCAAATAAATTCGTATGGCATTGGACATCTTAATATTTATCACTTCTCATGAAGGGGATCTCAGACGACGAGCTATTGAATGGAAGAAGAAACAAATCCTACAAAAATATTTTTCCGACGAGCCAACAAAATAGTTCCAAAATTTGTATTCCTTTTAATTAGTGTTTTATATAGTAGGATTTTAAAATTTAAATTTATGTTTTTATATATTTTTTAACTAAATTTGCATTTTATTGTGGTTTTTATTTAACTTTATTAACGTAGAATCAATATATCTATCTTTTATATATTATTTGTATTATATATTTAAAGAAAAATAAAAATAAAACTTAAATTGGGTCATGATTTCAAGTGGTTGTATAATTGAGCTCCGTTCCGTTCCGTTCCGTCGCGTTTGAGTTGATTTAAAAGTCAACCAAACATTTGTCCGTTGATCGCCCCAACATTTCCGTCGAGAAAAATGACGAATTTAACGACCATTTCTAAATTATACTCCTTCCAGTTCATCAATGCTTAAATTTTACCATTTTTAGTGGATTCAATTGTATTTTGTGCAATAATCAATCCCAAAGCTCCAATCGATTAGGTTTTCATGGTGAAATATTCTGATAATTTTGCAATGATCGCATGTTTCCGTCTTAAAACTCTGTAGATCTGCTGCCCAGTTTCTCCAAAAATTTAAAAACCGAAATTAGGGCTTGAAATCGACGGTTCAGGGCATATTTCTTTGTCACGGATCCAACAATGTCGAAGAATTCAGCCGCCGGTTATGGCACACTTCCCACCAGCACCACCACCGCAGCCACCGACCTACTGCCGCCATCAACACCAAACACATTAATCGCCCGTGCGAGGTTCCATACAGAGAACTTCATCGCCAGACGCCGTCCATGGCGGGAGTTTCTGGATTACACCGCCGTTACTCGGCCAATAAGCTACGAAGACGCCATGCGTCGGATCAAACGTAACCTAAACTACTTTCGAGTGAATTATGCGATGGCGATCCTCCTAATACTCTTCCTCAGTCTAATTTACCAACCGATTTCAATGATTACGTTTTTGATCGTATTCATTGGTTGGTTTTTCCTTTACTTTTTTCGTGATCCCCGCAGTCCTGTTGTGATTTTCAATTACGTGTTTGATGATCGTGTTGTGCTAATGACGTTGAGCTTGTTGACGATCTTTGCGTTGGCTTGTACGGATGTGGGAGTGATAATGTTGGTGGCGTTAGGTGTTGGGGCGGCGGTGGTGGTGGTGCATGCCGGAATCAGGACCACTGATGATTTGTTTTTGGATGAACAGGAGGCCGGTGGTGATGGTGGTTTGGTTTCTGTTGTTGGTGATAAGTAGTCCGTATGAAGAAATTGCAATCTGAACTAATCGAATCGAATCGAATCAAGATTTTCACAGACTTGAATTACGATATTCGTTGATCTGTCTTTTGAAAAGTAGTCTCTTTCGTTCACGTGTAAAGTTATAACTGTCTACGTATTATTATTCTTTTTGACAGGATTGAGCAACTTTGATGTTGGCTGTGAGCTTGTAAGTTGCAGTTTTGGTGAGGAATATTTTTCCATCTGTTTTTTTCCTAATTGCATAGTTTGAATTTTGATCTTGTTATGTTCCTTGTATTTGCCATTTATTGAATCTTGAAGCTTCTAATGAAAAGGTTAATGCTTAAAATTGATACCAAATGACTTATATGGCAGCAGTATCTGTCTATATGGTGTTCTTGATATTCCATAAATGTTGTAGGTTCGTAGTAGATAAAATGATGTAGAATTATGTTTAAGTTTAGAGAGAGCGTGTGTTGGTAATTTGTATTACTAATATTATTTAAGCGTAATGGAATGAAATTGTTGACTATTTGAATCTTGATAATATATTGAGCAAATAGGGGTAGTGCGAATTGCATACTTGTTTGAGTTTATTTTGGTTCAAAGTATAATGTTATTTAGGGGCGGGGTCTGGAGGCAGCGCCCCTGGTGGTGGGGTCCAAGGGGTGTCAACCTCTGGCGGGATTCAAGGGGCCCCTGGTTGGGGTCAAGCTGCCGATGGCGATTTTTGTCATGGAGATTGGTCATTATTTTCGAGTTGGTACAAAATCATCATAACAACGATTTTTCAATTCTCTGTTCGATCATATACCGAGTTTTATTCAATTGATATTTGGATTGCATCATCAAAATGCTTCAATCCGAAAGTGTATCTTTACGACTCTCAGCAATCCAAGCAATCGAAAATTCAGATTTCTAACTGTGTGTATTTAGCTGTTAAATAAAAATAAAATCACGTAAAATTGTTAACGTATTATTTGGCTTGTCTCAAGGTTACTAACATACCCAATACTAGGATATATAAACGTGTTTCAAATCTTTTCCTAAGAGTATGTGTATGGTGGTCCACAAACTCAAAACCACTCCGGATGTTACGTCACCGTCGATACACCAAGAATAACTCTGTAATCATGCAATGTTTATTTGATTTTATATTTTTATTAAATACATAAACAAATAAATTACCAAAATACATTTGATAATTAATATTAAATAAATATTTCATTAAATATGAAATATTAAAACAATAAAAATACAATATAACTACTAAATAAATAGTGCAATATAATTAATATTTATCGAATAAACGGTCTATTTCTTTGTTAATACTTTGAACTTTTAGAGTTTTCTTGTTCATGCAATTCTTGTAAATATTGTCTCCCTTGCCCATAGATGATGAACTAGAATTTGACATTCTTTTTGATGAATTATCCGAGGTTGGATTAGGAGAAAACACCAATGGTAAAAGCTAGGGCAAATTGTATTAAAACATAATAAACTTTGTCTTAGTTATCATTGTATACAATCAGCTTTATTTTCTTAAAAATAATACAGTCAGCTTTCATAATCCACACATTGTATGCAACTTGCTATATACTATGAAAGTTATGACAAAATTCATTGTATACAATGGTAACAAAACAACAAACACATAAAAACATTACTTGCATACAATGAGAGGATTATGAAAGTTAATTGTATTATTTTTAAAATTTTAAAGTTGGTTATATACAATGGTAAATAAGACAAAGTTTATTATATTTTAATACAATTTGCCCTAAAAGTGTAGAAGATAGATGAATAAGAAGTTTGTAGTGTGATTTAAAATGAGAATGTAAAATATTATTTTACATTCACGTTGGAAGTGATGCAAAGTCACTACGCTTGCTTAAATATTGGTAAAATGGTTACTGGCTATGCCAATAACTCGAATATTAATTAATTAATATGATAAATAAATACGCGCATGTTGTTCAAAAGAATTGACGCCCATGTAAAACCCTCTTTAATCTTTATGACACGAATGGGAATGACAATTTGAAGCATCAAAAAGTCTAGTTATTAATTAGTCTATTGATCGTGAACGGTTTTGTGCGAAGGTCGATTTTGAAGTTAGTGAGGACATACATATATCTTATATGTTGCTGCAATGGCTCTGGGGGAGGTGAGCAATGAACGTGGACAGGTCACTAGAGCTCCAATATTCTTGCAAAACAAGGCACCGTTAGCCTCGTCACGAGGGTTGATCCTCGTGACCAAGCTCTGGCGTAAGAATCATCTAACTTTCCTTTGATTGTGCGTAAGTGTTTGTGTTTTTTGTGAGAGTGGAACCTGGACTTCCATTATATCCCAAGAAGGTCAAAGGGTGCACGCTATTGTCTACTGGTTAATGTTATCCTTTCCTTCAGCTTTTCAGATAGATGGCTATTGATCCTTTTCGTCTTCTGTTGTTGTGATTTGCCTTAGGATGTGGTTCCTGTCTTATTAGGAAGACTACATTGGTTCTGATGGACAGAAGTAAGTTAAAGGAATGTTTGGGTGAACCAAAGATATGTTTGGGCTTGTGAAGCTTTAGTAGTGATGGGCTTATACATATACACTATCATTATCCAATTAGGTATCATCTCGATCAGTTTTTGATTTTTCATAAAATCATCAATCACATAATATACCATACATTTTTATTTTTGTCTTTTAAAGACCATATGATTTATATATTTAAGGATTCAAATATATAACTTCTAGATGTATTGGTAAACAAGCTACTATTTAAAGCACAGGTCCCATGTTTGAGGCAGCTTCCAAAGTACCGACTTTCTCATATTTTACTTTTTTTAAACAGCAGAACACATTCGCACTCTAATATAATATTAATTCTACACACTTTTTAAACATACACCTTTTTAATCACGACAGAACTCAAACCCTTAACCCTTACTCATATTTTACTTACCCTTCCTTCCTTGTAAATTCTTTTCTATAACCCACTTATGCCCCAGCCCCGCCTTAAGCACTTTTTTTTGTGTTATTTTTTATATTGCTTAATTATGTATATCTATTTACATATATCATTCTTTATATATATTTCTTTTATTTTGAAGGATATTTAAGTTATTATTAATGTTTAAAGTTTAAAATATGATTACTTAGTAATTATATTTTTTTAAACAAACTTATATGAAAAAATATATATTTTCAAAAATGTTGAATATCCAAATCCGAAATTCGGATATCGGAAATGGGTTTTGAAGAAAGTTGGCGGGTAGTGTTTTAGCAGTTTTGATGTTGTTTGAATTAGTGTACGTGCGTAACAAACAAATTATTCAGTACAATCATATGCAAACAGTCGGTGCTCCAATTTTCCATTCTCCTTTTTCTTTGTTGGACCAATGGACCATGTTTTTGTTTTTTCCTCTGGTCACTCACACAAAGTATACATTTTATATTTATTTTATTATATTATATTAAAATTATTAATATTCAATATTAATATTTGTTTTCTATTATAGTTTAATATGTAATATTTTATATATATATATATTTGTGACCGTCTTATTTGAATATAAAATTTATCGTAATACGATATTTATTTAAAATATATTTATACATATATATATTCTGATATTATAAATTTAAGTTAATTTTTATATTATTAATAATACAAGGTTATGTTAAACGTAAGATGGAACTCTTTTTTTTTCTTTCTTAATACGTCTCTTCGATTGCAAGAATTAATATAGTACTACACGACGTAATATAAAAAATACATAATTGAGTCTCTATTTTTTCACTCTAAAATCCGTTACAACACATGAGTATAATTGTATAACACAACTCGTTTACGATCAAATTAGAGTACTATATATTTTGCAGGAAAAAATACACTTGACCCATATATATTAACAAAGGCATTTATAAACAAAAACTGTGTTTGTCAAAATGGCTAGAGCGCTAGCCTTTTTCATGAAAGCTCCAAGTTCGACTTCTACTTCTTTTCCTTTTTTTTCTTTTATTTCCAATTTTCACAAACAATCCCAATTCCCAAATAATATGTTCACTTTCAACCCAAGCCTCAATTTTACAATAAATTCTAAAATCATAATAAATGATTTATTTCTATAATGATAAAAAAACTTTATTAATATAAATTGAAAAGTATTTTTTTAATTTGGAATGATACATTTGTAACATTTATATAAGATATAAGTTTTTTTAGATAGACCCTTTTTTTAATTAACTATGTCATTTGTTATGATTCGAAAAAGATAATAAAAGAAATATCTTCTTATATTAATCTAAAAAATCTTCACAACTAGAAAATTAGGTGTTATTTGTTTTCGAAGACATAAATGTCCTATGTCTTATTTCATGTCTTCAGGAGAAGATGTGGTTTGGAAGGTCTTAAGATTGAGAAGGTCTGCGAAAAAAAGCTATAGATTTTAGCTTCTCAAAATAAGCAAAAATAAGACAGAATAAAGTCTTATGTCTGCGAAAAACAAAACAACCTTATTAGAAACGTCTGCGGGCGCGCAGACGTTTCTTTGAAAAAACAAACAAGCTTATCAGAAACGTCTGCGCACCCGCAAACGTTTCTTTAAAATAAGGTCTTATTTAAAAAAACAAACAAAGCCTTAATCTATGTATTTGAGTTATTATTAAAAATGCATATATTTATAACTAATTAAGTATAACTAAATGACATAAATTCATACAAACTTTCCTTATGAATTATCAATATTAATTTTTTTATTAAATTTTTTCATAATTTTGTTATAAACCCCGCTGCATCGTGCGGGCTTAAAAATCCTCGTTATTGTAAATATTTGTGTTCATTTTTATTTTTTTTGAAAAAAATAAACTAATCTGAAAAACAAAAAATCAGTCTACCCTATATATATTTCAAAATCTTTTTAGCCTATTTCTTCTTAATAATGTTAATTTATACATAAGAAATCATCTGAATATTAGTTTCCACCATAAAGGGACTTTTATCATATATATTCACAAGGTGATGAAGAAACCGTGCCGTTTACATATACAATAGATTTTGTTGGGATGCCACACGTTAATAATGTGTCTAATATATCAAAGGGGCTGCTCTGATGTAGGGGAGGGTTTAAACGAGAACCGCGAGAATCAATTTTGGCCGTTCATCTTAGATAATAGAATTTATTTGAGAACCATTTTTATTGTGAGAACCGCGGAAACCAATCTTAGCCGTTGAATTTCCTCTCCTTCGATTGGATTGTTCACCCATAAATTCCTTACATGCATCCTGTCACACTCAATCCCCCCACGCTCTTTATCCATGAATTTCATTATCCAAAATGAACTGCTAAGATTGCTTCTCGCAATAAAAACGGTTCTCAAATAAACCTTCCCTTATATACATATATATATAGGGAAGAGTTCAAACGAGTACTGTTTTTCGTACGAAAACTGCGAGAACCAATCTTTGTCGTTCATTTTGGATAATGGAATTCATGGTTGAAGAGTGTAGAGGAATTGAGTGTGACAAGGTATATGTAAGAAATTCATGGGTGGACAATCTAATTGAAGAAGGGGGAATTGGACAGCTAAGATTGGTTCTCGTGGTTCTCGTACGAAAAACAGTTCTCGTTTGAACTTTTGCCTATATATATATATATATATATATATATATATATATATATAGACACACACAAGAAGGTGACATGCACTAGATTTGTATGTTAAACATCATGACTGGTAGACACTAAGGTCCGCCCTTTAAGTAAAAGGTAATGATAATTGGAAACAATGTGTATACAACAAGGATCTCTTGTTCAAACTGATGTTACAATACTTCTTCCATCAATATAAAACCATAACATAACCATAATCATAACATAACCATACCCAATCTCGCTTCTAGAGTTGTAATCGTACCTCTATCTAAGAGTCGAATGGTTATTTAATCAAATATAACTCTTTGCTTGCTACAATAACAGGTAACCACTTGATAATGAATTCGACCATAATATTCAAATGGTATAAGAAGTAACAAGATAAGCTTTTCTCACAAATTTGTTAGCAAGAAGAACATACTAACTTTGTGAGAGCATTAACCATGCTTTTGCTGTCTTCACAAACACAACCCTGTGCAGCCGAAAATTGTGCAAAAACAAGGATTTTATGTCTGAACATATATATTTCACTTACCTGCCTTTAATCCTTTCTCATTTTATGTCATTCTGAAAGCACCCTCTCTACCCACGGGTACAACCGTCTAATTCTTCCTCCACATACCCCGCTAAGACCGGATTGGGTATAGTAGTAGTTGTTGTTGTAGCTAGTCACCACCATTTGGTCATAATCTGCATGGATATTGTAATAGGCTGACACTTGATGAGTAGAACAAAAACACCATGCTGCTACATCAATATTCCTGCAATGAACTAGGATAATCGCTGCAGAAACAAACTACAATCGAAACAAAGGTTATGAACCATTACGAGATATGTTAAAAATCGACTCGTTTGGCAGCAATGTTAGCATCGGCAGTGTATCTAACTTCAAATATCAGCTCGAAAAGAAACATTTTATAGTAAGGTCTTCTCAATAATCTAGTAATTACAAAAGAAGATAACGTATTCTATCAGGTGACAGCAACAGCCATGATTCCTAAGAACATAAGTTAACAAACACCCACACAACAATTATTGTTTCAGAAACAATCAACCTACCAAAGTTCTATAAATACAGCTAGACCTCCAACGGAGATTCAATGTCCCAAACTGCTAGGGAGAGACATAGTTGCTCGATCAAGGTTTATGCAAAATCTGAAAGAAGAAAAAGAAAACAAAAACGTTACCCCGAAGCCAAATACGAAGTCGGTCTAATAAACAAGAAACAGGATGAATCCCAATCCCATGATACCCACCAACCCTCAATCAGGAAAAATTCTACTTGTTTGTTTTCTTCTTCTTGTTGTTACATCCAACTACCAAAAAGGAAGGAATCAAAGAAACGATACACTTGTATTACGCTCCCAATCTAAGAATTTAGATCTACCGTTTATAATATATATATAAAAAAACTTTTCAATATTCAAAATCTGAAGAGACTGTTACAAACGTAGCAGGTAGCACAAAGATTAACTTATGAAACAGTCCCTTGATAGAAAGTTTGACTCCTGTAACATATTATTCTTTAGTAATCTATCTCAGCAATACCATTGGACATCAAAAGTCAAAGTGCAGGCCTTCAGTTGGAATTCAAAGATTTGTTGATGTAACAATCGAAGGTTTTAAAATTGATACCTGATTGACATAGAATTATGACAGGAAGTTTTCTTGATCGATTTTACTCAATTCATATTGAGAAATCAATAGCAGAATGCGATAATTTTCGCCAATTTTAAATCAAATTTGAAACAGCATACACAAAATCATCGATGAAATCAACCTTTTGCGAGATTCCCCTCCAAATCAGAGATCACTCCACGACTGCTAACAAACATTCACGGCAGTTTCCGATTCAGTTGATGCAAGGCGGGCACAGAAATCATTCTCCCTCGGAATATTTCAATTTCGACTACGCCGGCGAATCGGTGATACCGTTCCCGACCTGCACCAAGCGAATCAGAAACAACCGTGACAGAACAAAATCACTTCATCCGTCATCTCAAATGAACAGCAGATGCAGACACAAATCTGTATAAATACATAAACTTCATCTATAGATATTGAATCAATAGATCTTTACGTTATATGAACGTAAGAAAATTTCCATACAGAGAGAGGAAGAGAGAGAAGAACCCTATCTTTCTTTCAGCGAGGGAGGGTGAGCGTGTGAGGCAGGTAGGTTATTAGAGGGTAAAGGAGCCAATGAAAGGGTGACACGTGGAGGTGGCGTAGAAGGTCCGGTGCGACCTTTTGCGAATTTATCAGGCGGCAAAGTGGTGGTTGAGAGTTGGGGAAGGTGGGGGAACGGGATTCCGTTTTAGGTGAATTGACTAGAATGCCCCTGGTATAAGGCGGTGGTAAAGTAGAGAAGGTCGGCGTACGTACTGAATTAGATTTTCTTTTAACAAAAAAAATCAACATTTTAAATTAGATTTTCTTTTATTATAATGAAGTTTATAAAATATTAAAAACTTTTATTAAGATGCTAAAAAATTTAATATGAACATTTTCAATTAGATGACATACCATTTATTTTTTAACATCTAATATTAATATGAGTATTAAGGTTGATGTATAGCAAAAAAAAAAACAATAAATTCATTAAAAAAAAATTATTTTCTTTTATATTTACTATGAGATACTATAGGAGTATGGGTGATGGGTCAAGCTACTTTCAAGAAAAATCCATTGAAATTATAGTTTCTATTAGCTTAACTTCTAAAATTTCTAATCTCTGTATGTATTTTATTAGCACGTTTAAAGATTGTCATTGAATATAGTAAATTTTAAAAAAAAAATTGTTGTGTGTATTCGGTTTATCTTTTCAACAGGTATTGATCATAAATCATTTTAAACCTTGTTGGAAAAAACAAAACTTTCACCGAAAACTATGAATAACTTTGCTGAAAACCCACAACTTTTATTGGTAATCAATCGTCGAAAAATGTTTAGCTGAAACAATGATAAGAGAATATTAAAACTTTTGGCTGAAGGCCTTAAACCAACACACAATGTCAAAAATGAACATAATTATGGTTAAAGAAGACAACCGATGAAATTAACCTTGTATAACAAGTCATAATTTATATAAAAAAATTAAAATTAAATTATAAAACACGTGCAACCCTTTAAGGATTTTTTTAATCATTGAATATGTAATAATCGCATTTTTTAGGGGTTGGTGGGGTGAATTTTCTTTTTTTTTTTTCTTCTTGATACCTAACATTTACAAGTCGGTGTTGCAGATGCTACTAGACATCTTTTGCCATTTTGACCCACTAAATATAGAAAATAGAAAAATTAATTCCCTTTTTGTAGGCCATATTTTTCACTTTCACGTTTAATATTTCTTTTTATTTTTTTTTTAAAATTGACAAATTAATAGTTATTTTTTTTTACTTATCAGTGAAGGTTACATTTTCGGTCCAAAAGATCGAATCAATAAATACGTACTATTTGAAATTTTTATTAATAAGCTATCATCACGGAGATTTCATAGATAAATGTAACACCACTTTTTATATAATTTACAAATATACATACATTACTACTACTAGTGATCACTATCTGATCTGAGTTTGACAAAAACCTGTATTATTCATACAACTGATTATAGTTTATAAAAGGGTATTTAGTGTTTTTCTTTAACAAAAGACCGGAGCTATGCAGCAAAATCAAGCAACTGGGGCCTTACCCTTGCCTGCACCAAAGTCACCTGTAAAACAGAGTACTGAAACATAAGTCAATGCTTAGTGAGCATACTAACAGTAACAAATAAACACATATAGCAAAAGGAGAATCTCTTAGTATGATGTACCATTCAAGCTGCATCACCTGTAATATTATCAAAATACTGATCTGATATATGGTTACACCACTTGTGTAACTATATACCTAATATTGTTTTGTTACACGACTACACCATCTGGGTAGCCATATATTTTGTTCCTGTTCTGGTGTATAGCTATTCCATAAGAAAAACTAAACACTGCTGACACATAATAACATTGCAATACATTTAACAAGGATATCACATACTGTACACAATTAACTAGCTTATAAATTACTTATCTATGTGAAGAGATAATGATAACCATATATGCGTTCAATTACGAATCCAGTCACTTCCCTATACAATTAAACAAGCTAAGCATTACAAACTGTAAAACATGGCCTGGAAGTGGACCTACACGGCCGTGTACTGCTACACGGGCCGTGTATCTTGAACACTACATGACCAAGTCTGGCCACACGACCTGTGTTGGTCACTGCTACTACATGGGCCGTGTTCCTTCATGCTACACGGCTATGTAAGGCCACATGGCCTAACACCGCCCTAGGTCACTACACGGGCCCGTGTGCCTTCACACGGGATAGCTACACTGCGTGCCTAAAATAACACAGACCGTGTAGCTACCGACTCAGTAAATTGTGTTCCTGCACAGACGTTGTTCTTGATCCAATTTTCACTCAAAGTCGATTCTAGCAGTTTTGGAGTGTTTTCCTACACCCCTTACACTGCATAACATCAACTAAACTCATAAGAAACATAGGTAACATGCTTTGATCAATAGTTCAACCTTTTGAACCATTTAGACTCAACTAAACTTGGATTTTGCTATAACAACCATACCTTGATGCTAACTAGGATTGATAGGATGCTTTAGTGACTCCAAATACTGCTACTAGCTTGCTTCAATTTAGTTTTCAAATCTCAGTTGTGTTTTTCTATAAGCAATTGTTCATATATGAACAAATTGACTAAAGAAAGTCAATATATATAAACTAGTTTCCAAGAATGACTAATTAGACCATGAACTTACTTAACTTTAATTTTAACAATTTTAACCCCTCTAATTTTATAAACATCTCTTATCTAGGTTAGGAAATTCTCTATAACACTATACTAAATAAATAACTGATAAAAGTATTTACAAACCTTAGGACGTTACAATAAAATAATTAAATTAGATAGCACATTTGTTTTTGTTATCACATCAATTTTTCAATAACGAATAATGGACGGTATGGATTAAAAAATCGGTCTGTGGCATCCCTTGTCATGTAAAAGCTGTATATATACTTGGTTTATAATCTACTTTTAGTAATTTCAGTTTAGCTATTATTATTATTACTATAAGAGAATATTATGTTTAAACCCATGAGATTTTCTAAGTTTTTATTAATATTAATAGATTTACTTTTTCAAAATGTATTAAACTATACCTCAAATGATAAAATATGTATCCACCTTCCAAAAATATTATTGTATGTATTAAACTTTTTATGTGCTGTTATTGTACGTATTTTCATTACATAAAATATTAAAAATAGTATAAGTTTAGTCAATACAACAGGAAGTTAATACACATAATAACATATTTTTTGAAAGTTTCATACACACAATGATATTTTTTAAAAGATAGATACACACATTAATATTTGAGATATAATTTAATACATTTTAAGAAAAACAAACAATTTTTTAATTTGTTATTAATGAGCTAGTACTTCAAAAAAATCTCAGTAATAAACTTTGAAGCAAGCTCCTTTTCTCTTCCCACTAGTAAAATATTCCAGAAAAAGAACCCATCTTGGACCACAGATCTAATTCCAAAAAGTCAATTATTTATTGACTTTATTCTTTCAATTCTAAGTTTTTTTTATTTTTAAAAATCCAATCATTTCAAATATACATATTTTGAATATGTTATGAAACGAGTGGTTTTTAAATCCGCACGTTATAGCCTGATTTTAGGCCAATCAAAATATAAAAATTAAATTCAAATATAAGTATATGTATCTAAAATAAAGCAGGAAAAAGTATGAGAATTTACATTTATAATACGTCATTTGTTTTAAATTGAAATCATTTCTTGTTTTATTTTTTATATTATGTCAAACATAATTGTTTAATACTATTAATTCTTACAAGCAGAAATTTTGTTAGTATAAAGAAAATATAGAAACTAATATATGAACACAAATATTTAAAATGGAACATGAGAAACTTAAAAAATTAGGATGTTCAGATTCAAATCGATTTTAAATTTATTTTCATATTACATCTAATGATTATTTTCTTATAAGTTTGACAGAAAAAACTAAACATTTAGGATGTACAAATTTATAATAATTTAAGTTTTACTTTTCATATTACGACTAACGTACTTTTCTTTTATTATCTTAAATATACTTTATTTGAAAAATATGTTTTTAAAATAAATATAGTATTACCACAAAATTTATGTCGAAATTTAGATAAAATAATATGATTGCAATCATATATTCATATTTACATCAGAAGTTATATATTAAACGGTACAAAAGATAAACAAAAAACACATAAAATTAATTGTTTGAATATAATAATAAATTTTAAAACGTAAATCGACTAAGAAACCTAAAAAAAAAGAAAAACGAAAAAGAATATGACAAAAGTTAATAAACAATAAAAGAGGAAATAAAGAAAAAAAAACTGTGAATTAAAAACAAAAGTTAATAAAAAAACAGGAAGTAAAGAAAAAAGACTGAATTAAATAAAAAAAAAATAAGCAAACAGGAGTTGAGCCTGTGACATATACTACAAAAGCAACAAACTTAGTTAGCCCAGCTATCTATCATTTATTAAAAATTTGATTGCTCAACTATTTATTATGTATATTGTTTTTTTCAAATTATTTAAATGATGAATACATACATTAACATTTATGATATACTTTTATACATTTTATAAAAGAAGTTACTATTTTTAATCCATGTGGATAACATGCTGCTGAACAGACATGCTGACAAAAAAAACTTATGACTATTGGTTTGTGTTGGTACCCTTCTTGTTTTGGTTGGTTTTGGTATTTTATAAATCTTTTTTAATAATATATAAATAAGAACAATAAGACCCATTTTTAGATGTTTCAAATACGTACATATATGAAATAAGATAAACTTGTTAAAGAAAATTAAGACAACCAAATTCTATAAATGTATTTGAAATGTGTTGTTTAGAATTGTTCTTACTTGATCTATTAATTTATATAAACACTTATATATTACATATTAGTATAGTATTTATTAAAAAAAATCATAGAAATAAACAAAACATTAATACGTAAGTACTAGCTATTGTCTTGTTTAGCAAATTAAGACTAAAGAAAAACTCAAAATATGCCGACCTTTCTATAGAAATATTATCCTCTCGTCTAAAATAGCAATCAAGCATATATAAAAGTGTTTTATTTGTGAAAAATACAAGAAACAATTTTAACCATTGATTATTTTTGATCTGGATCATATTAATCATTATTAATAATTTTTTAATTCAAATGGGTAAATTAGTAACACAAATATTTTCTATCTCAGCACTCTAATTAATTGTTTTCTCTTTCCCGTCTATTGATATTCCTCTCTTATTTTTTTCTCCTTCATAAATCTTAAATTAAAATTTTCTAGTTGTATTTTATTAATTTTATAGTGTGCACCAGTGAACATAACCAAAATGTTTAGTAGTATTTTTTATTATCATGCTATGTTCACCGGTAATCAAAGTCAAAGCCAAGTTATTTCAACATTAAACACTTCATGAAAAACATGTATGCAATTGTACGATCAACATGTTAATACAAATAACAATATAATAACATCGATAATTACTATAATGAACAACCAATGAAACATGTTTCTATGATGAACATCATAACACAAGTACCAATAATTAACATACATTCTTATTGATATGAAAAAGAAACCAAAATATTCAAGAACCCATTTCAATGTAGCAAATCAAAATAGGAAAAAAACAATAGAATCAATGATATTCTCAGTTCTTCTTCTAAATATAAAATCGCTACTAAAAACAAGATCTAGAAAAAACCAATGGTTGGTGTTCTATGATGGATAAAGATCAAGAAAAAACAAATGGTTGGTGTTCTATGGTGAATAAAGATGTAAAAAAATTAACACATTGTATAAACCTAAAAATCAACCCTTGATAGTCTTCGATTGCTGGTGTTCTTCGATGTGAAGGATGTTGTAGACGCGAATCAAAGATGAACAGCAACGGCCGATGGCACCGGTGAAGGCGGTGGTTGGCGCGACGATTGAAGACTGACGACTAGAGGAGAAGGTGGTGGTTATCGATAGTTCCTGACGACGTTGAAGATCTTCTCCGGCGAACCCTCTACCGTGGAGCATGGTGGCTCCGTAGATGGCGGTGCCCATGGATATGCGGGTTATCCAAAACGAAGCGGTTACGGCGCCTCATAGCATATTTACTCGTCGCCGGCAGCGGAGATCTACATGGGGAAGTGGTGGGGTCGGTGGTCGAATAACATGTGGTTGGTGGTGCTCACCAGTGGTGTCGCGAGGCGGCATTAGTCGGATCGGATGGAGGTGCTAGACAGACAGGGGGCGGCGGTGGTTAAATATGGAGAGAATTAGGTTTGCATTTTGAATGGGGAAGAGGAATGGACGTGGGTCAGATCTAGAGAGAGATGGAGAGATTTAAGGAAATGATTAAATATAATTTAAGTAAAAGTCTATTATACTCTTGATTTGATTTAAAATTTTACCTACAATTTCATTTATTTATTAAAATACCATAATTAATCTCAATCATTGATTAATTGATCTTAAGGCTTATAATATTTTTCGTACTTTTCGCAAATAAATTATTTTTCGCATTAACCTCTCTATCTCTCTCTCTCTATATATATATATGAGAGGGTTCAAACAAGAACGGTTTTTCGTACGAGAACTGCGAGAACCAATCTTTGCCGTTCATTTTGGATAATGGAATTCATGGATAAATAGCGTGGGGGATTGAGTGTGGCATGGTGCATATAAGGAATTCATGGGTGGGCAATCCAATTAAAGGAGGGAGAATTGGACGGCTAAGATTGGTTCTCGTACGAAAAACAGTTCTCGTTCGAACTTTTGCATATATATATATAGGTGAAGGTTCATTTGAGAACGTTTTTATTGTGAGAACCAATATTAGCCGTTCATTTTGGATAATGGAATTCTTGGATGAAGAGCGTGGGGGGATTGGCTGTGGTAGGGTGCATGTAAAGAATTCATAGGTGGGCAATTCAATTAAAGAAGGGGGAATTGGACGACTAAGATTGCTTTTCGTGGTTCTCGCAATAAAAACGGTTCTCAAATAAACCTTTCACTATATATATAGGCTTTGCAATATATAGCTCGGATAAACCAAACATGAAACAGTTATCTTAGTTACTGCGAAGCTAACACATGACCATCTCAAAGAACTAGCTACACACAAGTTACAGGAACACTTAACAATTGTACGTAAACTATATCTAATTCATGATTAGTGCAAGAAATATATAAGAAAAACATAATCAAGTCTTTACAATAAGGGTTAGATAATATATAGGTAACTAATTGACTCGAGCATTGGCGGATCTCTACGGTCTATTAGGATGGGGTTGGCCATCTTTCTACCACTTCATTTTTATATCCCACTGAAACTAAAATAATGATTATCTTTCTATACCACCACCACACTAACCATTTTTTATTTAAGAAAATAAAAAATACACACTGAATAAATTTCATCATTCATCGGTGTGCAGAGGCAGGTGGCGTAGAAAGACGACATCTTGGAGGGGTGAGAGCGGTTCTCCCACTGATCCCTTTTGGAATATTTAACCTACCCTGGTCAACAAAGTATACACTGTAGTCTCTCTTATAGTGGCACGTGCTACTAGTCAACCGATCACGTATGAAAATTTTCAAGGTTCATTAAGCGATGTCACCGGTTAAATTTTAAGGTTGCCACAAGTACTGAATTCTAGTGTGCTACAAAAACCTAACTAAATCGAAAAAAAAAAACAATAGATAATGGTTGAATATCTGTAAAATACCTTGTTTTTAACTTATAAAAACAAATATTATCTTCAAAGGGCCCAATAAACTACTAATAAACAACTGGGTTAAAAAAATAAAATGAGCTCAACTAGGCCTTCCGAGTTCGGCCTTGTTTACTTAGTTTCCTAACTCCATCAAAGAAGAAGCAGTACACCAGAGTCAAAACTTGAAATAGAATCTAAAGAAGCAACCTTTAACCCCCTCTTTTAAAGGTAGTAGTACATTCAAAGAAATTGTTAGTTGCAACAGTAGTTCTCGTTCCCTTTCATCATCACAATTCGGTTTATGGGAAGCTACGACGAGGATAACAGGATTTTTAATTCAAAAGTTTCAAAATCAACTAGTATTTGAAAGGAGGAATTCAAATAACCACTTCATAAGTATAGTAACCACTTCATGGTCGCGGGGATGCATCATGAATGTAGAAAGTGGAACTTGAGTTTTAAGCTTACATAAAGGCCTCCAAATGTCCGCGACAAATAAACGATCACAAAAACACGAATATAGTTGCATATAGACAATGAAAGAGCATATCTTTCTCCCAAACTAGAGAAAAAACTACACAAACAATGCACAACTAGCAAGCGGCTTGCACCGGCTAAAAGAGAACTTAACTCGGGTTGTTGATGCTTTACAATGTACTGTTACGTAGTCTAGTCAAACTTGAAGTCATAACCAAAACCATCCTGCAAAAAACCATGAACGTAATGAAATTAAAAACCAGAAAAGGCAAAGAAGATGATTACTTTGGATTTTAGAAACCAAAATGAGATAGAGAACCACCAAATGCCCGTCCCAATGACTTGGAGAAGAAAGGTGCCAATGAATACGCAACCCTGGGTAGTGTGGGGTAAGTTAGAGTGCCGAGTATGAACCAATTTAGACTCAAGAGAGCAACAGCGTCCAAGGCCGGTTTATTCTTGATGGTGGAGAAAAACTGCACTACACTCTTTAACGACATACTGACCACCATAAAAAGAGCCATTACAAGTGGCATGCAAGGGTCCTGCGCTTCCCATATGATCATTCCAACCAATAACGACAACATTGCACTGAAAAGGCTCTGTGAAAGGGCAACTTCCCTTCGTTCTCCAAGAAGGTTGTCTGAATAAACACTTCTATTGGAGACACCAGGTATGATTTGATCCACAAGGGACGCATCAAATGTACGTTTCTTTTCGTCCTCGAAAGTATCTTTGTGCAACAAAATGTTGGTAAAAGGTATGCTACCCTTGTAATGATCAGATTTCAATGGTGAAATTCCATCTTTAGTGTGCTTTTGGTTATGGCCATAACCATAGCCTGCACCAACTCGAGTATCAGTGTCCCATTGCGATTTGCCATGAACTTCCTTCAGGCGGAGGTTTTCATCCTTGAGATCTCGCAGCTGTTGGGAATGAAGAAATTTTCATCATGTAAGCAATGGATTACCAAAGAATGGGAAAATAATAAACTGCACCTCAGTCTCCAAGAGTTGAATCTTATGCATTGCTTCTTCGTGTTCCTCTTCAAGTTCACCTAATATCATTTCCATTAATTCATGCTCTTTGTTGGCTATTTGTATATGTTCTTGAAGTTTCTTCCTATCCCACGCAAGAGAATCTAAACTATCTTGTAATTCATTGAGTTGTGCCAGCAGCTGCAAAGAGTATTTATTTTCTATTACAAATTTCACATAACATCATTGCTAAACCCAAGTGTTATAAAAGGCTACCAGTTACCTGTTTCTCCCTCTGTAGTGCAGCCAGAGCACGTGCGGGTAGCGTTATTAAAGATAGACTCCAAAGCACAAATCTCCAAAACATGCTTACATTGAAGTAGATAAATGCACTCACGAGCTCAATCCAAGTGTTTATAACTATAAAAGTTCCTTTCAGACCAGCAATACAGAAGAGTTTAAAAAGTGAAAAAGGCTTTATTATTATGAATAACATTGTACCCACCAATTCACGAACCATATATATCAACTATAATAGCGATAGATCGTCAGCCATCCACATGTTTACCATGAGTAAAGTTGGTGAATCTGCATCCACATAAGGCAAAAAAATATATGTATAAGAAGTTGAGCTCTAAAATAATTTCAAATTTTTTTTTACTTTCTTTCTTCCAAAGTTCTCACAAGAGTTGAATCCAAACGCTAGTTTGATATTGGCATCATATGAACCGTTATGTATATCGACTTGACCAATAAACATCGTATTGTCAGCCTATTTAAATGATGCTCCTACAACCTTATTTTACACAAAACATAATTTCTTAACTTGTCACTTCACTGGCTGATGATACAATAAAGACATGAACCTTGATTGATCTCAATACTATACTATATAAGTATATAACTCAGCAGATTTTATGTGAACACAGTCCATCTAGGCCTGAACGATCTATTAGTATTCTCCTACCTTATCTCGTATATATTAAAATCGAGTTCGAATAATCTCTTGATTTTTGAGTGAAAATTGAGTTCTAATTTTGACCAAATGAATTGTTAGGATTGCTGGTAATATTAATTTTGAGTATTTAAAGGGTTAAGATGGTCTAATTAAATTGATAAAATCTTTTTTTAATATTAAAAAATTATTCGTGCTATAAATTGATGAATTGCCAGGCACTTGAGCCTGCTCTTATCCTATGATATAATCCTTATCAATTCTTTGCAGTAATGCTATAACTCACTCTTGTTTATTCTAAAAAACAGAGCTCTATGCCCGCAATATAATTTCCTAACTAGAATCCAGTTAAAATTTTCCATCTTTTATCTCAAGAAAAGAGATTAAAGCTAGCTACTGTTTCTAACGAGGTAGTTCTCAAGAAAGAAGGGAAAAAAAGAGGACAAATCAAACTAATTCCATCCTCTGCAATACATTAAAGACTCGATTAATATTCTTTACTAAATTATGCGCTTGATCCAAGAATTCAAACCCTGCAAAGCTGCAGCCCGACTTGTGGTGGCAAACATTTGATCACATCACATCAAGAAAAAGAACAAAACCCTCGTTTTTAATTTTAAAGCAAGCACAACAGACAAACCAGATACTGGGATTTCGGCTAGACAAATCAACAAACAGGTTATATGCATAAAAGAAAAAGGTGCATAAAGCAAGTCGAAATGTACCTTGATTACGTGGTGGGTGGAGGGTAAGTGAGGAATCGGAGATGGATGAGGGGGTTTTGAAGGACGTGAAGAGGGAGAGAGGAGATGAAGGTGTTGAGGTGGCCACAAGGATTCATGAATGAGTGACACGTTAATAGCGACAGAGAGAAGAGGCAGAACCTGAATCTACACACGTGTGTAATGTCGTAACAACGATAAAGGTGTACTTCAACGTAATTCTGAAGATTTTTTTCAGCAAATAAACAAGAAACTAGGGAACGATCCAATAAATTTCGTTCCTATCTATGTCCGAACAAAAAGGTACGAACCGCAAACCCTAAATAGATTCGAACACGTATTACTCTATACTATGAGCGAAGGTGATAAACGATCACATATTATGCTAGTACTAGTATGGGTATAGGAGAGAATTACCGAATGGATAATTGAGAAACAAAATAGAATAAGTTATTTCGTTGTAATAAAATAAACTTGCTTGTTAATTATATAGGAATAAATGAATCATTGTATAAAGAATATGATTCCATCCATTTTATTTAATGGGGATGAGCGTTTTTTCTCGTTCCATCATTAGATAGAAATTTAATAATTAATCTGTTATATATTTTTACTGACATTAACAAAAATATTTTTAGATATATATAAAATTTACTAAAAGATTATTTTCTATAATGATCTTAACTAATTTTTTTTAAATCATTTTATGTCTAATCTTTCGATCTAATAAATTCTACATACTTTTATTAATATTATTAACTAACTAGATTAAATGGCCGTTTGATATACGAATTAGTTTAAAAAAATAATAAATATTAACCATCAATAAAAAAATTAAATAATTATAAAACATGAAAAATATGAGAATTTAAAAAATGATTAAAGACGGAGTTATCATGGAGACCAACAATAAAAGCTTCGACGCGAGTCAATAATTATTCTTACGATTATAAAAAGATATATGATTAAAAAATTATTTATTCTACGTTAATTTAAAATTTCAATATATATATAATCATATAAGTTCGGAAATTAATTTACCACAATAAATGACATTAGATTAGATTAGATTAAAATATAACTAATTTGAAAACAATTTTTAAAATAACACGGGTTGAGATTTGAATTAGTAATTTTATTTAACTTATTGAGTGTTTAAGATATATAATTATTTATTATACGTTAATGTAGTATTTAATATAATTAATATTTATTATTTAACTTAGTAATTTTAGTAGGTTTAGATTTAAATTATGTATAATAATTTTAAAATAAAATAAGTAAATAATTTGGAATTATAAAAGTCAAAATCAAATTTTGATTTCAATATTAATAGATGGTTGAGATTTAAATTGATTAAAAAGGAAACGGATATGATTGTCTAATAGAAATGATTAAAATTTGTCTTTTATTTATATTTAAAGATTAAAAAATACATATTAAAATGTGTGTATATAATATAAAATTTTGATAAAGAAAATATCATTTTCAAATAAAAATAGATAAATAAAAGAAATATTTGCTCTTTCTTTAAAGATCTGGAATGTAATAATTATTTTAATTGAAATTTCATTATATGTATAAAGACAATTTGATTGAATGACCTATTCCATTCCGTATATAAAACAAACATGATAATATAATGCAATAGCTCATTCAATTCTATTACTCATTTTATTACCTTGTTCATTCCATTCATTTATCATTACATTACGTCCAATCAAATACACCCTAAGAAAAATGAGTTTGATAATGATGGGAAATACACCATAACGGTAAAAGATAAATGAGGAATTAGCTATTGTTTGGTAAAAATTTCTTGACGCGTATGAACCTTTAAGGATGCAAACAAATAGAGTATACTAAATGCAATAAAAAAACATTCCAAAATATAATTATTAAAATAATCAAAATACTCATGAGCCTCTGTCATCACCACCTGCAGTAAGCATTCTTTCTCGTTCACTCTCTCCCTCTTTTTCCTTACGTGTTTCTCCCCTTCTCTTTTTTGGGTTGGAGCTTTCTAGTTTGTTCCTTGGTGAGTTTGCTAGGATTTGACAAATTTTGGGGTAAAGTTGGTGTTTGATGTTGAAACAAGTGTCGTTGATGGTGGTTTAATGTTGTATGAGACAGATTCAAGTGGTTAAGTTGTGTTAGATCTGGTGTTGGTGGAGATGTTGGGGTTTGACTTATCTGGTGTGAAGGTGGTGAGGTTGGCAGTAGTCATGGAAACCATGAAGCTGGTGGCAATGGCTTATATCAGAATCAGTGGCTACTACCGAAATCGATGGTGGTGGCAATAGTTAGATGTTGGTTTGCCCGGTGATGTGAGACCATGGTGATGTGGTTTCAATGGTTAGAGACATGTGGTGATTGGCTAAACTGCTTAGCTTATAATAATAATAATAAGAATAATAGTAACGATGATGATGATGATTATAGTAGTAGTAGTAGTAACAATGATGATGATAATGACAATAGAGTAGTAGTAATTGCATTTTTTTCTCTGCGATTTGGTCTAAATTACGGGTTTTGTCCCTAGTTTTAATTTATTTTAAGTGATTTTAACATGTTGACTATGTAACATCTCACTTTGTGATCTAGTTATTAATTTAAATGTTATTTTTGTGGATTAATTTTAAGGTGAAAATATATACATTTTGGTAACATGGGATGTTTCTAGTCCATAAACTTCCTATACAAGTCTTTTAAGCATGTTGTGAAATTATAAATGAATTAAGTGATGATTTAATGTTGTGAGTATTAATCTATAAGTTTAACTGCTAAATGTCTATGCATAAGTTTTAGTGACCAAAACATGAAATAAAGAACTTTCGGGTCTTATATGTAAATTACGGGCTTATATTATATACCCCAAGGCCCAAGGTTTGACTCGCATGAATTTTCTTCTCTGCTGGAAGCTGAAAGATCAACACAGAGAGATTGAGCAGAGTTGAAGCCATTAATTTTGAATATTTTGATGAATTAGTGACGAATTATTGATGCGTTAAATGACCAAGTACGAACAAAACTAGTCATCAAGTAATGAATATGATTCTTTTCCTAAGACGTACAAATGTTTGAACTCCAAAGACTTAAACATGCAAGATAGATTTTGGTAAGTTACACACCATCTTTTTCTTTCTCAACAAGTGACATAATCACATATTCCAAACTTGTACAAAAATATACATATACATATACATACATATATATATAGACATACAACACGTATCTCACAGATGATTGATCATGCCACCAGACCATTCTGATGATGCCAATGACCGATCGATCAACATTGATGGCAGAACATACAATCTGTACTGGTGTTACCAATGCCATCGAGCCGTAAGGATCGCATCCTCCGATAGCCCACGAATAATGTGTCCGAGGTGTTTCGGTCAGTTTGTCTATGAAATCGATATAGCCAGGCCAAGGCTCATGGTTGAGTTCACCGAATTTGACCCCTCCCCCCAAGCCCGTTTACTTGAAGCACTCTCGCTCATGCTTGATCCTATTCCGCGAACTGCCGGACAACGCCCTGAAAGGTTTACGGACATCGGAATGCGACCTCCATGGAGGAGGCGTAGGGTGGGTCAAGACCCCATTGTGTCTCCATTTGATGACATGGATGGTTGGGGTCCCGAGAGCGGGATCTTAGCACGTCCGCGGTCCCGCTCTTGGGTCATTTATACAGCGAATGACCTTCCTAGGGTCCGAAATGATTTGGACCCTAACGATGGTGTGGGTCCAAGAAGAGTTGACCCGAGAAACTATTATGACGGGTCTGAACTAAACCAACTAATCGAAGAGTTGACTCAAAACGACCGGCCAGGTCCGCTACCAGCCCCAGATTCGGTTATCAACGCATTACCGAACGTTAAAATCACGCAAACTCATCTGCTAAACGACTCACAATCTTGTGCGATTTGTATGGAGGATTTTAAGGTTGGTGGAGAAGCAAAAGAGTTGCCATGCAACCATATTTTTCATTCGAATTGTATCGTGCCGTGGTTAAGACTCCATAACTCTTGTCCCATTTGCCGGAACGAGCTGCCGGTGCCAACGGTCACCACTGACGAGTCGTCTTCCGATGACGGGATGGAGTCTTCCTTTGATGGCGGTGGTAGGCGGAGGAGGCGGTGTTTGAGGTGGAGACGGTTAGCATCTGTATGGCCTTTTCAACCGAGCAGGTATCGACCTGCTAATTCCAATGGCGATCCTAATATTACGAATCGTGAACACTCGAGGGTGAACTCGTGCAGCATCTTGTAGCTTGTAATTAAGCAAGGATCGATGTTGCAGATTGTAAAAATTCATCGTACGTTGTTATTTATCATGTAATTCTGATGTTAGAATGATTTGTGTCGCATTTGTTTTCGTAAATCTTACTTTTCAAATTCCTCTTTCCTTAATTATTTCTAAAATATAATTCTTAACTTCCTCCAATTTGATGCAAAATTAGCTTCTAATTTTGACCTTTTCATTTGATTAGTTTCAATTGGAATTTAAGTTTGACTAATTTTTACTCTCACCAACCCAAATATCAAATTTGAATTTGATTACCGAGTGGTTATATAAAAGTACGTAGAGGTGTTTTTATAAATTATATATTTATATTTAATGAACGTATATAATTTTATATAAATTTATAGTTTTTCTTATAACTTTTAATTTATAATGATTGATAAAAATATAATCATATATTTATAACTGTCTCATTTTATATTTAATAAATGTATTTAATTGTATATATATTTTGATGAAAATACACATGGGTGCTTTATGTATTCCCTAGGATTTATATTTGTGTTATATGTAGTAACAATGATAATTATGGTTAAATTTTATTTTAAAATAATTCTTAATATTTTGAAATTAGAAAGCATAAATTATTTGAGATATAACTTAATTAGTCCTTGAAATACCATTTCTTGAAGCCTTTTATATGTATGTTATACAAGTAAGTCTCATAGTAATTTAGTGGCCAAGTGAGAGGAATTAAAGTTTGGGGCTGAATTGAAAGTGTAAATTTAGCTTGTAAATACTCGATTACTTGTCATTTTTCACGTAGAGAATTTCACTAGCAATTTGAGATGGAAGATAGAGAGAATTTCAGTGATTTTGGAGAATTCGTTATGGGAAATTGTTGCAAGAAAGAGTTAAACTTAAATTGAAGTATTTTAGCTTGATTGTTGATTAATTAAATATGCTTTGATAGTTGCTTATGATACATGTAGAATATGAAGTCCTTTAGTGTTTCATCTATTTTTGTTCTTACCCTTACTTGAAGAAAATAAACATAAGAATATTTGTATATGCACAAGTAGTTATGCTGTCGTGGTTTTATTGTTCACATAAGCAATTTGATAGCTACGAGTGTCCGTATAATATGTGAGAAACACTTACTTTTTTTATTCACAATTGTTAATCTTTTTTCTTTATTACTACACTAGCATTCAAAATAATAGTTAACATCCACAATAAAATTATATTGTTTTATAGTTTATTGTTTCTATGAATATGATTATCTTTGTTAAAATTATTTTATATATTTTATTTATTCTTTACTATACATTAGATGTTTAAGATTTTTTAAAGTTACCGTGTGTGTACATGGTACACCGACTAGTTGTATTTGAAAGGGCGTAAAAGCTTACTACCTAAAATGAAGAACTATAAATTAACGTGGAAAAAAAAATTAAAATTATATTTTATTTGAAACTAGTCGATAAAACACGGGCTTCATAATAAGTGCTTATTTTTTGAATAGGTATCAACATCTTTATAAGCAAACCAACAAACATCATTAAGACGTTCATAGGCACAAATCAAGTACAAACATTGTTGTTACAGTAAAGGGCATTAAAAGGTCAGCCCTTTTAGTCGAGCTTAATCAAACCTACCTCATAGCTTGCTATGTGTAACGCCGTGATTTTTAAAATTTTACCATTTATAAAAACTTTTAATTAATAGCAAAAACATGCAGTGGAAGTCTTAAAAATCATAATTAGGAATGTTTGTTTTCGCCATGGAGGCGATTACAGATCCTTCATAAATTAAACCACGGGGTTACGACCGCAGTCATTCAAAAGTCAGTACGAGTTTAATGTTATAAACATATTACATAACCAAGTTGTTCGTTGATACCAAAATAGAAACCACAAACTAATTCTACCCTCCTTGCAGAAACACAACTTCTAAGTCACCTGCGCTTGTACAAGACACATTTCAAAAGAAACAAGTGTTAGCTTATACTAAGTGAGTCAATAGGAGTTCATAAAAATATGTTCGTAAGTAGAAATGTCACATACCATATCCCATCCTTCATGTATTTGACCCTTACCAATAACCCGCAGATCACATAGCACCAAATGGGCCAAATATACACAAGTTATTTCATGTAGTCAATTCGCACATAATCATAATCATACTGCATAATATCGCATCATAATTGCACAAATCTTATTGCATCATAATCATATAAATCATATCGCATCATAATCATATAAATCATATCGCATCATAATCGTATACATCATATCAATAAGGTGATCTTAATGCAGAGTCTAAACCCACACTAGATAACCCAAGGTTCACTACTCGCGTGCTCGACCAACCTATGTTACCGAGCGGGGCGCCACTCCCACTCGAGAACATAAATCCCGAGACTCCGTTTTCGCTACTCCGACGGTGCAAGTACAAGTACTGCGTTGTCGTTCTAGTGCGAGTCCAATCGAAGCCGATCGTATTTCGGCTTCTCCTCACACCCTTGTGATGTATGATCTAGCCTTCTTGGCCTACATCACTCCAGTACTTGAACACCGAAGTGTCCACATACCATGTGTCAAAATAGTCGTCTAGAAAGACCAAATAACTCTTCTTCGCTAGCACTTTAATCCTAGAAGGACAATCATATCAACTAGGCCCGCAAATCCACAACATGGGTAATACCGTATACTACCCCCGCCACTAAAATTCATGCATGCAAGGAATCGTAAGCAGTCATATGTAAATCGCAGTAAATCGTGAATAGTCATAACATGCATATTACGTATTTGATCATGCATGCAACCGGTGTTTAACTTAGAACACATAACATGTACCACAAATCAATATATAAATATATGTATAATCATCTTTATTTCGAAAATATGGTTTTGTCTATGTACTCGGTTTTGTAAAGATCTACTGAACTCACCTCAGTCCAGAAAATAAAGACACGATCTAGATTTGACGAACTACACTCTCGGATCGTCAAGAATTCGACCTCAACCGTCTCGAATAACCTAGACATGCAACAATAATACTTCCGATCAACGATCAACGCGTCGCAAGCTTAGAAAATCCATCAAAACATGCTAGAAAGACATGCATGCAACATATCAAGCTATACAACCGAAATATTGGCTTAAGTTTAGTAGAATATACCTCTCGGGACCACCAAAGCGAAAACACGATCGAAACTACGCCCTTAGCACTATCTCCGATTTCCCCGCACCTTGAATACGAGCTCCAACGAAACCCGACACTCTCGAATGCTCACTCAACTTGGTTTTCTCTCGAAATTTTGGCAGAGTAACGTTAAGGTGAGATGTGTGTGTGAGAAATGGCTAGAGATGGTCTTGTATTTATAGAGCCCGAAATCTAGCCGACGCGTCGCGTTCTGCGACATGCAGAAACTGACACACGCAACCGTCTGACACACGCAACTTCGACACGTGTTTTGCCGCCTAAACGCGTCGCGTTCTCGGTTTTCCAAAGATTTTCATTTTCTTTTTATTTTCTTTTCTTTTCTTTTAAATAATAATATTTCCTTATTATTATCAACACTTTGAACTTCGAAAATAATATTTTATTTCTCGATAAAAATATTATTACAATATTCGGATCGTTACAATTCTCTCCTTCTTAAAAGGATTCCGTCCTCGGAATCTATTAAACAAAAAGTTGGGGGTATCTCACTTTCATCTCTTATTCGGTTTTCCAAGTCATATCCCCTCCATGCTTATTCTTCCATTGGACTTTCACCAACTTAACCCGTTTCTTCCTCAATTGCTTGACTTTACGATCTAGGATCGCCGCTGGTTCTTCAATTAACCGTTTATGCTCATCTACTCGAAGTTCCTCAACATGTAGTAAACTCGGCTCCTCTGCAAGACACTTTTGCAAAATAATAAAACTAATTTTCATAATCTTTACATTGTATGTAATTTGTTGTATACTATTAAAGTTATGGCAAAGTTCATTATATACAATGGATTTTTAATAATGAATGGATTTGATTCACGGTGTTTCAAGTTGTGAGTATTCAAGTTATAAATTTAAAAGTACAATGCCCTATATATTAATGGTATTAGGGTGATTAGAGAAAGATGGGAAGGTATTTAAACTCCATTTAGGGCACAAGGCATGAGGCTTCATAGTGTAGCTGCATTTTACTTACTCTAACAGTGTTGTGTGTGTGATTTGGTGATTTTTGTGACCACCGAGTAGAAAACGAGCAAAACTTCATCAAAAAACAAGGTTCCTCAGAGAGAGAGAGGGGCTATCGGGTGAGTTTCCATTACTGTTGTGATCATCTTCATATTAACATTTTAACATTTGATGATAAATTGATGGGGTTTCAATTGTATTTTTGAACTGTAAAACCGATGCGGGAGTGTTTATGAGATTTCAGTCCATTAAATCTAGTTTAAAATGCAATTAATCGATAGGGTGTATATTGATGATGCTATGAACCTAAAACTGGAAGAATCATAATTTTTGAGTAAATATTGGGTGGGATTGGGAATGATTAAGGGTCGGCTTGGTTTAGTAATCACAAATGTTCTTATGATAAACTGAATCGAAATCCTTCTTAAGACAGTAGGTCGTGGTCAATTGAAATGAGAATCTTAATTCGGCTAGGGTCTCAATCGAAAAGTGTATGACCATGTATTAATCATAATTGATGAAGGTTGAGTCTCTTTGTTAGATTCCCTAGTTTTACAAATCAGAATTGTAAATCAAACACAATCATGTCGGGACCGAGGAATCATAATTTAGTATCGAAATCTATAGTGGTAATCCAAATCGTAAATCAGGCTTCATACCCCAATCAAAAACAGGGGATCAAGACTGAATCGAAAACTGTAATTTGTGGGATCATATATCGGATCAAAAAGGTTATGGAAATGGTGTTGAGTCGTAAACCAATAAACAAATTTGAATCGAAAATCGGTGATCAAGTTGGATTGAAAACCCATATGGACACCTAGACAATTGTAAAGTGTGTATTGTACTTAAACGGTAATTTACGATCGAAGTAATCGTAATTTGGGCTATGACTCAATTGTAGTTGGGCTTTGGTCCGAATTGCAATTTGAGGAACCATGTAATTGTATTATGAATAGTGTTAGACTTCGATATTGCTAATTAATATTGAAGGAACCTCACTTGTAGGTGATTGCTAGTAGAGTTTATCTCCTGGGTATTATTAGCATTGTTACTTGATAATTGATTGTGTCGCTGTGAGGTGAGTTACAATGACTTATTCATTATTTTAGTGTGAATGTACTTGTTGTTATGATATGCATGTGCAACTTATGTGAATTGTTGATGTGAATTGAAGGGTTGAATGAAAATAAAACTCAGGTACAGGAAATCCTTAAAACCCCTAGGGCGTCTTGGGTAGTCAACTGTAATCCTAAAGAGACGTAAAACCCTTGCGGTGCCTTAGGTAGTCAATTGAGAAATGAAATCTTTGTCAATGCACTACTTTAGTATTATGTGAAATTATTGTTGTGAATCATATATGAATGTGGTAACTTGTACATACCTAGTGTGGTGTATAAGTAAGTATGCTCGTTAAGCTTTATACTTAATGTTGTTGTTTATCCATTTCGGGGCATGATCGCAAGAGAGTTCCAGGGTAGTGAAGACAACTCATATCAAAGAATATTTTTCAGTGTCTTATATTTTTCCTTTAAACAATTTTGAATGTTTATCTATTAAATTTTGAATATTGGCAAGATGTACTTATGACGTGTAGTCCGGATACAAATATCGTCTACAATTTTTAATAATAAATGTTCGTCTTTACTTTGATAACTCTAAAAAAAGTCCAGGCCGTTACTTAGACCATTTTACTATGGGAGATGATTTATACATAACAAGTTTTTATCTCATACGACAATTGAGACATTTATGTCCCTATCATTTCACTATCTTATATGCTCATCTCCACATTTAAGGGTATAATAGTTACAACAACCATTAATTATTGTGTATAGTAAAAATTTATTGTATACAAATCATCTCTCTTTCATTGTAATATCAATTTACAAACATGAGGCAAAATCACGAGATTTGAAGGGTAGATTGGTAAATTAACTAAAAAACTTGATAACTTAAAAAGTCATGTGAAATTCAATTGTCATGGCACAACTACCAAGCTTCCAATTAATTAATTTTCTTTTTATATTTCTTTTGTTTTACTGATTGATTTTAATTTAATTAACTTCACGAGAAAAAAACTTATTTCGGTAAATTATAATGGTATTGTTTATTATTTATTTAATCCATAAAAATAGTTTAACATAATAAGTTATGAGTATGATATTTTTCATATTAAGTTAATGACGGTTAATTTAACATATAAAATAAACAACAATGCTATTTATCCCATACATATCTCATTTATCCAGACAGACACTTTATCCGGACAACACTTAATATGAAAGAAAAACAAACAGACCTTTTGGTGGTATTTGATTTTAACTTAATTAACTTAATGCGAAAAAAACTTATCCTGGTAAGTTATAATAATATTGTTTGTTTTTTTACTTAATCTATAAAAATGACTTAATATAATAATAAGTAATGAGTATAATATTTTTCACATTAGATTAATGATTTTATTCTTTTTCTTATTCAGACGGTTCATTTAACATATAAAATAAACAATAATACTATTTATTCCATACAGACACTTTATCTAGACATCAAATAAACCACACTTACTCTCTAATTTCCATTTTACCACCAATGGAACAGAATCAACTTACACCATGGCTCCGCCACGGTCGTCGATAATACCAGGGTTGTTTTTAATTGATATAAAGTGCATTTTGCAACCCTGCTCAAAGAAAGTCGATTGTACATGGTGATGGTGGTTGTGTGTGTTGGTGTGCGTATGTTTTTGTTTCTTTAAACTCGGATCTTTGATTTTTAAATATAGGGTCAATAATGGTTTAACCATCAAAGTTTTCATTCAATTTTGGTTTAATCATCAAAGTTTTTTTCTAAACGAAATTAATTATCATAAAGTTTGAATTTCTTATGATTTAAACCTCAAACTTTTTTTTCAAATGATTTAAACCTTGAAGTTTTGTTAAAAAAAACGGATTAATCACTTAAGTTTTGTATGTTTTTCGATTTTACCAAAAAATTTAAGGTTTAAACAAAAAAGAAGGTGTAACTTTGAGGATTAAACAATTATAAATTCAAAATTTAGGGCAAACTGCATCAAAATACAACCAACTTTAGCTAAGCTACCATTGTATACAACGGACTTTAAAATTTTAAAAAAAATACAACAAACCTACTTATCTCTCCCATTGTATGCAATCTGTAACCTATAGTGAAGGTTACCGGTAACTTTTAATTTTTTTTTGTATTTTTTTAATTTTTAGTTCAAGTGTTCTTTAAATCATCTTCATCTTCATCGAAATATCTGTAAACCAAAGAACAAAACTCAAGAATTTACCAAATGTGTAATCAAATCCAAAACCCAGAAAACAAGAACAAAACCCATAAAAATCTGTAAACCAAATCTAAAGATCGTAATCTATAAACCAAATCATCTTGTTCAAATAAAAAAACTAAACAAAAATATGCTCTAATCGATTGTAGATCAGAAGGAAAGTGACTAAAATCTAAATATGAAATGAAACAAAAATCACATATATTAACCTAAATCTCTAACCTTGTGACTAATTTTGACGGCGCTGAAGGTTTGAAGGCAGTTTGAAGGTGGTGGCTATGGTGGTTTGGCGCTGGCAGCGGTGGGTTCACGCCAGATTTGAAGGCATGGCGGTGATTTCAGGTGAGATCTGAAGGTGACAACCACCGAATACCGCCGACCATGTGATTTCAGGTCAAAATCAAACCCAAATTTGAAGGTAGTGACTACCGACCACCACGCAAAACCACATTCCTAGGGTTTAACACGTCTTCATCATTTCGAAACCCTAATTGTAGCCTTCATCATTCCGAAACCCTAATTGAAGCCTTCATATTTTTCATATCTTCATCCTTTTTTGATGGTGTTGATGGTGGGGTTCATTAATGTTGGTTATGATGGTGGTGTCTTGAAAGGTGGCGACGACAGAGGGATCTTGAACGGTGGTGACGGCGGCGGGATCTTGAACGGTGGTGATGGCGGCGAGTTTGCTTTAATGGGGCGATGTTGCTTTAATGTGGCCGGTGGTTGAATGTTCCTTTAGAAAAATGTGTTCTTCCAATTAAATATATTAATTAAATAGATAAAAAATAAAATTAAAAAAGGTAACCGGTTAAAGTATGTAAAGTGACCTGTTATAGCAGGTCACTTGCATACAATGGTAAGGTTATAAAAGTTGGTTGTATTTATTTTAAAATTTTAAAGTTCGTTGTATACAATGACAACTTAGCTAAAGTTGGTTGTATTTTGATGCAGTTTGCCCCAAAATTTATGATAAATCTGTTTGAAAAAAAACTTTAATGATTAAACCGAAACTGAAGTAAAACTTTGATGATTAAACCATTATATGAATGGTCAACGTTTTATGGGTTTTTAAGTGTTCGGTGATGGAGGTTGACGAAATGGTTAGTTATTAAGGTGAGGTAGCTAGCGATCGCATATCGATCGCTGACAACGGTGAATTGCAATGAAAGGGTGGGTTTTGGTATGTTGTATGTGGTGGCGGCACATTAGTGATGGTAAAAGGTAATTAACCAGAGAATGAAGAGGAGGGCTCATGTCTTTTGAAGCAATTACAGTAAGAGGATAAGGTGGGTAGAGGGTTGTTGCTTGATGGTGGCCGGTACCTAGCAGCAACGATGGTGGCCGGTTCATAACAGCAATGGTGGACACGTGTGTGTAAGAGAGAGAGAGAGGAGTGTGCATGCAGTACGAGCTAGGTAGGAGTTGATTATGAGTTTGTGAAGGGTCGTGTGGGGGTGGGGAGGTTGGTGTTTTTCAATGAGAATAGTTCTGGCCTTTTGGGTTGTGTAGGGTTGGTTGTTGATTTTCATCAATTTAATTATTAAATTTACAATTCTTAAAAAAACTATTTTTACATATATAAAACTTTTTTTACATATATAATAGGTATACCTAATAAGTAGTGTATAGTATAAGTTGATAATACATCAATTCTGTTATGCATGGCCAATAATTTTATTATGTATAAATCATTACCATTTCTCAATCCCCCACTTTTGAAACTGAGTTTTTTACTAAATAGGTGTTTTTTAAAAATATATTTACCAAATAGGTGTACTTTTAACCATATTTACCAAATAGGTGTGTTTTTTGTTTTTTGATTATTTTTTACTGCGTTTTTTTTTGTTTTTTACTGTTTTGTTTTAACCAGTTTTTTACTTTTTTTACTGTTTCATTTAACTTTTTTAAGTGTTTCTTTACTGTTTTTAGTGCTTATTTACTGTTTTTTTAAACTGTTTTTGTAGTGCTTTTTTATTGTTTTCTGTTGTTTTTTATTCTATCTTATTTTACAATTGAAACAATTGTTTAATGTTTCCTTATCACAATCGAAACATTTAAAAAAGTTAAATGAAATAGTAAAAAAAAAAGTAAAAAACGAGTTAAAACAAAACAGTACAAACAATTAAAAAAACAAAAAAAAAACGCAGTAAAAAATAATAAAAAACAGAAAAAACAAAAAACACACCTATTTGGTAAATATGTTTAAAGATACATCTATTTGGTAAATATGTTTTTAAAAAACACCTATTTAATAAAAAACTCAGTTAATTTTCAAACTCCTAAACTTTATCGTAACACATACCTCGTATATTTTCAAACTCCTAAACTTTATCTTAATTTTATCAAATCTCTCTCTCTCTGAAACTGCTATTAATTAATCTTGTACGGAAAATAGAAGATTTATGTAATATCTTAAATCGAATGGTTACAGCCGAAGATTATAGTTAAATGCTTAGTTGCTTACAACCAAATGATGTATGCATTTTTCTTTTTTGTAGGTCTCTGGAAGGTGATGTACGTCGAAGAATTCATCAGCTCGCTCTGGATCATCCATCACAAAGCATCTTGACGATGACCTTTCATTAAGAAGTTGTGTTCTATTACCACCTTTATCTTTTTATGTTTAAATTTTCTTATACCGAGTACAACTTCATACTAATCGAGCCAAACACTCATTTAATATTATAGAAGCTTGAGCTCAACTTAGGAAGTTATTTACGAAGCTCGTAATAGGCTTGTTAAAGCTCGTTTAAATTATATAAGTAGTAAAAAAATTGATTTCTGAATTTTTACTTTTTCATATTTAATGATATAAAATATAAAAATATATAATATAATTATACAAGTGATAAGTATAAAAAATACAATATATATATATATATATATTTTATATCAAAGCTCGTTTAAGCTCACGAGCTTAAACTAGCCCATTACACAAAGTTCGGGCTTGTTTAATAAATGAGCTTTAATATAGGCTCGAGCTCATTTAGGTTCGAGCTTTTAACGGTCCGAGCTCGAGTAGCTCGACTTGTTTACATTGATCAATATCCCTTGAAGTCCTTAAAGTCCTTGAATCATGATCAACAGTAGCAGCGACACTTTTAGCAGTGACATAAGCAATAGCAGCGACACCTCGCTGAACGCGCGAGGTGTCGCTGCTAATGCTTTTGTCGCTGCTATTGCCCCTAAAATAAGCCCACGAATTATTCCCCCATTCTATTTTCGTGAGTCGCTGCTAGTAATCATGTCGCTGCTAATACCTTAAAAAGTGTCGCTGCTAATGCTTAAACACATTAAAGGGTTTTGTACTCTGGCTTTCCTCCACATTTGATACCTCCGATCAGATTGCCAAAAGACCTAGCTCCTCCATCTCCGGCTCTCGTGAGGTAATCGTCGTCCCGGCCAGATCTCTTCCCTTCGTTCATCATCTCGTTCCACCTTCTTCTCTCGCCGCCCTCATTGACTCCGCTGGTCGCTGCCATCGCCGCCATCCACCCGTCGCTCCCTCATGTACCAACCGCCGCCTCTACCAAGGTTCCTACTTATTTAGGTTAGTTGATGCTAATTTCTTGTTTTTTTGCCCTAATTTTGGTTAATTCCTAGTTCCTACTTAAAATTTGAAGATTATGTTATTTCCCTAATTCCCAATTCATTCATCCTTGTAATATTTGGTAAATGTGGGTATGTGTATATGCTAATTGTTTATGATTTTGGGTTTCAAGATCTTGTGTTGTGTGTGTATGGACGTGGGTATGTGTATATGCTAATTTGGGTTTCAAGATTTTAAGGTAGTAGCAGTGGGCTGTGTGTGTTCTGTGTGTTTGTATGTGTGTGTTTTGTGCTTTGGGTTTCAAGATTGTCTTTATAATACTTTTATTATTAGCATCATTTATCTACTGATGCTTTTGGGTACTTATAAGTTTGCAGATGTAAAGGGATAACACTTCCATCCATTTTGTATTTACCTTGAAATATATACATCTCCTATCTATAGTTGTTAGCTAATATTGCCTTTGACAATCACTCCTAATTGGCTACTTGATGTTTCTTCTTTAAGTTTAAAAATGTAAAGGGATAGCACTTCATCAGGTTAATATTTAGGAACCTTGAAATACATCTCCTATCTATTACTCTTAGCTAGTATTGCCTTCGACACTCCTAAAATAAACTATTTAAATGGCTATTAAGTTGCGTGTAGCAGTAGAAAAACAGTTACCAATGTCTATTTAAATGAGAATTTAGATGAAACATGCGAATAAAGAATAAATACTTAAAAAAAGTACTGCATCTCTAATTTATACATGGAAGTCTAATTAGATAATGACATGCATTTTCAAATCATTTTATAATGACAATGAGGATTTTTACGTCATATGCATTGGGGACAATGCTGACTTTTTTATTCGTGAGGTAAGCGGGTATATATTGAGGGATATCCCTTTAGACAGAGATACATGGAAAAATGTTTCTCAAGTTGAGAAGAACGCCATGTACACGCATCTTATGGTAAATTATTTATATAGTTATATTTCTAATGTTTATTTCTTATTGCATTTTACTTTTTAACCTTTTTGTTATTATTTGTAGACAAACTTTGATATTCAAGGTATTTGGAAGATCCTGAAAAAAGTAGGTTCAAGTAGGGTCTTGACTATGTCATAAGTTGCCATTATAGAAGGCGAAAAGCCAACGTGAAAACCCATTTTTTGAAAGAGGGAGGCTATGAGGATGTGGAGAGAGCAAAAGGTAACCTCCCCTCTGGCATGAGTGAAGAAGGCTATAATAAAGATATAAACTATTACATTACGGAAAAACATGTAAAGCACGCTGGTTAAAACAAAATCAACAAGTCTAAGCAAGTTGTACAGAATCGTGGAGGGACGTGTTCGTATAGTAAAGCTTGTCACAAACTAGTAAGTTAGGACTATATATATATATATATGTATATATTTATTTATTTATTTATACACATGTATATACAAGTGTTTTCTATGTGTAAACACAACAAGAGTAGAATCCAAACCTTTCATGATGCTCATGTGCTTCAAAATGGGGCGTTTGACGAAATTACGTAAGTATGTTCATATTTTTTTTATTTAAATGACAATTATATTAATCTATTTAATCATCTTTGTAATACATAATGCTTTAGTGCAAGAGCTTAATTTACAAACTCAACTCTCTTTCTCCTCAAGCAATCCAACCCCAGTGGACGAGGCAGCCATATTTGAAAAGGTCCTAGGAGCTCGACGGGGACATATCAAAGGTATTGGATATAAACCTTCTGGAACGGCCAATTCTAATGGGCATTCACGCACATCACAACCTCCACAGGTAAATTATGCAACATATTTGTTTAGTCTCATTTACCAATATGCGAATACTTCATACTTTGTTAGTTTACGGGTCATGGTGAGTTATATGTGGCTTATTATAGTTGTTTGGTTATTTAATGGTTTGCTAAAATTATAAGCAAAACAGGTTATAATTATTTTTGTGCTGAATTATTTTAAAAAATGAAAACGAACAATAGCAGCGACATCTGATGTCATAGCAGCGACACCAATAGCAGCGACATTTAAGCATTTGTGACAAAGGCAATTGTAGCAACAAAATTGCAGCGACATGTCGCTGTTAAAGGCATTTGCAACGACTTTTTAGAGTATTAGCAGCGACATATGTCGCTGCTAAAGCTCTATTTTTTTGTAGTGTGGGTGAACCTCTCATTTCTGCAGACTGCAACAACAAAAGATTCAACTGGGCAACATTAGTGTGTAATCGCCACATTACTCAGTCCCGTAGTGCATGATCAATGTGTAAAATGATAAAGAGTGGTTACAACCTTCACTCTTTACTATATTCATCAAATTGTCATGTCAGCTTTTCACTTCCAACACACCTTCCATTACTTAGTCCCGTAATGCATGATCACTCTTACTACACCGAATGCTAGAACTCACCTTATTTATTAATTTCACATTTAATAATAATACTCGATACAAATAAAAATATAAGAAAAATAATATATTACACTACTAAAAAATTACGAGACAAAAAAAATTAAATTACTAAGAAAATGTTATGAGATAACTATTTTACGTTTTATGTAGTTAAAAATAATAATTAAACATGAAGTCAAAGTTCTCACGATGTAGTATTCAAGCAGCGATCGCATTAATTTCCTTTTTATGTAATTAAAAAACTTAATTTTCTTATAAATAATTTTATTTTAGCCGAAGAAAGTCAGAAGCTGAAATATAAGCAAAGCTTGAAGGACAAATGTATAAACATAAACTTGTGTGAGATTGATTCAAAAGTGGTGTAAACTGTAAACATGAGGTATAGAAATAATTTCGCATGAGGTATAGAAATAATTTCGCTTGATGGATGTTACTCTGTGTCTTGCAGACTCTTACACCATGTTCTCGAGTTTAACACTGTGTTCTCGAAGTTTAATTTGGAGAGAAAAGAAGTGATTAGGAAGGAAATAAAAAAAGATTTGTGTTTCAAAAATATTTAAGGGGAGAAGAAAGAAGATTTGGAAGGAAAGTTTGGTTAACTTTCTTTCCTAAACTTTTTTCTCAAAAGTGAGGAGGATTTGGAAGGAAAGAAAAGAAAAAATCTTTATGATTTTTTGTAACTGACTAAATTACCCTAAATCACAATAAATAATTTTAAAAAGTAAGGGCATTACTGTAAAATGACTCTTTTTCTTTCTTTCCTCTTCAATTCGGGAACATAAATTTATGTCTTTTTTCTCTAATTTCATTTCTTTCAAACTCGGAAACATGAAAATTCAAAATCATTATCCTTTCTTTTCTCTTCTTTTCTCCCGTTAATTTTCTTTTCTTTTCTTTCCTTATCGTGTCTCGAGAACACAGCATAAAAGTAGGGGAGGAAAGGAAAAGAAAGTAAAGGAAATTCTTTCCTTTCAAATCATCCCAATTTTAAGAGGATGCATTTGACTTCAAAATAAGCTTACACTTCCCCCTCAAAACCTCTCTATTTCCTTTCCTTTCCTTCCTTAAATAAAACTCAATGACACACTTTTTAAAGGTTTTCTTCCAAATCCTTCATTCCCTAAAAAAACTCGAGAACAGGGCGTTATGGTGTGTTTGGTTAGACGTAATGTAATGGTGAAGGAATGGAATAAACAAGGTAATGGAATGAGTGATGAAAACGAATGATCCATTGCATTCTATTATCATGTTTGTTTTACATACGAAATGAAATGAGTCATTCAATTAAATTGTTTTTATACGTATAATGAAATAAATTGTTTTTATACGTATGATGAAATTTATGTTAGAATAATCATTACATACGGCATCTGTAGAGAAAGAGGATATATTTCATTTATTTATTTATTTTTATCTTAAAATAATATTTTCTTTATCTAAATTTTATATTTTATACACACATTCTAATATGTATTTTATTCTTAATTAGTTAATAACTTAATAAAAGTATGTAGATCAATAATTTATTAGATAGAAAGATTAAGCATAAAAAGATTTAAAAAATTAGTTATGATCATTATAGAAAATATCCTTTTTAGTAAGTTTTATAAATATTTGTTAATGTTAGTAAAAAAACTATAAAAAATTATATTAATAACTAAATTTCATTCCATTCCATGATGGAATGAGAAAAAAACACCTCTCCCTCGTGAAATGAAATGGAAAGAATAGCATTCCTTATATAATGGTTGATTTCGTTCCCGTATAATTAACAAACAGGTTTTTTTTTCATTACAACAAAATGATTTATTCTATTCTCTCTCAATCATCTATACCAAAGACTGTCTTAGAAAATGCATGTTTGATAGAGAGAATTGGTGACTGAAAAATAGAAATAAAAAGGTTTTTATTTTCTGGTTGAAACTGAAAATTAAGAAATGAGGGGATGCTTGGTTAAAAAGAGGAGAATAGAAATGACAAAGGGTAAGGGAATACAAAGAAATGCAATGAGCATTTCCTAGTATTATCATTACCATTGATATTGTTTGGTTAATATAGATAATTATTACACACACGTATATATATGTATATATATATATAGTTTGGTGGTAGTAGTCGGTAGTGATGTTGATGGTGGCCAATGGTGGCAGCGGTGGTAGTTGGTGGTAATAGTAAGTTGTGGTGGTTGATAATGGTGGTAGCAACAATTAGATGATGATTGGGCCGGCTACAATGATGTTAGTTGCAGCAACAATTAATGACAATTAATAGTGGCGAGTGGTGGCTGTGGTAGCCGGTAGAGGTGGCGACAAGAAGTTGAGGCGGTGGTAGTGGCGATGACCGGCAATGTGGAGGTTGCTTGCGGTGGTGGTGGTGGTGACGGTGGTGGTGTATGATGTTGGTTGAGTGTAGTGGCGGCGGTGGTGGTCGGTGGACCAATACACACTTGAATTGATGGCGACAGTGGTGGTTGTGGCCGATGGTGGTAGCGGTGGTGAAGACGGTGTTGGTGGTGAAGATGATGTTGGTGAAGGCGACGATAATGGCAATTGATGGTGGCAAGCAATGGTTGATGTGACGACGAATGTGACGGGTGATGGTGGTGATAGGGATGGAGGTGGTCAGTGGTGAATCCAGGATTGAAACATAGAGGGGTCCAACATAGTTTATGTGACGGGTGATGGTGGTGATAGGGATGGAGGTGGTCAGTGGCGAATCCAGGATTGAAACATAGAGGGGTCCAACATAGTTTATGTGACGAGATAAGTTAGTCAGTAGGATTAAATAACGGGTAAAATGTTTTTTAGTTAATATTCGGAGCATTGATAGTATGATATAAATCAAGAGAATTACAAATACCGACACAAAAAGTAAACATATATTTAAACAAATAGCATAAAGTTTTTGCAATTTACCCTGACGATATTATGATCATTGCTCCATATAGCTAGAAAGTGAACATAAGTCTACTTTCATATACTTTGAAAAAGTTTCTTGCTTATTGACTTAAACAATTGTTTGTTAATATTTTTTGTCTCGGATATATCACTTGAACTAGATTGTAGATTCGTCAATTCTTTCGATATATAATGTAATTTAACATAAACATTCAACATAGTTAATACAAAATTAAAACAACATACCAATACACCCGTATCGATACAAATATAACAAAAATTACCATTCATCATAATCTAATAGAAAATTATAACTTTATAACCTACCAAAATTTAAAATAAAAAAAGAATTAACTAATACACTTAACAATTTCTTTAAGCAAATTACTACATTTAAGTAGATCAAATGATTAAGTAAAACTCAAACGAGGAAAACTAAAGAGGATAAAAATTTAAATACAGATACAAAACATATAATAAAATATGACACTTACTTGGCTAGTTGTCCTCTTTACTTGATGTATTGACATGACAATATCGCCCTGTTCTCGAGTTATTTTTTGGAAGGAAAGGAAGGGAAGGGATGGAAACAATTAGTGAGGTGTGTTCTCAAGTTTTTTTAAGGATGGAAAGGGAAGGAAAGGGAGGGGGAAGGAGGGGCTATTTGGTTAAAAAATCATTCTCCTAAATATGAGATGATTTGGAAGGAAAGGGTTCCCCTTCCTTTCCTTCTAACTCAAGAACACAACCTAGTCCTCTCTTTTCCTTCCCTTTCTTTTCCTTCACTTCCATTTCCTCCCCTTTCATTCATTAAAAAACTCGAGAACAGGACGTATAGGGTTTGACCTTTAGTTTTTACGAATGAGGACTTGAGATGATAAAGTTGCGTTTTTCATTATTTTTTTCATGTTTTTTCTTCTACCAATCTGGATCTAGGGTCCATTTTAAAATTTTAGGGTGGTCAAAAAATTATTTATATATAGAGTTAATTACAAAATTGGTCCTTTCAGTATACCACTTATTTCACTTTTAGTCCTTTAAGCCAAAATCTTGCAATATTAGTCCTTTAAATGAGTTTTATGCACATAATTGGTCCTGTAACCATTAACTTTAACGGTGTTGCTGTCAAGTTTTTTTAAATACCCATTTTACCCCTTTTGCCATTGTCTCTCTCTAACCTCCACACCAGGTCTTTTCTTCCGATTCCCCACACGTATTGTTCTTCCACCACTGTACCACCACCAATGTTGTTTGTCTTCTCGCCGGCACCACCGCCACCTGCTTTATCTATGCCTTAACTCTTGTTTCCCTTTTTCAATTTCACCATGTCCAACAACCACTCTGCTTCTAGTCTTTGTTTCTCCGCCGCCGTCACCCACCAGCCTCCACCCATTCAAGATGATTCAATCATCGATTCGCTCATCGCTGCCAAACCCCATCACTCTCCACTTCCCGACCATCTCTTATGTCAACGCCGGTCAATCATCGATTCACTCATCACTGCCATACTTTACATCATTTATTTCAACCGGTTTCTCTCCGCCTCCGCATCCGCCTCCTCTATCGAGGTATATATATACATACATCATATTTACAGTTTAGTTTTATACGTATACTACTATGATTATATGGGATTTATGAAAACAGTGGAATAATGGATGGGAATTTTAGCTGTTATCAGTGGCGTGTTTATCTTTAGCTGCTAAAATAGAGGAGCCAGAGGTTCCTCTACTTTTAGATCTCCAAGTTTCGGAGCCCCGATTTGTATTCGAACCCAAATCGGTTCAGAGAATGGAGCTTTGGGTCATGGCGAAACTTGAGTGGAGCTCCGACCGGTTACTCCCTTTGATTTCCTCCATTATTTTATCTTCAAACTTCCACCCCTGTTTCGTACCAATGAACACCATTTTCATTGCAAATACACGGATCTTATCATTAAAACCATTCGCGGTAACTAAACCCATTACTCGATTCAATAAGATGATTAAGTTTTTTATTTTGCTTTCTGTTCGTTTGCTTGAACCGAAAAGGAATGAAGATTAGAAACTAATACGCGTGGGGAATAAGAAGAAAAGACATACAGGTGGCTGGTGTGGAGGTTAGAGAGAAACAATGGCAAAAAGGGGTAAAATGGGTATTTAAAAAAGCATGACAGCAACACCGTTAAAGTTAACGGTTAAAGGACCAATTGTGTGCACAAAACTCATTGAAAGGGCTAATATTGCAAGATTTTGGCTTAAAGGACTAAAAGTGAAATAAGTGGTATACTGAAAGGACCAATTTTGTAATTAACTCTTTATATATTTAAAATAATCCCAAAGTGTGGTCGTTATAGTTCTCCCACTTTTAAAAAGATTCTGTCCCGAAATCCGTAAAATCAAACAACCCGTAACATATCACCATCTCAAGGTGAGTTCGTTTATCGTATCCACTGTTGAATTCTTTTGTTATTATTAGATCTTTTTATCCGTGTTTACTTGTTTATTTAGGCTTAAGAATCATCACATAATAAACTCAAGAAAACTATAGGAATTTAAATTTCTAACTCCGAAACCGGAAACCGTCAAATGTCAAACAAATCAATTCAACTAAAAAGAAACTATCAACCGTCAAAAACAACTTTAAAATCCTGGAATCAAAAGAACTCACAACTCAAAAGTCTACCGCTCCTCGTTAGCTATCATATTGTAAGCTCGGGTTATCGGCGCATCCGATTCTTTATTCCTTCCTTCGGTGGCACCCCAAACCTTGGGCTTGGTGCATTATGTACTGATGTGCCCTATCTCGCGACAATTGTAGCATATCTTTTCCATAGTCTTGCATTTTTTTGCATTATGTGTCCTTTCTGACCACAGTAGTAGCATCGTCTTGTGTCCATAACAAAGAAGTGGGGAAGTCGAAAAGGGTAATTTATGGTAAGAGACTGTCTCTTCCATTGAGAGATGCCACCCAAAATCACATGGCATTACATAACAAAGAAAGTGATATGTCAATAAATAAAATACATAAAAAATAAATATATGTAGATCAAAATATATAGAGTTGTTGAACTTATTAATTCGTTATTATATTTTAGGAAAAATATTCAAAGAGGCTGTTAGACCTTCTGTAGCGCCTAACCCTAAACCCCAACACCCTCTCCCCTCCCCTTCTCTGTTTCCATCGAATAGTCATTAGAACACCGCCCGAGGAGTTGGTAAGAGGAGATGTTATGTGACACTTATTTGGCAAGAGGAGATGGTAAAGAAAGGGTTGAATGCTACAGATGGCCTTACAGGCTTACAAGCTTGTGGAAATTTTAATAGATCATTAAAAAATAAAAATAATTCTTTGATTAATGCCATTATTTTAAATCAAAATTGTGTCTACTTTACAGATTTCACTCTTATATTTGTAAAAGAATATGACAAATCATATTTAACCATAAACTAACCTTAATTCTTACCGAAACTCTTTTGCATTCTTCAATAGGTTTCCTCCAACCTATTATACAACTATACATTTCTTTCTCCACTTTTATTACAAATTCTTGAACTATTATATCTACGAATCACTATATATACCTAGGACTTTAAGAACGTCTAATACTTCTTAAACAGGTTTAAACACGGTTCATCATTTAAATGAAATATTTCTCTTATGCTAAAATTAACATATTATCCTCTAAACTACAATTATTTAGATAAAATGTAGCGTATCACGTTAAGTTAAAAACAACCTGCTTTTGTTGTTTGTTTTTTAAAACCACCTACTTTTGTGTCAACTTGCTAATATTAGAGCAGCAACATTTATTTATTATGAGTATAGTACCCGTCTAATGCATCGACGGTGAATAGTTTGTGCTCGATAACATGTGTGGTTTCAAGAATGTAAGTGTATGGTATTTACTGAATGCGGTTTTAGCAAATAGTTTCTTTCGACAACATATCCGTTTTCTTTCTCATTTTTCAATTTTCTGTATTTCTCGTTTTATCTCAGTAACTCTTTTGTTGGTTTTTAATGTAATTTTTAAAAAAGAATAAAATAATAAAAAATATATATAATTATGTTTAATGAATTGTTAAACAATAGTTACCATAAATTAGTTGAGTTAATTTAGAAGATGAGTGATTGGACTTTTGATTTAAATATTTAAAGGGTGTGATCGGTCCACAACATCTCCTCAGTGTTTGCTCCGAGAGCTATTTGGTTTAAGAGGTGTATGGTCGACTCTAGACTTATAGGATATGTTATGATGGATGGTAGTGTGATGCCCATCACCTATCTCATATGTGTAGTGAAATCACCATGTTTAGATATATATATTTTAAGCGGCATCTATTATATTTTAGCCTATTATTATCGTAAATAAGTTAAAAGATACTTAATATCTTGAATTGTTGGTTTTCAAGTTAAGAGACGGATTATGAAAAGTTTTGACCAAAAACGGAAGAAAAATGAAGAAATGAGAGAAGTTGTCTGTTTCGACACACTTCACTGTTTTGATCATATCTCACTCATACGAACTCAGATTCGGGTTATTCAAAAGGTCACGGAAACTAGAATCAGAGGGATACAATGATATCGAGGAGAATAATGCATTAGTCTCCAACGCGAGGCGTTAGTTAAGTCTAATGCCGCGTCAAGTTCAAACTTCAAAATAGTCGCGAATTGATTACTCGACGCGACGCGTCTTAGAGGGGAACGTGACGCGATAGTCCTGAAATGTGAAATCTATAAATACATCCCTATGTTCGACCCAAGGAACATACATGCAATTCTAGGATTCCAATATGATGGCTGAGGACGTCCAGAAGTGATTTCAAGGTCTGAGAGAAGGTTTGGAGCTCAATAACGAAGAGGAAGACCACAACTTTGACGGGAATGACTCAGTTTTGCCACTATTGGTCTATAATGGTTTGCAAGTTCTGTTCTTTTTCGTTTTTGATGTGTTCTAGTCTGTCTATGGGCTAGGTTTTTTGTTTTCACCTTGATTAGATGAACTCTTGTTTATTAGTTTGATTTCTATGGACCCGGATGTTTAGTAATTGTATAATTTATCATGTTTAGCTTTTTCAAAGATCCATTCGTGTTAAAGTTTTTATCTTTATGCCTATTGCTAAGTATTTCATAGTTGAGATGACCATTCTATCTATATTTGCTTTAATCATGAGTTTCTATGACCATTAGAATTTATGACTAGTGATGGATCAAATGTTAGGGTTAGCTTATAAAGTAATTAACTTTAATATGTTTGACAATTGCATGAGATGACCATTTGTTGTTAATTGATTGATTTTGTGACCAATATAAATCAATAGATTAAGTGTAGCTTGATACGAATTTGTTGACTAATTATAGTGATCATCAATGCCATGACCACTGAGTTAATGTTTCTATAACTATAGGGCTAGTGAGTCTGACCAAGAAATCTAGCTAATTTAGAAAGCGGTATATAATGAACAATATCCATTGCACTTCAATGAGATTGACGGTAGACGAGAGAGTAATCGAGTCTAGGTGAGAATACTTCGTATTGATTTTTTCCATTTCAAGCCCTTAGCTTTATCTTACTTTTGGATTGTTTTCTCTTTTGTCTAATTAGTATTGCTTATCGCATTCTTAGATTAATTTCATATTTAATCGCTTTCTTTAGACTAATTAATAATTAAATCTTTTAAACCTGAAATCATACTCATTCCCAAGTGTTCGACACTCGGTCTTAGTTGAACTATACCGCGATACGATTAGGTACACTTGCTTATTTGTGTTGTAATCAGAATTTTGATGATTCCAATTTATAAATATAAAACCTGATCTAATTCATGCACATCATGTAGCGTGCATTTGGATCTATAGGTCTAGTGTATGCATGCTTGACATTCATTGTATATGTCTGTAAACGAAGTGCAAGTGTATGTGTTTTGATAAGAGCTCGATGTGATACTATATGAATTTTTGGTATTATATGTATGGATATGTGTAAGTTTGTATTTGGATTTGAAAACTTATTACTAAATGATTATGATTATGAAATTATTTTGATTTAGAAACCTTGATTTTTGAAACTTTCGTGCTTGTCAAAATATTGTTTATTATGTTATATCCGCACACTGAACACTTGGCTCGGTCGTAATTTTCTTTTCTCTCCACGGAAAGTATTCAAGGAACATAAGGGCAAGTGAATGAGAGCCAATTTGGCAGGAGCTAATAAGGTATTTTATATTGGTTTGTTTTTTAGAGACGGAGTGTTAAAGTTTTACGTAAGTTTTTTATACATATTTTAGGTAATCTTTCTACCTTTCAAAGGATACCAAGTTCAAGTATTTTCATCAAGTGTAGGTCAAGAAGCATTACTTTTCTGCAAGTATTCATTGAGAATTTCATGGTCATCGTCTCCTATTCATAAGTGTTAAAGGTGAAGAAGATCGGAGAAGAAGATGAGTTGTTGTAGCAAGTTAAAAATAAAATGGGTATAATAACATGTTTTTACTAAGTTTAATGGGTAGATGTGTAAAAAAAAACTTTACGTACCATAATGGAATGTGAAAAAGGTTATAGCTAATTTGCAACTGTAACCCTCTTTTTAACATTATTTAAATTGGTGGGTTGTAAGATATATAAATCCCAGAATATGGATGTGTTTGAGAAATGACCACACAATATGTTATGTAATGGGAGTTTGACACTCACATGGTGGTATGGTCATGTATGTAGAATAATGAAAAACCCGTGAGTCTTTTGTATTATATTGATAACTATTTATAGAGTACAAAAGGTATAAGAGAACCCTATAAACCATAGCCAATCAATAAAATATGACTGTGTCATCCTATACCAAACCCTAATCACATTCTCTAATAATCTAACCACTCAATAATGCTTTTATTGGTATCGCAATTAACTGCCACATCCGCAATTATGTAACAGCATGAAAAAGTTTAGTCTATTACTTTATAATTACAAGGAGTACTTTAAATTCAAAGCGTTACCTTATATCTACGTGGTGGAGTTTAATTGGTTATTTTTTTATGAATTTGGTCGTTATGTAATACCAAAGGGGTCAAGATTGCCAAATGTTTAAAATGCTAAGATGAGTAAATAAATTCTTGTGGCAAATCATAATAAAAGAGACTATGACTATTAGTACCAATAGACCAAGCTTCTGAGTATAATAACAAAAATTACACCAACAACAGTCACATAAAATGTGAAATGAAATTGAAAGATAAAACAATTACTAAGATATTAATAATCATAATAATAATATTGCTAATATTAAAAAAATCAAATCTCATTCAAAATGAAAAAAGTTAAAAGAATGCTACATGTTTACCTACAAATAATCACTTAAATTAAAAAATGAAAATTTTACTCACTAAATTAAAATGTTACCGGCATTAATTAAAAGATAATGTATGGTCTAATGACCTGATTTTAAATTAGAAAAGAGACAGTATTTAAGGGACATTTGGTTCACAAAATGTTATTCAACGCGGAGTTGAAATTTGTGAAGAAATTTTAATTTGAAGGAATTAAAATCGAAATCCAAAAACCTAAATAGAGATAAGAACGAGGATAAATTAAAAGAAGAAATAGAATGCCAATTGTAGAAACAATAAACAAAAAGAAATCGAACTATAGCATCTAGCGACTGAAAAAATTGAACCCTAGCATCAATCGACTGCATAAATAGAAACCATAAACAAGAAGAAATTGAACCATAGCATTAATAACTGTAGAAATCAAACCCTAGCAGTAGTCATTTGCATAAATAGATGTCGCATAAAAAGTCAACCAATCTTAGCATAAATCTAATATAGAAATAGAATCATGGCTTCACTGGTTAGGGGTGAAAAGCAAGAGAGGATGGTGATAAGTAAAACTCCATATCAAATTTTAGATAAGACAAGATATAAACAAAAATATGGTTGGTGTAAATATTTCTTACTATTTAAAAATATTATTTATTATCATTTCTATTTTCTTTTACGTCTTATAAATATTTAATATTTTTTATTAATATTTAATATTTATTATTTTTTATACAAATTAGTCTATAACATTGAATCTTGATTTATCATATATTAATCCAAACTGTAGTTGTCTTTGATTTATTTAATTATGTTTGTTTTATGTCAGGTTTATTTACTTAGTGAGAGTCAAGGTCGTTGCTGTTTGTTTTCAAATTAGTGGAAGTAATGGCTGTAATTTAGGAGGTAGTTATGGAGGACATCTCGTAGTGGAGTCTTGCTATTATTTTTCTTATGTATTCTGTTTTGAAGCTAATGAATTTGAGAAGTTTTCACAGCCTCAAAAGACCCTTCGTCCTACCTGTTCGTTTTTCTTCTCCTTCCATACAAGCTTTCTGTTATTTTGCTTACACCTGGTATCAGAGCCCCAGGTTGTGAGGTTTGTTTTATGCCCAAATACATGCCCCGAAACCCTGCGATGGACACAGCAAAGAAACCCGATGGTCAAGTTACCCTCCATTACCCAATGTTAGCTAAAAACAACTATACTGCATGGGCCATAAAGATGAAGGTCTTCATGCAAGCACAAGGTGTGTGGGAAGCGATTGAACCGAAGAACCCTCGAGAAGTCGTTGATGACCGGAAAGACAAAATGGCGATGGCTGCTATTTTCCAAGGTATTCCCGAGGAGATGTTGTTGACTTTGGCAGAGAAGAAAACCGCAAGGGAGGCATGGGAAACACTGAAAACAATTTTTTTGGGGGCTGAAAACAAGCTTTCTGTTATTTTGCTTACAACCGCCACCGCCAAACACCTTCATTTCACACACCCGCCCACCGCCACCATCGTCATTCATGTATCACACCATACATCCATTCGTCTCGATCACATCACCGCCGGACGTCGCCAAATACCGTCATACGTCTCGATCGCCCAGCCGGCCTCCTTATGCGTACAGTCGCAGATCACCACCGCCATCGTCACTTCATCTCGATTGATCTCCTCTATCCCTACTGAGTGTTCCTCCCCATCACGTACATCGTTCTCGCAGTTTACGGTCAAGTTGAAAAACACTCACAGCCAACTGTCTATTCAATCGATCAATTCTTCGATTACGGCTACGTTGCGTTCTTGTTTTCTAAGACTAAGTACGTCTTTCTTTCTTTTTCTCTTTCTTTGTAGACATGACATATTATATTCAATTCTGAATCAAAAGACGTAGTACGTTTCATTTGGCTTCATTAATTCCAGAAACGTACAATTGTGAATACATTAGTTCTAATAACATATGAATTTGTGTAACAGATATTAGTTTGTGGTGACGAAGAGTGACGTCATCGTGATTGTGATTGAGGCTCGATTGCCAAACATCGCTGCTGCTGTAAGTTTTCTTTCTTTTCTTCTTCTAACATTCTATTTGAACTATATTACTCTGTTTTTTCTTTAAACAAGGCTATCGAGAGTGACACATGCATTATGATAATTAGATTTGGAAGGAATATTTGCATTCATTAGTTACTCTGTTAATGTGCTGAATTAATTAGTCTTATAAAACCTTAATTATTTTGTTCAGCAGTACTATGCTCATGTTTGATTTTGTTACTAGTTTGGTTGGTTCTTCACTATTTGCTTGCTTATCTGGTAAAATAAACTTCAATTCTTGGATTTGGATTTGAATCAAACATTTAATCCCTTTATTTGTTCATCTTGGAACATTGAGTGCTGATTGAACAATCCGTGAAACAGGTGGATGTTTGTTTTCAAAGTTGAAAATTCCAGATAAATAAAGGTGCTCCAAAGCTTTTTTTTCAATGTCATTTAATTGTAAGTTTTTCCCTCTTTATTTCATGAAAATCTTGCATATTCGGCTATAATTTAATTACTTCAAGGGCCCCTTTTATATATTTGCCCCGGCCCTGAATATTATATATATATATATATATATATTTCCTCGATATCATTCTGATTTCGTTTCCCTGTTTTCCATTAGTTGATTGCTGGATAATGTGACATTTTTGTGCTGCTAAAGTTTTTATGCGTGAGAAATCAGCTATGCTATACGTCCCCTCGTATACGTCGTCCTAACTCTATATATATTATTTCATGGCTTAGTTTGATGAGCAAGTTAGCTAGATTTTTCATGGCTTAGTTTAGACAAAAGCTCTTAGTTATGTGGGATAGTATTTTTCATGCTAGCTAGGATTTTTCTATTAGATTCCTACATACCTTTTAGCACTAATCTTCAAACACTTGATGCCTTCGAAATAACGTAACATGTAATCAAATGCCTTTAAAATGAGGGAATATCCTTGTTCCCTAAACATTTCTCTCAACACAAAAAGAACTCAAGTGTACCCTTACACTTTCAAATACAAAAGACAAACTTTCTAATTTCAAGTTTAAGCAAGTTCACGTCCTTGCTTCAAAATAAGTCTTTGTATCATTCTTATTTTAAACATAATTTGTAAGCAATCACACATCCCTCGTGCTTGCTTCAAAATAAAACACACTACTCTATACAATTTCTCTTTGCTTCAAAATAAAACACTCTAAATAATTTCTCTTAGTTTCAAAATAAACCACGCTCCAAATAATTTCTTTTAGCTTCATATACGTAGTATCAACTTAACATCCTTTAACAACGCTAAAGCAAGTCAAACACTTAATGCCTCCAAAATAACATACGAACTTCAACAAAATGCCTTTAAAAGGCAGGAATATCCTTGTTCTCCATGTCTTCGAAAGATCTATATATGCTATACGCACATAAAGAACTCAAGTGTATCCTTACACTTCCAAATACAAAAAATAAACTTTCAAAATTTTTTGATTAGTTAAAAACATATATTGTTAAATATGTCCCCATGAATAAATTTACTTCAAGCGAGTTCACATACTTGCTTAAAAATAAATCTATCATTATAGTACGAACTTAACATAACTATAAAGCAAGTTAAAATATATCCCACCTACTTAAACATAAAACAACACAAAACTATGTGGTCAAATACTTGTTTTCTCATTTTCATGTCAAGTCTTAAAAGTGTTTTCTATTTTTATTCATACATGAGTCTTATTCGTGCGTTTTATTTCATATTTTCTAACATATACATAACTATGTGGCCATCCATATTTTCTGATTTCATGAGTAATTTTACTTATTTTCTTTCTTATTCTCGTTTTTAACAAATTCATTTTTAGCGCATGTTTTTTCAAAAACAAATTCAAACTAATATCATCCACTCATTTTTCATTGGATCTTCCTCATCCCCATTTTCAAAGAATCAAGTCTCGGTGATGTTTTTTCATTAATAGTTCAAACGCAATTCTATTATTTAAATTTTCTCGAAAAAAGTTACACTTTGGCTTATTTCTTATAAATATCAATCTAAATTCGTTATTCTTTCAATTATTAATTTAATCCCCCTTTTATATATATAAATAAAAGTTAGCTATGTAATTTTAACAAATCATCCTTGTCCTTTGTTTCTAAAAAAATTAGCTACTTAATTTTAACAAAATTTATTAACTTGATTTTTCATTGCTCTTTCTTATCCTTATTTTCAAAACTGTCAACTTCGACTTATGTATTTAGATAAAATATTTCAAATTAAATTCATTCATTAATTTTTGTAGTGAAAATAACCTTATCCTTATTTTTAAAAAGTCATTTTGGTTTATGTCTTTTAACTCAAACAAAATCATCAATCCAAATTTTTATCAAAATTTCCTCCTCCTCTTTGACGAAAAAGTTTTTTCCTTATCTTTTAAACAAAACATTTCAAACTAAATTATTTCATTCAAATTTTATAAAGTCTTTCTTATCCTTATTTTCATAAACTAAGTTTATCAAACTTCCACACTCATCCTTATTTTCAAAATATCATTTTGGTTTATATCTTTTAATTCAAACTAATCCGTCACATCAAAATTTCCTCATCTTATCCATCAAAAAAGTTATTTATTTATTTTTTAAACAAAACATTTCAAACACTTCTATTTCATTAAAAATTATACAATATTTCATATCCTTATTTTTATAAACTAAGTTTATTCATTCATTTTTTATCAATTCTTTCTTACTCCCATTTTCAAAACACTTTTAAAAACTAATATTTCAAATCTACCTTCATACAGTCGGTTTTTATCAAATCTTTACTATCCTTATTTTCGAAAGTCGATTTTGATATGTGTTTTAAAAAATAAGTTCAAATGATTTTTTCTTTATTAGGTTTTTCGACAAATCACCCTTATCCTTCTTTATCTTTTAAACAAAAATTTTCGAACTAAATTATTTCATTCAACATTTATAAAATATTTTCTATCCTTAATTTTTATAAAATTTTATAAAACTTCCATCCCCATCCATATTTTCAAAAGGTCAATTTGGTTTATGACTTTTAATTCAAACTAAACCGTCGACCCATATTTTTTATCAAATTTTCCTCATCTTCTTCATCAAAAAAGTTTTTATTTATTTTTTCAACAAAAAAATTCAAACACTTTTAATTCATCAAAAATTTATAAAATATTTCCTATCCTTATTTATATAAACTAAGTTTATTCAATCATTTTTATCGATTCTTTCTTACTCCCATTTTCAAAACACTTTTAAGAACTAACATTTCAAACTAGTTTCATACATTCGGTTTCTATCAAATCTTTCATATCCTTATTTTTTCAGTCGATTTTGATATGTATTTTCGAAAATAAGTTCAATCGAAATTTGTTATTCGATTTTTCAACAAATCACCCTTATCCTTCCTTTCAAAATAATTACTCAAAAAAATCATCGATCCAATTTTTCATAAAAATTTACTCATCCTCTTTATTGAAAATGTTTTTGCCTTATCTTTTAAACAAAACAATTTCAACTAAATTATTTTATTCAAATTTTATAAAATCCTTCCTATCCTCAGTTTTATAAACTAAATTTATAAAACTTCCATCCTCGTCCTCATTTTCAAAAAGTCAATTTAGTTTATATCTTTTAATTCAAACTAAACCTTCTATCCATATTTTCATCAAAATTTCCTCTGTCATCAAAATTGTATTTTTATTTATTTTTTAAACAAAACATTTCAAACACTTTTAATTCATTCAAAATTTATAAAATATTCCTATCCTTATTTTTATAATCAAATTTTATTCAATCATTTTTAATCGATTCTTTCTTATTCCCATTTTCAAAACATTTTTTAAAAACTAACATTTCAAACTTATTTCATACATTTGGTTTCTATCAAATTTTTCCTATCCTTATTTTTATAAGTCGATTTTGATATGTCTTTTTAAAAATAAGTTCAATTGAAATTTGTTATTCGATTTTTCAACAAATCAACCTTATCCTTCCTTTCTTAATAATTAGGTATGTAATTTTCTCAATATTCATCAACTCAATTTTTCATCGATCTTCCTAATCCTCCTTTTCAAAACTGTCAACTTTGACTTCAGTATTTTGATAAAATATTTCATATTGAAATCATTCATTAATTTTGTAGTCAAAACATCCTCGTCCTAATTTTTAAAAAGTCAATTTGGTTTATGTCTTTTAACTCAAAAAAAATCATCGATCCAATTTTTCATAAAAATTTACTCATCCTCTTTATAGAAAAAGTTTTTGCCTTATATTTTAAACAAAACAATTCAAACTAAATTATTTTATTCAAATTTTATAAAATCGTTCCAATAAAACTTTCATCCTCATCCTCATTTTCAAAAAGTCAATTTAGTTTATTTCTTTTAATTCAAACTAAACCTTCTATCCATATTTTTATCAAAATTTCCTCATTCTTTTCCTCAAAATTGTTTTTTATTTATTTTTTAAACAAAACATTTCAAACACTTTTAATTCATTCAAATTTATAAAATATTTCCTATCCTTATTTTTATAATCAAATTTTATTCAATCAATTTTAATCAATTCTTTCTTACTCCCATTTTCAAAACATTTTTAAAAACCAACATTTTAAACTTATTTCATACGTTTGGTTTCTATCAAATCTCTCATATCCTTATTTTTATAAGTCGATTTTTATATGTCTTTTTGAAAATAAGTTCAATCAAAATTTGTTATTCGATTTTTCAACAAATCAACGTTATCCTTCCTTTAAAAATAATTAGCTATGTAATTTTCTCAATATTCATCAACTCAATTTTTCATCGATCTTCTAAATCCTCCTTTTCAAAACTGTCAACTTTGACTTCTGTATTTTGATAAAATATTTCATATTGAAATCATTCATTAATTTTTGTAGTCAAAACATCCTCGTCCTAATTTTCAAAAAGTCAATTTGGTTTACGTCTTTTAACTCAAAAAAAATCATCGATCCAATTTTTCATAAAACTGTACTCATCCTCTTTATAGAAAAAGTTTTTGCCTTGTATTTTAAACAAAACAATTCAAACTAAATTATTTTATTCATATTTTATAAAATCCTTCCTATCCTTAGTTTTATAAACTAAATTTATAAAACTTCCATCCTCATTCTCATTTTCAAAAAGTCAATTAGGTTTATGTCTTTTAATTCAAACTAAATCTTCGATCCATATTTTCATCAAAAATTTCTCATCCCTTTCATCAAAAATGTTTTTATTTATTTTTTAAAGAAAAATATTAAACACTTTTAATTCACTCAAAATTTATAAAATATTTCCTATCTTTATTTTTATAAACAAATTTCATTCATTCATTTTTTATCAATTCTTTCTTATTAACATTTTCAAAACACTTTTAAAAACTAAATATTCATTCGGTTATATCGATTGTTTCCAAACCTTATTTTTTAGTCGATTTTGATATGTCTTTTCGAAAATAAGTTCAATCGAAATTTGTTATTCGAATTTTCAATAAATCGCCCTTACCTTTCCTTTGAAAATAATTACCTATGTAATTTTCACAAAATTCATCAACTTGATTATTAATCGGTCTTCCTAGTCCTCGTTATCAAAACTGTCAACATTGACTTTTGTATTTTCATAAAATATTTCAAATTAAAATAATTCATTACTTTTTTTAGTCAAAACATCCTCGTTCTTATTTTCAAAAAGTCAATTTGGTTTACGTCTTTTAACTAAACAAAAATCATCGATCCAATTTTTCATAAAAATTTACTCATCCTCTTTATCGAAAAAGTTTTTGCCTTATCTTTTAAACAAAACAATTTAAACCAAATTATTTTACTCAAATTTTATAAAATCCCTCTTATCCTTAGTTTTATAAACTAAATTTATAAAACTTCCATCATCATGCTTATTTTCAAAAAGTTAATTTGTTTATGTCTTTTAATTCAAACTAAACCTTCGATCCATATTTTTATCAAAATTTCCTCTTCCTCTAATCAAATATGTTTTTTATAGAAAACATTTCAAACACTTTTAACTCATTCAAAATTTTTAAAATATTTCCTATCCTTATTTTTATAAACAAATTTTATTCATTCATTTTTTATCGATTCTTTCTTACTCACATTTTCAAAAAATTTACATTTCAAAGTAGTGTCATACATTCGGTTTCTATCAAATCTTTTCTATCCTTATTTTTATAAGTCGATTTTATGTATTTTCGAAAATAGGTTCAATCGAAATTTGTTATTTGATTTTTCAACAAATCACCCTTATCCTTCCTTTCAAAACAATTAGCTATATAAATTTCTCAAAATTCATCAATTCAATCTTTCATCGATCTTCTTTATCCTCGTTTTCAAAACTGTAAATTTGGATAATGTCTTTGAACTAAAAAAATCATCGTTCAAATTTTTCATAAAAATTTACTATCCTCTTTATCGAAAAAGTTTTTGTCTTATCTTGTAAACAAAACAATTCAAACTAAACTATTTCAATAAAAATTTATAAAATCTTTCCAATCCTTATTTTTATAAACTAAGTTTATCAAACTTCCATACTTATCCCTATTTTGAAAAAGTCAATTTGGTTTATGTCTTTTAATTGAAACTAAACCATCCACCCATATTTTAATCAAAATTTCCTCACCTTGTTCATCAAGAATGTTTTTGATTTTTTTAATCATACATTCAAACACTTTTAATTCATTTAAAATTTATAAAATATTTTCTATCCTTATTTTTATAATCTATGTTTATTCATTTATTTTTATAGATTCCTTCCGATTCTTATTTTTTACAGTTGATTTTTGATATGTTATTTTGAAAATAAGTTCAATCAAAATTTATTATTCGATTTTTAAACAAATCACCCTAGTCTTTCCTTCCAAAATAATTAGCTATGTAATTTTTACAAAATTCATCAACTCATTTTTTCATCGTCCTTCTTAATCCTCGTTTTCAAAACTGTCAACTTTGACTCATGTATTTTGATAAAATATTTTAAATTAAAATCAATCATTAATTTTTGTAGTCAAAACATTCTCGTCCTTATTTTCAAAAAGTCAATTCGGTCTATGTCTTTTAACTTGAAAAAAATAATCGATCCAATTTTTCATAAATATTTACTCATCCTCTTTATCAAAAAAGTTTTTTCCTTATCTTTTAAACATAAACAATTCAAACTAAATTATTTTATTCAAATTTTAAAAAATCCTTCCTTTCCTTGGTATTATAAACTAAAGTTATAAAACTTCCATCCTCATCCTCATTTACAAAAAGTCAATTTGGTTTATGTTTTTTAATTTAAAGTAAACTTTCGATCCATATTTTCATCCAAATTTCCTCATCCTGTTCATCAAAAATATTTGTTTATTTATTTTTTACAGAAAACATATCAAACACTTTTAATTCAGTCAAAATTTATAAAATATTTCCTATCCTTATTTTTATAAACTAATTTTATTTATTCATTTTTTATCGATTCTTTCTTACTCCCATTTTCAAAACACTTTTATAAAACTATCATTTCATACTAGTTTCATACATTCGGTTTCTATCAAATCTTTCCTATCCTTATTTTTTTCCGCCGACTTTGATGTCTTTTAGAAAATAAGTTCAATCGAAATTTGTTATTCGATTTTTCAACAAATCACCCTTATCCTTCCTTTCAAAAAAATTAGCTATGTAATTTTCACAAAATCCATCAACTCAATTTTTCATCGATCTTTCTAATCCCCATTTTCAAAATTGTCAACTTTGACTTAGGTATTATAATACAATATTTCAAATTAAATTAATTTATTAATTTTTGCGGTCAAAACATCCTCTTCCTTATTTTTAAAAAGTCAATTTGGTTTATGTCTTTTAACTTAAAAAAATCATGGATCCAGTTTTTCATCAAAATTAACTTATCCTCTTTATCGAAAAATTTTTTGCCTTATCTTATAAACAAAACAATTCAATCTAAATATATAAAATCTTTCCTATACTTATTTTTATAAACTAAATTACGTAATCCTCGTTTTTAAAACTGTCAACTTTGACTTATGTATTTTGATAAAATATTTTAAATTAAAAACATCCTCGTCCTTATTTTCAAAAAGTCGATTCGGTTTATGTCTTTTAACTCAAAAAAATCATCAATCCAATTTTTCAAAAAAATTTACTCATCCTTTTTATCGATAAGTTTTTGCCTTACCTTTTACACAAAACAATTCAAACTAAATTATTTTATTAAAATTTTATATAATCCTCCCCATCCTTAGTTTATAAACTAAATTTATAAAACTTCCATCCTCATCCTCATTTTCAAAAAGTCAATTTGGTTTATGTCTTTTAATTCAAAGTAAATTTTTATCCATATTTTCATCAAAATTTCCTCATCCTCTTCATCAAAAATGTTATTTATTTATTTATTAAAGAAAACATTTCAAACACTTTTAATTCAGTCAAAATTTATTACATATTTCCTATCCTACTTTTTATAAACTAATTTTATTCATTCAGTTTTTATCGATTCATTCTTACTTCCATAGTCAAAATTTATTACATATTTCCTATCCTACTTTTTATAAACTAATTTTATTCATTCATTTTTTATCGATTCATTCTTACTTTCATTTTCAAAACACTTTTAAAAATTATCATTTCCTACTAGTTTCATACATTCGGTTTCTATCAAATCTTTCCTATCCGTATTTTTTTCAGTCGAATTTGATAAGTCTTTTCGAAAATAAGTTCAATCTAAATTTGTTATTCGATTTTTCAACAAATCATCCTTATCCTTCCTTTCAAAATAATTAGCTATGTAATTTTCATAAAATTTATCAACTTAATTTTTCATCGATCTTTCTAATCCTCGTTTTCAAAATTATCAACTTTGACTTAGGTATTTTAATACAATATTTCAAATTAAATTAATTTATTAATTTTTGTAGTCAAAACATCCTCTTCCTTATTTTCAAAAAGTCAATATGGTTTATGTTTTTTAACTTAAAAAAATAATGGATCCAGTTTTTCATCAAAATTTACTTATCCTCTTAATCGAAAAGGTTTTTGACTTATCTTTTTAACAAAACAATTCAAACTAAATTATTTCAATCAAAATGTATAAAATTTTTCCTATCCTTATTTTTATAAACTACGTTTATCAAACTTCCTTCATCATCCTTATTTTCAAAAAGCCAATTTGGTTTATGTCTTTTAATTTAAACTAAACCATCGATCGATATTTTCATCAAAATTTTCTCATCCGGTTCATCAAAAATGTATTTTATTTGTTTTTTATTTTTTTACACATACATTTCAAACACTTTTAATTCATTTAAAGTTTATAAAATATTTTCTATCCTTATTTTTATAATCTATGTTTATTCATTCATTTTAAATCGATTATTTCCAATCCTTGTTTTTTTCGGTCGATTTTGATATGTCTTTTTGAAAATAAGTTCAATCTAAATTTGTTATTCGAATTTTCATCAAATCACCCTTATCCTTCCTTTCAAAATAATTAGCTATGTAATTTTCACAAAATCCATCAACTCAATTTTTCATTGATCTTTCTAATCCTCATTTATTAAACTGAATCCATATATTGAAATTTCATATAATCTCTCTCATCCTCGTTTTTTAGAAACTTTTTTTTCATCCTTGTTTTTAAGAGCGTCTAAAAATTGTCAACTCATTTTTCATCAAGTTTACCTCATCTTTATTTATTAAACAAAATCTTTTTATTAAAATCTTCATCAAAACTCCTTCCTTCATTTTGTTTTGAAACTTAATAGCTTGGGCGGTTTTAGTAAAAATTTTAAAATAATTCTATTAAATCAATTTTCACTAAATCTTTAACACCCCAGTTTTTAAAAATTCAAGATTCAATACTATATCATGCCTCGTTATTAAAAACCGTCTCGAAAAATACTTTAACTCATTTTTTTTATCGAATCCTCATTTTTTAGAAACTTAACCTTAGTTTTTTATCATCGTTATCAAATGTGTCTAAATTTTTAACTCATTTCTCACCAAATTTTCCTCTTCCTCGTTCATTAAACTATATTAACTTATTAATTTTTTCATCAAATCCATTCTTGTTTTTTAGAAATGAAACTTTATTTTTTAATCATTGTTAAAAGTTTCTCGAAATTTTCTAACTCACCTTTTTTTATCAAATATACTTCATCCATAATTATAAAAAGAATTCATTTATGAAATTTTTCATCAAATTCCTCATCCTTGTTTTTTTATCAAGGTTTTCATCCTCTTTTTTAAAAACTATCTCAAAATTCTTTTACTCATTTTTCTTCAAATTTATGTCACCCCGTTTATTAAACAAGACCATAATATTAAATTATTAATCACATCTCCTTTATCATTGTTTTTATAGATACTTTACTTTAGCTTTTGGTCCTCATTTTCAAAATTGTCTAAAATTTTTTTAAACTCATTTCTCATAAAAATTTACCCTCTTATTCGGTTATTAAACTATATTATACATTTTCAAAATTAAATTTAGTTCTTCATCCTCATTTTTAAAAGTGTCTCGAAATTTTCTAATACATTTTTTTATCAAATTTACTTCATCCTCATTTACTAAACAAAATACATTTATTACATTTTTCATTATATCTCTCTCATTCTCGTTTTTTCATCAAGTTTTTCGTCTTTGTTTACACTCTTTCTAAAGAACTATCTGAAATTCTTCAAATGCATTCTTCATCAAATTTACCCTAACCTTGTTTATTAAACTTAACTAATATATTAGATTTTTAATTAAATATCCTTCATCGTTGTTTTTTAGAATATAAACTTTAGCTTTTCACCCTCATTTTCAAAATTGTCTCAAACATTTACTTTTCATCATATTTACCTTTTATTCATTTATTAAACTAAATCCATATATTAACATTTTGTATAATCTCTCATCCTCGTTTCTTACAATTCTTTTGGTCCTTCATTTTAAAAGCATCTAAAAGATTGTCAACTCCTTTTTTTATTAAATTTACCTCATTTTCATTTTTGAAACAAAATCGGTTTATTAAAATCTTCATCAAATCTCCATCCTCGTAAAAATTTTAGAATAATATTATCCACTCAATTTCACAAAATCGTTGTCAATTCTATTTTTAAAAATTCAAGATTCAATACTATCTCATGCCTCGCTTTTCAAAACCGTCTCAAAATTCTTTAACTCATTTTCATCAATTTATCATTTTTTAGAAACTTAAATTTAGTTCTCAATCGTCGTTTACAGAAATTTCTACAAATTTTCTAATTCATTTTTTTTATCAAATTTTCTTTATCCTTATTTACTATACAAAATCCATTTATTAAAGTTTTCATGTTTTTTCATCAAAGTTTTGATCCTCTTTTTTAAAAACTGTCTCAAAATTCTTTTACTCATTTTTTTATCAAATTTATGTCACCCCGGTTTAGACTGGAATAATCTTCCTCGTCCTTGTTTTTTCATCAAAGTTTTCATCCTCCTTTTTAAAAATTGTCTCAAAGTTCTTTTACTCATTTTTTATCAAATTTATGTCACCCCCGTTTAGACCGGAATATTAACTTATTTATCAAATCTCATTTATCATTGTTTTTATAGAAACTTAAATATAGTATTTCGTCTTCATTTTCAAAGTTGTCTAAAACTTTTTAAACTCATTTGTCATAAAATTTACCTTTTCTTTGTTTATTAAAATATATTATATTTTTCATCAAATTCAACTAGGTTTTTTTAAAAACTTTATTTCTTCATCCTCATTATCAAATGTGTCTCGAAATTTTCTAATTCTTTTTTTTAATCAAATTTACTTCATCCTCATTTACTAAACAAAATCAATCCATTACATTTTTCATCAAATCTCCATTATCCTCGTTTTTTCATCAAAATTTTTGTCTTCATTTACCCTCATTTTCTAAAAGAGTTCACTCTGAAATATATTTTTTCATCAAATTTTCGTACAAATTTTGCTAATATATTTTTTAATCAAATCTGTAACACCCAAAAAAACCGGGGGTTATTGAAGTTGGATAAATAAATCTCATTAGCTCTCAATTCCGTAAATATTGTATAACTGTTTACTCATTAATAACATTTACAAAACATAATAGATTTTATTATTTTCTACGTTAGCTGGTATCAGAGCCTAATGTTTAAGAGCAGTAGCTATTCAAGTTAGATACCTAAACTTAAACAGAAGGGAATTAAAGATGAAAGTTGAGAAAAATGACTAGAATCCTTGGCATAGGATAGTGCTATTAGTTACGAAATTTGCATCAAGATACATGGTGATGGTAACTAGAACACCCATGTGAGGTAAATAAATAATTACAACTGGCCACTGTAATTGTAAATTTATATTTACATGCTTGCTCTTTATATCTCATTGTGTTAATTGATGTTCACAAATATAAGGAAAAAAGGAACGATTAAGATTATAATAGAAGACTCGCTTTTTGAAAGGACCAAATTGGGTAGAAAATAATAAAATCTATTATGTTTTGCTAATGATATTAATGAGTAAAGAGTTATACAATATTTACGGAATTGAGAGCTAACAAGATTTATTTTTCCAGCTTCAATAACCCCCGGTTTTTTGGGTGTTACAGATTTGACTAAAAAATATATTAGCAAAATTTGTACGAAAAATTGATGAAAAAATATATTTTGAATCGAACTCTTTTAGAAAAGAAGGTTAAACGATGACGAAAATTTTGATGAAAAAAGGAGGATACGGGAGATTTGATGAAAAATGTAATAAATGGATTTTGTTTAGTAAAAGAGGATGAAGTAGATTCCTCATTGTTTTGAAAATTAATAGCTTGTGCGTTTTTTTAAGAATTTCAAAATAATTTTATTAACTCAAATTTCACCAAATATTTACCAACCCTATTTTAAAAAGATTCAAGATTCAATACTATCTCATACCTCTTTTTGAAAAACCGTCTCAAAAATCTTTAACTTATTTTCATCAAATATTTGTTTTTTAGAAACTAAACTTTGGTTTTTCATCCCCGTTATCAAAAGTGTATGGAATTTTTAACTCCTTTTTCCATCAAATTTGCCTTTTCCTCGTTAACTAAACTAAATTCGTTTTAAGTTTTTCATCAAATCCATCCTTATTATTTTTAGAAATATAACATTATTTTTTAATACTCGTCAAAAGTTTTTCGAAATTTTCTAACTCATTTTTTATCAAATATACTTCATCCTCAATTATTAAACAAAATTCATTTATTACATTTTTCATCAAATCTCCCACATCCTTGTTTTTTCATCAAAATTTTCATCGTCATTAATCCTCTTTTTTAAAAACTGTCTCAAACTTCTTTTCTCATTTTTTATCAAATTTATGTTATCCTCGTTTATTAAACTAAACTAGTTTATTAAATTTTTAATCAAATCTTCTTTATCATTGTTTTTTAGAAACTTAACTTTAGTTTTGCATCCTCACTTTCAAAATTGTCTAAAAAACTTTAAACTCATTTTTCATAAAATTTACGTCTTCCTCGTTTATTAAACTAAATTATTTTATTATACTTTTCATCAAATCCAACCTTGTTTACTTTTCATCATATTTACCTTTTATACATTTATTAAACTAAATCCATTTATTAAAATTTTGCATAATCTCTCTCATCCTCGTTTCTTAGAAACTTTTTTTCTATAATCGTTTTTAGAACCTTTTTTTTATCCTCGTTTTAAAAGCGTTTAAAAAACTGTCAACTCATTTTTCATCAAATTTACCTCATCTTCATTTTTGAAACAAAGTCTTTTTACTAAAATCTTCATCAAATTTCCTTCCTCCTCGTTGTTTTAAAGCTTAATAGCTTGTGTGTTTTTAATAAAAATTTCAGATTAATTTTATTAACTCAGTTTTCACCAAATCATACCAATCCTATTTTTAAAAGTTCAAGATTCAATCCTATCTCATGCCTCCTCTTTTTTTCAAAACCGTCTCAAAATTCTATAACTCATTTTTATCAAATCATTGTTTTTAAAATCATAACTATAGTTCTTCATCCTCGTTTTCAAAAGTTTTTTGAAATTTTCTAATACATTTTTTTATCAAATTTACTTCATCCCCACTTACTAAACAAAATCCATTTATTACATTTTTCATTATATCTCCCTCATTCTCGTTTTTTCATCAAGTTTTCCGTCCTTGTTTACGCTCTTTCTAAAGAACTAGCTGAAATTCGTCAAATGCATTCTTCATCAAATTTACCCTATCCTTGTTTATTAAACTAAACTAATATATTAGATTTTTAATCAAATATCCTTCATCATTGTTTTTTAGTAAATAAACTTTAGATTTTCACCCTCATTTTCAAAATTGTCTCAAAATATCTTCCCTTACTTTTCATCATATTTACATTTTATTCATTTTATTAAACTCAAAATTTTATATAATCTCTCTCATCCTCTTTTTTAGAAACTTTTTTTTCATTCCTGTTTTTAAAAGCGTCAAAAAATTTGTCAACTCAATTTTCATCAAATCTCCTTCCTCCGTGTTGGTTTTGAAACTTGATAGGTAGTGTGTTTTTAGTAAAAAAATTACCTTTTATTCATATATTAAAATTTTGTATAATCTCTCTCATCCTCGTTTTTAGAAACCTTTTTTCATCCTCGTTTTTAAAAGCATCTAAAAAATATCAAATTTACCTCTTCATTTTTGAAACAAATTCTCTTTTATTAAAAGCTTCATCCTCCTTGTTGTTTTGAAACTTAATAGGTTGTGTGTTTTTAGTAAAATATTTAGAATAATTTTATTAACACAATTTTCACCAAATCTTTACGAATACTATTTTTAAACATTAAAGATTCAATACTATGTCATGCCTCTTTCTTCAAAATCGTCTCAAGATTCTTTAACTCAGTTTTCATCAAATCATCGTTTTTTAGGAACTTAACTTTAGTTCTTCATCCCCGTTTTTAAAAGTTTTTGAAATTTTCTAATTCATTTTTTATCAAATTTTCTTCATCCTCATTTACTAAACAAAATCCATTTGTTAATTTTTCATCAAATTTCCCACATCCACGTTTTTTCATTAAATTTTTCATCCTCATATACCCTCTTTCTAAAAAACTATCTAAAAGTTCTATAAACCCATTTTTAATCAAATTTACCTCACCCTCTTTTATTAAACTAAAATAATATATTAAATTTTTAATCAAATATCCCTTATCTTTATCTTATAGAAAATAAACTCATAGCTTTTAACCCTCATTTTCAAAATATCTTAGCTTACTTTTTATCAAATTTACATTTTATTCATTTATTAAACTAAATCCATATATTGAAATTTCATATAATCTCTCTCATCCTCGTTTTTTAGAATTACAAAATAATTTTATTAACTCAAATTTCACAAAATCTTTACCAACCTTATTTTAAAAAGATTCAAGATTCAATATTATCTCATACCTCTTTTTGAAAAACTGTCTAAAAAATCTTTAACATATTTTCATCAAATCTTTGTTTTTAAGAAACTAAACTTTGGTTTTTCATCCTCATTATCAAAAGTGTATGAAATTTTTAACTCATTTTTTCATCAAATTTGCCGCTTCTTCGTTAACTAAACTAAATTCATTTCTTATGTCTTTCATCAAATCCATCTTTATTTTTTAAGAAACATAACATTATTTTTTAATCCTCGTCAAAAGTTTTTCGAAATTTTCTAATTCATTTTTTTATCGAACTTCATCCTCAATTATTTAACAAAATTCATTTATTAAAATTTTCATCAAATCTCCCACATCCTTGTTTTTTCATCAAAGTTTTCATCGTCATTAATCCTCTTTTTTAAAAACTTTCTCAAAATTCTTTTCTCATTTTTTTTATCAAATTTATGTCATCCTCATTTATTAAACTAAAATAGTATATTAAATTTTTAATCAAATCTCTTTTATCATTGTTTTTTTAGAAACATAACTTTAGTATTGCATCCTCACTTTCAAAATTGTCTAAAACTTTTAACTCATTATTCATAAAATTTACGTCTTCCTAATTTATTAAACTAAATTATTTTATTATACTTTTCATCAAATCCAACCTCGTTTGCTTTTCATCATATTTGGCTTTTATACATTTATTAAACTAAATCCATTTATTAAAATTTTGCATAATCTCTCTCATCCTCGTTTTTAGAGTCTAAAAACTTGTCAACTCAATTTTTATCAAGTTTACCTCTTGAAACAAAATCTTTTTATTAAAATCTTCATCAAATCTCCTTGCTCCTTGTTGTTTTGAAACTTCATAGGTTGTGTGTTTTTAGTAAAAACTTACCTTTTATTCATATATTAAAATTTTGTATAATCTCTCCCATCTTCGTTTTTATAGACTTTTTTTCATCCTCGTTTTTAAAAGCTTCTAAAAAATTGTCAACTCATTTTTCATCAAATTTACATCTTCGTTATTTTTGAAACAAATTCTTTTTATTAAAATCTTCATCAAATCCCCATCCTCCTTGTTGTTTTGAAACTCAATAGGTTGTGTGTTTTTAGTAAAAATTTTAGAATAATTTTAACCAAATCTTTACCAATACTATTTTTAAACATTAAAGATTCAATACTATCTCATGCCTCTTTTTTCAAACCCGTTTCAAAATTATCTAACTCATTTTTCATCAAATCATCGTTTTTTGAAACTTAACTTTAGTTCCTCATCCTCGTTTTTGAAAGTTTTTGAAATTTTCTAATTCATTTTTTATTAAATTTTCTTCATCTTCATTTACTAAACAAAATTCATTTTTAAAATTTTTCATCAAATCTCCCATATCCTCGTTTTTTCATCAAATTTCTATAAACCCATTTTTCATCAAATTTACCTCACCCTCTTTTCTTATTAAACTAAAATAATATATTAAATTTTTAATCAAATATCTTTTATCGTTGTTTTTTCAAAAATAAACTTTAGTTTTTCACCCTCATTTTCAAAATTGTCTCAAAATATCTTCCCTTACTTTTCATCATATTTACCTTTTATTCATTTATTAAACTAAATCCATTTATTAAAATTTTGTATAATCTCTCTCATCCTCTTTTTTAGAAACTTTTTTTCCATCCCCGTTTTTAAAAGCGTCTAAAAAATTTCAACTCAATTTTTATCAAATTTACCTCTTCTTTATTTTTGAAACAAAGTCTTTTTATTAAAAGCTTAATCAAATCTCTTTCCTCCGTGTTGTTTTGAAACCTAATAGGTTGTGTGTTTTTAGTAAAAAATTACCTTTTATTCATATATTAAAATTTTGTATAATCTCTCTCATCCTCGTTTTTAGAAACTTTTTTTCATCCTTGTTTTTTAAAGCATCTAAAAAATTGTCTCAATCATTTTTCATCAAATTTACCTTTTCTTCATTTTTGAAACCCATTCTTTTTTATTAAAATCTTCATCAAATCTCCAAACTCCTTGTTGTTTTGAAACTTAATAGGTTGTGTGTTTTTAGTAAAAATTTTAGAATAATTTTATTAACACAATTTTCACCAAATCTTTACCTTTACTACTTTTAAACATTAAAGATTCAATACTATCTCATGCCTTCTTTTTCAAAACTGTCTCAAAATTCTTTAACTCACTTTTCATCAAATCATCATTTTTTAGAAACTTAACTTTAATTCTTCATCCTTGTTTTCAAAAGTTTTTGAAATTTTCTAATTCATTTTTAATCAAATTTTCTCCATCCTCATTTACTAAACAAAACCCATTTGTTAAATTTTTCATCAAATCTCCCGCATCCTCGTTTTTTCATCAAAATTTTCGTCCTCATTTACACTCTTTCAAAAAAACTATCTAAAAGTTCTATAAACTCATTTTTCATCAAATTTACCTCACACTCTTTTCTTATTAAACTAAAATAATATATTAAATTTTTAATCAAATATCCTTTATCGTTATCTTTTGGAAAATAAACTCATAGCTTTTCACCCTCATTTTCAAAATTGTTTCAAAATATCTTAGTTTACTTTTCATCAAATTTACATTTTATTCATTTATTAACCTAAATATATATATATATATATATTGAAATTTCATATAATCTCTCTCATCCCCATTTTTTAGTAACTTTTTTTTCGTCATCGTTTTTAAAAGTGTCTAAAAAATTGTCAACTCATTTTTCATCAAGTTTACCTCGTCTTTATTTATTAAACAAAATCTTTTTGTTAAAATCTTTATCAAATCTTATTCCTCCGTGTTGTTTTGAAACTTAATAGCTTGGGTGTTTTAGTAAAAATTTCAAAATAATTCTATTAAACCAATTTTCACCAAATCTTTAACACCCCAATTTTTAAAAATTCATGATTCAATAGTTTATCATGCCTCTTTATTAAAAACCGTCTCGAAAATACTTTAACTCATTTTTCATAAAATCCTCATTTTTTAGAAACTTAACCTTAGTTTTTCCTCATCGTTATCAAATGTGTCTCAATTTTTAACTCATTTCTCATCAAATTTGTCTCTTCCTCGTTCATTAAACTATATTAACTTGTTAAATTTTTCATCAAATCCATCGTTGTTTTTTAGAAATGAAACTTTATTGTTTAATCATCGATAAAAGTTTCTCGAATTTTTCTAAACGTTTTTATCCAATATTCTTTATCCATAATTATAAAAAGAATCATTTATTAAATTTTTCATCAAATCTTCCTCATCCTTGTTTTTTCATCAAAGTTTTCATCCTTTTTTTTATAAACTATCTCAAAATTCTTTTACTCATTTTTCTTCAAATTTATTTCACCTCGTTTATTAAACTAGACCAGAATATTAAATTATTTATCACATCTCCTTTATCATTGTTTCCATAAAAACTTTACTTTAGTTTTTTGTCCTCGTTTTCAAAACTGTCTAATAATTTTTTAAACTCATTTTTCATAAAATTTACCCTCTTATTCGTTTATTAAGCTATATTATACATTTTCAAAATTAAGTTTAGGTTTTCATCCACATTTTCAAAAGTGTCTCGAAATTTTCTAATACATATTTTTATCATATTTACTTCATCCTCATTTACTAAACAAAATCTATTTATTACATTTTTATCAAATATACTTCATCCATAATTAATAAAAGAATTCATTTATTAAATTTTTCATCAAATCTTCCTCATCCTTGTTTTTTCATCAAAGTTTTCATCCTCTTTTTTAAAAAACAATCTCAAAATTCTTTTACTCATTTTTCTTCAAATTTATGTCATCCCGTTAATTAAACTAGACCAGAATATTAAGTTATAAATCACATCTCCTTTATCATTGTATTCATAGAAACTTTACTTTAGCTTTTCGTCCTCATTTTCAAAATTGTCTAAATTTTTTTTAAACTTATTTTCATAAAATTTACCTCTTCTTCGTTTTTTAAACTACATGATACATTTTCAAATTAACTTTAGTTCTTCATCCTCATTTTCAAAAGTGCCTCGAAATTTTCTAATACATTTTTTATCAAATTAATTCATCCTCGTTTACTAAAAAAAATCCATTCATTACATTTTTTTTTATCAAATCTCCCTCATTCTCGTTTTTTCATCAATTTTTTCGTCCCCGTTTACACTCTTTCTAAACAACTATATGAAATTCTTTAAACACTTTCTTTATCAAATTTACCATATCCTTGTTTATTAAACTAAACTAATATATTAGATCTTTAATCAAATACCCTTTATCGTTGTTTTTTAGAATATAAACTTTAGCTTTTTATGTTCATTTTCAAAATTTTCTCAAAATATCTCCGCTTACTTTTCATCATATTTACCTTTTATTTATTTATTAAACTAAATCCATTTATTAACATTTTGTATAATCTCTCTCATCCTTGTTTTTTAAAAACTTTTTTTTCGTCCTCGTTGTTAAAAGCGTTTAAAAATTGTCAACTCATTTTTCATCAAATCTCAATCCTTCTCATTGTTTTGATTAGTAAAAGTTTTAGAATAATCTTATTAACTGAATTTTCACTAAATCCTTGCCAGTCCTATTTTTTAAAATTCAATATTCAATACTATCTCATGCCTCTTTTTTTAAAACCGTCTTAAAATTCTTTAACTCATTTTTCATCAAATCATCAATTTTTAGAAACTTAACTTTAGTTCTTTGTAACACCATTTTTCCAGTTTTTAATTTAAAACATTTTCTTACGAGTTAGCACCCAAAGGATATCAGTGTTTTACTAAAATACAGTTTCTAAACATATACATGCTAACATTTACAAAAGTAGTGTCAAAAGTCTGCTTCTCAAAAACCATGACCTATCCAGCTGATCACCGCACTAGAGCCTTATCCTTATCGAAACATGTGCCACTTGCAACACACAACACTGAAACATAGGCTAACGTTTAGTAAGCATACTAACCAAACATAAGCAAACATAAAACAGAAGTAAAATCTCCCTGGGGTGTCTCGCAAACCTGCATAAACTGTTACTGTTCTGGTACATAGCTATGTACCTTGATACTGATCTTGCGCATAGCTATACCACCTGCGGAGCTATACGCCAATGTTGAATAATATATACATATCAAAACTATATTACATAACAAAGATATCATACTGTTCACTCGTGCATACACATATGCTAATCATACTAAAGGAATAATATACTCACCTGATAACCGAGTAATATGCTAAACTAGTAACGTGTGTTGTCAAGTATCCAGACACCTTCCTGTATTAGAGAATAAGCTAATCATCATAAACTGATCAAACTGTGTTGAAAAAGGGGCCTACACGGGCCGTGTAACTCTTATACTACACGATCATATAACCCTACATGGCCTGTCACCGCCTTTAACCTCTACACGGGCCGTGTAACCCTACACGAGTCGTGTACCTTACACTTTACATGACCATGTTTACCTACATGGCCTGACACCGTCTTAAAACATGTACACGGACCATGTACACGACCAACCTGTAACTTTTTGTGAAGAACACAACTGTTGTTCTTGTTTTCAAACTCAATTTTAGTTGATTCAAATACTGTATGGGTGTTTTCCTACACCCCAAATAACCACTAACATCATTAAAACATAAAACTAACATGCTTTGATCCTTGATTCAATCATTGAAATCACTTTTTGACCTAAAACAATCGAAAACACATTCAAGAATCATACTTTGCTACTAGGAATCACTTGTATACTATTATATCCCTATCATCTTGCTGATTTTGATCCTAAAATGCTTGAAAGTGAACTGCTTAGGAATTGGCTATGCAAATGTTATGGTTTGACTATATCAAGTCAACTTTCAACACTATATATAAAAGTACTTTTCAAGAATTACCAAACAGCCCCTAGACTTATCAACTTTTAAAATGACAACTTTAGCCCCTCTAGTTTTAATAAATACGTCTAATCTTTTATATCACTTAATCATAACAACTTTTGAACTTTGGAGCGTTACATTCTTCATCCTCATTTTCAAAAGTTTCTAGAAATTTTCTAATTCATTTTTTTATCAAATTTTCTTTATCTTCTTTATTTACTAAATAAAATCCAGTTATTAAAATTTTCATCAAATCTTCCTCATCCTTATTTTTTCATCAAACTTCTCATCCTCTTTTTTAAAAACTGTCTCAAAATTCTTTTACTCATTTTTCATCAAATTTATGTCACCCCCGTTTATTAAACTAGACCGAAATATTAAATTATTTATCAAATCTCCTTTATCATTGTTTTTATAGAAACTTTACTTTAGCTTTTCGTCCTCATTTTCAAAGTTGTCTAGTATTTTTTTAAACTCATTTGTCATAAAACTTACCTCTTCTTTGTTTATTAAAATATATTATATTTTTCATCAAATCCAACCTCGTTTTTTAGAAACTTTAGTTCTTCATCCTCATTTTCAAAAGTGTCTCGAAATTTTCTAATTCATTTTTTTATCAAATTTACGTCATCCTCATTTACTAAACAAAACCTTACATTTTTAATCAAATCTCCCTTATCATCGTTTTTTCATCAAAATTTTCGTCCTCGTTTACCCTCATTTTCTAAAAGAGTTCACTTTGAAATATATTTTTTTCATCAATTTTTCGTACAAATTTTACTAAAATATTTTTTAATCAAATATGTAACACCCCAAAATCCGGGGTTATTGAAGCTGGATAAATAAATCTTTTTTAGCTCTCAATTCCGTAAATATTGTATAACTCTTTACTCATTAATATCATTTGCAAAACATAATAGATTTTATCATTTTCTACCGAAGCTGGTATCAGAACCTAATATTTAATAGAAGTAGGTATTCAACTTAGATACCTAAACTTACACCGAAGGGAATTAAAGATGAAAGTTGAGAAAAATGACTAGAATCCTTGACATAGGATATTGCTATTAGTTACGAAAATGTGCATCAAGATACATGGTGATGGTAACTAGAACACCCATGTGAGGTAAATAGACAATTACAACTGGCCACTGTAATTGTAAATTTATATTTACATGCTTGCTCTTTATATCTCATTGTGTTAATTGGTGTTCCTAAGATAAGGAAAAAATGAACGATTAAGATTATAATAGAAGACTCGCTTTTTGAAAGGACCAAATTGGGTAGAAAATAATCAAATCTATTATGTTTTGCTAATGATATTAATGAGTAAAGAGTTATACAATATTTACGGAATTGAGAGCTAACAAGATTTATTTGTAGTGTATTAAGCAACGATGTCTCAACGATTGGTTCTCTCAGCTCCAGTCCCTCCGGATTTTGGGGTGTTACAAAATCTTTCCATCCTCGTTTAAAAAATCATTCTTAATTTTTAATAAAATTTCAAACTTATTTATTCATTTAATTTTTATCAAATCTCTATTATGCTGGTTTTATTAAATTTCATATTAACTATGTTTCAAATTTAAAAGTTTTCAAACTAATACAATCATCCTTATTCTACTTTTCAACCTATATTTATTTAATTAATTTTATAACAAATTTCTCTCTCCTCTTTTTTTCAAAAAATTTACTTTGACTTATATTTTTCATCAATTTTTCAAACAAATTTCATTAAAAATATTTTTTGTTATATCTTTCCATTCTCTTTTTCAAAAATTATATTAAACGTTTATCAATAAATCTTCAAATGTTTTTTGTTATTTCTTCAAAATCATCCTTATTTTCTCCATTAGCAATTTCAAAATTAAATTATGCTTATTTTTTCATAAAATTTTCAAACTTATTTATTTTTTTTTCAAAATTTATCAACGCTCTCATGCTAATTTTTATAAAATTCAATGTTGGCTTCCTGACTTACTTTTTATAATAAACATTTTCAAACTAAATTCATTTATACACATTTTCCTCAATTTCATCCATATTTTCATTTTCAAACTAAATCATTCATATATATTTTCATTAAAATCATCCTTATTTTTCTTGTCAAACTACTTTTATTTATTTTATTTTTATAAAAACAACTCTCTCCTCATTTTCCAAGAAAGTTTACTTTGACTTATGTTTTTTCGTCAATTTTTCATACAAATTTCTATAAACTATTTTTTAATCAAATCTTTCCATCCTTGTTTTAAAAAAAAACTATTCTTATGTTTTTTCAATAAATTGCTAAACGAAGTTATTTTTTCAAAATCATCCTTTTTTCTATCCCCAATTTGAAAAAAAAAATATTCTTAATTTTTCATAAAACTTTCAAACTTATTTATTCATTTATTTTTTTTATCAAATCTCTATTATGCTGATTTTTACTAAATTTCATATTAGCTATGTTTTAAATTTAAAAGTTTTCAAACTAAACCATTCGTACATAGTTTAATTAAAATCATCCTTATTTTCCTTTTCAAACTATTTTTGTTTATTTAATTTTATAAGAAAATTCTTTGACCTCCTTTTCCAAAAAAATTTACTTTGACTTATATTTTTCTATCAATTTTTCATATATATTTCATTAAAATAGTTCATAATTAAATCTTTTCATCCTTGTTTTAAAAAAAACCCTCTCTACAATTTTCCATAAATTTTCTTATTTTTTCTTTGAAGTTATTTCCTCAAAAATATCCTTATTTTTTCAATCCCCAATTTTAAAAAAATTATGCTTTTGAGTTATATTTTTCATCAAATTTCAAACAAATTTCGTTAAAAATATTTTTAATCAAATCATTCCATCCTTGTTTCAAAAAAAAATTATCCTTACGTTTTTCCATAAATTTTAAAACTTAGGGGGTGTTTGGTTGGTGTCATTTGGGGGGATTTCATGGAATTTGAATTTCAAATCCCTTCAAATGTGTTGTTTGGTTTGGCAAAATGGGATGAGATTTCAAATCCTAGGATTTTATAAAATCCCACAGATAAGGAATTTCTAAATCCTTTCACCCCTTGATAGAGGTATTCTCTCTCGCGACTAAGGCTAATATTCCGGTGAACCATCACCAATTTCGCAGTCACCGTCGTCGTCAACCGTCACGGTCACCCATTCGCCGTCGCCGTCACCCGTTCGCCATCGCCATCACCCGTTTGCCGTCGCTGTCACCCTTACCGTCAATCATTCGCCGTCGTCGTCACCCATTCGCCGTTCGCTGTCACCCGTTCGCCGTTATCGTCAGTCATTTCTTCAAAATCACTTTTTTTTCATAAATTTTAAGACTTAATCATTTTTTCCATCCACACTTTGAAATAAAAATTACTCAAAAAAATTCAAACTTATTTACTTATTTAATTTACCAAATCTCTATTATGTTGATTTTCATTAAATTTCATATTAACCTTATTTTAAGTTTAAAGGTTTCAAACGAAATCATTCATACATATTTTTATTAAAATCATCCTTATTCTCATTTTTAAACTATCTTCATTTATTTAATTTTATAACAAAATCCTTTCTCCTCATTTTCCCAAAAAGTTAACTTTGATTTATATTTTTTTATCAATTTTTATGCAAATTTCGTTAAAATATTTTTTAATCAAATCTTTCATACATATTTCGTTATTAATTTAAAGTTTTTCAAACTAAATCATTCATACATATTTTCATTACAATTATCCTTATTCTCCCTTTCAAACTATCTTTCTTTATTTAATTTTATAACAAATTTCTTTCTCCTCTTTTTCCAAAAAATTTACTTTGACTTATATTTTTCATATTTTGAAAATATAACTACGTTTGAAAGTTATGTTGATTTTTCCATAAAATTTTGTTGATTTTTCATAAAAAAATTTCATAAAATTTTCTAACTAATTTATTTATTTAATTTACAAAGTCTCTATTATGGTGATTTTTATTAAATTTCATATTAGCTTCATTTTAAATTTAAAAGTTTTCAAACGAAATCATTCAAACATATTTTCATTAAAACCATTTTTATTCTCATTTTCAAACTATCTTTACTTATTGAATTTTATAACAAAATTCTTTCTCCTCGTTTTCCAAAAATTTTTATTTTGATTTATATTTTTCATCAATTTTTCTTAAAATATCTTTAAATTAGTTTTTAATTAAATCTCTTCATCCTCATTTCCCCTAAAAAAAACTATCTTTACGTTTTTCCCTAAATTTTCTTGTTTTTCCATTGAAGTTATTTCTTCAAAAATAACCTTACTTTTTCCATCACTAATTTGAAAAAAATAATGCTTTTGACTTATATTTTTAATCAATTCTTTATACAAATTGGTTAATATAATATTTTTAATTAAACCTATCCATCCTCGTTTAAAAAAAATTCAGTACGTTTGTCCATAAATTTTCAAACTTAGTCATTGCTTCAAAATCACCTTACTTTTTCCATCGCCAATTTGAAAAAAAAAATTATGGTGATTTTTATTAAATTTCATATTTTCTTGTTTTAAATTTAAAAGTTTTCAAACAAAATCATTCAAACATATTTTCATTAAAATCATCATTATTCTCGTTTTCAAACTATCTTTACTTATTTAATTTTATAACAAAATTCTTTGTCCTTGTTTTCCAAAAAAATTTACTTTGACTTATAGTTTTTCATCCAATTTTTTATACAAATTTCCTTCAAATATTTTTTTAATCAAATCATTTATACATATTTTGTTATTAATTTAAAAAATTTCAAACTAAATCATTCATACATATTTTCAACAAAATTATCCTTATTATCCTTTTCAAACTTTATTTATTTAATTTTATAACAAATTTCTCTCTACTAAATCATTCAGTATTTGTGTCTGGATGATTTAAGAGTATTTGTGTCTATATATGTGTGGGTCGGTTAATCATTCAGTCAGTATTTGTGTCTATATATGTGTGGGTCGGTTACCACCAACAAACATGTTGGTTGGATGTATCAGTATAAAGAGGATTGTATGTATTCTATATTTTGTGTGGAATAAGAAGAGAAGTTTTCAGAGTATAATTCTTGATGTGTTCTTATTTTCTAAGGTAGTTTCCCCGGCTTTATTTTCTCACATAACATGTGGTTTAATTGTTTTACTATGCACTATGTACACTTCAAATTCTGCATTGGATATATGTAAGTATTCATTTTTCCTTGCTAAGTTCTTTATGTTTGGTCTCTTAATTTGCATTTCTCTGCAAGATGATGTTGGTCAGAGAGTTCAGTGGCTCCATAGACCGTCAATCATAAACAGCTCAACAAAGGATCTTTCACTGATCAAGAGCTTGTGTTCTACTTCCCACTTTCTTTCTTTTTTTGTTTCCGTGAGTCTTATGTATCAGACTTCAAATGCAAGTTGAGACTCTTTATTGGTTCAAAAGTAACCAAGTTAACCAAAAGATGAAACAAACGACAAAGAATAGCCAAAAGGTTGATCGAGACAAGTGTCATTGAGAGGATATAAAGAAAGAGAATTAGTAGATTCCACGTGTCATATGTGATAAGTAGGAGAATTTAGTATGAGGAAATATAATTTTCCTTACCGATATCATCCATGTAATCTTATCCGGCTACTATAATATCTTTTATGGACGAAGAGAAATTATGGTAAATAAGCAAGCAATGAGCTAAAAATTCTTGTGACAACCTTATGTCACTTAATTACTTAAACATCAAAACTAGGAAGAAATAACACGCAACCTCCAAAGTCCTAACTATATATGCGATGAAAATTTGGGTGTCTTAATGCCAATGTCCTCACATTGTCTCACAAAGACTTCTCGGATCCTATATAATGTAAAATACCCTTTCTTATCTAGCGATATTTCATTATTCATCCATCAAATTATGGCACGTGCTCTTTGGGTTATGCGATTTACCTCCTTCAAGTTGCTCGTGAGAGCGGTCGGTGGAGGCATTGGCAAAATGACGATGAATCGTATTGTTTCAAACGACGAATCGTATTTTTTTCTCTTACTCTGACATTTTGTAGTTATTATCATTTATCTAATTTCTTTTTCTTCATTGATCACTGCATTTTCCAAATATTTATGCTGAAAATGAACACGTCAAGACCTGGCAAGCGGTCTATTCCAAATAAAAACAAGAGTTTTTTACTAAATAGGTGTTTTTTAAAAACATATTTACCAAATAGGTGTATCTTTGAACATATTTACCAAATAGGTGTATTTTTTGTTTTTTGATTATTTTTACTGCGTTTTTTTTTGTTTTTTTAATTGTTTGTACTGTTTTCTTTTAACTCGTTTTTTACTTTTTTTACTGTTTCATTTAACTTTTTTAAATGTTTCTTTACTGTTTTTAGTCATTTACTGCTTTTTTTAAACTGTTTTTGTAGTGCTTTTTTATTGTTTTTAGTCATTTCTTTTTATTTTGCTTTTAGTTGAAGTAAAAAGACGTTAATTTCTTAAATTTCAAAACTATAATTAAGATGAATTTTATAGAAGATGAAAAAAATTACACTTAACTTACAAGAGGTGATATATCCTCCTATCTTTTTTTCTACTTATTATCCTACTTATAAGATCAACACAAATGTCAAAATTAAAAGAGTGGGGAAAGAGAATTAGTGGACTTCACATGTTATCTTGTTATCTTGTGATGATTAGGTGGATAAAATTATTAAATTAATAAAAGGATATATCATTTTTCTTAATTTATCGATAAAGTAATTAATCTATATTAATTTAAGTGCAATAGTTAATGCATAATTAAGTAAACCAAATATCATACATGTTTAAAAGGTTTTCGATATAGTAGTATCAAAGCATGAATTAAGTTTTTTCTTCTTCTTTAGTTTGAGGGTTCAACTATGCAAGTGTTGTTGTAGTCATTTGTATAAATTAGGGGGTCTGTGTGTTTGTAATTAAAAAAAATATAAAATCTAAGAAAAATCATGTTTTTTTAATAACAATAATTTTTCAAACTACACGTCTAAATGTTTTTAGTAACAAATCCGAACTGAAAGTACGTTTTCAGGGCATAGTGCGGGCAAAAAAAATCCTTGTTAAAGTACCATGCCTTGAAAACTTAATATGAGTAAGCTACATGCAAATACCATAACGGTTCTTACTATCTTAGCAATGAATAAAAATATAATACTTTTAAGTTAAATTGTTCTCAAGTTTGAAAATTGATTTTGTTAAAGGCATAGTAATTATTCGATTATCAGTCAAAAACTTAATTGTCTACATGTATTGCTAGCTTACAATTGAGTGGGCAAAAGGTTTATCTAAATCGCCTCTCTTCAATTTGATTTACTATGGTATACGGATGTGTTTGATGAAACTAGCTAGGGCTGAAGCTGGAGATGGAGCTAATTAATTGATAATCACAAGTCTAAGTCATAAGCTACTTGAAAAGTATAACATCCAGCCGACGCCTACCGGTTCATCCCCAGGGCAATCAACTCCAGCGTGTCAGGTCTGCAGCCTAATACACCCTAACCCTTCCCTCTGGATCAATCCCAGAGTAGGTTGTTGGTGAGGCTTAAACCCAATACCTCACCCTTTAATACCACTCCTAGAGTGATATCTCAAATTGAGCTGTAGCCCTAACACACCCTAACCCTTCCCTCTGATATCTCCTAGAGTGATATCTCAAATCGAACACACATGCTCGTTCGTGTTCGGCTAAAGTTAAACGAATGAACACAAACACAGAAATCCGTTTGTTTATTCATTCGTATTCGTTTATTTGTTTAGCTAAAATTAAACAAATGAACATGAACAAGCCCCGCTTATATTCGTTCGGTTCGTTAACAATCCTAATTATAATCCTTTTATTTAAACCAGTGACTTTGGATATGAACTAAGAGGTTGTTTCTTTGCTGCTTAATGAAACCATTCAGCGCTGAATGTTGAATCCTTCAACATTCAGCATGTTTGATTGCTACCTCTGAATGGAGATTATGCTGAATGACTCAACATAATGTTGTTGAATCATTCTACCTTAAAATGCATTCTGAATCATTAAGCACTACGTATTTTTACCATAATACCCCTTCTTTCATACTTTGTCTTGTTAAACAATCATATCTTATAATCTTATAATATAATATATATATATACCACTATTAATGTTAGAATGATAATTTGTAGTATTCAGATTGTTTATTCAGAACTTTTATCAAACAGCATGTCACGTTTAGAGGCAGATTCATTCAGAGCTTTTGAATTATTCAGAACACAAAATCATTTAGTGCTTAATTATTCTGTTTTAACAAACCGCAATTAAGGATCAAAAGAAACTCTGATTGTAATTTCGTAACCATACTAGTGCGAGGTAGTTCTTGCTTAGTTGCTTACCGTTAATTCTTATTCAAACAGAATCCTGACGGCAGTGCGTGTAGCGGTCTAGATATTTTTGAATGAGGTGGCTTGTGAGTCGTTGAATCCATTTCATGTACCCGAAATCTATCAACAATCTGCTGCCTCTTCCTTCAGTCTTCCAACTTAATTTTTGTACTCTGAATCCACCACCAATTTGACACGCCCACTCATCAATTGATACTTACGTTTTTGTCTTTACTCGTTTCTCCCCCTTCTTCATTTCTTGTCTTGATTTCACTTGATTACTTTCAATTCGCTTTTGTCCCCTAATCTTCAAATCTCCGATTACACTTTTACACTCTACAAAACCCATATCAAATCCGTAACAATTTCAAGTTTTCTAACCATGAAACCTGCTAGATTTCTAACCACCAGTCCCTCAAGACCAATCCTTTTCAAGATACCAAGGTCCGGTTCAAACGTTAGATGGGTTGACGGCCCTTTCCGGCCACCAGGTGTTAGATTTCCGGTTGCATGTATGACCACCAGCTCTGCCCATGATACCCATTTGGCGGATTCGCCGACGAAGATCGCCGAGGTTGGGTTTTCCGGCAGGTTTCGTAATTCGCCCTCTCCGGGGAACTCACAGCGTTGGGAGGAGATTGTAGAGAAGGTCATCTTCATCTACGATTTATTCTTTATTTAATTTGAATAATTTATCGGATGATTGTACTAAAGATTATGTTTCGGTGTAGGTAATTTATAATTGCCGGTTCTTGACTCTTTTTGCAGTTTTGGGATCTTTGATTGGATCATTTTTATGTTTTATAAAGGTATTCCACTTAAACAATGTGATACTAACAGTCTACCATGATTATCATAGCTATTGTTGCTCATGCATTCATTTAGGCCATTTAACATCTGGAAATATTGTATTTGATTCCTGTTTCTTGTTGTTATTTTGTTGCCATGGATTTATTAACTGTGAATTTTTACATCCAGGGTTGTGCATATGTTGTATCATCATTCCAAGAGTACTTTGTAAGCCATGGGAGAGGGATCTTTATGCTGGTGGAAGCCATTGGTAAAATATTTTTCTTTAAGGCAAACGAACACCATTCTAGGTGTTTTTTTATCGGTAACAGGACTAGAACACATAAACAATAGTTAGGGAGCACCTAAGATACACAAACTGCTCATTTTTTGTGCGAAAAATCTCGCGTTGAAATGCTAAATCATGAATTTTGGTATAGTACTGTGACATTGATCATTGTTTTCTGTGACATTGATCATCTTTCATGAAGAATAATAGCGCAGAGACTCAAGACATCAATGCTATACTTTCTGAATATTTAATGATTTAATTGCGACTCCCTGTGTATCTCCTTGTGGTTTTAGGAATTCCCTAACTTGTAAGTAGATTATTAACTTTTTTTTATCAGCAAGATAAGGATACCCTAGACCTAAAGCTTCGGCATGACCATCACCCTAGGCTAACGATCCAGAATAATATTAATATAACTCTAGCAAGATGCTAGAAACCAATTTTACAATGATTACGATAGAGCTAACGGATTCCAACACCACAAGTAGATTATTAACTAACGTTGTGTTTGTGCTTACTTATTAAAAATGTTTATGCTTTTTGAAATAATCAGATAATCAGTTTGGAGGGCCAATAAGCAGATAACTCCTTAACTGGTTATTCATAACTGCTTATATGATTCGTAGAAAATCAGTTTTAAGCAATTGTAGACACCTTCAAAATGCAATAAGAAGATTAACAGTTTTAGAGATCATTCAAAAACACCCCTAAATTACATGACACTGTAAAGTTAGGGGAGATTTTTCCTCGTAAAAGATTGGGATGACAGCGGGCCAGGTATGCCCTTAGGAGGGCCACTTGCGAACCCGCTTATTTGTTTCCAAGTGTAATATGAACCCAAGATAAACCATCCAAATCCATGATTTTGATGCTTGAATCAATCTCTGTTTAGATACAAAGTGTCCTGCTTGTTGATACCCCATATTGTACCATCTAATCATCTATACAAAAATAATATTATGTTATGTCTAATTAAACCTTTCTTCATGTATATTAATCAGCTATGAATATCTAGTTAATCTTTTGACATAGTGATATATTTATGGATTTTCTTAACCAGATGTGTATCTTTTGGGAACGGTTATGTTGGTTTTTGGCATGGGCCTCTATGAGCTTTTCATCAGCAATCTTGATATTGCAAAGTCATCGTCAAAGGAAGCAACAATTCGCAGATCTAATCTCTTTGGCTTATTTACTCTAAAGGTTAGTACTATGTGGTGTTTTGAAAGTAATTATGTGATCTCGATAACCTGAATTAGATAATCAGCTGCGTCAAAACAGGATATAGAAGATTGTATATATGCGGTTCTATTCTCTGAAGTTCTAATTATTAGATAACTAGAAATGCTTGGCAACTTCTCATTATATATTGAATTAATAGATGAAATGACTAAATGGTACAATTGCGTGTGAAAAAAGGGCGAGAAATTTGTGAAATCGAGATGAAATTGTTACAAAGAAAGGATAAATACGTAATTTTGTTTTTCCTTTAGATTGCAAGTTTTGTTGCCAAATGACCCCTAGATTTAGAATCAATTTCTGTTTATCCAAACATTAAAAACTGATTACAATAATCCGATAAATATTTCAAAACAGAATCTAAACACCACCTTACTTCCTCATACTTGCTTGAAACTTGTGTCTGTCTTATGTCGACTAATCTTCTGTTTACCGGAACGTTTCAGGAAAGGCCAAAATGGTTGGAAATAAAATCCGTTAACGAGCTCAAAACCAAGCTTGGCCATGTCATAGTCATGCTTCTGCTTATTGGTTTATTTGAAAAAAGTAAGAAGGCAGCCATTCTAACCTCTACAGACTTGCTCTGCTTCGCGGGCTCTGTGCTACTATGTTCTTGTTGCTTGTATCTGCTATCAAAGCTTCATTAGAAGCAGATCTCAGTCCGCCTGTAAACGGTCTCTCGAGTTCAGCAAGGCTCAGTCCGCTTGTCAACAGTCTTCCTCTTGCTTCTGCAAAGAGATGATTTCATGTAAAAATGATGTAAGGTAGATTTTGAGTATGTACAATGTAATACAAAATAGTTTTATATATAATAGTGTCATACATTATTAAATTTGATGTTTTCATATTAGTGTCCAATGTGATTAGATATATCAGTTTTGAATCTGTTTTCTTTTGATTGGGAAACAGTTACTCTATCCACGGATAGATACATACGACTGTCTACATCTTATCTTCTCATATCAAGTTTTTTAATTTAAAAAAAAACTTTTTTTTGCTAGTCAAAAGATCTTAGTCGGGCTATTTTGAATATAATATTGCTTTTGCTTCTTCTTGTAACGCTTTAAGAGATCGTGGTATCTTTCATGTCATCACATCATCAAACTGTGTCACGTCAGTTCTTTTCTATATTCTTACTTTTATCACACAACTAATACAAAAAACCCCTACCTAATCACGCTAAAATTTGGGACCAGTCGTCATTTAATCTCATTTTTTACCCACAAAAGAAAAACTAATTAAGAAGGTTGAGTTATTGGCGTGATATACATCACACCAGGGTGATCACGCTTATCATCGCATTACGAGAAGGATGGCGTCACATTGGGATATCATTCGGTCATGGTGGCTTTGGGTGATCCATAGTCCATACCGCTCCCTTAGAGAATAAAGAAGTAAAAGCATTACTAATAAAGTATATTAAAAAAAATAAAGAAGTAAAAGCATTACTAATAAAGTATATTGAAAACATTTTTTTTTGTATAAGATACAAATATTTGATATTTATAATTTTAGAATATTCATGTTAGCTTTGCTAATTGCGGGTACATATTGATAAATATTATTGGGAATGTGATGTATTGGTGTTATACGGTTTCTTTGTCCTTTAGTTATGTCTGTAGATTTACTAAAGGACTTGTAGCGTAGCGATATTAAGGTGTTGGAAGTTGTTTCTTATAACCTATGGTCATGAGTTCAAGTCCCGTTGTGAACAAAAGATGTAGATTTAGGAGTAGATTAGCGTGTGTGTTCTGCAGTTTAAAAAAAAGTTATGTTTGTAGATTTATGTGAGAAGTATTTATTTTGTAACTTGTTTTTTTGTTATTCAGTGACATATTTTTCTAGTGGTGGTTTAATTCTCATGATTCAACTACTTGTTAGTGATATCGGCAAAGATATACATAAAATTATTATCCAATATCTCATTCTTTAAATGCATGTTTATACTAAATTATGTTAATTATTGCTTAATTAATATAATATGCGTTTTAGGGTTTTGGGAGAAAAAATACGAGGATTGATAAGAAATAGCGAAGCCGTGAAGAAGTGGGACAAAATAGGAAAAACTAACAGCCCCGACATATATTCAATGTTTGGACCATGTATTACATGTACGGACTTGAATCGAGACCATTCAAGCGGTCATGAAAACTAGATAAAAAGTGCGATACTTATAGAGGTGGCTAAACTATATAATCAGAGCTAAAATCCACGTGTGCTACGGCAGGCCCAGCAAAGCAAACTAAACCAATTAACTTAATTGGGCTTGGCTGAAAAACAATAACATATTTTTGTTTGGTTTTGGGCCTTGAAGCAGATAAGTGGCTGGACTAAAATCAATTTCGAGGGTTTGGACTTTCCTTCAGTAATTTTGTTCATTGCTTAGAGCCAGAAAAAACAACTAGGTTTTTATTTTAAGTAAATTACAAATTTTGTTCCTCTGATTTACCACAAAGCTTCACTTTTCGTCTTTTAATTTTTAAAATAATATTGACAGCCACCGTGGTTTGTATTTTGATACAGATGTGGTCCTTTATGCTAACAGACGTTAGCTATTCCGTTAAAGGTCCCTCATGTACCTTGCACATGAGGTATTTTGGCCATTTTAATCAATATCCTTATTACCAAACTAAAAAAATATTTCAATTTCATCTATTCATCCGGTTCATCCCATGTCCCATTAAAATCATCAAACTATCTAGGTCTGTTATCAAATTGTTTTGATGATTTTAGGCTTTACATGATATCTAAATTCATGATTTTAATCAACTAACTTGGTTTATAATATCAACTTAGAAAAAAAAGTTAATTTTGTTTTTAAAATCAACCAAGAACATAGAAAAAGTTAAAGATTAGTCCAAAGAATTAAGAATATGAGCTCTAATCTAAATCCTTAGAAATCTGAGATGAACACAACCAAATTCTTAATCTGAGACCTTGAAGTCTGAGGTGAACACAACAAAAATCATCCTCATACAAACAAAATCAAAACCCAAATTTGAGACTTTTTGAGTAAAGGCTTACAAATCAACCAAGATTCAAATATGAAAATGTTGAACTCATACATCGATATGTGCTTCAAACTCGAACAATATTCGGTGGTGGGTTCCGAACAAACACACACATGGTAGATTTGTGCTTCAAAACTCGATCAAGATTCGGTGGTTGGTTCAAACAAACACACACGTGGTCGATATGTGCTTCAAAACTCGAACAATATCCAAATCGGTCAATGATTCAAAACGCGAACAAATCAAATGGCGATGGCTGGATTCTGGTGGTGGCGGTGGTTGGCTCCAGTGGTAGCGATGGTCAATCTATGCTTCAAAAGTTAAACAGGATCCAAATCGAAGGTGAGAGGAGAGAGAAATCGTCAGTAATGATTTGACAAGGGGCTACGAGGTGGTGATGTTCGCCATCAGATCTGTTCGTCGACGACAATGGTGGCGGTGGAGGAGTGCTTTGATGGTTGTGGTGGAGTCGCCGACATACGGTGGCGTTGGCTGTGGTGGCGGCTATGGCGGTCGTGGAGGGCTTTGATGGTGGTGGAGGGATGGTGGCTGTAGAGTGAAGAGATAGTTAATAGGTCTTGTAATATAGAAAGGGTTGAGTGACTAAAATACCTTCATGTCCATGGCACATGGCGGCATTTAACATAATAGCTAACGTCTGTTAGCATAAAGGATCAAATCTATAATGAAATGCAAAACTGTTAATGTAATTAAATAATTTTGAAAATTAAAGGACGAAAAGTGAAGTTTTGTACAAACCACATAGACGAAATTTATAATTTACTCCTTTTATTTTAATTGAAGTTTTATGCTGTTGTTATTTGGAGTCAACAAAGAAACCAAAAACAAGAATTCAATTGGCAATTAAAGGGCTTGTAGCCGATCGGTATCAGGTGTCGGTGAACGATGCCTCTTTTAAAAAAGTTGAGGGTTTAATTCCCGTAATGGATAATGAAGTAAATTTAATAGTAAATTCGGTAGATAGGTATATATGTTTGTCGTTAAAAAAAATTCTAACAGAATTACACATGGATTGGGCTATTAATTTGAAGGGGATATCATACGACAGAAAAAGCGAACCGCATAATTTTAGTATTATTTTTTTCAACCCTTTTCGTAAAGCTATCAGAAGAATTCATGCGACAAAAAGAAAATCCCACATAAAATTCCCTGCGGCTAGCAGTCGTACGTGCGATAAAGCAGTCGCTTATCTTTCATCCTCCACTTATTAGTTTATTTTGTTTATTTAGTTTTTATTATTATTATTATTAAAGTAAATTTATCTTTCTAAATAGTTAATAGGTTAAGTAGAGGTGGTTTTTTATTTGAATTAACATATTATCTATTTTCTGTGGAGATGATAAGTGAATTGCGTTAGCTATCCTGCTACACGATTCAGTTATACTTGTAATAGTGTGTGGTAAAACTTAAGCGATTTCAGACTTAAAATTTAAAACCTGGTTTTATGTTTTAGTTAAACCTCACTGGTTTTGCGGAATCTGCCCAAGAGAATAAAGTTTATAAAGCATGCATTGATGTGGTGAGCCAAACATTCCTGTGGGTGATATATTGATATAGTGACTTCAAAACAACTAAAAGGAGTTGTATCCTATATGACCTTTAGTCTAGATGTATCAATGTGTATTGAAGTGTTCTCTCTGTTGGTGATTTTAGGGTAATCAAGCTATTTAGTGTGATCGAGATTAACATTAAACTAACAAATTCTAGACTTAGTTATAATTCGGTTTTGGAGGTGCGGTGTGCACACTCAGATAACCTAAGTTGGTATCGGGAATACGGGGATCCGGGGGCGTCGCCCTGGTGGTGTTCCAAGGGCACCGCCCCTGGCGGGGGTCCCGCTGCCCGGTCAGGGGCGGGGTGCAGGGCAACGCCCGAGCCAAAATTTATATATATATATATATACATATACATATACTAGTGTGGTACACGCGCAATGCGGCGGCGGCGAATATAGAGGAGGTTGTGATGAGTTTTGTGCAGAATAATCACAAAGAGCTAATATGAGTTTGTGAAGATTTTTTGCGAGATGAAGATAATATGAGTTTGTGAAGATTCTTTGCGAAAGCCACTTTGAAATTAAGAATTAAATTGCTAACACTGAGTTATTTGTGTTTCAGTTTGTTGGAAGAGTTTTATCGCATGGCTGAATCATGAAGTTGTTGATTATATATATATGTATGTATATATATGTGTGTAATGTTTCATAGTTCAAATTATTATGTAATTGAGTTAGAATGCAATGTTCATAAATTTCAACTCTTTGACTCTTTCATTTGTTTGGTGTTTATGAAATCTCTTGAACTCAAATTATTGAAAACAGAAATTTAGGTGATCTCATGAATCAAAAGTTAATATTAAAATATACGATTAGACTTAATTCAGTTATAAGTATGGTGATCTCATGAATCAAAAGTTAATATTAAAAATACATGGTTAGAAATAATTCAGTTATAAGTATTGGTTTAAATTCATTAATTGTCGGTTATGTTTTCAATATTTATTTGTTTAAATTCATTAATTGTGGACTTAAAGGAGGGGTAAAGGAGAGGTATAAATGAGGGGTATTTTAGTAAATTTACTCTTCTTAAATTAAGAGTTTTTTATGTGGTAGTTGCATTATATATGAGTAAGATATATATATATATATATATATATATATATGAAATCTCGCCAAAAACGGTTTCTATCCAATAACTGCCGCCGCCAGCCAACCGCTGCCGTATAACCGCCGTTTTGCCGCCCATAAATAGGTCATTTCGGTTTGATGCAAAGGGTGAAAAAAACAAGAAAGAAAATCGATTACACTAATCGTTATACTATTGAAATAGTCTTTGAAGAACGAAAATCAAAGCGAAGATATTTTGTGTTTGGTTTTAAATTAAGTCTGTGATTCAAATCGAGTTTCTTGGATTATTCTTTTGCCGAATTCGTGACACCCAGACATAGGGTCGAATTACAGATTACGAAAAGTGTATTAAATACGATCCATAAAAATATCCAAGTTTTTATTATTATTCTAATCCCTGTTTCAACTATTTCCCAACACTCTCTTTGAAGTTAAGAGTTCAAATAATGTTATAAATATAGATATAGATTAAAGGGTGTGTGTTAGTTGTTTAAAAAGAAGTTATGTCCTACTTGATGATGAAAAACTCTCTTATCTTTCACTTGGCTTTAGAATAGGAATATGAAACTTCAACTTAATTAGCTTGGAAATATATGCTCCAATGTTTATTGTTTAATCCATTCACTTGTAATTGGTCTATACCTCTTGTCATTTGCTAGTTTGCTTCTTTATTTATAATATATCCTGTCATTCACAAAGTATAAGGTATTAACTCGATTCCACTAACATAATAACATGTATGCTTTCAACATGCAACAATTCATAATATGCAAGGTTGTAAAAATCGTTTGGTTGTATATAGTCGGTTGATCATCTTTAAGCAATTAATTGGCTTTAGCGGTGATTAATTGGTTTTTTAGTGGGGATCCTAAATTATAAAGGAATTTATTTTAAAAAATAAATATGCAATATCCTTGCAAAATAAGTCAATAACCATTAAAAAGTTTAACAAGCTTAAAATATAAAAACCATAAGTGTATAATTAGTATAAACCTTAAATACAACTATCATTCCATTCCTTAGATCCTAAATAGTTTTTTTGTTTTTTTGTTTTTAAATGAAGTCAAACCATGTTGTCAACCGCTGAGGACCGTTTTGGACCATGCCCAATAAGTTTAACTGATCATAGGTTGGCTACTGACAACCGCCTAGACATCAATTTATCGGCCAACAAGACCGATATTTACAACACTGATAATATATATGTGCTTTTATCAAGCATTTATTAACATGGAACAAATTTTACTTGCTTTGGTTCAATTACACTTGTTTATGATTTGTTTGGTATGTAATCAATTATTTTGGTTCAATTTGTTTGAGGTTCGGTTTGGTTTTGACTATTGTATAGGATTTATTTTGGTTTAATGGATTAAAGTTTGTTAGATTAATGCCCTATAATATTATATAATTATTTAATAATAAAATGATTTTTTAAATGATTTAAAATTAAAGAACATGTATACGGACCGATTATGCAAAGAGTAAAATAGTTATTTTAAAGAATCTAACATTTATTAACAAATAAAGAATCATCCGTGTCTGACTTTTAAAAATTAAGGATTGACTAGATTTTCAAATAAAGGACCAAGAGTGTGGTTTATGTATATTTTAAAGGACAATCCGTATAATTAACTCTAGAAAAAAAATAAAGCTTCCTTAAAAATATTTAAAAGATAAGTTTAGGCCACAAAATAACATCCTACTTTTTAAAAAGTGTCAATGTATGTAATTTACTTTTTTATTAGTAACGTACTTTGGGTAATCTGAAAATTTAGATCCTTACTTATTTTAATAAGTGATCACAAAGTAAATTACCTATTTAATTAATAAAAAAGTAAATTATCTATATCGATATTTTTAAAAAAGTAAGATGCTATTCAGTGACCTATGCACTTAAAAAATATAATAGTACTAAACTCTACTTAATAAATAGATGTTATTTGGGTATGGGAGATCTCCAAATCATAAAAACAAGTAAACTAAGAATGATTATAAATTAAAAGCAAACAATTCCAATGGATGTCTAATCAAAACCTACTTGCTAGCTAGCTTTTCTTTAGTTAGTAGTATCTACGAACTTAAGTATGATGCAAGGTCCTTATTTGGAATGAGTCAAGAACAGTAATCTTTCCCAAACATAGAAATATTCCCATGGTCCCATAACTTCATAAAGTGCTTTTAATTTGTCTATATTATATATGCACTTTAATAATCTGTGGTGCGAAATATGATCAACCTTTTGCTTTAATGTCTATCATATAACTAATTAATTAATTAATTAACTTATTTATTCATTTTAAACACAATCTAAAAAATTGGATTCTAAACATCATATACCAGTTTTATTTCCAACTGTAATTTTCTAGTTATCATGGGAAAGATTGGAAATACTTTCCTACGTTCTAGAATGTTTGGTGTAGTTTTTTTAGTTTTAAGAAATATAAAACTATTATTTACCCATCATATCAAACAAAATACATATCATACATCATATACCATTATTAGAACATGCGTATGGCTAAACCTGAAGGGCTCGGATTGCCTTCCGGTAGCTCAGGTTTCTTCGGAAACACCGCTACACATCCCCCTTCGGGTTCTTCTCTCGGTTCCACCCACTCGAAGCTTTTTTTTATTTCGTGTGTGAACGGCTATTTAGTAATAAAAATCCTTCCAACGGTAATATATATAGCCGTTATATATATATTATTTATTTTTATTCTTCTATAAATACCTAACTAAACCTCAACACTTCTCATCCAAAATTCTTTCAAACTTCTAACTTTTCGTCTATAAAAAATTCTCATTCAAAATTCTTTCAAACTTCTCATCAAAAAAAATTATACGGTTGAGACGAATGAAATGTATTATTACTATTAATGAATATTTTATTTATATTATTTGTTATCTTTTAATTTTTATAGAATTGTATTATTATTAATGAAAACTTTATTTATATTATTTGCTACCTTTTAATTTGTATAGAATTGTATTATTATTATTATTATTAATGAAAATTTTATTTATATTATTTGCTATCTTTTAATTTTTATACAATTGTTTAAATATTTTATTTTGTTTAATATATAAATATATAATTAAATAAATTTAAAAAAGTGGAAAAAAGATATATTGAGTTAATTTGGGATGAGCGCTACTTGAGTTTTGGATTAATTTGGGTTGGGAAGAAAAAAAGAAAGAAAAACTAATGTGAGTTAATTTGTGTACAAATGCTATACTCATGACCTTAAAGGTTCTCCATCTTATCTCCATAAACCAATGTAAGCCACCACCCTTAAAACCCATATTTTAGACACCATCTACATCTAACAAACTTAGATTACCTTACATATACACCCATACACAAATGATCTCAGATCTAGAAAAAATGATGTGAGGTGTCAACGGCGAGTTAACTTATTCTCATATTGACAAAGAGAATGTGTGTGTGGTGTGATGGTTGGGTATTTTCGAACCTGTTCTCACCTTCTCTTGCAATTACTCACGATCTCACACGTTTGGGTTTGGGTTCAATGGTGTGTGTGGTCGCTTATATTGTTGGCGACTCGGCGGTCGACAACCAGTTTTGATCTCACAATTGGTGGTAGGCAACCAACATATATCATATTGTCGATGACCTTTAGAGAGAGAGAGAGAGAAAGGCGTAGGTTTTGGTATGACACTTCATCAGTGATCTAAAGAAAGAAGGAGAGATAGACGTGTGAGATGGTGACGGTATAGGACTGTGAATCAAATTTGGAGGGTTGGTGTTTAATTATTTTAAAGTTTTTTATTTATAAAATTTAATGATTATTTTTGTAATTAATCGATCTCTTTCTGTAATAATGGGATTAATCCTGCCAACAACAATCTGTTCTCTTTCATATTAAGGAAAATCAATCATCTTAAAAAATTAATAGACTTAAATTGCTCTTAATGGACTCGGGTACCAAGCTTGAAAAAACTTTTTAAAAAGGGGCAAAGTGCATAAAAAACAATGAATTATGTTAAAATTATCTTTGTACAAAATAAAGTTATTGCATATAATAATGATTTTAACAAAGTTTGTTAGGCCAAACGGAATGCTTGTGATCAAGACGCTACACCTTTCTTATATATTGAGTAACCAGCTACCTATAAGTTTTATTTTACGGGATAGCTTTAACGGTAATGTTGATAATCCAATATTCTACAAATTTTAATGTATATTCATGTAGTTTGCCTTAATTTCATAAGTAGGGACCACTAGTGTATTTTGAAACCTTGTGTACCAAACAATCAATTTTTACTAACCACAAGGTTAATTAGGTTAAAATTTGTAATTTACTCTACAAAAAGCCTTTAATTCAATTATATTTTTTCTCTGATTTCAACATAATCCACCGCTACGTACGCATAGGCTAAAACTTTAAACATGTAATTGATTAGATATAGAGTGCTTTCTGTTTAATTATATTAAATTCTTGTACAACTAACTAGTTGCATTATAAAACAGACTTTAAATTTGTTAATATATAGTGACGTTCGCATGCAAACTTGCAATTAATACATGAAACTCGATCTGTTTATGTAACACGCACTCCCAAGGATTGTTTAATTAACTATGTAATTAATTATTTTCGAGTAATAAATACAAATTGTTATTTTGATAGTAATTGTACGTCTTTATACATATGATGTGATGACATAATACAAAGTTTATACATACATACATACACACATATATACATACACACACATACATACACACATATATATATATATATATATATGAGTTGTGTTTAATAAAGTCTATGTAAAAAACATAATCCTAAAATTTTTATATTCAATTATAGGTGATTTAGTATACAATCACATATTATTTGTAAAAGCATCACATGTGAATTACGAAAATGTCACTCCGTCGAAAATTTTAAAATGCAATCAAGACCATTGATCAAAAGGTTAAAATTAGTACCTTAGGACAATGAATTAAATATAAACTATATGAAACATTTTTCATATATATATATATATACTAATTAAATCTTAGCCATTTATTTAATCAAAATTAAAAACTCAATTTTAACTTTAGATGATCAAAGTTGAAACTCAATTTTACTTTAAATCTTTTATAATTCAAATTTATTATCCAATCAATCTATTAAATCATATCATACGTATTATAGTTTATTTGTATAAAAATAATATGCATACTTATTATATCACATTTATCTTTAATTATAGTTTATTTAAATCATATCTTAGCCACTAATTTACAAATATCATATTTACTATTTATAACAATTCTAAAATATCATATTTAATCAAATTTTCAGTTTTATGATTTTAAAATATTTTTAAACATTTTAAATTAATTTTAATTATAACCGATAAAGATTTGACATTATTGTCTCTAATTATAACAATAATGATCAATGATTTATACAAGAAATACAATCACGTATCGTCGTATCATGATAACACATTTCTATCATGCCCTCTCGCGTTGTCACTTCCACTCCAGGTATGAGAGTTAACGTCATCTGTCGTTATTTTTTAATTCTCATTTTCTTTCGCGTATTATAATTATTTAATATTTTAATTAATTTTTAATATTTATCATTTTAAACTAACTTATGTATCATACGGGTAACTAATCTAGTATATATATAGATGAATAGTACCGATCGATATCAACATAACACTAAATTAGTTAAAAATAAAATAAAATACGTACTATATATATAAAATCATAATTACAATATATACATATATATATAAACATGTATATAAAATTATAAAATGTATATATATATATGGGTTAATTTCATATATACCCTTATTAAACATTAAAATATCTTATTTGTCCAGCTTAACTTATAAATATCCTATATACCCTTCTTAAGATTTCAAAATATCTTATTTGCCCATGTTAACTTAAAATATCTTATATACCCTTCTTAAGCTTTCAAAATATCATATTTGCCCAAATCATATTTTTTTAATCATTTTAAATGAATCATAATTATAAAATATAATTCAATGACTATTATACCTTTCTTTTAAATCTATTTATAAAAACATCACTTATATCCTTACAGCTCATATTTATCCAAGTTATATATATACTAGCACAGTACCCGCGTAATACGGCGTTGACGAATAATTCCTAATCGATAATATGTCTGCTTTCGATAACGTAGAGGTATAATATTCACACACTATGTTGATATTGAATAATTTTCCATTTATATGTCAATTTACAATTCATGATATTTTCAATTTTCTAATTTGAAAGTCAAACTATATATAAGATATTGATTGCATTATAGTTTCCAAATTAATTTCTACTCTAATTATGGCATTACTATCAAATAAATTTGTGATGTAGGGGTAATAAAGTAATTTCAGCTTACTTAAAATTAAGAGATTTAAAATGTGTAAATGCTTTATAGATAGTATATATATATATATAATACCATTCTATTAATTAATTTGAATGATCGAGTACGGTTTATGCATGTGTCTATATATAGATATATCATGTCATGTAATTATTGCACCAATTAAGGTACCTACACAATTAAGAAAAACATTATTATTTTAATCAATTCTATTTTCTTAAAGCAAACAAATTACGCATGATATATTATATATACGCATTAACTGTACTCGATTATCCAAAATAATTAATAGAATCGTGTGTGTGTGTGTGTGTGTGTATATATATATATAGGGGAGGGTTCAAACAAGAACTGTTTTTCGTACGAGAACTGCGAGAACCAATCTTGACCGTTCATTTTGGATAATGGAATTCATGGATGAAGAGCGTGGGAAGTGTGGCAGGGTGCATGTAAGGAATTCATGAGTGAGCAATCCAATAGAAGGAGAGGGAATTGAACGGCTAAGATTGGTTCTCGCGGTTCTCGTACGAAAAACAGTTATCGTTTGAACTTTTGCCTATATATATAACTTGAATAAATACGAGTAGTAAGAGTACAGATGATGTTTTATAAATATATCTAAAATAGGGGTATATAGTCATTGAATCATATTTTATAATTATAATTCATTTAAAATGATTAAAAATTAATAAAAAAGGTGATTTGGGCAAATATGATATTTCGAAAGCGTATATAGGATATTTATAAGTTAAGTTGAGCAAATAAGATATTTTGAAAACTTAAGAAGGGTATATAGGATATTTATAAGTTAAGTTGGGCAAATAAGATATTTTGAAAACTTAAGAAGGGTATATAGGATATTTATAAGTTAAGTTGGGCAAATAAGATATTTTGAAAACTTATGAATGGTATATAAGATATTTATAAGTTAAGGTGGATAAATAAAATATTTTGATATTTAATAAGGGTATATATGAAATATATAAACATGTATATAAAATTATAAAAAAAAACTTTAATAAGAGAAATTAACAGTACGTACCTACTATTCAATTCGACGCTCTTTATATATAATGCATATTAATAATATATAGTGCATATTAATAATAATGGCAACATGTCAACATGCATGTTTGGTTTTTAATTGAAAATTTGAAACCAAAGTACGGACCAGTCTTTATTCGAATTAGAAAAGAATAAATACTTAAAAATCATTACTAGTACTGAAACTCAATTAACTAAATTCAATACCAATGAACTTTAATTGCATATAAATAATACTCAATGTGACCGAAAGAATTTGTATCTTTACACTTCAAAGTTTATGTTATATAATCTCTTTCATTCTTAATTTAGCATCTCTAGCTTGCTTGCTAGCTTATATAGAAGTGATCTACCATGAGCTTGCTAACTTTTTTTCTGCTTATTTTACTTGTACCATTTGATATGCTTTCGATAGAAGCATCAAGAGCGAGAATGATCGTTCCTCCTGCCATGCCGATCGAGACACCACCCACGCCTAAGCCGCCTATCTCGGTTCACGGGCCTTATAAGTTCAATCTTTACAAGAAGTATGAGAAACATGCTTTCAGGCCAACATGTCCCGGACATAGCCCAGGGGCTGGCCATGATGACCCACCCGGATGTCTCTAGCTAGTCATGATGGCAAATTAAGATGTGTTTATTATGGCGTGATTTGATTGGATTTTTTTTAATTTGGTCATAAAATTATAATCCTAAATCACATAAGTGAAAACTGAAGTGATATATTGTGCTTCTAATTAAGTTTGAGTGTTTTCTTTTAAAGATTTCTTCTTTTGTAATTTTGTACCACATTTAATGCGGGATTGATCATGTAATATATGTTACATTTTTTCTTAGCTCTTGCAACCGCCTAGGGTCCATGATTAAATGGGGCTCATAATCAGTATAGTCTATATATATATATATGTGTGTGTGTGTGTATGTAATCAAGTTTATCAAGCCTAAATATACAAACAAATAGGGAAAAGGGCCCGATTTTGTAGGCCCGACATCTAAAACACCAATTTAGAAATTAAAATAGCAATAAGCTTGAAAAACACACCACGAGAGTTCTTCACTCTTTCCGAAATCAAGGCATTAAAGTTTCATTGTTCAAACACTAACAAATAGACATAAAGTTTCTTTTATCTTTGATTTCTTGTTTGGGTTATTAATTATTGATTATTAGTTAATTAATTTGATTTAGTTACTTGAAAGCACTTACTTAAGTCATTTGTTAATTGGGGACTATTTTTATCACTTACTTAAAATTTACTTGATATCAAATTATCAACTATCAATTTGTTAGTGTCGCTTATTTGAAATCTTGATACACTTGAAAATTAGCTAAACATTATTGATAACCGGTTAATTAGTATAGTAGTTATTTAGTTTATTAGATAAATTGGTTACTTGAATCACTTGATATCAAGTTAATTAGTGTGCTTACCTGCATAGTTGAATCACTAGATATCAAGTTAATTATTTGTTTACTTGAATCAATTTATAATTAATTAATAAATCAAGTTTTTCAAAATATATTTACCTGTGGTCTAAAAAAGAAAGAAAAGAGAAAATTTTGAAAACATAAAATGATATCAAACAAAGTGAATGGATCAATTTATAAAGAATTTGAAAATTTAAACAATTATAGGTTTCTTATTCAATATTTCATATATTTTAGTATGTTTTTATATATTTTATTGTTTTTAGAGGTCCATTTTTTAGTTTTACCTTGGGTCTCGAAAATATTTGAGACGTCCCTAAGTGAAGTTGAACAAGTGTGTGTGTGTATATATATATACACACACACACACTTGCTTCTTCTTTTTCTTGTTTACTGTAAAATATTATTAATTAAAGATAAAGATATATGAAACTAGAGTTTAAGATAGAATGTCTCGATCCACACACACACACATATATAGGGGAAGGTTTATTTGAGAACCGATCTTATTGTGAGTATCGCGAGAACCGATCTTAGCCGTTATTTGGTAAGTGGAATTCATGGATAGAGAGCGTGGGGATTGAGTGTGGCAAGGTGCATTAGACAAATTCATGGGTGGGTGATAACATTGAAGGAGGGAGGATTGGACGGCTCAGATTGGTTCTCGCGGTACTCACAATAAAAACGGTTCTCAACTGATCTTTTCAATATATCTATACTATTATATAAAGCATTTAAACTTTTTCCTTAAAACTCTTAAATTGTAAGTCACTTAAGATTACTATTCTACCCTCGTCTACCAAAAATATTCCATAAAATAAACTTAATAACATTCCTTTTTCATAAATTCCATAATATTCACTTTCCATAAATTTCATAGCAAAACTTACGAAAGAGAATATTCCATAAACTTAATAACATTCCATAAATTCCAGAAAGGGAAAATATATAATATTCGTTTTTCATCTGCTAAATAAAAATTATAAAATTACATCTAAATTTCATTCCCTTTTCACCTGCTAAATAAAAATTACAAAATTACGTCTTGTGTGTCCTCTTGATTAATATCTACCAAAACAACTCCTTACAAACCATTTTTATTCACCGTCGCTGCATTGCGCGGGTACCCTGCTAGTATATATATATATATATATATATATATATATTGAAAAGTTTATTTGAGAAGCATTTTTATTACGATAACCAATCTTAGCCGTCCAATTCTCTCTCCTTCAATTGGATTGTCCACCATGAATTTCTTACATGCACCTTGCCACACACAATCCTCCACGCTATTCATCCATGAATTCCACTTACTAATTGATCGGCTAAGATTGTTTCTCATGGTTCTCACACTAATAATGGTTCTCTAATGAACCCTCCCCTATATATATAACCCTAATCTCATTTATCAAAAATATTACATGGATCGAGATTACTCTTATTGCAAATTTTATTAGGGATATAATTTTTCCTGCAAAAATAACCTACATAGCAAGCAATGATTCTCAGCAATGAGCATACTTGATACTTAAGTTAAAATTAAAAATAAATTATGTGTAAATCTGTCACAAAAGTGTTGGTTTTATGCACTGAATTTATTGCAAAGTTGTTGCAACTTGCTATTTTTTATGACGGATGTACTCCTTCGTAATAGCATTTGTGTTGTGGTGTAATTCAAGAATGAAAAAGTACGTAGTGGTCTGCAACCGGACTGTTTGTTTGTTAATTTGGCATTAATATTAATTAACTTGCCGATATCTATCTATCTATCGGATGAACGAGCTAGCTAGCTATATATTGATTAAATATCAAATTCAGTCAATGGGTTTGTGCGTGTGCAGAAATACACGTGCATTGCTACATCATGATCAAGCCGGCCACCTATTTGTACGTAGCAATCACTTTGACTTTCTTTTGCTAATGAAGATCGTAACCCTACTTTTTTTTTCTAAATATAATTGCGTCAATAGACATATTCAATATACCAAAAATGCACCTCAAAACACCAAAATGCAACCCAAAACATCAAAAAATATACACTTCAGTAAAGTACAAAGGTACCCATATTCATTGATTCCAAAGAAACGAATAAACCTAGCTATGCGCAAATTTCCAGGGTTGATTCTTAAAATTAGGGTTTGGCAATTAAGTTATGCTGGAATTTGGATGAGAGAGATCCAGTGTACTGTGATGTTGGATTCCAACGTTGATGTTTCTATATATCCGGTGTACGTACGATGTAATTGTACCTTATGTTTCTAGCTTATGGCGTTCCCATATGCGAAAATCAATGATGGCCAGCCATGGTTCTTAGTTGGTTTCGACAGAGACGTTAACAGTGGCGGCCATGCATGGCAAGTGTTACCATATATAAATTTTTGCGTGTTAAAAATCAAAAGGAGTGGGGAGAGAGAGAGACTGAGGTAACATGAGAGTGAAAAGAATGTTGTAAATTAGAATAGAGTAAATTACAAATTTGGTCTTGTGGTTTGTTAGAAATTACGATTATAGTTCCTGGATTTGAAACTTACGGTCTTTCGGGTTCATAATTTCACTTTTGGTCCCTAATCTGTTAGTCAGGTGTTAAATATTTGTAATAACCATTTTGCCCTTATTTTTTGGTCCTTCGAGTTTGTAGAACTTATTTAACACTTAACTAGGGTGGAGCATGCGACCCGATAGACTGAAAAAATCGACGAACCGGACCGAACCGAGACCGGTCCGGACCGGGACTGGTCAGTCCGGTCTTCGGTCCTTGTTTTTTTATAGATTTCGGGTTTCAGTCCGGGCCGGGCCGGTCCGGTTTTGTTTAATATAGTGTATAAAACAAACAATAGACCGAAAAAATCGACTAACCGGACCTGACCGGACCGAGATTGGTCGGTCCGATCTTTGGTCCTAGTTTTTTATAGATTTCGGGTTTCGGTCTGGTCCGGTCTTTTTCGGTTCGGTCCGGTTTTTGAACCGTGCTCACCTCTACACTTAACTAATGAAGTAGAGACCAAAAGTAAAATAAATTCGAGTTGAAAGGGATTGGACAGGTAACTTTTGGATCCAAGGACCACAAGCAAACAACGAGGACCAAATTTGTAATTTACCCTTCACAATAAGTTAAAAGTCGTTAGGTTGATCTAATAAATTTTTTTATTTAATTAAAATTTTTGAATATTTTTTTTGGTTGATCAAATGTTTTTTGTCCGATCATACATATTGGGTTCATCTTATATATTTGGGCAAATTGCGCGAAAATACAACCGACTTTGTTAATATTGTCATTGTATGCAGCAATATTTATTTTGTATTTAATAATACAACAAACTTATAAATTTGGTTCATTTTATACTATGAACCTGCTATCACAGGTTAACAGCAGGTTTTACCCTCTTTTTAATATATTTATAATTTTTTAATCAAAAAAATCTATGAATGTTCTTCCCCTTTATAGCTTTCACTCATACTCAATCAGGGTTATGAATTGGCTTTATCACTCATATTTAATCTATGAATGTTCTTCCTCAAACTTAAACTCACGGTAATGGCAGAGCCACAAGCCTCAATCTATGAATTGCTCAACTCTAATCCTATGTTGTAATAGACTTGCTCGGATCTCTATGATGTTGAAATCGACTCATGACAAAAGAAACTTTGAAGGTAGGGTTTCAAGATCTGTAATCCATTTTAAAGGTAGGGTTTAATTGTTTCTATTTCACCGAATTTTTATATTTGATCGTTAGATCAATTGGTTGGTTAAGGGTTTGCGATTAATCTGGATTTCATTTGGTTCGAGATTTCATCAATTCATCTAGTTTGAGATTTAGGTTTCAATTTATTTAGGGCTTTTGTAATTATCTTCTGGATGTTTCGATCTGTTCTTGATTCTTTTCTTTTGGGTGTACACATTTGCCTTTAGATAAAAGATTTAGGATTTTTAAATTAACGAAAAAGGTTGATTCATCTGTTCTTGTGGGTTCGATTTTGTGTAATAACGATAATCTGTTCCTTGGTTTTGTGGTCTCAATTTTGCTTGATTTTTAGTATTCGGATGCTTCATCTGTTCATGTTTCAATCGGTTTTAGATAGATAAACAGATTCACTAGATTATGTTTCTTGTTATGCTAGATATGTTAACTACTAAAACAAAGAACTTATGAAGAACACCAACAACATGATTATCCTGATTAAAAATAATTCAAAATTCAAGTAAAAAACCGGTAACCTGCTAATACCAATTGCATACAATGAACCAAATTATAAGTTTGTTGTATTTCTAAATACAAAATAAAGTTGGTTGCATACAATAACAATATTGGCAAAATTTGTTGTGTTTTCGCGCAATTTGCCTTATATATTTCAACTTTTTAAATGTACCTATGACAGTCTTATATATAGAAACTATAGAACTAATTTTAGCCTTTGAATTTTGATAATCATTGACTGATATTACAACCGCATATTTCAATTTACATCAACTGCATATTCAGTCGGATCTAAAGATATAAGTAATGTAAATTTAGTAAGTTTAAACTTTTTAGTCATTCATGGTAGAGATTGAAATTTAATATTACACTATATTAGATGCTCGTGTGATACAGAGGTTGTTTAAAAAATTATAAATATTAAACATTAATAAAAAGATATTAAATCATTATAAAACACAAAACAAATGAGAATTAAAATAAATGGCGACACACGGCGTCAAAACTTAGACAAATAGTGGAAGTTCAAGATAAGGTTGAGATTGATGTAACGATAGAAACGTGGTATCATCATAAAAAGAGACATAATTTATTTATTGTACAAGATATTAATCATTATTGTTACAATTAGGGGAATAAGGTCAAATCTTTATTTGTTAAAAAGTTTAAAATGACTATAAAAATACTTTGAAGTGATAAAACTAAGAATTTTGTTAAATATGATATTTTGATAATTATAAATTAGGGTGTGCAAATAAGATTTTATAAAGTTTTAGAAAGACATATATGAAATTACTCTAATAATAACCAAAAAAATCAAAATATTCAAAATTTGATTAAAAGGACAGTTAAAACTGAGCACTTGAATTTATTATATTAAATAAAAAGTTAACATCATATAATAATTTTGATGCATATTAGTCTTTTATTTATACTAGAATATATATATATATATATATAATATATAGGTAAAATCAAATAAGAACACCTTTTAAGTTGAGAGTTGGAGAACAGTTTATAACGTTTGGATGATCTTTATTTAATGTCTAATATTAAACTTGGTTTAATTAAGGTATGACGAGTTTTAGTTATTTGGTGCATTTCTAAATTTGCCTATATTTAGCTAATTAAATGATTGAACTATAAGTGTTTTCACTATTCTCTATTTAAAATATGTTCTCACCGGATCTATCATATATATATATATGCGACGTAGCAGAGAGAAAAACTACGGATGTGGCAAATTAAAAAATTATAACATAAAATAATGACACTGATATAAAAGTATTGACCATGTCAAACATCTATAACCCTATGTTTTTTAAAACTAAAATATATCTAATATTCAAAATTTCTAAATTACAAAAGTTATATCAAAATAAGGATAAATTGTATCAAAATACAACGAACTTTGGTTAAGCTACCATTCTATACAAACAACTTTAAAAATCTTAAAAAAATACAACCAACCTACTTTTTCCTCTCATTGTATGCAAATGAAAACTTGAAGTAAAGATAGCAGGTAATTTTTAATTTTTTTATATTTTTTAATTTTAAATTCAAATGTTCTTCAAGATATTATTTATGTTCTTCAATCTCCATGTGTAAACCAATAACAAAGCCCATGAATTAACCAAATATGTTCAAATTATAAATTAACCCTAATCATACATCTGAAATCAAAGAAACCCATGAAAAATTAATCCTAATCTTTGATTGTAGATGTAAACAAGGAACACAAAAGAGACAAAAATATAAATCTGAAATCAACCATGAATATTATTCCAAATCTGAACAAAGAATCTAATTAATCCATGTTAAAAAACCATCAAGATTTTGAAATCAAAGAACCCCAATCATTAAAACGCTAACCGTTCAAACAAGAACACATTCAGATCTGTACAAATATGAGTTTGAAGGCAAAATGCAACCTTAAAACCCATTCAAACAAGAACACAAAAAAGTAATTTGAAGAAGAACAAGAAATCAAATCAGAAGAAGTAAAGAGAAGAAATAGGAAATTGGAACCTAATCGAGTTGTGGTGGTGGTTTGAAGCAGCGGCGGTAGTTGTGATGGGTTGAAAACGGCGTCGGCAATGGTGGTGGTTTGAAGAACCATGAACCCTGAATCGACATCTGGAGAACCGAACATGAAGACCGTGGTGGTGGTGGTTTGAAGCACCATGAACCATCTGGGAGAACTGAACATGAAGGCGATAGTGGTGGTGGTTTGAAGTGGTTGCGGCGGCAGTGGTGGTGGGTTGAAGGCGGCGACAATGGTGGTGGTTACCATATGAACTCGCCAGCGGTGGTGGTTACCATTTAAAGTAGCGATGGTTTGATGAGGCTATAAGGGAAGAAATCATAAACATTGATTGAAGATGTGGAAAGTGTTCATGACTTTTAAGAAAATATCATATTTTCTTAATTTTAAGGATAAAAAATTAAAAAGATTTAAAAAAATTATTTAACCGGTTCTTTACCAGTTTTTAAGGGTAAGGTTGTATACAACGGGATAAATAATCAAGTTCGTTGTATTTTTTTAAAAATTTTAAAGTTAGTTGTATATAATAGTAACTTAACTAAAGTTTAATGTATTTTGAAGCAGTTTGCCCTCAAAATAATGAGTATTTCACTTTTCTTTAATTTCACATCAATAAGGTTGGATTTGTTCGGCCTAACATATGAATCATTCATTGAATATTTGAACATGAATATCTAACAATACTAACAAAAAAAATACCCATATGCAGCATAACATCATGGCCATTAATTGTATACAATGTTGGTTGCTTTCGCTGCTACATTTCAACCCATTTGCAATGAAAAATCTTTCGTTAACTCATTTCAAAGACGACACTAATCTTTATGATTTTTTTTATTTATCAATTTTCGTTTGGTTAACGGTAATCCATCACAAGCCCCACACAAATACACCATGTTTCATGACATGGCATATTTTGTGTCGCAAATTTTCATTCCAAAAGGTCCTTTGTGTAGTAGTGTTTTTTGTTTTTTTACGGTTGCTAGTGTGTGATGGAAAGGTTTGACAGTAGTGGTAATAACAACTAAGTGGTTAACGATGGTGATAGTGATCGCTAGTGGTGACACTTGTGTTAAAAAGAAAAGTTGATGTATAACATGTTTGTCCTCTTCACCTCTTTATATTATTTAACCAATCAAATGATTAAAAATTAAATTAAGTGTTAAGATTAATTCTCGATATAACTTTGTTTCTTAAATAAATAGTGTTCAAAACCGAATGCTAGATGTAGAACATGAACATAGTAAATTTGAAAAATGCATGTGGAGCATGAATATTCCATATAAGATTGAAATCAGTCACTAAAAATAGTAAATTCGGGACTTGGAGAAATTGCAAATCAAATAATAAATAACATACATTTGGAGCATATAACATTCATTGTGAGATGAAATTGTAACTCAAGCATTGATTGAATCTTGATCTTTAAATACCATTAATTAATTCAAATCACAAATCTCTACAGAGAAAAATGTGTAATATTGAAAATTCAAGTATGTTCTATTTTTTAAAATTTTTTTATGTAGTATCATAAAATAATTCATATAATGACCTGTTTTGATGTTAGCATGTTAGTTTTCCCCAAAATATTTTGTTTATTATTGAACAACGTAATTGTTTAATGATGAACAAAACATAAACAACAAAAAAAGACATTATTTCTAATAAATAAATAAGAAGTTTCATAAACAAACAAATCCAAAAAATCCAAAAAATGCAAATATAATGAATTTCAGAACTAAAACCTAAAAGAGAAAAAAACTAGTTTGTACATGGCAGCGGTGGCTAGGGCTGAGGCCGGCGGTGTTGATCCGGTGGTGGGCAGCGGCGATTATAGATCCAGCGATGGGCAGCGGCAATAATAGATCCGGTGGTGTGCAGCGGCAAAGGTGGTGGTAGGCTGAAGAAATTAGGGTTTTGAACTTTTTGTTTGTTGCCAGATGGAGGTCGGCGGTGGCTTTTACTCACGTGGTGGTGGGTGGTGGTGCGTTGGACATTGATGGTAGCTCACAGCAGTGGTGCACTATGACAGCGGCGCTTAAACGATTAGAGAGGGGAGAGATAGGGAGGGGACGGCGGTAGACGTGACTTCGGCCGGTGTAAATGACGGTTGATGGGGAGGGGACGGCGGTAGACGTGACTTCGGCCGGCTGGTTGACTCTTCGCCGGCGAGATTTAGAGAGAGGGGGAAGGTTTTCTTAGGGTTTGGTTTTGAAAAAAAAGGGACGGGAATGAGGCTTATATGAGGGGTTGAGAGAGATAGAGGAGAGAAAAGGTGAGTGTGTTTATTACTATAATACTCTTTTTTTATTATTATATAATACCATTTAACGTTCAATTATTCACAAATCTTTCATAACTAATTAACCATCGAATAAGCCATCGATTAAACCATCTAATGGTCTTAATTGCTTCTCGCACTTTTCGCAAAAAACCATTTTTCACATAAACCCCCCTCTCTCTCTCTCTCTATATATATATATATATATAAAGACAAATTTATCGTACAATTTAATTTATTCGGTATGTAAAACAAACATAATAATATAGTGCAATGATAATTAATTCCGTCACTTATTCCATTATCTTGTTCATTTTTATTCATTTGCCATTTCATTCCGTCCAACCAAATATACCCTTAAAGAATATAAGTTGGCGCAAATCAAATATAATATTTATCAATTTATACATAATTTATCTTTTTTATCATTAGGATTTATTGCATAAAAATAAAATAAATTTTGTCTTAGTTATCATTACATACAACTAACCTCTATTTTCAAAAATAAAAAATAAAAATCTTTTATAAACATACAATTGTATACTGTTGGGAAAAATAGGCTTACAAATATATCCTCTTTTGTTGACACAAAAATATATAACTTGTTTATATAATTGTATGTACTAACATTAACATATGTGCACATATACATATATATATATATATATATTCAATCAAATATATTCTCATCTATGATCTACAAAATAAGCTTCATCAAATGGCCAAGCTCCAATCGTCAAGATCCGAGTTCAAGTAGAAGCCGATGTCGAAGATTCCTACAAATAAACGTTCAAAGTTTATGAGCTTACAAAATAAATAATTAAATGAGTTTAAGTTTTTATAAAATAATTTTTATAAAAACTTTTATAAAAATTGAGAAACTTTTTATAAAATCACAAGCTTGGTAGTCAAAGCAAATGAATTCCTATTTTGGCAAATACTAAACATAATCTTCTATTGAAATAAGCCAAAACCATATTTAGCAAAAGGAATCTCTCAAAGAGGTAAACTTCCAACATGCTTTGTGCATTTGGTTTCTAAACTACCATTTTTATGATTAAATTCAAACTTAAGAAGTATGGCACTAACCCAACTTTTCTAAAGCTTCTTTTCAGTGCATTTTTATGGTAAAAATGGGTTGTGTGTGGTTTTGGTAAAAGGCCAACGTCTATATTGACAAGTCTCAAAAAGTTCCAGCAGGCCGACGGTCGATGCCACGGTCGACCGTGGATCGACCGTGGACAGTCTGGACACTTTTTGAGCTTGCACCTTTTTGCTTATTTAAGGCAACTCAAGTCTTGTTTTTTACCAACCTCTTGCAATCTGAAAAACACAGAACATATACAAAAACTTGTGAGCTCATATTCTTGATACAAATTCAACATCTCAAGATCAAGAATGAAGCAAGAGTGAAAGCCTTCAAAGTTCAAACACTACATTACCTTCTTTTATATTTGTAATTGTGTGAGGATCATCTCTAGCCTTAGAATTAGAGAGAAGTGAGGATCATCTCTAGCCTTAGAATTAGAGAGAAGTGAGGATCATCTCTAGCCTATAAAATTAGAGAGAAGTGAGGATCATCTCTAGCCTTAGAATTAGAGAGAAGTTGTAAAAGGTTTATCTCTACCTTCAAAGAGAGAAGTTAGTGGAGCAACTCTTGGTGGGTGAGGCCAAGGAGTGGATGTAGAGCAAGGTTGTTAACCCTTGCTTGAACCACTATAAATCATTGTGTCCAAACTATTTCATTGGTGATATCTTTCTTCCTTAAACTCTTTAATTACTTGCAAATTTTGTTAAAAACTTCAAAAAGTGGGCATATAACCTATTCACCCCCCTCTAGGTTCTAACAATTGGTATCAGAGCAAGTTGCTCTAGATAATTTTTGAAAAGTTGTTTAAATCTTCTAAAAATATTTTTCAAAAATTTTTGAGTTGATAAAATGGGACAAAATTATATAGAGGGGAATTCTATGGTTAGACCTCCACTTCTTGAAGAAGAAGACTTTTGCTATTGGAAGCAAAGATTCATGACCTATGTAAAGGCCAAAGATATTGACCTTTGGGAGATTATTGAAGAAGGAGATCATGTTCCAAAAACCTTTGATTCTAAACAAAATGCTTATGTTCCAACCCCTAAAGAAAAATGGGATCAAGAAGACAAGAAAATGATTTCAAAAAATTTTCTAGCAAAACTTTTTCTATACAATGCTTTACCTAGAAAAGAGTTTGAAAGAGTTTTCATGTGTGAAAGTGCAAATGCCATTTGAAAATCTCTTGTCATCACACATCAAGGAAATGCTCAAGTTCTAGATAACAAAATTGAATTACTTGTGCAACAATATGAACAATTTCAAATATTTGATGATATGAAAATTGATGATGCTTTTGCAATATTTAATACTATTGTTACTAGTCTCAAGGCACTTGGGACTATTTACTCTAACAAAAATATTGTAAGAAAGTTTCTTAGGGCTCTTTCACCAAAATGGAGAGCAAAGGTGACGGCTATTGAGGAGTCAAAGGACTTGAACATACTACAAATGGATGAATTAATAGGAAATCTCAAGGTGTATGAAGTAATCATGCAAAAGGATGATGAGATTGCCAAGCTAAAGAAAGAAAAAAGCAAATCCATTGCACTTAAAGCTAAACATGTCAAAGAATCCTCAAGTGATGAAGATGAGGAAATAAAAGAAGAAAAATGTCTCATGGCTTTTGAGACAAGTGAGGTACATTCCGATTCTAGCTACTATAGTGATAATGATGACCATCAATATGATCAATTATGTGACTTTAGCTCTAAAATACTTGCTAAAAATGAGGAGTTAAAAAATGATAACAAGAGCTTGAAAAAGGAAAATGTCAAGTTAAGAAATGAAAATGATAACTTGAACTTGAAAATAAAAGATCTAGAAAGTAAAATTGCTTCTCATATATCTCCAAGCTTGAAAGATTTGGCAAGTAAGCTAAAGACAAATTTTGACACAACCACCTTGTCAAAATTTGAAGATAGTTCAACCAAGTTAGATGAGATGTTAATGATTCAAAAATCATCAAAAGATAAAGGTGGTCTTGGGTTCTCAAGTTACTCAAACAACATGTCAACTAGTCACTTAACACCTATCAAATTTGTGAAAGAAAAAGAGGAAGAAAAAATCCAGGAGCCTCACGGTCGACCCACGGTATCGACCGTGAATCGACCGTCGTCTCACTGGAATTTTCCAAAAGTTCAAAATTGCAACATTGTTTCTAGTTCTTCCACTTGTATGCCAAAGGTTGCAAGTAATGAATTAATAAGAAAGTTTTATACTCCAACTACAAGGCATGGACTTGGATTCAAGAAGCCTAAATCAAATACAATTCAAAAATCAAGACATTCTCATAAACCTATTAACTCTATGAACACGTGGTATCATAAAGGGTTTAAGATTACACAAAGGTGGATTAGAGTAGGAGTTTTTGATGCTAACCATCCTGGACCCATGAAACATTGGGTACCAAAATCTTGAATGAAAATTACACAAGTGTAGGGGTGCAACAAGATTCTGTCTCGTGTATTGGATTCTTGATAGTGGTTGCTCAAAACACATGACCGGTAATAGAGAACTCTTCACTTAATACAAGGAGTATGATGGAGAATATGTTTGGAAGCAACCTAAGAAGAAAGGTAGTTGGTAAAGGTATCATTCTTCATATCAAATTCTCAAATTTTGAGCATGATAGTAGCTTATAAGATTTGAATGTTAGATTCTCTAAACATGAAAGTTTGATATGCAAAGGATGTTAGGAGAAATGGACATGATACATGTAGACTTGGTGATAATCCTAACACAAGTATGTCTTGCATCTATAATTGATAATTTAACATTGTGACATAAAAGACTAGGACATGCTAACATGAGATTGATACAAAATTGACTAGTAATGAGCTTGTTAAAGACTTCCCAAATGTAAATTTTGATAATCATCTTTGTGTGATGAGTTTTGAAATCTTATACATGATGAAATTGAAATGAGAATGATGGAGGAGTTGAATTACTTTCTTGGTCTTCAAATATGAAAATGGTACATTCAAATTAGGCATCATTTCCTACGTGACAATATGAAAAAAGAAAATATAAATTTAGAAAAGGTTGCTTCATGTGAAAATGTTACCGACATATTCACTAAACCACTAAAAATTGAAATGTTTAATACATTACGACTTGGTTTAGGAATGATGGAACATCTACCCTAAAAACAAAAACCTAAACAGCATTAAAATGGTAAAAATATGGATTCCAGATGCACCACGGTCGACTCACGGTCGATACCATGGATCGACCGTCGGGGTACTGCAGAAACACCAAAACAGATTTAAAAAAGGCGCGGTCGATATCACGGTCGACCGTGTATCGACCGTAGGATACCTGACGATTTTTAACCCTATTTTACTCTCTCTTTCTTACACTTTCTCTTCCCCACACAAACCCTAGCCGCCATTAACAACTAAGAGCTTAAAAATTACCTCAAAAATCAAGGTTTTTACTACGGTTGAAGCGGTAATCGAAGGCACGGTTGGATTCACGGTTGATCCACGGTTGAAGACTCATCCTCTCTTGCCTTTTCCCTTCCTCACGAATTTCTTGTTCAAGGTATAAGTTTATCTCTTCTTCCTTTTTCTTAGGGCTCTCTCTTTGCACCAAAGAATCATGTGGATCTTAGGATTAGGTTGACTTTTGAAAAAGAAAATATGTTAGGTTTGTTGAGTAGTAAATGGTATATGAAAATGATGGGTTCAACTTTAAATATAGATGATGTCTAAGTTATTATTATAAGATTCAATTAGTGTATACATATCATGTCAAAAAGGGACAAAAATGAAATCTTGAAAAAAGTCCACTGCCGGTCAAACCACGGTCGACCTTACTTCGACCGCAGATTATCACCAAAAATCCATACCAACGACGGTCGATCCACGGTCGATACCGTGCATCGACCGTAAGCCCACTGGAAATTTTTTGAACTTTTAAATTTTTATGTTTTGACTTTTAATGTCCAAACTCAATGTAGTTTTGCTTAATCTACATCAACTAACCTTAGTAACCACATGATTCATAAAATTTTCAAAATCTTCTCAAATTTAGGCACACACTAGTCATAATACTATATATTTGTACTTAATCATATAATTATTGTCTCTATAGATAATCATGCCACGTGTTCGCACATCGGCTTCAAGAAAACCCGACAACCCTACCCCTCGTCAATCCGCCAATGCTCTAAAGAAACGGGCCATAAACGAGGGTCGTGTAGTTGCGGTCAATCAACTTGACCAATATAGGACCCAAGCCACCTTTGAGGCTATTGGGTGGACTATTTTCCTTTCTCTCTCAAATGTCATTTATAAAAATCGTCTCTATGAATTTTATGTCTCCTTCATCTATAATGAGGATGATGAAGTAATCACCTTCAACATTGAAGGTAAGGACTTTACCTTCACTCTTGTCCAACTAGGTAGGATTCTACACATCCCATCCTCCAGCCTCAAATACTATCATACCGGTCATAGCCTCACAAACCTTCCACCTGCCTTCACCATTCCTGAAATCATTGGGTCAATTTGCAAACCAAATGTTCCCCATACCACAACCAATCTTTTCGGAAGAGATCTTCTTCCCGAATGTGCCGTTTGGAACAAAATCATTGATTCCAACATCTTTCCCAAATCTGTGAATCATTCTGAAATAAGTGCTATTCAAGCTGTTCTTCTTCATGCTCTTAAAACGGGGACCGAGATCAACCTCACGCACATTCTTGCTAAACGCATGAGTGGTCTCGTGACAAGTCGTAGGGATCTTCCCTATGGCCGTCTTCTATCTCTTCTTTTTACGAATCTACCGGATGTTTCTCGTATTGTCTCAATTCCGGGATCCTCCATGCCCATCGACCTTGCGACACTTCGCAAGATGTCTTCCCATAAAGGGACGAAACGGGCACACTCTTCCTCTTCCGGAGATACGGAAGCCGAGATTGACAAATTCACCTTTGGTGAAGAGGAGGAAGGTGAAGCGGAGAGTTCAATTCCTCCGGATTTCGGCATGGTTGAAGGCACTACCGATGAACGAATTGCAGCACTAAATCGCAATGTGAATGCCTTACGGAATGAAACTCGCTCTCTCCGTAAAGAAATGAAAGGGGTAAAGGGCATGTTGAGATCAATTATGAATGCTCTTAAATGTAATTCCGGAACCGATGGGGGTGAGCCGTCTCAATCACGAGTCTATGTTTTATGATTACCACATTTGTCTTTCAAACAATTTATTTCTATGTATTCACACAATATGGTATTTATGTTGGTCATGTGCTACAATATTTTATGCTATGATGTACGTTTTGTGGTTTGATATGCATGCTTTCCATATAACATGTATTGTGATTAATATTGACTATGCTCACATCACTCGTGCAAGTCCTTGGTAGAATTTTGTATGTACTCTAGCTCATCCAAATCAAGATATGGAGATCTACGTTCAAGGGGGAGCTTATGTCAAGGGGGAGTCTCCTTTTTGTTTAAGACAAAAAAGGGGGAGAAGATAGAAGAATATATAGAAGATAGAAGAATATATAAATATATATATGTATATATGCACATGTTAACATGTTAAAGTTATATATACAATTTATTATACAAGTTATAAATTTTTGTCTTCAACAAAAAGGGGGAGATTGTTGGGAAAAATAGGCTTACAAATATATCCTCTTTTGTTGACACAAAAATATATAACTTGTTTATATAATTGTATGTACTAACATTAACATATGTGCACATATACATATATATATTCAATCAAATATATTCTCATCTATGATTTACAAAATAAGCTTCATCAAATGGCCAAGCTCCAATCGTCAAGATCCGAGTTCAAGTAGAAGCCGATGTCGAAGATTCCTACAAATAAACGTTCAAAGTTTATGAGCTTACAAAATAAATAATTAAATGAGTTTAAGTTTTTATAAAATAATTTTTATAAAAACTTTTATAAAAATTGAGAAACTTTTTATAAAATCACAAGCTTGGTAGTCAAAGCAAATGAATTCCTATTTTGGCAAATACTAAACATAATCTTCTATTGAAATAAGCCAAAACCATATTTAGCAAAAGGAATCTCTCAAAGAGGTAAACTTCCAACATGCTTTGTGCATTTGGTTTCTAAACTACCATTTTTATGATTAAATTCAAACTTAAGAAGTATGACACTAACCCAACTTTTCTAAAGCTTCTTTTCAGTGCATTTTTATGGTAAAAATGGGTTGTGTGTGGTTTTGGTAAAAGGCCAACGTCTATATTGACAAGTCTCAAAAAGTTCCAGCAGGCCGACGGTCGATGCCATGGTCGACCGTGGATCGACCGTGGACAGTCTGGACACTTTTTGAGCTTGCACCTTTTTGCTTATTTAAGGCAACTCAAGTCTTGTTTTTTACCAACCTCTTGCAATCTGAAAAACACAGAACATATACAAAAACTTGTGAGCTCATATTCTTGATACAAATTCAACATCTCAAGATCAATAATGAAGCAAGAGTGAAAGCCTTCAAAGTTCAAACACTACATTACCTTCTTTTATATTTGTAATTGTGTGAGGATCATCTCTAGCTTTAGAATTAGAGAGAAGTGAGGATCATCTCTAGCCTTAGAATTAGAGAGAAGTGAGGATCATCTCTAGCGTATAGAATTAGAGAGAAGTGAGGATCATCTCTAGCCTTAGAATTAGAAAGAAGTTGTAAAAGATTTATCTCTACCTTCAAAGAGAGAAGTTAGTGGAGCAACTCTTGGTGGGTGAGGCCAAGGAGTGGATGTAGAGCAAGGTTGTTAACCCTTGCTTGAACCACTATAAATCATTGTGTCCAAACTATTTTATTGGTGATATCTTTCTTCCTTAAACTCTTTAATTACTTGCAAATTTTGTTAAAAACTTCAAAAAGTGGGCATATAACCTATTCACCACCTCTAGGTTCTAACATATACAAATAACATTTTTTGTCTTTAATTATTTATCATTGTATACATTTGAAATTTACTATAATTCTTATTGTATTCAAACACTTACATATAATCTTTAATCTTTAATTTTTATTTTTACTATATATTAAAAAATAGGATTATGATCTCATCATTTTATTTTTAGAATATTTTTCAACAATCATGTTCATTTATTTCTTAAATGCTTTGAATCACTTGTATTAGAATATTTATTTAAACACGTAGATCAATTGGATTAAATTAAAACATTAAATTTTCATTATCCGATTTATGATACCATTTTATTTTGGGAATTAATATTCGAAAATAGCGTCATATATAGCATATCATTTTCAGTGTCTTCTTTCTTTGTAATATTTGTTTTCTTTCATGAAGATCGACGGAGATGAAACTACTCAAGCTACTACGATTCACATATAGAAGTTGTATTTTTTTGGTTTTTTCTTCATGTACACATTTGTTAAGAAACTCATCATCTCCATTGTTTACTTTTCAATTATTAAGAGAGTGAATTACTGATTTTGTCCCTGTGGTTTATCAAAAATCACAGATTTGGTCCTTTATTTTAAAAAATTACTGAGATGATCCATGAATTTGATAATTTGTCACAATCTTGGTTCTTTAGTCATCAAAAGTAACGATGTCAGTGTTAAGAATTTCAAAATGACCATTTTACCCTTGATATAACATTACAAACTCAGTCCTTATAATTTTCAAATAATTTCAAATTTAGTCCTTTAACCTTTTTAAATAATTTACTATATGTGAGTGTTTATTTATTATATTTTTAACCCTTTTCAATAATATTTATTATTATAACTTTAACCATGTATCAATATATTACTATATATATGTGTGTAATGTTAATTAATATGTTTTATTCTTACTATTTCTCTCATTATGTTATTTTACTATCTTTAATGCATATTGTGATATCTTGTTATTATACATTAACCTTTTAGAAATGGTGTTATATGGTAATTTGCTATATGTCTTGTTTAATTTTCTATTATGTCCATTTTTCAATGATCAACATTATTTTTATTTTTTATTTAATTTATATAGATACCTCTCTTTATTCTTAAAATTTTTTATACAACTTATCTTTTCTTCTCTTATATTATCATCAACATTTATATTTTCAAGATTCATACCACTAATTTTTCTATCTCTAATGGCATCCTATGACATGGAATGTAATGGTTCTCATTTTCTACTTTGATTACTAGCATTAATTACTTTATATATTAATATACAATTTCAAGTTGGGTTTTTATGGTAAAAAATAAACTGTATTTATAAACTGTAACACGTAAGTTTTAACAAAAATAATTTTTGCTTAAATATGAAAAACTAAAACAATTTACAGGAAGTATAAATGGTACTTCTTTTGTCTTTTTGTATAAATGTGAGATATTAAATAGATAGGAGAAAATATAACCAATTATAAAGTAGATGAGTTGATAAAGTAATTATTAAGCTAAATGTATCATCCAAAATTCTATTTTTTTCTTCTAAATGGCTGCATTACCATGCACTTTTTTTCCCTAAAATAGCAGCATTGCTTGTCTTTTTTTTATTTAATTTTTTTCTTTTATACCTTTTTAATAATATTATAAGTAATTTGTTTTTATGATTCTTTTTTAGAAACATTCTATATCTTACGTTTTCCAATCTCTTCTTTCAGCTTTTTATTGTTATATCTATATTATTTATCAGTAAATTATATTTTTCAAAAATTGTAATACTATAAAATAAATTCCGTTGATAATAATTTTATTACGTTAAAAGTTGATATCGAAAATTTATTAAAAAAGGAAAAGAAACAGTCTACACTAATCCTGCTTGCCAAAATTGTTATATAATATTTATAAGTGACAATGAACAGTAACAACTCATAACTATTGTTTATATTTTTTTCACTATAAAACTCCACTACAACGCGCGGATCAAAAGCATCTCGTTAAAATCAAATTACGAAAAAGAATTTAAACAAATCAATATTAAACATTTTAAAGGCCTGATTGATCTTTGTTAAATATCAAACCTTTAAAAACAACAGCGTTGTTAATCGACGCAAATAAAGAAGGACAGATGAGAAAGATTTTTTTAATTGCTTAAACTTAATTACGTAATTATTGATATTGTATTTAAACTTGATTAGATAACCTATCTAATTTCGGATATAATCAGAATATTAAATAAGATAACCCATTATCAACTAATATTTGGAAATTGTATATTATTATGTGAAGGATAATAATAGATGAAGAAAAAAAAGGTAAATTGTATTAATAAAGTTTGAGATTAAATATGTATTTATTTAAATAAAAAATAAAAATAATATTGACCGTTAAAAAATGGTAAACAACAAAAAGTTAAGGTAATATATAATAATGTATCATAACACTAATTCTAACGGGTTGCTATATAATAACAAATATAAATTAAATTCATAAAAATTAATAATAATAACAATAAAATATAATTTTAAGTAGTATAATAAATATATTAAATATATATATATATACATACATGTACACACACATACATAAATGTATAGACTAAATTATTAAAACAAATGTTAGAGGACTAAATGCGAAACTATTTGAAAACCATAGGGACTGAGTTTGTGAGATTTTAAAAGGGCAAAATGGTCATTTTGAAATATATAACACCAGCGCCGTTAGTTTTAATGGCTAAAGGACCGAGATTGTGATAAATTATCAAATTAAGGGATCATCTCAGTAATTTTTTAAAATAAAGAACTAAATTAGTGATTTCTGATAAATCACATGGACCAAATAAGTAATTCACTCTTATTAAGAATAAAAACAGTCTTTATCATCTCCAAAAAGAACTTCAATGGGATAGTCTTCAAGAAAACATAGTTTCATATTACTTCATAAACTTAGCATTATCAATTGCAAATAATGGAAGAACTCCACAAATGTCTTTAAGGGATACATCTAATCATACGTTTCATATTACTTCATAAAATTATTCCGTAGTAATATATTATTTGTTTTATATTTTATTATCGTTTTTTATTACACCTAGCTAATTATAAACGTTTGTCGTTTATTCATATTTACTATATAAAAAAACAATATTGGTAGAGAATATAGACAATACCAGTGACGTTCATTATTGTGATACTTTTTATATGATTTACAATGGTTTTACTATAAATGTTAGTACTGTTTAATACGAGAAGAATTTAAAATTTATTTTAACCATCCTCCGTGTTTATGTACGTGATGTTAAGCTATTAAGAGGATTAAATAAATAATACTTTCTAATAAATAAAGTTATTATATAGAGTAAATTACAAATTTCGTCCCTGTGGTTTGTATAAACTTTCAAGTTTCGTACTTTAATTTTTAAAATTACACTAATGGTCATTATGGTTTAAGTTTTGTAACAGAACAGTCTTTTGACCGTTAAATATAACAGAGGCAATGTTAAATTTTTTATAACGACTATTTTACCCTTTTATCATATATCACATTCGGTCCTTATTCTTTAAATTTGTTACATTAATGGTCATTTACAGAATATTTTTTTGGTTTCATTACTTTTAATTTATTAACTCTAGTTTTAATATTGTTTTATATCTTGTTAGTATTATTGTATAACTAAATTTGTAAATTGATAAAATATATTTGTGTTTTGTTTTTATCAAAATTTATATTAATTATTTAAAGTTCTCAAACTTTTATTTTATTTTTCAAATGTATTCTTGATAGAACTATTTTTTAATTATTATTGTTTTTATTAATATTAATATTATTATTATTTAATATCCTATAACCATTTTATTGATATTAGAACAATTAGAAGATGGTCACGCTTATCAGCATCGGGTTTATTATGGTCTGAACTCTGAAATAAGGATTATTTTAGTTTTTATTACTTTTAATTAATTAACTTTAGTTTTAAATTTTTTTAAGTCTTATTAGTATTATTATATAAAATAAATTTGGGTTCGGGTTAACTAATTAACCCAAATAAAGATTTTATTAAGCTTTGATCTATAATTTCATGTCTTTATTTAGGTTGCTTACATTAACTTTTTCTACCCGTTTGAATCACAAACCCATGTTTGGGTTCAAGTATGTACTAGTCGACTCTTCTACAAACTTACGTCTTATACATAATCATATAATGTATATATGAAGGGCTGTGATTATGTGTTTCATGTGTATGAAGGGCTAGAAATTTGATAAAAATATCCATAGAAACATTTTCATCTCGTGAATGCAACCATCAATTCACCATCTTTTAAAATATTGTAGGACTGTCTTTTATTTTATTTCATATAAACACCAATTCACAATCAATTACCAAACCATAAATCAAAAATTCGATCTTGTGAATGCAACTGTTACAACTTATAAATAGTTTATTTGATAAAAATATTCATACAAATATTTGGAAGACTTAAGTACAAAGAGTACACATGGATGATGCAAAAAACTTAAATCTATAATTAAATTCAAAAACTAAAAACTAAAATAATTATTTAGTTTATAAGTAACCTGAATAACACGTCTAACCCGATCTTATTAACCCGAAACATGATTAATTTGAACCCACCTAACCTAAAGCATAATAAGACCGGGTTTTGAGTGATATTTATTTTTTTATAAAAAAACCCGACCCAATTAATTGGAAACCAAATTAACAACCCAATGCATACCTAACTCTACATGAGTAGCTTCTAAATTTAGTAATATCAATAATAATAATAATAATAATAATAATGGAAAAATGCACGAAAATACAATAAATTATGTCAATATTTCCATTGTCATTGCTATTGTATGTAACAAACTTTATTTTGTATATAAAAATATAATAAACATTCTAAAATGCATCATTGTATGCAAGTTACCGTAACCCCTCTGGTTTTTTTATTTTTTGTTTTGTTTTTTTATCTATTTCTTTATTTTTCATGGTTTTTTTGCTTGAAGATACATTGAAAGAGAAAATTTTCACATGCAATATTTCACCCTTGTCCATTTTGAAATCTTCAAATCCGTTGTTTCAACTTTCTGATTTACACAACAGATCTTGGCTTGCAGATTTGATGTTTGTTTGGCGATCTTGTTCTTGTTTCAAAGATTTAGGGATTGTTCCTTATTGTTCTTCTGGATAAAAGACATATATGCAGATCGTGTGTGTACATATTAATTTTGTTTGTCAAATCTATGTATACATTATTGCCTTTTGGGTTAAAAACATGAGGCATTCATATCGAAGATAAAGACATGGAATAGGAAATAAGAAAAAAATAAAATTAAGAAAAATACAATGAATCAATATTACAAGTGATTATATTTTTAGGTACAAAATAAAGTTGATTGCATTCAATGACAGTATTGACAAGTTTGTTGTATTTTCGCGGATTTACCCTAATAATAATGATAATAACAATAATAACATCAACAACAAAAATAATAATTAAAAAATAAAACTATCACGAATACATTTATAATAAAAGTTCAAGAACTTTAAATATTTACAACAAATTTAGATAAAAACAAAACACAAATATAATTTATTAGTTTTCTAATTTATTTTATATAATAATACTAACTAGATTTTAAAAAAAATACTAGAAATAAAGTTAATTAATTAAAAGTAATATACAAACTAAAAATACTACCTAAAGGACCATTAATGTAGCAAACTTAAAAACATAAGAACTAAATATGATATTTGGGAAAATGGTAAAATAGTCATTATAAAAAACTTAACATTGCCTCTGTTATTTTTAACGGTTAAAGGATCGTTTTGTTACGAAACTTAAACCACAATGATTATTAGTGTAATTTTAAAAATTAAAGAACAACATCTGAAACTTTATGCAAACCATAGGGATGAAATTTGTAATTTACTCTTATTATATATGATAGTAAATAATGCAAAATTTAAAAACGTCGAAGAGAACATTTAAAGTTAACTAATTAAAAGAACACCGACGCAAAATTGTGGGTATCATGTCTTTCTTGTTGGTCTATAAAATCTCTTCTTTAAAAGTTATCTTTTGCAAACATAGGATTTGTAGGTCATCTCGGTATCTCATGTTAATATATTTTTTTTAATTATCCATTTGCTTTATGTCCGTGCACATCTTCCTACTTACTACTTGTAAGATCATGATACATGTTAAAATTAAAATAAAAGATAGAAAAAAAGAATTAGTAGGTGGTGAAATGGTCTATTTTTTAAGAGGTTTAGGGTTCAAGTCTTATAATAGATAAATAAAATAGATTTAAAAATAGGTTTAGTATGTATGTGTATTTGCCATTCTGAAAAATGACACTTATAATTATTAGAGTTTACTATTCTCCTTAATAATATCATTATTATAACGTAAGAATGAAGTACTTATATGGTCCCTAAATTTGTATAAAATTACTAGTTAAGTCTTTTAAGTTTTAAAATTACTAAGACGGTCTTCCGTCTTTTTATTAGCATTCTTTCAAGATCAAATGTCTCTTTATGTAGAGGCCGGGTACTTTAGTATTTTTATCACAATCTCTTTATCCACCGTCCAGCTCAATGTACACCCTCTCTATTTCTCTTATCCTCTCATGTGCGGCCGGAGGTGTGAAGCTGAAGATGAACCACCGATCACAACCTCTTTAATTTATTTTAGGGTAAGCTAAAGCCAATTTTAAGGGTGCACGGAAAGGTAATTTAAACAATTTATTTTAGGGTTACTGAAATCATGGATGCAGTGTATTTAATTTATTTTAGGGTTCTCAAAATTGTGGATGCAGTGTATTTGTTTGAATGTAAGGTTTTGGATTTGGTCAAATAGGTTGGGGTTTTCATGAGGGTATAATTTCAGGTGTTTGTAATTTATTAGATATTAAATTAAACATATTAGTATTATGTATTTTAGATTAGAAAAATGTTACCACCACCGGCGCCGCGCCAAACGGCCGTTAGCCGCCGTCAGCCGCCGGAAACCACTGAATAACCGCCATTCTCAGCCCTATATATACATGTATCGAGTATGGCATACTTTGTACCGAATGAATACAGAAATAATACAAGTTCTTGGTGGAATTTCTTGTCGTTTTAATCTTTGATTTCCAACATTTGGTATCAGAGCCAAGGCTCTCATCATCTACCAAGAAAAACCCACAAATCGAAACCCTAGTTTTTCCAATCGGAGGCAGAAGAAGAAAACCATTAGATTTGGGTTCGATTTTCATCATAAAGACGATACCTACGGCGGCCGTTCAACTAGGAACTACCACCGCGGCACCCATCGGAAAAGGAACATACCCGGAGAAGACGGCCGGAGAAGAAGATCACGACTGGAGGCAGAAAAATACCACCATTCCGAAGCAATCAATCGAAACCCGGCAAGTAGCAACCATCGATCGGAAGAAATCGCCAAAGAAGAAAAACCAGGGAAGGTTCTCATCTTGTTCATCATCGAAGGAATAAGAGCAGAGAGAACGACGCCAGGGACGAAGCAAAGGAAAAGAAAAGGGGCGGCTGTTTTTTTCTCAAGAAAACCCTACTTTAAAAAGGGGGATCTTTTTAATTAAAGTTTTATTATTAAAGTTTTTAAATATAAAAGAAAATAAAAAGATACTTATTTTAATAATTAAGAAATTTATTATTTAGGTTTATAAATTAGTAAAGTATTAAAAGTTTTGTTTTTTTAGTAAGTTTTTTATGAAATTAAATTTATAAGTTTTTTTTTTAAAAAAAGGGAAAAGTTTAGAAAGTAGTTTTGCCCGGTTGAAAAAAGAACAAGTGGATTGTCGAAAACAGTTGGTTTGATTCACCCTAGAAGTAGACCATAGTGTGTCTGGTGAAAAAAGAACCAGAGGACTATTAAGAGACAGTTGGTTTGATTCGCCCCGCAAAACAGAAGAAGGAAAAGTTTGTTTGGTGAAAAAAGAACCAGGGGACTGTTCAAAACAGTTGGTTTGATTCATCTCGCAAACAGGAAAATCAGTTTGTTTTGTTTTGTTTTTGTGGAAAAAGAACCAGGGGACTGTCAGAGACAGTTAGTTTGATTCGCTCAACAAAACAGGAGAAGTCAGAAGTTTGTCCGGTAGAAAAAGAACCAGGGGACTGTTACAGGCAGTTGGTTTGATTTTCCCCGCAAACAAGAGAATAGTTTTTCGCTCAAGAAAGGAAAGCCGAAAATTGGAAGAAAGAAGAAAACAAAGAATCCTGAAACACCCCGGAAAAATAAAGAAGAGATGGATTCCGGAACGTCGAAGAAAAATGAAGGAGGGATGTCGATGACATTCCAATGCTCAATTCTGAATTCAACGAATTATACTATTTGGGCCGTGAAGATTAAAACACTTTTTAATGTGTATGGATTATGGGAAGCATTTGAACCAAAAGGAGACGTGGATACACAGAAAAACACAATGGCTATTGCATATCTGTTTCAAGCCTTGCCAGAACAACTTGTTCTACAAGTTGCTCATCATACAAAAGCCGCAGATATATGGGAAGACTTGAAAGCTCGATTCGTTGGTGCAGACAGAGTCAAGGAAGCAAGACTACAGACATTAGAATCAGATTTTGAATCTTTGAAGATGAAAGACTCAGAATCTCTCGATGATTTTACAGGGAAGATCAGTCAACTAATGTCAGAAGCAAATAATCTTGGTTCAACAATAGAGAACAAAAGATTGGTTCGAAAACTTCTAGGATCTGTTCCAGCAAAGTTCATTCAAATTGTTGCTGCAATTGAACAATTTGCTGATCTTAACACGATGCCATTTCAAGAAGCTGTTGGAAGATTGAAAGCCTATGAAGAACGCATTAAAAAGCCAAGCAAAGAAGAAGATACACATAATGGACTTCTGTATGCCAATGCAGACCAAAAAGACGAAGACAAGGAAGATAGTTGTGAGTGTTGCGGTCATAAGAAGTCAGTTCAAGATTTCAAAGGAAAGGGACGAAGTAGAGCTTGGAAACCATGGAGGAACAAAGATGTTAACCAGCAAGACAAGAGACACATAAAATGCTTCAAGTGCAACATATTTGGACACTTCAAGTATGAATGCACAAAGAAGGATGAGGAGGTTAACTTAACTCGAAATGAAGATGATGAACCAACTCTACTATGGACGAGTCTCGAAGAATAGAAGACCTCACTTAAACTATGTTTAGTTTAAGGGGGAGTATTAGATATTAAACTAAACATATTAGTATTGTGTATTTTAGATTAGAAAAATGTTACCACCACCGGCGCCGCGCCAAACGGCCGTTAGCCGCCGGAAACCACCGAATAACCGCCATTCTCAGCCCTATATATACATGTATCGAGTATGGCATACTTTGTACCGAATGAATACAGAAATAATACAAGTTCTTGGTGGAATTTCTTGTCGTTTTAATATTTGATTTCCAACATAATTTTTGTCTAATTTAAGGTTTAGTTCATGATTTGTGAAGATCATTGTTTAGTTTAGCAATCTTTGTAGTTCTGAAATATATGAAGATCCAATTTTGTAGAAAATTTTAATGTTATGGTTGATGATGAATATGAAGATGATAAATTGGAGAAAATAATAACGATAGAATAAAGACAAAATAAGCCAAGTGAAAGACTATATTGCCTATGTAGAAAATGACAACTAACTTCTAAACACTATTTAAATGGTAACAAAATTTGAATACTATGTACCGTCTTAATAATTTTTAAACTTAAATGACTAAACTAGTTATTTTATATAAATTACATGGACTATTTAAATAATTTACTCTTAACGTCAATAAATAAAGAGGACAATGGGCCAAGGCTTACTAAATATGAAGGCTTACAGCCTAAATGTAACTATAAATAAAATGTCCAATCTCGGTTAATACCATCCCATAGTTCGAGGGGGAGGCCAATAAACACTCAAACTAGATCTGAACTCTAGAAATAGAGGTGTAGCAAGACCTTTGATAAAGATATCAGGATATTGATATCGAGAAAACACATGAAGCATGCGAAGCTATCCGGTAGCAACTTTGTCACGCACAAAAATGAATGTTGATTTCAATGTATTTTGGACGCTCATGTTGACCAGGATTGGAGGGCAAATAGATTGCGTCTACATTGTCGCAATACACAATCGTTGCATAGAATAGGCATGAAACTTGTAAGCAGGTTACTGATCCAAGATGTTTAAGCAATGAACTGTTGTTGTAGTGAAGAGGCTTCTAAATTTAAATAATACAACCCAAAGCATGGCCTTTATGTTTAAAGTACTTCATAAACTTGTTTGTAATTAAGAAACTGATCTCTATATTAACTATTTTTGACATTAATTGGGCATTGAAAATATGAAAACTAGATTTGATTAAAACCGGAGTATATAAGACGGCCTTTGCAGTTACACATACAATCTATACATATAAAAAAAGATTAATTTGGATAGTTTTTATTAGACAATCTTAACCATTCGTATTAATAAAATTAAATCTCAGCCATTAATTTAAAATTCAATTCAATTTGATTTTGATTTTTTAAAGTCAAAGTTTTTAATTTGAATCAAAATTATTATAGACAATTTCATATATATCCTTGTTAAATATTTAAATATCGTATTTTTCTACCCTAATCTATAAATATCATATTTACCCCTTATAACATTTTAAAATATCATATTTAACCAAATTATTAGTTTTATCATTTTAAAATATTTTTATAATCATATCAAACGTTTTTTTAGATATAACCAATAAATATTTGACCTTATTGCTTATAATTATAACGATAATGATTGTTTACTTATACAAGAAATATAATTACGTTTATTCATATTATGATACAACATTTTTGCTATCGCGTCTACCCCCTCACGTCAACGCTTCTATCTCTGGTCTTGTTATTGACGCTATCTGTCGTCATATTTTAAATTCTTATCTTATTCGTGTCTTATAATTATTTTTTTAAATCAACATATAATTTTGTAGTGTATAAAAAGAGTTTATAAATAAAGATGCTGAAAAACATTAAAAGTATATATCAATTGCTTCTGTTGGAAGTGAAGAATTATATAAAAATGCATGTTGGTTATTGGAGGGGCTTGAGGTTTGAAAGATGCGATTCAATGGCTTCCATTTTAGGCAATTGAAAGTTTCTTAAGTCGTTCCAAATAAGGACATGGTCCATGAACCACAGCCACCAATGAAATTCCTAGACATAATCATCATCCACGCCCGATGCTTTTCATTGCAAATCAAATATATGGAACAATTTACTTTACATTTTTACTTTTTGAAAAAAAAACTCTATAATAATAATATTATTATTAATAATAATAATAATAATTAATTATTATTATTATTATTATTGTTGTTGTTAGATAGCCATTAGAATGCCATAAATTTCTTAGAAATTGTATTATGTATATTATGGTGCATATTTTTTTACGCGTATAGTTATTAAAATTTCATAATACCCATTTATGACATTTTTGGTAAATGGTCATCGGTTTTCGGTAATTCATTCTCGGTAAATTTTTCTATCAAATTTTTGAGGAAAAGAGTTTCCAATGACTATATAAGTTTGGTGAGTTCAATAACCACTTTTTTCGCTTGACTTTAAAATAGAAACAACCTTTAATTTTCTGGTGGTTTAAAATGGAACAAATTTTTTAAGGATTTTTTGGCAACTTCAACTCCTGTTCGGTTTTGAAACCAACTACCATATGAATGAGTGGTACTTAGTCTTTCGCTATCTCGCTAGTGATCAATTCACAAACTTGTAAAAAATGCATTATTAAATGGTTACATGTCGACTGTTTATATGCATCATCCTTCATGATTGGTAGATCTTAAACATCTGAATAATGTTTGTTTCTTGCAAAAGTGCTTGTAGGTCTCGACTCTCAAACAGACCCACGTGCCTGGTTTCAAAGGTTTGATCAATGGTGCTTCAGCATACCATCTCCCTTATCAGAAATTCTCGTTGACCGATCTGAGGGACCTCAAACACTACAGATTTTGCAACCATTTCCAATCAATGGCTTCTAAAAACTTTTGATTGCCATTACAATGAAAACGACTAGATTTACACTATTACCAATCTTTATGTTATTAGATGGCCTTATTCGGATTTGAGTTTCTACATTGGAGGATTCACAAATCCGATATGTAGTTTGGGTGCTCATTCCACCAATTTTTACAGATGAGTAGAAAATGAAAATTAGATATTGTAACACCGGAAATCTCAAGCCCTTTTTTTAAAACGCGGTGCGGAAGCTTAATTAAAAAACTATACATACAGTATAAATATTTACAAACAACAAAGCATTTGTTTCACAAATACAACTTTCGTCTTGGTGTTACAAAATACTATGGCTCGTTTCCATTTTAAAATACAAAAACATATCAGAGGAGGGTCGAGTTTTCCTTCTACAAACACCAACAACTCACAAACTTGCAAAAACATCAACTGAGGGGAATTAACACAAAGCTAAGTGAGAAGAAGCTAATCACAAAGGCAAACATCAACAATCGATATCAAAGCATGTAACCACACAATCAAGAAGACCGGCGGTTCGGCGCAAAACCTACAACCAATGTCAGCCAAAGCAAAGGTTTACCGATAGCCCTCCGCTGAATTGGCACAGTGAAACTCCCTGCTGACACAACGCATGCATCAGTAGGACTACCACTATTTAACCAATCAGCAGACGACCCCAGCCCAATTCCACGTATAGCTGACTTCTCAAACGCAACTCGATATCATCCCTCGAGCACGTATCGGCCAAATAGTCATGCAACAGATATCATCAATCAACAATCAGACTCAACAGTCTATCAATCACATACACATGCATCACATCGATCATATCAACCATAATCTTTACCATCCGTGAGTTAACATCCACTCACCTCGTGATTCCAAACGCGAAACTCAGATATCTTATATCATTGAGTCTTTGTGTTTTCTGAAAACACAGTAACAACAAAATTAGTCTTGGATTCATAAATATATCTGTTCACATATATACATATCTCTTTTACTCATAAACATTAAGCTTGATTCACATATGATAGTATATGTAACATACAACATCAAGGAATCAACAAACAAAAGCATATCCTCAAAAACCGCGGACGCGTTGCGTCCAACAATCCGACGCGTCGTGTCGTGTCTAATTATCGGATTTCACGAACACTAGATTTTAGAGTCGGATTTAGGGTATCCCGATTTCAAGTGTCGGATTCTTGGCCCCGGATTTGGTTGCGGTTTAGGGTTATCGGATTTGGATTATCGGAATTTCACAATATGTAGGATTTACGGGGAAGCGTCGCATCCCTCTAATGGACGCATCGCGTCGCGTCCTCACCTGCATCATCTTCTTCAAAATCCAGCCGACTTTATCATAAATCTTTTCCATATCTAACATCTAAATCTTACCAAAATCACTTCTAAAACACGTACAAACCTCAATAACATGTATATAAACATCTCAAATCTCATTAAAACATCAAAACTAAGAAAACCCATTTACCAAGTTTTGAGCTTCAAGCTTCATTAATGGTGTTTTATCATGTATTCATGGAACTCAACAGAAAAACACATCAAGATAACATGTTGTAATCATAAACTAACCTTTAGTTGGAATTATAGAACACTAAATCTTCAATCTACAAATTGAAGTAGTCAAGTTTCTTGAAGGATTCTTCAACATGAAGCAATAAACACACACTACACCTTTTTCTCTTGAAAATAATGAGCAGAGGATTTACAAAACACACGTATACATATATTCTACAAAACCAAAGCAGGATGTGTTCCATGCTTTATCCATATTTACATGCATACATACATAACATACTATACATACATACTTAACACATATTTAAATATGTCCAGTAAACCCATGTCTTTAATTAACTAATTAACTCTTTTAATTAATTAATTATCTTAACAATAATATTAATTAACCCAAAATAATCACATAATTAATTAAATGTAAATAAGCATGTACCGCTAACCCACGACTAGCCCAGGTTTGCGGATTTACAGATATCATGGTCATGCTTGATTGAAACACTTGATTAATGGTCAATAGCGGTCAATCATTATCAATAATGGTCCATCATGGTCATCAACATTCAATCATGATCATTCTTGGGTGAAAAAATTGATTCTTGGTCTATAAATACAGTCATTTTCCGTAGACGGATAGTCATGATCAACAACATTATGTGCGTTTTCTGAACTCTTGAAATAAAGAAATCAACCAAGAAACTCTATGTTCTAGGGTTTTCTTTCATGTAATGTTCTTCGATGAAAATAATGCAATTGTAATACTCATGAACTTGTGTAATAATTTCACTCATAAATTAAGGAACAGAATATTACACTAATTACAGGATTCAAGCCATGCATAATATTGATTTCCACCAAAATTACAGGAGAGGGAATCTCCAAAAAGATGTTCTTGACTACTCTTCACTACAAGGAAAACCTCAAACTTAACAAGCATCAATATAAGAAAAGATTACATGGGTACGAAACTCTTCACATAGTTATCAATTTGATTTAGTAGAAAAGGTTTCTGAAAAGATGTTTGCAGAATCACGCCACCAACCCTGTTATATATTGCTGTGGACACATCTGCTAGCTAGCATGATCCAGGAGGATTTTGGTGGCCAACACCAGGGCTTGGTCCAGGACATGTTGGCCTGTAAGCTCGAGTCTCGTACTTCTTGTAACGATTGAGCATAACCTTGTCTACAGATGGAGGCATAGGTGCAGGTGGCGCTTGGATAGGCATGGGGGGAGGAAGGAACATTCGCTTTTTTGATGCTTCGATTGAGTAAGTATCATATGGTACAAGTAAAATGAGCATACAAAGACTAAGCATACTCATAGTAGATGAAAGTTCAACACTTGTAATTAAGCTTGCTAGGGAGTTTGCCAATACTAGCTCTTAAAACAAATTAAGCATACAAGATGAACTTTGATATGAAAAAAATAAATGGTCAGTCACATATGGCATTATTTATATGCAATTTAAAGTGTCCAACAACATGTTTTATTTATTCAAAGTTCAATTCATTGGTAGTGCATGCATTTTTGTAATCTTGATTTTGAGGTATTTAATCCCTTCCCATTGGAATAAAGATTTAATTCTCTCAATTTAAAATTGATCTCAAAGCTGTAAGAAATATCAAGCCTGTCAAATTAGTATCTTTATTTTGTTAATAAAGTTTGTTAAGATGTATTTATTTATGTTTATATGATCTAATCGTGATTTTGAAGTACTTATTCTTTGCCTAATTCAGTGCTATATTGATGACATATTTATTCATCTACATGCTATATATATTAATTAATGGCTATTGGTATTAAAAAAACCAAAAAAATAAAAATAATAAATAGAAAATTCTAAAACAGTATAATACAAGACTGGTAATATTTAAATAACATAAAAAGTTCACAAGAAGCATAAACGTTTTTAAATCATCGCCATTTGTGAAGAGACACGTCACATGCATGTATAATTATATAGTATTTCCACTTGATTATTATATATTTTCAAAATTTTGATTTTGATTTTACTTTTTAAAAATATATATGACTACAAGATCCGTAAATGTACTAGTATTATATAGGTATATGCCTAATTAATATTTTTTTTCTTTTAATTAATTTTTAACTTATGATCAATTGAATATATATATATAAATTAATATTAGATATTCGTATGATACACAGGTTTTAAAAAATGATAATTATTAAACATTAATAAAAAGATATTAAATAATTATAAAACATGAAGTAAATGAGAATTTAAAAAAAGCGTGACGGACGACACCAATACTTAGACAAGTGGTGGAAGAGTCGACGCGAGATTAGGGGTAGATGTGATACCAGAAACGTGATATCATGGTACGGAAAGACTTAATTATATTTTTTATACAAATCATCGATCATTATTGTTACAATTAGGGAAATAAGGTCAAGTGATTATAATTAAAAAGAATTTAAAAGTCAAAATTAGAATTATAATTTTGATTAAATGAATGATGAGATTAAACAGCTCATTTTATTTTATTAAATAAAAGTTAGAATCGTATAATAAATTTGACGACGTTAACTGTTTTCGTTATTTCTTCTAGCTACCAGTGTCATTTCTCCGAAACTTATGATTTATGCATGCAAGCACAATCATTTCACAAACTAAATCATATTCTGTATACAAATCAAATGCAGTAAACCAAACATGTAACTTTATATAACTGAAATGCAGTCAAACAATTCAGATGTAGTAAAATTGTTTATTGTGAGTAGTATATGAAGAGCACACACACACACACACACACACACACACACATATATATATATATATATATATATATATAGGGGAAGGTTTATTTGAGAACCGTTTTTATTGCGAGAACCAATCTTAGCCGTTCATTTTGGATAATGGAATTCATGGATGAAGAGCGTGGAGAGATTGGGTGTGGCATGGTGCATATAAGAAATTCATGGGTGGGCAATCCAATTGAAGGAGGGGGAATTGGACGGCTAAGATTGGTTCTCGCGGTTCTTGCAATAAAAACGGTTTTCAAATGAACTTTTCACTATACATACATATATACATGGGGAATGTTTATGCCAAAAGCTTTTATTTTGCGAGAAGTGTTCTCATCTATTAATTGGTTTTTGATCTAATGATCTATATTTATCACAATTACTGGTTTTCTTTCATTTAAAAGGGTATATTAATAAAGACTTTTTTTTCCCTCTCTCCTATTTTTTTCTCACTCAATTTTACTAGTTACTCTGATATTAAAATTTTTGTTTCCTCATCAACGGAATAAACAAAACTTTGGTCTAATTGTAGAAGTTCACTGGTTTTTATTAACATATTAATTAATTTTTATTTAAATTTATATGCTCATGACTGAACGCTTACAAATTCAGTGTGTGTTTAATTTATCTATTTCTATATGTTCACTAGTGACCTTTTAAATATTTTGTGTTTTATAATAAAGTAAAACATAACTTTCACATGTTTACAATAAAACACCAACATATTCATTTGTTATGTTTATTTAGTTAACAATAAGAGTTGAAACAAATAGATGCATATGAAAAATATAAACTACGATACATTTTTATAATCTATATGGATAAAAAAATTGTTCACTGCTGAACATTATGAGACTTAACTTGTTTGTATATGTTTTTGTTAGTGAACAATGAAGGCAAAACCAAAAAGTTATCTATCTAATTGATGTGAAGCAAAACAATTAGATTAGATATAAGTAAGAATTAAATAAAAGAAATAATCCAAATAAAGAAAACATATATTATTGTTGGTTAATCATAATGACTAGAAAACATCTCAATAAAAAAATCCAATTTAAAATCCTTGATTCCCAAATCAACAAAATACTTAAAATGGAGACGAACAAATTGTTTGAATGCCACTGGTTTATATTCGATGATGGTTGACTGTCATGGTTACCATTCAACAATATATGTCTCTTACCTCCTTCGATCTCTGATTGTTGACCGGTGGTTCCATTGAATATATGTCTCTTACCTCCTCCTACGACAACCTTGTTGATTGGCGGTGGCGTATGCTTGTTATAGAAAACAAACACCGTTGTTACCGGTATACAAGCGACTAAAACTTACCGGTGCCAAACAGTTGTATTACTTTTTGAAAAATAGGTTTATGGAATACCAAAACTAAAGTGGGTACACAAAATATGAAGAAAAACATATGAACGAAAAAATACATTACTATAAATATTATTTCGATTTTCAACATATGTTCACCGATGAACATGAACAAAAATAGAAAAACCTACGCATGAAAAAAACCACTGCTATACATATTTTGATTTCATAAGTGTTATAATATTATTCCTGCATACTTCTTTAAAAACCCAAAAGAGAAAAAACCTAAATATCAAACAATGATAATATAAATTCTTATTCAATCTTAAATATGAAAAGAAATCCTGGTTTCATAAAACCCTATTACCTTTACAAACAATAATACTAGAAAACCTAAAAAAACCAAAAACAAAACCACCATAAGCGAATATTTAAGCAACGGTTGTGAAGGGAACAATAATGGTGAAGACAAAATCACTATGTACCGTCATTTATTGATTCACTAGAGGACTGAAAATTATAAAACCTAACTAGAATCTTAAGCCCCTATAATTCCCTATAAACCTGTGGCTGAACACACCCCTAATTGAGGTACCTATACTTTTGGAAGAAGGACCTACAGTACGTTGTGAAAAGAAGCACATAATGAATTACATGACACAACACCTGATTGTGGTTGTTGCTCTTAGAATGGCGCACTCAAATATGACTATGGTTCATGGCGTAGATCGAACATGAGTTTGAGCTTCACGAAAACACCTATATATCTTGCATGCATATATATATATATATATATATATATATATATATATATATATATATAGGCAAAAGTTCAAACGAGAATGTTTTTCGTACGAGAACCGTGAGAGAGGGTTCAAACGAGAACTGTTTTTCGTATGAGAACTGCGAGAACCAATCTTGGCCGTTCATTTTGGATAATGGAATTCATGGATGAAGAGCGTGGGGGGATTGTGTGTGGCAGGGTGCAAGTAAGGAATTAATGGATGGACAATCCAATTGAAGGAGGGGGAATTGGACGGCTAAGATTGGTTCTTGCGGTTCTCGTACGAAAAACAGTTCTCGAAAAGTTCAAACGAGAACTGTTTTTCGTATGAGAACCGCAAGAACAAATCTTAGCCGTCCAATTCCCCTCCTTCAATTGGATTGCCCATCCATGAATTCCTTACATGCACCCTGCCACACTTAATCCCCCCACGCTCTTCATCCATGAATTCCATTATCCAAAATGAACGACCAAGATTGGTTCTCGCAGTTCTCGTACGAAAAACAGTTTTCGTTTGAAAACTCCCCTATATATATATATATTTATACACATACACCCCCACACAATATGTATGTTGTGATGGCCCAAAAATCAAATGGAACTTACAAGGATATAAACGTGAAATGGTGTTGTCATTTGTTTCAAATCTCTAAATCATAAAATATATTTAAAATACATGTCATGTGTCATATCTTAAATAATTACGTGCGTTAAAATCACTAATCATAGTTAATGAAAATTAAGACACCACTCACTCTTTGGTTAACCTATGCGCACTGTCCCGTGGGAGAGGGTGGGTGGCTAGCAGGAAGGAGGGAACACCATTGCCCCTCACCCAAAGTCCAAAGTCACGGGTGAGATCCTTTTGCTGGCAAGTAACCCGTGTTTTTTTGTAAGGATCAAAAACCATTTTGTAAGGATCACAAACCATTTTGTAAGGATCAACCTTTAAGCCTTAACAAGAATTTGTTAGAAGATGCAGATAACAAATAAAAGATAAACACAACACCTGATATAACGTGGTTCAGTCGTCAGGATCACAACCTACGTACATAGACAAAAATTAGAGACTTCTTTATTATGACTATTTGATAGTCTTGATAAAATTTTTTGTATACGAGTTAGAATATATGGAAGAATTATGATTGTAACTGTTATGTTTGAAAATAAAAAATTGGAATGTTGAAAAAGTAAAAAGTTAATTTAGTCAAAAGTTGTTGAATTAGTGTGTTTGTTTTCTAATTTGTTTTTTATATTTAGGATAATGAATTTTTATAAAAAATTGTTCAAAATAACAAACTTTTATTTAATTAAAAAAATACTCAAAATGGTGATTTTCCACTAAAATCTCCAAATAAAAACCTTCCGTGGTTAAGTTAGAACTCAACTTAGAAATAAGTTACCACGTGCTACGCACGTGTTCGTCTTCTTCCTTGTTCTTCAACACTAATTTTAACCAGAATTCGTGTTCACCTCTTGAAATCGTCCCCCCAATTTATGACAGAAACCCTCTTCACATTTACGAAATCGATACCCTAAACCCATAATCCATAACACAATCTTTTATTGTGAAGCTGGAGCAATTGAAGACGATCGGTAGGGAGCTTGCAATGGGCTCCCAGGGTGGCTTCGGCCAGTCCAAGGAGTTTCTAGACCTCGTTAAATCAATCGGCGAATCTCGATCCAAAGCTGAAGAAGACCGTATTGTCCTTCACGAGATCGAAACCCTAAAACGTCGAATCACCGAACCCGATATTCCCAAACGCAAGATGAAAGAGTACATAATTCGTCTCGTATACATTGAGATGCTCGGCCACGACGCCTCTTTTGGGTACATTCACGCGGTTAAGATGACTCACGACGATTCTCTCTTAATGAAGCGAACTGGGTATTTGGCCGTCACATTGTTTTTGAATGAGGATCATGATTTGATAATATTAATCGTCAATACAATTCAGAAGGATCTGAAATCGGATAATTTTCTGGTTGTATGCGCCGCTTTGAATGCAGTCTGTAAGTTGATTAATGAGGAGACAATACCCGCTGTTATCCAGCAGGTGGTGGAGTTGTTAGGGCACCCAAAAGAGGCGGTGAGGAAGAAGGCTGTAATGGCTCTACATCGCTTTTACCAGAGGTCCCCATCGTCTGTGATTCATCTTGTAACGAATTTCCGAAAGGTTGGTCATTTTGAGATGTATAGACTTTATATTGATATGAATATCATAGAATCTAACCTGCATTGTAGTAGATAATGATCTGATGTTTGGCTATGGGAATTGAAGATACCTTAGTTCAATATTTGAACCGATTTTATCGAATAGCCATGATCAGGCATCACCTACATTCATGCACACCTTAATTGGATTACACTGTTTGGGCATATGTTAATTAGTTAGAAATACCTTCCATTGTCAAGTTAGCTCAAGGCAAGAAGCACTATATGGCCCTAGCTGCAGTTATGCCATAAATTAATTATACTCACAATTAAATGAAGATTGAAGCAATGACGGAAAAATGGAAAGGGAATTTAACTTATTAGCAAAACCATGGGGCAAAGAAATCAACTGCCATACACAAGAGAGCTTGTGGAATTAATGAATACAAATACCATAATTGAGTTCATGAGATACATAAGGGAACTTGTATGCAATAGAAGACGTCGTCATCAGTTACGATAAAATGGTGAGCGGTGGAACCATCTTTAGTCACTCCAAACCATGTTGTTAATGGCTCAATTGCTACACCAAAAACTAAATGGTCCTTGGAGGCTACTGCTTCTATCTTTTAGTTGACAAAATAATTGATAATCACCAGATACATGCATGTAACTTTTTCTAGTTTTATGCATCATTTTTTTTAAAGTTTGAAATCTAAATGCGCCGCTAAAGAAATATCAACCTACATGATAATGCAGATTGGGAAACAGCTTGGGACATGCCCTACGGTTGTTAGTTGATATGGAGTCAATTTCTTTCTGTTATTATTAACATACCCAAGTGAGATGTGCATGGATGTCTATGAATACAGTTTATTTTTACTTTGAGAAGCATTTGGCTTATTTCTTCTTTAACAGATTTGGAAATTCTTATTCCACTTGAATATACATTTGCTGGTCCTTAATATGAACACTTTAAATTTTTGCAGAAACTTTGTGATAACGACCCTGGAGTTATGGGTGCTACCCTTTTCCCTCTTTTTGATCTTATCACAATAGATTCAGATTCTCACAAAGATTTAGTTGGCAGCTTTGTAAGTATTCTCAAACAAGTCGCTGAACACAGGTTGCCAAAGAGTTATGATTATCATCAGACACCTGCGCCATTCATACAGGTGCATCACCTCATATATCGTGTACATAGACACAAGTATCCTCATCCATTTCCTTGTGCTTTGAATCTTTTGTTTTTGTTTTTCTGCTCTTATCCGTCAATAATCAGAGGTCATTATCCTTAAAATATCGGGAAAAGGTTGTATTTTTTATTTGAATTTTTAAAAGAAGTTCGTGTAACTGTCTTGCTTAAGAGATTGTTTTAACTTCAGTTATTATTTTGCTTAAGTATGAATTTTGCAAATGTAATGCGTTTCTTTGATATTGTGCTTTTGCAGATTAAGTTGCTAAAAATCCTGGCATTGCTTGGTAGTGGAGACAAGCAGTGTAGTGAGCAGATCTATACTGTCATAGGAGATATAATAAGAAAGAGTGACACAACTAGTAATATAGGAAATGCTATTCTTTATGAATGCATTTGCTGTGTTTCATCTATACATCCTAGTCCTAAGTTATTTGGAGCAGCAGCTGATGCAATTGCTAAATTTCTCAAGGTTCATAATTTATTTCCATGTTAAAACAATGTGGTTGCACTTAAAGAAGTGTAAAGTTCTTTTTTGGGTAATCTTTTTTTCCTTTTGAAAAGCTGTTTTTGTACTAATCTTACTATCGGTTATTCTTTTTCTTTTTCCATTTTGGACCTTGTAGAGCGACATGCATAATTTGAAGTATTTGGGTATTGATGCACTTGGTCGACTGATAAGGATAAGCCCAGAAATTGCTGAGCAGCACCAGCTTGCTGTAATCGATTGCTTAGAGGTGAGTGAATTTTGAATGTGCTTTTATTCGATTGATTAGATACTCAACCGACACTAATTATAGATTGAGCAATATTATATGTGAATCAACACTAATTACCAAATAGTGAATTATAAGGTTTGAAAAGAGCGTACGTTTTCCCCCTAGAAAACCCCAATCAGAACGAAGCTAATAAATTTTATATTCATGTATAGATCACTCTGGCCAAATCAAATCCCCGTATTAATCGATTTTGCATAAAATCCAGTGAATTTCAGTTCTAATTTTGAATCCAACCTGTCGCATAAAAACTGGTCCAGTTGGACTCATAAAGAATGATTTAGCAGATTAAATATGATTTTGGATGTCCAGATACGATTTGATTCACATGCATTTGCAAGCCTATGTGTTATATCCTAAGAAAATGGTATTTCCGAGTACATTTTGATAAAGGATGATTAAATAAACATCTCAATACGCACTTACCAATATTAACATGTAGTTTGTTGGGGTTGTTACTGCTGCAAAGCCTGCAAGTGTGTAGAGTAGCAAATAAACTATGAATTCCTTTATTGTTGGACTTTTGTTATCGGCACGTGTTTGTCTCTATCTCAAATATGCCATAATTTAACTTAGTTGAGAAAATAATTGGCAAATGTAACGGACTTTTTTTATATGTATATATATTTTCTTTTTGCTTTGTCGATTAAATTTGAAGTCAGGATCCAGATGACACTCTAAAGAGGAAAACCTTTGAGCTGCTTTACAAAATGACAAAGTCCTCCAATGTGGAAGTTATTGTAGACCGCATGATAAATTACATGATAAGCATGAATGACAATCATTACAAAACTGAAATAGCATCAAGATGTGTGGAGCTTGCAGAGCAATTTGCTCCCACTAACCATTGGTTTATCCAGGTTCTCTCTCTCTCTCTCTATATATATATATATATATGTGTGTGTGTGTGTGTGTGTGTACATATAATGCACACACACACATGTATCCACTTTTTTTAATTGCAAACTTTGACATGGTTGGTGCCATTTTGTACCAGAAATCTATCTTCAATTCTTCCCCAATCTTTTCGATTTACAGACTATGAATAAAGTCTTCCAACATGCTGGGGATCTAGTGAACCCTAAGGTGGCTCATAACTTAATGCGTTTGATTGCTGAGGGTTTTGGAGAGGATGATAATGATGATGATGATGATACAGCCAATAGTCAGCTGAGATCATCTGCTGTATGTAATTCTTGAATGTTATGTTGTTTTTTAATCTCAATTGTATTCTGATATGTGAATTGTCAATGGCACAGATTGTTTACCTTCTTGTAAATCAAAAATAAATAAAAAGCCATATACCTAAAATGTAAAACTTATTTTGAAATCTTTACATAATAAGCAGCCAATATGAAGATTTCATGTCAAGACAATAATACATTAGTGCTTTTTTTGGGGTGTAGGTGGAATCTTACCTTAAAATAATGGAAGAGCCGAAACTTCCATCTATGTTTCTTCAGGTAAGTTGATTTCCTATGTGTATATGTTGCTCTCCTTTTCTTCTTTTTTACTATATATATGTATATATATGTTATATACAGGTCATATGTTGGGTATTGGGGGAATTTGGAACTGCAGATGGTAAATATTCTGCCTCCTGCATCAGTGGAAAATTGTGTGACGTTGCAGAAGCACATCCAAGTGTTGATACTATTATGGTATGTTTGGTAGCTTCACATTTGAGCTCTAGAAAAGTCATGTATTGAAATAGTATCTTCATTGAAAATTTTGCCCGTTTTGGAGACAACTATAAATGCATTCAACTTGATTATAACACTTCGGAGGACTTAAATTATTGGTAATTAAATGGGATTGTTGGTCCATTCTATAGACTCGAGGCATGTGCAAGTGTAAAAACTGTATATTGATTTGAAGATGTTTTTACTTGTTATTGACATTATTCTTGCACTGTGTTAGTGTTAATAGTCTTTATATATGTTGATATTCTTGGGCCCTTAGTGTAGTGTGGACCCTCATGGGCTTCAACTACTAGCAAGATTAGAGTTGACTTGTATATATTTGGATTCCTTCCTTGTATAAATGAGTTTAGTGAACAGAAGCATCTGAAATACTTTTTTCCGTTCTCTTCCCATCAACTAAGCAAATCGTCTCCTCAGATGTGCTTGGTTGCTCTCACCACCCTGGTAGCATTATTTAGCGGCCTCCAGCGACCCTACCCAGCTTGTACGACCCTCATCTGCTCAATCTTTTAGACTTGAATATGATGGGAGCTCAGCATCATGCCCTTTGATTACTGCAGCTTTAGTTTGTAAAATATGGTGAAATAGCCTACGTGATCCGTGGCAGTTTTTTTAGGAGAAAGCCATGTTGGTATGAGTTTTTATTTCAATTTTAGCAAGTTGCTTATAAGAATAGGAATTACAGTGCGCTACCCACGTGCCACTGTTCCTGCTTCCCGTGCCAGCACGTGAACCACCATTCTACCAAAGGGCTTATAGCCTAGCGGTATATGGTGTTTAAGTGCTCCACAAGATTGTGGGTTCAAGTCCTGTTGTAGACAAAAGTGGTGTAGATTTAGGATTAGTTTAGGGGGTGTGTGTGTTTAACCGTTCAAAAAAAACATGAGCCACCATTCTGCTGCCGTTGATTCTGTAACTCCAGCTCGTGGGTCAAATTTGCTCTCTGGCTCTGGTTCTGGTGAGAAGCTATCCTTTCCCTTCTGATTGGTCGTATACACATGAGTGGGATTCATCTGTCTGGAGAAAATTTCCAGAATCTGATCTTGTAGCTGGTCTAACTACCTCTAGTACCCTCGTGTGTTTATCATTTGCTCTGGAGAAATTTTTAGCTGGCCTGATTTCTTGTAGAAATATCTTGATCTTGTGTTTTATTTCGGTTTAGTAGCTGGATTTGGCGGTTAAGTTAGTCTGGTTTTCAACTCGGTTGCTGTTGCTTGTGTTACTTTGACTTAAACTTGTGTGATAGAGATATTTCTCAAGAAAAAAATGGCTAAAAATGATAACAAGTCTTCCGCTAGTGGTTCTCGTATACATGATCTGATTCCAACATCCACTAGACTTACCGATAACAAGCTTAATGATGCTAACTATTTTGAGTGGAGCAAAACCGTGCCTGTATGTTCGAAGTATGGGAATGGCTCCCCCTTCTGATCCACCTACTAATGGTGATCGTGATTTATGGTTACAAAATAATGCTCGTCTATACTTGCAGATTATTAACTCGATTGAGCCCTTGGTCTCAGCTTTGGTAAGCCATTATGAATATGTGAAGGAGTTAATAGACTACCTCAACTTCCTATATTCTATACGAAGTAACATCTGACGAATTTACAGTGTCATGGAGTTCAAGAAGACATGAGGAACCGAACTCTCTTCTTCCATTGAGTGCTGATGTAAAGACTATGCAAATTCAAATAGAACACATAGCTCTCATTAGTTTTCTAACTGGTTTACAACCGGAGTTTGATGACTCCATCATATCTCAGTTTCTGAATGAATCTACAATAGCTTCTCTTCAAGAAAGATTTGCCCGAGTCCTTCGAAATGAGAATCTTCAGCTTGCTTAACTTTCTAATTCTAATATGGCCTTGGTTAATAAAAGTGGATATCGTGGTAGTTTTCGTAGGGATCTCGTGGAGGTTACCTGTCTAAGTATACTTGTAAGAAGCGTTTGGCAAGGAATCAACGGAACTCATCTCCACACATTGCAAGACCCGAGAGTTCCACTACTTCAACTCCTACATTTGCTAAGATAGGTAACTCTGGTAAATGCTTAGTATCTTCTGCCTCCGAATGAGTTATTGATTCAAGTGCTTCTGATAATAATAAACACCGATCCTTCGTTGAGGACATTCTTGCTGATGGATATATCTCTCAAGTAATTGGTTGTGACACAATTATACTTACCCCATATGTGTCATTGTCCTCTGTCCTTAGTTTACCTAATTTTTCGTTCAACTTATTATGTGTGAGCAAAATTACTCGAAATTTGAAGTGTAGCGTCTCATTCTTTCGGATCTGGTGAGGAAGAAGATTATTGGTAGAGGACTCTAATGGCCTATGTATATTTGAACATCAACCAAGACACTCCTTGACATGTTTTAGTTCATCATCTCTATTCAAAGTCTCTAGACTTGGTCATCCCTCCCCATGGAGTCTAAGAACTGTGTTCTGAGTTCTCATTTATTTTCATTTCAGTGTGAGTCATGTCAATTTGCCAAACATCAACATGTTCATATAGGTTCTATGGTCAACAAGCGGGCTGCATCTCCATTTGAATTAGTCCATTATCGGTCTTTAAAGATGCTTGTCTCGCTTGGATGGGACTCACTCTGATGTTTGGGGTCCATGTCATGTCGTGTTATGTCCAAAACTGGATTTAGATATTTTGTTACATTTGTTGATGATTACTCCCGAACTACTTGGCTTTATTAAAAGAAAAAAATTAAGAAGTGTTTACTCATTTTTGTTCCTTTTATGCTAAAATTAAAACACAATTCAAAATTTCCATTAAGACCCTGAGTAGTGATAATGCAAAAGAATACTTGTCTCGGCGAGTTCAGTCTTACCTACTTCAAAATGGTATCCTCCGTGAATCCTTGTGTGTTAGACTCTCTAACCCAGAATGGAGTAGTTGAACGCAAGAATCGTCACCTTGTTGAGGTGACTAGAGCTCTGTTATTTCAAATGGCTGATCCTAAGCCCTTTTGGACTTGATCCAAAATCATTGAAATGTGTCTTTCTTGGTTATTCTCGACTCCAAAAGGGTTATTGGTGCTTCTCCTCCACACTAAATAAATACAATGTCTCTTGGGATGTTACCTTTCATGAAAACCTGCCTTTCTTTCTTGTGTTCCTTGTCATCAAAGAGACGATGATGAAGATGTTTTGCTATATACCCTACCTATTCTTGAGTACCCTGTCTCATCTACACCCATTCAAATGATTTCCTTCAAATCCCGAACTAGTGTCATCTTCATTTGCGGATCCACCGACCATGGGTCTCATATATCAGAAGATCCATCACTTGATTCATCATTTCAAGATATACATGGGCTTTAGTAGTGTTACTCTAAACAAAAAGGCTATTGGCTATAAGTGGTGTTTACTGTCAAGGTCAACCCTGATGGATTGGTGGCTTTATTAAAAGCTCGGTTAGTTACCGAGGGATACACATAAACCTAAGGGATTAACTATTCAGAGACTTTCTTTCCCGTTGTTAAGTTATCATCTATTTGTCTTCAGTTCTATGGTTGCTACTTCATTTCTCTGGTTACTACTTATAATTGGCATCTTCATCAATTAGATATGAAAAGTGCTTTCGTGCACGGTGATTTACACGAGGAACTTCACATGGAGCATAGAGGTTTGTTGCTCAAGGGGAGCATGGTAAAGTCTGCAAACTACGAAAGTATTTGTATGGCTTGGAGCAGTCACCTTGTGCCTGGTTTGGATGATTTAGTGGGTGGTAGCCGAATTTGGCTTACAAAGGAGCTCTTATGATCACCTAGTGTTCTTTTCTTTGTGTATTTTGCTAGTAGTATATGTTGATGATATAGTTGTTACCGACTATGATGACAATGGAATCAAGAAATTGAAAGACTTTCTTGAATTTCATTGCGAGACTATGGATCTTGGTCCACTAAAATGCTTTGCGGGAGTTGAGGTCTCCTGTACTCACAAAGGATTCACTTTAGGCAAATATATCTTAGACATATTGAGCGACTCTAGTCTCATCGAAGCAGAACCGTGTGAGGCTCATGTAATTTCAAATGTTAAGTTAAAAGCAAATGACGGAGACCCCCTTGAGAACCCAGAAAAGTACAGAAGGATTGTGGGAAGACCGAATTATTTGACAATTACATCCCCAAATGTTGCCTTTCCTATGAGCATAGTAAGTCAGTTTATGTCATCTCGAAGAACATCACATTGGGATGTCATATGTCACATTTTGAAATACTTGAAGTGGGGCTTTTGGTTATGGCATCAAATATCAAAACCATGATCATCATGTCATAGAGAGATTCACTGATTCAAACTATGCTGGAGATTCTACAAGTACACAATCTATAACAGGCTACTGTATTTTCGTAGGAGACAACCTAATATCCTGGAAGAGTAAGAAACAAACTGTAGTCTCTCGTTCAAGTGTTGAATCCGAGTATAGAGCTATGGCAATGGCAACTTGTGAACTTGTATGGTTGTGGAATCTACTCGATGAGATTGGTTTTCCTCAATTAAAACCAATGAGCCTATAGTGTGATAAAGAGGCCGCTATTTATATTGCCAACAATCCAGTATTTCGTGAGAGAACCAAGCACATTGAAGTGGATTGTTATTTTAGATGGAATGGTTTCAACCTCCCATGTGAGGAGAGGAGGTCACCTAGCTAATGGATTCACAAAAGCTTCACCTGGGAATAGGGTAAATTACATTTGTAACAAGCTTGGCATGATTAATATCTATACTCTAGCTTAAAGGGGAGTGTTAATGTTAATATTCTTGGGCCCTTACGGGCTTAAGCAAGATTAGGGTTGACTTGTATATGTTTAGTATCCTTCCTTCTACAAATGAGTTTAGTAAACAGAAGTATCTGAAGTGCTTTTCTTTTTCCTGTTCTCTGGTAACACACTGAAATTTATAAACCATGTTCTTTAAACTCCTCTTTCTGCGTATTACGATAGGCGTATGCAGTGACAGCACTTATGAAAGTATATTCTTTTGAAAAAGCAGCTGGAAGAAATATGGAAATGCTACTGGAGGTAGGTAAACACTAGCCATCTATAATAAGTTCCACGAATTTCATATACTTACGAGCCGATTTATATCAACCGTAGATACGAGTTTTTATTTCTCTCTTGCAGTGTCAGTCCTTAATTGAATCATTATCTGCCTCTCATTCAACTGACCTCCAGCAACGTGCATATGAATTAAAAGCTTTTATCGCCCTCGATGCCAATGCAATAAAGACTATAATGCCATTAGATGCAAGTTGTGAAGACATTGAGGTGATCTTTTCTGCATACAAACTGTCATCTTGAAAATGTGCATTGGCTTAATTTTTTTTGTTTCCTTGTTTCCTTGCAGATTGACAAGAGTCTCTCATTTCTCAATACTTATGTCCAGAAGTCCTTAAAACAAGGGGCTCAGCCCTATATTCCCGCTGATGAAAGATCTGGAACTCTAAATATCAGTAACTTTAGAAACCATGATGCTTCACATTCTCTCAGGTTTGAGGCTTATGAGGTTCCAAAACCTGTCATTCCAAGATTGCCCCCGAAAGTAGCTTCTTCAGCCCAACTTGTACATGTACCTGACCTATCTTATCAGAAAGAGGTTCACCGCAGCCCATCTGTAGGATCTTTATCTGACAGAGGCCCAACAGAACTCAGGTTGCGACTCGATGGGGTCCAGAAGAAGTGGGGTCGGCCCACTCACTCATCCACTGCCACCTCATCAACCTCGGGTTGGGGTTCTTATAGGACTACTACAGTTGATGACATTGCAAAATCCAATTCAATTGATTCTTCAAGAAGGCAGCAGTTAGAAGTTGAAGTCTCTGAAGAAAAACAAAAACTTGCAGCTTCACTGTTTGGCAGCACAAGTTCAAGGTCTGAAAGGAAACAATCTGGTGGTGGTGCATGTCCGGTTAAGGGTTTGAAAGCAACCAGTCACACAGCAGACCAAATGTCTCGAGTGGTTCAACCACCTCCTGACCTACTCGATCTTGGTGAACCGACTGGTGCTGCAAGTGGCTTGTCTTCTACTGTTGATCCGTTCAAACAACTGGAAGGTCTTTTGGGTCCAGGTGAAGATCGTAATGCTGCTACGACAGTTTCTAAAGTTCCTGACCTCATGTCTGCCTACTCAACAAGTGGGCAGAATCAGAATCAAGATAGTTCTAATCTGGCTCACGGGTTAGCTAAAGCAGCACCAACCAAGGGTCTGAACCTAAATGATGCTCTGGGCAAGGATGCACTCGTTAGGCAAATGGGGGTGACACCTACGAGCCAGAATCCTAATTTATTTAAAGATTTGCTGGGCTGATCCGGTGATTGCGTTTGTAGATTCAAGATGAGATCTGCATCTGCTCTTAGGAATCAAATATAGGGAGGAAATACTTGGAACGTCCAAAAATAGATGATTATTTCTTTTTTAATCTAACTTTTGTTCTTTCAAATTCGTTTTTTTTGTCGGCTCTTTTCGTTATAATTTTTGGCATTTTGCTAGTTTTATTTTATATATTGACTTTTAAAAAAACATGTATATGTTTGATCAAATGAAAACAAAATCTTTTTTTGATTTTGAGAATGTAAGATGCTATTTCATCTTCGTCGAGTTGTCTTATGTCTGTCAATCAGATCGTCTTAATACATCAAATCTGAAAAGAGACCAACTAAAATACGAATTCTAGACTTGGTATTTGTCAAATACACAACACATAAGCAAAAGTGTTGAGTAAAAAACTTAGCTAGACTTGGTATTTGTCAAATTTCTCAAACACTAGTAGAAGCACGGTTGTAGAGGTCAAATTTTAAAACCATTGATTTTGGTTAATTAAATGTCTAGATAAGGGAGGTCTATAAGTCAAAAGGTTATAGTGACCGCTTTTCAAAAGAAACCTGCGTGTATTAGATGTAATAGAGACCGCAGTTTTCAGAAGAAAGAGTGTGTATAATTAGACGTCATAGACAACAATTTTTTCAATAGAACCATAGTAGTGGAACTTATGGTAAAACACTTTTTTCTTTATAAAACATACAAGTTTCTCACGCATACTATGAAAAACATTCCAAGGCCAACTCTTCTAAGAAAATCCGTGTAAGAAAACTAAAAAACACAAGAATTTTACCTCTAAAATAACATTTACAAAATAATAATTAATATTATTAAAAACTCGTTAAAGATAAATGTTTGATCAAATTAAAAACAAGATATTTGTTTTATCTTGAGAAGATAAGATGTGATTTCATCTTTATGGAGGCATCTTAAACCTATATTTCAAATTGTCTTGATACATTAAATGTGAAGAAACCAACTTACATACGAAACAAAGGTTGTAATGTATTTCTTCTGTGTATTAAAAAAATAATTTACAGGTGTTTGAAATTTAAAAACATAACACATAAGCAAAAATGTTGAATAAAATACTAAACTAGACTTAATATTTGTCAAAACTTATGGATTTCATACTAAACTATCTAGTAATCATATGTGATAATACTAACTTGTGTAGATATATATACTATTTGGGAGATTATGATATACTTAAGTTCATCCAATATCTATACAACATATCAACAAAAATGAAATTTTGGTCAAAATTTCAAACATGCTCCTTTATTTAGTCAAAACATCATTAAATCTTTGTTGAGATTTCAATTTTCTATTGATGGGATATGTTTATTTGGAAAGTGACTCATAGAGCTTTACCTTTGGTGATTGTGACCATGATACCAATGTGGATTAATTTGGAGACAATTTGCAGACATTATATCTTAAGTTTTGATGTCCATAGCATTGTTTTTCCAATTTTTTGGATGATGTTTGCTTGTGTCATCATGTATTAATTTATAATGAGGTTATTATGAAAATAAATTACAATAGCTTTTTAAATAAATTTAATAGGATTGTAGCCAAATTTTTGGTTTAGCGGTATCAAAGAGTGATTAAGATGTTTCTCCTTTTATCTAGGGTTGAGGGTTCAAGTCTTGTTATGGACATAGGTGGGGTATGTATGGTTGTCGTTAAAAAAACCTCAATATTTATATTATTAGTTCGGTATAAAAAATTATATTATTGTTACATACTAATATATAAATCATTTGTACCAATTTTCTAAAACCAATTATAAGTTACTAGCATCATGCCAGCGCAATGTTACGGCGGCAAATAGTTTTTGGTTTACAATATGTCGTTTTCAAGAATGTAATGATATGTTATTCGTGCGATTCAATGTCACGAAAAAGTTTTTTACAGCAACATATCCATTTTTTTTTAAATTTTCTTTTATTTACATCTAACTATTTTATTGATTTTAAAAATAAATTCTAAAAGACAATAAAAGAAGAAAAAAGATTTATATTGATGAAATAAAGAGAAGAGTTAATAAGATTTTAAAAATTATGTTGATGTGGGTGGATAATTGTTTTAGTATGAGAGAATATATTTTAAATAAAATGTTAAAGTAAATTAGGAGAGAATAAAATAGTTAAAGATTGAGTGAATGAGATTAATTTAGATTAAATAAAGGGTCAAGATTTTATATTGATTGAATTTTAAGAAGTCTTAAAATTTAAGAAAAGAAAGAATGTTAAATGATTTATATAGTAGTAAAGATATAAGAAAACTTATAATACATCTTCTACAATACTTTAAAACAATAAATTTTTAAATTAAAAAGTAGTAACACTAAATATTTTAAATACTAACCGAATCTAATATGGTATTATATTATGGTTTTCACTAAATTTTAATGATATTTTACTTATGTTCAACAATCATATACATGTTTATTATTATTATTAATTTCTTTATTTTAAATTAATTTTAATTAAGAAAAATGACATGGTTAGGAAAGGGTAAAATACATGAAAATACAATTAACTTTCTCTTAATTGTTATTGTATACAACTAATTTTAAATTCTTAAAAATAATACAACTAACTTTCAAAAAAAATTCATTGTATGCAAACAACTTTTTCCTGTGTCTAATCTTTAGCTACCATTGTATACAATAAACTTTTCTATAATTTTCATAGTATACAACAACTTGCATATAACGGGAGGATTATAAAAGCTTATTGTATTATTTTTAAAAAAATAAAGTTGGTTGTATACAATGATAGTTAAGACAAAGTTTATTGTATTTTCATGTAATTTACCCGTTAGGAAACTGTCAAGTAATCTAAAACAGAGTTACGTCAGTTAAATAAGCTAGCTACTATACAATGTTTGATACATTAATAAAATAGTAAGTTTTGAATACTGAGTATATTAAAAGGAAAATTTTGAAAATGAGGAAAACTAGATATATTTTAATGAATTAAACCTTATAAAATTTTCTAATTTCAAGTTTTAAATGAGATAATAATTTACATATACACCAAAACGTACGTACGTACAAATTGATCTTTGTTAAGGTGTCGAATATCTATACTTCGATAATTTTATATATCGTGCCAAAGTTTTTAAATACCGATCGACCATACATTCGTCAATATATGCAAATACTTGTGCATTAATTTCCAATAGTAAAATTAAGCACGTACGACACATCACAATATTATCTTCTTCTAATATAAATAAAAGACCAACTTCAATAAAAATTTATTAAATAATCATAGTTATTAAATTTAAATAAAAATTTTAATTATCAAATCTTAGCTATCCATTTTTGATAAAAATTAAAATTTAATTTTGACTTTTCTTGGTCGATTCAATTTTGACTCTAACTTAAATCAAAATTCTTAATGAAAATTTCAAATATGTCTTCTTAAACCCTAAAATATCGTATTTTACCCACTTTAATTTACAAATATCATATTTACCCTTCAAACTATTTTAAAATATTATATTTAACCAAATTCTTAGTTTTATCATTATAAAATATTTTATAATCATTTAAAATTTTTAATATAACCAATAAACGCTTATCCTAACTGCTCCTAATTGTAATAATAATGATCGATGACTTAGAAATACAATCACGTCTATTTGTATTATGATACCCCTTGCATTGATGTATCCACCGTGGTCTAAGTGTTGACGTTGTTTATCGTCTCAAATTCTCATTTTATTCATGTTTTATAATTATATAATATTTTCTTATTAATGTTTAACATTTATTATTTTTTAAACCAGTCGGTGTATCTCATGGACATTTAATCTTGTGTGTGTATATATATATATGTTCAGTCAAAGTACACCTATGTCAAAATATCATTTCATGAGACGTCAAATTTGTTTTTATTTTAGTTGTCTTAATTCGCCAAATTTGAACGAATCTGATTAATGTTTAATATTTATTATTTTTTAAATTAGTCCGTGTATCTCATAAACATTTAATTTTGTGTGTGTATATATATATATATATATATATATATATATGTTCGGTCAAAGTGCACCTATGTCAAAATATCATTTCATGAGATGTCAAATTTGTTTTTATTTTAATTGTCTTAATTCGCCAAATTTGAACGAATCTGATTAATGTTTAACATTTATTATTTTTTAAACCAATCCGTGTATCTTATGAACATTTAATTTTGTATGTGTATATATATATATATATATGTTCAGTCAAAGTGCACCTATGTCAAAATATCATTTCATGAGATGTCAAATTTGTTTTTATTCTAGTTGTCTTAATTCGCCAAATTTGAACAAATCTGATTAATTATACGGAATTAGTAAAAACGTGTAAAGAAAGAATCAATTGTACATTTGTACTTTGTTGACTTAAAAATAATGATGTAATTAGCCACAAGTACATAAAAAATATGCTAACACCATAAGATAATTATACAAAACTAGTGTGGTATCCGTGTAAAATAGCGGGAGCGAATATTTCTTAATCGATAATGTATGGGTATGAATAACATTATAGTGATATCGAATAATTTTCATTCGCAACATACACATTTTCTTTTTCCTTTTTCTATTTCCTTTATTTCTCTTTTATTTATCAACTCTTTTATTAATTTTTAAAATAATTTTGAAAAAAAATAAAATAAGAAGAAAAAAGCTCTACTTATAAAATAACTAAATAAGATGATAAAAGCATATCATAATCTTAGAAATTATGTTTTTGTGGGTGAAGAATTGTGTTTGTATAAGAGAGTATATTGTTTGGTTTGTGTGTTTAAAAATTGTAAGGATATTTAAAAGTATATATATTAGTCATTATTCATTACTTAAATTTTAAGAGTTTATAAGTAAAGTAAAAGAGAGAATGTTAAATATATTATAAATTAAGATTTTTATTTTAGTTATGGAAGGTTTAGTTATTAAAATGATATTTAGGAATCTAATTAACTCTACTTAATGGTTTCTTTTTAAGTTTAAATAAAGGGTAAATTAGTAATTTTAAATTACTTAAAATTAAGAGCTTAAGACTAGCTTTTAGAAGAGAGCGCTAAATGCTTTATATATTAATATATATCTATACTATATTATAAAACATTTAGACCTCTGAAATCTCTTAATTTTAAGTAATTTAAAATTACTAATTTACCTCTTATTTAACCCTATAAGAAAACTATTATATAGAGTTAATTAGATTCTTAAATACCATTTTTATAACTAAATCTTCCATAATAAATAATATTTAAAAAAGTCAAGTCAATGCAAATTAATTTTCAACCTATATAATATTAAATACAAATTAAAAATTAAATAAAAATAATCTTTATAAAAATAATAGTTTTAATATTTTATCATATAACACATATTTTAATTTAAGTATTAAAAAATACATATAGCTAGAACTTATAAACCTAATAACATGTAACCTAAATTTATAGACATTTTCAGATTTTTTAAATAACTCGTGTAATCAAAACAAAAGGTTTAATTTATAATATATTTAATATTCTTTTTGTTTCTCATTTTATTGTTTTTTAAAATTAATAAAAGAGTTATAAGGAAAAGAGAAATAAAAAGAAATAGAAACATGAGAAAGAAAATAGATATATTGCGAACGAAAATTGTTCGATGTCATTATAATGCATGATCTAATAGTATTACGTTATTAAAAATGGACATATTATCGAGTAAAAATTATTTCTAACCGTTGTATTGCACGGGTACTATGCTAGTGTGTGTGTATATATATATATATATATATATATAATCTCTTAAAAAAGATACAAAGTAATAAAACAAAAAACTAGGCTACATATTAGACTCCTCAAATAGATTTAAACACCAACTAATCCAAAGAAGTTTCCTCCCCCAAGTACTTTGGTATTAAAATAAATGTGAAGACATGGTTAAAACTTACACCTAAAAATGTGAAGAAATGTCTGAAAATCTCACGCTTAACAGCGTAAAAAAATGACTTAAAAGCGTTACACACTTAAAAGTATGTAGAAATATTTAAAAATTCATACACTTAGAAGCGTGAGAAATTGTCCAAAATCTCTACTTAAACAGCATGAACATTTTCAAGTATATCTTCACACTTAAAATGGTAGAGTTAGAATTATCCAAATAACATCACACTTTAAAGTGTGAAAATTTTGTAATGCCTAATTTCTTCACACATGAGCCAGGTGTGAACTTTATATTTATTCACACTTTCAAGTGCGTAAATATTACTTGATAAGCGTGTATAATCAACCGTTTTCTTGTAGTGATATCTGCAAGAAATAGAGAGATAAAAGAAAACGAGCTCCAAACTCCCCTATTTTTTGTTTGCAGTGAATCAATTTGCATATATTCTTTAGATTACCATGTAAAAAACACACAACTTTAATCCACAAAAAGTTCGTTTCCGTCTTTAATCTTCTTGTCTTAAACAATTCTTCAAATGATTTTGGCTAGTTAGAAGTTGTAAAACCGAAGATAAGGCATTAAGGCCATATCATGCATGCATGCTTCCCAACTTTGCCTAATTACCTCCACAATATTCAGATGTCCAAGAGCATGAATTAAAGAATCGAAAAGGAACAAGACCAAAATCAGCGATGACCGAGCGAAGAAGCATGAGACACTGATGAGAGTACGTACCTCCTTGGAAGGATTAATTTCCACAAATAAATTCTGCCAAATTTCATACAAGTACGTTGTATGATTTAGTCTGCCAAACTCTTAAAATATAATTATGTTAAGCTCGCATGATTTTTTGAGTTATTATTTCCTTGCAATTAAAAAGTTTTAAATAAAGAATTTAAAAAAACACGAACGTGTGATTTACTTAAAAACACTTAACGGAGAATTCGGTCATTGTGTCAGAAGCTAATCAATGAAATGAAAGTAAGAGTACAAAGTTAGTTGTGTTTATTTTATAGAATAGTAACAGTTTTAGTTTTGTTTTAATTAGTTCATTTATAATTTCAAGTAATCTTGAAATAGTAATCAAGTTTTAAAATTGTTAAAATCTTGTGAAATGTACCTTTTTTTTGCAGATTACTAAATTAAAGAAACTTGGTTTATTAATTGATCATTTAAATGTAAGGTTATGTGTACGGAAATATAATGAAGTATCCACATTTTAATATTTTATGTAGTGAATTATACTTTATTGAGATTAATATAATAAACTATCTGAAAATTACATTATGTGTAACTTGACCCGCAATCAAAGGTTAAGAAGGTCACCTTTGATTTTTTATAATTTATTCTATTTTTTTTGTATTACGATTACTACTACTAGTAGTACTATTATTATTATTATTATTATTATTATTATTATTATAAATGAAGACGAATGAAGGTTAAATGTAGATCATGTTTAGGGTTCTAATTTATATTTTGAAGATAGATCTTTAGGTTCCGCCTCCACCGCCGCTCCACCTCACAGCCTATGCCGCTGCCTCGTCCATCAATATATCTAAGAATCCAAAATAGAAAACCCTAAATGGGTTCAAATAGATTCCGTCTTCAATTCCCCTATCCATTCATAGATCTTTAACCACCTCCGCCACCACCTCCTCTTCCGTTGTCTTCAACTCATTCAAGAATAGGTTCCATCATTTCAAGAATCTTGACTGATAGTTTATTTCTAGGGTTTTCACCGATCGTGAAACCTGTTCAAGAAAAGATTATTAAAGGGTTTTCACCTGCGTCATCTCCATCTCCAACCTCAATCGTCTTCTTCATCTTGATTTTGTGATTTGTTTTAGGGCTTTTCTTAAATTCTTAGTTTACAAATGAATATGTCTGGGATAAGTTTGTCTTTAATTTATAGATTGATTTTTAAGGGTTTCTTTGATTTTTAGTTTACAGATGAAGATTATGAAATGAAGATGATAATGGTTCATATGTATAGTGGTTGTTGCGATGGTAGCCGCTAGAAGGGACAGTAAGATGGAGATGGTTGAAAACGAAGGAGGTGGCAGAGGCAGATGTGGTTGAAGAAGGTGGAGGTAGCAGTGGTTGTGGTTATGGCTGAAGATGAAGCAGGTTTGGCGGTGAGGGTAATTGAAGTTGAAGGATGAGGTGTTGGTGGTTAATCTTGATTTGCAGATTTTCCAAACCCACACACCTTTTAGGCTTGAATAATAATAATAATAATAATAATAATAATAATAAGAAGAAGAAGAAGAAGAACCCAAAATAAAAAAAGAACAAAAATAATCAAAAATCAAAGCTGACCTGCTTAATTAACCTTTGATTGTAGGTCAGTTACAGTTAATATAATTCTCGGGTAGTTTATTATATAAATTTCAACAAGGTTTAGTTTGTTATATTGAATATTAAAATTAAGACACTTCATTACATTTTAGTGAGCATAAGCCTTAAATTTATTATATATTTAATATATATTATATAAATATATAATATATATGTTGTCTGTGTATTAGACTATCAATTTGTCATGTGTGTGATGTGTGATATATATATATATATATATTATAAATACATATTATATTATATATTATATATTATTAATTTAAATGATAAATAAACCACGTTTATTTGATAACCTGTAAAAATGTAAAATTTATATAACAGAACATTTTTAAAACTTGACTACCATTTTCAAATAACTTAAAAATATGAGTGATCTAATTGAAACAAAACTAAAACTTGTTAATATTTTATAAAATAAATCCTAAAATATAATTTAATTAAAGAGACAATTATTTTAATAAGTTTGTTAAAATTGTTGGATTTGAATTTTTTATTTCTTAGATTATTATTGCATTTCATGAGGGGCAATAAATCAACTAATCAAGCATGCACAATATATAGTCAAACTTTTACTAAGTCATGAATTGCCATGTGTATCTTTAATGAATCCCCAAAGTCAAAACACTTAAGTTGTATAAAAATTTCATTAAATTGTCAACCATCTTTAATTACTTGTTTTTAAGCCAAGGCGAAAAGTAATCCAAATGGGAGTTGACGACTGTGGCAATGTGATAAAACATGCACACACATGGGAGATTGATGACTAGAGTTTATTTCAATATATAAAAATATTACTTATTTATTTTAAAGTCAACTAAAATACAAATTTTTAGTAATTTTTTATAAAAAGAACACATTTTTGTTTTTAAAAGTCTAACACAACTTTTTTAAAGGACAAACTTTATAGAAAAACTTAACAAAGAATTGAAGCCGTTACAATCTCACAATTGTCTACTTTCTACACTATCAAAGAAAATAACAAGGCAAACCTCAATTAAGTCTAAACAAAACCAAGAAAATCACGATTTTAGACTAATCGGGGGAAAGTATCCAATCAGTTTAGTTTGTATTTTTAGATATCGGTCCATGGTTAAAACGAAAGACGTGTCGCAACAAAATGTCTCGTTATGATTGTTCAAATGGTACAAAATTCAAATACCTTTGAATTAATCATAAAAGCAAACTAAATATCTAGTTGTGATTGTTCAAATAGTTGAACTTTTCTCCTGATTGAGAGTCATATATAGGTGTAAAGTCCATATGCATAGAGGACCACACTAGAGCTTTACACATCAATAACTCAACCAAGAGAGGCAAAGATAAAATTAAAGGGCCATTTATGGAGTTTACCTAAAAATATAGATCTTCTAGTTGTAGTTAGTTGAACATTTTAAAGAAGTTCAAATTCACAAAGGCCTAAAGTAAAAGAACATTTTTAAACTGCCCTACTTATATATCTAACACGTCGAAAAAAAGTGTATATCAATAAAAGAGCATATTTAGAAGAAAAAAAATCTAGAGTAAAAATACGATTATTTAAAATAACATAAACAGATACAAATCAAATTAAACGAACAAACACGATTTTGATAAATAAACTTATTGTTATACAATAACAAATCAGCTTTAAAGTTATATTTTGTTTTTATTGTTGATTTCAACTTCCAACTCCTAAATTTATAATTCTGATTTTTAGAGGACCACCCAATATGAATAAGTCAATCATGCACCTAATTATTTTTGGTAGGACTTTGGCATGATTGCATGACAAGTGTAACCTTGTTAGTTAGCAGTTCTTAGATTCAAGATTTGAATATAAATGATTTTGATTGAATTGTCAACCATATTTGTATATCCAATTTATTACAAAGTCAAAATGTTAATACCAATTGAGCGTTGACCAAGATGATGACGTGACATTAATTATTAATCAGTAGTTGACATACGTTTTAAAAACTATAAAATTTGTATTTTATTAATAAACGAAGAAACAATATTGACGTAACTTAATAAAAAAATTAAGAAAACTATAAATTACAATGATCATGGCTTCTACGATAAGAGGGAGACAATAAACTATTAAAATGAAATGGTTGTAACCATGACATCGTTGTCATTTTCTAGCAATTAAGAAAAAGGTGGTAGAGAGGTTTGTTATGCAGGCGACGTAATGTCGAATAATCTCATATATATATATAGGGATGAGATCAAATAAAAAGAAAATTAAAGTAAAAAATGTAAAATGAATTATTATTTGATCATTTTTCGGTATATATATCAACTGATAATTGTTAGTTCATCATCTTTATTGATTAAAACTAGTTCTTCATCAATTTCTTTTTGATTTCAAATACAGATTTTGAAAACAAAATTTTGGAATAATTTGTTGATGAACAAAATGCTTTCATCTAAAAAGTGATGAATATGTTGGATTCATCAAAAAGAAATTGATGAAGAACTAGTTTTAATCAATAAAGATGATGAACTAATGATTATCAGTTGATATATATACCAAAAAATGATCAAATAATCATCCCTTTTACCCTTTTTACTTTAATTTTCTTTTTACTTGATCTCTACCATATATATATATATATATATAGGGGAAGGTTCATTTGAGAACCGTTTTTATTACGAGAACCGCGAGACCAATCTTAGCCGTTCATTTTGGATAATGGAATTCATGGAAGAAGAGCGTGGGGGAATTGAGTGTGGTAGGGTGCATGTAAAGAATTCATAGGTGGACAATCCAATTGAATGAAGGGGAATTGGATGGCTAAGATTGGTTCTTGCGGTTCTCAAATGAACTTTTCACTATATATATATATATAAAGAAAAAGATAAAAGATTATATATGTCATTGTTTAGCTAGAAATTAAGTCAATTAACACAACTAATAACACCAGGAAAAAGTTCAAATAATACAAAGTATTACATGTATATTTATGGAACAATTGTATCACAGAGACCAAGCTAAACCTAACTAAAACCAAAAGGCTTATAGCCTAGCGGTATGAAGTGTATAAGGTGTTTGTCATGGTTGTGGGTTCAAATTCTGTAGTTGACATAAAATGTAGATATAGAAGTAGGAATAGATGGTATGTATGTTATGTTGTTAATAAAAAGCTAAACCTAATCCTAACCGGCCACATGGGCAAATGCACATAGTTCTGACATGTTTATCTCCTAGTTTTGATACAGTGCCACTAGCAAAAGGCGGAGAGAGGTTTAAAGCTTGGACATGTAAATGGAAACTGTGTAGTGGATAGTTGTTCAATGTAGATGACTGCAAATTTTGAGATGAATTGAATTTGGAATTCCTTCTGCACAGCCTTTTCTTGAGCAAAGTGAAAGCCAACCATATATGTTATGTTAGAGCATGAAATAATAGATTAGGAGATAGATAGGTTGCACCAACATGATCAAGCACACCACAAACATCGGAGTATGAGAAAAGCAATACATTTGCCATGTAATAAGAGATTGTAACAGGCTAATCTCATAAGACTTGTACTTAGATTTTCTAGAAAGGTGAGAGATTATGTTATTTTTCCGAGAAGACCAAGAATACAAAATTGCTCGAAAATAGAAAATCTAAGTACAAAGCTTTTATCATGTGTGTAACATGTCCAAAACTACAATGTAAAAGCCTCACGACATATAAAGGCCGTCCTAAAGAGCAAATGGAGTTTTTTAGATACTGCTAAGGTGAAAGGGGATCCATGATGGAAAACAAATCAATGACATATTCTCTCAAAGATAACACATAATTTGCTTGATAGCTAACCATTAAAACATATACGGGTTGATGCATAAACTAGCAAACCTTCTTGACGCTAAAAACAAGATATGGTCTCATCAAGGTTACATATTGAAGCGCTGACGCAACCTCACGGGGATAAGGCTATTAGCCTAAACATGCCCCCACAGGCTAGTAACATAGCAAGAGACATGAATATCATCAAGTCACGATGGATGAATGACCTAGAATAAGGTTATAGAACACTATAGTTGATAATCCATGGGCATATTGCAGACTTACAAAAATGTTGTGTAATATGGTTTAAATAATGAAGCAATTTGAGTTCTCATTACATTGGATCATTCAAGATTGGGAATCAATGATAAGTTTAAAGGGTTGGAATGTTAGACTAAAGACCAAAGGGGTTTATTTATGAACTAGGATGTGAACCATGCATGTTTGAGGGTCTAAAGTGTCACAGTGAGAAACTTAACTCACAATTAGGGAGTGTTTGGTAGAGAGAAAAGAAATTGGGAGAAATGAAAATAGAAATAGGGGAGAAATGAAAATGGAGAGAAATAGAAATGTGTGAAGAATTGAAATTGATTCCCCTGTTTGGTATCATCAAAGAAATGAAACAGAGAAATGGTGACTCAAGTCGCCGGACGGCGGTTACGGTGTTGTCCGCTTCGCCAGATGTCGATGATGATGAGTAGAACGCCGGAAAAACATCACAACCGGACATCGACGATGATAAGTAGACACCGGCTGTCATTTCTCTTCATTTCTCCACAATTTGAAAAGAAATGAAAATACAAAGGAAGGGAAGAAATGGAAATGGGTGGAGAAACCATTTCTCCTCCCAAAACTATAACCATTTCTACCAAACAAGATAAACCAATTCTCTCTATTTCTTTTCTCTCTACTAAACACCCACTTAGGGTTTTAGTTCAGGATTGAGCCTCCCATAACCCTCATCCACATTCTATAAGCAGAAGAAACCCTAGAGAGAGTTTTGAGAGAGTTGGTGCAAAAGCTTGGACTTTTAGGGAGTTTTTGGAAGATTAATGGTTGGAAGAGTGTGGGTCAAAGCCCTAATTGTTTGCATGATTTTTATTCTCGATTGGCAAAGGTAAGGTTCTTGAACCCTAGCTTCATATTTGTATCCATGAGAGGATTGGTTTGAGATTCATGCATAGTGATTAACGTTTGGTGATGATTTTAAAAACCATACTTGATTTCCACTACTTCAGACCACCACACCTTGATCTTTAGTGCATGAATAAACCCTAGAAAAAGGTTAGATTGGATCCGAATAGTTTGAAAATCTTTGACTATGAGTTTTGATATTCGACTTGAAGCGATGTGTTCACCCTAAGAATGCGATGCATCGAGAGTCCTGTCCCTGGTTGATTGTGTGCCATTTGAGGGAAACACGACGCATCCAACCCCATCTAAAAGCGGGTGTCTTGATCTAGTTAGAATGATTTGTGATGTCTAAGTATTCGCATCGACCCGATATTTTATGTATATGCATAACATGGTTAACTAGATCTTTTGACTTTCTAGAAGTTGTTTTGCTGGGCTTGAGTTGAGTTTAATAGAATTTACAAAACTGAGTACATAGACAAAACATGATTTTTATAAGAAATGGTACTAGTTCATTAATGGTGATGACTTACTTAAATTCAAAGTGGGAAATTAATTATGATAATGCATGACTAGAATTTGTTGGTAGGATGACATCATACAACATGATCTAAAAATGAAATTTAACCAAGTTGACATGTAGGTTATAGAATATAACTTCAATTGAATGATTAAATGTTATGACAAGACTAATGTACTGTACCCTTGATGATACATGTTTTATAGTATATTAGCTACTTGTTGTAATTGTATTTTTTGTAAAACTTGCATGATACTGTTATGCATGATATGCATGCTACACTTGTAATGTTGTATGATAAAGTTATTTACATAAGCTTTGCATGTTAAATAGAATGACTTATGAATATAAATGAGTGTGTATGCCTTATGATTGAAGCATACTTTATAGAATGATTATGATATATGAATGTACATTTACTTGATTATTGACATTGGGGTAGTGCCTACTTAGATGTACATATTGTGAGCCTGTTGATGACTCATAAGATGTATGCTAACACTTGTTTCTTTAAAAGGTATTGTTTACTCGTACAGGTTGCTTATGAGTTTATTTAGTGAGATGGGCACTCTTGTTGAGTAGGATGATAAGTGTTGATAGAATTGTGAGTTCTACGCACTTGTATTGTAATGGTTTATGATTTGGTTAGGATTTGATATGTAGCGTTGTGATTTAACTAGATGATTTTTACAGCTTTGGTTGGATAACTAATTATGCATAATTCTGATAAGTCTTCCATTGCAAAGGCTTCAATAAATAAATAAGTAAAGTGTGAGTTTTCAAATCAGGCTGTCATACACTAGTCAAATGTTGCATAACAGTAGGAGATCTCTAGACTTATCCCAGCATCCCACAAGGTATGTGCGATATCGTAGAGCAAACACATGATATCCCAACTTATCACACACAAGATACAAGACAACTCACTATGTCGCACAAAATATATGTGATATCACACTTCTCTTGTGCGATACCCACACTTATCGCACCTCAACTGTGCCATATCGCACCCACATAAAATTTACAATTGTTCCAATTTTGATTTTTTAAAACCAAAACTCAACTTTAAGTCAAGATCTCATGCTTCTAACTACTCGATGGCTACTAGGACACATTCATATGCTACAATTACACATACTAGCATAAAAACCCAATCGGACATCACAATTCGAAAACCCATTCAAACTAGCAAGTTGTTATCATGCAACCTTATTACACTAAAAGATGACTCTAAACTTAGCTAAATTACTTGCAAGGATTCTTGAAAGACTCATGTAGTCGACCCACACATACTTTTGGTCGAATGGGTTATTAAAACCCACGAACTACAAGAAATTAAGCTCAAAGATGTATACCTTTTAATTACTTGGGATAACACAACTCTAGATTCTAGATTCAGTTTCTTCAAATAAGCAAAGATCAAACTCTTTCTCTCTCTTCTCCTTATAGAAAGAAAACTAAGAACAAGTTGTGAATTTTAAATAATTTAATCACGTGACAAAATAGACATCCCTTAGACCAAATGAATTTTTTTAAATGTAGAAACTAGTAATTATACAAACTTTTGTTAGTGTACTAAAAAAAGCTATACAAATACCAACAAAATCACATTATTATTATTATTATTTGCCTTGCGGACTTTATACAAAATAATAAATAAGAAAAAAAATCATTAACATCTTCTTCCTGCTTCACCGTATTTTCCTAGATACGTTAAAAAGTTATGACCTAGATATTCTATATATAATTGATCACCTAGGGTCCCCCTTACAACCACCCCCACCCCCACCCCCCTACTCTCTATTTATTACTAAATCATCACTTCTTTGGTTAAGGAAACTCTTTATGTACAAGTTGGTGTCCTTTTGAGTCTTATTATATATTCCTTGGTCATAATTAATTTCCTTTCTCTTCATCATCATGATGCTTCTTTTGTCCTCCACCTTTGACTAACAGTCAAAACACTAGAAATCAATATTCCTAAAGCAGTCTTATTTGTCTTCTTCTATTCTTCGTCTTGATCATACCGAGTTCCAAGTATGTTCCAACATCTCGTCTCATTAGAGCCTCGACATTTCCTAATCATGCTCGCCTCTTCAACTTTACACGTCTTATTTTCACATATCCAACTTTTACAATGATGTGTATAAAGTTTACTGTTTCTTGGACCAGAGTCTGATCGGCAAACCATTTTGAGGAAGCGCGAAAGGCGCGTAATGAATTTCATTTTGAGGGCCTACCATCGACCACCTGCACATAAATCAAAATTCTTTTAATTTTGTGAATATTTCCATTTTTAGTACCATTGTAAAGTTTTTCTTCTTATAATAAAGTAACTATTATGGGGATTGGGTGAGTTTTATGCCACCAACCTGTACTTTGTGGTCAGATGATGTATGAGCACTAATATCTCCAGCTTGGCTAGCTCATTCCCTGGACATGAGTGGGCCCCATTTCCAAATGGCATGTATGTATTGGGCTTTGGTGCCACCTGCCAATCAGATTAAAAACTTGAACTTTAGAAACAAACAAATAATATATATTATAAAAAATTTAAATAATTAAATTTAATTAATTATTTAAAACTTAAAGCTAAATAGTTATAAGATTTCTACCTCGAATCTTGACGGGTCAAATTTCTCTGGCTCTGGAAAATTTTCGGGACTGTGGTGAATGTTTCTGAAGAGTGGCAATACCTTCCATCCTTTTGGAATAAGGTACCCTGAAATACCAATATTTATTAGAACCAAAAATATTTTTTTAATATTTTAATATATTTAATTTAATTTAATTTTAAAATGATAGTTAAAGAAAAAAACAAACCTTCAAATTCAACATCTTCAACGGCTTCTCTGAAGGTAAAAGATAAGATCGAAGCAACTCGGAGGGTTTCTTGAATGACTCTTGAAGTTATTGGCATCTTCTTGGTATCTACCCAAGTCAAACCTTTGTCATCTTTATTTTTCATTATCTCTTCTTGTTCTTCCTAAAAAGTCAAACATGTAATCTTTATTAGAAAAAAAAGGGGATTTTTATTAAAAGAATTGTTTTTGAAAATGCTAAAAAAGGAAAGATTTCTTACAGTCACAGCTTGTAAAACAGTGGGGTTTTCAGCTAAGTATTTGATGATCCAAGTGATGACACTTGCGGTGGTGTCCCGGGCGGCGAAGATGACTCCGATGATGTTGTCGGCGATTTGTTCGTCGGAGAGTCCTTCTTTCTCTTCCATGAACGAACCCAACAAATCTTTATGTTCTTCTTTGTTGGTTTCTCTTCTTAATGAAAGAATCTTGGCCAAGATCTGAGCTAACTCCTTCCTCGCTTTCATGGATTTATTAAACAGTGTTCCGGGAAGATTAATCGGCATCGAATTGTATCCTTTTTCAAGAATATAATAACAGCTCTTGAGATCTTCTCTGTAGAGCACCTCATCTTTTCCAAAAATGGAAAGCAATGCAACATTGAATGTAAACTGCAACACAAAATCGGATCATCAGAAAACAGAGCAAAAACAGAGTAAAACAGAGTAAAAACAGGGTATCTTTTTAACTGCACTTACTGTTTTCATTTCTTGAAAAGTGTTGATGAGACGGTTTTCCCATGACCGGAGAGAATCGACGGCGATGGATTCGATGTCGGGGATGATATTTTTGATGGATTCCGGCGTGAATGCCCGGAGAACGAGACGTCTTAATTTGAAGTGGTAATCACCTTGATGAAAGAAAATTGCTTGTTTTCCTAACATTCTCTCTTTACTTGCAGGAAATGTGGGCTTAAAAAGATGAGATTTTGTCACAAGCACAAGCTTCGCAGCAGCAGGGCTTGAAATCATCACACACCGACAACCCAACACATGGGTTTTAAAGATCGAACCATACCTGCGGACAAAAAAACATTTTTTTAGAATCAAAAATCAAATTCTTTAAAAGATTGTTAATTTGAGAATTGAAACTAACTTTTTGACTTTGGAAGCGAAGAAGACATTTGGGTTTTGAGAGTACATCTGAAAGGTTTCACCGATATACGGCCAACCGAGTGTGCCAGGAGGAAGAGGGAGGTTTTTCCGACCGCCGTGGAGGGAGGAGGTGAGAAGAAAGAGAGTTGAGAGAAGAACAAAGAAAGAAAAGAAGATGGTAATGAATTCCATGATAGTATAGTTTGTTAAATGAATTAGGTTTAGAGCGTTTTATGGATATAAGTTGGGAAGGGGGGAGTGAGGGTATATATATAAGTAGGGAAGCAAGGAAGGAGGGAAAAAGAGGGTGCACCATTACAGCTAGATACACACATACGGAATCTTGGCCTCCAGCTCAGGGGAAGGGGGATGGGATGGGGATGGGCATGGGGGAGAAGGACCTACGCAAGTGTTGCCACTGTGTGCATTTTCCCTTCTTCTCCTTTTGTTTCTTTTTCCCTTACTTATTATTTTAAGATAAAAATAAAACTACTTTTATTTATTATGTTAAATATTAAATTATTAAGTGGGGTCAACAAATTAGTTAGTAAATATGTTTTTAGTTCTTTCAAGTTTTAAATTACAAAACAGTTTATTAGTTTAAACTTTTTTTAATAAACGTTTTAACTCTCAAACTTGTTTTAATCAAGAGCTTAGCAATGTAACTTTCTATGACATAATTAAAACGGATAAAATACGGTTTTATTCAAACTTTACATTCTAAAATAGCTTAACCTTTAAACTTTTTTAATTGGCGTTTTAACCATCATATATGTTACATTAGGTGTTTTCGCCACTTTACCCCTTTAGTGATTCACGTGAAATCCGCAACAACCTCGACAAAAACCCTTGCAAACCAACGACCAATTGTCTATGTGTGAATGTATGTGATTTGAAACTTTGATGACCTGTTACATGATTTCTAGTTGCGTCTATAACCCTCGCAAAGCAAAAATTGGTTCTGGAAACAAATTATTGTAGAACGCAAAGTTACTTGAATGTGAGGTTAAAACATTGATATAATGAAACTTTAGGGTAAACATACTCATAAAATGAATGTTTGAGCTTAAAACATTCATTAAAGATGTAGGGGTTAAACCGTCTGAAATATAAAGTTTGAGTATTAAAACATATCGGTTTAATAGGTTAAATGTAAGAAGACAGTTGACTTCAGGATAAAAAAAGATTAAACTAAAATATTTTAGAGTTAAAATGTCTACTAAATATAACTTGAGGACTAAAACGTTAACTAAAAATTTAGGGATAAACTGTTTTGAAATAAAATGTTTAGTGATTAAAAAATATTTTACCTACAAATTAAATACGATTAAATAGAATTTAATTACTTGAAATAAGCATGCAAAATGAGTCATAAGATGCAAAAGGTATGCACAAACTCATGCATATTCAAATTACGGTAAATTTGTAATTGCATATATTTATATACTTACAAATCTTGTAAACATATATATATTATTGTAAAATTTAAAATTATATTAATTTTTCTTCTAAAACCTTTAACTCTGGTATATATTCAAATAAATAATTTAATTATAATTACTCTCTCTCCTAATTTACTTTTTATTTTATTCATTTAAAATATACTCTCCACAACTAACATATTCTCTCACACAAACACAATTATCCATCCACATCAACATAACTTCTAAAATCTTATTAACTTCTTTTCTTATTTCATAAATATAAATCTTTTTTCTTATTTTAATGTCTTTTACATTTTATTTTTAAAATTAATAAAATAGTTGATGCAAATAAAAGAAAATTTGAAAAAAACGGACATGTTGTTGTAGGAAACTTTTTCATAACATTGAAGTGTGTGAATAACATATCATTACATTCTTGAAAACAACATGTTGTAAAACATAAATTATTTGCCGCCGCAGCATTGCGCGAGTACGCTGTTAGTATCATTTAAAAATCAACACAAAGTGCATCAATGTTCAACTTGGTTCTGATTAAAACTTCATTGTGATAGTTAACATGTACAAAACAGGAAAAAAATAGATAATTTGTTCTAAGTTAAAGGTTTTAAAGGATGTTGATGTAATTTTAAGTTTTAGAAAAATGTATATGTAATTAACAAGGTTTGCAAAGATATATACAAATACAAATATTGTCATATCATGTAGTCTCAACTTTGTGTTTGGTATATGTAGGACAGGCAATGATTTAACTATTATTTGACCGTTTACCGGGTAAGGTATTGGATCCTCACAGGGGAAATCCATGGTTTAGTCCTATAAGGTTCAAGAAATCATGGATGGCAAGGATTGGTACACACGGTTATAGTTAGAACGTCTACATTTGAACAAATGTTCGACCCTAAGAGAAACATTAATCGGAAAAAGTTCCTTAAAAGAAAGAAAATGGATTGGAAATAATTTATCTCTAAAACTTATATTTCGTTATGAATACAGAGATAACAAGAGAAAGATAATAGAGAGGAAGAAATTCATCTTATTCATTAGATAATCCTCAATATATAAGAGTACAATAGATAAAGGATAAGTATCCAAGATTCAAATATCTTATCTAGGATAATACATATCTCTAATATATCTTATCTAATATTAGGGGATATGACATCTACCAATATTTATCCATAACACCCTCCTTAGATGTTCATTAAAAGTATTATACCTCGTTAACGCCTTACTAGGTAAACACAATGGCACAAAAGCCTGGTGAAGGAAAAAGAGTACATAAATACTTCAAGATGCTTGGGGATGCTGCCTCGTTGAAAACCTTGTTAGGAAAACCCAGTGGGACAAAACCATGACGAAGGAAAAAAGAGTGCAACCCATATAATCTCCCCCAAACTCTAACATCACTTGAGTTCTTTAAGGCTTTACGGTTGAATATCATGAATCATATATCTTTAATTTTGAGGTTGAACATGTCTTGGTAACAAACTCGTTAGATTCTTGCTTGAACAAACTTTAAATATATTCTTTGGTGAATTTTCCTTACTCCATTGATTACAAAGATCTCCACATTATTAGATGACTTTGTTGCACTTATTTGCTCTGTAGAATGCTATTAACTTGTAGACTTGTACTATCACCAATTATAAAGACATAATTAGTTTGAGACTAATCACATTAGGATCTAACATATATCCTGCATCAACAAAACTAACAAACTTATTTTGATGGGTTAGTAAAATATAAACTCGTGTCCTTCATATCTTAAAGGTGTCAGAATATTTGTTTCATTCCATATAATCTATTTTTTGACATGAACTACATCTTGCTAATAAATTCAATAAAAAGTAACATTTAATGTCATCTATGACTAGCGATAAATATTAAGACTCAAATGACTTTTAAATATGGTACTTCTTGACTAAAAATCTGTTAGCTACCTTTTAGAAGTTATAAAAGAGTTATCTAATGCCAAGTGACCTCATAATCATTTAAGTGCCTATTAATGAAAATCTTAAACACCTTTTGAATATTCTTTTGGTGGTACACAAGGATTCCATCCTTAAGGTGTTCAATTTATAACAAAAACAAAACATTGTTTTTCTAGTATCACTCACTTCAAATAGTTTTCCAAATATTTAATTGCCTTTGGAATATCACTAGGAATTCGAAGTATATTTCAATTATCAAGATACAGGCAATTATATTATATACACTCATTTCGTTTTAGCCCATATACATTAGAGATATGTATTATCCTAGATAAGATATTTGAATCTTGGATATTTATCTCTTATCTATTGTACTCCTATATATTGAAGATTATCTAATGAATAAAACGAACTTCTAAATATGTTAATTTTTAGGTCGACCTAATTAAATTGCATAAAACTATAAAATTAAGAGTATAAGTAAATACGATAACCACGTAAAAATAAAATGCATGATAATTGTGAATGGCTATTTATCCTATTTCGATCACAAAAGGTCGAAAACAATATGTGAGATAACAGTTAACTGTTATGAATGGCTATTTCTCCTAATAAGAAATTTAGAATGAGTAAAAAAAAGAAAAAAAAATACTAAAATAGATATATATAGTAATAATGGTAAAATGTTGTTTGTTGTATATATAATTAATAAATTAACTATTATGGTTATGAATCAATCTCCTACTAATTTGAAATTGGTGACTTAAAGATTATAACTAATATGTATGATCCTTAATTAATATAACATAGCTTAGGTGAATTTGAAATTGGTTTTTAAAGAAGAAAGGGTTTACTACCTAAAATATCTAAACTATATATACTCGGGTTGTTTTTACATGTATTTATCTTCCAAAAGTATTTTATAATGTATTAAAATCTTTTTAAAAATGTTATTGTACATATTTGATGACCCTTATAAAATATTTATTTTTTACTTTTTTCAACATTAAATATTTAATATTATTACTACTATTATTAATATTATTTTCTTATTCAACTTCAGAGATTTATGTGCTCGTTAAGAATGCATTGATAATCTTCATTTTCCAAGAAGAGATTTGTGACCGGATCCAGAAGAACAGATGTGACATCAAGAACATTTTGGGTTGTGTTTATTATCGATTTAGGGTTCATAAATTAAATATGGGTTTCATCTTGAACATTTTCATCCTTAAGAATCGATGTTATAACTTAAAAACAATGGGATTTAAATCTTTTTGTAGGTCCATCATTTTGTAGATTTTATTTGAGTTTCAATGGACCAAGTCTAGCTTCGTGTGGCATTCAATCTTGAAACATTCAAGATCCGAAAGAACTCATTCAAGACCTAATTTGATGAACTCATTCAAGATCTATAAAAACTCATGCGATTTATGATATGCAGGTTTCGATGAATTAGTTTATGATCGATTTTGAGTTTCTATAAGCATATCGATGAATCCGCTTCTGACTAGATTTTTTAATTATGATTGAGGTTTATAAAATCGCAAATCTGTTTTTCGGTTTCTTCAATCGGACACTTTTATGCTTGAGCTTTATAACTTGTACCTAATTACCTGTAATCTGATCATCAATTCTTCTATACCCAACAATTAAAATATTTGAAAATTTTAATACATTAAAAACAATTTTAAAATATAAACACACTCAATAATAATTCGAATATAATTTAATACATTTGGTAAACTAAAAAAAAAAAAAAGTTAACCGCTAGAAAGTACATAAATTGAAAGTGTAGGGTGAGGGTGAGAGGGCAACTGGGCAGGGGGGTACGTGTGGGGGAATGACAGTTAGAATGCAGAAAGGGCGTGTTGGATGCGAGTGAGGAGGGAAATCAGGATCATTTGGTTGACTTGACTTTTGAGACACCGAACCAAATGAAACGGCCCTTTCTTGCCCTACCAATCAAACCCACTCCGTACCACTCTTATTTACGATTTCTTATCTCATCTTTTGTTTATTTACACTTGCAACCCCTTTAACTTTACTAATCTCTAATTATCTGCCCCGATATAACCACATCAATTTTCAATTCTATCCTTTTAATTTCACCATATAATTATAATAATTTTCCCTAGCGTTTTTTTTATTTATAATATTCATCCACATCGAATTTAAATAATATAATACAGGGGAGGGTTCAAACGAGAATTTTTTTTGTACGAGAACCAATCTTGACCGTTCATTTTGGATAATGGAATTCATGGATGAAGAGCGTGGGGGGATTGAGTGTGACAGGGTGCATGTAAAGAATTCACGGGTGGACAATCCAATTGAAGGATGAGGAATTGGACGGCTAAAATTGGTTTTCGCTGTTCTCGTACAAAAAACAGTTCTTGTTTAAACTTTTGTCATATAATATAAATAGTTACATTAAATAAATACAAAAATTACATAACGTTTTTTTTTTGTGTGAAAGGCACGTATGGTCCGGTTGAACTTGGTAACTTTTTGATGTGTGTGTCTCTCTCTCTATATATATATATACTAGCAAGATACCCGCGCAATACTGCGATGACATATAATTTGTGTTTTACAACATGTTGCTTTTAAAAATGTAATAATATGTTATTCGCGTAATTCAATGTTACGAAAAAGTATTGTACAATATCAGTTTTTTATTTTTTTTATTTTCATCAACTACTTTATTAATTTTAAAAATAAATTCTAAAAGGCATTAAAATAAGAAAAAGATTTATATTTATGAAATAGAGAGTGGGAAGTTAATAAGATTTTGAAAATTATGTTGATGCTGGTAGATAATTGTGTTTGTGTGAGAGGGTGTTTTAGTGTTAAAGAGAGAATTTAAATAGATAAAAAGTTAAAGTAAATTAAGAGATAGAATGAAATGATTAAAAAAGGTATTTTAAAAGTTAAAGTAAATTAGGAGAAAAAATGAAATGGTTAAGAAGGGGTATTTTAGTACATTCAAGTTACTTAAAAATAAGAGTTTTTAAGGTTGTAAATGTATTATAAAGAAGTAATATATATATATCCACTTAATTAGCTAGCTAGAGTTATCACTTGAGAGATATTTGATATTCCTTAATTTTACGTAGCTAGCTAGGGCTTGCATGCATGTTGCCGCAATTGAATCCTAATTTGTTTTTTCTTCAATGAAATTTCCGAAACACATACTGATCGATTTCATCATAAATTGGAGAAACTGTATATAGTTTGTGGATATTATATATTGAGTAGGTGTTAGGAGAAACAACGTACGTGAGTTAGGGATGAGGGGCATTAATTAGGTGTCTAAAAAGTTGTTCGAGTAGTACGTTGGAATATTAAGTATTTGAAGATAATGAATGTTAATCAAAAGTTTAAACGAGAACTATTTTTCGTAAGAGAATCAATGTTAGCCCTTCAATTTCTCATCTTTTAATTGGATTGCCCAACCATAAATTCTTTACATACACCCTGCCACACTCAATCCCCCACGCTCTTCATCCATTAATTTCATTATCCAAAATAAACGGCCAAGATTTGTTCTCGCAGTTCTCGTTTGAACTCTCCCATATATATATATATATATATATATATATATATACACTACTACTACTATATAAACCATTTAACATTCTCTCTACTCTTAAATTTTAAGACTTTTTAATCTTCAATCAATATAAAATCTTGACCCTTCATTTAATCTAAATTAATCTCATCCACTCAATTTTTAACTATTTTATTCTCTCCTAATTTACTTTAACTTTTTATTCAAAATATATTCTCTCATACTAACACAATTATCCACCCATACCAACATAATTTTTAAAACCCTTATTAATTTTCTCTTTATTTCATCAATATAAATCTTTTTTCTTATTTTATTGTCTTTTAGAATTTATTTTTAAAATTAATAAAATAGTTAGATATAAATAAAAGAAATTTTTAAAATTAATAAAACCTTTGTTATTGGTGGTGCAACGGTAGCGCCATTGGATGGTGGTGGTAAAGGGTGACGGTTGCCATGATTTGAAAGAGTAGTTGAGAAAGGAGAGGTTGATATAATAGGATTACAGGTGTTGTGGTAAAAGGTGGTGGTGACGGTTACGGTGTAGGGTTTAGTGGTGTTGGAGGCGGTTGTTTATGTGGTTATGGTGTACAACCATCCCTATTTTCACTCTTTCATTTTGGTGTTATGATAATTTCGTTGTTCTTCATTACCTTTAAAATCACGATATACCTTTAATTAGTATCATTGGAAAACGGGAAGGGTTTGGCTAATGAGAATCTAGAACACTTGAAATTGGAATTTCATGAAATGGTTAAGATTTGAATAAGATTGAATCCTAAGATAAGTCGACCGTGTTGAATCGTAAATGTTCTTGTGAATCGGAATTTTGAATCGAAAACCCAGTAAGGGTGTAAGTTACAATGGTAAATCATGAATTGGGCCTAAATTGTAAATTTGGATAGAAAACCTTGAAGCGAGAAGGAATCATAAATCAAGTGTAATGAGTCGAAAAGTAACAGTGTGGATTGAGTCCCTTAGGGGATTCCCCATATCATAAACCACGAATCGAAAATCAGTGATCAGGGATGAATCGTAAATCAGCCCAGTGGATTATTGTGATAGGGTTCACGTGTGATTATGTGATGTTACCTGAGCAAATGGCTCATATGGCATATGGCCATCACGCCTGTGTGGCACTTAAAGCAGACAGCTCAACTGGTAGATGGTTACTCCGCGTGTGTGGCATAACTTATAAAATATGCATATTATGCTTGAATTTGACATCTCATGTAATTTATGAGTGTGGTTTGCTGATATTTTTGTAAACTCTGTTCATTTTCTAAATATCTTTGTAAACAATTTGATATTTGATTTTACTGTAAGTCCAGTGTGTATAGCAGGTGTGTCACACCCTGCCAAGGCGGAATCGAGAAGTGTGACGGAGAGGATCGTCATAACACATTGATATAAAATAGAGAAATTCACTAAATGCAATTACTCCAACGTGTCACGACGTTTCCCCGACACAAGAGGAGTCTTGTGTCGTGTTAAGTCGGTTCCACGGCAACATAGACAACCATCGAAAATAAATGATCGTGCGAAAGTAAACCCCACAACCCGGGTCAAGTATACGGGCAAAAAGCCCAAAATCAAATAATACTTTGAAGTGTTAACAAACACCCACATCACAAAATAATAAGAAGAGTTCGATTCTCGCTATGAGTCACGCTAGGGCCCGACTAGAGTCTTATAGGATCCTTAAGCGTTAGCGTTAATATTACCTGAAAATGAACACTCTAAAAATGTCAACACAATGGTTGGTGAGCTCGTAGGTTTAAACAAAATAATTGATTTGCCGTGTATACAATAGTTTGACAATGGATATAGTGTAACACATACTCGCAATAATGATAACCGGACCACAATGTCCATTATGAATAATGATAACCGGACCACAATGTCCAATATGAATAATGATAACCGGACCACAATGTCCAATATGATTTTGTCATCCAACAAGGCCTACCAGCTGGAGCACTAAGTTGGGTAAATTTGAATTCGATTGGCTTAACCCATCACCGGGTTCATTTGATTGACTTAACCCATCACGGGGTTAGTTTGATTGACTTAACCCATCACAGGGTTAGTTTGATTAACTTAACCCATCATCGGGTTAGTTTAATTGACTTAACTCATCATCGGGTTCACACAAGCATGTAACACATAATCCAAGTTGTCAAAAAGAAAAGAGTTTCAATTCACAGCATGAAAAATAAAGCAATTTAATTGAGTGTCATTTTCCCCCAAGAAAACATGCAAAAGGGGCCACGAGTACTCACCTTAAGTGTTGGTAGTAGCTAGTGAGATGTATCCCGCTCAAATATCTACAATAGGTTTCGTGACATTAGTTCCTATGGTGTGAAACTCTTAGGTAGCAATCTAACTTTGATAGATTGCTCTTGTATTGTATCCAATACTTCGAATAATGCCTTTCTTATGTAAGGTATACTTGTATTATCACTTAGATTTGTTATAAATTCCATTATTTTATTTTAATGCTTTTGGAAACACTTTTTAGGATTCAAGTAGTTTTCTGGCAGAATTTGTAGTCCCATTTTGTATTTTTAAAACCCTCTAAATAACCTAGTTAAATTCCTAAATTTTTATGAAATGTACTTCCATGTCTCTAGATGAAACCATAATTTTTCCAGAATTTATTCTTTTACTTTTATCTTAAAATAAATTCGTGATAATCGACTAACCCGAAAATACCACTGTTTTACGCGACAGAAAGTTTATTTCTATTTAAAATAGTAAACGAACGAATTTATTTCCAAATTTTTTACAGAACTCCATAGACACATAAATATTTGTCTTGTATGAATTTCACGGTTTTATTCATCAAAATAAGTGATTTATAGTGCGGATAAGTTAACTATGATTTTGTCCCAATAATCCAGATTTGCGCACCAAAATGTTTTAATTTGTTTGGATGATCAAAAGATATCATTTTGAGATAAGACCAATTGGAGTAGAAAGTAGACTCAAAGTACTTCTGTTTAGACTTAAAATACGATAGAAAAGTCCACGAATTGTCCAAGTTATGACCTTTTAAACGTGACTCAAAGTTTCTGTCAGATTCTCAAAACTTTTAAAAGGTAATTTTGATTCAAGTATAACACAAGTGTTTGTAAGAATCGGCATTCATGAGTATTAAACTTGATTTTGAATGTTCTTGGGTGTTTGGTTTAGGGGTTGCTTCATTAGCCAAGGTTATGGAAAAGAACAAGGAAGAGATCTAAGATACATAAGAATGGATACATACCAAGGTATTTTCGATTGAAGACCAACGTGACTTGATTTCTTGAAATCTTGAAGAACACACCCAAGCTTGTTCTTGACCTTCAAAATGTCGAAGATAGGGAGAGTAGGCTGAAGAATTCGATGGGTGGGGCTAGGGTTTATGGAGTTGTGTTTTTTTTTTGGAAATGGTTTAGGATTAGGAAAGTCAATTTAAATTTCTATATAAAAGCCTTATTTCTTTTTTTTTGCTGGCCGAATTCTTACATATATATATATATATATATTATTTCTTATTTATTATTTATTTAATATCATTATTATTATGTATTTAGCATGCTACATTTCTTGTAGGTGCATTTGATATTTCATGTGTTACAATTCATGTTATTAGTTTAAATTATTAAATTTTAAGAGTTGTTCTAGGGTTTTATTATTTTGGTTTGTAGTTTCAACTTATTTGTTGTGTTATTATTATTATTACCTTAATTTTGGTGTCATGATGTCGCTTGTTAGTGCCTTAAGATTCTTTAAAATTATTCAAGTCTCAATAGAACTTATATCCTTATAACAAATGTTCCAAGGATTGTACTTTTATTCTCATGAGCTCAATTTAATATTTGAAATTGTGTCACCCTTGATGTGTATTAAAGGGGCATGTAATGAATTTGTTCCACACTTTAGGCATGTAACTATAGGATTATCTAAGTGTCATGGTCTGAATAGTGCGTAAAGAGGATATACCTTCTAATACTCATCACTCATTTGGATTTTTAGGGTTTCAAGGGAAATTAAACGCATGAAACCTAATAATAATTTGAGAGTCTAAACTAGTTAACCTGCTCTGGTGACGGATGTCACAGCATCCCCCAGTTGAAAGAATTTCGTCCCGAAATTTCAGTTTGTACTTCTACTAGAGCTTATCGGATCGAATAGGTATGGGTATTTGGATTTCATGTGGTTCTCCCGTTCCCAAGTAAACTTTGGTCCTCATTTCGTGTTCCATCGGACCTTGACTATTGGGATTTTACTCCTTTTTAAACGCTTGACCTCCCGGTCTAGGATTTCTACAAGTTTCTCACAAAAACAAAGTAGAGTCTATCTTGATTTCCTCCAACGGTACATGCAGATCCACATCTGCCAAGCATTTCTTCAGATTAGGTACGTGGAACATATCATGTATGCCACTGAGTTCTTGTGGTAGTCTTAGCTTGTAAGCCACTAGACCGATACGTCCAATAATCTCGAAAGGTCCCACGTACCTTGGTGCTAATTTTCCTTTCACCCCAAAGCGCACTACACCTTTCCATGGTGATACCTTCAGTAGTACTCGATCGCCTATACCAAACTCTAGAGGTTTCCGCCGATCATCGGCGTAAGTCTTTTGACAATCCCTTGCTGATTTGAGTCTTTCCTTGATTTGAAAGATTCCTGTCGATAGTCTCTTGAACAAATTTCTGGTCCTATCAACTGACTTTCCCCAACTTCAGCCCAAACAATGGCGATTTGCCTCAAACGAGGCGCACTTAATATTCATGCGATAACTGTTGTTATAGGAGAACTCAATTAGAGGTAGATGAGTATCCCAACTTCCTCTGAAATCGATCACACACTCTCTAAGCATGTCTTCTAAAGTCTGGATTGTACGCTCGCTTTGACCATCGGTTTGTGGATGGTAAGCCGTACTCATGTCTAGTATTGTTCCCAAAGCTTTCTACAGTGTTTGCCAAAATAGTAATGTAAATCGGCTATCTCGGTCAGATATAATAAATACAAGCCCCACGGCCTTGCCGTTATCTCGTAGTTGTAAATCCTTGCTAGCTTACTGATGTGCGTTTTACGTACTAGTTTTAAATTTATATTTTACCGAATTAATTACCAAAAACTACACGAATATGCAAGTGTACCTAATCGTTTCATAATACAGTTAATAAGTCTTGTGTCGAACTCTTGGGGAACGGGAGCTAATACCGACTTTATCAAATTAATAAAGAATTAACTAAATAAACTAATTAAAGCAAATAAAGACAATTAAACTAAATAAATGCAATTAAATACTAAACTAAAGCAATTAACTAAATTAAAGGGAATTTGTAAGCAAGATTAAAACTTTATGGTACTAATTGATCACTAACACTACTAAATTACCAAAAATAACCTAAGTAAGCAAAAAGCAAAGAACTTTGTGGATTAAACTATCAAATTAAAGCTTTCCCTCCCGAGATTCAATTCTACTCTTTTCAATTGATTAAAACCAAATTATATTATGCAATGGATCATTCATTCAACATGTACCGATTTCTATCATAGTTATACTCTTGATCCAAGTACCTAGCTCTTCTAACCATGCAATTACTCAACTTTAATGGTCATTAAATTAAATAAAAGCATAATTAGACGTTTTAAGTTCGAATCAAACAAGATCTTACCTCTAATGATTAATCAAGTTAATCAATCATTATATTGACACACAAATATCTTCATGCATCAATCATACACATTAAAGTTTCCATCTTGACATATTTAAGCCTAGGATTTGATCAATCACTAGTCAATACTATTTATTGGTCCTAATTAGCATTGATTAAAGTTTAATAAATGGATTGGTCCTCCAATTTATACAAACTCAGATTATAAACATGCAAAAACAGCAACCATAACACATATGGATCTTTGGAAAGACTTGTAAGATAAATACGTAATGAAATTAGATCCTAAAACATGGAATTAATCAATTAAAGTAGAGTATCATCTCCTCTAGGGAGGAAAACAGAAGAACTAGCCTAGAACAATCATATTCAACTTCTGCAAATTCATGAAAGTCATTAAAAACATAAGAGGAGTAGAAAAACCGTAAAAAGAAATAGATCCAAGCCCTTCAATCTTCAATTGTTGCTTCAATCCTTCAAATCCGAGCTCAAGCCTTCTAGGATATGTTCTTGGACATGTTTAGCAGAGTAATGGTGGAAGAAATCGAGTGGTTAACCCCAAATCAGATCTGGAAGTTCGTTTAAATACTTTTCTGAAAACAGAGGTGTCACGCCGCGACGAGCAAGTGTCGCGCTGCGACGAAGAGTTTTACCCTGATTCTTCTTCTTTTAAAATTCAATCTTGTCGTTATCTACACACGTCGCGCCGCGACGGATGGACTTGTCACGCCGCGATGCCACTTGGCCAAAAGATAGGCATTATCCGGAAGAGTCTGTCGCGCCGTGACAAACAGAGTCGTCGCGCCGCGATGCCTTCATTCGCGCCCGGACCTTTTCCTTTTTCTTGGGCTTGGGGCAGTTGGGCCTATTTAATTATTTTCTTTCTTTTCTTTTATTTGGGCTTCCTTTTTCTTTTCTCTCTTCTTTCATTAAGCCCATTTATTTTTCTCGTGCTCATTTATCTTTCTCGATTTCTCGGGCTCTATTTTTTCCAATTAATTAGATATTTCGGCTCTTTAGCCTGGAAAACATAAAAGAAATGGTAACCGTATCTATTTACAATTAAATACTCATTTTCCGGCTAAAACCAACCCGATATCGCATAATATTTATATATATTTAACGCGATATCACTTACCCATCTTGTAATCCTCATGGATCGCTAGAAAATGAGCTGTCTTTGTCATTCTATCCACGATAACCCAAATCGGATCATGTCCACTACTAGTTCTGAGCAATTTGTAACGAAGTCCCTCGGCCTGTTTTTTTTTCCATATCCACTCTGGGATCCCCGACAGCTGGAACAATCCTAAGGGTCTTGGATGTTCAGCCTTTACTTTTGAGCAAGTAAGACACTTGCTAACATAAGTAGCCATGTCCTTCATCATACCAGGCCACCAATACATGTCTCTTAGGTCACGATACGTCTTGTCCGCTCCTGGGTGGATGGAATATCTTGACTTGTGAGCTTCATCCATAATCAAGGTTCTCACACCTCCCGTTGTTGGAACCCAAATTCATTCTATGAACTACAATCCATCGTCTTCTCTTTTCCTCAATTATTTGTCTAGACCCCGAAGTAGCTCTACTAGAGCACTTAAGTCCTTAGACACTTCAATTTGTGCCTCGAGTATTTTGCCCTTTATTCCCGATTGTATTGTCATGGTTATTGCTCGAACTCGTCTACATTTGACCCTTTCTTTTCTACTTAGCTTATTAGCTACTACATTAGCCTTACTCGGGGGATAACGACTCTCATAATCGTAGTCGCTGAAAAGTTCATCCCAACGTTTTCTGTATCATGCTTAATTCCTTCTGATCGAAGATGTGCTGTAAGCCCTTATAGTCGGTGTAAACGATGCTTCTTATCCCATATAGGTGGTGTCTCTAAACTTTGAGCGCAAATACTACCGCACTCAACTCCAGGTCGTCCATGGTATAAATTTTCTCGTGAATCTTTAGCTGTGTAGAGACATAAGCACCCACTTTGCCCCGCTGCATCAATACGCATCCTAAACCTTGGTTCGATGCGTCACAATACACTATGAAGTCATCTGCTCCTTCCGGCAGAGTCGGAATTGGAGCGTTGCACCACTTGCCCTTTAGCGTCTGAAAAACTTATTCTTGTTCTTTGTCCCAATAAAATCTCTTATCCTTTTGGGTTAGTAAGGTGAGAGGCTGGCGGTCTTTGAAAAAGTTTCTCGATGAATCGTCGATAATAGTCTGCCCATCCTAAGAATGAGCGGATCTCTGAGAGTGTCGTAGGGTTTCTCCATTTCTTTATGGCCTCAATCTTACTAGGGTCCACATGAATTCCGTTGTCATTAACCACGTGACCGAGAAAATGTACTTTCTACAACCAAAATTCGCATTTGGAGAATTTGGCGTAAAGTTTCTACTTCCTAAGCAATTCTAAAATCAATCTCAAATACTTTTCGTGATCCTCTTTGGACTTGGAATAGATCAAAGTTGCATTGATAAAGACAATGACAAACTTATCCAAAAATAGTTTGCGTACGCGGTTCATCAAATCCATGAACTCCACGGGTGTGTTAGTTAATCCGAAAGGCATAACAGTGAACTCAAAGTGTGCATAGCGAGTCATAGATGCGGTCTTTGGAATATCAACCCTACGTACTCTCAATTGATGGTAGCCGAAACAAGGTCTATATTGGAGAAATATCGCGAGCCTTGTAGTTGGTCGAATAGGTCATCAATCCTTGGAAATACTTCCGGAAAGTCTCGGACCACTTGGGATGTCTTCGAGTTTCTTCTCCTCCATTTTTGTACTCATAAAGTGCTTCAACTCTCCTTTGGGTCGATCTTAAGCACTTTGCCGTAAGGTAGGCGAATTCTGACTATCTTATCATGGCAAATGATTTCGGCCTTGTATTTTGACAACCATTCCATCCCTACAATCACCTTAAAACTTCCATGTCCAAAAGGTATCAAATCTATGCTAAACGAACACCTTCCAATTCCAAGTTACACTCACGAATAACCTTACTGGTTTCAATCCCTTAGCTATCTCTATCAAATAACTAGTGTTTGGGTTACTAGGTTTCATATCCACTAAAGTCACGAATTTAGTGGAACAATGCTATAATCAGCACCATAATCAATTAACTAGTAGCATAGTAGTTGTTTAAAGAGAATGTACCCATCACAATGTTTGGGTCTTGGCGGGCTTCGCTTGCACCCAAAATAGATGCTCTCCCACGAGCTTGATTTCCATTGTTATCTTGATTGCGATTTCCTTCTATGGCCAACGGTTGATTTGGACGATTTCCTACTTGAGCAGGTGTTCTATTTAGCTTGGGGTATGCGTTTATGTAATGGTCGGTACTTCCACATTCAAAACAATCTCCTCGATTACTCGCAATAATGAACATATTGCTTAATAAAAATTATTCTGTGACATTTAATCGCGTAAATAACATATCATTACATTTTTTTAAATGACATGTTGTAAAATAGAAATTATTCTTTATTCTCGTATTACGCAGATATGATGATAGTTAAATTTAGCTCATATTCAATTTAAATACTTATTATTTTAAGGTATTATAAAAATTGCATGAAAGGTTACATTACTAACTTAAAATTGGTCCAAATATTTTATAGAGTAAAGTTTTCTACCCTTGCGATGCAACGAATTAAGTAAAACATGTCATTCATAAACAACGTAAAGCGAGTATACTTATATTTTCATCCGAACAAAGAGAACTTTAGTTCATCTTAACTTTTACGATCATGTTATATACTTATATTTAGAGTATTGAAAATGGTGTAGAATCGTGAATACAAAGTTACACCTTATTTTTTATTATGATTACCATAAAGTATATACGATTTTACTATAAAGTTTGAATTTGTTATGATTTAATTTTCAAAGTTACATCTTATTTTTTGTTTAAACCTTAAAACATTTTTTCAAATGATTTAACTCTTAAACTTTTGTTAAAAAATAGTTTAACACCTTAAGTTTTGTTAACTTTTTTAGAAAATTAACATGTATTCAAGTAAAGTGGGTAAAATAAAAAAACCATCCCAAATTTAAGGTATATATTAATTAGTTTTTTTAAGAAAACTTAGTGTTTAAACTATTTGAAAAAAAAAACATTGAGATTTGAATCATAAGAAATTCAAAACTTTATGGTAGAATCGTTTAATAAAAAACTTTGATGGTTAAATCGAGACTCAATTTAAACTTTAATGGTTAAACCATTATTAACCGGATACAAAATTAATCAAATGTTATTTATATAAATTGGTTGTTAAAAATTCACAGCAACTTATAAAAGCTACTTAAAGTAGGATTTCATTTTGGAGCATATTTTTTATAAATAAAAGCTAAGCTTTTACAATCAAACAGGGATAGTAAAACTTATTTTCAAAAAACTAAAATCTTTAACTCTTAAAAGCTTCCGTCAAACGTATCCATAAACTATATCCTACTAAATGGTTCAAGATGTTTAGCCTATAATTAGAATTAAATGCAAATAAAATCACTTTTAATTATATTATTCTAAAATACTCTTTCAAATAAATCATATTTATTAAAAAATCTTTTTGCATCAACCATCAACAAGTACTTCTTGCGATTCATTTTCATATTGAAGTAAAACAAACTAACTCATCTTTCAAAAGGAAAACGTAGGTGTAATATTTTTTTAGTTTTATTTCAAATTTTAAAAAATAATAACCACAACTTTAAAAGCTATGACAAAATGCTTCTTTTTTTAACTAATATAAGTTAAACGAACTTTTTATACTTTGCGTTAAATTATAAATGAACATATTTGGTCATACGATATAAGCCTTAAGTTGGTTAGTAATTTATATCGGGTAGGGTGTCAATAAGAAAGCCTAATTCACTAAATATATTAAATATAAGCTTAATTCACTAAGAAACCTAAAGAAGCTATATATTAGTTTCTTCACATAATAAAACGACCCCTTCTTATACGATGGTATGTAGTGTCATCAAATAGACATGGTCGACAGTTAAGGATACAAAGATCACCAACTCCCATTGCACAAGCTAGTCAGGACATCTCTCTCTCTCTCTCTCTCTCTCGTATGTATACATACACACATGAAAAATGGAGAACACTTCTTCTAGAAAAACACAAAGAGAACTAATCTAAACTCTTAAAGATCTAATCCAATGGCTAAAAATCAAATGTAGATGCATATGTTATTCATTTGATGCATTTGATAGCACTATGCATCTAGTATTTGTACCTATTTATTAATACTAGCATGTTACCCGCGCAATGCGGCGACGATAACTAATTCATTCTCGATAACATGTCCGTTTTCGGTAACGTAGGGTATGGTATACACACATTATGATGATGTCGAATAATTTTCATTTACAGCATGTCCATTTTGTTTCCTTCTTTTCCATTTTACTTATTTTTTTATTATCTATCAACTCTTTCGTTAATTTCTAAAATAACCTTTGAAAAACAATAAAAAAACAATCTCTACTTATAAAATAAAATGATAAAAACATATCAATGACTTGGTGAATTGTGTTGATTTGAATGAGAAATTGTGTAGGTATGAGATAATATATTAGTGGCTGGGTTGGTGTATTTTAAAAAATGTAAAGATATTTAAGACTATATTGGTAGTTTTCTATTACTTAAAATTTAAGAGTTCAAGTAAAATAATATTAAATATATTATAAATTAAACTTTTTATTTTACTTATATGAGTGTTTATAAATTCAGTTACATGTTATCAAGTTTATGAGTTTTAGTTATACGAATTTTCTAATACTTCAATTAAATTATTTGGTATATGATATAATATTTAAAATAATATTTCTATGGAGGTTTTTTTATTTAATTTTTAATTTGTGTAATATCTTATAGGTTGAAATTTAATTTGTATTGAGTTGACATTTTTAAACATTATTTTTATAGAAAATTTAGTTATTAAAATGGTATTCAATGGTTTCCTTTTAAGATTTAAATAAGTGGTAATTTAGTAATATCAAATGACTTAAAATTTAAAAGATTAAGACATTTAGAAGAGAGGGTGTTAAATGATTTATATATTAGTATAGATTGGAAAAGAGTCGTTGCTCGTAATGTATATTATTCTTTTTCCATGTAGGCTTCCTACTTCAAAAATCACGATTAGCCACTCACAACCGTAATCCTCCGTCACAACCGTAAAAACTGAAATCTAATGGCGGTTTCATAAACCACCTAAAGCCACAATGGAACTAGAAAGTGAAATGAGAATGAGATACCCGCACTTGTATATATAGTGAATAAGTCCAGATGACAAGACATTTATAGGGTTGATTGTAATGATTAGAATTTTGTATTCTATAAACTTAGTGTTAAGTCCACTAAAATATAATACATTAAATGGTACACAAATAATAATAGAAAGTGTGAAGTTTTATATATTTTAGTAAACTAAACTAACTATTAACTTTAAAATGAATATCGTATAAAGATCATTGTCAAATTTTAAATTTGTAAGACTATTGTTAATACATATACGTAACACTATATGTTTTTAAAGTTGCATACTAAGTTACTAACTATTATAATATATTAATCATACAATTCATAAGGGTAGGAATTAATTTGTTAAAAGTAGAAGAAGTGTTTAATTTAACATTCTTTTAATTTGTACATAATACTTTATAATATGTTGAAGAATCATCACTAGCACAATCAGAACATTCTAGAATGTCCTATAATACTTTAGCTAGAATGTCCTATAATATTTAAGAATGTCGTGGAAGACTCTGAAAGGTTATAGAACATTCTAGAAAATCGTGGAAGATGCTGGAACGTCCTAGACTTCTCTAGAACACGGTAGAACTTTCTAAAAATATATAGAAGCTTGCAATTGATATAGATTGTGGTAGGTTGTTCTAGAATATTCACAAATGTATCTAGTATGTAGAAAAATTTAGAATCTTCCCATAAGAAGATGGAAACACCTATAAATAGACATGGAGCTCATTTGCTCCATACAAACCTAAGATAATCCAAACACAATCCAAAAAAGCCTAACTACTGTAGTCTCTAAAAAGCATACTTTCTTCTTAAAATGATCTTAATAAAAAGAGTGTTTGATGTGATCAAAGAAGGGTCATACTCAACATAATAAATATATAAATTGTTGACTATAAGTTATAAATAATATATCACATCATTTGATTTAAAAGACAATTACGTATTCTTTAAAATCACACATAATTATATAAAATAAACGATGCACAAGATGGAATTAATGCAACAAGTATAACAAGTCATGAACTATAACCACAAGCTTACATCATAATCTAGACTTCCTACAACTACGATTACAAATGGGCACTCAAGAAGACACTTTTATAATTTTATTTCTTTCCTATTTGTGCACCATGCCAACCAGAGAAGACAATGAAAGAAATCTGAGTCGAGTTTTGAAATCAAATATTGAGAGAAGAAGCATACTAGAAGAAAGGAGTAAAATAACATAATATGTTTACATGGAAGATGTATCGAGTTTTTTATGTATGACTTAAACATACAAGAAGTTATTTATACTTAACGCTAAGATGCAAAGGGGTGTGCTCGGTTCAATTTTGGTATAAAATCAAAACCAGACCAAAAAGTTCAGTATTTTGGAAAACTAAAACCAAAATTGTTCGGTTATGTAGTGGTTCATTTTCGGTTTTGATGTCGGTTTCCGGTTAAATTTTCGGTTTTTGGTTCGGTTTTAACAATATGGGTTGCCTCCTAATTTTTAATGAAAAACACATTAGAGATAACTATATTTCGATAATAAAGACTTGCAGGATTGATTTTTGAATGTTTGACTACAATTAATTCAATCTTTTTTCCTAACATGTAGTAGATTTATTTGTGTTTTTTTACACTAACATATATGTATGCATATCTTTATACTTCAATATGTTTTTTCCACCACAACATCTCAATCGGGAGTACAATGTTCTTCTTGATAAACATATATATGTTTGTGTACATTTATAACCACATTTTTCTACATATTTGAAATTATAAGGAGCCAAGGAAGTCATTAATGTTAGATAAATGTGCACAATCAGCAACACAGTGTTTATAGATTAAGCAGTAATACAACTTCATTCGAAGAATGAGATTTGTAATAGTTATTATAAATTAGCAGTAAGTTTGGTTTCAACTTACGTGTCTGAGAAAATGATCAACTAGGAAATTAAATTATTCATGTATATATATTATTTAGTAAATAAATATATATAATATTAATTAAGTTGTTTGAAAATTAATTAAATGATTTTGGTTTAAATCATTAGAAATTTTCAGATAATATTTATCATTAAAGAAAAACCGATTATATATATATATATATTTGAATTTCGGAATTTAATATTTTGTGTATATATATATATATATATATGTGTGTGTGTAAAATCAATCAAATATAATAATAAATAGGATAATTAGTTTTTTAAACTAATTTGGTTTATTTATCTTTATCATATATTTAAGGATTTGGTTTCATAATCTAATTAAAAATTCTTCTAGTATAAATAAGAGATTAAGGATTACATTTAAATGTAAAATTTTCTCTCTATCTCCTCTCTTTGTTACAATCGGCTGAACAACACCATCCTTAGGGTTTTTCCAGTTTTTCGTGTTTCATGTTTAACAATCAAGTTTGATTGTTCTTGGTTCGTGAACTTCGACTAGGAGCTTGTTGGCATCATTACGGGTGGATCATTTTTGAGCTTCCGAGGTAATTCTTGATCTTTTTTGTAGTAATTATGTTATTAAAGTTCTTGAATGTAAACGAGATCTGTTTGGGGTTTTAAGGTTGCTTTCGCTAATTCCTTATTCTCGAGATTTACAATAACAAATTTAATAGTTTTTTATTAAAACCAACGTGTTCGTCTCGGATGAACCACCAAGTTTTTTTTGTTATCTTTAAAACCCAACAACGGTATCAGAGTTTCAGCTCGTTATATCTCAATAGCTTTAATTGATCTGTTCTAGTAATAAAGTTACGTTTTTTATTCTCTTCCTTCTTCTATTGTTCGATAATCACAAGAGAAGGAAAAATAGGTTTTGTTTATACTTTCGCGTAAAGAATTCCTGCTTTTAATCAGATAACCATGAACAATTTGTTTAAGTGATTAAAATCGGAATTTTAGTTTATATATATATTTCGACAATAACCCGAAAAACCAAGTTACTCGGTTTGTGATGTGTTGGACGAGAGGGCTACGTACGGCCCGAGTAACAATATGGGCATGTAACAATCGATATATTATCTACTAAAAATTATTTTAGTTCATATGGGGTCAAGATCGATATGTTGACAAGGTTTACTTTGACTCATGCAAACCTTTTCTTTGTGTAACATAAAATAGCATAAGCAAGCATTTAAGCATAGGGGATGGTATAAGATTTTGTTAATAGAATATGTACACGTCACCTAGTTATTGATTGGACAATGATATTGACCACCAAATCGGAGGAATAACGTACCTATGTGAGGTAAGTTCATATTTCTAGTTTATAAGCTTAATTACTTTCATGAAATACCTTACGTACTCATGACTTAAGTTTCAGTAGAGGACACAAGAAGCTAACTTCACTAGCTATCCATGTCGATCTGTTCACTCCCACTAGCTCGACCTACGTCTCTAGCAACTTTCAACAACATTTTCTGAGTACTCAGTCAATGCCAAAAGTAGACGCCAGCTGGATTTGTGTTCTCCGGTGCACATTCTCGTTGTTTACATTTCGAGATGATCTTTGTTTGTGTTCTTGTTCTTGTTTAGATTGCGAGTAGATTCAAGTATGCGTGTTCTTGTTCTTGCAATTTCGAGTGGATCTTGGTTTTTCAAGTGCGTGTGCTATAGTTCTTGTGATTTTGACTAGATTCATGGTATATATATGTATTTCGAACAGATTCGAAGTGTGTGTTTGTTGCAATTTCGCGCAGATTCAAGGGTGTTCAAAGTTAACGAAGGCGAACAACGTCGGTGGGCTGTGGTGGCTGGAGGTGAGGTGTTGGGTGTAATGCTCGCAATTCGGGTCACGTCTGGGTTATTGGGTTCATGTTGTAGGTATTAATTTCATTTCAACCCTTTTATTTTCATGTCGGGTTTGGATCGTGTTTCAACAAGTATTTTTTTATTTTCAAATACGATTTTTATTTTTTTCAATTTCTTGTTTTTTATATGATTTCAAATATGATTTTCGTTTCGATTCTAAAATGCAATGTTTGTTTAGATTGGATTTGAACTTCCAATTCGATGTTCTTTTCGATTAATTTGACTTTTAATTTTATTTTTTATTTAACTTATATAAATGAATATAATAAACAATATGATATACTACACTTCTACCAATAACAATATATAATGTAATTAAACAACTGATATAAAATGAAAATAGCATATCATTAAATACAATTATAAAGTTAATCCGAACTACTAAATACTGACTAACAAGTTGTCGGATGTTAATGTACCAAAACCAAATAGCCAACATAACAAATACCAAAATGATATATTATCTTTTGAACTTTAATTTTTTTTATTGTTTATTCTTTTAATTTGACTTTTTTACTTTGAAATGTTTTGTACTTTTATTTGGCAGGTCATATTACTCTAGAATGTCACTCATTTAAATTCACAATCCTACTTTTAAAAATTAAAGTTGAAATATTAACTAAAATTTTACACTTTTACGGTTTTACTCTTAAACGAGCAACACCAATCACTTTGGTTGTCGTGTTAACCCTAACACAACTTGATTTTGTTTGTGTCAACTTGCTTTTAAATTATTCAGGTTCGTGTCATTTTTCCATGTGAGGTAAAAAAATTCCAACTTTAGTTAGGTGGCACTGAGGTGTCGTTTGTTTATTAATAGGTTCTGAGTCTGAATCCGAATACCATGTCTGAACATTAAAAGGTGATTCTGACGTCCGAATGTTCATTCATATTTTGCTGTTTGTTTTTTAAAATATCTGAATAGTTGTGATTATCTATTTTATAATATTTTATATTCAACCGTTACATATTTAATTAAAATCGAACTTTTCTAATTAAAAAGTAAAATATTTGAATAAAAAATTATCAAATCATAATAATATAGGGAATCAAAATCAAAATATATAAGAGATGCGCGGTGGCTTGTGGCGGCCGACGACGACCGTGAAAGTTGTCTATGTATGTAGAGTAGTGGAAGAGTAAACATTTACATGAATTAGTGAAGGAATGAGTCTGGTTGTTATAATGAAACATAAATTCTGTTAAGATGTTATAAAAGGTAATTATATCTATGATTCATTAAGGGGTTTTAAGATGTTTTCAGATCTTAATGAAAAGAAATAACAAACAGCCCTTACATATTAATATCTCTTATTGATTCAGATTAAGATGTATTAAGATTTTTTTTAGAAAAACAAACAACCCCTGATTAATGAAACAAATGTGATAATTTATTAATTAATTTTAATTACATAATTATTGAATTAAATACCATTTTAAGTTGAGTTAAAAATAAAAGAAATATGTAAAAGGATGTATAGTCAATTCCATTAGAAACACAACGGTATGTTGGTTCCTTTTATTTGATTAGGGAGTAAAACGATAATAAGTTTGAGTTGGAGTGAATAAACCATTAATTTTTTAACCATAATAATCATATTTGTAATATTATCGAAACTTTAGGGATAAAAATATAATATAATTTAATAAAGATAATACTACCGCTAATATTCTAATATAAATAAAATAGTACCATGTATCATATTTATTTAATAATCCTAACTTTTAATTTAATAAAATAAATTTAATTGCTCAATGTTAACTATTTATTAATTTAAAATTAGAATTTCAATTTTATTTTTTCTTAATCAAAATTGATTTAAAATTATTAGAAGAATTTCAAATATATACACTTCTTAAATCTTATATTATCATATATTGTCTACTCTAATTTATAAATATCATATTTATTCTTTGTAACATTTTAAAATATCAAATTTAGCGAAAATAATAATTTTGTTATTTTAAAATACTTTATAATCATTTAAAATTATTAAAAATTATAACTAATAAAAACCTGACCTTATTGCCCTAATAATAATAATCAATGACTTATACAAGAAATACAACCATATCTTTTGGCATCATAATACTACGTTTTAGCCATCACGTTTTCACTGCCGGTCTAAAACTCTGAGTGTTGACAACATCCGCCGTTATTTTTTTAAAATTCTCATTAACTTATGTTTATAATTATTTAATAGATTTTTATTAATATATAATAGTTATATTTTTAAGACTAATTCTTGTAGTTTATTTAGCAATAATAATAAACGACAAATGGAAATGGGAAGTGACACGTAGCTAAGTACATTCCCTAGTGGGCAGGAGAAGTAAAGCGGAAAGGTACGGCTTGCAGAAAAAAAAGAGAATATTGCTTTTAATAGAAAAGTTAAAGAGTCCCTGTTGTATTTTCTCATAAATACAGAATCATCAACATGCTATTATTGGAAAGCCACTCTTGTCTTATGTATTTAATCACACCTTCAATAAACATGCACCTACCTAGCTTAATTTAATTTACCCCTCACATAATATTACTATTTTTTATTTACTTTTATGATTAAAGTGAAATATTATATTTATTAACTAAAAGTTTTTATTTATAAAAAAAGGTTATGAGTATCTACAAAAGTATATATATATATATATATATATAGTTTCAAACCTTGACTAATATAGCATAGCAAATATTAAGATTAGCAAAACACTTGAGATATATGTATAGGTAGAGCAGTCGGAGTCGTTGTATAACGAGCTCCGTTATGTGCCATGAATCCATGACGAGCACTTCAGCTCGTTGTTTTCATTGCCAATTTTCGTGTATATATGTCTTGAAAACTATTTTTTCCTGACGGTGGTAACGAGTTTTCACGTCGTTGTCTGTTTTTTATTTTCTAACTAGCTAGTAGTTATTACAATAAAGAACATTTTGCCATATTGTATACAGTCAAGGTTGCTAGCTGGAACAACCCAAATTAAGGTGAATTTTTTTATTACGATATATATGTAGTAAATTCTAGGTAAAATTAAGTTAAAAAGAAAGAAAATGCATGCACCCTCCCATATATATATATAAACATGCACCTTTTTGATTTTAATGAATTTCTGATCCAACTATATATGGATGATCTACTTGTTTGTTACGCGGTTTGTGGTTGAATTCAATTATAATTTTCTGATTGAGAAAGGGGTAACGATCAACGGCCCACATTTGAGTTTGACCATTATATATATATATATAATATATATGTATGTATCTACTGGATAAACTTGGAATTCTCCTTTCAAAATTAAATCTTGTCACAATCCAAATTATATATATGTATCGTCACAATTTCATAGTTTCATTCATCCATTACAAAATCCAAATTTATTTTAAAAAAATATTCTATTTTCTACTAATTATATGTATATATATCCTCCTACTGTATCATCTAACTTTCAACAATTGACATGTTTAATGCATTAATTCTTTTTTTTATTATCTCATCTATTGATCTTGACACATGAGTTGACTAAATGAGCACGTAAATAAGTATGAATTGGATATTTAGGAGTATATAAAAGCTCTTTATATATTCAATTCTTTTTATGGATATACTACATAAACTTTAAAAAATTAACATATATAGAGCATATGTAATGGGTGCGGTAACCTAAATTATGTAATTTAATATCATATTAATTAACCGTAAGAAGACTGATTAATTAATAAGGTATTTCCTCTCTTTGCTATGTTCAAAAAACACACACCACCTGAAGCCCCTTAAACAAATGTGGTCTCTCTAGGCGTCTACTCCACACGCTCGTCTAATCAAGTGGTAAAACTTCAACTTGGTTTTGAGTTATTGACTTCCCTGTTTGACTTTTATTAATTATTTAACTCATTTTATACCATTTTCACAATAATTTAATATGGAAAATACCCAAGTATTAATAATATAGTTATTTTGAAATAAGTTAAAGTACACCGAAATGTAATAAAGTATGTCCATTTTACTATTTTGTGTAAGGAGCAGTACTTTGTTTGCAAAAATATATTAAACTATCCGAAATTTACGCTTAATGTAATATAACTTTCTATTAAAGGTTACCCCGTCATCTTGGATTTTTTAATATTTTTTATTATTCTATTATTTTTTATTTCTTTGAAGATCTGCAAGTTATTCTCATCAACACCTTCTCACCACCACCTACTTCCTCAACCACCACTATGGCCGCCGCTTCTTCTTCAACCACTGCCGTCGCCACCTCCTCCATCTACAACTACCGCTATCACCACCACCACCTTCTTCTTTAACTACCAAGTACGCCACCGCCACCTACTTCTTCCTCTACCACCATCATAGGTGCCACCACCAGCTTCTTCTTCAACCACCACTGTTGCCATCATCTCTTTCATTTACAGTCACCAAAACCCTAAAAATAGATCGATGAAAACCCTAAAACATATCAATGAAAACCCTAAAACATAAAAACACATCGATGAACACCCTTCATCTACAACCACCACTACTGGCGCTATCGCCAAATCCTAAAAATAGGTCGATGAAAACCCTGAAACCTTACAACGAAACCCTAAAAATAGGTCGATGCACCAGCCCAACTTTTGACAAAATCCATTTGGCGAGACTGAGATTTTGCCTCAAAAAATAAAAATCAATGATAAGCAGATGATGTTTAGGCATCTCGGTGGTGATAATCACCCCATCGATCGTCATTATTTATCTCATCGATGATAAGCATAAGACAAGGGGACTAATCGCCCTTAAGAATCGACTTTATCAGGATGAACCAGATATGATGTCACCCAAAAAACGAAAGGTTTTGAGATGTCTCCAGTGAGGTTGGGTGGTTGTGGTGGACTAGTGGTGGTGATTTGAAAGACAGAGAGAAAGAGATCTTCATAATCTTGAAGATGGGATGAATCTGGAAGTTTTTCAGATCTTCAATAATAATAATAATAGAAATAAAATTAAAAAAAATCAAGATGACCTAGTAATCTTTAATAGAAAGTTACATTACATTAATTGAAAATTTCAGATAGTTAAATGCATTTTTACGAACAAATTATAGTTTGTTACATAGAATATTAAAATGAGCATACTTTGTTACATTTCGGTACACTTAACTCTTTTAAAATTAAGGGGTTAAACAAATCTAAATCGTAATAAGTTTTCTCCCACCGTAGTAATTTTTTTTCCTTTTACAAAGTAGCCATATTTGTAGACTCCCTCCATCCTTTGAAATCTTTTCAAATGAAAAAAGTTCAATACCATATACAATTTTACCACCATATATATTTGGTGATCGAGAAAATGGATTTTGACTTATTCCCGAATTGATTTCATAATCTACTATTAATTGATCTTTAGTTTTTTATGGATCGAAGGATTAAGACAAACAAGATTTAGAAATAAATAAAAATCATGCATAATAATGAATGATTGACAAAGTACATACTATACGGTTTAGATCGATCAGAAAAACAGAAGAATTGTCGACTTATTAATTATTATCCGAATTAATTAAGTATATATATATAGTTAATTTGTGACAAATGCATGGTAAGTATATAGGATATGCAGATATATAATAGCTAGTAATTAAGACTTCTCTTATACACTAAGTTATAATTACTTCTAACGTACGAAATTAAACATCAATTAAGGAATATGATCTTGATCTTGTACGTGATGGATGATAAATAGCTAGCTAGAAGCATGCATGTTACTTAAATTACAACAACTCGATCAGTCAAGAACAAGGAATAATTAAGTTAATTGAGCAAAGGAACTTAACATAAGAGATGATCGATGATAATTGATACCTAATTAATAAACAGTACCATGCACGAACAAAAGTAGTTACAGTGTCGTCAAATCTAGATAGGGTTTGAAAGCGAAAGAGGATTCACTTTAATGTGCAGAACATGTGTATGTATGTATCTTGATTCATGGGAAACGATCGAGCGCTTCATATTTAATTTGCAGAAAAATAACTTCAAGTCGTGTCTTCTACTTTCTATGTTTAAAGCGATGATCGACAGGACTAGCTATCTCTTGTAAAGTGTGTGAGATATTATTTTGACAAGTAAAAGAACATGACTTATATATATATAGTCATACATATGAAGTAAAGGAACTAATTTATGTGAAAATAACAAGAATTCCATATATATTTCACTATTATCATACAATAATTTTTGGGTAAATTGTATGAAAATACAATAAACTTTTTCTTAGTTACTATTATATACAATCAAGTTTTTTCTCTTAAAAATAATACAATAACTTTCATAATCCTTATATTGTATACAATAGTAATTATGATAAAGTTTAGTATATACAATGGTAAGTAAAATCAGACAAATAAAAAAGTTATTTGCATACAAAGGAAAAGTTATAAAATTTTTTTAAAAAAAAAGTCAATTGTATACAATGATAATAATACAAAGTTTATTGTTTTTCATGTAATTTGATCTTAATTTTTCCCCTCGGTAATTTCATTATTATTAATACAACAAATATGAAGAAGAAAGGGCCAAGCCCTATAAATTATAAAATTTGATAGGCTAAACTATATCAGTTAATATACGCTATAGTTGGAGCAAGAGATTGGTGAACACTCAAATTAGATCTAAAATCTTGAAATAGAGGCGCCATAAGAACCTGAGTAAACATGTTTGCATATTGTTATCGAGGAGAAAGCACATGTAGCACACGAACTTCTCCGGTAGCAACATTGTGCAACAGAAAGTGAATGTCGATTTGAATATGTTTAGTGATCTGATTTTGAACATGATAGGAGGACAAATAGAATTTGTCGCAATACATAACCGTCACAAAGTAGACCGCATATGTTAAGTTCGGACGAGTAAACGTGGGGTATCGAAGGGCCACCGCGACACTGGGGTATAAAGTGGGATTAGCAACATGAGGACCACATGAACCTAGTTTACTATCATTGCAAATGGAGTATTACAAGTATTGCATTTAAGCATGTGCGCACATGTAAGATTGTCTATGGCATATTTGGATTGTGAGAGAAATATAACCGTGTTGGTCCTGCGACTAAAATGCCAAGAAAGTAGTTGAGTCATCTGAGGTAGCCATTTGAGAACTCCTGATTGAGAGAGGTGATGATGCACATCATAAGTAAATTAGTGGATAACGTTGTAAGGATGATCTCATTAACATATAGTAACAAATAAGAAATGGCAGCACCCTGATGAAAATAAACAATGAAGACTTGCATTTGCAATTAGAGATAAACCATGGTTCTCTAAAAATTTAATGTCTTCTTACATTGAAATTTAATTAAGACGATTTATATGTCTCAAACACTAGGGTTCCTTTTTCATGTTCATCCCAACCATGTTTGTCTCTTGGCCGACTCTCTTGATGGTTTAAAACAAGCCCTATGCACTTAGCTCCAACTATCGCTTGTTCTTAAGCATCATTGTTTCATTGGCTTCAAGCAGATTTTTCACTATTTATATTTAAATAAGGCAGTTATTATATATCAGTCGATTTATGTGGAAGATATTGTTATCAATGGAATTGCAAGTCACATATTAATACAATGGATCTCCTTCTAAAGACGGAATTTTTTGTTGATGATCTTGGGCCACTTGATTTCTTTTCGGGAATTAAAACTATTCGACATCATTCTCGAATTGTAGTTTCCCAATCAGACTTTATTGTTGACTTACTACGTTAAGCAACCTAGCTCAGACACTAAGCCCCTTCATTCGTGAATGTCACCAAGTACATACCATGTTTGGAAATACATTCTCTGGCTTACTAGTATCACCAAATTATTGGTGCATTATGCTATATAACCATCACTATATTAGAAAATGTCTTATAGAACATGCATCAGCCTGCTATATAATAAGCATTTGAGGCAGTAAAATGAATTCTTCGATATCTTATACAAACTTCATCACAGTGTCTCTTCATATATAAGATTCTTAACTTTCGATTGATGTGTTCATCGATGCCCATTATGAAACACCAAGTATGATGCCTAGATAATCGTCGAGACATATGTGTTTTTCTATTTTCCGAGTATGATGCCTAGACAATATTGACATTTACTTTTTCAGAAGAAAAATTGTATGCGATGAGTTTCAAGTTCATTTTACCACTACAAATGACCACCTTGCTTATGTATTCATCAAACCCCTTCATTGTCTACAATATATTTTTATGTTGCAAATTTCATGTTGTTAATTATACGCCCTTAAGTTATGGGAGCATGTTATTAAAGATAAATACTAAAAGGATTATTATATATGTAAGCATTAATGAGCTAGAACATGATCACTATACCCTAGTTATTTACTATGTCAAGGTTTCCTTATATTCCTATATCTTATTCATATATTACCGACTCCTAACCATCGATCTTTTTGAAAACGTGTATAACATATATAATAATTAATTAATGTGCATATAATAAGCGTAAAATTAAGTAAATATTGAAAATAAAAATATTACTCTTTATTTTAGGGTGGGGTGGGGGTGGGGAGGAGCAAGTTGTAAAGATCAAAGATACATGAGCGATAGAACTTGAAAACGTCCACATTTGGCTTACGATTATGCATGCGTGGAAAACGTCCCCACCCCAACAAACTCCACTCTATGTGCATGGCTATACGCATCCCACTTCAAGTATCAAGAAACTCCGGCCTCCTCCTTTAACTTAAATATTAAATACATACTTTTTTTCATTTTTCTTTTCTCAACTTGCTATTAATTAATTAATTAAATATACAACTTTTTTTTATATTTTTAGTCAAATAGAATCTGTGGGCAGGAATGCAAAACCATGGTCTTCATGTAGCAGTTTGTTGAAAACCAGCCATATTAATACGTACTATATATTTTTACCAATTTAACTTATTATTAAATATATTTATCTATCTTAATGTTTACTTCTTTTTTTTAACTTTTTAAGACACAATTGTGAAAATCTTGTTTTTAAAAGGCCTAATATATAGAGGAAAAAATATTTGTTGTTTTACGTGGTTAAAACAATATAGTAAAATAATATTAATAGTAATATTATAATATATATTTATATATTGTTGGGATATGAAGTCGACCGTGCTAACTTTAAATTATTACATATTAATTAATACAGACAGGCCATCAATTGGTGTCCCCTTCTTGGCCCCTACTATATTTAGCCTATGAATATATATCGTTACTATCTTCGATATTAGTATATAGAGATAGTGGACAATGGACCTCTCTAGTAAAATATAGATTTCTGCCTATTTTATTTACGACAGTGGACAGTGGACAATGGACCACTCTTATTACGAGTACCATTTGTTACCACTATTAATGCTCATTAATACGAGTATTTTGATCTTTTATATATTTTCTCAACCGTTAATTACGTCTGAGCCGTTATTATATAGCGAGACTTGATTTTTTCAAAATAACTCTCATTAATGCGTCATTAATATGCCGTTAATGACTTATTAATAAGCCGTCATTTTTATTGGTCATTGATTTAAATTAATCAATTGCCAAAATTGGTTCTCATGATACTCGCGATAAGAATAGTTCTCAAATTAACCATCCCATTTGAGAACCGTTTTTATTTCGAGAGTCACTCTTAGTCGTCCAATTCCCCCTCATTCTATTGGATTGTCCACCCATTAATTCCTTATATGCACCTTGCCACACTCAATCCCCCTACGTTCTTCATCCATGAATTCCACTTACCAAATAAACGGCTAAGAATAGGTCTTACGGTTCTCGCAATAATAATGGTTCTCAAATGAACCCTCCCATATATACATATATACATGTATGTATGTATGTATGTATAAAAGTGTTTATTTGAGAACCACTTTTTATTCGAGTACTGCAACCAAGCTTGGTTCTTGATTAAAATAAATCAATGGTTAATAAAATGTCTGCTTATTAATGACACATTAATAGGAGTATTTTAGTCATTTATATATACTTACCCAACCTTAAATTGTGTCCGGATAAATGAGTCATTATTTAATAAGACTAGTTTTTTTTTTGAAAATACTCCTATTAATAAGCATATCTCAATATTTAGTTATTGATTTATTTTAATCAATAACCAAGATTGGTTCTAGTTGTCTCATAGTAAGAATATATATTTCTATTTTTTCTACCTTTTGTTTTTATTTTACTTTTTAATTAAATCTACTTATATTAAATGACGTATTTAGTAAAATAAAATGTATAATTAAGATTTTGTTTATTCCTTAGACCAAATTAAAATTTTAATTATTATCTAGACAAAATTAGGATGTAAATTTATATGTAGACAAAATTAAATACACATCAGTTTTATATTCCAAAATCATTATTAATCAGGTGTTTAAAACTCCAATCTAGAGGTGTTATTTGAAATGTTCTTACATGGTTTTTGTTTTTGTTCAAAGAAAACATACACATTGATTGATTAATTTGAAATGAAATAAATAAAAAGTTTGAATTTGTGTATAGTTAAACAAACTTACAAAGAATTTACAAATTAATTCGATTGATTAATTTGAAATGAAATAAATAAAAAGTTTAAACTTGTGTATAGTTAAACAATCATTCTATTTTTCTTTTTGTTCAAAGAAAACATACACATCATGTTGAAATATGCCCACTGACACACACGAGTTGGTATCACTGCCGATGAGGCATAGGCCTATTGGATCACACGCCAAGTATTGATTTCGGCAACACCTTTGAACAAGAGAGAGAAAAATACCAAAAAAGGTTTTGGTTAGGCCGGGCACGGCCGTGCCTTGTGAAAGTACGGGCGTGCCCTATGCCAGGTACGGGCCCAAGGCTGGCGTTCCTAGGGCGTATCCGTTGGGGCCGGCACGTGCGTGCCTCGTGGAGGTACGGCCGTGCCCAGTGTGAAAGCACGAGTCCAAGTCGGGCGTGACTTGGGTGTGCCCGTGGGCTGGCACGGGCGTGACCCGTGAGGCACGACCGTGCCTCACTATGTAACATCCTCTTTAACTAGCCTTTTAAGACTAGTTTAATGGTGTCATTATGGCATTTGTTGCTAGTAACATAAGAAACGGTTTTGGCTTAATTATGGAGCTATGAGACTTGTTTTAAAAAGTACTAGTAACTTGAAAATGTGGTTGGCTCTTTTTGAACAACACATAAAACACATTCTCTCTAAAAATACTTGCACAAAAACGGAAGAAATCTTGATCTCAAGAAAGCTTCAAGTATTGGTGCATTGTTAAGGTGGTGCTCTTGGCGGCGACCAAGCATAGCTAGCATGTGGGAATTATTGACGTTTGGTGTGGATACCGATAGAGGAATACACGTTTGTATTCTTAAGTCCATTCCGTTTCAACCATCAACAACAAGGAAGTTGAAGAACTTGTATGGTATAATTTCTTCTACTTGCTCCTTTCTTTTTGTTGCATTGCTATTGTTTAGAGTTTGCTCCATTGGGTATGGTATTGGTGGCATAAAATGAAATTGTTTTTTACTCGTTTTTGATTCCGCTGCATTCTCTAGATGCCACCAAAACCCAACACATCATAGGTTCCTTATGGCTTCTCAAAACGAATTTACAAATAGAATTTTTGTACGACACCAACGAATCTAGCTAGGTTTGCTTGAATCGTATGGTATATAGGTTTAAGACTTTAAAAAACCTTCAACAACCCAACCTTTGATGAACCCTAAAAAACAAATCAAACCCGATCTATAAACCCTAAATACACAAACTTTGAAGCTGATGGTATGGTCGGAGTCGGCTTCAAAGCCTGATGGAGGAAACCTTAATCGATGTTTTGAGATGCTGATAGATTTGTGTAATGTTTGGTGTTATATAGTGGCGGTGGTGATAGATTTTTTTGGGTAGGGGGGGTTAGGGTTTGCGATGGTGGTCGTGGTGGTGGTTACATGATCGGTGAAGGTGATGGTGATGGTGATGGTGTGCGTCCAGCGGATGGGAAAGCGTCCGGTAGACCTGTTTCGAGTAGGTAAATGTGGTGGTTAAAGGTGAAGGTAGATTTGTTAGTTAAATGTCCGGTAGAGCCGACGGTAATGGTGACGGTTGGTTGGCGTTTGGCCTAGGAGGTTGGTTTGTGTCTCGATGGATAGATGGAGAGAAGACTAGCGAGAGAAGGAGAGATGAAGAAGTTAGAGAGGGGAATGGTATGATTGGTAAAAAAGGGTTAAAATGAATCTTAAAAATGTATTATTGTTTGGAAACATATGTAATAGACAAAGGTTATTTGGTAAAAAGAAATAAAGTAAGAAAAGATAAATTTTCTTTAATTAACGATCAAAGTTAACTGACGTTAACATAAAAAATCAAAAGTGAAATTAAGTAATAATCATAATAACTATTTGTCATTTTTAAAATTAAAAATTTAATAATAAAATTATGTAACAATCATATTCGTGAGGTTTAAAGTTAAAGATTTAATGTAAAATTCAGTAGTCAACCACAATAACAATTTATATAATTAACTCCGAGACAAATTAAGTGACCAGAGGATAGTGAACCAGTGATGCGATAAGCCATCGAGATCATGAGAAAAGAATAGCCAAAAAATTACATATAAACCCAATGATATTTTTTAAAGGCTACAACTTGCCGGCTGGAAGCCACTCCAAACATAACTTTTGATATTTCCTTTATACTAATAAATTAATATTGCAATAATTATATAATATAATATTAGAATGGTGTCAACTCAAAAAAGTTAGATATCCCACTTTAATTTTTATTAATGATAGGTTCATGTATGATGAAGTAGTTTAGACCCAACTATCCAAGTTTCAAAATGTCAAAATACAATTATAAATGACTCGTCCATTCCTCTACTCCCCTATATATATATATATATACTATATTATAAAAAATTTAGTTCATTATAATCTCTTAATTTTAAGTAATTTGAAATTACAAATTTACCCCTTATTTAAACCTATAAGGAAGCTATTATGTAGAGTTATTTAGATTCTTAAATACCATTTTTATAACTAAACATTCCATAATAAAGAATGTTTAAAAAAGTAAAGTCAATACAAATTAATTTTCAACTTATATGATATTAAATACAAATTAAAAATCAAATAAAAAGGATCTTCATAAAAATAATAATTTAAATATTTTATCATATAACACATATGTTAATTTAAGTATTAAAAAATACATATAACTAGAACATATAAACCTAATAACATGTAACCTAAATTTATAGATATTTTTAAATTTTTTAAATGACTCGTGTAATTAAAATAAAAAAATTATAATATATTTAATATTCTTTTTGTTTCTCATTTTATTATTTTTTAAATTTAATAAAAGAGTTATAAAGAAAAGGGAAATAAAAGAAACGGAACCCTAATAGTCATTGATTTATTTAAATCAAGGGCTTAGATTGGTTATTGCAATTCTCCTACGAAAAACAATCATCGTTTGAACCATCCCCTATATATATATATAAGGTAGAGATCAAGTAAAAAGAAAATTAAAGTAAAAATGGTAAAAGGTATGATTATTTGATCATTTTTCGGTATATATATCAACTGATAATCGTTAGTTCATCATCTTTATTGATTAAAACTAGTTCTTCATCAATTTCTTTTTGATGAATCCAACATATTCATCACTTTTTAGATGAAAGCATTTTGTTCATCAACAAATTATTCCAAAATTTTGTTTTCAAAATTTGTATTTGAAATAAAAAAGAAATTGATGAAGAACTAGTTGTAATCAATAAAGATGATGAACTAACGATTATCAGTTGATATATATACCGAAAAATGATCAAATAATCATCTCTTTTACACTTTTTACTTTAATTTTCTTTTTATTTGATCTCATCCTATATATATATATATATATATATATAACCGGGATCAAATAGGAACGTTTGAACAGTGTGAACAGCTCCACATCGTGGAGAAGACCGCACGATGTGCGACATCGAAAAATGGCGGCTGGACTCCACGTTGTGGAGCATAGCGTGATGCAATGATTTTTTACAAGACGTGAGGCCTTCGTTTTTTACAAGATGAAGTGATTTTTTACAAGATGTAGTGTTTATTAGCCGAGATGCAATGATTTTTAGTTTGATGCAGTGATTTTATAGACTAGATGCAGTGTTTCTACCGTTGCGCATTTTAAGACTATTTCTACTAGATCATTACCCTTTATATATATAATAAAGATTAATACATAACCAGCCTAGCTTATACCTTATATACAGAATCAATCTGTAACACCCCAAGGTTCGAAAGTTCCTATTTATTTACTAATTATTTATTTACTAATAGTTAAGTATTAGAACGATGATAAAATGTTTCTTTTAAATTGTGTAGTAGAATTAGAAGGACCAAAGTCGTCATTTTCAATAGATAACAAGGTCCAGGTCTGTTTTATAATTAATAGAAAGTTATATATATAAAAGATGAGACATTTGACTTTGGTAGTCAAATGCCCCAAAACTTTCCAGAGAACTCAAGTTGCTTACCTGTTTTGTGGAGTGAATTCAAAACACAGAAGTTTATAGCTGGGATTTTGATCCTTAGTAGCCATATAGCCGAGGTATGTGTTGATTAATGTTAATTTTTAGTGTTTATGGGTCAAAGAGAGGTTCATGGTGAATCAATGATCTTGTTGATATGTTAGTAGCATGTTTTGATGTTAATTGACTGATATAGTAGTGATGTGCGTGTAGCATACCAGTTTTAAATTTATAAATCCGAATTATTTAGCACGACTACAACACAAATAGGCAAGAGAACCTAATCGTATCGTAGTATAGTAAATAAATACGGGTGTCGAACACAAGGGGAACGAGTATGATTTTGAATATAACTTTACTAATTAAATATTAAACTAATTTAAAAGCAGTAAAAAGGGGATTTAGAATCTTATCAATAAATATCCAAACTTTATATTCCGAATCACCACTAACACAATCAATCACTCAAAAGCAAACCAAGAACGACAAAAGCAAAGATCTTTTTGGATTAAACTTATCAATTCAAAGGTTTCTCTCCCTAGACTCGATTTCACCTCTTTTTAGTTGATTAATTCAATTAACACGTGCAATGGACATTAATCACTATATACCGATTCCTATATTGGTTATAATCATGGTCAAATTATATACCTTTATAATTATGGTTTTAACAAACCTTATGGTCATGAGATTGATCAAAACACATAATTAGCCGATTTTTAAGTTCGTGTCAAGAAAGACTTAATCTTTATGTTTGTTTAGGTTAACAAAATATGTATTAACATATAATGGTCATTATATATTAATCACACACATTAAAGTTTCCTTTTTTAGAAGTTTAACCTAGGATTGATCTGTCACTAGTCTAGATTGTCTATTGGTCCTAAACAATCAAGATTCAAGTCACACAAGCGAATTGGTCCTCCAACTTGTATAAACTCAGTAAATAAACTTCAAAAACAAAAACCAAAACACATATGGATCATCAATTAAGCAATACAAGACAAATTATATAGCAAACATGTCCAAATTAACATAAATTAACCAACTTTATTGAGGTTCATCTCCTCTAGGGAGGAATACAAGAAAGAACTAGCCTAGAAACATCCCAATAAACTTCTGAAAATTAACAAACATTAAAAACAGAATATGGATAAGAAAGAATGATTAAACCCGGATGATCTGAAGCCGAAATCTTCAAAATCAAAGCTCCAATCCTCCAAATCCGAGCTCCACAACCCTCGTAATGTTTTTGAACGTGTTCTGGCAGTATTTGGGTAGTATAAGTTGGGTGGTTCACCCCAAAATCGATCTGGATGTTCGTGAAGGTATTCGTTTGGCAAAAACAAGTAGCAACGGAAGCAATATGTATAACAAAAATCAATGCCAAACTAGTGAATACACTCCCATGGACCAAAATCTAACAATAACATTGCAACTAATATGAACAAGATAAGAAGAAAGGTTATACCTTACTTGATCAAATCACAAGTTAACCTTCCTTGTCAAGTAGCTTAGAATCCAACAAAGAACCCCTCCAATGAAGTCCACCCCAAGCTTGTTTGATTCCCAAGTGCTAGCAAGTTGATGTGTAATCACCAAAGCAACAACCAAGTGTGTGTATATCTTGCTTCTTGTGTTCAAGAACACCAAGAACAAGAGAGAGAGAGAGAGTTCTAATGTCAACCAAGGGACAAAATGATAGCCAAAAGCCTCTACTAGAGCAGATAACTCGTGGTCTCTTTGTCTACCATCATTATGAGAAGTTAACCCCATTAAACCAAGTGTTTAAGGCTGTTAATTCTGCTGTTACAGCGAACGTACACGGCCCATGTAGGTTTACACGGCCGTATAGGCCCAAAGTCCACGGCCCCAATTGGGCTAAGACGGCCCGTGTCTAACAGGCACTACACGGCCGGTGTTCATCTACACGGCCCGTGTAGGCCCAAACTACATGACCTTGAATTGGGCCAATACGCCTCGTGTATGTTGGACTGGACACGGCCCGTGTTCAGGAACACGGCCCGTGTACCATCCTGCCAAAACCCATTTTGGCCTTTTCCTCTCTATTGCTTGATCGTGTTGCCGGAATCAATACTTGGTGTGTGTGACCCAATAGGCCTAAACCCTCATCGGTAGTGCCATTAACTCGTTCGTGTAAGCGGGCATATTCCAACAGACTCCCACTTGCACGTGACACGACTACGAAAAATAACACAAACATAGAGCGGCCTCTAGCAAGACATCTATGCTCCCAAGTCAGTATAGGGTATGCCACTCTTGACAAGATCCCCAATCATAAAATGATTGTCCTAAAGATAAATGAACATGTACATTCCTTTGTTCGCGATATCCAATGTGAACACAAGGCATGGAATATAGTCAACCTATAGATCGTTCACGATTATGTTTCTCGATTCTAGATTAGTGGTGACCAACAAACCAAGTTAACATTGATCCATCATCAATGTAACTTGAGCACGGCCATGCATATGAACGTCAGCACTCAATCATCGAGGAGACCATGGATATTCTCTCTATAGATAGAGGAACAAATACCTTTCGACTACATAGTCCCGCCACATAGATAATACTCTACCCAATCATCTCCCTTATAACGACCAGTTACGGACCGCGTTAGAAAACGATCAAAGCAAAGCAGACCTATGCTTTGAGATCACATGTATCTCTAGTTTAAGGATGAAATGTCATTACCATCCCGAGTTACTTGTGACTAAAACCATGAAGTAAACTCGGGTGCGGGTCCTCCAATCACTTGAAACCCCTTTCAAGTATAGGCAAGAATCACGTTTTATCAAAACCAATTCTTTACCTCAATCTTAATTCATACTTCTTTCCCATAAAGTATGACCGATTGTGGAGACTTAAAGATTGTAAAACAATCTAGGGAATAAATTAAACATGCAAAGATAGAACACAATAAAGACTAAATGTAAGTAACCGCAACACGCGTATATATAGATCTCTACTATATAAATCGAAACAAACATTAGTAACATTATTGCTTAATGTTTCCAAATACATAATGGTCCAAACATCAATTAAAACTAAATCTAAACCAAGTCATGAGCAAATCTAACACCTATTGCCGTAGTGTGAGAATCATGAGAAGCTTGTGACAATGGTTTAGTAAACGGGTCGGCCAAATTGCCTTCCGAGGTTACCCTACTAATAGCGACTTCACCACTTTCAACCATCTCTCTTATCAAGTGGTACTTACGAGGTATATGCCTCGTTCTCTTGTGAGCTCTCGGTTCCTTCGCTAAGGCTGGCACCCTCATTGTCACAAAAGATCTCAATAGGGTCGGATATGCTAGGAACCACTCCAAGGTCTCGGATGAACTTCCTTATCCACACAGCTTCTTTAGCAGCTTCACTTGTCGCAATATATTCTGACTCTGTAGTAGAATCAGCCACTGTGTCTTGCTTTGAACTTCTCCAAGTAATAGCCCCACCATTCAATAGGAACACAAACCCCGATTGTGATCGGCAGTCATCCCTATCAGTTTGGAAGCTAGCATCAGAGTAACCCTTTACTTTGAGCTCTTCCTCACCACCAAAGATCAAGAACATCTCTTTAGTCCTCCTAAGATACTTAAGAATGTTCTTTACCGCAACCCAATGGGCTTTCCCTGGGTTTCCCTGATATCTACTAGTCAAGCTTAAAGCGCATGACACATCAGGACGAGTACATAACATAGTGTACATGATCGAGCCCACGGCCGAAGCATATGGTACTCGCTTCATTACTTCTAGTTCCTCTTGAGAACTAGGACACTGAGTTTTACTCAATATCACTCCATGCGACATAGGAAGATTTCCTTTCTTGGAGTCCTCCATCTTGAACCGCTTCAAGACTTTGTCAATGTATGTACTTTGACTCAACCCGAGAAGTTTTCTAGATCTATCTCTATAGATCTTGATACTCAGAATGTATGCCGCTTCTCCTAAGTCTTTCATTGAAAAGAATTTTCCAAGCCAAGTTTTGACACTTTGCAAAGTTGGAATATCTTTACTAATGAGTAGGATATCATCCACATACAAGACTAAGAAAACAACGGCGCTCCCACTAGCCCTAACGTATACACATGGCTCGTCTACACTCTTCGAAAAACCAAACTCTTTGATTTTCTCATCAAAGCATAGATTCCAACTACGAGATGCTTGTTTAAGTCCATAAATGGACTTCTTTAATCTACACACTCTATTAGGATGCTTTGGATGTACAAAACTCTCAGGCTGCGTCATATACACCTCTTCAGAGAGCTTCCCATTAAGGAAGGCGGTTTTGACATCCATTTGCCATATTTCGTAATCATGAAATGCGGTGATTGCCAAAAGTATCCTAATAGATTTCAACATGGCCACTGGGGAGAAAGTTTCATCATAGTCGACACCATGTGTCTGAGTGAAACCTTTAGCCACCAGTCGGGCTTTGAAAGTGTTTACTTTTCCATCCATGTCGGTCTTCTTCTTGAAGACCCACTTACACCCTATAGGTTTACAACCGGGTGTGGGATCAACCAGTTCCCAAACCTGGTTATCCTCCATGGATTGCATCTCGTTATCCATTGCCTCCTTCTACTTAGCAGACTCGTGGCCCGCTGCCGCTTCCCGATAATTGGTGGGCTCATTAAGATCCACCAATAACTCGTCACCCTCAGATATGAGAAACCCATATCTCTCTGGCTCATGGCGAGTTCTACCGGATCTACGGGGAGGTATCGGATTGACGTTAGTCTCTGCATTGTCATGCACAGACTCAACCTCACTAGGTTGCTGGCTAGTGCCAACGTAAGGCCTTTCATCCGTTGACTCTTGAATTTCTTCAAGATCAATCTTAGTCCCGCCATGCTGATTGGATACTAATTCTCTTTCTAAAAAGACCGCCCTCCGAGCAACAAATACCTTGTTCTCGGAAGGTTTATAGAATATATATCCAATACCCGCAACTAGATATCCTATGAAATAACACTTTTCGGATCGGGGCTCCAACTTGTCATCTACCTCACGTCGTACGTAGGCTTGACAACCCCAAACCTTAAGATAGGCAAGAATGGGAGTTTTCCCATGCCACATCTCGAAAGGTGTTTTATCGACCTTCTTCGTTGGAACGAGATTAAGGATTCTTGTTGCCGTTTCAAGAGCATAAACCCAAAGGCTTATAGGCACTTGGGTGTGACTCATCATAGACCGAACCATATCTAACAATGTTCGGTTCTTCCTCTCGGCGACACCATTTAATTGTGACTTCCTAGGAGGTGTAAGTTGTGAAATAATTCCACAACCCTTGAGATGATCACGAAACTCTTAACTAAGATACTCACCACCCCTATCGGATCTAAGTATCTTAATCTTTTTGCCCAATTGATTCTCTACTTCGTTTTGGAAAGTCTTAAAGACCTCAAAGGTCTCGGACTTTTGTCTGACCAAGTAGACATACCCATACCTACTATAATCATCCATAAAGGTAACTAAGTATCTAGAATTGTCTCTTGTGATGTGCTTAAACGGACCACACACATCGGAATGTATAATGTCCAATAAGTCTTTTCCCCTCTCATTCACGCCGGAAAAGGGTGCTTTAGTCATCTTGCCTAATAAACAAGATTCGCATACTTCATTTGACTCGTGGTCAAATGATTCCAAGATCCCATCCGCTTGGAGCTTGGCGATACGAGTCTTGTTTATATGGCCAAGTCGACCATGCCACAAAGACAATTTGTCTAAACCATTTTTAGACATAGAATCAATATTCATGATTGAACGATTATCACTAACGTACGCATCCACTTCATAAATACCACGACAAGGATAAGCTTTAAAATAACAAATACCATTTTTAAAACAAACAATAACCCCATTGTCAAAAGAAAAACCAAAACCATTGTCGTGTAATGCATGAAAAGATATAATGTTTCGTGCCACAAGCGGCGAATAGCATACGTTCAATAATAATATGGAAAAACCAGAATAAAAAGATAATTCAACTTCTCCTTGAGCCTTGACCGGGACAATCTCCTTGTTTCCCATTATCAAGTCAAGCTCGCCACTCTCCATCCTTCTACTTGTCCTTAGCACCTGCACAATATTACAAACGTGAGTGCCACAGCCGGTATCTAATACCTAACTACCAGATGTAGAAGTATGATGGAGTTCAATCATGTACGTACCCCAGTCGGAAGTTCCTTCGATGCTCAACCCTTTGAGCTTCTTTAGACCTTCTAGGTACCCCGGGCAGTTACGGCGCCAATGGCCCTTCTTCCCGCAGAAGAAGCATTCCGCTTCGTTCGGAGTCTTAGCTCGGGGAACCATCTTCCCCTTGCCTTTACCCTCCGAAGCGGGGCTAGACTTGGCAGCTCCAATCTTCCCCTTCCCCTTAGGGGTATAAGCGGATCTCTTCTTCTTCTGGATTTGCCCCTCCCTTATAGCAAGAACGGGATTTGGAACGGCGGACTTATTTTTGGTCATGCTAGACTCGGTTGTCTTAAGCATACCATGAAGCTCCATAATGGACTTATCCATACTATGCATATGATAACTCATAACGAATTGATCATACGCAGTGGGCAGGGACCATAGGATCAAATCCACGGCTAGCTCCCTCCCTATGGTAAATCCGAGCCATTCCATGCGCTCCACGTTTGCTTTCATGCGCAACACGTGAGCACTCACATTCCCGCCATCGGCCATCTTACTACCAAGTACCGTCTTGAGACATTCAAACCTCTCCTGTCTCGCTTGCTGCTGGAACATTTCCTTAAGCTGAGCGATCAAGTCAAAAGCACTCAAATGATCCATTTGCTTTTGGAGCTCGGGGATCATAGTACTTAGGATGAGGCAAGTAATGTCCTCGGTATCCTTGACACGCTTCTCATAAGCGTCTCGGATAGCCCGAGTGGCATTGGCAGCAGGAGCCTCGGGTAGGGCCTCCTCTATGGTAACCATCTCCCCTTCTTGGCGTAGGACAAGTTTAAGTTGCCTAAACCAATCCAAGAAGTTGTTACCATTGAGTTTCTCCTTCTCAAGGAAAACTCTAAGCGAAAAATGGTTGGTGGTGTTGGTGTTGCTTGAAGACGCCATCTAAAATAGCAAAATAGTTTAATTAGTTTGGAAATCCTTGTTAAAATAAGTACCCATAGTTTTAAACAAAACAATTTATTTGTAACAAGGGCTAAGAACCTTATTTCACCTTGCATCGTGACGGGTTTACCGCGGATCACGTGGCGAAGCTATTTAGGCCGGCAGCCATTTTACCAACTGTAATCTCTATTACAACTCTTAGACACTTGCGGGACCCGTTGACATCCATTATGTCGGTTGGCATGTTTGATCCCTACCTTACACCAATCTTAATATATAATTTTTGTTTAGCTGGTGCTTAGCTCGACAACTAACCAAAAACTATATACTAAAATTGTAAATCGTCCGACAAGACACACGGGTGGCACTCTCGACCATTAATTGGCTCGTGCTTAGCTCGACAACCAATCATGCGAGTTACCCCACTCACCTTCCACACAACTACACAAGGAATGACTCGTGCTTAGCTTGACAATCATCCTTGCTTCGTTAGATTCAGGTGGTGTCATCTTATGGATGGTGCGTGATTTACATTTTGAAAAACAGGATTTTGTTTCCGGTTTATAAAACCCTTTTGTGAATTAACAAAGTAAGCGTAAAAACGATTTTAAGCACTTTTAATATAATACCATTTTTATATTTTCTTTGTCAATTCTATTCGCGCGCAGTTGTTAACCATTTTAACAAACATTGTATTTTATTTAATTTTATAGAAAAATTATCTAGCATGCGAATCCTAGTCCATGCATAGAATAATAAAATACAACCACGCAAATATATATACATATGATTCGGTAACATGCCCAAAATTCCTATGCGTTTTCCCCGTGAGCCACAACGGGTAAAACAAGGCCAAAAATCTAAGGACAAGATATGGTCTCGTTGGATGAGCTCCCACTGAATCCAACACCTCCAATAGCATGTTGATTCCTTCTCGCCAAGACGTCATCACCATGACTCTCGTTGACTATTTTGGTTTTAAATCTATACTATATACAAATACATAGAATATATATAAACGACACGCAGGTCGCAATCCTATACTATTTATACAAACACATAGAATAAAAGAAACGGCGTGCAAGCCGCACCAATAAGTAAATAAACAAATATTGTTACAACAATACAGCACGCAGGCTGCCAAAAACCAAAAATAATCAATCATCACAACAAATAGGTCTAGGGGCATATCTTGTTACCGAATCAAACCAAACATATCACATAGAAACATGGTGTGCCACACATAACCATGATATATAAATATATATCTATACTTTAGTTATGATTGTCAAAACATCAAAGGCACTAAAAGGACAATCCTTGTACATATGCATTAGTGTATCAAACTATTTTTGAGACACATATTCATATATACATTTATAAGTATATATTTGTGTACACTTCATGCCAAGTTACAACAAATATATAAATATAAAAACTAAAATATATTAACACGTCTACGAATAAATCTATTCTAGCACAACAAGAGTCTCAATGGAAAAACCAATTTTAAGAAAACACTTTTCTTATCCAAAAACACTTTTATGGTTTTTCTAGACTCAATAGTGCAAAGCCATGTTAGATATGGCTCTGATACCACTGAAGGTATTCGTTTGGCAAAAACAAGTAGCAACGGAAGCAATGTGTATAACAAAAATCAATGCCAAACTAGTGAATACACTCCCATGGACCAAAATCTAACAATAACATTGCAACTAATATGAACAAGATAAGAAGAAAGGTTATACCTTACTTGATCAAATCACAAGTTAACCTTCCTTGTCAAGTAGCTTAGAATCAAACAAAGAACCCCTCCAATGAAGTCCACCCCAAGCTTGTTTGATTCCCAAGTGCTAGAAAGTTGATGTGTAATCACCAAAGCAACAACCAAGTGTATGTATATCTTGCTTCTTGTGTTCATGAACACCAAGAACAAGAGAGAGAGAGTTCTAATGTCAACCAAGGGACAAAATGATAGCCAAAAGCCTCTACTAGAGCAGATAACTCGTGGTCTCTTTGTCTACCATCATTATGAGAAGTTAACCCCATTAAACCAAGTGTTTAAGGCTGTTAATTCTGCTGTTACGGCGAACGTACACGGCCCGTGTAGGTCTACACGGCCGTGTAGGCCCAAAGTCCACGGCCCCAATTGGGCTAAGACGGCCCGTGTCTAACAGGCACTACACGGCCGGGGTTCATCTATACGGCCCGTGTAGGCCCAAACTACACGACCTTGAATTGGGCCAATACGCCTCGTGTATGTTGGACTGGACACGGCCCGTGTTCAGGAACACGGCCCGTGTACCATCCTGCCAAAACCCATTTTGGCCTTTTCCTCTCTATTGCTTGATCGTGTTGCCGGAATCAATACTTGGTGTGTGACCCAATAGGCCTATACCTCATCGGTAGTGCCATTAACTCGTTCGTGTCAGCGGGCATATTCGAACAGTTCGTTTATATAGAAAACTGAAAACAGGGGCGTTGCGCCGCGACGGGTGAGTTTGACGCGATCCAAAACTTTTTTAAAATTTGAAACTTTTCTTATCAAGTCGCGTCGCGCCACGACATCCTTAATGGTCCACTAGTTTTAGCCTTTGAAGAACTAGTTTTAATCAATAAAGATGATGAACTAACGATTATCAGTTGATATATATACCGAAAAATGATCAAATAATCATCCCTTTTACACTTTTTACTTTAATTTTCTTTTTATTTGATCTCATCCCTATATATATATATATATATATATATATATATATATAAGTACATCAAACGTACACCGTATACAAAAATTAATACAATAAATAATTATTGTTTGAAACATTTATAAGTACGTATACTTCTTTAAGTTGTGACTTGTGAGTATTCGCAAATGATAAAACTTCACATACATTACTTGTATAGGAATAATAAAATTAATATACTTATTCATACTAGATATTATACATTGCACACAGAAAATGTTTAACTTGCAAATGTTGGTTACTAAAATTTGTTGGAAAAACTAATTGGATAGAAAAGTAATAGTAACTTAATTACTATTATTATTAAAAAGGAAATTAAATAATTGAACATTTATATGTGACAAGTCACTAGTATTTAATTAAATAATCATTCAATTTAATTAGTCAATTGACTTTAAATAATTAAATGGTTTAATTTCTAAATAGAACATTTGTTTAATTAATAAAAGTCTTTGTTTTAAATAAAACTTTGGATATATATATATATATATATATTAAAAAATTCAATCGAGAACTGTATTTCGTACGAGAACTGCGAAAATTATTTGTAACACAATTAATGAGTCATTAATAGAGGTGTTTTGGTTATGTAGATTTTCATCCAACCATAAATTGTGTCCGGCTGAGTTTTCATTAATTTGTGACGCTTGGTTTTTTCAAATATCCTTCATTAATGAATCTTTAATGACTTGTCAAAAATTCTTAGCCAATGATTAATATTAATGAAGGGCTAAGATTAGTTCTTGTAGTTTTTGTTAGAAAAAACAGCTCTTATTTGAACCTTGCTATATATATGAAAGGGTTCATTTGAGAATCATTTTTATTGCGACCATCGCGAGAACCAATCTTAACTTTTGATTAAAATAAATCAATGACCAATAAAAATGGTGACTCGTTTACGAGTCATTAATGACTCGTTAATAAGATGTTAAGGACTCTTTAATGACGTATTAACGAGGGGTATTTTAGAAAAATCAAGACTCGCTCTTTAATGAAGTTTCACCTGGACGCAATTCACGGCTGGAAAAGTTTATAAAAGACCAAATACTCCTATTAATGAGCATTAATTGTGGTTACAAATAGTACATGAGGTACTAACAATAAGAACAGTTCTCAAATAAACTTTTCCATACATACATACATACATAGATATATATATATACATATATATATATATGGGAGGGTTCATTTGAGAACCGTTTTTATTACGAATACCGTGAGAACCAATCTAGGTCTTGATTAAAACAAGTCAACGGCAAAAAAAGATTACCCTCATTAATGAGGAGCATTTTGTGAAAATCAAGCCTCGCTCTTTATTGACGGCTCACTCGGACATAATTCACAGTTAGAAAAATATATGAAAGACCAAAATACCCTTATTAATGAATACTAATGGTGGTTACAAATGGTACTCGTAATAAAAACTAATGAGCATTAATAGTGATTACAAATGATATTCGCAATAAAAAATTATCAAATTAACTTCTCCATATATATATATATATAGAGAGAGAGAGAGAGTTAGGATCAAATGAGAACACTTTTAAAATGCACGACAGTGAGAACACTTTTGAGCCTTTGATTTCATTGATCGGATGGTTTAAAAATTGTCACATTTCTTTTGTACCTTTGATTTCATTGATCGGATGTTTAAAAATTATCACGTTTTTTAATCATTTGTTTGACTATATACCTGATGCATCAATGCATACAAAAATGTTGTGATTTGTATGCATCAATGCATACAAATCTTTAAGATGTTTATATTATAGAAATAATTTTGATTTTATGATTTAGGATGTAAACTTGACTTTTGGGTAGTTATGGCTGATCATAAACGTAAAGAAGAATTGCCAAATTACAAGTTTACCCAAGTTCTCACAGTCGTGCATTTTAAAAGGGTTCTCCCTTAAACCTCACCCTATATATATATATATATATATATATATACACACACACACACACACTAGCACGATACCCGCGTAATATGACGACAATAAATAATTTATACTCGTTAACATTTCCGTTTTCAAGACGTAGTGAGTATGGTATTTATGTAATACGGTGACAACAAATAATTTTTGTTTGGTGACATGTCTATTTTCTTTATTTTTTTACATATCGTTTACTTTTTTGTTCTCTATAATTGGAAAAAAAAAGTTATGAATTTTTTTTTCAATAATTAAGTTAATTTTTATTGATTTTAACTTTCAAAAAATTGTATTGACTATGATTTTCTTAAATATGTAACGTTTAGTTATTAAAATGGAATATAAGAATCTTATTAACTATATCTAATAGTTACCCAATTTAGCCTATATGAGGGGTGCTTTAGTAATTTCAAAACACTTAAAATTTAAGAGTTTAAACAAAATGCCTAAATACTTTATAATATAGTGTATGTATATATATATATATATAGTGAAAAGTTCATTTGAGAACCGTGATTATTGCGAGAACCAATCTTAACCGTCCAATTCCCTCTTCTTCAATTGGATTGTCCACCTATGAATTCCTTACATGCAACTTGTCACACCCAATCCCCCCACGCTCTTTATCCATGAATTCCATTATCCAAAATGAACGGCTAAGATTGGTTCTCGCAATAAAAACGGTTCTCAAATGAACTTTCCCATATATATATATATATATATATATATATATATAGGCAAAAGTTCAAACGAGAACTGTTTTTCGTGCGAGAACCAATCTTAGCCGTCCAATTCCCCCTTCTTCAATTGAATTGGCCACCCATGCATTCCTTACATGTACCTTGCCACACTCAATCCCCCCCCCCCCCACGTTCTTCATCAATGAATTACAGTTACCACGTGAATTGCCAAGATTGGTTCTCGTACAAAAACAATTCTCGTTTAAACCCTTCCCTATATATATATATACATATATATATATATATATATATATATATCCAAGTTCAACCTGTAATTAGGTTTCGTATTTGTAGAAACCATGGATGAGCACGGTTTCAAAACTGGACCGAACCGAACCCGAAAATGGCCAAAATCTAGAACCGACAACTGTCCCGTATAGGTGTAACCAGTTCCGGTTCCGGTTTTTCGGTTCCAAAACCCGCAAAACCCGAAATATTTGAAACTTCTATTAAAAATTTCTCTACCTAAGCTTGCATACAATAGATTACATACCAAAAAATATAAACCAATTTTGATTAACTTCCAATTATTGTTGGAAGGTTATTTTCTACTTTTATACATTAAAAAAAATATCATACGTGAATAAAAAAGTAAAAAGAATTTATCACTATCATCAAAAGGTTATTTTATACTTGTAATGAATCAACAATGTTCATATATTTTTTTGCCTTTCAAAAAAACATTAAATTAGATAAGTGAAAATTTTGTTACATATTAATTATGAATAAGATATTTTTAAATTTTGTTTTAAAAAGTGTTAAAATAATTGTCCTTTGATATTTTGGTCCGGTTCCGGGTAAAAAACCAAACCGGTTGGAACCGGAACCAAAATAACTGAACCCGAAAAATGTGAAAAAGTGGAACCAAGAACCGCCCCGCTTATATGTAATTCGGTTACGGTTCCGGTTCGATCTAGTCCAGTCCATACAATTATTTTGCTCATCCCTAGTAGAAACATAGGGGAACAATTTTAACATAATTAATATATTCTTAAAACCCAAAAAACTTCACTCTTGTATGATGACCGAGAACTCATTCTCAAGCAAACACACGTGATGAAAATTTTCTTTTATCATATAATTCCTTTATCTTGATATTTATTTGAGGCGAAAAAAAAGTAAAAATATATGTTAGAACCTAGAGGGGGTGAATAGGTTATATGTCCATTTTTTGAAGTTTTTAACAATATTGGCAAGTAATTAAAGAGTTTAAGGAAGAAAGATATCACCAATGAAGTAGTTTGGACACAATGATTTATAGTGGTTCAAGCAAGGTTAACAACCTTGCTCTACATCCACTCCTTGGCCTCACCCACCAAGAGTTGCTCCACTAACTTCTCTCTTTGAAGGTAGAGATAAACCTTTTACAACTTCTCTCTTTAGCTTACAAGAATTACACTTCACTCTTGCAAACAAGGTTAAGATAAACCTCACTTCACTCTAATTGGAAAGGCTAGAGTTGATCCTCACTTCTCTCTAATTCTATAGGCTAGAGATTATCCTCACACTATTACAAATGTATATGAATGTAATGAAGTATATGAACTTGAAGGCTTTCACTCTTGCTTGATTCTTGATCTTGAAAGATTGAATTATCAAGGAATATGAGCTCACAAGATTTTTATGTATTCTGTGTTTTTTCAGATTGCAAGAGGTTAGTAAAACACAAGACTTGAGTTGCTTTAAATAAGGAAAAAGTTTGATGCTCAAAAAGTGTCCGGACGATCCACGGTCGACCGTGGAATCGACCGTCGCACTGCTGGAGATTTTTTAGCCTTGTGCATATAGACGTTGGGCTTTTACCAAAACCACACACAACCCATTTTTACTATAAAAATGCACTGAAAAGACGCTTTAGAAAAGTTGGGTAAGTGCCATACTTCTTAAGTTTGAATTTAATCATGAAAATGGTAGTTTGGAAACCAAATGCACAAAGCATGTTGAAAGTTTACCTCTTTGGGAGATTCCTTTTGCTAAATATGGTTTTGACTTATTTCAATAGAAGATTGTGTTTAGTATTTGCCAAAATGGGAATTTATGTTTTGACTTCCAAGCTTGTGATTTTTATAAAAATTGTCTCAATTTTTATAAAGGTTTTTATAAAAGTTTAAACTTATTTGATTATTTATTTTGTAAGCTCATAGACTTTGAATGTTTATTTGTAGGAGGCTTCAACATCGACTTCTACTTGAACTCGGATCTTGACGATTGAAGCTTGGCCATTTGATTAAGCTTATTTTGTAGATTATGGATTAGAATATATTTGATTGAATATATATATGTATATGTGCACATATGTTAATGTTAATACATACAATTATATAAACAAGTTGTATACTTTTGTGTCAACAAAAGAGGATTTATTTATAAGCCTATTTTTCCCAACAATCTCCCCCTTTTTGTTGAAGACAAAAATTTATAACTTGTATAAGAATTGTATATGTAACTTTAACATGTTAACATGTGCATATATACACACATATGTATATATTCTTCTATCTTCTCCCCCTTTTTTGTCTTAACAAAAAGGAGACTCCCCCTTGGCATAAGCTCCCCCTTGAATGTAGATCTCCATATCTTTATTTGGATGAGCTAGAGTACATACAAAATTCTACCGAGGACTTGCACGAGTGATGTGAGCATAGCCAATATTAATCACAATATATGTTAGATGGAAAACATGCATATCAAACCACAAAACGTACATCATAGCATAAAATATTGTAGCACATGACCAACATAAATATCATATTGTGTGAATACATAGAAATAAATTGTTTTAAAGACAAATGTGGTAATCATAAAACATCGACTCATGATTGAGACGGCTCACCTCCATCGGTTCCGGAATTACATTTAAGAGCATTCATAATTGATCTCAACATGCCCTTTACCCCTTTCATTTCCTTACGGAGAGAGCGAGTTTCATTCCGTAAAGCATTCACATTGCGATTTAGTGCCGCAATTCGTTCATCGGTAGTGCCTTCAACCATGCCGAAATCCGGAGGAATTGAACTCTCCGCTTCACCTTCCTCCTCTTCACCAAAGGTGAATTTGTCAATCTCGGCTTCTGTATCTCCGGAAGAGGAAGAGTGTGCCCGTTTCGTCCCTTTATGGGAAGACATCTTGCGAAGTGTCACAAGGTCGATGGGCATGGAGGATCCCGGAGTTGAGACAATGCGAGAAACATCCGGTAGATTTGTAAAAAGAAGAGATAGAAGACGGCCATAGGGAAGATCCCTACGACTTGTCACGAGACCACTCATGCGTTTAGCAAGAATGTGCGTGAGGTTGATCTCGGTCCCCGTTTTAAGAGCATGAAGAAGAACAGCTTGAATAGCACTTATTTCAGAATGATTCCCAGATTTGGGAAAGATATTGGAATCAATGATTTTGTTCCAAACGGCACATTCGGGAAGAAGATCTCGTCCGAAAAGGTTGGTTGCGGTGTGGGGAACATTTGGTTTGCAAATTGACCCAATGATTTCAGGAATGGTGAAGGCGGGTGGAAGGTTTGTGAGACTATGACCGGTATGATAGTATTTAAGGCCGGAGGATGGGATGTGTAGAATCCGACCTAGTTGGACAAGAGTGAAGGTAAAGTCCTTACCTTCAATGTTGAAGGTGATGACTTCATCATCCTCATTATAGATGAAGGAGGCATAAAATTCATAGAGTCGATTTTTATAAATGACATTTGAGAGAGAAAGGAAAATAGTCCACCCAATAGCCTCAAAGGTGGCTTGGAACCTATATTGGTCAAGTTGATTGACCGCAACTACACGACCCTCGTTTATGGCCCGTTTCTTTAGAGCATTGGCGGATTGACGAGGGGTAGGGTTGTCGGGTTTTCTTGAAGCCGATGTGCGAACACGTGGCATGATTATCTATAGAGACAATGATTATATGATTAAGTACAAATATATAGTATTAGGACTAGTGTGTGCCTAATGTGTACGACATGTTCAATTTATCTAGTCATGACACGAAAAAGAGTTTGGTTTTGGAAATTTATAACTAGATATATGATATTTCAATGTAGATGAGACATATTTGAAAGTGTGCTTAAAAAATATAGGAAACTCTTTGAGAATATGTCCATACGATGTGGTTGTGTCCTAGGTGTGAGAAAATTTTGAAAATTTTGATGAATCATGCAATGTCAAGTGTTTGTTGGAGTATATGAAGCATGAATAAAGTGAATTTGAGCATTAATAGTTGAAATACTAAAAGATGAAAAGTTCAAAAATTTCCAGATTGCTGGCGGTCGATGCACGGTATCGACCGTGGATTGACTGGATTTTTGTACAATAGCTACGGTCGAGTTACGGTCAACCGTGATATCGACCGCCGGTCGATTTTCAAAATTTTTGGTTTTGTTTGTCCTTTTTGAAAACTCTGATTTTATTACTTTAAGATATATCAACAAACCTATGTATAAGAAATCGTGTTCAACCGTGGATCGACCGTGAGCAGAATTGTGCCTTCGACCGTAAGTGAAATTTTTTTGCTTGTAATGATTTTTTTAAAGCTTTTTAGAGAGTAAAATGGTAAAATGGCGGCTAGGGTTTGATGAGGAAGATGAGGAGGATGAAAGTGGGAGGAAAGAGAGAGAAAAAGGGAAGGTAGGGTTAAAATTCGTCAGGTGTGTAACGGTCGATACACGGTCGACCGTGGTATCGACCGCGTGTTTCTCAAACTATTGGCAGTGCCCCGACGGTCGAGACACGGTCGACCGTGGTATCGACCGCGTGTTTCTCAAACTTTTGGCAGTGCCCCTACGGTCGATACATGGTATCGACCGTGGTTCGACCGTGGAGCCACTGGATAGCTTTTTTTTTTGCTGTTTTTCAGTTTTTAGGTGTTTATCTCTTAAGGTACATGTTCCATCATTCCCAAACCAAGTCTTAATGTGTCAAATACTTCATTTTTTAGTGGTTTAGTGAATATGTCAGCAATATTTTCACATGACGTAACTTTTTCTAAGCTTATATTGCCTTTTTGCACATTATCACGTAGAAAGTGATGTCTAATTTCGATGTGTTTAGTTCTAGAATGCAATACAGGATTTTTACTTAGATCAATGGCACTTTTATTATCACACATAATAGGAATTTCGGATAGATGTACCTCATAGTCTAATAAAGATTGTTGCATCCATAAGACCTGAGCGCATGCTCTTCCGGCGGCTACATATTCGGCTTCGGTTGTTGACAAGGCAACGGATGTTTGCTTTTTCGAGAACCATGAGGTAAGTGCCAATCCAATAAAGGCACATACTATACTTGTACTTTTTCTATCCAAGTAGCATCCACCGAGATCCGAATCCGCATAGCACATTATATCTAAGCCGCTCCACTTTGGATACCACAATCCCAAGTTGATTGCTCCTTTAATGTATCGGAATATTCGTTTGATGGCCTCATAGTGTGATTTCTTTGGATTTTCCTGAAAACGAGCACACACACATACACTATACATAATATCGGGACGACTTGCCGTTAGATAAAGCAAGCTTCCGATCATACCACGATATCTTGTACTATCAAATCTTTCACCCTCTTCATCTAGTGTCAAGTGTGTGCTTGTAGCCATAGGTGTACTCATTGGTTTCACATTTTCAAAATCGAATTTCTTAAGCATGTCTTTAATATACTTCGATTGATTTATGAATGTACCATCTTCATATTGTTTTATTTGAAGTTCAAGAAAGTAATTCAATTCACCCATCATACTCATTTCAAATTCATTATGCATAAGTTTTGAAAATTCATCACACAAGTCTTGGCATGTTGATCCAAATATGATATCATCCACATAAATTTGTACAAGCAAGATGTCATCTTTTCTTTTCTTTGTGAACAATGTATTATCAACTTTACCCATATTATATTCATTTTTCAACAAGAATGATTTTAATCTATCATACCAAGCTCTAGGAGCTTGTTTAAGGCCATACAATGCTTTTCTAAGTTTATATACATAATATGGATGTATGTGGTCTTCAAAACCGGGAGGTTGACATACATAAACTTCTTCATTTATAAACCCGTTTAAAAAAGCACTTTTGACATCCATTTGATATAGTTTAAAATTTTGAGCACAAGCATAAGCAAGTAGAATCCTTATGGATTCTAATCTAGCAACCAGAGCAAAGGTTTCATCATAATCTATCCCTTCTTGTTGGTTATATCCTTGGGCTACTAGTCTAGCTTTGTTTCTAGTGATATTTCCATTTTCATCAACTTTGTTTCTAAAAACCCATTTAGTTCCAATTATTGTGTGACCACTAGGTAAAGGTACTAAGTCCCAAACTTGGCTTCTAGTGAATTGATTTAACTCTTCTTGCATTGCCATTACCCAATTTTCATCTTTAATTGCCTCTTTAATATTTTTGGGTTCTATGTGTGACACAAAGGCAAAGAAAGTATTAAGGTTTTGGGCTTGGGATCTAGTGAGTCTTTGATTCAAGTTTCCTATGACTTGAGTTATTGGATGGTTCCTATTTTCTTTAATTTCATTTTCATTACTTGTGGTTTTGTTATCTATTATTGGGTTTTGAACACTATGATGATTTATGTCTAATTTTGAGAGTTGTTGTTCTATGGCTTCTTCTTCTAATTTGTCATCATCTACTAAGGGTTGAGTCTTAGGAGGAAGTGGAGATTCATCAAATGTGACATTAAGGGATTCCTCCACAACCATAGTGGATTTGTTTAATACTCTATAGGCTTTACTATTCAAGGAGTATCCTAAGAAGACACCCTCATATGCTTTAGGATCAAATTTTGTCAAGTAGTCTTTGGTATTAAGGATATAGCATTTACTACCAAATACCTTAAGATGTCCTAAGGATGGTTTTCTACCTTTGATGATTTCATAGGGTGTTTTATTTAGCATTGGTCTAATCAAGACTCTATTTAGGATGTATGTAGCCGTTGAGACCGCATCACACCAAAACTTTTGTGGAATGGATTGTTCATTTAGCATTGTCCTACTCATTTCTTGTAAAGTCCTATTTTTCCTTTCAAAAACCCCATTTGATTGGGGAGTGCGAGGAGCCGAAAAGTTATGAGACACTCCATGTTTTTCACAAAATGCTCCAAATTGCGCTTCATTGTCAAATTCTCTTCCATGGTCGGTACGAATTGAAATGATCGTACAACTAAATTGGTTTTGAATTTTCTTGCCAAGAGTTTTAAATTTGTCAAAAGCTTCATTTTTGTTTTTCAAAAATAGTGTCCATGTATATCTAGAAAAGTCATCTACAACAACTAGTGTGTAGAAGTTTCCCCCATAACTTTGAATTGATGAAGGGCCAAAAAGATCCATATGCAATAGTTCAAGACATCTTTTTTGTAGTTATAGCATTTTTAGATTTATGAGATGAATGCACTTGTTTTCCTATTTTACATGCATCACAAAAATGATTATCGAATTTAATATTTGGTAAGTCTCTAACAAGCTCATTTCTAGTCAACGTTTGTAGTAGTCTCATGTTGGCATGACCTAGTCTTCTATGCCATAATGTTGAATTATCAATTATAGATGCAAGACATACTTGTGTGTTAGGATTATTGCCAAGTCTACATGTATATAGTCCATTTCTCATAACACCTTTTACTAAAACTTTATCATCTTTGCATATTAAGCTTTCATGTTTGGTGAATTTAACATTTAGATCTTTATCACATAGTTGACCAATACTTATTAAATTGTAAGCTAAACCACTAACATGCTCAACATTCAAGAATTTGATATTGTCATGAAGAATGTTACCTTTACCAATCACCTTTCCTCTTAGATTGCTTCTAAACACAACATCTCCTCCATCATACTCCTTGTATGAGGTGAAGAGTTCTCTATTACCGGTCATGTGTTTTGAACAACCACTATCAAGAATCCATTCATGAGACATATTCTCACTTTTAATGCAGCCCTACACATATGAAGTTTTCATTCAAGCTTTTGGTACCCAATGTTTCATGGGTCCTGGATGGTTAGCATCAAAAACTCCTATTCTAATCCATCTTTGTGTGATTCTAAAACTTTTATGATACCATGTGTTCTTAGGGTTTATGGATTGAGAGTATTTTGGTTTTTGAGTCACATTTGATTTGGGTTTCTTGAATCCAAGTCCATGCTTTGTTGTTGGAGTATAAAACTTTCTCATTAACTCATTACTTGCAACCTTGGGCATACAAGTGGAAGAGCTAGAGACAATGTTTACATTTTTGTTCTTTTGAAAATTCCAGTGACCCGACGGTCGATGCACGGTATCGACCGTGGGTCGACCGTGGAGGTCCTGGATTTTTTCTTTCCCTTTTTCTTTCACAAATTGGATGGTTTTCAAGTGACTTATTAGCATGTTGTTTGAGTGCCCAGAGAATCCAATGCCACCCTTATCTTTTGATGATTTTTGAATCTTTAACATTTCATCTAGCTTTGTTGAACTATTCTTAATTTTTGACGGTGTGGTTGTATCCAAGTTTGTTTTTAACTTACTCTCCAAATCTTTTATGCTTGTATGTGTATGAGATTCAATTTTGTTTTCTAGATCTTTTATCTTTATAACTAAGTCATCATTTTTATTTTTCAACTTGATATTTTCCTTTTTCAAACTTTTATTCTCATTTTTTAACTCCTCATTTTTAGTAAGTATTTTTGAGCTAAAATCACATAATTGATCATATTGATGGCCATTATTGTCACTATAGTAGCTAGAATCGGAGTGTACCTCACTTGTCTCAAAGGCCATGAGACATTTTTCTTCTTTTGTTTCTTCTTGGTTTTCATCACCACTATCACTCCATGCACCTCCTTGGAAGGCTTTGTGATTTTCCTTTTTCTTTGAAGCTACCTTTGGACAATCACTTATGAGATGTGAAGAGTCTCCACATCCATAGCATTCTCTAGATGATTTCTTTTCTTTCTTGGCATCCATGGCTTGCTTGTACTTCTTAGGATCAAATGGAGCTTTCACATGCTTGCCTTTTCTTTTGAAGAACTTTTTAAAATTCCTCACCATCATGGCATACTCTTCATCCTCATCACTATTTGTTTCATCTCCTTCATCACTAGAGGAATCTTTGACATGTTTGGCTTTAAATGCAATGGACTTGCTCTTCTCTTTATTTAGCTTGGCAATCTCATCATCCTTTTGCATGATCACTTCATACACCTTGAGATTTTCTATTAGCTCATCCATTTGAAGTATGTTCAAATCTTTTGACTCCTCAATAGCCGTCACCTTTGCCCTCCATTTTGGTGAAAGAGCCCTAAGAAACTTTCTTACAATCTTTTTGTTAGAGTAAGTAGTCCCAAGTGACTTGAGACTAGTAACAATAGTATTAAACTTTGCAAAAGCCTCATCAATTTTCATATCATCTAGTATTTGAAATTGTTCATATTGTTGCACAAGTAATTCAATTTTGTTATCTAGAACTTGGGCATTTCCTTGATGTGTGGTGACAAGAGATTTCCAAATAGCATTTGCACTTTCACACATAAACACTCTTTCAAATTCTTTTCTAGGCAAAGCATTGTAAAGAAAGAGTTTTGCTTCAAAATTTTTAGAAACCATTTTCTTATCCTCTTGATCCCATTTTTCTTTAGGAAGTGGAACAAAGGCATCTTGTTTGGAATCAAAGGTTTTTGGTACATAATCCCCTTCTTCAATAATATCCCAAAGATCAACATCTTTGGCTTTGACATAAGTCATGAATCTTTGTTTCCAATAACAAAACCCTTCTTCTTCAAGAAGTGGAGGTCTAACCATAGAATTCCCCTCTACATAATTTTGTCCCATTTTGTCAACTCAAAAATTTTTGAAAAAAAATATTTTTAGAAGATTTAAAACGACTTTTCAAAAATTATCTAGAGCAACTTGCTCTGATACCAATTGTTAGAACCTAGAGGGGGTGAATAGGTTATCTGCCCACTTTTTGAAGTTTTTAACAATATTTGCAAGTAATTAAAGAGTTTAAGGAAGAAAGATATCACCAATGAAGTAGTTTGGACACAATGATTTATAGTGGTTCAAGCAAGGGTTAACAACCTTGCTCTACATCCACTCCTTGGCCTCACCCACTAAGAGTTGCTCCACTAACTTCTCTCTTTGAAGGTAGAGATAAACCTTTTACAACTTCTCTCTTTAGCTTACAAGAATTACACTTCACTCTTGCAAACAAGGTTAAGATAAACCTCACTTCACTCTAATTGGAAATGCTAGAGTTGATCCTCACTTCTTTCTAATTCTATAGGCTAGAGATTATTCTTACACTATTACAAATGTATATGAATGTAATGAAGTATATGAACTTGAAGGCTTTCACTCTTGCTTGATTCTTGATCTTGAAAGATTGAATTATCAAGGAATATGAGCTCATAAGATTTTTATGTATTCTGTGTTTTTTCAGATTGCAAGAGGTTAGTAAAACACAAGACTTGAGTTGCTTTAAATAAGGAAAAAGTTTGATGCTCAAAAAGTGTCCAGACGATCCACGGTCGACCGTGGAATCGACCGTCGCACTGCTGGAGATTTTTTAGCCTTGTGCATATAGACGTTGGGCTTTTACCAAAACCACACACAACCCATTTTTACTATAAAAATGCACTGAAAAGAAGCTTTAGAAAAGTTGGGTAAGTGTCATACTTCTTAAGTTTGAATTTAATCATGAAAATGGTAGTTTGGAAACCAAATGCACAAAGCATGTTGGAAGTTTACCTCTTTGGGAGATTCCTTTTGCTAAATATGGTTTTGGCTTATTTCAATAGAAGATTGTGTTTAGTATTTTCCAAAATGGGAATTTATGTTTTGACTTCCAAGCTTGTGATTTTTATAAAAATTGTCTCAATTTTTATAAAGGTTTTTATAAAAGTTATTTTATAAAAGTTTAAACTTATTTGATTATTTATTTTGTAAGCTCATAGACTTTGAATGTTTATTTGTAGGAGGCTTCAACATCGACTTCTACTTGAACTCGGATCTTGACGATTGAAGCTTGGCCATTTGATGAAGCTTATTTTGTAGATTATGGATTAGAATATATTTGATTGAATATATATATGTATATGTGCACATATGTTAATGTTAATACGTACAATTATATAAACAAGTTGTATACTTTTGTGTCAACAAAAGAGGATTTATTTATAAGCCTATTTTTCCCAACAATATATATTATAAAATAGGTAGACATAAAACCTCTCTTTACCCCCCAAATTTTATTTCAAATATTGTTATTTTAATCCACATTTTCTTACTTGAAACCGGTTCCGTTCATTTTTCTTAAAATATGTATTATTTCTCAAACTTATACTTTAAAACATGTAATCCTTAAACCTATTTAATGTAAGATTTTGTAACACCGCTTCAGAAAACAGTTACTTTAGTGATAATTAAGGTTTAGTAGCGGAAATTTTTCTTTTAATATTAACAAACGGTTAATTACATCATCTTTGTTTCCAAAACATTCATTGGTGTTACCTAACATACAGGAACCGACCATAATGTATCTTACAACATTACACAACAAAACAAGTGTTCCAACCCGCAAGGGGCGTTTTCATCAAAAAGTCACCCGCCTCTCCAGGCCTTCTAGTCTTTACCTGAAAAGGGAAATCGTAGCACCATTAGCTAACACTTAGCTAGTGAGTACATACTTAGCACAAGCATCAATACAGTGAGTCATGCAGCAGACACATCATACATATCATATCATACATATCGTATCGTACACATTATATTGTACATAAGCAAGCATTGCTAGCTTAACACATAGTGGTGTGCTGACAAGATCAGTAGGAGTCATATCTTGCAGGGGAGTCTGTCCTGCTCAATAACCCAAACTGGGCATAAAGCAGTCCACCGAGCATCGTTCACGGAGCCAAAGACTCCTCAAGTAATCCAGCCGTTATCCAGCCGATTACCACTCACGTTAAGACACGGCGGTTCTGCCGAACCTCGATCCGGGATGCACCCCGAATCACCATTAAATCCCGAAATGACCGAAGTCCTGTTGGGATCCAGCTAACCGGCTGACCTTAACCATGCGTCAGATATCAGATATCAGATGTCAGATGTCAGATGGTCTGTAGACCGTGCACATACACATATACGTACATTTGATCCCACAAGGATCCATCATCATTATCATATAGTCATATATCGTACATAGGATCCCATAGGGATCCATCATACAATCATTCATTCATACTTTCACATGCATCATCATACAGTTCATCATTCATGCACATCATCAGATATCAACTAAGCGGTTCCAATCTGGACCCGCTGGTATGCACCTATTACACAACTTACAAGCAATCATAACATCATTCAGAAACTTACACTCATCTTCTTAAGCATACCTGCATAGACAGGTTAGACATACATACACATTTACACACATTCACATAGTCATCTTAGCATGCAAGACCTACTCTACTAAGTCTCATGAAAGTAGGCACTCACCTGTTTCGCTTACAACGTTCGTTTACTTAATGCTGGTTCAGCTGACACGTTTACCTAAAACATCGGCAATCGCGTTAAGCGTTTGCATACATTAAGCCCTATTACTAGAGCACTTACAAGAGCCAACTAAGGCTCATAAACACCCTAAAAGCATCTTACAATCTATAGCACAACATGTGCCTCAGATTTGCTTAGTTTTCAAAAATTGGACATTTTTACTTTTCACCCGACGCGTCGCGTCCAAGGGCCGGACGCGTCGCGTCGCACTTCTTTCATGCGACTTTCGGATCAACTAGAAGTCGGATCACTCATGCGAAAGTCGGACGACCCATGCGAAAGTCGTATGGCTCACGCGACTGTCAGATCATGAAAGTCGGATCAGTCGGATTAACAAAAGGTCGGATGAAAAGTGAAGATCGCGCGACATACGCGGGAACGCGTCGCGTCCCTTCCTTTGACGCGTCGCGTCGTGCGTCAACCTGCAATTCATCTTCTTCTTTGTTCATCACCCATCCGACTTATGCTTTAAACCAACTTATTTCCATATTCATTAAATACGTCTTTTTCACTAGAAAAACACCTTTAAACATCATAAAACACCTAGACAATCATCAAAAACTCATGAACTCCAATTAAAATCATCAAACATGGAAAACCCACTTGCAAAGTAAGCTTTCCATGTTCAACCATGGAGTTTTTTTCTTTTTGACTTTGAGTTCCAGCAGCAAAACATCCTTATATTTAGCATAAAACATATCAAATCTTTACTACAAACAACATACTAACCTTGTTTTAGGTCTAGAACTTCAAATCTCTTAACTATGTCTTTCAAGAACTCAAGAGAGTATCAACAAGTGTGTGTTTGTGTGTTTTTAGAGTTTCTTTGCAATAATTGACTTTGCAAGTCAATCTTTACATACATATATATCTTATCCAGAGGCAAACCGCCTCTGGATAAAATATCTATTTCCTTTTCTTTTTCTTTTTTCTTTTCTTAATCCTTTTTTCTTAATTAGTACATATACATATATATATACACACGTATTCAACATACACGTACACACAATTAATACATATATATATATATATATATATATATACATTTAAACAAGTACTCAATTAACGTTCACACTAATACAATAACCTACAACTTGAACTTCTCACTTAATCTACTATTTTTACACACACGTACATATCATTTACAACTAGGCCCAAGTTGAAGATGTTACAGAGTTAACCCCAAAATTTTATTTTAAAAATGTTTTAATCTCAAAGTTTGATTCAATCATCATTTTTCCCAATTTTTATTTTCTTAACTTGTAACCCATAAAAGCGGTTCTTGACATCGATGACCATTTCAGACAACGCTTTTTAGGGACAAGAATTTATTTTCTTGCCCTTTCTATGATCGTGGAAGGTTTCCTTTTAGTCAGACACAACACACATAACCAAAATCTTTCATTGTTGAAGGTTTCATCAAGGTTGTTACTCTTTTCATTTGGCTCAGTGAAAGAAGTAGATAGGGTTGTGAGGCACATAGACACGCCCGGATCAATTTCAGAGAAGTAGAGTCATATCTTATGGGTTAAAGTGTTTTGGAGTATAAAGTTCAACGGTTAAATAGTTTTCGTGCGTAAAGTTTGAGGTTTAAATCATATTTTGCCCTATTAATTATGTCATTGACCTATTATAGGAGGTCAATTAGCTAAAACACTATATTATTAAGAGTTTGGTGGTTAAAACCTTCAATAAAAAAAGCTTAAGGATTAAACTGTTTTGATGGTAAAGTTTGAAAAATAAACCATGTTATACCACTTATATCCTTAGTTTCTTGGTTATATCTTTTTCCTTTTTATGCAATAATAAGCTTACTTTTGGTATATAGTAATTTGATAATCTTTCATTCTTGATTGTTAAGTGTTTGATAATTAATTTATCCTTGATTCTGATTAACTTTATGAAAATCTAACCAGAGGATCACGAGTCAAATAAAGTTCTAATAAGAAGTGTCGTATCACGAGCTAACGTGGATATATACATTACTGAGAACGACTATCCTTGATGACTCCTCATTAGCTACGTCATTGCCTGAAGCGCAAAGATACCATCGTTGACGATATGATCTCCTACCGATTTAAACAAGTTGCTAATATATTTTAAGAAAAATAAGTAAATACGAGCCCGAATGAAACATATATTAGAGGGCTACAAGGTGAAGACCCTATAGACCGCTTCGGCAATCAAGTCACCTCTTAATTATTGAGGCAGTGTATTGTATATGAAGTGTATCGACTTGAGAAATATGCGAGTTACTTGAAACGTGATCATGCCGCTAAGAAGGCATAAAACAATATGGTTAAAATTAGTGCCCTACAAGGTCGACACTATTGTATAGAAACTACAACATGACATATCTTAATCTGGCTAGGTATGGAGTTCAATTCGACAAGCCAGATTGTCCTTTAAGTGACGAATTTTTGAAGACGAAGAAACATCTGTTTTTTTTAACATTCCTTGTGTTGTATCCATCTAGTCATTACTTAAGCTTGGGTTCGATTTGGGTCTTAAAGGATTGAATTAGTGAAATGCTTACTTAAGTTGGGGGTTTGGTTTGCTTCTAGTCATTACTTAAGTTTATTTTCTATACTATATTATAAAACATTTAACAATTTCTCTCCTAAAATTTTAAGACTACTTAATTTTAAGTAGTACAAGACTTTATGCAAAAAACACAAACACACACAACAATAACCTAATCAATCATCTCCTTAATTAACTCAACCAATTTATGACAATTGTTGCTTTAGTAACTTATTAAACATGACAACTATTTAATTAATCTAAATTTGGTTAAATCACTTACATCGATACAAATTTTAAAGTTATATCATCTTTCTCTATTATTATTTATTAATACTGTATATTTTCCCTTATTTTATTGTTTTTAAAAAAACTAAATAAAATAGATTATTGAAAAAAGAGAAATAAAGAAAATAGAAAAATGAAGAAAGAAAATGGATATGTTGTGGAACATATTATATTTCCTGACACCGCTTCCACAAATATCATACTTTACCTTATTGAAATCGAACATGTTGTCGAACATAAACTATTGTCATCGTCACCGCATTACGCGGATACAAATACCATATTATAATTTTAAACTACGCAAAGACATACGACATTAATATTTTATATATCATTACCAAATTTACCTATTTCTATTTTAATAACCATGCATAAATTATAGGAATTAGTGAACTCCGTTACGTTCATTACACTTTTTTTTTCTGTTACGTATAAGATAAGGGAAAATGATTCGTAATGTTAATATTACATAATTTAGGTGATGTTACACTCACAAACCACTTTAATGAAGTGTAATTTAGTTATTCTGTATTTACTCATTTTAATGGTTTGTGAGTGCAACATCACCTAATAAGTTAGGTGATGTTAACAAAAGGATATTAAATAATTATAAAAAGTGAATGAAACTAGAATTTAAAAACTAACAACAGATGGCATCAAAACTCAAACCGCGGTCGGAATGTCAATGTGGAGGGGAGTGTAGACATGACGTTAGAAACCAAGTATCATGATACGAAAAGACGTGATTGTATTATTTGTATAAGTCATCAATCATTAAAGGTAAGATTATCAAGATCGGGATCTTACCTAAGTTTTTTTTTGTCTTTGTAAGATCAAATCGTAAAATCGGGATCAGGATTCTAAGATCCCACCACAAGTCATTAAACTTTTTAAATTCTTTTGTAAGCTATAATTTTTATCAAAAACCAATTATATAACATTTCATCAGACCATCCAAATTTTAAATATTAAAAACATTGAATAAATTTTACCACAATTCATTGGTTTACTATAAAACTTAATATGTGATTCTTAAACACAATAATAAATCTATAGCAAACTGTGCACAATATCAATTCCTTATTTTAAAACAAAATTTTCTTCTCGTAAACCTCTATCTCTTATGGTAAAAGAAAATCAAACATGTGAAATGTGCGTAAATTAGAAAACTGTGAATAACTATTAATAGTACAAGGTTGACTATTAAAAAATGTAAAAAAAATAAAGTAAAAAATAGCAATAATAAAAAAATGTAAAAAATAATAGGAATAACAAAAAAATGTAAAAAATAAGAGATAATATGGGATCGTAGGATCATAGGATCGTATAGCAATCCTACGATCTAACATATGATCTTACAATCCTACGTATTTGTGATCCTGAGTACGTTCTAACACGTTTTTGGTTGGTGGTATCGTAGGATCGGCAGGATCGTGATTTTGGTAACCATGATTAAAGGTAATAAGGTTAAATATTTATTGATTATAATTAAAAATAGATTTTAAAATGATAATATAATATTTTAGAATGATAAAACTAAGAATTTGGTTAAATATAATATTTTGAAATATTATAAATTATAAATATGATATTTATAAATTATAATTAAGTAAATACAATAAATTAGGGTTTAAAAATGACATATATGAAATTATCTCTAATAAAAAGTCAAAATTGGATTTTAATTTTTATCAAAATGGATGGTTAATATTTGATAATTAAACTTTTTTTATCTAAATTCAATGGCTAAGATTATCTAATAAATTTAATCAAAGTTGGTCTTTTATTTATATTAGAAGATTAATCAAATTTTTAAGAACTTGTCATTGCTTCGACATGACTTGAGTCTTGACTATGCCACCATGAAATGGTTCAACGCTTGGGGGTAAGGTTTGATGTACACTAAAACCTAGCTAGACATGCCTTTACAAGTTATAAGTCATGTTTTTATGATGCATTAAGGATATGGGCTATACGGACTTGATATATAATTATTCAATTATAACCGATAGTTAGATATATGAAAAACAAAGAAGAAAAAAGATGAATTAATTTACAAGTCTATATTCATGTGATTTTATTTTTTGTTTGTATAATTGTATCTGTATATTTGTAATTTAATTATATACAAATTTCTCGCCTTAAATCGCGATTTATAAAAATGTCACGGCCTCGTCATGACTTTGAAAACTGATTTAATTATGTCATCATATCACGCGTTACGTTATTATGAACGTTGATAATAATATTAAAGTTTTGGATGATGATCAATATGTTTGTTTGATCATGGTTTAATTTTGACCTTTTGTGTGTGTATACACACACACATATATAGAGAGACAAAAGTTCAAACGAGAACTGTTTTTAACGCTATTAATGACTCATTAATAGGAGAATTTTAGTAATTTATATATTTACTCAACCATAAATTGCATCCGGATGAACCATCATTAATTTGCAAGACTTGATTTACCCGAAATAACCCTCATTAATGTGTCATTAATGATCCATTAATGAAGTATTAATGAGCTTTCAAAAATTTTTAGCCATTGATTAAGTTTAATCAAGGGCTAAGATTGGTTCTCACAGTTCTCGTACGAAAAATATTTCTCGTTTGAACCTTCTTCTATATATATATATATATATGTATGTATATATATATATATATGTGTGTGTGTGTGTGTGGAAAAATTCAAACGAGAACTGTTTTTCGTATGAGAACCAATCTTAGCCGTCTAATTCCCCCTCCTTCAATTGGATTGCCCACCCATGAAAATTCCTTACATGCACCTTGCCACACTCAATCCCCCCACACTTTTCATCCATGAATTCCACTTATCAATTCAATGACCAAGATTGATTTTCTCAGTTCTCGTACGGAAAACAGTTCCCATTTGAACTTTTGCATATCTATACTACTATATAAACCATTTAACATTCTCTCTCCTCTTAAATTTTAAGACTTCTTAAAATTCAATCAATATAAAATCTTGACCCTTCATTTAATCTAAATTAATCTCATCCACTCAATTTTTAACTATTTTATTCTCTACTAATTTATTTTAACTTTTTATTCAAAATATATTCTCTCATACTAACACAATTATCCACCCATATCAACATAATTTTTAAAATCTTATTAACTTTTCTCTTTATTTCATCAATATAAATCTTTTTTCTTATTTTATTGTCTTTTAGAATTTATTTTTAAAATTAATAAAATAGTTAAATGTAAATAAAAAAAATTTGAAAAAAAAACGGACATGTTGCTGTAGAAAACTTTTTTGTGACATTGAATCGCGCGAATAACATATCATTACATTTTTTAAAGCGACATATTGTAAACCAAAAACTATTTGCCGCCACAGCATTGCGCGGATATGATGCTAGTATATATATATATATATATAGGGGAGGATTAATGCGAAAAGTGCGAGAAGCAATCTCAGCCACTTATTTTTATTTGATCTATATTAATTATGTTTTTATTTTTTTTAATTTAAAGGGTATAATAGTAAACAAAACTTTTATCTCTCCAATCTATTTCTCTCTCCTATTTTCTTTTCTAAATTTTAAATAAAAAACAAAATAAATTAAATAATTTACTAGTAAATGATTAATTTTACAGAATTCACCAGTGAACACACCCCAAAAAATTTACGAGCTTTTTATCATTACTTTGTTCGATAATGAACACATCCAAAAGTTTAATTATTTTAAGATTAATTTTACAATATTCAACATTGAACACATTTATAGATATCACTGTATCTATGCGTCTTTCACAATTCAGTAATGAACAACATATATGTCAAAGTAAACATTACCAAAAGCAATTACAAACGTACTATATAAAACGATCAACTCATCTGTTCACCAAAGAACATCTAAATAGAAACCAAATAAATATCACATTAACTAATGAAAACAAAAAAAATGTAACTAACAATTAACAAACACAAATCCAACTATTATTACACACAATTATTCATTATAGACACAACAATTAGTTCCCCACTGAATACAATTAAAAAATAAAAACCAAGATAAAAAACAAAACAACAAAACCACCTTCGATCTGCTTCCGGTGAATACCATTAAAAAATAAAACCAAGACAAAAAACAAAAGAAAGAAAAAAACCAAAACCACCTTCGATTGCAAAATCAGTGCATCCTCCGGCTATGAAAAGTGCCGGCCACCTCAGATCTACGGTGTGTTTAGTGAAAGGTGCCGGCGACTTCAGATCTACGTACAATAGTGCTTGTGAAGTGGTGTTGGCGGCGGTAGAAAGTAGGTGCCGGTGGTTACGAGCACGGTAATGGCGGCAGCGAGGGCGGTAGAGAGCAGCGACGACGGCGGCAGCGAGCAACGGCGAAAACGGCTGGCGAAATCAAGCAGCGAAAAGGGGAAGGGTGATGTGCTCGATTGCGATGGAGGTTCTTTAGTGCGGCGGCAAGGGGCAGCGGAGTTCGCCGGCGAGCAATATCAATAGGGGAGATATGTGGAGCGATTCACATTTAGGGTTTGCAATTGTGAGGAGGTTGAGTCGGCAGGAGTTAATATAAACGAGAGAGAGGAGAGAGAGATAATTGTTTTGCAAAAAGACTTAATTATACTTTTCTTATTTAATTAAAAAGTATTAAAGTTTGTTTAAATTACAAAAATGCCATAATTAAAAATAACCATTGATCAAATGATCGAATGGATAGAAATGTTTCTCGTACTTTTTACAAATAAGACATTTTTCGCATGAACTCTTTTCTCTCTATATATATAATGATTATTATCCATCTTTCCGTACGCTTGAGGAAGGCCACACATCGTGGACCTTCACGTACAATTCGTAAAAGTCAAAAGTATTTAGTATATAATAATTTTCTCACATACAAACATATATAATTTTATTTATAAAAATAACGATGTTTGTGTCACATGTGCTAATATTCTTCTACCTGTTTAAGTGACTTGTTATTTAGTAAAACAGGTATGAACGGGTTTAGATGCTAAGAATAGCTAGTAATGACGTCTAAACATAGTAATTAATTACTAATTTAAATAATAATTAGCTTCAAGGTTTATGTATACACGAGCATTGTTGTAATTTTTTATCTGCTAGATAATGGTTACTTGACGACTTAATTTTGTGCCATTGTATTGTTATTTGTTATTCTCATCACAACACGACTTAATTATTACTCGATAAAAAAATTGATGTGATTGTACAAACTCCGTAGCAATTTGACTCTAATTCTGCTTCAAGTAATGGTTCTCATAAACTATATATCATATACATGTGGTATCTGAAAAAAATATGCTATTATCTAAATTCGCTACTATAAAAATGACTTTTAGGCCCGGTTATTTAGGGCATTCAGGCCCAGTTTTAATAGAGGGCCTGAAGGGAGGGGGAGCTTGAAAATATAAGTTTCTATCCATTTCGTTTTATTTGATTTTAAATATTTGTAAAATACAATCAAGTGACCCACTAGAAAATATAAGCCTCTATCAATTTAAATTTAAGTACGGGTTTAACGGGTCATTTTTATTGTGTTTAATAAATTATTTAAATCAAAAGAAATAAAGTGGATTACATATAAGGTCCCGTTTATTTCGCAGAATTCGAATGAATAAAATTGATTTAAATTCCATCCAACCCGTCTATGAAATGGATTTTTTATTACTTAAAGGAAATGTAAACATTTCAAAGAATGAGATTCTATCTAAAAACAAATTTACCACACGCAATATAGCACGGAATTTAATTTCAACTCCATTATATTCCTTCAAATGTGGCTGTGAAATAAATGGGACCTAAGTAACAAGTTGTTCACCATTAGAATAATGTTTTTCATCATCATTGACCTAAGAGGAAAAAACATGTATATATACCTTAATATATCATCACTTGCTAAAGAAAACCGGTAAAAATGTCTCAAGCCAAACACCAACGATAGTATCCAAATCCTTTTGATCAAATGGACTAGTGTTCTTCTAAGTGATCTATATACATGTTTAAATAAAATAAATTAATTTATTCCAAATGTAGAATATAAACAATATTAAATGTAATATGAATTATAAATTTCACTACGAGGACCATCACAACTACATAAGGCAATGGCTAGCACCAAGCCAATTACATAAACATGGATCTTCAGGTGCATTTTTAGCTCTACAAAGCCATGGCTTGCACCCAGTTTTCGTTCACATTCTCTATCCTGTAAGGCATTTTACAAGTTAGTCCAAGAGCATCTTTAACAATTCCTAGGTTAAAAAATACGCTAATAATTAGTAGTAGCAACTAACTTTAATGGCAAAATTCTAATGGGTCAACCCAAACTCATTCAATAATCATCTTCCAAACCTCTTTTAGATTCATTTGGTTGTGTTGAAACAACTGTCCTTACATCTTTTATGCTAATAAAGGATACAATCATTTAAGTCACTAATTTAAAGCATGCATACCTTCATTTTCTATAACACGGTTGCATATCTTGCAGATTTAGTCAATTTATTTGTTTTTTAGATCAATTGCGTAAGTTAACATGAAGAAATTTTGGGTTGAAGAATATGAAGAAAACCGCGGATCTATAAAATGTATCTAATGTATATTGCACTAGATGCATTTTTATGTCTCGTAAATTTGTCATCAATTTTTGGTCTAAATGTTCTAAAAACTCATGAAACGTTTTAATTAAGATGCATAATCATGAATCTAATGAGTTTGTAGATGAATTTATCTTGATTGCATAGTTCTCACAATTCTCATAAGAATACTTTATATTTGTGTGTGTAATATCCCAAATCTCATAGCACAATATTGTCTTCTTTGCCTCACTGGCACACAGTTAAGTTTTATGGTATGGAAAACCTGTTTCACCTGAAATGCCTCATGTCAGGAGGATCCCTTATAAGGCATGTTTCATTTCCATCTCAAACCGATGTGGTACGAAAGTTGCAAATCCTCCCCTATGAGGCACAACATCTTCGTTGTGCACATCGGTTCGGGACCTGGCTTTAATACCCTCTGTAACAGTAGGGATGACAAAATCCCCCAAACCTGATGAGGAAACCTGAAATCCGTTGATGTTCGGGTCTGGTTAGCAAATTTCTGGCCGGCCGGGTTTCGGGAATACTTTCGAGGATTTGCTTAGGTTTGAGTACAGGGCAAGATATCCCCCCCCCCCCCAAATCCTGATTTATTTTCATATATATTTTGTAAATAAAATTATATATACCATTTAGAAATTTTAATTCATAGGGTTTTGTTCTTTCTCATTATACTAACATAATTTTGTGGTACATTTAATTATCATAATTTTGAATATGTTTGAAATTGTTTTTACATATTTTTGGTCTTTGGAGGGTACAATAATGCTTCAGTAACTTGACATGTAGTTCATTGTTTTTTATTTGGTAAAAGTGTTTCGTTTGAAACAATCAAACAAGTAGTTTAGTATGTTTCGAAGATTTGTTAATCGTTTATTTCCAAGAACAGTCATCATTCTAGTTATTTCTTGCCTTTTATCGGGTCGGGTTTAGGTTTTATCAATAGGTTTCAGGTAGGGGTCGGGTCTGATAGACACCCCGACTGAGTACCCCGAAATAATTCCCGACGGGGAACAGGGCTTGGATAGGGATGGATTTTCATTTCAGGTTTAGGGAAGAGGCAACCAAAACTGAAAACTCGCTCCAAACCTGCTCCGTTGTCATCCCTATGTAAAAGTCAAACCCCATAGCCCGATATTGTCCGTTTTGCCCCATTGGTTCACGGTTTTGTTCCTGGTATGAAAGACTTGTTCCACCGAAAATGCATCATGCCAGGAGAGGTATCCACACCTTTACGCCTTACGACAAAGGTCTCATGCCTGGAGAGATATCCACACTCTTATAAGACATGTTTTGTTTTTTCTTTCCAACCGATGTGGGACTGATGTTACCACCACCATTAATGACTCACTAATGAGAGGTATTTTCAGAAAATCAAGCCTTAATAAATAACTCTCATTAATAACGGACCTAACGGTCCACCCAAACACAATTCACGGGTGACTATATATATAAATAACTAAAATACCACTATTAATGGGTCATTAATGATGTTACAAATTATTTTTGCACCAAGATCAGTTCTCATTTAAACTTCTCTCTCGCATTAAAATTAATTTATTTTAATCAAAGTTTAAGATTTCATGGTTCTCGCATTATAAATGGATATCAAGGATATCTAGGAAACCTTAGGAGAACCATTTGGAAAATATGACTTTAAAGTCAAGTATAACCCACCTCCTAAAACCATAGATATTCAAGACATCACTCCAACAGGATGGATAACTAATTATAGGGTTCAAATAAGAATTGTTTTTCGTATAAGAGTTACGAGAACCAATATTGGCCATTGATTAAACTTAATCAATGACTAAGAATTTTGGTAGCTCATTAATAAATAAATTTTAAGAAAATCAAGTCTTGCTCGTTAACGGTGGTTCACCCGGACATAATTTACGGTTGGGTTATATATTAATCACCCAAATTAATACCCTTATTATTGAGTCATTAATGATGTTACAAACAGTTTTCGAAGTTCTTGTATAAAAAACAGTTCTCAGTTATATATATATATAAATATATATATATATATATGAAAAAAAGATCATTTGAGAACCAATTTTATTGCGAGAACCAATCCTAACCGTTCAATTCTCCATCTTTTAATTCAATTGTTCACCCATGAATTCATCACATGCACCCTGCCACACTCTATCCTTCACGCTCTTTATCCATGAATTTCACATACAAAATGAATAGCTAAGATTGGTTCTCACGGTTTTCGCAATAAAAACGGTTCTCAAATGAACTCTCCCCTCTGTGTGTGTATATATATAGAAATAGGATCAATATAGAACCTAGTCTTAATCATAGAACCTAAAGAACAAATCTAGACCATTGGATCATCTAAATTAATGGTTAAGATTTGAAGGTGGCAATTTTGTAGATTATATGAAATTTATATTAGGTAACTGCATAATTGAGGGTAAATATGGAATTCTATTTTGATCTTATTTATGGCTCCACCTTCCGAAAATACAAAATGAGAACCAAAATGTAAATCATTGGGTTATTTGCATGTTAATGACTTAATATTTTTTACATTTTCGGTTATTTGCATTTTTGTTATCTTTTTTTATATTGGTTGCATTTTGCATTTTTGTCAAACAATTTACTTTTTTGTTATGTGTTCTTTTTTTTATTTTCGGCATCATTTGCATTTTCATCAAACAATTTGCATTTTCGTCAAACAGTTTGTATTTTTGTAAAAAAAATTAAAAAAAATTTCAATCCTGGTCTTGAATTAAAGAGAATAAAAAACTGAATCTAATGATATTTATTTTTTTGCTAAAATTCTTAAACATGAATATATTATGATAATTTGAATGTTTAAAAGGATTTTTTTTAAAAAAAATGGAAGTTTGGAGGTTGAATGAGAGAGAAGGGCTTGAGTATCAATTTGTAATTCTTTTTCCAGTTTTATCCTTAATCTTGATGCCACGTGTCATCACCAGATTTGTTCTTTAGGTTCTATGTATAAGCAAGGTTCTATGTATAACCTCACCCTATATATATATATATATATATAT